>OX465277.1:42838463-44133463 GCA_949987645.1 Tachina grossa
GAAGAGTACTCCAGCTGGCAGCAAGAACTGGACTCACAATTGCCAATATTGGCAGTGTCCCAACCTTCAGACGACCACAGTGCGAAGGTACAATCCCAGATGTAACAATGGTATCGGACCGAATAGCTAGACGAGTCTTGAATTGGAAGGTTCTCGAAATATATACGGCCAGTGATCACCAATATATATCTTATACACTGGAAGCAAACACCTCTAGGCACCCAAGAAGCACAAACGTTAGCACCCGCAGATGGAACGTAAACAAACTAGACAAATCTATACTCCTTTCAGAGGTCAACACACAAGCAGATAGACTCGAAGCACAGGAAGACACCACAGATACTGTTAACAAAGTAATGCACATCATCCAGACGAGCTGCAATAAAGCGATGCCGAAAATGAAGAAACGAAACGAGCATAAAGCTGCAGTTTATTGGTGGAACAACACCATAGAAGAGCTAAGACGCGACTGCATACGACAGCGACGCAAATATACTAGAGCTAGACGGAGAGGTATAGCAGAGGTGGAACACGCTGACTACAAGGAAGCGAAAAAACAATTGGGCAGAGCAATACAGATCAGCAAACGGAAACAATTTGAAGAACTGAGAGAAGACGTGAACAGAAATCCATGGGGACTTGGCTACAAACTAGTTATGAAAAAGCTGGGGATGAAAAATCCTGTCCAGGAAATGGATGAAAAACTTATGGATAATATAGTAAAAACACTTTTTCCTACGCACGAGTTAATTGAAGAGAGCAATGAAACCCAAAGAGCCGTAACATACACTCCGTTTACAACAGAGGAACTCAAAGCTGCTGCGCAAAGCTTAAAAACTAAAAAATCGCCTGGCCCAGATGGTATACCGGCTGAAGTTTTAAAGGAGATAGCAATTACGCGACCAGAACTACTCTTGCGAATGTACAATAGTTGCTTGAGAGAAGGCGTATTTCCGGAGACCTGGAAACAACAGAAGCTAGTGCTCATAAGCAAAGGCAAAGGCGACCCCCAAATGCCATCTTCTTACAGGCCACTCTGTATGCTGGACACAGCAGGTAAACTATTGGAGAGGCTCATTAAACCTCGGCTGGAGGAAGCTATCCGCAGCAGTGGGGGCCTATCAGAAAGGCAACATGGCTTTCGACCAGGAAGGTCCACCATAGACGCTATAAAGGAAATATCAGACGTTGTCAAAGTTGCTCAACGGAGGAACCACTTTACCAGACCCATAGTTCTCCTTGCAACACTCGACGTAAAGAACGCTTTTAACAGCCTGAGATGGGTAGACGTACTGAAAGCTCTAAAGGAAAATTTCTCAGTACCAGAATATCTAATGAGGATGATCAGAGACTATTTAAAACACAGAGTTCTTATATATGATACGAGTCAAGGTACGAAGAGGATGTCTGTCACTTCGGGAGCGGCACAGGGATCCATTTTAGGACCTGACCTGTGGAATGCAAGCTATGATGAGATTCTAAGAATAGAAATGCCAGAAGACACCTTCCTAATCGGTTACGCAGATGACATTGCCGCAGTTATCACAGCGAGGAACACGGAAGATGCTCAGAGAAGACTGCGACAAGTGATGATTCGAACGAAGGCTTGGCTAAGCACACACGGACTAGAGCTAGCTACGCAAAAAACAGAGCTTCTACTTCTCACAAGGCGACAGATCCCCACGGAGATAACAATGCGCTCTGACGACGTTGAAATGATGACAAAAAGATGCGTAAACTACCTGGGAATAAGGCTGGATTCAAAGCTGACGTACTCGCAACAGATACAATACGCTACCATAAAAGCTGCCAAGATAACAGCCCAACTGAGCAGGCTAATGGCGAACGTTGGAGGGCCCCTTCCATGCAAGAGGAAGCTGCTGATGGAGGCTTGCAACAGCATCCTACTATATGGATGTGAAATTTGGGCAGAAACGCTAAAAACAAAAAAGAGGGCAAAAGCATTGCTCGCGGTGCAGAGGACAGCAGCGCTACGAGTAACATCGGCATATCGAACGGTGTCGGCAGCTGCTGTCTTTATAATAGCCGGAATGATACCAATCGACCTTCACGCAGCAGAACGCTTCAAGATTTTCACTGCAAGGAGAACACTTGCAGACACATTATCCCTACCAGACGTCAGACGCGAAACCATAGAGGACTGGCAGTCTCGATGGAATGAAGACAGAAATGGTAGGTGGACGGCCAAACTCATCCCCGATATACAAAAGTGGATATCTAGAAAACATGGAGAGGTGAATTATTACCTGACACAATTGCTGTCTGGACACGGATATTTCAGGAATTATCTGTACAAAATGAGAAAATGTAGTACGCCATTCTGTATGTATGAAGAAACAGAAGTAGTTGACGACGCAGAGCATACGTTCTTTTTTTGTCAACGCTGGTCCATAAGCCGCGAACGACTAGAAGCGCAGATTGGTATAGTCACGGTAGATAATCTTGTCGACAAAATGACAGACCACGTAGAAGCCTGGGAAGCGATAGCCAAATACAGTGAACAAGTGCTTCGTTCAAAGAAAAAAGATCTCGATAGAATGCAAAGCTCGCCCGAGTATAATGGCAGTCAACACAATGACAGCTATAACAACAGTGGGGGCCTGGACGCGGGTGAATAGAAGAGGCTGATCTTAAGATCCTAGAGGGATCCACCTGGAAGTAATGCCACAGCAGTTCCCAGGTGGGCAACACATCCCAGAAGCCACAAGGTGGGTTTTTAGCCGGTATACGTCACTTTATACGGAGCCCGGCATAAGGTGTGGATGACGATCCGCGCATCATGCATAAACCATTTTCCCATCTTGGACCCAAAAAAAAAAAAAAAAAAAAAAAAAAAAAAAAATCATTATTATCATTATTATCATTATTATCATTATTATCATTATTATCATTATTATCATTATTATCATTATTATCATTATTATCATTATTATCATTATTATCATTATTATCATTATTATCATTATTATCATTATTATCATTATTATCATTATTATCATTATTATCATTATTATCATTATTATCATTATTATCATTATTATCATTATTATCATTATTATCATTATTATCATTATTATCATTATTATCATTATTATCATTATTATCATTATTATCATTATTATCATTATTATCATTATTATCATTATTATCATTATTATCATTATTATCATTATTATCATTATTATCATTATTATCATTATTATCATTATTATCATTATTATCATTATTATCATTATTATCATTATTATCATTATTATCATTATTATCATTATTATCATTATTATCATTATTATCATTATTATCATTATTATCATTATTATCATTATTATCATTATTATCATTATTATCATTATTATCATTATTATCATTATTATCATTATTATCATTATTATCATTATTATCATTATTATCATTATTATCATTATTATCATTATTATCATTATTATCATTATTATCATTATTATCATTATTATCATTATTATCATTATTATCATTATTATCATTATTATCATTATTATCATTATTATCATTATTATCATTATTATCATTATTATCATTATTATCATTATTATCATTATTATCATTATTATCATTATTATCATTATTATCATTATTATCATTATTATCATTATTATCATTATTATCATTATTATCATTATTATCATTATTATCATTATTATCATTATTATCATTATTATCATTATTATCATTATTATCATTATTATCATTATTATCATTATTATCATTATTATCATTATTATCATTATTATCATTATTATCATTATTATCATTATTATCATTATTATCATTATTATCATTATTATCATTATTATCATTATTATCATTATTATCATTATTATCATTATTATCATTATTATCATTATTATCATTATTATCATTATTATCATTATTATCATTATTATCATTATTATCATTATTATCATTATTATCATTATTATCATTATTATCATTATTATCATTATTATCATTATTATCATTATTATCATTATTATCATTATTATCATTATTATCATTATTATCATTATTATCATTATTATCATTATTATCATTATTATCATTATTATCATTATTATCATTATTATCATTATTATCATTATTATCATTATTATCATTATTATCATTATTATCATTATTATCATTATTATCATTATTATCATTATTATCATTATTATCATTATTATCATTATTATCATTATTATCATTATTATCATTATTATCATTATTATCATTATTATCATTATTATCATTATTATCATTATTATCATTATTATCATTATTATCATTATTATCATTATTATCATTATTATCATTATTATCATTATTATCATTATTATCATTATTATCATTATTATCATTATTATCATTATTATCATTATTATCATTATTATCATTATTATCATTATTATCATTATTATCATTATTATCATTATTATCATTATTATCATTATTATCATTATTATCATTATTATCATTATTATCATTATTATCATTATTATCATTATTATCATTATTATCATTATTATCATTATTATCATTATTATCATTATTATCATTATTATCATTATTATCATTATTATCATTATTATCATTATTATCATTATTATCATTATTATCATTATTATCATTATTATCATTATTATCATTATTATCATTATTATCATTATTATCATTATTATCATTATTATCATTATTATCATTATTATCATTATTATCATTATTATCATTATTATCATTATTATCATTATTATCATTATTATCATTATTATCATTATTATCATTATTATCATTATTATCATTATTATCATTATTATCATTATTATCATTATTATCATTATTATCATTATTATCATTATTATCATTATTATCATTATTATCATTATTATCATTATTATCATTATTATCATTATTATCATTATTATCATTATTATCATTATTATCATTATTATCATTATTATCATTATTATCATTATTATCATTATTATCATTATTATCATTATTATCATTATTATCATTATTATCATTATTATCATTATTATCATTATTATCATTATTATCATTATTATCATTATTATCATTATTATCATTATTATCATTATTATCATTATTATCATTATTATCATTATTATCATTATTATCATTATTATCATTATTATCATTATTATCATTATTATCATTATTATCATTATTATCATTATTATCATTATTATCATTATTATCATTATTATCATTATTATCATTATTATCATTATTATCATTATTATCATTATTATCATTATTATCATTATTATCATTATTATCATTATTATCATTATTATCATTATTATCATTATTATCATTATTATCATTATTATCATTATTATCATTATTATCATTATTATCATTATTATCATTATTATCATTATTATCATTATTATCATTATTATCATTATTATCATTATTATCATTATTATCATTATTATCATTATTATCATTATTATCATTATTATCATTATTATCATTATTATCATTATTATCATTATTATCATTATTATCATTATTATCATTATTATCATTATTATCATTATTATCATTATTATCATTATTATCATTATTATCATTATTATCATTATTATCATTATTATCATTATTATCATTATTATCATTATTATCATTATTATCATTATTATCATTATTATCATTATTATCATTATTATCATTATTATCATTATTATCATTATTATCATTATTATCATTATTATCATTATTATCATTATTATCATTATTATCATTATTATCATTATTATCATTATTATCATTATTATCATTATTATCATTATTATCATTATTATCATTATTATCATTATTATCATTATTATCATTATTATCATTATTATCATTATTATCATTATTATCATTATTATCATTATTATCATTATTATCATTATTATCATTATTATCATTATTATCATTATTATCATTATTATCATTATTATCATTATTATCATTATTATCATTATTATCATTATTATCATTATTATCATTATTATCATTATTATCATTATTATCATTATTATCATTATTATCATTATTATCATTATTATCATTATTATCATTATTATCATTATTATCATTATTATCATTATTATCATTATTATCATTATTATCATTATTATCATTATTATCATTATTATCATTATTATCATTATTATCATTATTATCATTATTATCATTATTATCATTATTATCATTATTATCATTATTATCATTATTATCATTATTATCATTATTATCATTATTATCATTATTATCATTATTATCATTATTATCATTATTATCATTATTATCATTATTATCATTATTATCATTATTATCATTATTATCATTATTATCATTATTATCATTATTATCATTATTATCATTATTATCATTATTATCATTATTATCATTATTATCATTATTATCATTATTATCATTATTATCATTATTATCATTATTATTATTATCATTATTATCATTATTATCATTATTATCATTATTATCATTATTATCATTATTATCATTATTATCATTATTATCATTATTATCATTATTATCATTATTATCATTATTATCATTATTATCATTATTATCATTATTATCATTATTATCATTATTATCATTATTATCATTATTATCATTATTATCATTATTATCATTATTATCATTATTATCATTATTATCATTATTATCATTATTATCATTATTATCATTATTATCATTATTATCATTATTATCATTATTATCATTATTATCATTATTATCATTATTATCATTATTATCATTATTATCATTATTATCATTATTATCATTATTATCATTATTATCATTATTATCATTATTATCATTATTATCATTATTATCATTATTATCATTATTATCATTATTATCATTATTATCATTATTATCATTATTATCATTATTATCATTATTATCATTATTATCATTATTATCATTATTATCATTATTATCATTATTATCATTATTATCATTATTATCATTATTATCATTATTATCATTATTATCATTATTATCATTATTATCATTATTATCATTATTATCATTATTATCATTATTATCATTATTATCATTATTATCATTATTATCATTATTATCATTATTATCATTATTATCATTATTATCATTATTATCATTATTATCATTATTATCATTATTATCATTATTATCATTATTATCATTATTATCATTATTATCATTATTATCATTATTATCATTATTATCATTATTATCATTATTATCATTATTATCATTATTATCATTATTATCATTATTATCATTATTATCATTATTATCATTATTATCATTATTATCATTATTATCATTATTATCATTATTATCATTATTATCATTATTATCATTATTATCATTATTATCATTATTATCATTATTATCATTATTATCATTATTATCATTATTATCATTATTATCATTATTATCATTATTATCATTATTATCATTATTATCATTATTATCATTATTATCATTATTATCATTATTATCATTATTATCATTATTATCATTATTATCATTATTATCATTATTATCATTATTATCATTATTATCATTATTATCATTATTATCATTATTATCATTATTATCATTATTATCATTATTATCATTATTATCATTATTATCATTATTATCATTATTATCATTATTATCATTATTATCATTATTATCATTATTATCATTATTATCATTATTATCATTATTATCATTATTATCATTATTATCATTATTATCATTATTATCATTATTATCATTATTATCATTATTATCATTATTATCATTATTATCATTATTATCATTATTATCATTATTATCATTATTATCATTATTATCATTATTATCATTATTATCATTATTATCATTATTATCATTATTATCATTATTATCATTATTATCATTATTATCATTATTATCATTATTATCATTATTATCATTATTATCATTATTATCATTATTATCATTATTATCATTATTATCATTATTATCATTATTATCATTATTATCATTATTATCATTATTATCATTATTATCATTATTATCATTATTATCATTATTATCATTATTATCATTATTATCATTATTATCATTATTATCATTATTATCATTATTATCATTATTATCATTATTATCATTATTATCATTATTATCATTATTATCATTATTATCATTATTATCATTATTATCATTATTATCATTATTATCATTATTATCATTATTATCATTATTATCATTATTATCATTATTATCATTATTATCATTATTATCATTATTATCATTATTATCATTATTATCATTATTATCATTATTATCATTATTATCATTATTATCATTATTATCATTATTATCATTATTATCATTATTATCATTATTATCATTATTATCATTATTATCATTATTATCATTATTATCATTATTATCATTATTATCATTATTATCATTATTATCATTATTATCATTATTATCATTATTATCATTATTATCATTATTATCATTATTATCATTATTATCATTATTATCATTATTATCATTATTATCATTATTATCATTATTATCATTATTATCATTATTATCATTATTATCATTATTATCATTATTATCATTATTATCATTATTATCATTATTATCATTATTATCATTATTATCATTATTATCATTATTATCATTATTATCATTATTATCATTATTATCATTATTATCATTATTATCATTATTATCATTATTATCATTATTATCATTATTATCATTATTATCATTATTATCATTATTATCATTATTATCATTATTATCATTATTATCATTATTATCATTATTATCATTATTATCATTATTATCATTATTATCATTATTATCATTATTATCATTATTATCATTATTATCATTATTATCATTATTATCATTATTATCATTATTATCATTATTATCATTATTATCATTATTATCATTATTATCATTATTATCATTATTATCATTATTATCATTATTATCATTATTATCATTATTATCATTATTATCATTATTATCATTATTATCATTATTATCATTATTATCATTATTATCATTATTATCATTATTATCATTATTATCATTATTATCATTATTATCATTATTATCATTATTATCATTATTATCATTATTATCATTATTATCATTATTATCATTATTATCATTATTATCATTATTATCATTATTATCATTATTATCATTATTATCATTATTATCATTATTATCATTATTATCATTATTATCATTATTATCATTATTATCATTATTATCATTATTATCATTATTATCATTATTATCATTATTATCATTATTATCATTATTATCATTATTATCATTATTATCATTATTATCATTATTATCATTATTATCATTATTATCATTATTATCATTATTATCATTATTATCATTATTATCATTATTATCATTATTATCATTATTATCATTATTATCATTATTATCATTATTATCATTATTATCATTATTATCATTATTATCATTATTATCATTATTATCATTATTATCATTATTATCATTATTATCATTATTATCATTATTATCATTATTATCATTATTATCATTATTATCATTATTATCATTATTATCATTATTATCATTATTATCATTATTATCATTATTATCATTATTATCATTATTATCATTATTATCATTATTATCATTATTATCATTATTATCATTATTATCATTATTATCATTATTATCATTATTATCATTATTATCATTATTATCATTATTATCATTATTATCATTATTATCATTATTATCATTATTATCATTATTATCATTATTATCATTATTATCATTATTATCATTATTATCATTATTATCATTATTATCATTATTATCATTATTATCATTATTATCATTATTATCATTATTATCATTATTATCATTATTATCATTATTATCATTATTATCATTATTATCATTATTATCATTATTATCATTATTATCATTATTATCATTATTATCATTATTATCATTATTATCATTATTATCATTATTATCATTATTATCATTATTATCATTATTATCATTATTATCATTATTATCATTATTATCATTATTATCATTATTATCATTATTATCATTATTATCATTATTATCATTATTATCATTATTATCATTATTATCATTATTATCATTATTATCATTATTATCATTATTATCATTATTATCATTATTATCATTATTATCATTATTATCATTATTATCATTATTATCATTATTATCATTATTATCATTATTATCATTATTATCATTATTATCATTATTATCATTATTATCATTATTATCATTATTATCATTATTATCATTATTATCATTATTATCATTATTATCATTATTATCATTATTATCATTATTATCATTATTATCATTATTATCATTATTATCATTATTATCATTATTATCATTATTATCATTATTATCATTATTATCATTATTATCATTATTATCATTATTATCATTATTATCATTATTATCATTATTATCATTATTATCATTATTATCATTATTATCATTATTATCATTATTATCATTATTATCATTATTATCATTATTATCATTATTATCATTATTATCATTATTATCATTATTATCATTATTATCATTATTATCATTATTATCATTATTATCATTATTATCATTATTATCATTATTATCATTATTATCATTATTATCATTATTATCATTATTATCATTATTATCATTATTATCATTATTATCATTATTATCATTATTATCATTATTATCATTATTATCATTATTATCATTATTATCATTATTATCATTATTATCATTATTATCATTATTATCATTATTATCATTATTATCATTATTATCATTATTATCATTATTATCATTATTATCATTATTATCATTATTATCATTATTATCATTATTATCATTATTATCATTATTATCATTATTATCATTATTATCATTATTATCATTATTATCATTATTATCATTATTATCATTATTATCATTATTATCATTATTATCATTATTATCATTATTATCATTATTATCATTATTATCATTATTATCATTATTATCATTATTATCATTATTATCATTATTATCATTATTATCATTATTATCATTATTATCATTATTATCATTATTATCATTATTATCATTATTATCATTATTATCATTATTATCATTATTATCATTATTATCATTATTATCATTATTATCATTATTATCATTATTATCATTATTATCATTATTATCATTATTATCATTATTATCATTATTATCATTATTATCATTATTATCATTATTATCATTATTATCATTATTATCATTATTATCATTATTATCATTATTATCATTATTATCATTATTATCATTATTATCATTATTATCATTATTATCATTATTATCATTATTATCATTATTATCATTATTATCATTATTATCATTATTATCATTATTATCATTATTATCATTATTATCATTATTATCATTATTATCATTATTATCATTATTATCATTATTATCATTATTATCATTATTATCATTATTATCATTATTATCATTATTATCATTATTATCATTATTATCATTATTATCATTATTATCATTATTATCATTATTATCATTATTATCATTATTATCATTATTATCATTATTATCATTATTATCATTATTATCATTATTATCATTATTATCATTATTATCATTATTATCATTATTATCATTATTATCATTATTATCATTATTATCATTATTATCATTATTATCATTATTATCATTATTATCATTATTATCATTATTATCATTATTATCATTATTATCATTATTATCATTATTATCATTATTATCATTATTATCATTATTATCATTATTATCATTATTATCATTATTATCATTATTATCATTATTATCATTATTATCATTATTATCATTATTATCATTATTATCATTATTATCATTATTATCATTATTATCATTATTATCATTATTATCATTATTATCATTATTATCATTATTATCATTATTATCATTATTATCATTATTATCATTATTATCATTATTATCATTATTATCATTATTATCATTATTATCATTATTATCATTATTATCATTATTATCATTATTATCATTATTATCATTATTATCATTATTATCATTATTATCATTATTATCATTATTATCATTATTATCATTATTATCATTATTATCATTATTATCATTATTATCATTATTATCATTATTATCATTATTATCATTATTATCATTATTATCATTATTATCATTATTATCATTATTATCATTATTATCATTATTATCATTATTATCATTATTATCATTATTATCATTATTATCATTATTATCATTATTATCATTATTATCATTATTATCATTATTATCATTATTATCATTATTATCATTATTATCATTATTATCATTATTATCATTATTATCATTATTATCATTATTATCATTATTATCATTATTATCATTATTATCATTATTATCATTATTATCATTATTATCATTATTATCATTATTATCATTATTATCATTATTATCATTATTATCATTATTATCATTATTATCATTATTATCATTATTATCATTATTATCATTATTATCATTATTATCATTATTATCATTATTATCATTATTATCATTATTATCATTATTATCATTATTATCATTATTATCATTATTATCATTATTATCATTATTATCATTATTATCATTATTATCATTATTATCATTATTATCATTATTATCATTATTATCATTATTATCATTATTATCATTATTATCATTATTATCATTATTATCATTATTATCATTATTATCATTATTATCATTATTATCATTATTATCATTATTATCATTATTATCATTATTATCATTATTATCATTATTATCATTATTATCATTATTATCATTATTATCATTATTATCATTATTATCATTATTATCATTATTATCATTATTATCATTATTATCATTATTATCATTATTATCATTATTATCATTATTATCATTATTATCATTATTATCATTATTATCATTATTATCATTATTATCATTATTATCATTATTATCATTATTATCATTATTATCATTATTATCATTATTATCATTATTATCATTATTATCATTATTATCATTATTATCATTATTATCATTATTATCATTATTATCATTATTATCATTATTATCATTATTATCATTATTATCATTATTATCATTATTATCATTATTATCATTATTATCATTATTATCATTATTATCATTATTATCATTATTATCATTATTATCATTATTATCATTATTATCATTATTATCATTATTATCATTATTATCATTATTATCATTATTATCATTATTATCATTATTATCATTATTATCATTATTATCATTATTATCATTATTATCATTATTATCATTATTATCATTATTATCATTATTATCATTATTATCATTATTATCATTATTATCATTATTATCATTATTATCATTATTATCATTATTATCATTATTATCATTATTATCATTATTATCATTATTATCATTATTATCATTATTATCATTATTATCATTATTATCATTATTATCATTATTATCATTATTATCATTATTATCATTATTATCATTATTATCATTATTATCATTATTATCATTATTATCATTATTATCATTATTATCATTATTATCATTATTATCATTATTATCATTATTATCATTATTATCATTATTATCATTATTATCATTATTATCATTATTATCATTATTATCATTATTATCATTATTATCATTATTATCATTATTATCATTATTATCATTATTATCATTATTATCATTATTATCATTATTATCATTATTATCATTATTATCATTATTATCATTATTATCATTATTATCATTATTATCATTATTATCATTATTATCATTATTATCATTATTATCATTATTATCATTATTATCATTATTATCATTATTATCATTATTATCATTATTATCATTATTATCATTATTATCATTATTATCATTATTATCATTATTATCATTATTATCATTATTATCATTATTATCATTATTATCATTATTATCATTATTATCATTATTATCATTATTATCATTATTATCATTATTATCATTATTATCATTATTATCATTATTATCATTATTATCATTATTATCATTATTATCATTATTATCATTATTATCATTATTATCATTATTATCATTATTATCATTATTATCATTATTATCATTATTATCATTATTATCATTATTATCATTATTATCATTATTATCATTATTATCATTATTATCATTATTATCATTATTATCATTATTATCATTATTATCATTATTATCATTATTATCATTATTATCATTATTATCATTATTATCATTATTATCATTATTATCATTATTATCATTATTATCATTATTATCATTATTATCATTATTATCATTATTATCATTATTATCATTATTATCATTATTATCATTATTATCATTATTATCATTATTATCATTATTATCATTATTATCATTATTATCATTATTATCATTATTATCATTATTATCATTATTATCATTATTATCATTATTATCATTATTATCATTATTATCATTATTATCATTATTATCATTATTATCATTATTATCATTATTATCATTATTATCATTATTATCATTATTATCATTATTATCATTATTATCATTATTATCATTATTATCATTATTATCATTATTATCATTATTATCATTATTATCATTATTATCATTATTATCATTATTATCATTATTATCATTATTATCATTATTATCATTATTATCATTATTATCATTATTATCATTATTATCATTATTATCATTATTATCATTATTATCATTATTATCATTATTATCATTATTATCATTATTATCATTATTATCATTATTATCATTATTATCATTATTATCATTATTATCATTATTATCATTATTATCATTATTATCATTATTATCATTATTATCATTATTATCATTATTATCATTATTATCATTATTATCATTATTATCATTATTATCATTATTATCATTATTATCATTATTATCATTATTATCATTATTATCATTATTATCATTATTATCATTATTATCATTATTATCATTATTATCATTATTATCATTATTATCATTATTATCATTATTATCATTATTATCATTATTATCATTATTATCATTATTATCATTATTATCATTATTATCATTATTATCATTATTATCATTATTATCATTATTATCATTATTATCATTATTATCATTATTATCATTATTATCATTATTATCATTATTATCATTATTATCATTATTATCATTATTATCATTATTATCATTATTATCATTATTATCATTATTATCATTATTATCATTATTATCATTATTATCATTATTATCATTATTATCATTATTATCATTATTATCATTATTATCATTATTATCATTATTATCATTATTATCATTATTATCATTATTATCATTATTATCATTATTATCATTATTATCATTATTATCATTATTATCATTATTATCATTATTATCATTATTATCATTATTATCATTATTATCATTATTATCATTATTATCATTATTATCATTATTATCATTATTATCATTATTATCATTATTATCATTATTATCATTATTATCATTATTATCATTATTATCATTATTATCATTATTATCATTATTATCATTATTATCATTATTATCATTATTATCATTATTATCATTATTATCATTATTATCATTATTATCATTATTATCATTATTATCATTATTATCATTATTATCATTATTATCATTATTATCATTATTATCATTATTATCATTATTATCATTATTATCATTATTATCATTATTATCATTATTATCATTATTATCATTATTATCATTATTATCATTATTATCATTATTATCATTATTATCATTATTATCATTATTATCATTATTATCATTATTATCATTATTATCATTATTATCATTATTATCATTATTATCATTATTATCATTATTATCATTATTATCATTATTATCATTATTATCATTATTATCATTATTATCATTATTATCATTATTATCATTATTATCATTATTATCATTATTATCATTATTATCATTATTATCATTATTATCATTATTATCATTATTATCATTATTATCATTATTATCATTATTATCATTATTATCATTATTATCATTATTATCATTATTATCATTATTATCATTATTATCATTATTATCATTATTATCATTATTATCATTATTATCATTATTATCATTATTATCATTATTATCATTATTATCATTATTATCATTATTATCATTATTATCATTATTATCATTATTATCATTATTATCATTATTATCATTATTATCATTATTATCATTATTATCATTATTATCATTATTATCATTATTATCATTATTATCATTATTATCATTATTATCATTATTATCATTATTATCATTATTATCATTATTATCATTATTATCATTATTATCATTATTATCATTATTATCATTATTATCATTATTATCATTATTATCATTATTATCATTATTATCATTATTATCATTATTATCATTATTATCATTATTATCATTATTATCATTATTATCATTATTATCATTATTATCATTATTATCATTATTATCATTATTATCATTATTATCATTATTATCATTATTATCATTATTATCATTATTATCATTATTATCATTATTATCATTATTATCATTATTATCATTATTATCATTATTATCATTATTATCATTATTATCATTATTATCATTATTATCATTATTATCATTATTATCATTATTATCATTATTATCATTATTATCATTATTATCATTATTATCATTATTATCATTATTATCATTATTATCATTATTATCATTATTATCATTATTATCATTATTATCATTATTATCATTATTATCATTATTATCATTATTATCATTATTATCATTATTATCATTATTATCATTATTATCATTATTATCATTATTATCATTATTATCATTATTATCATTATTATCATTATTATCATTATTATCATTATTATCATTATTATCATTATTATCATTATTATCATTATTATCATTATTATCATTATTATCATTATTATCATTATTATCATTATTATCATTATTATCATTATTATCATTATTATCATTATTATCATTATTATCATTATTATCATTATTATCATTATTATCATTATTATCATTATTATCATTATTATCATTATTATCATTATTATCATTATTATCATTATTATCATTATTATCATTATTATCATTATTATCATTATTATCATTATTATCATTATTATCATTATTATCATTATTATCATTATTATCATTATTATCATTATTATCATTATTATCATTATTATCATTATTATCATTATTATCATTATTATCATTATTATCATTATTATCATTATTATCATTATTATCATTATTATCATTATTATCATTATTATCATTATTATCATTATTATCATTATTATCATTATTATCATTATTATCATTATTATCATTATTATCATTATTATCATTATTATCATTATTATCATTATTATCATTATTATCATTATTATCATTATTATCATTATTATCATTATTATCATTATTATCATTATTATCATTATTATCATTATTATCATTATTATCATTATTATCATTATTATCATTATTATCATTATTATCATTATTATCATTATTATCATTATTATCATTATTATCATTATTATCATTATTATCATTATTATCATTATTATCATTATTATCATTATTATCATTATTATCATTATTATCATTATTATCATTATTATCATTATTATCATTATTATCATTATTATCATTATTATCATTATTATCATTATTATCATTATTATCATTATTATCATTATTATCATTATTATCATTATTATCATTATTATCATTATTATCATTATTATCATTATTATCATTATTATCATTATTATCATTATTATCATTATTATCATTATTATCATTATTATCATTATTATCATTATTATCATTATTATCATTATTATCATTATTATCATTATTATCATTATTATCATTATTATCATTATTATCATTATTATCATTATTATCATTATTATCATTATTATCATTATTATCATTATTATCATTATTATCATTAATCATTATTATCATTATATCATTATCATTATCATTATCATTATCATTATCATTATCATTATCATTATCATTATCATTATCATTATCATTATCATTATCATTATCATTATCATTATCATTATCATTATCATTATCATTATCATTATCATTATCATTATCATTATCATTATCATTATCATTATCATTATCATTATCATTATCATTATCATTATCATTATCATTATCATTATCATTATCATTATCATTATCATTATCATTATCATTATCATTATCATTATCATTATCATTATCATTATCATTATCATTATCATTATCATTATCATTATCATTATCATTATCATTATCATTATCATTATCATTATCATTATCATTATCATTATCATTATCATTATCATTATCATTATCATTATCATTATCATTATCATTATCATTATCATTATCATTATCATTATCATTATCATTATCATTATCATTATCATTATCATTATCATTATCATTATCATTATCATTATCATTATCATTATCATTATCATTATCATTATCATTATCATTATCATTATCATTATCATTATCATTATCATTATCATTATCATTATCATTATCATTATCATTATCATTATCATTATCATTATCATTATCATTATCATTATCATTATCATTATCATTATCATTATCATTATCATTATCATTATCATTATCATTATCATTATCATTATCATTATCATTATCATTATCATTATCATTATCATTATCATTATCATTATCATTATCATTATCATTATCATTATCATTATCATTATCATTATCATTATCATTATTATCATTATCATTATCATTATCATTATCATTATCATTATCATTATCATTATCATTATCATTATCATTATCATTATCATTATCATTATCATTATCATTATCATTATCATTATCATTATCATTATCATTATCATTATCATTATCATTATCATTATCATTATCATTATCATTATCATTATCATTATCATTATCATTATCATTATCATTATCATTATCATTATCATTATCATTATCATTATCATTATCATTATCATTATCATTATCATTATCATTATCATTATCATTATCATTATCATTATCATTATCATTATCATTATCATTATCATTATCATTATCATTATCATTATCATTATCATTATCATTATCATTATCATTATCATTATCATTATCATTATCATTATCATTATCATTATCATTATCATTATCATTATCATTATCATTATCATTATCATTATCATTATCATTATCATTATCATTATCATTATCATTATCATTATCATTATCATTATCATTATCATTATCATTATCATTATCATTATCATTATCATTATCATTATCATTATCATTATCATTATCATTATCATTATCATTATCATTATCATTATCATTATCATTATCATTATCATTATCATTATCATTATCATTATCATTATCATTATCATTATCATTATCATTATCATTATCATTATCATTATCATTATCATTATCATTATCATTATCATTATCATTATCATTATCATTATCATTATCATTATCATTATCATTATCATTATCATTATCATTATCATTATCATTATCATTATCATTATCATTATCATTATCATTATCATTATCATTATCATTATCATTATCATTATCATTATCATTATCATTATCATTATCATTATCATTATCATTATCATTATCATTATCATTATCATTATCATTATCATTATCATTATCATTATCATTATCATTATCATTATCATTATCATTATCATTATCATTATCATTATCATTATCATTATCATTATCATTATCATTATCATTATCATTATCATTATCATTATCATTATCATTATCATTATCATTATCATTATCATTATCATTATCATTATCATTATCATTATCATTATCATTATCATTATCATTATCATTATCATTATCATTATCATTATCATTATCATTATCATTATCATTATCATTATCATTATCATTATCATTATCATTATCATTATCATTATCATTATCATTATCATTATCATTATCATTATCATTATCATTATCATTATCATTATCATTATCATTATCATTATCATTATCATTATCATTATCATTATCATTATCATTATCATTATCATTATCATTATCATTATCATTATCATTATCATTATCATTATCATTATCATTATCATTATCATTATCATTATCATTATCATTATCATTATCATTATCATTATCATTATCATTATCATTATCATTATCATTATCATTATCATTATCATTATCATTATCATTATCATTATCATTATCATTATCATTATCATTATCATTATCATTATCATTATCATTATCATTATCATTATCATTATCATTATCATTATCATTATCATTATCATTATCATTATCATTATCATTATCATTATCATTATCATTATCATTATCATTATCATTATCATTATCATTATCATTATCATTATCATTATCATTATCATTATCATTATCATTATCATTATCATTATCATTATCATTATCATTATCATTATCATTATCATTATCATTATCATTATCATTATCATTATCATTATCATTATCATTATCATTATCATTATCATTATCATTATCATTATCATTATCATTATCATTATCATTATCATTATCATTATCATTATCATTATCATTATCATTATCATTATCATTATCATTATCATTATCATTATCATTATCATTATCATTATCATTATCATTATCATTATCATTATCATTATCATTATCATTATCATTATCATTATCATTATCATTATCATTATCATTATCATTATCATTATCATTATCATTATCATTATCATTATCATTATCATTATCATTATCATTATCATTATCATTATCATTATCATTATCATTATCATTATCATTATCATTATCATTATCATTATCATTATCATTATCATTATCATTATCATTATCATTATCATTATCATTATCATTATCATTATCATTATCATTATCATTATCATTATCATTATCATTATCATTATCATTATCATTATCATTATCATTATCATTATCATTATCATTATCATTATCATTATCATTATCATTATCATTATCATTATCATTATCATTATCATTATCATTATCATTATCATTATCATTATCATTATCATTATCATTATCATTATCATTATCATTATCATTATCATTATCATTATCATTATCATTATCATTATCATTATCATTATCATTATCATTATCATTATCATTATCATTATCATTATCATTATCATTATCATTATCATTATCATTATCATTATCATTATCATTATCATTATCATTATCATTATCATTATCATTATCATTATCATTATCATTATCATTATCATTATCATTATCATTATCATTATCATTATCATTATCATTATCATTATCATTATCATTATCATTATCATTATCATTATCATTATCATTATCATTATCATTATCATTATCATTATCATTATCATTATCATTATCATTATCATTATCATTATCATTATCATTATCATTATCATTATCATTATCATTATCATTATCATTATCATTATCATTATCATTATCATTATCATTATCATTATCATTATCATTATCATTATCATTATCATTATCATTATCATTATCATTATCATTATCATTATCATTATCATTATCATTATCATTATCATTATCATTATCATTATCATTATCATTATCATTATCATTATCATTATCATTATCATTATCATTATCATTATCATTATCATTATCATTATCATTATCATTATCATTATCATTATCATTATCATTATCATTATCATTATCATTATCATTATCATTATCATTATCATTATCATTATCATTATCATTATCATTATCATTATCATTATCATTATCATTATCATTATCATTATCATTATCATTATCATTATCATTATCATTATCATTATCATTATCATTATCATTATCATTATCATTATCATTATCATTATCATTATCATTATCATTATCATTATCATTATCATTATCATTATCATTATCATTATCATTATCATTATCATTATCATTATCATTATCATTATCATTATCATTATCATTATCATTATCATTATCATTATCATTATCATTATCATTATCATTATCATTATCATTATCATTATCATTATCATTATCATTATCATTATCATTATCATTATCATTATCATTATCATTATCATTATCATTATCATTATCATTATCATTATCATTATCATTATCATTATCATTATCATTATCATTATCATTATCATTATCATTATCATTATCATTATCATTATCATTATCATTATCATTATCATTATCATTATCATTATCATTATCATTATCATTATCATTATCATTATCATTATCATTATCATTATCATTATCATTATCATTATCATTATCATTATCATTATCATTATCATTATCATTATCATTATCATTATCATTATCATTATCATTATCATTATCATTATCATTATCATTATCATTATCATTATCATTATCATTATCATTATCATTATCATTATCATTATCATTATCATTATCATTATCATTATCATTATCATTATCATTATCATTATCATTATCATTATCATTATCATTATCATTATCATTATCATTATCATTATCATTATCATTATCATTATCATTATCATTATCATTATCATTATCATTATCATTATCATTATCATTATCATTATCATTATCATTATCATTATCATTATCATTATCATTATCATTATCATTATCATTATCATTATCATTATCATTATCATTATCATTATCATTATCATTATCATTATCATTATCATTATCATTATCATTATCATTATCATTATCATTATCATTATCATTATCATTATCATTATCATTATCATTATCATTATCATTATCATTATCATTATCATTATCATTATCATTATCATTATCATTATCATTATCATTATCATTATCATTATCATTATCATTATCATTATCATTATCATTATCATTATCATTATCATTATCATTATCATTATCATTATCATTATCATTATCATTATCATTATCATTATCATTATCATTATCATTATCATTATCATTATCATTATCATTATCATTATCATTATCATTATCATTATCATTATCATTATCATTATCATTATCATTATCATTATCATTATCATTATCATTATCATTATCATTATCATTATCATTATCATTATCATTATCATTATCATTATCATTATCATTATCATTATCATTATCATTATCATTATCATTATCATTATCATTATCATTATCATTATCATTATCATTATCATTATCATTATCATTATCATTATCATTATCATTATCATTATCATTATCATTATCATTATCATTATCATTATCATTATCATTATCATTATCATTATCATTATCATTATCATTATCATTATCATTATCATTATCATTATCATTATCATTATCATTATCATTATCATTATCATTATCATTATCATTATCATTATCATTATCATTATCATTATCATTATCATTATCATTATCATTATCATTATCATTATCATTATCATTATCATTATCATTATCATTATCATTATCATTATCATTATCATTATCATTATCATTATCATTATCATTATCATTATCATTATCATTATCATTATCATTATCATTATCATTATCATTATCATTATCATTATCATTATCATTATCATTATCATTATCATTATCATTATCATTATCATTATCATTATCATTATCATTATCATTATCATTATCATTATCATTATCATTATCATTATCATTATCATTATCATTATCATTATCATTATCATTATCATTATCATTATCATTATCATTATCATTATCATTATCATTATCATTATCATTATCATTATCATTATCATTATCATTATCATTATCATTATCATTATCATTATCATTATCATTATCATTATCATTATCATTATCATTATCATTATCATTATCATTATCATTATCATTATCATTATCATTATCATTATCATTATCATTATCATTATCATTATCATTATCATTATCATTATCATTATCATTATCATTATCATTATCATTATCATTATCATTATCATTATCATTATCATTATCATTATCATTATCATTATCATTATCATTATCATTATCATTATCATTATCATTATCATTATCATTATCATTATCATTATCATTATCATTATCATTATCATTATCATTATCATTATCATTATCATTATCATTATCATTATCATTATCATTATCATTATCATTATCATTATCATTATCATTATCATTATCATTATCATTATCATTATCATTATCATTATCATTATCATTATCATTATCATTATCATTATCATTATCATTATCATTATCATTATCATTATCATTATCATTATCATTATCATTATCATTATCATTATCATTATCATTATCATTATCATTATCATTATCATTATCATTATCATTATCATTATCATTATCATTATCATTATCATTATCATTATCATTATCATTATCATTATCATTATCATTATCATTATCATTATCATTATCATTATCATTATCATTATCATTATCATTATCATTATCATTATCATTATCATTATCATTATCATTATCATTATCATTATCATTATCATTATCATTATCATTATCATTATCATTATCATTATCATTATCATTATCATTATCATTATCATTATCATTATCATTATCATTATCATTATCATTATCATTATCATTATCATTATCATTATCATTATCATTATCATTATCATTATCATTATCATTATCATTATCATTATCATTATCATTATCATTATCATTATCATTATCATTATCATTATCATTATCATTATCATTATCATTATCATTATCATTATCATTATCATTATCATTATCATTATCATTATCATTATCATTATCATTATCATTATCATTATCATTATCATTATCATTATCATTATCATTATCATTATCATTATCATTATCATTATCATTATCATTATCATTATCATTATCATTATCATTATCATTATCATTATCATTATCATTATCATTATCATTATCATTATCATTATCATTATCATTATCATTATCATTATCATTATCATTATCATTATCATTATCATTATCATTATCATTATCATTATCATTATCATTATCATTATCATTATCATTATCATTATCATTATCATTATCATTATCATTATCATTATCATTATCATTATCATTGTCATTGTCATTATCATTATCATTATCATTATCATTATCATTGTCATTATCATTATCATTATCACTATCACTATCATTATCATTATCATTGTCATTATCATTATCATTATCACTATCACTATCATTATCATTATCATTATCATTATCATTATCATTATCATTATCATTATCATTATCATTATCATTATCATTATCATTATCATTATCATTATCATTATCATTATCATTATCATTATCATTATCATTATCATTATCATTATTATTATTATCATTATTATTATCATTATTATCATTATCATTATTATTATCATTATTATCATTATTATCATTATTATTATCATTATTATCATTATTATCATTATTATCATTATTATCATTGTTATCATTATTATCATTATTATCATTATTATCATTATTATCATTATTATCATTATTATCATTATTATCATTATTATCATTATTATCATTATTATCATTATTATCATTATTATCATTATTATCATTATTATCATTATTATCATTATTATCATTATTATCATTATTATCATTTGTGATGATAAAAGTCGGCACGAAGTACCTTGTTTTTACCACACCATCATAAATGACTACCTTGTATTATTTTTTTTTATATCATTCCATACGGGAATGTTTATTTATTTTGATATGTATTATTTTTACTACCATTACACTGAAGTATACTTTTGTTTATTATACATGATGATTTATTATTTTCTTTATACATATATTATATATTTTTTTAAACCAAGGTAAAAGAAATTGTAATATTAACTTTAAGTTGTTACACTATGATATTCAAATATTTAAACTTAACGGCTTGTATGATGACACCAAATGGTACCGAGGGCAATGAAATGATAGCATACATACAATTTCATACAACTACGGTGAAAATGAACGCCCCACATGTTACAACTGCGAGATCAGTCATAGGAAATTAGTATAAAAGGAGCTGCCTTGCACATGAGTGGGGGAGTTTGTGTCGAGGGCTTGAGTAGGTAAGATAAATGAACTTGGTGGTTAGCCGCTGAATTGAATTTATCTTTGTAGGCAATCTTGGTAGCATTATTATTGGTGGTCAGCCGCTGATAATAATTAGGTATTAATCTTGCATTGGTATTGGTGGTTAGCCGCTGATAACAACACAAGGTTAAGTCTGAATTTAGGAAAGGTAGTATTGGTGGTTAGCCGCTGATAGTACTTTAGTTAGTTAGCCTGTTCTGGTATTGGTGGTTAGCCGCTGATCAACCATTCAGGCTAAGTCCGGTTTTATAAAAATTAGTTAGCCTGTTCTGGTATTGGTGGTTAGCCGCTGATCAACCATTCAGGCTAAGTCCGGTTTTATAAAAGTTAGTTAGTTGATAGTACTTTAGTTAGTTAGCCTGTTCTGGTATTGGTGGTTAGCCGCTGATCAACCATTCAGGCTAAGTCCGGTTTTATAAAAGTTAGTTAGTTGATAGTACTTTAGTTAGTTAGCCTGTTCTGGTATTGGTGGTTAGCCGCTGATTAACCATTCAGGCTAAGTCCGGTTTTATAAAAGTTAGTTAGCTGATACTACTTTAGTTAGTTAGCCTGTTCTGGTATTGGTGGTTAGCCGCTGATCACCCATTCAGGCTAAGTCCGGTTTTATAAAAAGTAGTTAGCCGATAGTACTTTAGTTAGTTAGTCTGTTCTGGTATTGGTGGTTAGCCGCTGATCAACCATTCAGGCTAAGTCCGAGTCTATAAAAAATTAGTTAGCCGCTGATCAACCATTCAGGCTAAGTCCGAGTTTATAAAAAAATTGTAAAACCGCTGAGGGCCATTCAGGCTAAGTCCAGGTGGTATAAAAATTAGTCAGCCGTTGAGCCATTCAGACTCAAGTATAGAAAATTAGTTGTCCACTTAGTAATAGTAGAGAGTAATGTAAATAAATATATATTAATATAAGAACATTGAATTGAAATAAATAAATACTGCAAAATACACCCTGTAGAGTGTTTCACTTTCCTCTCACGACAGTCCAAACAAATAAATTTTTGTGACGAAACCTGGACACCGGCGAGTGATACCCCAGCATTGAGAAAGCATCGTCACATTGGCGCCCGAGCAGGGACCGTCATAGAGAGAAAAGAAAAATTACTTGGGGGTATAATAAAAATCAGAAATAAAAAAAAAAATAAAAAAAAAATAAATATATATATAAAAAGAAGATAGGAAAAAAATAAAAAAAATAAATAAATTTAAACAAATAAAATAAAATAAAAACAAGAATATAGAAAAAAAAAAAATAATAAAAAAAAAAAATATATAAAGGGGAAAATATGTTGAAGACCGGTTGGATATATATGTTGAAACGAGACGAATTGACCAAATACTTGGAGGAATTCGGTCTCGATACCAGCGGCACCGTAGAAGAATTACGGAAACGAATGTCAGCTTTCATTAGTGCTGAGCATGATGAAGCCACGTCAACACGTATACTGGAATATCAAAAGGGACATGAGGGGCCTGGCGAAATCACTCTGCCTACCGGTAAAGGTGCAATACCAAAGTCACCCTGCAAAACGAATAGCCAACAAGTTGATAATTCACCGCATCAACTTCCAACGACACCAGTAAATACGACAATTCCAGACAGAATCACCATAATCGACCAGGTCCGAAAATGGGGAATTTTTTTTGAAGGTGGTAAGGAACCTCTCGCTTTCGTGGAACGATTAGAAGAATTGGCAGACCTATATGGGGTACCCCGAAACCATTTAATTAAAGTAATGCCAGAATTTTTACGTAAGCGGGCCCTGATATGGTATCGAAACAATAACTCACATTGGCAGGCGTGGAATGAATTCAAGGCCGATTTTCTGGAATTTTTTTTACCTGCTCGGTTCTTTGAGAAATTAGAGGACGACATAAAATCGAGAATGCAACGTCCAAAAGAGCGTTTTAAGGACTATGTTTTAGAAATCCAGAACCTCATGCGACATTCCACCCTCACAGAAGACCAGAAGTTACAACGTATTTTTAGAAATTCGCAAGCCGAATATCAATGGTATGTCCGACGAAGCGATTTTACAAATTTAAAGGAACTGGTGCGATTAGCAGAAGACCTGGAAAGTATCCCGGCATCACCTAGAACAGTGAATAACAATTCTAACACATCCCAAAATCAGTGTTATCGATGCGGGCAAATAGGCCACTATGCTTCCCGATGCCCTAATGCCCTGGCGGGAAACGCCATGGGAGGTCGACAAAACTGAGGATGTTCGGATCTCCCAAAGAAAATAAGTCCTCACCCCCATTAACCAGCCTGCAAAGCGAAGAATCGCGTTTGGTCGCGTCCATTTTTATTGGTGGTACTCCGGTCAAAGATATCATCGACACAGGAGCAAGCCGCAATTTTATAAAAGAAAACTTCATAAAAAAATTAAAACAACAACCCCGGTACATACACGAAGAAATTGATGTAGTCCTGGCCGACGGGTCAACCAAAACCATATCACAAGCTATCGAAGTTCCAACATTATTGGGCAGTACTAAAAAACATTGCCGATTCCTAGTCATGCCGGAAGCCAGTGAAGAAGTTATCGTGGGGCTAGAATTTTTACGCGAGTTTAACACCAAAATACAAATTGCCGGCCTAAAATTAAATTGTGACAAAAACCCTAACAGAAGTTTAACACCGGTAAATCAGTTACCAACACAAGAGGTACAAGAGGACCAGGGTAGCGGAAAGAGCAGTCCAAATACGGTGAGTACTACAAGTACTGAATTTAGTAATACCATTCAAATTACAGCAAGAGAGCAACGAAGAATTAATAAATTTATACAAGAAGAGCTCGAAAAATTCAAGAAGTTGCAAGGGCCTTCGACAATCGCGTCACACAAAATCGTATTGACAGATGATCGACCTGTGAAGATTCGTTATGCACCTCGTAATCCTGCTATGCAGGCAATAATAGACGCAGAGGTTAGTAAATTGATAGCGGATGGATGCATCGAACCATCACATAGCCCGTACTGTTTTCCCATCACGCTGGTTAAAAAGAAAAACGGAACCTGGAGAACCTGTATGGATTTTCGCCAGCTAAACGCCAGGTCTGTGCCTGATGCTTACCCCCTCCCGCGTATTGATAGCATCCTGAATCGATTAAGGGAAGCCAAGTTTATCAGTAGTATTGACCTGAAAAACGGATATTGGCAAATTCCTATGGAGGAAAATAGCAAGCAATATACAGCGTTCGCTGTACCCGGCAGGGGATTATTCCAATGGAAGGTGATGCCGTTCGGACTACATTCTGCTCCAGCAACTTTTCAAAGAGCATTGGATAGAGTGATTGGGCCAGAGATGGAGCCTAACGCCTTTGCCTATTTAGACGACATCATCGTAATAGGTAAAAACGTAGAAGATCACATGCGTAACTTAAGAGAAGTGTTCAGAAGATTACGGGCGGCTAAGTTGAAAATCAATCCAGAAAAATGCTCATTCTTTCAACGAGAAACAAAGTACTTGGGACATGTCGTGAATGAAAAGGGAATAAACACTGATCCGGATAAAACAGAAGCAATTTCCAAATTACCACAACCCGGCAATATCCGTGACGTAAGGCATTTTTTAGGGGTTGCTTCCTGGTACAGACGATTTGTGCCAGACTTCGCAGCGATATCACAGCCGCTAACACAGCTCCTTAAAAAAGGCAAGCATTTTAAATGGGGCCCAGAACAAGAACAGGCGTTCACCACTTTGAAAAATAAACTGACCCAAGCTCCTGTCCTGGCATGCCCAGATTTCTCCAAGGAATTCGTATTGCAAACCGACGCAAGTGAGTTTGGAGTGGGAGCAGTACTCACCCAGGAAGTAGAAGGGGAAGAGCGAGTTATAGCTTACGCGAGTCGTCATCTCAACAAAGCCGAGAAAAATTACACCACCACGGAGAAGGAGTGCCTTGCCATTGTTTGGGGCATTCGTAAGATGAGACCATATCTAGAAGGCTATCATTTCACGGTCGTAACGGATCATTTAGCGCTTAAATGGCTGAATTCATTAGATAGTCCCACGGGCAGACTTGCACGTTGGGCGCTAGAACTACAACAGTTCAATTTTTCAATTCAGTATCGTAAAGGGAAACAAAACATAGTGGCGGATGCTTTGTCGCGTCAACCGGTAGAGGTCGCGAACTTTGTAAGTTGCGGGTCACCACAGTCGAATGAGTGCAAATGGTTGCAGAAAATGCAACAGAAAATAGAAAAGTACCCAAAGAAATATGCTGACTATACGTTATTGGAGGGCCAATTATATAGACATTTCCCTCGAAATTGTACAGAGGCAGATGATATCCCATGGAAGCTATGTGTCGCCACCCAGGATCGTGAACGCGTTATGCGAGAAAATCATGACAATGTCAAAGCCGGGCACCTTGGTATCCGGAAAACAGTAAATCGGGTAGCAAATCGCTACTATTGGCCTGGAATGTTCCGAGACATTAGTCGCTATGTACGGCGATGCCAGTCGTGCCAACAATATAAGGTGAGCCAAGTAAAACCAGCGGGGGAAATGTTAACCAACATTCCCGAAGAACCATGGGCTACAATTTGTGCGGATTTCGTTGGACCATTGCCACGGTCCAAACATGGTAATACAATGCTTTTAGTAATTTTTGACAAGTTTTCAAAATGGGTGGAACTGGTACCAATGCGTAAAGCTACAGCGGAAGGTGTGATAAAGGCATTAAGGGAACGTATTCTTGCACGTTACGGTGTCCCTAAGATACTGATCACTGACAATGGCACACAGTTTACCTCCCGAATTGTGCAACGTTTTCTGGTTGATATAGGCGTACGACACCAATTTACCGCACCGTACATGCCGCAGGAAAACCCCACAGAGAGGGCTAATCGTACCATCAAAACTATAATGGCCCAGTTCACTAAAGGACAGCACAACAAATGGGATGAATCGCTTCCGGAAATTATGCTTGCGGTTAACTCAAGCGTCGCGGAATCGACAGGATATTCCCCAGCCTTTATAACGCAAGGTCGCGAGCCTCGCTTGCCAAAGGCCTTATACGATGAAGTTACAACTGGTACCGGAGCTAGAACGCTGAATCCAGAAGAACGTCAATCAGAACTTCAACAAATATTTGAGTTAGTAAAAAGAAATTTGGGCAGGGCAGCAGAAGATCAGCGACGGTATTACAACCTCAGACGACGTCAGTGGAAACCCAAGATTGGTGACCTCGTATGGTTGCGTCAACACCCTCTGTCTAAAGCAGTTGACAACTTTGCTGCAAAATTGGCCCCTAAATTCGGAGGCCCTTTTTGTGTCGAATCGTTTGTTTCGCCAGTAATCGTTAGGCTTCAGAGCACTTTCGATCACGATATAAAAAACGCTCATTTGAGTGAAATAAAACCCTACAACCCATAACATGACCTAAAAATTATTCGGTTTTTTTTTTATTTTTTATTTATAGATAAGAAGATAAAAAGAAAAAAAAAAACCCCAGTCATCATCAGTAAACGTCACTTCGAGGTAACGCGGGATAAGTTCCGTAAGCGAATGGTGGAAGAACAAGCTAAGGGGCGTAGGACCATCTACGTGCCTGATGTCATAATCCCAATTAAGAAAGGAGATCGGGGAACACTAGCCGCTGCCACGCCCAAACGCAAAAATGCCTCGTGCTACCGCTTGAGTACCGCCGCTAGTGCCCATCCAGTGCAAACCATCTCCAAGACCACAACAACACCAAACCCTCAAGTGTCTGCCGCCGGTCGGAAGGAGGCCTCTGCGGTTAACCCACCCAGTTCCAAAATTAGAGTTCCACCCAAAGAAGATGAACAGTCCACACCCTTGACCGCCGAAAATACTACACCATTGATGCCTAATTCCTCTCGCAACAACACCCAAGCAACCGACGACAACGCAAACACAACTGAGTGCCACCCCTTAAAAATAGACGCATGCGCAACATCTAGCCCTAAGATCATGGTTACACCGGTAAAAGCAGATCAGCTGCTACCTCCGACTCCCGGGAAAACCCTGACAGTAATATCCACCTCAGCTGTTAACAACAAACGAGATCCAGAGGATGATGGATGGACACCATGGTTCATCCCATTACACAATGAACCAGGTAACCCACCCACACCAGTGTCAAATGCAATGACGCAACGCCTACCCCGTTCCACTGGAGACGATTATCACAGAGTTCATCAAGCACAAAGTCACCATTGCATGCGTCCCCGTGCTTATCGATATATGCTTCCTCCCCTGGAAAATCCCTAGACTTATCATTGTCACCAGATACTAGTCCCCCACAACTGGTTCGCGGTAGAGACCCTGAAGTAGAGAAAGTGGCACCAACCAATATCATTCCACAGTACAACAACACCACAGGACCTACGATAGTGGAGCCCACCAATTGGCCACCCGAGTTGCGCGAAAGAATTCAAGAAGAACAAGAGAATCGGTCCTCCAAACAACGGAAGAAATTTTTAACACAAGTGGGATCAGTAACCTATCGTGTGGTAGTGGCCAAAAGTGGTAAGGTGAACGTCACGCAGATGTGAGAAACAAATAGCCCACTCACCGAGGAAGAGGGAGAGTGTGATGATAAAAGTCGGCACGAAGTACCTTGTTTTTACCACACCATCATAAATGACTACCTTGTATTATTTTTTTTTATATCATTCCATACGGGAATGTTTATTTATTTTGATATGTATTATTTTTACTACCATTACACTGAAGTATACTTTTGTTTATTATACATGATGATTTATTATTTTCTTTATACATATATTATATATTTTTTTAAACCAAGGTAAAAGAAATTGTAATATTAACTTTAAGTTGTTACACTATGATATTCAAATATTTAAACTTAACGGCTTGTATGATGACACCAAATGGTACCGAGGGCAATGAAATGATAGCATACATACAATTTCATACAACTACGGTGAAAATGAACGCCCCACATGTTACAACTGCGAGATCAGTCATAGGAAATTAGTATAAAAGGAGCTGCCTTGCACATGAGTGGGGGAGTTTGTGTCGAGGGCTTGAGTAGGTAAGATAAATGAACTTGGTGGTTAGCCGCTGAATTGAATTTATCTTTGTAGGCAATCTTGGTAGCATTATTATTGGTGGTCAGCCGCTGATAATAATTAGGTATTAATCTTGCATTGGTATTGGTGGTTAGCCGCTGATAACAACACAAGGTTAAGTCTGAATTTAGGAAAGGTAGTATTGGTGGTTAGCCGCTGATAGTACTTTAGTTAGTTAGCCTGTTCTGGTATTGGTGGTTAGCCGCTGATCAACCATTCAGGCTAAGTCCGGTTTTATAAAAATTAGTTAGCCTGTTCTGGTATTGGTGGTTAGCCGCTGATCAACCATTCAGGCTAAGTCCGGTTTTATAAAAGTTAGTTAGTTGATAGTACTTTAGTTAGTTAGCCTGTTCTGGTATTGGTGGTTAGCCGCTGATCAACCATTCAGGCTAAGTCCGGTTTTATAAAAGTTAGTTAGTTGATAGTACTTTAGTTAGTTAGCCTGTTCTGGTATTGGTGGTTAGCCGCTGATTAACCATTCAGGCTAAGTCCGGTTTTATAAAAGTTAGTTAGCTGATAGTACTTTAGTTAGTTAGCCTGTTCTGGTATTGGTGGTTAGCCGCTGATCACCCATTCAGGCTAAGTCCGGTTTTATAAAAATTAGTTAGCCGATAGTACTTTAGTTAGTTAGTCTGTTCTGGTATTGGTGGTTAGCCGCTGATCAACCATTCAGGCTAAGTCCGAGTCTATAAAAAATTAGTTAGCCGCTGATCAACCATTCAGGCTAAGTCCGAGTTTATAAAAAAATTGTAAAACCGCTGAGGGCCATTCAGGCTAAGTCCAGGTGGTATAAAAATTAGTCAGCCGTTGAGCCATTCAGACTCAAGTATAGAAAATTAGTTGTCCACTTAGTAATAGTAGAGAGTAATGTAAATAAATATATATTAATATAAGAACATTGAATTGAAATAAATAAATACTGCAAAATACACCCTGTAGAGTGTTTCACTTTCCTCTCACGACAGTCCAAACAAATAAATTTTTGTGACGAAACCTGGACACCGGCGAGTGATACCCCAGCATTGAGAAAGCATCGTCACACATTATTATCATTATTATCATTATTATCATTATTATCATTATTATCATTATTATCATTATTATCATTATTATCATTATTATCATTATTATCATTATTATCATTATTATTATCATTATTATTATCATTATTATTATCATTATTATTATCATTATTATTATCATTATTATTATCATTATTATTATCATTATTATTATCATTATTATTATCATTATTATTATCATTATTATTATCATTATTATTACCACAAAAATCAAAAATTTTTGATTTTCATACTACAAAGTACACTTCATAAGTACGACAGCATGATACACGTTACTAATTTCATACTTGTACGATTTATCGTACGATTTGTAGTATCGTGTATACTCGTCATAATATGAAATGTAAAATTTCTAGCTATGTATGTGTTGATTAGTTATTTATTTTCTATTGCAGGAGTATGTATCGCATCTGGAAAAATGGCTAAAGCAGTGGAGAATAAAAATAAATGAACAGAAATGTGTACATGTTACGTTTACAATGCGCCTATTTACATCAATAATCATATCATACCGTAGCACTCTGAGGTTAAATATCTAGGAATTCACCTTGATCGTCGTCTAACATGGAAGACCCACATAAATTCAAAGCTGACCCAAATGAAACTTAAAGCTGTTAAACTTAATTGGCTAATAGGAAGAAATTCCACACTTAGTCTGGATTGTAAACTTCTTCTATACAACACGGTACTAAAATCAATTTGGTACTATGGTATTCAGCTATGGGGCACTGCCTCCGCATGAAATATAGAGAAAATTCAAAGGCAATAAAATAAAATTCTTCGTTTGATTACATCGGCACCTTGGTGTATCAGAAACCAGCGCATCCATAAAGATCTTGATGTACCATCAGTAAAGTCGGTATTTTCAAAACATGCTTCAATTGATATAAATAAACTCGCATCGCATCCTAATCCCCTAGGCCGCAATATATTAAACTTTAGAGGTCACACTCGGCTGAGAAGGAGAGACACTCTTGCTCTCAGCCAATCACGAGTTACGTAATACACCTGTAGAAGAATTTACTGAACCTATTGTTTTGTCTAGCAGTGGCTGGACTAAATATTACAATTTAGTTTTTAAGATTTGTAAACTTATTGTTAGTTCAATTTATTATTGAAGATTCAATAATTAAATTTAAAGCTCAAAAAAATCTAATAAATTACCTAAAAAAATATTTTTGATGTTTTAATTTATGACAGAAACATTTTAAAACTAGCCCCATTTCGCACTTATTCAAAAAATTTGACATTATTTTGCACTAAACGTATATTTTTTCAATTAATCCTTTTTCAAAAAATGTTTACGCGTTTTAAGTATCAAAAGTTGACATCACTGTTTTATGTATATACATACATGCATACATACATACGTTAATAGTTCGCACGAGTTTTATATTCTGTGTTATTTGCTTTTATACAGTATATAAACAACTTGAGCAAAAATAATGAATAAAATGTGTTACATATGCCAACAGCGTGACCGTTTGTGCTACTAAAGTATCAATTTGCTACTTTCATTACATTTTTGATACTTTTAGTCCTCGTCCAGACTTGCAATTTTTGTTGCTGCAATTTCTTAAAATTCTGCTCCCAAATTGCATAAGTGTCCACATTATGAAATTCTAATATTGCAATTATGCATTAAAAAAATTATTACACTACAAATTTCCCTGAAAAATGAACAATTCTATTTACTTTTTGTTATATTTTTTTTTTTATTTTTCATACAACTGAAGAAATAAAATTATAAAAAACGTCAAAGACAACTAACAACTTGAAATTAACAATTACGAATTTCAATTCAAAAGGGAATTGCCGAGCACATGAAACTGTGTACCCCTCCTCAATCTTCTCACCTCTCTCACCAATTAACTCAAGAATTGCTGCAACAAAAATTGCAAGTCTGGGCAGGAGCTTAGTGACACTTTTTTAAAATCAGCTAAATCTGCTTCTATTTGTTACGCTTTGACCCTTTTTACTCCTTTTTAGAAATAATGGTATTTTTTTATTTAATTTTTTTCGCAGCAATATGCTTGTGTATTAGTATTATTTCTTATGACAGACAGCGTTGTCAGCTAGGTGCTTTTCGCACCGTTTTTAGTGCTTTTTGAAATTTCCGACGCGAAAAATTTTGAAGTTAGTTCTTGGTGCTTTTTTAAACAAATTTTTGGTGCTTTTTATTTCTTGGCAGTGGCAATAAACCCAAAATTCAAAAAGAATTTTCCTTATATAATATATATATTTTTTTTGAAGAAGTCTAACATTTAAAAAACATAAGCACTGAAGTTAAATGGAACATTTCAAAATAGTCTAATAAGATTCTTCAAAAGGTTCCCTGATGATCTGCATTAGCAACAGTGAAATGCGCATAGGATCCAGCTAAACCCCTCAATAATCAATTTCAATGTATTTTTAAAAAAAATATTTTACTTAATAAGTAAAATATTAATTTGGGATTATTAGTGCGTTTAAAAAATTTTACACTTAGATTCTACAAAACTTGGTTGGAGAAATACGTGCATTTTATTCTCAAACTTTCACATTTTAAGCACAATTAATGGAAAAAGTGTTTTGCCACACGACAAAGAAGACATAATGCAAGTATAGCCTAATAGCGAAATATTTTGTAGTCAAACTTCAATGTTTAAATGCAGAAGTTGATCACGTTTTTAGCTTTATTTAAGTCTAAAATACGTAAAAAATTATCCTTACACTTGGCTTTATATAAAAGCGGTTTGAAACAAGTAAATTGTGTAGCTAATAGAGCTGCCGTTTTAGATTTCCGAAAATCGCCGCATTTAAAAGTTATGGTGCCAAAAGTGCCCAGTAAAAAATTACACATTACCATTAGAACTACTTACCATATAATAACTTACTTTTCTGATTGCCAATTTTCATTACTCGCTTACAAATCAAATTACCTAAAATTACAAAAACTGACGTACAAGTTGCTAAATGAAGAGAATGATTTTTTTAGACGAAATAGATTGAAAATTATTTTTTTTTAGTTTTATAACTTTATAACGCAGCATTTGCTGTGAAAGAATGTTTCCGCAGCATTGTTTAATAAAAATCAAATTTTGAAAGTCCACTAAAATAAACTAAATGGCACAAGTCTGTGATTCAGAAAATGTTATGCTCGGAGGACAAAGAAGAATTGATTGAAGGAATGCAAGAGATAATTGAATTAAGGAATAAAGATGATAATACTTTAGGAGATCTATCTGTTCAGCCTAGGTCAACACCTGCAGTAAATTTAATGCATCTTCCCTTTTAGAAATAATAAACTGCACAGTGGAGACTTTTGGAAAATAAATGGTAATATGTAAATCTGGAACTTCTAAACTACTGATTGAATTTATATGAAACTTCGAACATCCGTAGAGGAGGCTCTGTAACACATATTTTCGCAGTCTTCTGGCTTAAGCTGGACAGTAGTTACAGTGGGCCTAAGTTGACCACATGGGACTCAAAAAAAAACTTCTGAGGCTTATAACTTAAGGTGTTTTTAGCTAAGCTCAAAATATTTAAGAAATAATGTCCTGAGATATGTTTTCGTATCTCTCATAACTGAGAAGATATTTGACTTTAGACAAAAAAAAATTTTTTATGGTTTTTTTAGTATTTCATCTGATATGAAACAACAATATTTTGTGTTGCATCTCTATTTTCTTTCATATACTCAAATTTTATTGATCGACATAATCACCCTTATTCCAGTTGTCGATATCGAGATCACTTTAACACAATACCAAAAAAGTGGGGCTTGTGTACCCGTTGTCGAAAACAAACGACTCCTGTTGGCATGTTTATGCTATTTTCTAGACCTAAGGGAACGGAAATAGATTACCAGTAGCACAAAATTGTTCTTGAGAGTGAGTTAACAAGCCCCAATTTTTTGGTATCGTGTTAAAGTGACGTCTACGTCGACAAATGAAATAAGGGTGAATAACTTTGATGCAGGTGTCCTATTTATCCATACGTCTTCAAATGCAGGTACAGTGGATGATGATGATGAATTTTTATGAAGAGGTACCAACGTAGACATAAATATAGATGTAAAAGATATACTCTTACTGCCTTATTCATAAAAAATATTTCAGGTTTATTAAGCGCTTATTTGACATATTTCTATGGGAAATTTGTCAAATTAAACTGTAATAAACCTAAAATATTTTTTATGAATTAGACCGTTATTATCTTCGCTTTGTTCTCTATGTTCATAAAATCCAGTAGTCCCATTACAACCCCATTTACAAATTAATACTAGCTCAGACTTGTGGCATTTACTTATATGTTCTTTCCTAAAGGTTGAAATTATCGTAGCAGCAGTATTTTCGAGGAGGCTGGATAACTAAATAGTGGCGCCCGTGCTGTTAACGTTCGAAACCGATGGCATTCATCCTTTGTTGCCTTCAATCACATTGTAGATGGCAAATTTCCCCATATCTTTTCATACATAGCTTTTCTTAATTTTTCATATTTATTCCTTGGTAGACCCAAGTTTAGAATGAGGGCTAATGCATCTTTATTAGTAAAATCTGTTTTACTTTTAGGGAATTCGTATGCTTTCCACCGTTGTATTCTCTTTCGAGATGCTTTTGGAAGAGCATCTACAATTTGGCCAACTTCCTTCCAAATTCTAAAGGTATCTTTTATAAAGCCAATGATGTACTCTTGCTTTCTCTTCTTGCTTCTTACTTGAAGTTCCTCAATAATATCAATCTGTGTAACTATGTCGGTTTTTAGCCATTGTTCATTTTATTTTCGGAACTCAGTTTTGTTATGTTTTAATTCTTTAATTTTTCTTTCGTACGCTATCAAAAAAGTTCTGTATTTTTTTTTAGTAGCATCTCCATTTAGTTTTAATACAAATGAGATTTTTCTTGGCGCAATAAACTAACCGGAACGTATTTCCATAAAAGTTTACATACCGCGGCATATTTAATACTAATCTCCATAACAGTTCAATATAGAATGATTATTCTTATAAAAGAACCCTGCGTTTTTATACAATACAGCATACTTTGTAAGCACCTTTGCTAATTTTGTCTAATTACCTGATACTGCGAAGTGTTATTTATTTTGAGTAGTAGCATAATCAGGTAGCAGCTCCCGATGACGCTGTAAAGTAATGCGCGAAAACCTTTTTTTTTATCCATTAAAAATTTGTTTATTCGTTAAATGCTATCTTTTATTACCATTAACTACACTTATATGGAAAAACATATCGTATAACTAGCAGAAACATTTGTTATTGCGAAAAGCGTAAATATTTATTGTACAATATTCTAAATTTATTTTTGTTTTTCTATTAAGGTAGAATTTTAGAAATCACAGCAGTTGTAAATGGCTGATGTGTAAATAAAGCGAAAAAAGTTAAGCGCATTCTATATATTTTTTAATTGCACCCTACCATCGGAATATTTCGCTTAAATATATTGGAAAATTTTTTTCAGGTGAAGTAAAAAGACTCATATAAAAATCCAAAAAGGACAATATTAGAAAAGGAAATTATTTAAATATATATTTTTTATGGTACAAAATATTTTTACCAAATTTTGACTTTTTTTCAGAAAATCTGCGCTTATGTCCGTATTTATGAAAAGGTTATCTAAAATTTAAACATGTTGAAAACTATCTAAGTACATTATTAAATGTTATAGTTGATACTTTCAAAATCTACCGTCACGACTTTCTATAAGCGTTTAAACACAAGAAATATTTTTAAAATTGGTGATTTTCTAAGCACATTCTGAATATATTGTCTTTAGAGCTATGTAGTTAAAAAGTGCATGTGTTAAACAAAATTTTTCACAAAATTGAAAATAATGAAGATAATTTTTAAAAAAAAAACATGCCTTTTTTAGGAAAATTTTAAAATTTTGATTTCTTAGTCTTTTCCCGATTTCACGACTGCAGATATTTATAAGTTTTTTTACGTATTTTTATTTAAAAATTTAATGCTGTCTTAATTTAAAATCCAACAATATACTAAAAAGTTATAGGTAAAATACAAAAAAAGTCCAGGCAAAAAAAAATTTTTTTTTGTCTAAAGTCAAATATGTATCTTTTCAGTTATAAGAGATACGAAAACCCATCTCAGGACATTATTTCTTAAGAATTTTAAGCTTAGCTCAAAACACTTTATCCCATAAAAATCTGATAATTTTTCTAAAAGTTACAAGCCTCTGGATTACTGTGCAGCTTAATCCAGAAGACTGCCAAGATATGGGTTATAAAGCCTCAGTCCACGGATGTTCGAAGTTTCATATAAACCCAGATCTATTACCATTTATTTTGCAAAAGTCCCCACTGTGTACTGGTCAGATAAAGTAAAAGTATAGGAACTTAGGTGTAAACTTAAAATATCAGATATAAGAAGGTTTGTTGAAGAGCCAATCCAAGTTGACATGTTATGGACAGTCAATAGAGATGTGTGTGAAACAAGTAGTAGAGGTTCCTGGCAAGGTATACATACATACATGTAAGAATTTAATTCTCAGTCGCACAGTGCGGCCGATTGCAAAAAAGCTGGCCAAAACTCAAAAAATAAAAGTGTCTATATAAGATTTTTTTTAGCATGCAGATGGCTAGAGGGATCCTATAAGAATTAAAAATGGTTTAGAGTAATGTCATATGGTGTAGTTGCAAGTTTTACACCTTTAAACGTGTGAAATCTAATAAAACCAATTGGAATGTACGTTTGAAGGTTCATAAAATATGTAAAAAATTTTGTAAATGTCAATTCTTTAAGAAACAATTTTTAGCAGCACAATAAGGGTATTTATTTTCAAACGACAATGAAACGCTGTCGATTGCTGTCTTCTAACCTTTTGGAGGTTACTTGGAGAAGTATTAACTATTGATTAAACCGAAATTCAGCTGCCACCTCTTGTCACTTGAATTGTTATGAATTTTTTTCTCAGGATGCTTTGCACAAACCTTCCAGTCAATATATTATATTATTATATAATATATTAATATTATTGAAATTTTCGTACTTCATGATGCAATAAAAATCTGAAAAAAATTCAGCAACATTTGACATGCTTTAAACAACAATTATCAATAGTAATGTTGCCCAAAAATTAATAATAAAAAATAATTATTCAACAATTTTAGCGATAAACTGTTATTTTTCTTAAACAAATCGAATGCGTTAATTTTGCAAAAAACCCATATGATTTTTTTGGGAATTTTCTCTCAACCATAAAAATAATCTTATTTTTAGGTTCCAGTATGTCCACTACTGGTAATATATCAAGGTTACAATTATTCCAAGTAATAATAGATATTTTGAAGAATGATATCAACGTGGAACAAAATTTCAACAAATGAATTTCAAATGTTCAATGTTCAAATGAATTTGGCACATGATCTTAATGTAGAATTTTTCACAAATCCGAATCTGAGTTCAGAATTGTCAAAAGTAGAATAGATTTCGAGATATTGCAAAATTACCGTTATTTGGGTTTTTAAAAAATATGATATCACTTTAATAAAATAATATTGGTAAGTATTAAATAATTTTTTTATTTTTTCCACTTGAAAGAAAATAAAATTGTTAAAACAACCATGGGTTGCTTGTAAAGTTTATCAAAAAATTACTGAACTACAGTGGAACAAAGTTCAAATTTCACAAAAAATTTAATGATTTTTTGCAACTTTGGTTTTTTCAACTTAGTTTTTTTACACTAAATAACTAATTTTTGCCAAGTTTTGTCACTTATCACGTTAGATTATTTTAATAGAAACATTATGTACTCAATAGAATACAGATCGGTGCAAAAATGATAAAGTTACAGAAGATTAATTGAATTATCCCACTTTTATCAAATAAAAAAAAAAAAAAAAAAAAAAACAAGTAAATATAGAAATATTTATATATAGGTAACAATTAAATTAAAAATGGCTTAAAACTGTTGAGTTGCTTTGTCTGTTGTAATTATTTTCTACCTCTCGCACAAGGAACCAACAACAGTCGCCCAAGATCGCCTCATCATACGCCACTTGATACCGACGTTCCATTTCTTGTATTTGTTGGTGAAAACGCTCATCATGCTCGTTGCTTTCATAGCCAATCTTATTTGGGAAGAAATTTAAATGTGAATGCAGAAGGTGTATTTTTAAAGACATATTAACTCCTTTTTTAAGAAAGACATAAAAAGTAATGTTAACATAAATAAAAACAAAATCGTGTTAAAAACTTTACCAATTTTCTCATAATTTTTCAACAAGTCTTGAATTATATGTTTATAATTTGGCCTCCTGAAATTTCCTAGAAAGCTTGATACAACTAAACCAAATGACCTCCATGCTTTTAATTCATCTTCTGACAAAATCGAATCAAATTTGGAATCTTTAAGTAGCTTAGTAATTTGTGGTCATATAAAAACACCTTTAATTTTGGCATCTGATACGTTGGGAAAAACAGTTTACAGGTATTCAAATGCTTCACGGTTTTCTCTTTTTAGCAAAGCTTTGACGAAATTTTTGATTAAGCCAAGTTTAATATGTAGCTTTGTATCTATATTTTTAAATAGAGCTTTGTATCTATATTTTTAAATAGAGCTTTGTGTTTGACATTATCTTGACCAAGCGTAAAATTAATTCTATTCATCTAATCTTTCCGAACATAGTGTTCCTGACGCGCTCAGCTGTCCCATTTGCAGAAAAACAGCAATATTTTGTGTAGCCTTGTTGCAAACCAGTCACCATGGCAACAACTTTTAGATCGCCACAGATTTTCCAGTTATGCTGTTCGTACTTTGTCAGACCCAGTAATTTAGACATGGACTCATATGATTCTTTAACACTAACTGCGTGCGCCACTGGAACTCACGGCTTTTTATTACCTTTGTGCAATAAAACTCTTTTTAAGCTCAACTTGCTGCGTGTTTATTTCCCTTGGGTTTTTGATTTAATAAAACCGAAAAGTGGGTTAATTCACTAAATATTCTGTAGCTTTGTCATTTTTGCACCAATCTGGACCTTGTAGAGCACAAAATGTTTGTATTAAAATTAGTTAATGTCCTATAGAAAAAAATCTTAAAATGTTCAATTGTTTGGTTAAAAAAGAAAACTTGAAAACAGCAAAAGTGCAAAAAATCATAAAATTTTTTATGAAGTTTGAAATTTTTGTGCATTGTATCTCCACCATTTCTTGACTAATTTTGACATGCGATATCTGTTTATTTTAGTAATTTTACTATCTTTTAATGAAAAAATAAGGTGAATAAAACGACGAATATTTTTTAAGTTATTTACATTTAAGCCACATCATCTTTTTTAAAAACCCAAAAACGGTAGTTTGGCTATATCTCAAAAACTGTTCTACTTTCGACAATTTTGACTTCATATTCGGATTGGACATCAGATACATTTGGTCAAAAAACTGTTCAACAGTGTTATTTATCAGAAAACGAGAAAAGGCAAATATCAGATTTGGTGTACATGATAAAACAAGTAATAGGACTGAAGAAGAATTTATGAGAAAAAATTATGATTGGTTGAGTAAGATTGTTGCGTTCGAAAAGATGGTTAAAAAATCAAAAAATATTAATACAAAACAAGAGGATATTGAAAAGATTTGTAAAGTAGGTCGGTGAGAACTTACTTTTTCAGAATCATCAGAACGAACAAAGTTCAGAAAAACTGAAGATCTACGAGGTAATGTTTCAACAGAAGAACCCTTTACTCAGCACCAAGTAAATTACAATCTGAAGGTAAAACATATTTTGCAACAGTAGTGCGTGAAATATCGGAAGGAAGTCCAACCAAAGCTGAAAAGTACAGAAAATCATTGGAATCTGCAAATTCAAATTTACATTTCATAAACGATGAGGCTCTGTCACTTTTTATTGAACTTCGTTTTCAATTTCATTGTTTCGAGTTCAACGCTCTGACTCATGTGAGGTTGGGTCGCTTGGGGTTTAAAATGCCCTGGGTGATGTCATCTTGTATTTGCCATTTCGAATTTTATAATTCTGACAGAAAATTCGTAATCATCGACCCCAAAAACCTAAAATAAGATATATAACTTGATTATGATAAATAACAAATGATATTATACCCCAGGGGGTGGTCGATTGAGGGTGAACGGAGTGAATTTTCGTACTTTTGACATAAAATTTGTAATCAGCGACCCCAAAAACCTCTAAGATTCCATTTTCGAGTGAATTACTTGAATTTTCGAATTTTGGCTAGCTTTTTGGCAATCGGTCGCACTGTGACTCGGTGAGAAAAGTCGTTTATGAAAAGGTGGAATTGTACATGTTGTAAGAAAGTTGCTTAAAGTTGAAAACTAAATTAAAGTCGAAAACTAAATTAAAGTTGTCTAAATTTGAAACAATTTTCAATTTTCCTAGAATTACTTTTATTTTCAATTAAAATAACTAATAATACTCTAACTGCCTTATTCATGAAAAATATTTCAGGTTTATTAAGCGCTTATTTGACATATTTCTATGAGAAATTTTTTAAATAAACCTGTAATAAACCTAAAATATTTTTTATGAATTAGACCGTAAATATATAAAACCATTATTATTAAAAAATTATTTATCTGAATATTGAAATAAACTGAATTATAAAACTAAGGACTCGTGTTCTCATTAGAAATTGGACACAATCTTTTTACATTTGGGGGATCAACCTTTGAACAAAACTGTGTTAACTATTGTATACATACATAAATACATAAGTATGTGCGTATGTATATATGTACATTTGAAAATCTAGTGCTTCTTAATAATACACAATTTTTTCTTATTAAAAACAAAAAAAATTTAAACTGTAAAATTCTATTTAAAAAAGTGTTCATAAAATCTAAAAAGTGTCATATTAAAGCTGTATATAAGAATATAAAATGTGGAGAAATGATTTCAAATAACGGTTCTACAAAATCAGTCGACAGTAAAGTATATAATACACGAGCACGAATGAGAGAGAAAAGAACGAATTTAGAAAGAACAAAAAGTGAAAGTTGAATTAAACGAAGAAATAAATAATTTCAATGTGGTGAAAAAACTAAACGAAGCAAATAAAAAAGCAGAAAGTAAAAAGTGTCAGAAGCAAAAGTAACCGAAACAGAAAATAGTATAAATAAGGAAAAAGTAAACGAATACAGAACGAATAAAGATATCAGAACAGAAACCGCGAATAAAAATGTAACAAACATGGCAAAAAATTTTTAAGATGAAGATTTAAATTTAAATGGCAATAATCAGTCAGACTTGAATAGTTTAATTAGTTTACTTAAAATTAAAATACAAAGCTAACGTCACGGTGGACAATTTTGCGAAAATAGTGCCAGATTTTGACGGCGAAAATATTACAGTGGAGCATTGGCTCGAAAATTTTGAGCAGAATGCTGAAGCATATGATTTGAATGAAAAGCAAAAATACGTTCATGCCAGAAATAAAATTACAGCTAAATTGTTTCTTGATACGGTTACAGTAAGTGATTTTAAATCGTTAAAGGAGTGTTTGTTGAACGAATTTAAAAGAAACTATAGTAGTATTGAATTTCATAATATATTAACAAACAACAAGAAGCAAGAAAATGAAACTTTTCACGAGTATGTATTGAAGATGAGAAAAATTGCGGCCTTAGGCAATATAGAAGATAAATCGGTAATTCGATACATAATAGACGGTCTAAAAATAAAAAGTGAGCTTAAATATCAGATGTACACGGCTACGTCATATAAAGATTTACGTGAAAAATATGATATATTTGAAACAATGAATATGACCCGTGATTTCGATTATAAAGTTGATAAAAGTGCAACTAACTCTAGGATTGAATTTAAAAAATCCGAGCATCCTATAATTGCGGTTCTACAGAACACAAAAAAAATGAATGTAAAAGTCCTTCAAAATGTTTTAATTGTAATAGATTCCGCCATATTGCAAAAAATTGTAAAAAATCCAAAGGTATTGACAAAATGGTGCAATTTGTTGTTGATCAATTTTAATAATATCGAAATCAAGTGCTTAGTAGATACCGGCTCGGACATTTCGATTATAAAGTTCAGTATTTATAAAAAACATTTCCCGTCGCACACTTTAGAACAATGTAAATCAGTGTTACGTGGTCTCTGTAACAAAAAAAAACTGAACCACTGGGACGTTTATCACGTACGGTCCGCGTATATGGTATAATAACCGAACACAAATTTTTAATTATACCAGATAAAAGTTTAATTTTTGACGGGATAATTGGACACGATTTTATTAAAAATTTTATGCTGATGTCGGATGGAAACGGCTATATTTTTTAAAACAAAAGAAGCAATGCATGAAAAGCTTAAAGTATATAATATAAGCGCTGATGAAATTGATGTTGAATTCAAGTTCAAGAATACTGTAAGTAATTTAATTCAAAATTATACATTAGCAAGGACGGCTGAAATATGTCCAGTAAAGATACACATACTGCCAAACGAAAAAATTAAACCCTTCAGACATACTCCCAGTCGGTTAGCTCCAGCAGAAGAAGAAGCTTTAAACGCTCAGGTTGAGTAATGGCTGAAAAGTGGTATGATAAGAAAATCTACATCAGATACTGCTAGTAGAGTAGTGGTTACGAAAAAGAAAAATGGAAACTATAGAATATGCATTGACTTTCATCAATTGAACGATATAGTATTAAAAGATGCATTTCCTGTCCCTATCGTCGATGATGTCTTGCAAAAATTAGGAAATCAAAAGTTTTTTATGGTAATAGAGAACGGATTTTTTCACGTTCCGGTCGATGAGATCATGGATTTATACATTGATGACATTATCATTTATGCAAAGTAGCAGATGAGTGTATCAAAAAGCTTGAACGTGTTTGTGCGTGTGTTAATTTGTGTCCGGCCGAAAACTTGCAAGTGAATATCTTGGTCCATACAAAGTAACTAAAGTGAAGAGAAACAACCGGTATGAGGTAAAAAAGGTAGCTGATTGTGAAGGGCCAAGTAGTGCATCAACCAGTTGCGATTTCATGAAGTGTTGGCGGTCTGAGAACTACGAATCTTTGTCATCATCCGAGGCGGACGATTTGCAGAATGGCCGAATGCAAGGGTCTCAATGGGTTAAGTCTCTTATATTCACCATACCTTGAAAGCAACAAGCAAAAGAAGAATTATCAAGTAGATAATTCAATTGTCAGTCGGTGAGAAAAGTCGTTTAATAAAAAGTGGAATTGTACATCTTGAACGAAAGTTGCTTAAAGTTGAAAACTAAATTAAAGTCGAAAACTAAATTAAAGTTGTCTAAAATTTGAAACAATTTTCAATTTTTCTAAAATTACTTTTATTTTCAATTAAAATAACTAATAATACTCTAAATATATAAAACCATTAAAATTAATAAAATATTTCTCTGAATATTGAAATAAACTGAATTATAAAACTCATCACTCGTGTTCTCATTATAAATTGGACACAATCTTTTTTCATAAATGAGAAACGGGACGGTTTCATTAGAGTTCATGAAGCAAGCAAAAGAATGAATTCTAGGAATGAATAAAAGCAAGATTTGATGAATATTTTTTGTTAAAGAATTTTAAATTAATATTTCGATGATTTTTTTTTGTTTATTAATAAGAAAAATATAAATAAAATAGTTTAACTTCATTTAAACAAATCGTTTATGAAGTTTATAACAAATCATCACTTTTTACAAACGAAACTTTGCCAAGCTAAATGTTTATGAATAAGCAAAAACCTTTTAAATAAAAATAACACACGTCAAAAGGCATATTCGTGGACCCCTCTCATTTACAAAAATTGCAACAAAAAATTTTTTTTTATGATCGACACGCCCTTTCGTGGTATTTATAATATTTTGCGCTGACAATCATTTTCGAATATAACCGAAGAATTTCATGATTATTTTTCAACATCGCATGCTTAAAATAAATAATTTTGTAAACGTTAATAATATAAATAATGCGAAAAAACCCTTTATGTAAGGTTATCAAAAATCACAGCCATTAAAACCGCTCAATATATAGATATATAAATTATTTAGTTTCTTTTAATTGATCAAATATTATTTTGTGGTATGAATTTTAACTTACATGTGCCAATTGCCGGCATTTGCTAACACTATATTCTTTAGGTCGGTATTTTTTGCGAGCTGCTGTCAAATAAATACCAATTGGTACTGTATTTTCACACCATTCCAAGAGACCACTTCTCGTCGACAGCGGTATGACTTTATAGGTTCTTATCAAAAGTTTGCGCTCCACTGAGGCCGGTTCTTGTTTCAACAGATCATTAATCATGCAGAAAACTTGCTGCATCACAGCATCTTGTCGTAAATCATCTTTCCCCTTTAGTAATTGAGGCCTTATTCTGCCATCGGAACAAAGACATAATAGTTTCTTAGGGGCATTAATTCCACCCACTAAAGAAACTTGCTGATCCCATCTTATAATGCCTTAATAAAATAAAAAATAGCGTATAATTCGTAAAAATCATTACATTTAACAATTTTGCTTACTCGTTATGGAATATTTCAAATCAATTCGTAACGGCAAATCGATAGTAGGACAATGAATGGCATCCAAGTTTTTTTGTTTTTTTAACTTATCACTCAAGCTGGTGGAAGTTAATTTATTTTCAGCTGATATCTCAGTATTAGCAAAATCAATCAGAGCTAAAGAAAAATATGTAATAAAAATTTTAAATATAAAATAGGTAACATAAATTGGGGTATTCATAAATTAACACGTTTTAAAGTAAAAACAAAATATGGCAGCTATGAGCAACCCCTCATAATATACAATTATAAATATTGAACTTATTTTTATTTTTGTTTTAGCACCTTCAAGGTACATTTAATACAGGCACACGCATTATAATCAACTCTGTGCTTTTTCTGTTCTGTGTTTTACAAATTAATTGTGAAAATATTGTATGCATCAAACAAGGCACAAAAGTAATTATCAAATGAATAATTTATAATTCATATTATACAGAACAGTACTGTATTTGAGAGTCCTGTTCTTTATAAATTATTCATTAGGAAATAATGTTGAAATGTTCTGTATTTTATTTACTGTTCAGTATTTGTTCGGTATTTTCATGACAACAATACTGTTTTAATCATCATTAAAAAAGGGATATGCAAATGCCGCAGTTCCATAAAAGTACGGAAACAAAATCAGTTTTGTTTCCTTAATTTTTTTTCCTTGAGAGCGTGGATGTGAAATTGGTCTATTTTTGTTCAAACACGGACAGTGTTAACATGAAAGGCGTTGACAATAATTACACGACAAATTTACGGATACAAAATATGTTGGTATTTATTTGGTAAAAAATTTGATGTTAAATATGACGTTGGATACAATAAAAGACAAACACGTTTTTGGCCTAGGGCTCGTTTTACTTGCTGTTGCTTCGGCGAGTCGTTGATCAAAACTGACGTTCGTTTTAAAAAGTGTAGTGTTTGTGTCAACCACATTGTTGCATTCAGACACATTGTTGTATTCCGACACATTGTTGTATTCCGACACATTGTTACATTCAGACAGATTGCCACACTTAGTTAGTGATGCCAATATCCCGCCACCGTGAATCCTTTCTATGAGGAGGATTCTTTTAACTTAATCACCGCCAATTTTACTACGGGTCGCCGTAAAACACTATTAGACGTTTTAATTTCAGCTGAGCTGATTTTACCATCTTTACCACAGAAAACTTTTACAAATATACCCATTTTCCATTTGCTCCGAGGTTGGTTGGCGTCCAACACGAGGACCATATCACCAACTTTTAGTAGATCCACTTTTTCCCTTCACTTGGGGCGTTTAATTAATTGTGGCAAATATTCCACAACCCACCTTTTCCACAGTCGGTCCTTTAAGTTTTGGGCGATTCGCCACTGTTTGCGTAAACACAAATTTTCATCGTCCGGACTGGGAGTTTACGTTGTATATAAACCATCTAAATTGAAGTGGTTGGGAGACAAAGGCTCTTCACAGCCGGGATCAATTGGTAATTGAGATAACGGGCGGTTGTTAATAATACACTCTGCTTCTATTATAGCACTTCGAAATGTTTCTAAAGGCCGTGATACACTATCATACAAAGTCGTGCGATCTACGAAAATATACAACGCTGGTGTGATGAATTGTTATTGTCTTTTGAAAATTTTCGTAAACTCCATCATACCAGCATTGTAATTTTTCGTAGGTCGCACGACTTTGTATGATAGTGTATCACGGCCTTAAGCGTGGAGCTTCCTCCTTAAAGATTCGGTTTAACAACTGCTTTACACACCGCACTAGAGTTTGCAAATAATCGCAGATTTTCATAGTCGCGATTACGATTAAAAAATATGCGATTAATCGCGATTATCGGTTAAACGCGATTAATCAAGAAAATATACTATTATAGTTTTTCTAAAACCAAAATAAATTGCATGAGTTTTATAGTCAAACTGTATGGGTTTAGCCAAAGAAATTTAATTATTTGTCTTGAGTTCGCGTTTTAATTTAATTTTTCAATTAAATAAAATTTTTATTTTGAGAAAATTGTAAAGGGTGTAAAATGAAGTCCGTAAATCAGAACTTATAAGTTTCAAAAACAATACGAATTGTGGGAAATAAATATTTTGATAGCAAAATTATTCCAGGACGAAGTATATTTATACTTTCTTCGTTTAATTTTTATTTGATTATGTATCCACACCTGATAAATTTATATCATAATGAATAAACAAGTTCAAATAAAAACAGTATTGGTAGAGATGGTAAAATTGAGCTTTCATTACAAAAAACTTTCAGCATATTCTATTTGCAAAAAAGTTGCGTATATAAAGCAGAAATCTAGATCAACTGACACCACACACAGTGGACCAAACACAAAGAACGCTGATGAGGAAAGTGTAGTGGCCTTCGAAAACAGCTAGTTGTTCTGCTCTACTAATGTTTGTCAGAATATTTACAAGTAACTTTAGTGTTATATGTTCATTAATAATTATTACATGTAATTTGGCTTACAAATGAAGTTCGAATGATAATTAAAATTAACTAAAATAGTATTTCTTATACCATTTTTTATATGAAGTTGTTCATTCATCATGATATAAATTCATCACGTGCGGACACTTATAACTATACCCTGTTTTAGTATTTTTTATTTTTGGTAATAATGCCAGGTTCCAAGATAAAACAAGCTGTACCTATCTGTCAACCGAATGAAAAATATTTGTATCAATCGTAATGCAATTTTTGAGATATTACGACGTTTTTGAAATAAAATTGGAAGAATATAATAAAATAAATTAATAAATTTAATAAGTGATTATTATAGATTTAAATTATCGTTTTGCCTTATAATACTTCTATTGTATTTATTCTTCTTTTGTATAAGTTTCTGAGCCTGCTTGCTTATTCTATTGGAATTTCCAAAAAGCTTATGTAAATTCTCAAATGGTTTTTGAAAGTATGCTCATAAGATAAGAGGATTATAGACATTTTTATTCCAAATATATACATATATTTTGTATTACAAGTTTTAATTTTTAGTTTTTATGAGTTGAATTTGAACTGTATGCAAAATTGGCATAAAGTCTTTGCTTAAAAGAGGGAACAAATTTTAATCGTAATCGAGCGATTAATGTGTTCGATTACGATTACGATTAAAAGGTGCGATTAATCGCGATTACGATTACGATTAAAATCGCTGGGAAAACCCTACACCGCACCAATCTCTCCCAGCAACCACCTGCATGCGTGTTGGAGGGACAATTGAAAATCCACTCATTGTTGTCTACAGACAATTTTCGTTCAATCTCTTCATAATCAAAATACCTATATTCTTTCATCTTTTTCTGCGCCCCAATAAAATTGGTCCCGTTGTCACTTCTAATTCGGATGGGGACTCCCCTTCTGTTGACGAAATTTCTCATGCAAAGTAAAAATGCGTCTGTAGAAAGCTCCACAGCAATTTCCAAATGCAGCGCCCTTGTACTGAAGCACGTAAATAAGGCAATCCATCTCTTCTCCCTTATCCTTGTGGCATAGAAAGGTCCACAATAATATAGTCCAACATAACTAAAAGGACGAATAAAGGACATGACACGGTCGATTGGTAATTGTCCCATCAGCGGTGGAACAGGTTTGGCCTTATTACGAATACAAGTTGGAAAGCTCTTTTTTACCAACTTTAATGCGGAACGAATATACAGTACCTAATATTTCTGCCTTACCTCATTAACAACGATATGATAATTTTGATTATGTCTTTTCTGGTGATGGTAAGCGATGATGATTTACGTAACAGGATGTTTAGTCGGCATAATAATTGGGTTGCGAAACGAATCAGGTAGATAGTAAGCATTGTCAATTCTTCCATTAACTCGAAGTATCATGTCCTCAGCAATATAAGGTGTCAGTTGCTAAATACTGCATGACTTCGGCAAGCTGCTACCTTTTAGGAGGTTCGACCTCTCCTCGCTAAAGACTTCCATTTGCAACTGCAGCCTCAATTTCAGCTGCGGTTATCTCAGTTGATACCAGTTTAAACTCTTTTAGTTTTACATGAATAAAAAGTAACACCCAAGCAGCACAGCGTTTTAATCTCAAAAATTTAGAAAATTTTCCAAATTGTAGAATCGTTCTTCTTCGTGACACATATTGTTTTCAGCAATAGGCGGCTCTATTCGACAAGCCACAAACTGCTTATATTATCTTTCACTTGACCGGATCCATAGTATTACAGTTTTTGAATCTGAGCAAAATATGATACTGTCAATGGTGAAGTCATGGCTCTCCTCTATGGATGTTTTTAATCGGCAACCAAGTACAGCAGCCTGTAATTCGAGACGTGGAAATAGTCATTCCCCTTGGTGGGGCACAACGTGACTTGGCAGCAACAAAGGAAACATGCACCTCGTCCCCGCATTGTACTCGCAAATATGCGACTGCGGCATAGGCAACGGAACTGGCATCCATGAATATGTGCAGTTGTATGTTTTCTGCCACTGATACTAACGGTGAATAGCAGCGAAGAATGCTATAGAATCCAACTGGTCAAAAATTGTTGGGAAAGGTGGTCATCCCATTGTAGACACAGTTTCCACGTTTTCTGTACGATCAATTTAGAAATTATGGTGAAGTTGGCTAGAAAGCCAAATGGGTAAAAAATTGCCATTACTATTCCATTCGCTTCTCGCTTAGTGGGTGGCCGCCTTCCTTCCAAAACCGCGGTACAAATTTTGTGAAACTTGGCATGAAATTCAAAACTATCCGCACCTTTATTCCAATACAACCCAAGAATTTTATCCGTTTGCTTCTGTCGCTCCATGTTAAGTGTAGCTGACAGCGTTGCCAACTTTTAAATTTCAAAAAGCATCGAAACCAAGAAAAAAGCGCGTAATTTAAGTAAAAAGCACTAAATTTAAAATTTTATTATATTATTTAAAAAAAAATTACACATCGTTTGGTTTGATTTGCTGCAGACATAATGTATTTTGAATATAACTACTATGCCGCAAACCAATAACCAACCGAAAACATGTACATAAATTGTACAAATTTGAGGCATCCGAAAAACATTTTATTTTTATAAGACGAAGCATTTTCAATTATAAACAATTTTTAATTTTTTCCGTCAATGAACAAACGAATCTCTCGAGTTTAGTCAAATTGGAAGTAATCCACAAGTCTTTCTGAGATTAAGAGCCGATTACTCGTACATTTTGAGCTCGATGGGCTTAGCAGTTTGAAATATTTTAAAATCAAGGCTTACAAAATTTGGTTTTTATTAAATTATGTGGAAATATTCTCTCGGCTGATATGTGACAAAGATAATAAATTTTTATCGAAATAAAAATGGTGACTTCGGCGTTTCAATATGGAAGTAACAGAAGTTTGATGGAAATGCAAGTTTTGATAATGATTCAAACGAGTTCATATCAACTGAATCTCTCAATAGTGGACTCAATATTTTTCCATTGCATTAAGTGAATCAATCTTTCTCCACCCATTGTCTATACCAGACAAAATTTCGCTATTAGACTATATTTGAGTAAATACTTGAATTATGTCTTCTTTGTTGTATGGCAAAACACTGTTTACATTAATTATGCTTAAAATGTTAAGGTTTGATGGTAATATGAGACGTATTTATTAAACCAAGTCTTTTAAAATTTTAGTAGATTTTTTTAGATGCTCCATTTAACTTCAGAGCTTATGTTTTTTAATGAAAGACTTCCTCGAAAAAAAAATGGTTTAGGAAATTTTCCTTTGAGTTTTTGGCTTAGTGCCACCGCCTCGGAACAAAAAGCACCGAAAATTAATTTAAAAAAGCACTGATCACTAACTTCAAAATTTGTCACGTCGAACATTTCAAAAAGTACTAAAAATGGTGCGAAAAGCACCGAGTTGACAACGCTGGTAGCTGAGGCGGCCCCACTTCCACTGGACAATCGTGACTCTATTTCAGGCGAATTGGACGAAAAAATCCTTAAGGTGAACCCTGCAGCTACATTTATACGTATGGCCTCCTCTGTGACTACCAACGCCTCTTTTGTACTATTGAAACTAATGACGAGATCGTCGACGTAAGTGTTGTTGATGATAGCTTTGGCGCCCTTTGGCATTGTTGAACTTAATTGCCTTGCATTAACATTTTTAATGTATTCGGCACAGCACGATGAACAAACTGCACCAAATACCATGGACTACATTATGTAAATTTGTATATCGCGATCCATCTCACCATTACGCCACAAAAGACACTGAGCATTTTGGTCAGCTGCCGCTATGGTAACTTGAGAGAACATTTCTTGTATATCACCCGCAACAGCGACTTTACTTTGGCGGAGTTGCAATAAAATTGTCTAAAGTGGTCTAGCATGTTCCAGACCCTTCAATAAGATGGAATTTAATGAAACATTTGACGTCATCGCAGCGGCATCGAAAACTATGCGCAATTTCTCAGCCTTATGAGGATTTGTCACTCCAAAATGTGGTAAATACCATAATTTTTTTAAATCATGGACTTTTTACTCAGCTCCTGTTAGTGGTCTTGCATAACCTTTATTAATGTATTTGTCAATCTCTCTTTAATATTTTGCGGCGTAAACTGGATTTCGCTTCATCTTTTTTTTCGACCATAATTAAACGGTGTTTGGCCATTTCAAAACTATCTGGCAGGGCAATATCGGCGTGTTTCCAAAGTAGACCCGTTTCGTATTGACCGTCTACTTTCCTTGTCGTGTTTTCTAAAATATTTCTAGCGTGCAATTATCTTCAGATTCCAAAACCATATTCGTTGCCTTTACGCCAAAATTCTCCTAAGAATAGTAGTCTTTTACTAATTTATAAATTTCTTTCCATGCGCTGCTTTCACTTATATGACATATCCTTGCAATACTATTTTTTTTAATAAAAGTTTGACCATAAGCGACCCAACCGAGTTAATTGGCTGATGCTACTGGCAAATGAAGACCTGCCTCGACGACTTATTCAGCCAACTCAAGAAAACAGTTGTCCAAGCCAATTAAAATCGATGGTTTACCATTTTCGCAATCATATGGAACACCTTCCAATAACTAAAGTTTGATTTATTGAAACTTTGTACCGGCAGATTTAATTCCTTTATAGTATGCAAGTTTTTAATAGCGTATATTTTATTGTGTTTGTTTACTGGTGAAATTCCAATATCTACCTTCGCCGAAGATTCTGTTTTGCGAAAACAAAGAAAAAGTATCTTAGGACACCCGGTTGTAGCTATGCTGCTTAGCTATATAAAACAAAAATAATGTGTTAAATATATTGGTTATGCATATATAAATTTTAACAGTAAGTTTTTCATAAAAAGCTGCCATATTTGAACTATTGAAAAGTCGTAAATTTTAAGGAAAAAATCGTCTAAATGACGATAAATCGTTACGTCTGGGAGCGTGGCTGTGTGTTTCAATCATTGTTGCCATTTTGGCATTTTCACTGCCAGATTTGGCATTTTCATTCGTTGAAAAGCATTCAACTTATAAAAAATTCTGCCAAATGCTTTTTGGGAGAATTTGCTTAAAATAAAAATATATTCATTTGTTAATTTTTTTTCAGTTTTTAGAATAATTCTTTTCATTAACGTAATTTTTTTACAATTATGTGTTTCCTAGGTAATGTAAATACAATGAATACCTACGTATCATATACAGATGTGTATGGAACCCCATTTTTAATTATCCATAAGCGACAAAAATTTAAGTTTTCAGAAGACTTTTTTTTTAGTATTCAAATATGGTTTACAACATACATAACGAGCCTTATTTCCGATTTTATCGTAAGAGACATGTTATCGAAAAAACTTTTTTATTGAACTTAAAATTTTATGGGTCGACCCATTATAAAAATGCCGAAATTTTTGCTGACTTTTAAGATACGGGCTGAAAAATTTTATAGTAAGCGACAATTTACGTATGTAAAACAAATTTGAATATCATAAAAAAACCTTCTCCTGAAAAATTTTAATGCATGTCGCTTCCGATTAAATAAGAAATAAGGCTCGATAAATTGTCGCTTACGATAAAATTTCAGGATGTAGGACAATAAAACTTTAATTTCAATTCAATTCAAAACTTTAATTTCAATCGAAAACAGGTTTCGATATACATACATATATGTATGTATGTATATATACATATTTAATGTTTGAAAATGCATAAAAATTCATACCTATGTATTATATCAAATATGTATGTGCCATAAAAATAACTGTAAATATTTATAAGTTTGTATAAAAACAATGAATTCAAAACTATTTCAATAAATTTTTTAAAATTTATACTTTTTTTCTGTAGAACATTTTAGCAGAATTTTTTTTTACAGATTTAGCATTATCCCATCAAAAAAAATTCTGCCAAATGCTTTTTGGCAGAATTTGCTTAAAATAAAAAATTTTAATTTGTTAAAATTTTTTTTAGTGTAGAGAGTAATTCTATTCATAAATATAAATTTGTTTACAATTATTTGTTTCCTACGTAATGTAGATACAACGAATACTTATGTATTATATGTTATGTATTGTATACATATGTATGTATGTAATGTAGATACAACGAATACCTATGTATTATATGTTATGTATTGTATACATATGTATGTATGTATATGGAGCCCTATTTTCAATTATCCCTAAGGGTCAAAAATTAAAGTTTTCAGAGGACGGGTTTTTATAGTATCCAAATATGCTTTACCATACATGAATTATCGCCTGAGATAAAATTATACAGCCTGTATTTTAAAATATATCAAACACTTCGACATTTTGATAATTCTCAACTATGGGTTGGAAATAGTTCTAATTTCAATTAAAAAACTTATTTTTTACAACATCTTGCTGACAATTAAACCGAAAATAGGTCTCGATATGCCTACATACATATATTATATGTAGGTATATACTACATATATATATAATGAGTCGCTTTTGACTTTGTCACCAGTACTACTCTCTAATTATTCCCCATACAATACTTTGTGCTATAGACATTTAGCATGTGCTTGTCATTGGAAATCTACTAGTAAAGGCCGTGATACACTATCATACAAAGTCGTGCGATCTACGAAAATACGAAAAAGTACAATGCTGGTATGATGGAGTTTATGAAAATTTTCAAAACACAATAACAATTCATCACACCAGGGTTGTATATTTTCGTAGATCGCACGACTTTGTATGATAGTGTATCACGGCCTTAACTAAAACAATTAACCAGGTACTGACTGCGTAGTTCTTATAGCAACATGGAGACATACCAACCCGACTTTACTGATACATTTCTGTACTTTACGTACATACAAATTAGTGTATATTGACAAGTTGTGCAAAAATTCACCAGAAATACATCTGTTTGCTCTCTTTCCTTTACACTGATGAATAGAAGAAAAACTGTAGACAATGTAACTAATAAACTTGTGACCAGAATTTTAGTGTTGACATGAAGACACTTGGCCTCAGTCTTAAAATACATAAATATTCATATCTATGGATAATATCAAACACATACATATGTATGTATGTACATATATACATATGTATGTGCTATAAAAACACCTGTTAATACTAATAACTTTGTATAAACATGAAATTCGAAGCTTTTTCAATAAAAATTTTTAGATTTAAATCTGGCATTTGGGGGTGGCGTTGGCTGAAGTAGTTAGCACGTTGACTACAAAATCGAAGATCCTGGGTTCAATCCCTGTATCCGACAGTCATTAAATAACAACAGCACTCATTTTTCTGATGTGCATTAGTGTCCCTTTGTATCAGTTGTTGTAGGAAAGTTCAAGTGATGAAGGCATATTCACTGGTCACTGAACTATACCGACTTCAACAGATGCTAATCCTAATGTAAAATCAGAGCGCCCTCCTTCGTCGGTATTGTGTCGCAGAATCATCGCGAAGTAAAATAACCAATAAAATGGCTACTAAACACAGCTTCAAAATTTAATACGCCTAATTTGAGACCAGAAGGCGCTACAACACTGCATTATTACAAAAAAAATGCGTGCAAAGAGCAGAGTTGTAAAAAGAATGAAGCTTTCTTCTATCTCTTCTTTCACCACCTGTCTTCTATCACTTTCCCTTTCCGAAATAAGGTAACACCTAGTAATAGTAGTAGGCATTAATTGCCTCTTTAAAAAAAATTATACATTTGTTCCGTAGAACATTTTAACAAATTTTTTACGGATCTAGCATTCTCTCATTATCATTTTCTTGCAACACTGCACAGCACACACTCAGCCAGTGATGCATTCTGAGTTTTTTGTTTTAGGGCCAAACAGTGTTGCCATAAAATGAGGATGAGAGAATGCTAAATCGGTAAAAAAAATTCTGCTAAAATGTTCTACAGAAGAAAAGTATAATGCTAGATTAAAATTTAAAACAAATTATTGAAATATCTGTAAATTTCATGTTTAGACAAACTTATTAGGGTTTACAGATATTTTTATAGCACACGCAAACATAAAATAGTAAATAATTGTGTTTTTTGGAATTGTTACAATTACGTTTAAAAACTTTTTAACGTACCAATAATCCCAAATTAATATTGTACTTATTCAGTAAAATATTTCTTCATTAAAAATACACTAAAATTAAGGTGTTTGCTGCGCATCTCACTGTTGCTAGTCCAGATCATCAGGGAACCTTTACACTGCAATGCATGTACATTTATGAGTAGAATCCCCTATACAGAAGAATTTTTTTTAATAAATTATAATTTTATATCTTCAACAAAATCTGCCAGAAAGCATTTAGTAGAATTTTTAAAAGTTGAATGCTTTTTAACTAATGAAAATGCCAGATCTGGTAGTGAAAATGTTAAAATGGGGCCAAATTAAAGATTTGAAAGGGCCAAAATAACTTGGATAGGACCAAACAAATTTGTAATGTATTTGACTACAATATTTTTATTTAAATAAAAACAAAAGTATGTATTAGTAATATAATACAAAGAAAAAATAGAGCAAAAACAAACAAAAAATGTTGCTTAAATAAAATAAAATTTTAGTTACAAATATTCCATATGTAATTATAATTTTGGTGTACAACAGTTCCTCCATTTATTCTTGTTTCCAACACTTTTGTGTGCTAACTTTTAAAATATCTTTATCACAACAATTATTAGAACTAGAATTCATTAAATCTTTCAATTGTATTAAAAATGACACAATGTTTTTTACATGAAGACGATTTTTTGTATTATGCCCTGTTTCACAATATCGAAAGAAAACTTTCAACTGAAAATTTATAATGAAAACAAAAACAAATTTTCATATTTTATTGTTGTTTTCAATATAAATTTATTTTTATCTTTATCGTGAAACAGGACATTAGTCTCAACCACTTTTTAATATTCTTTCCACACATGCTGTGGAATCGAAAGAGTTCCTTGAACAATTCTGTATAAATTTCTATGCAAAGGTTTGTTTACCCAAACGATTTTTAATTGTAGAAATCTTTTTCCAAAATATACTTCTACTTAAGTCTTTGAGATTTTTAAATTGTGGAACTTACGATACTGCCCTTTATTCATTATTTATTAATTATGTTTCCTTTGGAAAAGTTTAATAGCAAGTGATACAATACTATTGGCTTCTCCACTTAAAACATGATCTGGCGCAGATTTCGGACACCTGTTTAAATAAAAAATCTTCAAAAAAAATCTTCCGTTTTTAAAACGGAGAAAACTCCATTAAAAAGTGTACTCAAATGTTTGAAGGAATTACATAGTTTAATTTTGAGCAGAAAGGGCCAAAACAGCCTAGAGAGTACCACAGGGCATTTTGCATCACTACACTCAGCACTAGTTAAGCAAACCACACATACACACACATGCAGCAGTCAGCACTGCCCAATCGGAAATTTGGCTAACTTTAAACTAACTTTAAGCTAACTATTTCGCAACTAGTACTGACTACACTTGGATTACTTTGCAATGTAATCAACTGAATATTTTAACATTGCGATGTCCTAGGCGGTAGTCAATTGTCTCACTAGGCACTACTTTAAGCTAACTTAAAGTTGACTTTTTTAAATCACCTGGTAGTCAGTAAATTAAAAATAAAATTTTCTGTGGCTCGGACATGTAACATCACATTTTGTGTACTCAACTCGCTACCACTCGGCTAAGCTGTCATCTGAAATAACAACAGCAAAATTTTAATATAAGGCTGAAATGAGTTTTAAAGTAGCTGAAAGTGTTGGCTCTCACCAAATTCGATTACGTACTCGACTTTAGAATTAATTTTGGGTTTGTTCTGGATGACTTTGCAGCTAGCTTTTAGTCAGCCTAAGAAAAGTTAACTATAAGTTAACTATTTTTGTAGTCAACCACACATTCTCCGACAGGGTAGCAATACGAAATACACAACCAACTTTGTCTTATTAGTTTATTTGTCGTTATTCACTGTATATACGCAAGCGCAAAGCAACAATATTTTTCTTTGTATGTACATATGTATGTACATTAGTCTCCTGCACAATATATCTTATAAGAACTTTTAAGACATGAGGGATTTTACAAATGCTTTGCTACAGCGAAATCTTATAAAACAAACGTTAACAACACTGTTTGCAAGAAATTTATTTGAGAATTGTAGGTATAAGAGTAAAGAAGAAAACACTTCGTGACGGAAGAATTTTTGATACTAGCTTCTTTCTACGCATAAGCGCGGTTACAAACGTCATGCATATATGTGTGTATGATCTTTTATTTTTCTGCGCACATGCAAAGGCACACACATGTATTAACATTAGTTGTATGCGGTTAATCACATAATAGCTTACCATCTACATATTACACACACACTCAAACGTACAATATCAAAAATAACAAGCATACACTAATCACCAGTACTTCTTTTGAGTGTTTGTTACAGACAAGCTGTCTTGACGTCATCGCTTGATAACACTGATATACACATACACCAATACATCCATCGTGCTTCGCTTATAGTACGACAGCATTTATTATTGGTTTAGTATAATACATGCGACGTGAATACATTTAAAAATCATGACGTTTTTACATTTCAAGACTGTTTACACAGGCCTCTAATGTACATATTGGTTTTTACAACAAGAAATAAGTATTGAATATAAATTAGTTTTTCTTGAAATGCATTAGTGTTTACTCTTCCATAAGGAACTTTTGGACACCCTTGAGATAATCTATAGAATATCTAAAAAATAAAGAAAACAAAAGTACAAAGTAATCAAAACAAACAAAAATGAAGCAATCGTTCTCATGGTTTCTGTTTCTCTCACTTCAAAGAATTAAACAAAACAAAATCAAACAAATTTGTTTCGTTTATTGTCGTGTTCTGGTTTAAGTACAAAGAAATCAAAACAAAAATAAATTTATAACTGTAAAAGTGTCGATTCTTTATGTTACGAAAATTATTTTCTAACCTCTGTATCGTCCCACAAGTAGCATAGCTACAAAAAACAACGCAATGCTATCCAGTTTTATTTGCAAATAATAAGTGCGTTGAAATGGGATATATGAATAAAGGTCTGGGCACAATGAATCCGTCATGCGTTAAACTTCGCCTTTTTCAACTGACAGCTAAGTTGAAATGCATAATTTCTTATGAGGTCTGTTACATTCAGTACGTGTCCGTCAACGCAAAGTACAGAATCGGTCAACTTTTAACTTTTAGTGTACGTTGAGTAGTTTGACACATATTGGTTGATTTTTTGGTATGTTCTGATTTAAGTTTTGTGTTTTGTGGCAGTAAAAATAAAATTGAACAAAAGAAATAAGCGAAATGAAAAGTTGAATTTAATAAATAAAATGGAGAATCGACCTATTGAAGCTATTCAAATGCTTCCGTCAATAAAGTACTTATTGTGCCAACCTTCGACGTTGCGTTAATGTCAGTTGAAAAAGGCAAAGTTTAACGTATGACGGATTTATTATGGCCCGGCTTTAACACATTTATACGACTTTCAATGCTTTCAACTGTGATTTACTCTTTATTCACGATAATGAACTGAACTCTTTAATAGCCAACTCTGTAAACTGATCTCTTCACAATAAACATTTAATTATCAACTCACTTCTGAATAAAGACTGACTTATTCAACTGACTTGCCATTGGATGTGTCACCCCTTTTTATACTTCGTACAAAGTCACAAGAAAGTTTCAGCAAACTCTAGACAATCTCATTATCATCTAAAATGTTGTTTACAAAGTTCATGTGGTAATACCCCTTTTAGACACACAAAGTTTACTTGGCAAAGTCTTAATTCAGCTGGGTGACAGGCAGAAAGAGAAAGTATTTCCTCCTCTTGCACACAGCTGAATTAAGACTTTGCAAAGTAAACTTAGCGTTTCTAAAAGGGGTATAACTATGTATGCACATACATGTGTATATGCATACATCATTAATTCATTGGGTTGATTATACCCCTTTTCCACACGCAAAGTTTACTTTGCAAAGTCTTAATTCAGCTGTGTGAAAGACAGAGGTAGTAAGTAGTACAGTATCTTTCTGTCTTTCTCCCAGCTGAATTTAGACTTTGCAAAGCAAGCTTTGCATGTGGAAAAGGAGTGTTACTTTATTTTTGTTTTTCGTTTGAGTTGACATTATTATTATTATTCTTTTCATTGACCCAGTAGAAATATTTTCGCTTAACACTTACATTAACCCTGTTGGAATATTTTTTGTAGCGCTGCATTAACCTTGTCGACGGACATTTCCGTAACCATACTTTTGTAGAGATTTTTAATAAATTGCTCTACCTACCTGAACTGAACTGTCGACTATGTCAGTTTTTTTCTAAATAACCATATTTAAGACTTGTAGATGTTTTTTTTTCATGTTAGGAAACATATCCTTTAAAACAATGTTAACTCCCTTCTATACAATCATATTTTTTAGATTAGGTGTAGAGAGAGGTCGCGTATTTAGACTTCGACTACAAAAATTAGGTTATAGATTACGAAATACTAGGTCATAACCATAGTCAACAAAAACGTCTACTATTTTAGTTTTAGAATGCACTTTATTAAAGAATTAACTTTCGACTTACCATAGACGAGAAAAACTGCACTTTAAAGTAAAAAGTCGGTTCTAAAGTTAAAACTTGCTGAAGCTGTTTTTAACTAGATTAGCACCGACTCTGGCTCAGCGTGCACACTTCTACCGATATTCGGTAGATTCTACCGAATATGTTTGTGGATTTAACAATCTACCAATTCTACCGAACAAGGCATGCAATCTACCGAATATTGTTATTTAGTAATTTAAGTCAATATATGTGTAAATTGTCTATTTTGCCGCATCGCAGTGCGGCCGCAGAGCGGTCATTTTGTCATGAAAATCATTAAAACAGAACAAAGAAATCGGTTAAAAACTGAAACTATAAGTAACCTAATATTTGCCAAAGAATTGTGCCTTGGGGATGAAATATTTATTCCTACCAATGATTTAATAAATTTTGCACAAAAATTTAAATTCATAAATGGATCTTACATATAATCTTTGTAGTTACAAATGTTTGTCAAATAAGAATTATTTTCGTAGCTTTATAAAACCTATGTACAACAACTGAATTCCTGTTATTTATGCATATGATTTTATATATGCATAGCACATCTATATAAAGGGTAAGGGCAAATAACTGGGGATGACACTTTTTTATTGGAAATGCTTCATTGTTTATGGCAGTTTAATTTCCAATCACATGTGAAGTTTTAAATGCGCTTTTGGAACCTGTTTAGTTCGATACTCCTTGCACTTACCCGTTATATATAAGTACATATATTTTGTTATTTTTTATGTTTCTCTGAATAAAAAAAATTTTCTACCGATTTTTTTGCGATTCTACCGAATTAAAAAAAAATTAAGTGTGCACACTGCTCTGACAAAACATATTAAAATAAAAGAGAACACATATGTATGAATGCATGTATGTATGTATTAGAGTGGTTAGATTTTCGACTTTTTTCGAATTCAATGCTCTACCACACCATAACCTCTTGAGGACATATAATAGAGCCCAAAAAACTATAGAAACAGTAATATTAGCGAAATTTTACTTTTCGCCAGAGCCTCAAAGTTTTTCAAAAATGTCCAAAAATAGGCAAAATTTCGATGATTTTAATGTCACGTTTTCTGAATGAGCAAGCGATATACAATATTAAAACAAGTATAAAACTACATAAAATTCATATTTTAAACAAAATAAATCTTTATTTTAGTCGAAACCTGCCGACAAGCCATAAAAATTCTTTACAAAAAAGTGGTAAAAAAAAGATGATTTTCAGTGAAAAATTTAATGATGTTTGTACGAGATTTTAATGCAAATTTTTGCTACAACTGGAACTAAAAATTGACACAGAATGGTATTACATGCAGCAAAAACATATTTTCAATATATTAGTATCAACTGTAAGTTGTTGATATTATAATTGTACTGGAGACATCTCATCTCTTACATCGGTTGAGCATTGTACATCTCTAATAGATTCTCTATTAAAGAAAGTAACGTTTGTTCTTATAACAAACCATCTCTCATTATCATGTTGCTGCAGGTTTGTGATTCAGTCGCATTGTTAAGTGATAATACAAACATCGAATTTATTATTGGTCTTAATTTCTCAACAATGGCTCGTAAAACACGATCAGCAAATACAGATAACATTTTGGGAATTTGTTCTGAATTAAATTCAAATCAATTGCCTACAAACGCAGATGTTTTGAAGAATTATTTATACTTCCGAAGAGATGATAACAAGTTTCAAAACAATAAAAAGTACATGCAAGACACAGCAGACACAGTTCAAAATATATGGATGAAAACAAAAATTCCCAATATTGATCGATATTCAATCATCAGAAAAGTTGAAAAACTTTACAAATTTCATAATTAAAGTTTATGCGCCGATGTGGTTTACTCTCAAAGCAAATGAATCATTCAAAATGGGGTCAAAGCATATTTTTAAATTCATTGAACTAGTTCGAGACCAAACTGCGTGAGAAAATCTTCAATGTTGTCGCAAGAAATGGATATTTTGCACATGCCGAAAATATTCTTTTGTCGATGTTAACGGATGATGATTTAAATATTAGAAAAAATGCTGCTGAATCCATTTTACAAGCAAAAGGTTCCGTAAAAAACGCACATGAAATTCGTAAATTCACGAAACCAAAAATTGACTTCAAAGCAGCAGCATACTTTGAAATGGTTGATGTACGGAATACAGTTCCACCCATCGCACAGTTTTTATCGACGGAACAGCTGAAAAATTGCATTGAGAATGTAGATAATTGGCTAAATAATGCAGTAAAAGGCATTCCAAATCACACACAAGCCGTCGAGAGATCAATTAAATTAGTCAGCTCAGTATCTTCACAAGTTGTTGGTGAAACTAACCGTAATCAAAAAATCTATTCAACAGTAGCATCGAGAGCTCTTTTACCAAAAGCAAACAGCAAACAAGATTACGATAAATACATGAAAGATTGACTGAAATCGAACAAACATCATTAAATTTTTCACTGAAAATCATCTTTTTTACCACTTTTTTGTAAAGAATTTTTATGGCTTGTCGGCAGGTTTCGACTAAAATAAAGATTTATTTTGTTTAAAATATGAATTTTATGTAGTTTTATACTTGTTTTAATATTGTATATCGCTTGCCCATTCAGAAAACGTGACATTAAAATCATCGAAATTTTGCCTATGGACATTTTTGAAAAACTTTGAGGCTCTGGCGAAAAGTGAAATTTCGCTAATATTACTGTTTCTATAGATTTTTGGGCTCTATTATATGTCCTCCAGAGGTTATGGTGTGGTAGAGCATTGATTTCGAAAAAAGTCGAAAATCGAACCACTCTAGTATGTATGTCTTTCTATCTCATGGCTTCTTTGTTCCTATAAACAAAATAAAATAATACAAAATACAAATAAGTTTTAAATTTTCTCTATATTAATTATTTGCTACGTTATCTTTATGTTCGGTTGTTTTATTTTATCTTGTTATTAAATTTAACCCTTTTTCATAACACAGTATCAGATGAGAGATATGAGAGAGCTGAGAGACAGAGATGCCACTTTCTTATATTTTGTTTTCGATCATATGAAAAAGTTTCAATATTTGCTGTAGCATCCAGTTAAAGTCGATTCAACTTAACACACACTTTGTTTTTGACTAGTAGAAAAATATTTAGGAATATGTTTTTAATTTTAAGTTGTTTCTAAAACGAACCGACTTTATTCTGTGACAATGGTTATGGCCCACTGTATTTATTTATTCTTATTTTTTGTAGAAAGAATTCTAATCATTTGTTTGTGAATTTACTGTGTGTTTGTGTTTTTGTTTGCTTGTACATTATAGAAGACAAGACCTCTGAACCGATTTTCTGAAATTTTCACAACATTTAACTGTGACTCTGGAATGAATTATAGGCTACTTTTTTCAACCACGCCCACTTTTGAGTAATAATATTAACGAGCATAACTTTGCCATTTATGGACTTATTTTAATTTTTTTCCGTATGAAAAGATCCACTAATTTGGACCGATTTTCAAAATTCTTTTTGCATGTGGAAAATTTCCAAAAAATTTTTTCAATGTGGGGAGGAAAGAAGCAAAGTGCTTACCAAATAGTTTGTAATTTCTGGACCAATTTTCAAAATTTTAATGGCATATGGAAAAAATTCACTAAAATAGGTTGGAGGGGAGTGCAAAATGCTCGCCCCAAAAATTGATTATCGAATATTTTTGTCATTTGTGGACCAATTTTAATAATTCACTTTGCATATGGAAGAGGTCTATTTTTTTTGTTTACGTGCCGCCAAAAAATAGATTATCAAAGTAATTTGTCATATGTGGACTAATTTCCAAAATTCTTTTTGCTTACGGAAAAAGTCTACTAATTTTTTTTAGAAAATTTGGGGGAGCACAGTGATTTCACCAAAAATTGATTATCAATTATCTTTGTTATTTGTGGACCAATTGTAATTTTTTGGAAAATTCCCACCCTAAAACTTAATAATCAAAAATTTTTGTCATACAAAATTATTTTTTCATGTGTGGTGGGGGGAGGGGAAGCAAGGTGCCCGCATTTAAAAACAGAATATCAAATATTTTGATCATATGTGAACCACTTTGCCAACTTTGCGTTTGATATGGAGGTCCACGAAATTTTTTTTTGAGAGATTGGGAAGGGGGAAGGCTGTTGAAAACTGCCCGCTTCAATAGCTAATCCTCAAATAACTTCGTCATTTGACATCTAATTTATTATCACGTAAATTTATAATTTGTGGACCAATTTTCAAAATTTTGATTGCTTATGAAAACAGTTCACTAGAATTGGTTCTTTTTGGGAATTTGGGGAGAGGGTAGCAAAGCACACCGGGTTAAGCTTCTGTAAATATAAAACGGAATGTGTTTTTGTTCTTTTGGTTGTTTGTACCTTACAGGAGACCAGACATCTGGGCGGATCTTCCTGAAATTTAACGGGGAATTGAAGTGCTACTTTTTTTCATCCACGCCCACTTTTTTATATTATGTTACTCCTTCCACATAGCATTTAACAGGTTTTACAACATTAACAAGCATAACTACACCATTTGTGGACCAATTTTCAAAAAAAAAAAATTGCATATCGCACTTGATCAACAAGAGGGTATTAACTCATAAATTTTCAGTAGAGACGAAAAACTGTTTCACAATCGTAAGCAAATTCAATTTGAAAATATATTTATATTTTTTTTATTGTAAAACCTTGCAATTATTGGGAAAGAATATTTATGTTTTGAAAAGAGTTACAAGTCAAACAAAAATTTAGCAATTTTATCATAAAAACAGCCAAATGTTGAATTAAAATCATAAAGTAAAACAAATTTTATCAACAAAAGAGTAATCGGAATACGTTACGTGCTAACCTAAATAGAAGAATGAACAAATGAAAAAAAAAAGAAAATGAATAGTGATACTTACAAATGTACATATTTACCAAAGGTAAATCAATAATTGTATACATAAAAATCATTTCTCATATTCCGTTTCATTAAAATTTACGTTAAATAGCTGATGTTAATAATAATCTCTACCCAAGTAGATAGACTAGGGTGCTGATGAAGTGCGTGCCTGCACAGAAAAAGATCGGTATTTCCTCCAGCTAGTCTAGTAGGTCTAGTTTAATTTTTCTTCTCTTCTTTAGAAACTCACATTAATTAATAAAAATATTTCATTCAATAAGAATTTAAATTACTGAACTTAAGCCCAAATAAAAATTATTTCTGATTAAAATTCATTGCAATTCAACTAAATCTAAAAATGTCTCAAAAAGTGAAATTTTAAAAATTTTGAGTTAATACCCTCTTGTTGATGAGGTGCGATATGAGAAAGTGCAAAAAATTTTTTTGGGGGAGGGGAGAAGGGTGTTGCAGCTAACTGCCCGCCCCAGTAATTGATTAAAAAATAGCTTCGTTATCTATCGATTAATTTTCAAAATGCTTTTTGCATATTAAAGAAGTCCACTAATTATTTTTTTTATTGTATGGGGAAGGGGAAGCAAAGTGCCCGCTTTTAAGAAGTGAATATCGAATAACTTCGTCATATGTGGACCAATTTCCAAAATTCTTTTTTCATGCAGAAGACCTCCACTATTTTATTTGTTTTACATTGTGGGGGGAAGAAAAATGCCCGCCACAAAAATTTATTATCAAATATTATTTCTGGACCAATTTCTAAAATTTTAATAGCATATGGAAAAGGTTCACTAAAATTATTTTTACTTTTTTATAATTAGGGGGAGGGGGATTGTTTAAAATGCTCGTCCCAAAAATTGTCATTTGTGGACCAATTTTCATAACTCATTGTGCATATGGAAAAATGTATAAAATTATTTTTGGAAATTGGGACGGGGAGGGAGAAGCGAAGTGCTTGCATGTAAAAAGTAAATATCAAATAACTTCATCATATGTGGATCAGTTTCCAAAATTGTTTGTTTTATGAAAGAAATCCAATAATTTTTTTTTCGAAATTGGAATGGGGGAGGGTATTGCAATTGCCCGACCCATTTGATTTTCAAATAACTTCGTCGTTTGTGGCTCAATAATCAAAATTCCTTTTGCATATGGAAAAGGTTCACTATTTTTTTTTAAATAGTAGTATTAGTAATTTAATTTATTGCACAGCAGTGTGCTTTTGTGAATCAATAGAGTATGAATATGAACTTTGCATACTGCAGAGGGAATATTTACACATACATGTATGAAAATGTATGAATATATATAATGATATATGTCCATATATCCTCATTTTTTGGATCCGAAGCAACTATGGGGAGCTTCATAATTAAATTTCCATATATGAGCTCATATATTATAATACATTTCATATATTAGTCCATTTCATATATTAATAATAACCAAATATTTTTGTCATCAAAAGTTCTTTTTTCATGTGGAAAAAGTCAGTTCTCGTTGTACCTTCATAGTGAACAGACCGTCATAGCGGAGTTATTTCTTACATACCTAAACAAACAAAAAATCATACAAAAAAAATATTCGTAGCACATAATATTCGTAGTACCTACTTACATATTAACTTTGATAAATAAGCTTTTCTTTGCTTTGCTCATATTTTTTTTACATAGTCAGAAACAACAAAAACAAAAAAACCGTAAACAAAAAAACTCAAACAAAGTTCCCTTGAGTAGGGTTTGCACAGCGATTATAATCGTAACCGCAATCGCGATTAATCGCACCTTTTTATCGTAATCGAACCCATTAATCGCTCGATTACGATTAAAAATTTTTCCCCCTTTTTTAAGCAAATAATTTATGCCAAATTTGCATAGAGGGCAAATTCAACTCATAAAAAAATTAAATTAAAATTTTTAATACAAAATATTTACATTTGGAATAAGCAGGTCTTTATGTTTGCATATTATTGACGCTTTAACAAATCATCAGTTGACTTCAACCATATTTTGAAAAATCATTCGAGAAGTGGAAGTTTTGGAAGTTCCAATAGAATAAGTAAATAGGCTCAAAACATATAGATAACACAAGAAACGATTTATAATCGATGTGCATCTATTTTATTTTCCTAATACAATAAGGGCCATTATTACAACTCAAAGTTAGTAAAAAGTAGGATTTTATTAGAAGTATAAAAACTTTATCATTTGCAAAATTTTACTTTAACCTAAAGTGAGCGATAAATAAGAGGCATGTTTAACCTACCTGGTAAGCTAAATCCAATTTGCAATAATTTAAAGCTTTTTATACGTCCGATAAAATCCGACTTTTAAGTAATTTTAAGTTGTAATAATGGCCTAAAAGTATTATTAGACAAAACTATAATTAAAATCCAAATTAAGCACTTATTTTATTATTTTATTTTATTTATTATATTGCTTTAATTTATTATAGCCTCCCAATTTTATTTAAAAAATGTCGTAATATCGCAAAAATTTGATTACGATTGATACAAATGTTTTCATTCGGTTGGCAGACAGGTGCAGGTTGTTTTATTTTAGGACCTCGTATTGTTACAAAAAACATAGAAATACTAAAAAAGGATATATGTAGTTATAAGTGAGTGTCCGAAAATGATGAATTTATATGATGATGGATGAACTACTTCGTATAAAGAACGGTATTTTTTTTAATGCATGCATTTATTTATTGTATCTTCATATATGAACTAACAATAAGTATTCAAATCTTAAATCTATAAAAAAAATTAATAGGCCCGACCAGTGTCGGACATAAACTTAGTGATAGTTATAAATAATACATTATTAATGATAATCAAAAAAGGGAAAAAAGTATTTTCAAGTACTCTTTTTTAGGCGGATGTGTCCAGTAAAGTTCAAAATATTACGAGCAAGCGGATTAGGATGTGATTCGAGTTTTGTTAAATATTTGCCTGCGTATTTTGCAATTTCTTCAGAAACTAGTGGTATATTTAAATCACGACGTATAATAGAATTTTGGATGTACCATGGAGCCGATGTTATTAACCGTAAAATTTTGTTTTGCCTTCGTTGGATTCTCTCGACATTGGAAGCTGAAGAAGTGCCCCATAACTGAATTCCGTAGCACCATCAGGCATGTTCTCACACTCGCAACTCGTATAATATTTGCGATTATGACTTGAACTCGCAAGATTAGTGTTCTGTAAATCGCAAACGCCAAAATTTGGCGAGTTGAACACGCAAGGGTATACTGAAGTGAACTGATGAAATTACAATAAACAGAACTTTAAACAAACAATTAAATGATAAATATATTAAATTAAATATGTTTTCTTTTTATTTGTATCAAAACTAGACGATTTTGCTGACAATTTTAATAAAATATATTAAATTTAAAAAAAGCTTTTTTTGTTTTGCTCATTTTTCCTCTCCATTGTTTCCTTATACTCTGGCGATTTGAGCATAAATCAATATGACAAGTCGCAAGCAAAACGCATGAGTTACAGAACATGTAGAAACAAGTTTAGCGATTTGCAACTCATATGCGATTTGAGAACCTTGCGAGTGTGAGAACATACCTGCATATTGGCTTCAAAAGCGACTTGTATAGTAAAAGTTTGCAGTCTAGGCTGAGTGTTGAATTTCTGCCAATCCACCAATATATTTGAGTAAACTTAAGTTTCATCTGAGTTAACTTAGAGTCAATATGATATTTCCATGTAAGCCTTCGATCAAGATGTATACCAAGGTATTTCACTTGGAAATGTTGAGGAATATTTTGATTGCTGATTCGAATGGGGGGGGGGGGGGGCAAGTATCACTTTTTGGGTTAACGTTATATGGACACACTTTTGTTCATTGACTTTAATTCTCCATAAGTTCAACCATATTTCCATCTGGGTATTATATTCCTGAAGATTGCGGGATGCCTCATAAGGGTTTTCGTGCACACTCATACAGGCTGTATCATCAGCAAATGTAGAAATATGGATATTATTGCTCACAGGCATATCACAAGTATATATTAAATACCAGACAGGACCCGGAATACTACCCTGTGGCACACCAGAAGATATAGATTCGGGCACACTCGTGAACTCTCCTTCCACAACAGTGAACTTCCTATCAATAATATAACTTTCCCAAAGCTTTTGAATGTTTACTGGATATTTCTTCAATTTTAAAACTAGGCCTTCGTGCCATACTTTATCAAACGCCTGAGAAACATCAATAAAGATAGCAGAACAATACTTCTTGTCTTCAAATGTTCTTCTTACAACTTGGACCAGTCTATGCGTTTGTTCAATGGGGCTAAGCTGACTTCTAAAGCCAAATTGATGGTCCGGAATGCACCCATTATCAGTTAAAATTTTTGACAATTTAGTCATGAACAGCTTTTCGAAAAGCTTTGAGATTGTAGATAGTAAGCTTATAGGCCTATATGGCTCAGTCTTGGTAGGATCTTTGCCCGCCTTTGGAATCATTTTGATCTTGGCAAGTTTCCAGTTATGTGGAAAATACTGCATTCTTAAAATAGCATTAAAAATAAGTAGCAGGATTCTTATTGCAATATGAGGCAAGTTCATGGGCATTTTGTGACTAATGCCATCAATACCTGGAGCTTTCTTCGGGTTGAGTTCAGCAATTACTTTTTGTACTTCACGCGTCTTAAACCTCAAGGGACGAGGGGGTAGAGAACCTACACTTGGTAAATCAGCAGCACCCGTACATGGATTGGGAGTGAATACAGATTTTAAATGCTCAGAAAATAAGTTATCTTTCTCACTATCGCTTCTTGCCCAGCCTCCGGTCGCAGTACGCAGTGGTGATTTAAGATCAACGGATCTTTTAAGATTTCTAGTAGCGCGAGTTAAGATGTCGTATCTTATATACAACAACAAAATTATATTATATTTACAAACGTAATTACAAGACATAGACAGACGTACAAAGTCCAGCATTGAATCATAACTGATAACAATATATACTTTAAGGAAAATATCTAATTTTGTAGACAGTAAGTAAACAATTAGGAATAATAATACCCAAACACATGTGCTAACTGATAACAATATATACTTTAAGAAAAATATCTAATTTTGTAAACAGTAAGTAAGCAATTAGGAATAATAATACCCAAACACATGTGCTAACTGATAACAATATCTACTTTAAGAAAAATACCTAATTATAAATAAACACATTTTTGTAACAAAGAATCATTACTAACCGAAGGGTTACTAATACATAAATAAACACTCTTAAAGATAAGAATATGATAAGTACAAGTAGTATAAATAGTCCTTAAGAAACATTTAGTAATTCAGTAGTTTTTAAGAAAATATACCGAATAAAGACGAACGCTTGTCGTTCAAAAAAGATATTTTTATTTTCTTTTTTTTTACTCAAGAAAGGTGTAAGAACCTTAACTGGCGATCCAGCCAGGAGACTAACATATTGTTATTCTCCGAAGAGCAAATTTGGGAAAGCTATCCCTAATAAGGACCACAAAATAACAAACACTGACTCTTGGAAAGTAACCCAAAGACTCTAGTGAAGCACAACTTAGGCAAAGGAAGGTCTAACTTGTGAACTCTGACCACGATAAAGAAAATTCGTGCTCTAGAAAAAATAGAGAAGACTAAAATACTTATGTCGAAGAGAAGGCAAGCTAATTTCGATAACAACAGAATAAAATTGGAAAAGGAACCAACGACTAATCAACTAAACAGTATGGAAGCACTAACACAACAAATTGCACTAATGCAATTGACCATAGAAAACTTGGTCTCAAAGAACCAGCAACTCGAAAATAAAGTGAGTCAACTGCCAACAAATCCTCTGGCTCCAGTCGCAATACAACCTCTGCATCCCATTGGTATGACGTATAACGCACCGGGTGAAATAAACTTGGATATATTCAAAGCACTGCCTGAATTCACGGGTAACCAGTTTGAATACAGATCATGGAGGGGAGATGTGTGTAGACTGATGGATAGTATTAAGCAGCACGAGGCGTCAAACAGATATTGTGAGGCACTATCTATTGTAAAGACAAAAATTAGAGGTCCAGCCTCAGACGTCTTAATTAACCACAATACTATATTTAACTGGGAGGCCATAAAAAATCGTCTGGATTATACGTATGCAGACCAACGACCACTCTATGTTTTACAAGACGAACTAAAAAGAATAACACAAGGGAACAAAACCCTTTCGCAATATCATGATGATATAAACAAATCATTAACATTAATAACATCAAAGTTGTCAATGTCTGGTTATCCAGACACTACAGTTGAAATAATGATGAACGAAGCTGTTCAGGAAGCAGTTAGAGTATTTAAGGATGGAATAAAAAACTCTTATATAAGATCCACTCTATATGGTAATCAAATTAAAGATTTAGAACATGCATATGCAATCGCAAGGACAATTGAGCATGATAACGAACACAGGCGACTAAATCTAAGTTATGAAGAACCTAGGCAGGAAGGATATTCTCGTCCAAAGGATCAACCTAGACAAGAATTTCAAAGGCGTCCGAATATGACAATATTCAAACAACATGAACATCATCATCAACAGAATTATACTCGTCCAGAACCAATGGATATATCATCAGGAAATACTCGACAGTTTGTATCAAAACCTTGGATCAACAACAGATCAACACAACAACAACGATATAACCATCAACAATCGAGCTTCAACCAACAAGGTACTTACAACTCCAATATAGCTAAAAGGCAACGAGAACCCAGTGGCAACTATCAGCAACGAAAAACTATGAGAACGAACAACCTATGCATGGAAGATGACAAAGATGACATGTATGTAGAAATCGGAAACTCATCAAATATTGTAAGTAATAAAGGAAAAAATCCTTTTAAGCATTTAAACTAAGATACGGGTTGCCTTGTCTCACCTTGTCAGATGGTAGTAGAGACTATCTTGTACTAGTTGACACAGGCGCAACCCATAATTATGTAAATTCAAATATTAAGTTAGGCGAATCAGAAAATTTAAAAGAAAATCTTAAGGTTTATTCAATTCACGGTACATCCATTCTGAAAAAGAAACAAGCTGCTAAAATATTTAACAAAGTATTAGATTTTTATGAAACAAATGAATTAAAAGATTTTGATATATTATTGGGTTACAAAGGATTAAGGACATTAAAAGGAAAAATAGATTTAGATAAAATGATACTTAAATTAGGGGCAGAAGAAACAGTTAAACTTAATTATTTAGTTAATGAAAAATATGAAAATTATAGAAGAAGAATAGATGAGTTAATGGAAGAAAACAATGGCATTGGGCCATTACCTTTTACAAATCTGCTAGAAGCGACAATTAGAACTGTGACAGAAGATCCCATTTATACAAAACAGTACCCATACCCAATAGCTGACAATAAATTTGTCAATAAGGAAGTTAAAAGATTACTTGATGAGGGTATCATTTCAAAAAGTAATAGCCCTTTTAACTCACCGATTTGGACAGTCCCTAAAAAAGGTTTAGACGAATCTGGTCAACCCAAGCGTAGAATGGTCGTAGACTTTCAAAAGCTAAATCAAAACACAGTTGCAGACAGATATCCTATACCAGATATTACTACAGTACTGCAAAATTTAGGACAGGCTTCGCTATTTACGACACTTGATTTGGAATCAGGATTCCATCAAATAAAAATTAAAGACTCTGATCAGGAAAAGACAGCTTTCTCTGTATTAGGTGGACATTATGAATACAAAAGAATGCCTTTCGGTTTAAAAAATGCACCTCCCATTTTTCAAAGATGCGTAGATGAAATACTTCGCGATTACATTGGAAAATTTGCCTATGTCTATATTGATGACGTTTTAATATATTCATCATCGGCTGATGAGCATATGAAACATATTGAAATTATCTTCGAAGCCCTAAATAAAGCAACTTTAAGAATATCCAGGGAGAAAAGTAAGTTTTTTCAAACAGAAATAGAATACTTAGGACATGTAATTAAGCATGGAAAGATCTCAACAAATCCGGAAAAAATCGTAGCAATAGATAAGCTGCCCATTCCACAAAACTTAAAGGAACTTAGAGGTTTTCTAGGAATGACAGGTTACTACCGTAAGTTTGTAAGGAACTATGCAACAATACCTAAGCAACTTACTGTTCATTTAAGAGGAGAAAATGGTAATGTTACAAAAAATCAAAGCAAAAATACTATAATAAAATTAGACCAACCAGCCATAGATGCGTTCAATAAACTAAAAAATTGTTTGAAGGAACAAGTGGAACTTCAACAACCCAGAGCTGATAAACCATTTAAACTCACTACAGATGCATCAAACGTAGCTTTGGGTGCAGTATTAACGCAACTAGGTAAACCAATTGCTTTTATCAGCAGAACCTTGACAAGTACTGAGGAAAATTACAGTACTAACGAAAAGGAATTATTGGCCATAATTTGGGCATTAAAAAAATTCAGAAACTACGTTTACGGAAGTCCAGACTTAACAATATATACTGACCATCAGTCACTAACATTTTCCGTTTCGGACAGAAATCCGAACACAAAGCTAAAATGGTGGAAAAACATAATAGAAGAGTATGGTGCTAAACTTCAATATAAAGCAGGTAAAGAAAATGTTGTAGCTGATGCATTGTCAAGACAGGTTATTAATGTACTAAGCACTACATCAGAAGATACAATACATTCAGCAGAATCATCAGCAGAAAATATTTTTAAAACCGTTAATACTCCACTTAACGCATACGGTGTACAAATTGAATTAGTACCAAATAAACATATTAACGAAGTTAGAACTCGTACAGTCTTCCCAAGAAGAGTCAGACACACAGTAAATTACACCAATGAACGGGAATTAATTAAACAATTAAAAAAGATAATCGTACCCAATCGAGCTACAGCCATACATACAACAGCCGAAACTTTAAATTTAGTCGGCCCCATACTAAAAAATAGTTTCATAAATATACAATTTGTTTACACACCGATTAAATTAAAAGACATAATTGATAAACAACAGCAAAATAATATCGTCGAATTCACTCACAACCGCGCACACAGAGGTTATAAAAATAATATCAAGGAAATTTTGGAAACTTGTTACTGGCCTGATATGGCAAGACATTGCAAAGCATTTAACAAGAAATGTTCACCATGCTTGTTCGGTAAATATGAGAGACGTCCAACAAAAGAACCTTTGAGAGATGCCACAATACCAACGGAACCTAACCAAGTCATACACATGGATATATACTATAATGAAAATAAAACATATATTTGTGCTATAGATAAATTTTCTAAATATGTCGTAGTAAGACAAGTCTCCGATAAGATTCGTATGGATGAAAAGATAGAGGAAATAATAGTAAACAATTATCCAAGCTGTACACGACTCATGACAGACAATGAACCATGTTTGAACACACCAGCAGTAAAGACAATGTGTGCGAAACACAACATTGAAAAGATAAACACACCCATATATAGATCATCAGCAAACGGCCAAATAGAGAGAGAACATGGGACGATAACAGAATTATCAAGAATACTAAAGATACAAAATGAGACAAGCTCAACTGAGGAATTATTTAAAGCAGTTAAAGAGCTGAACAATACTATACATTCAGTCACTCAACATAAACCAAGCGAGGTACACTTTGGTAGTATCCAATACGATAAAGGAAAAATTTATAAACGCATCAAGGAAGCATCAAACAAAGTCTTAGAAAGACTAAACCAAGGAACTAAACATAGGACATTTACAAAAGGGGAACAAATACTCGTAAGTATTAAGAACTTAAGAAAGAAAGGTGACACTAAGTATAAAAAACATATTGTTGAAGAAGATCGCGTGGACACGGTCCTCACAAAGAGGGGAGTTATTGTACACAAGAAAAACATTAAGAATTATACGATTAAAAAAGAAAATGAATTACCAGACGTTACTCGTGGTGGTAATATTCGCCGTCCAAGAAGCAATATCAAAAGTGCAAGTAAGAGATGTGAAGGATCAGAAGTTAGTTCTGACACAAACTGACGACGTATATCTATTCGAAGAAACAACGTTTTTATTCCATATTACGAATCTCACAAAAATACTTACCCCATACGAATCAATTTTTAAAAAACAAGATACATTTACAACGGAAGAACTAATCTGGTTGAGGAAGATTGAAACATTAGCAGACCAGTTGAATGAACATGGAATAACTGAAGAGCTTAAAAAAAATCGAAAAACAAGAAAAAGTGACGTTCTATAGAATATTCAAGCGCTCAATAAACTTTTTGGGATCAGCACTCAAGTTCATCACAGGTGTCCCAGACCATTATGACTTAATTGCGATTGAAGAGAAAATAAATCAACTTATTAACAACAATGAAATACAACACCAAATGAACTCACGCTTCGAAAAACTTATTGAATCACTTGGTGCAAGGAAAGTTGAGAACCATCTTATTATACAACAAATTCATGATCAGTTACTACTCTTGGTAAGAACTATAAACGCCGCAAAAAATAATCAGTATCTTTCAGAAGCAATCGACTTGAACGATGTCAAGGAAATTATAAATAAAGAACGGGCATCAATACCAATAATAAATATACTAGAGTATTCTACAATTAACATAGCAAGATCTAATGAGTTAATTATTGCCATTTATAAATACCCAATTGTAACAAAGCATTGCAAATTTTTTAAGATAACGCCACTCAGCTTTAAACACGGGAAGGTAATCACAGATAAAAGTATAGCACAGTGCGGCATTAACTACGTCAGAACAAAATATTGCAAAAATTATTTAAGAAAAAATATATGTCAGATCAACAAAACTCAAAACAATTGTACAATACCACTACTTGAGAATAGGAGCACCAAATGTTTAGTAATTCAGGAATATAATGAAAACTTGTTAGAAATAGATGAAGGACACATATTAATTGATGGAAATCATACGGTTGAAAATAAATCAATGACAGGTACATTTCTAGTTTCTTTCACAGACCTAGTTAACATTGATGGAACAACATATAGAAATCTTCATGATAGATTAATTGAGGCTATACATACCAAACACAACGAAAACTTTGAAATAGAGAAAATAATACAATCAGACAAGGAAAATGCATTCACTAACATAGACTCATTACAGAGATTTCTTATACCATATGAAGAACATCCCTTCAGAACAGTTTCTTACTCTTTGCTTATAATAGCAACCACAATAGGTATAATTATATTAGGACTGAAAACATTTAAATACATTATTGCTTATAGACAAACCAAACAAACAAAAGCTTACAACGTCCATTATAAATCAGTTTTAGAAAAAGCTAAGAAAGAGCGGGACGCTCTTGTTTAAGAAGGAGGAGAGTTAAGATGTCGTATCTTATATACAACAACAAAATTATATTATATTTACAAACGTAATTACAAGACATAGACAGACGTACAAAGTCCAGCATTGAATCATAACTGATAACAATATATACTTTAAGGAAAATATCTAATTTTGTAGACAGTAAGTAAACAATTAGGAATAATCATACCCAAACACATGTGCTAACTGATAACAATATATACTTTAAGGAAAATATCTAATTTTGTAAACAGTAAGTAAGCAATTAGGAATAATAATACCCAAACACATGTGCTAACTGATAACAATATCTACTTTAAGAAAAATACCTAATTATAAATAAACACATTTTTGTAACAAAGAATCATTACTAACCGAAGGGTTACTAATACATAAATAAACACTCTTAAAGATAAGAATATGATAAGTACAAGTAGTATAAATAGTCCTTAAGAAACATTTAGTAATTCAGTAGTTTTTAAGAAAATATACCGAATAAAGACGAGCGCTTGTCGTTCAAAAAAATATTTTTATTTTCTTTTTTTTACTCAAGAAATGTGTAAGAACCTTAACTCGCGCCATAAAGAGTAATTAGATGCGGACGTTACATCAAGACCTTCTAAATACTTTTCCCGTAGTGCAGTTTTTTCCGACGATATCAGCTCTTTGAGTCGTTTAGTACATTCTTTAAGTCTGATCTTATTTAATGGTGATCTGTGTTACTGCCATTCTCTTCTAGCTCTCCTTTTTTCACATGCAAGACGTTCAATTTCCGTAGAATAAATTCTGTTAAAGCCGGTCTGCGGATAGGAGGTAGTGGCGTGTTCAGCAGCCTGTTTAATATTTTCGTTAAGATTGGCAATGTTAAATTCAATATCATCGCATGATCTAAGCTGAATGTTTTCTACGCAGTGAATGCCAGCCAGTTGATTCCATTAATCAGCTTCACATATGAGTTAGTTAAATCACTCCTTAGTGGGTTGAAAATTGTAACTATTGTTGGAGAGTGATCGGAGGACAGATCTAGAGCCACGTAGTTACCAGCTGCCAAGAAACAAGATCCAAGCGATGTGTAGAACTTCTCATACTGATCTTCGGTAACTGAAAATCTGGGAGGTAAGTAAATGGATGATATCGCGAAATTTGCACAAAAATTTTCTACGAAAATATTCGTTGCCTGCAAATATTCTTCACTAACGTTGTCAAGGACATAGTGCTTGAGTCTTGACTTAATCAAAATTGCTGATCCACCGCATGCTCTCCCTCTCGGGTCCTTTGTATCATATAAAGTGTAGCCATTTATTCTAAATAAGCTTCTTGAAGTCAAATGAGTCTCCGAAACCAACATTATATCAATATTTTTTTCCATGAGGAAGTGCTCAAGTTCATTTTTATGTTGGCGAATGCCATTTGCGTTCCAGAAACATATTTTTAACATGTTCATGGTTTATTAACTAATGCTTGAAGCAGTGTATTCTGCATTCGCAGCATTTCTTGCATCATTCTTGTCATATTTGTAGTAAAGTTGTTTATAGTTAGCACCAGATTCTCAATAGTAGCTGTGTAATTACCTCCACAATTACTACATTTTTTTCTGCTTGATCTTTTGGCTTAGTGCAGCTAGCAGTACCATGCAATTCACCGCAGATAACACACACTGTAGGTAACTTGCAGTAAGTTTTCGTATGGCCATATTCTTGGCAATTATGGCACTGTACGGGACCTGAACGCTTACGTGGCTCTTCAACTGTGATTTTTCGATGTAAGAGATACTTTACGTTATAAACTGGATGGGTTTCATTTTTTTCAATTGTATGTCATTCGGTTCCAGTTCAACCCGAAATAGGGGTGGGGGACCTTTTGTCTATTAATTATGTTGGTAACATTTTTTACCTTAAATCCTTGATCGACAAGTGCACATTTTACTTCTTCGGGTTGAACATATGAATCTATGCCCTTTAATACTATCTGTAGGCCTTTAGCACTCCTAAGTTGGTATGTGTAAAAATTTGTTTTATTTTTTTTCGAATTCACTAACAATTTTTCGGAAATCTTTTTCATTATATATTTGGATTTTAGTTTCATCAATATTACCTCGTTTAATTGGAATGATGTGAAAAGTATTTTCACCAATGGTCGACAGCAGTTTTTTGATAAGCGCGTTAGAATTTTTTCTCTCAGATAAATAGGTGGTGGCTTAAAAGACTTTTGCGATTTTGACGATTGGTAGATGATGCGCTGTTATCCCTAGACATCTTTGGAGCAGATGAAATTTTTGAAGAATTTGGGCTTCGCCCACGCTTTACCACGGTTATATATCTGTCCATTCCCACTTGTACCTTGGGTTTTGAGCTACTGTTATCTGTAGTTATAACTTGGTTTAGTGATGAACGCGAGCCCGATGCGGATGATATCGCAGACTTAAATGAAGAAGTACTAGGCAATGGTAATGTTAACGATTCACTAGTTGGTACTGAACAAAGCGATGTTGATCGATGACGAAAAAGTGGCTTTTCCGTTAGAAAAAGACTTTCATCAGGTTTATTATTTATATCGTTTTCATTAAGAGTTTCAGAACTCACAGTAAAATAAGCATTTCTGCTGCTAGAACCCACTTCAAAATTTGTTTCCCTTGAGGTACTCATACAGAATATTATACCTCAAGGGTACTTTGTGTTTACGGTTTTTTTGTTTTTGCTATTTCTTGCTATGTAAAAAATATTAGTAAAGCCAATAAGATTATTTATCAAGGTGAATATGTATTACGAATATTTTCTGTATGATTTTTGATTTTGTTGTTTTTTATATTTGTTTCGTATGTATGTATGTAAAAAAAATCCGCTTTAACGTCTCTTCACTATGAAGGTTCCACGAGAACTAAAAAAAAAAAAGATTAATGATCTAAGATCTAAGATAATTGAAGTTTAGATATGATTCGTTAAAAACGGTATAAAAATTTTTGTTTTTATATGAACCTGTTCATTAATTTTGATATAAACTCATCATACATATGTGGACACAAAATTAAATAAATAAAAAATTAAGAAAGTAGAAATATACTTCGTCCTAGAAAAAGTTTCCTATGAAAAATTTGATTTCCTATAATTCGTATTGTTTTTGATACTCCTAATTTCTGCTGATTTACGAACTTCATTTTACATTTTTTTTACAATTTTCTCAAAATAAAAACAAAATTTAATTGAACAATTAAATTACAAAGCGAACTCAAGATAAAATAATTGAATTTTTTTCCTAAACCCATACAGTTCTACTAAAACTCATGACGCAATTTATTTTGGTTTAAAAAAAATTGCAATAGTATATTTTCTTGATTAATCGAGATTAACCGATAATCGCGATTAATCGCATATTTTTTAATCGTAATCACGATTATGGAAATCTGCGACTATTTGCAAACCCTACCCTTGAGGAATACTTTATATGAGTACCTCAAAAGAAAAAATTGTGAAGTGAGCTCTAACGGCAGAAATGCCTAATTTACTGTAAGTTCTGAAGCTCTTATGAAAACAATAAAAATCAAAAATCTGATGTGAGCATAACTCTGAGTTCTAAAGCTCTTAATGAAAACAATAAAAATAAAAAACCTGATGATAGACTTTTTCTAACGACAAAGCGATCAACCTCGCTTTGTCCAATAACAACTAATGATTCGTTAACATTATCTTTGCCTAGTACTTCTACATTTAATTCAGATATAACATCCACTTTGGGCTCGTGGTCATCACTTAACCAATAAGTTATCAACAGTAGCCCAAAACTCAAGTTCTAAGTCGGAATGGTAAGATATATAACTGATAAAGCGCGGTCGAAGCCAAAATTCTACTAAAATTGCATCTGGCCCAAAGATATCTAGGGACAACAGCGCATCCTCTACTAATCGTCAAACCCGTTTTCAAAGAAAACCACAAACCCGATATACACACGGACAAAACCTCTAAGCCGGCACCAATATATTTGAGAGAAAAATTCAAACGCTCTTATCAAAAAATTAATCTCGGTCATTGGTGAGAATAAATTTCTAATTTTTCCAATAAAACGTGGCAGCATCGATGAAACGAAAATTCAAATTTATGACGAAAAAGATTTCCGCAATATATTTCCTTAATTTTGAAAAAAAAACCAAGCTTCTACACATACCAGCTTAAGAGCATTAAAGGCCTGCAGATCGTATTGAAGGGCATAGATTCTTATGTTGTTCCGGAACAAATAAAAGATGCACTCGTCCTCCAGGGGTTTAAGGTAAAAAAATGTATCCAATATAAACAGGAAAAAGATGCCCGAACCCCTATTTCGTGTTGAACTTGAGCCGAATGATATAGAATTGAAAAAAAAAATGAGACTCATCTAATTTATAATTTAAAATATCTCTGATACCAAAAAAAAAAAAAAAACAGTTGAAGAACCACATAAGCGTTCTGGGCCCGCACAGTGCCATAATTGTCAAGAATATGGCCATACGAAAGCTTACTGCAATTTACCTACTGTTTATGTTGTGTGCGGCGAATTACACGGCACTGCTAGTTGCAGTAAGCAAAAAGATCAAAGTGATAAAAAAAATTCAGTGATTGTGGAGGTAAACACACCGCTAACTACAGAGGTTGTCCTGTGTACTCTTTCGTAAAGCAGACTATGGTGCAAAAACCTAAATTAGTTCCAGCTCAATCAGCAAACGCTTACTCTGCCACTTTTGCGCAAATGAGCCAACCAGTTACTTCCCGTGTATCGTATGCAGATGCTACTTAAACAAATTCAAATCCCACACAAAATGTATCCCCGCCTAATAATTCAAAAAATACTAACGCAAATTTTAATTTTAATCGTCTTGAAGCCACTATTGATAATCTGGTGCAAACTATAAACAAGTTTACAACAAATATGATTAGCATGATGCAAGAAATGCTGCGAATGCAGAATACACTGCTTCAAGCATTAATTAACAAGCCATGAACACGTTAAAAATATGTTTCTGGAACGCAAACGGCATTCGTCAACATAAAAATGAACTTGAGCACTTCCTCACGGAAAAAAATATTGATGTAATGCTAGTCTCTGAGACTCATTTGACTTCGAGAAGCCTTTTTAAAATTTATGGCTACATCTTATATGATTTAAAGGACCCGAGAGAAAAAGCATGCGGTGGATCAGCGATTCTAATAAAGTCAAGACTCAAGCACTATATTCTTGACAACATTTGCGAAGAACACCTAAAAGCAACAAATATTGACATTGAAAGTTTTTGTACAAACTTCGTGATATCATCAATTTACTCCCCTCCCAGGTTTTCAATCACTGTGGACCAATACGAAAATTTCTACAAATCTCTTGGACCTCGTTGTGTAGCAGCGTCTTATTATACCCAGAGGTCGAGCGTTGTTTAACACAATTTCAAGAATGGGATTGGATGTCATTTCAAGTGGGAAGCCCACTTATTGGCCTACTGACATACAAAAAATTCCAGATGTTATAGATTTTGGCGTCATAAGAAATATTTCTAGGGATTTAATTCAAGTTCAAGCTTCTCTTGATCTCTCGTCCGATCACTCTCCCACGATTATTACAATTTGTAGCCCATTAAGAAGGGACTTACCTGACCCATATGTGAAGATGATCAATCGTATTAATTGGCTAGGGTTTAAAAAACATCTCAGTGGTCATTGTGCGGAAAACATTAATTTTAGAACACTCGACGATATTAAATCTAACATTGCCAATTTTAACGAAAATATTAAACAGGCTGCTGAACATGCCACTACCTCCCACTCGCAGACTGGGTTTAATAAAATTTATTCTAGGGATATTGAACGTCTCGTACGTGAAAAAAGAAGAGCTAGAAGAGCCTCAACATAAAATCAGATTTAAAGAGTACACTAAACGGCTCCAAGAGATGCTTGCATCTGAAAAAACTGCATCTCTTAAAAATTATCTGAAAGGTCTTGATGTTACACCAGCATCTAATTACTCTTTGTGGCGCGCTACTAGAAAGCTAAAAAGACACGTTGAGTTTAAGCCACCTCTGCGTACATCTACCGGAGGTTGGGCAAGAAGCGGTACTGAAAAAGGTAACATATTTGATGAGCACTTAAAATCCGTTTTTAAGCCAAACATATGTACTGGTGTTGCTGAGTTGTGGAGTGTGGTCGCTCTACCCCCTCAACACATAAAGTTTAAGACGCAATGTAAAACAGTTTTTCGAAAAACTGCTTAAGACAAAATTGTCCCCAATTCTAATTAGTAGTGGGTGTATTACGGACCATCAATTTGGTTTTAGAAGTCAGCATACCACCATTGAACAAACTCATAGATTGGTGCAATTTATAAGAACTTTTGAAGAAGAAAAGTTTTGTTTATCAGGCATTTGATAAAGTGTGGCATGAAGGCCTAATTTTAAAATTGAAAATTTACCTACCAATAAACATTTTAAATCTTTTGGAAAGTTACATTATTTCCCGTAAGTTCACTGTTGTGGAAGGAGACTTTACGAGTATACCTGAAACTATCTCATCCGGTGTGCCACGGGGGAGTATACAAGGCCCAATTTTGTATTTGATTTATACTTGTGATATGCCTGTGAGCAGTAGTATCTATACTTTTACATTTGCGGACGATACAGCCTGCCTTAATATGCACGAAACCCCTGCTGAGGCATTCTGCAAACTCCAGGAACACATTACCCAGATGGAAACTTATGGAGAATAAAGGTAAATGAACGGAAGTGTGCTCAGGTAACATTTGCTTTACGAAAAAATACTTGTTCTCCCGTTAGAATAAATAATCAAATTATTCCTCAACATTCATATGTAAAATACTTTGGTATACACCTTGATCGACGGCTTACATGGAAATACCACATTGACTCTACGCTTACACAAATGAAACTAAAATTAACTCAGGTACATTGGCTGATTGGTAGAAATTCAACCCTCAGTCTAGATTGGAAACATTTAATATACAAGTCGCTTTTGAAGCCAATATGGTGCTACTGAATTCGGCTATGGAGCACTGCTTCAGCTTCCAATATCGAGAAAATCCAACGAAAGCAAAAAAAAACTTTTACGGTTAATAACATCGGCTCCATGGTACGCAGTTAAATATCTAACAAAACTCGAGTCACATCCTAATCCGCTTGCTCGTCATATTTTCAACTTTACTGGACACATCCGCTTAAAAAAGAGAGATACACGGGCTCTAATAATCAACACTCCAGATGATGAAGCTGCTTGAAAACACTTTTACGTATTATTAATACGTAATATAGTTATTAATAATACTTACGTATTATTAATAACTATCACTTAGCTTATGTCCGACATTGGTTGGGCCTAATAATTATATTTTAGATTTAAGATTTGAATACTTATTGTTAGTTCATATTTAAAAATACAATAAATAAAAAACATGCATTAAAAAAAATGTGGGAAAGGTCCGCTAATTTTTTTTGGAAATATTTGGGTGGGCGGAAGCAAAGTGCCCACCTTTAAAAAGTGAATATGAAATAACTTCATCATATGTGGACCAATTTCCAAAATTCTTTTTTAATACGGAAGATGTCAACTAATTTTTTTTTTTTGGGGACGGAAAAGGGTGTTGAAAATTGTCCGCATCGATAATTGATTATCAAATAACTTTTTCATTTGACGACCAATAATTTTTTTTTAAATGGGGGTAGAGAAATGGGGCTGCAAAAAATGAGTTATCATATTACTTTGTTGTTTGTGGACCAATTTTCGAAATTAGTTTTTACTTTGGAATAGATTCACTAATGAAATTGTGGAAGGTTGAGGAAAGTGTCAGCCACACAAGTTTATTATCAAATAAATTTGTCATTTGTGGACAAAGTTTCAAAATTTTTATTGCTTATGGAAAAAGTTTACTATAATTGTAAATTGGACAATATTTAATGTCGTACGAATTTTGTAAATTTCTGCCTTACTCTCTCCTTGCAAATTTCTGTTATGAAAGTAAATGAACACAAATAATGTTTAAAAAAGTTTAATGTCAATTATAAATTATTGCAATTCGAAATGATTGAGCTTACCTGGTATAACACTTTCCAATTGTTTTATAATATTTGTATTCAATTTATTTTTAGCTTTTGATATGATATCCTGTGCAACTTTTGAACGATAGTCAGTTTTGTTTTCTGTTCCATCTATATATCCATAAACAATGGGATACAATTGATAAAGCGTTTGATGTGGATGATCTTGAACGCATTTTATAAAAATATCTTTAAGTAGAGCAATAAACTCGGTATTTGTAGAATTCAAACGTGCAGTCATTTGATTTAAGGCACAAATAAACTTATAACTGGGCACTGAAGAAATGTTTTCTTGGATTTTAGTTCGTAATGTCTCATTTTGTTTATTTGAAAACCACAAACCAATTATGCGGTAAATAATGGGGCTCGATATTGCCTCATCAAGACAGGTAAATTTAATATAATTCTCAACAGCAACACACAAATAAGAGGTACGCTTTTCTTCTATTAAGTGTATTTCTTGTTCATCGATGTTAGAAAATCTTTTCATAAAATTTGCACTTATTTGCTTATCACGATCGCGAGTTTGGCGACCAACACTGTTGGCAGTCTGACGATTTAACTCCATAATTTGACGTTTCAAATTAAAATCCTCAGAATTTATGTAGTTGTTTAACTGTATAACAGAAATAATATGAAATTTACATATAGTTATTATATATAGAAAAATTTTTGCTGATTTTTTTTTGGTTTAGCAACGTCTATATGCATTTCATTCCTGTTTCACGGAAATCGTCAGTAGAATTTAACCCAAAAGAAATTAGCTACTTTCTAACAAACGTTTTCAAATTAAATAAAGACTTTATGTCAAATAAACACACTTCAGTATTTCTTATATTATTATAAATATTTGCCTGTATTTACCTGAGTATATTCTCTATCTGCATATTTTGCAATTGTCTCATACGCACTTTTCTTACTTTTCTCCTCAAATTCTGCAAATTCATTTAACTGAAAGATATTGGGGAATTTTTGCAAAATCGCGTCTTTAGTGCTGCTAAATTTCTTTAATGTTTCTAAGGAACCCAGAAAATATTTGTTCAAAACAATATCAAATGTTTCCGTATTAGTTTCCATCAAATATTCGCCATTCATTTGCATTGCTGTGACGCGTTGTAGACAAAATTGAAATTCTTTATTTTTGAATATATGATGAAGAATAGATTTAGTTATTTCAGGCTTATTTGTTTTCATGCAAATATCAACGTCTTCCAACAAGGAAGATACCTTGTAAAATTTGGAGAAAAAAATTGATAAATCATGATTAGTAAATCATAATACATTTTAAACAAAAGCTTTAAAATATTTACCTTCAGTTGCACATTATCGATTGACATAGTGTTTAATATGGCAATATAACGTTTAGCTAAATTTATTTCTCCAGCAGCTTTACAATCACGAATACACTTTAGCAAGCACTTCCCAATCGGATTTTCCTAGAAATAAACATGTAAAGTTCAAAAATATTTTTAAATTTTGGCTGCAAAGTTTTACAGAAATGTGTATAATGCAATTAAAAAATTAACTGAATATATCATAAATTTTACTTTTCTTCTTGCCAGTCTTTAATAAAAAAAAATGCATAACAATGCATAAAATGCATAATGCAAAGCCAAATTTTTAAAAAGGAGGAAAATTACATATACTTAACATACTTTAGTTGGGGGGTCTGGGAGTGTAGGTATAAGAAAAATATTTCAACTGAATTAACTTGCTGAACCCAGAGTAATCCTTATCGATTAGATTGCAAGTGTGCTCAAGTACTGTATTTACGGGTCTCCGGTATCGAAATTTTGCCATAAGAATCAATGAAAAAGTGCACATCATGCTAGGTGTGACGGTAGTGCTATTTTTCTTTATGCTATTTTATGTGTGTATATAATTATATACAATATCCCCCATATTCATAAAATTTTAAACGTTGGCTGAAGTAGTTAGCACGTTGACTACAAAACCGAAGATCCTGGGTTCAATCCCTGTATCCGACAGTCATGAAATAACAACACCACGCATTTTTCTGATGTGCATTAGTGTCCCTTTGTATCAGTTGTTGTAGGAAAGTTCAAGTGATAAAGGCATAGTCACTGGTCACTGAACTATACCGACTTCAACAGATGCTAATCCTAATGTAAAATCAGAGCGCCCTCCTTCGTCGGTATTGTGTAGCAGAATCATCGGCGAAGTAAAATAACCAATAAAATGGCTACTAAACACAGCTTAAAAATTTAATACGCCTAATTTGAGACCAGAAGGCGCTACAACGTGCAAAAAGCAGAGTTGTAAAAATAATGAAGCTTTCTTCTATCTCTTCTTTTACCACCTGTCTTCTATCACTTTCCCTTTCCGAAATAATGTAACACCTAGTAGTAGTAGTAGGCATTAATTGCCTGAGTGTTACTTCTCTTTATAAAAAAAAAATTGAAATGTATTTTATTTAAAATTTTCCATACAAAATTTTCCTACAATGAATTTCAAATTCATTTTATTTTGCTATGAATATGGGAGTATATATATATATATATATAATTATATATTGGGAAACATTTTAATCAGAAATAATTTTTAGTCAGGCTTAAGTTCAGTAATTTCAATTCTTTTTATTGAATGAAATATTTTTTATTAATTATTATGAGTTTCTAAAGAAGAGAAGAAAAATTAAATTAGACTTTTAAGCTGGGGGAAATACCGATATTTTTCTGTGCAGCAACGCACTTCATCAGCACCCTAGTCTATCTACTTGGGTAGAGATTGTTATTAACATCAGCTATTTAACGTAAATTCTAATGAAACGGAATGTGAGAAATGATTGTTGTGTACAATTATTGATTTACCTTTGGTAAATACATATTTAAGTATCACTATTTATTTCCCCTCTTTTTCCATATTTTCATTTTTCTATTTAGGTTAGCACGAAGTTATATTACTCTACTCACGTATGTTTAACTATTCTTGCTTGTCTTTTACGATCATCACATTAATTATTTTTACTTATTCGATGTACCGTCGGTACATACATATAAGTATTATAGTAGTGGATATTATGTTACTTTGTTGCTGCATTCTCCCGTTTATTTGGTTTTCGAACATTAGTGATTGCCAAGTGAACAGTGATTGCCAAGTGAACATATTTATGTCACGTCCCCATGATGAATTAAATGAGTCATTTTTAGATTTTAATTGAACTATAGTGAATTTTTAATCAGAAATAATTTTTAGTTAGGCTTAAGTTCAGTAATTTCAATTCTTTTTATTGAAAGAAATATTTTTTATTAATTAATATGAGTTTCTAAAGAAGAGAAGAAAAATTAAATTAGACTTTTAAGCTGGGGGAAATACCGATATTTTTCTGTGCAGCAACGCACTTTATCAGCACCCTAGTCTATCTACTTGGGTAGAGATTGTTATTAACATCAGCTATTTAACGTAAATTCTAATGAAACGGAATGTGAGAAATGATTGTTGTGTACAATTATTGATTTACTTTTGGTAAATACATATGTAAGTATCACTATTTATTTCCCCTCTTTTTCCACATTTTCATTTTTCTATTTAGGTTAGCACGAAGTTATATTACTCTACTCACGTATGTTTAACTATTCTTGCTTATCTTTTACGATCATCACATTAATTATTTAAGAATTCTTTACGAATTCGGAGCATTCTTCTTGGTGGGATTTTTCTTAATTTTTTCTATGTTATTACAATAGTAGACATAATTGTTTATATATATATATATATATATCGTTAACTTAATACGAAAAGGCCCTAACTCATGTTTTTCATAGTTTACAGGAGGAGGAAAAAACTAAATAAAAGAAGATGCAATATTAATACAAAATTTTTTTAAACGCAATATTATGTACTTATGTAAAGTTCTTTTAATAAAAATGTATACACAAATATCACACCTCAGCTGGGGGGAAAATTTACGTGTTTTTTCTGCTATTCAAACAAACCCACATTTTTTATGACCTCTTGAAGGTGTATTAAATATATTTTTGTAATTAATTACTTTTATTTGGAACAAACATATAAAAATTAATTACACAGACAGTATATACATATACCCACAAGGGTAAACCCTCCTGCGTGCACACCCCTATTATGGGTATGTTTTTACCTAATATTTGTATTTTTTGTATTCGTTGCTTTTAAAATACATGTTTATACATTTAAGTTTGTCCCTATTTACACTATGCAAGTCTTATTGCTAAGCTGATTAGTTTATTAGGAGAGAGAGACGGGGGGAAAAGAAACGTTTCTAATAAACTAATCAGCTTAGCAATAAGACTTGCACAGTGTGATTTGGGACTTGCGATGCGTTCAATGTTATTATTTCATAACAATTCAAAATAAATCACTCTGCAAATTGATGTGGGACAACTTCACCGATGAGACTACTCGGTCGGGCAAGGTTGCCCAAATGTTGTACATAATAACTACTACGTATGTTTTATCTGCCAACACCTATTGAAATTTTTGAAATTATGTCTGAAAAAAAGACAAGTGAATGCAATAAATGAATTTCGAAATGTCAGAATTGAAATCAGGATTGGTTATATGTACATACTAGTGATGCACGAATATTCGTATTCGAATTGCCGAATTTTCGGCCATCTTTAGACATTCGCATTCGCCAAAAATAAATAAATAAATGCATAAATTCTAAATGGCACCAGGCCAAGTTCCGTCCAATGCACGAAGTGTGTATATTTACAGGAAGCCATTCGAGCTGTTTTGACCCCCTCATAACTTTGTTCCCCGCAAATCTATAATTTTAAAATTGAAATCATAATTAGAATAAATTCATGTAACCTTATTTGCGTAGTTTGAAAGTTTTACAATGAAAGGTGTCGGAGATATTTAGGAGCAAAAAGTGCATATTTTAAGACATACTCACTGACTCACTGATCAGTCATCAAATTGATGAAGCACTTCCCCTATATCTAGAGAGAGCTGCAATTTGGTACACAAGTAGACCTAGGTGAGCACTGAACTAGAAAAATTTTAATACACGGAAATTTTAACCAAGGGGGCGGGGCTATCCCATCAAAATTAAAATTTGTGCTAGTGAGCTGTAATTCGATACAGAGCTAGGAAGAGGTGAGCAATAAAATTAAAAAATCTGAAAACACGGAAATTTTGGCCAGCAGGGCAGAGCTACGCCCATAAAATTCAGAATTAAAAAAGCTAATATAAGCCGCTTATTGAAACTTGGCATATATACAGCAATTATACAAGGCTATTAATTTTTCATTAAAAAAGTGGGCGTTAACACGCCCATTCAATTTAAACGTCATTTTCGTGTACTACAGCTCAGCATATTTAGATATACTATTTATGTGGGTATTATTATCCGTTTGCAACGAAACTTGAAACAAATAATAAGCACTGGCCAAAAAAAAATCTTGAGTTTGGAAAAGTGGACAGGGTTACGCGCATAAAAATTAAAAGTTGCGCTAAGAAGCTGAAATTTGATATACAAGTAGGTCTAGGTGAGAAACCAACTAGAAAAATCTGAAAACCCTGAAATTTTAGTTAGAGGGGCGGGGCTGCGCCCATAAAAATCGAAAATTAAAAGTTGCGCTTGTGAGCTGAAATTTGATACACATGTAGGTCTAGGTGAGAAACCAACTAGAAAAATCTGAAAACTTAGTTTGAAACTAAAAGCTAACAGCCTTATTTATAAAATTTATTAAGGCTTTATAAAGCCTGTTTAAGAAAAATTTTGTATTAAAATTTGGCTTAAAACTCCTTTATAAAGCCTTAATAAGTTATTTAAATAATGCTGTTAATATACAGCTTTTAACTTAAGCCATTTTAGTGAAACCTTGCGTACACGTTGCAGGTATGCAAGACTTTAAACTATAACCTCAAAAAGTGGGCGGGATCACTCCCATAATATGTAAACCTTGTATTTGTATGGGAGGGCTAATGCTCATAAAAATTAAAGGTATAATTCGCGCTAGAGAGCTGAAATTTTATGCACAAGTAAGTGAAGATGAGTATGCCAATGGGAAAATCTTAAAACCAAGAATTTTTATCCGTCATGCGGGGCCACACCGTTAAAACTCCAAATCGCACAAGAGAGCTGAAACTTGATACACAAATAATTCTAGTTTTGAAAAATTCCTATTTTGAAAATTGGCCGTGACTACACCCATAAATCTTAGCTTTTTTAATCTATTACTCACGTATTTCTCAATAGCTTTTTTCTACGAAACTACATTAACCATAAATACTAGGAGATATGAGTCCCATAAAAATTTCACGTAATTTTATATTGTAGAAAGCTGACATTTTGTAGGCAAATAGTCCTAATTGAATTACTAAATCGGAAAATCTAAAAATTAAAGTACCAGCTACCCTATTGAAACCTTGCATGCACATTTAAATCCTTTTGATTTATGTACTTCGGCTAAGCAGACTTTGATAAGTAAATATACTGAGAAAATAGGCAGGGTCACACTCACTAAAATTTACGCTGTATTTTACATGTTTCTTTCTAGACGACTCTTATCAAATTTCGTACACAATGGCAACCCGTTGTAATGACACAATAGTGCTTTTTAAGGTCTATCTACAATCCAACATGCATCACGCTCCAAACCATTATTTTATGTAACTATGCCATTTTCAACTAGCACAGTGATCATGAATAGAAATAAAAAACACTAGTGTAAGAACGGCTACATAAAATAAAAGACACGACCGATCCCTTTAAAAGCATTTAATCAACTCCCTAATGGCATCCAAAGCAATTAAAAAGTTTGTTGTAGATAAATCTGGTGGTGCCAGATTAAACAAATAAAAACGTTCACATAAACAAGTTAACCATAAAATATTATGTTACGACAATGTGGCCAATCCTGGGGCCTAATTCTCGCATTCTATTGCGAGCGAATTGTTACTCGAATGTGCAAGTTTTTTAACTTTTGGGATTTTCGCATTCGGTTTCGAATAACACATATTGAATGCAACCGTTCGTGTTTTTACTCGCAAGCAAAAAGGCATTCGAAATCATGTTTTACATAGAAAAAGCGAAGAAAAGGAAAATGTATGTTCAATATTTGACTTATTTATTTATAAGTGAATGAATGCACAAATGTAAGTATAAAAAAATACAAATTAAAGAATTTCTAGTTGACTTTAAATATAACAAAACAGACTGACTTTGCAACTCTTTGCCTAGAGTTGTCAGGGAAAATAAAAAAATCAACCAACTCTGGGAGCATCTAAATAACAAATTAACTGCTTCTGGTCAACCAATAATAATAATACGTACATACATATGTTTTTGCACACATACATATATACAAACATATGCTTTTGCTTACAATTTATTCAGTGTTGTGAAATGAATTTATATATAAATATATTTGCCTTTTTCCAACACTGAAACAAAAACTCGATTCGCTTGGTAGCGAGTGACATCATCGGAAAATTTCTTGCCATCGAAATTAATTTCTATTCGAATGCAATTCCGATCACGAGTGCAGGAATTAGGCCGTTGATTTTAAGTACGACAAAATTGATTTGTTAACCCTTTCGGCGAGACCATTGCCTCTAGGAGTGCGAACTGCTACCTTGATGTGTTGCATGTTATTTTCGAAGCAAAAGTTTTCAAAACAATTTGATGTAAATGCTGTGCCACGATCAGTAACCAGCACCTTGGGCATACCAAAATACAAAGACAGCTCACTAAGATCATCCAACACAGGATTAGTTTTGGTAGACTTTACCGGACACAATACGACATAACGAGTCAGAGCATCCACAATACCTAGTAAATGTTCGTACCCTTTACGGCTTTCGACAAATGGGCCCAAGTGGTCCATATGCATGACCTCAAATTGGATTCTTGGGATGTCCATCCCATAGAGCTCAAATTCTTTTTTCATCGGCTATTTACAGAAACAACACTCAAGGCATGTCTTCAGATACTTTTTCACAAAATTTCTGGCTTTAAGGTGTTTTCAAGTGCTGGATGTCCAACATCATCATGAACTAGTTTAACCACGCGCCATCGCAAGCCCTTTGGAACAACCAGCAATAATTTCCCACTTTCTGCTTTTTTAAATAACCGATAATGAACTCATTTACATATTGCTTTTTCTGAATCGATTGCTTGCACCCGTTCGAAACATCCATTATTTTTTGATATTTTCGTCATCGGATTGCATAATATGCACCCAATCATCAATGGCTGTTTTAAGAAACATAATATTATTACTTACATCTTGGACAACAGTGTTGTCTTCAGCAACTTCAATTGGGGCTCGGCTCAAAGCATCTACATGATACATCTACATATATTTTATAGTCGTATTCCATGAGCCTTAAAACCACCTTGCCACTCTGGGAATTATCGTCATTGACAATTTGACATAATTTGAAATACATGCGAAATCTTTGACACGCCTCCACAACAGCCAACACTTCAAGTTCATATGTATGAGATTTTTGTTCTGCATCGTTGCACACCCGACTGAAATCAGCTATTGGTTTCAGAATGCCTTGATCGTCTCGTTGTAGTAAGATTCCGGCTATGCCTATACCACATGCATCCGTGTGTAACATATGGATCAACGTCTTGTATGACGTGTGGCACTCCTTTGTCCATATAAAAGCGTTGGTTTTCCTGTTAATCGTGTTAAAGGTGCGGCAACCAGAGCATAGTGCTGAATAAATTTCCGAAAATACCCAGTAAGGTCAATAAATCTTTTTACTTCCCTAACGATAGTGGGCACAGGAAAATTTGCGACTGCTAATGTTTTTATTCGTCCTGGCATAAGACCATCTTGAGTCAACTCGTGACGAAGAAATGTCACACTATTTCTCAGAAAAGAGCATTTGGATAATCGAAGTGTCAAATTATTATCTCGGATTACCTTCAAAAGTGTTTCCAGTTTTGACAGACCTTCACAAACTGAATCGGATGCTACAATTACCTCATCCACGTAACTGACAACTTGACCTTTTTTTTGGGTCCAATAAAACTGACATCATTTGCTGGAATGTGCTAGGGGCATTTTTTAGCCCGAATGGCATTCATGTCCACAATGGTAAAATATTTTTTTCCGCTAATGTTTGCAAGACTCCCTCGACAGTTGGCATTGGCCACGGTTGTTTCTCAGTTATCGAATTTAACTCGCGATAATCAACGCACTTCGATCTTAACTATTTTGCTTCGTTACCAGTACAATGGGTGACGCGTATAACGATTTCGGCGGGCGGATAATTTCTGTTTCTAAAAGTTCTCTATCGATTATTAAATCATAGTCCATTATTCCATTTTCAATGATTAAAAGTTCAACATCGACACACAAATGATCAATTTTCATTTTAACCAAAAGCTTTTCACAATAGGTGTATTTACCACCAGCGAAACTATACAACTTTTCTTTACACTTTACTACTGATTCTTTATATTTCAGCGACACACGTTTAGCAACTAGTGACTTTCCACTTCCCGAGTCTATAAATGCATTATATTGTTTATTACTTATTTCAACCTTTTTGAAAATTTCTTTATTTGTTACCGCATTTTTGTCTTTCGTTATTAAATTGACAGATCACGACGGATGTTTATCTATATCTTTGTCTTGTACATTTGTATTGTAACGTTTTGACTTGTTTTTACAGTTTTTTTAAGCGATATGATCGCGTTCTCGACAGTTAAAGCACATTGGGCCTTTTGTCACATTTTCGCTATCAACGCTATCAACGCTATTTGTTATTTTGTTGTAACTAGGATTCTCACTGTCCATATGTTTACTATAATAAGTTTTCCGATTTTGTTCACCTTGTAAATTTTTCATTTTGTTTTCTTCTGACACTCTACTCAATGTTTTAAATAGATCAGTACACGATATAAAGTTCAATGTAGTCAGCGTTTCACGTAAATGTTCATCACTGATACCGCTAATAACGTATTTTATTATTGCATTGTCGTCGATATTACCGCGACGACCGATCGACAACATTCGATAATATTCTATAACCGATTCAGTACGCTTCATGCCAGATTTCATAATCTCGATATGCGTATCAGCCGAGTTTGTGATCGATGGAAAATTTACTAAGAACGCATTCACAAACTGTGACCATGAACGATACACTGGTTGGGAATCGCCACACATTTTGGCAACCCCCTTCAGATTTCTCTGTACAGCAAACAATAATGCAGAACCATTCCATGCGTAAGCATGTTTTAATTGGTCAATTCGCTCAATAAATCTTATTGACGTTATTTCCCCTTTACATGGGTCAAATTCTGGCAATACTCTATTTATTTCATTAATGCTATGATTATAAAACATGTCTCCTGCCATTCTTTGTGGCACGAACTCTACTGCATTACCTAAATGGTTTTTGTTCGTATTAGTAGCAAGCGATAATGCGTCTCTGGTGAGTCTGGCATCTCCCATAGTATTTGAATTCAACTGGCATTGAGCATGATTAGGAGTGCCCGCTGTTACTGTCTGTGTATGCAGCAACTGAGTACCACTTGATGTATACATACATTCACCGGAGAACATGCGCCGCTCGATATAGACGCTAATGGTTGACTGATTGTGGTTGTTGCTGTTGTGTTTGTCACTGTATTGGTACATACAACCAAGAATCAAGAATGATAAACTAAAAGATTACGCCAGAGCAAAAAAAAAAATAGTAGACGTGTGACGTCACGCACACTGCGTTTCTATTGCCTGATAATTTGGTTTATTTTTTTTTTATAAAAATCTTTAAAGCTATTTTGACTGCAGGATTGCCAACCGCTATACAAGTGCTGGTTTTGCTAACCCTGCGTTTACACATGCAAGTGCCTTGCATGCAAGCTCTGTGTACGTATTATCAACGCAAATTTCGCACAAATGCCCGACTGTCTTGCAACTTGCATGTTTGCCTTTTAGTGCAGAGTTGTCCATAACATAAAAAAATTTTAATTTTAAGGGAACCATATAGTGTTGAACTGTATTCGTATTGTTTCAATGTTATTTATGTCTAAAAAATTAATAAACTGCTCGATTTATGAATATTTAAGAAAAAATTATTAAATTAGCTTTTAAATGTATTTAAAATGAGTAAAATCTCACTTAACACTACACTGAAATCCAGTTAATTTGTGCTAAACTATTAATAGGGCAACACTGTTAGCTAACTTTCCATTTACTTGCTATAAGTTCAACAAGTCACTGTCTTGTAAAATTCCTTGGCAGTTGAGTTGGAAGTAGGCTGCAAGTGCCGAAAGTGTAGATGTGTTAGTAAAAGAGTTTGAGTGTATTGAGTTTTTCGAACTTGCACTTGCACGTGTAAACCCTAGGTAAGTTCGGTGAAGAAAATTGGACACATAATAATCCCATTTTTCACTTTTGCAGTTACTTACGAACAAGAAGACAATATTGTTTTTGTTGTAGGTATTTACCAATTTTTTAATATTATCCGTAATTAGATCATTGATTTTTAACCGATATACAAAGTCTTAAAATTGTTTTAGTTTTTTTTTTTTGCTTATTTTCTCCTAAGACAACATTAACAAGAAATATCATCTGAAAGAGTTTTCAAGCCGCACCCAATGGTGCATTAAACTTTACCATTCATAACATCAGCAATACGTTAAGAATTAAGATTTTTAAGCGTTTTTATAGCAGAGCATATTCTCACAAAAGTGCAACCACTTCTTTATACAGACTTATGTACATACACACATATTTTTATGAATGTATATATACATACAAATATGTCATTCCTTTTGTAATTTGTATAATGTACCTGCTAGAAGGGGTGTTATGCCAACAAAATATTAGTACCGTTCACACTGAATTTGTTATTTGTATACTTGGTAAAATTATGTACAATTTTTGATGTTTTAAAAATTTACTTTCTAAAATTTTAAACAAAAATATTATTAAAAAAATATTACTAAATAAACAAATAACAAATTCAGTCTGAACTATATTAGAAAATAGCTATTTAGTTAGAATCTTTAGTTTTGGTATGTTTTGATTTGGTGCTATGTATTAACACAGAATACATTAAATAACTAATAAAATTCAAAATTAAGCGCTTTGCTAAGATTAATAAAACAAGTTTAATTTCAAAAATTACAAGAAACTCTCCATAACAAATAAGAAAAATTTTTGTAGAGAAAATAAAATAATAGAACAGAATTTGTTTGTTGCAATTTCTTTGTTTAAATTTCTTAGTTTCCCATACTTATGCTCTAAGTCTTTCATTTGGTTTTTTCCAGCCTTTATGGCAACTCTTATAATAGACGTGTGACGTCACGTCTAACGGTAAACTCTCTGATTGGCGTAATCTTGTAGTTTATCATTCTTGCCAAGAATGATAAAATAAAGATTACGCCAGCGCGAGTTAATGCACTGGGTATAGTCTACATGGCAACACTGGCATAAATAGATAAGTAGACACACACACATCTTCATAATGGGGAACAAAGGTCAACATCAATATTATCACTTACATACGTTAGAAGAAAGACTTACAACAGGGAACAAGGTCAACATCAATATTATCACTTACATACGTTAGAACAAAGACTTACAACAGGGAGCAAGGTCAACATCAATATTATCACTTACATATGTTAGAACAAAGACTTACAACAGGGAACAAGGTCAACATCAATATTATCACTTACATACGTTAGATCAAATACTTACAACGAGACCACTATCAGTCAAAGTAAACTCAAAATATGTTTTAATAATAAAAAGGTACTTGTAGAAAACATATTCCGAGATAAAAGACAAAGAAACGATAAACATAATTATTACTATAAATAGATGTTAAGAAAATATTGTATGTAGGTAGTCTTAAGAAGATAAATAATAAAGAAACACACGTTTCGGTGTGAAAAAACTTTATTTAAATTTTTTTGATTCATTCCTTCACCAATGAATTAACTGGGGGCTCAACCGGGATACAAGCGAAATAATCTTGTATTCCCAGCCAAATAAAATTTCCACGATCCTGAAGAAGGATAAAAATAAAATTCCTGAAAAATTGGAAATAATAAAAATAAAATTCCTGAAAAATTGGAAATAATAAAAATAAAATTTCTGAAAAATTGAACAAAAATTTAAAAGAAAAAAAAGTAAAAGTTTTCAAATACTTCGAGAAAGTGAACATTGCAGTGAAAGTGAAAAATGCACACTGGCTTCGCACGCAAAACGACAGCAAATATTTAACTCAATGTTTACCAACATTCTGTGGATTGGAAGGAGAATATAACCCATGGAGAAATCAGGTATGGACCCAAATGGAAAATATTAAACAATTTTCAAATAGTCCCGAGTACTATAACAGTGTATGCATTATACGTGCAAAAATTATTGGCGCTGCATCAAACGTTTTATTCGTAAACGAAACAGAACTAAATTTCTATGCAATAATAAACCGCTTAGACTTTACGTATGCGGATAAACGTCCAATGTACGTATTAAAAGAAATTATGACTAGAACTAAACAGGGGAACAAAACTCTGACCGAATTCCACGATGAAATCCATCAAGCATTAACCCTCATACAACAAAAAATCGAAACCTCAGATGAGAGTATGAGAAGAGGAAGACTATCAGATGCCAACGAGGATGCGATCCGCACCTTTATGATGGGATTAAGAAGCAATTACACAAAAGGAATCCTCTATACTAACCAACCAAAGAGTCTGGGAGAAGCTTATGCCATTGCCTGCACCATCCACCACGACAACGAAGATCGTCATTTTGAAAATATCAACGTAAGACGGCAGGAACACCGTAATGAACAACGGCATATACATCATGGAGGTAACGAACACCGCCAACTAAAGCCATCACATCAGGTTCAACAACGAAACCAAGTAGAATCAATGGAAGTCGACAACTCAGCGCAATATAGAAGGCCTACAAATTTCCCGCAACAACAAAGATGGGGTAACAATAACCCTCAACAAAACACTACTACACATCATAATCCATTCCGCAACAATCAAAATCCTGTGAAGAGGGAAAATAATTTTTCAACCCACAACTTTAATAAGATTCAACGAGTACACCAAACACAGGACGAGGATCTTCAATCACTCCAGCCTCAATACACCGATTTTTAAACCGGAAGTGCTTTTTTAGGCGAGTGAATAGTGTGCCATGTCTACTACGCACTTGCAGAGAAACAGGTAGATCAGTAAAAATTTTAGTACTAGTTGTAAGATAGGGAAACCAATAAAAATTAATCCGGATATTCAATGGTAAATACGAAAAAAATTATTACTGTCTTAAACAACCATTTAAACTTTTATGAAACAGAGACCCTTCAAGAATTTGATATGCTTTTAGGAGAACAGGGGTTAAGATCAATCAATGCAAAGATCAATCTCTTCAACTATAGCTTAAAATATAAATATAAGGAAAATTTAGGAAAAAATGAGGAAAAGATAAATTATACAATTAACAACGAAATTTACAGGAAAGATATTGGAAAAATAATGCAAAGGAATAGGGAAACTAGCGAAGTATTGCCATTTACTACAACCATTCAGGCATCTATCAGAACAAAATCTGAAGACCCTATCCAATATCGGATAAGGATTTTATTAATAATGAAATACAGAAATTACTGGATAATAAAATTATTCAGCCAAGTGGGAGTCCGTACAATTCCCCCATCTGGACAGTCGCAAAAAAGGGTACCGATGAAGAAGGAAATCCCAAAAGGCGAATGGTAGTTGATTTCCAGAAGCTAAACCCTCAAACAATTACCGACCGTTATCCAATTCCAGATGTTAGTATGACAATCCAGAACTTGGGAAAAGCAAAAGTATTCACTACGTTAGATTTGGAATCAGGATTCCATCAAATTCTTATAAAAGAATCGGACAGGGAAAAAACTGCATTCAGTGTGAACGGTGCAAAGTATGAATTTTTAAGGATGCCGTTTGGTCTTAAAAACGCTCCTTCCATTTTTCAACGATGCATAGACGATATTCTGCGTCCGTATATAGGAAGTTTGCATATGTTTATATAGATGATGTGCTAATATATTCCTCCTCACCCGAAGAACATATGGAGCACATCTCCATTATAATTAATGCACTCCACAACGCTAACATGAAAATTTCCGATGAAAAATCGCACTTCTTTCAGGATTCTGTAGAGTATCTAGGACACATCATTAAGCATAATAAAATAACAGTCGACCCTAATAAGGTGGAAATAATAAAAAAACTATCCTATTCCCACAAATTTAAAGGAACTTAGATCATTCCTAGGCTTAGCAAGTTACTACAGGAAATTTATTAAAAACTTCGCAGCTATTGTAAAACCACTCACAATACATCTCAATACATAGGTCGAATTATTCCAAACTGAATTTTCTGAACCATTCGAGTTAACCACCGACGCAAGTAACTTTGCCATCGGCGCAGTTCTTTCCCAGTATAAGACACCAATAGTATTTATTTCACGAAATCTAAATGAAACAGAGCAAAATTATAGCACAAACGAAAAGGAATTGTTAGCTATCGTTTGGGCTTTACAAAAATTGAGAAACTATCTTTACGGTGTCGCTGACCTAACAATATATACCGACCACCAGTCATTAATCTTTTCTATCTCAGACAAGAATCCAAACACCAAACTTAAAAGATGGAAAAACTTCATAGAAGAATATGGAGCAAAATTAGTGTACAAGCCTGGGCACCAGAATGTTGTTGCAGACGCTTTATCACGGCAACAAATTAACAATATATCCAGTTGTTCACAACACTCAGCTCAAATTTCACCTTCAGAAGGTATTAAGAGAGTCAAACAACCACTAAATGCTTTTAGGAATCAAATAATACCAATATTTGACGAAAATGAAACAATCGAAATAGATACATGTACCATTTTTCCAGATCGAGTTAGGCATACCATATATTATAAAACAAAACACGAATTGATAGACAGACTAAGGCAAATAACAAATCCAAAAGTTCAAAATGCATTAAAATTAAGCGAAGAAACATTATTTCACCTACAAAATGATATTATCACTACATTCCCATCCAATTTGTTTGTTATAACACAAACACAATTACAAGATGTTATCAATGTAGAAGAACAAAAAGAGATAGTAATGCGAACACATAGACGAGCACATAGAAATTATAAAAATAACGCTCAAGAAATATCGTTAACACACTATTGGCCGAACATTCGAGTTATGTGTAAAAAGAATGTATAGATTGTAATATCTGCCTACAAAATAAATATGAACGAAGACCAAATAAACAACCAATAGGGAAAACACCAATACCCACGAAAGTAGGAGAGTACATACAGATGGACACATTGTACATGAATAACCAAACATACATACATCAGTACCATTGATAAATACTCCAAATACTGTTACATACGCAAATTACATAGCAAAACAAACTGTCATGAGTACATAGAAGAAATTCTCACACAGATCTACCCAAACGCCAAACATTTAATGACTGATAATGAAAATGTATTTATTGGCATAGTTGCAAAAAGCGTCTCTGAGCGACTATCAATACAACATACAGTAACACCCATTCACCATTCGACAACCAACAGCCAAGTTGAATGTGTCCATAGCACGACGAGTTATTCAATGCAGTAAGACAATATAATAAAACGATTCATCCCACAACAGGATATAGACCTGAGGACGTGTTTTTCAACAGAGAACGATATTCTGACATTAAGGAGAAACTCGAGGACAAACAGGAAAAACTACTCAATTACCATAATAAGAATCGACACTCAATAAACTATAAGGAAGGAGATATAATTTACGCCAAAACACACCGCCGCAACAAAAACCATATCAAGTACTCACAACACAAGGTAAAAGAAGATCGTGGGGACACAATCCTAACAGCGAAGGGTAAGGTTATACATAAAGATAGTATACGCAGACAAACTACACTATGAACAAGTCAACAATAATTGGAATTGTATTTCTCGCATTTGCTTTTGGCGACAACATAACTGATTTAACAAACAAAAACTATGTACTTATAGAAGGAAATTCAGCCTATGTGTTAGAAGACACATCATATCTGTATCACGTAGTTAACTTAACAAAAATACTGAGACCATACGAGGACATAATTCAAAACATGTATAATACAGAACAAAGCCAGGAAGAACAAATATTAATATAGGGTGTTTTTTTAAGGGGTATAGAACTTCGAATTGAAATAAAACACAAGAAAATCGTTTTAATGTCCATCAATTTGGCTTTATTGGAAGGATAATTTTATGCCATTAATGTTGAAATATGATTTCGGGCATGTGGCCGCCGCGGCTGGCTCGAATAAAGCCAATTCTACAGGTCCAATTTTCAACCACTTTTTCGAGCATATGGGGCCGTATGTTGGCAATAACGCCACGAATGTTGGCTTCCAAGTCCCCTAACGTTTCTGGTTTGTTGGCGTAGACGAGCGACTTCACATATCCCCAAAGAAAATAATCCAATGGTGTCAAATCACACGATCTTGGTGGCCAATTGACAGGTCCATTCCGCGAAATTATGCGCTCATCGAATGTTTCCTTCAATAAATCAATTGTGACGTGCGCTGTGTGGCATGTAGCGCCATCTTGTTGGAACCACAACTCATCCACATTCATGCCATCCAATTCGGGAACAAAATAGTCGGTTAGTCGGCTCCAATTGCTGTGCACGGTGGCGAATCGATTCATTCGGGTCCTCTTCAACACTTTGCTCTACAGCGGCAATTGTTTCTTCGGTGCGCACTGTTCGACGTCTCTGCGGATGCGTATTATCACATAGAGTAAACGTAGTGCGAAAACGATCCATGGTTAACCGAATTAATTGCTCTGATGGACAATTATGTCGACCATAAAATGGACGGAGCTTGCGGTAAACTTCGCGAACTAAACCATTATTTTCGAAATAAATTTGCACGATTTGCAAGCGTTGTTCTTTTGTCAACCTGTTCATGATGAAATGGCAAACCAAACTAAATATTAATCACTTGACAGCTGACAAAATGGCCGCCAGTTAAAAAAGTGATGCCAACTTAAAGTTCTATACCTCAATAAAAAACACCCTTTAGGTAGAATTGAATCTTTAAAAACGCAATTAATACCGAATACACATCGCGAAAAAAGAGCACTAAACTTTCTAGGTTCAACATTAAAATTTTCACCGGGACACCAGATCACGATGACTTAATCGAAATAAAGACAGGACTTAATCAATTAATAGAAAACAGTAACAGACACAAAATTGTAAACTCACGGTTTGAACAAATCTTAGAAACATTAAATCCTAAAGCTATCACAGATAATATTGTAATCAATGAAGTATATCGTGAACTTGAAGCTACAGGGTGGGCCAAAAGAAACGAAGGGGTGTAAAAGTTTAATAACTTTTTTGTTTATTAATTCTTTTTTATTTTTTCTTTCAGATTATATAGACAACACTTGGAGAATTTATAATGGAGAGGTTCACAACTGAACAGAGAACAATAGAATTTTATTATTTAAACCAGAGATCAATTATTTTAAGCTCATTTTCATTTGAATGGCTTTGTTAATAAGCAGAACTGTAGGTTCTGGGGTTCTCAAAATCCAAGAGCCATTCATCAACGCCAATTGCACCCTATCAGGTGTACAGTATGGTGTGGGATCACATCTGAAAATGTCATTGGGCCCTACTTCTTCGAGAATGAAGATGGAAGTGCTGTAACCATAAATGGAGAGCGGTAACGGTTTATGATAGAAAATTTTTTACGTCCTGCTCTTGAAAACAGACCTGGTATGTGGTTTCAGCAGGACGGAGCCACTGCCCATACTGCCCGAGACACAATGGCACTTTTAAGTCAAATTTTTGGAGAGCGAATAATTTCTCGAAATTCGGAAATTATTTGGCCAGCGCGATCGCCAGATTTGACAGCACCCGACTATTTTCTTTGGGGTTTTTTGAAGGAGCGAGTGTATGTGAACAAGCCAGAGACAATCCTTGAACTCAAGGCAAACATTGTTGCAGAAATTCGAACGCTACAGCCACAAGTTTTGAAAAATGCTCTAAAAAGAGCCCATCAGTGCGAAGCTGAAAACGGTGGTCATTTAAGAGACATAATTTTTCATACTTAATGTAAAAAAATTTCCATTTTGTATATTATATAATCGAAAGAAAAAATAAAAAAGTTAATAAACAAAAAAGTTATTAAACTTTTACACCCCTTGGCTTCTTTTGGCCCACCCTGTATAACAATTACTATAAATTTTGCTAAAAATGGAAATTTTTATTCAGGAACATTGAATCTAAATGAAATAAAAGATATCGTATCTAATGAAGCTTTTGACTTACCATTAATAAACATCCTAGAGTATTCAGATATCCATATATGCTTTTACAATCAAGCTATAATTACAATTTATAAGCATCCTATATTGAAAAATATATGTAAATTATATAATATATTTCCACTAGCATATAAGCATGGAAAATTAGTATTGGACAACAAATTACTGTTTGTAATGGTAATTATACTTCAGTAACACAATGTAAAAATCTCTTAGGAAATAATATTTGTAAAATAAACAAAGCTAATAACTGTACTATAAATGTATTAGAAAATAAGCCAGCTAAATGTGACATAATTCAAGAAAATAACGCACCACTCACAATACTAGAGAACGGTTACATCTTGACTGATGACGAACATATTTGGAATGGTCAAATAATCAAAGGACCTAAGTTAATTCAATTTAATGTTTCAACCAATATAGACGCAAAAGACTATTTCAACCATCAGCAAGAAATAAAATAGGCTATACATCAAAAATATGACGAACGCATGGAAATCCTCCATATAATTATTATATTCAGACTCATACCATAAATTTTTAAATTTACAGGAAATGTCAAATATTTAATCCCTATAGAAGACCACCCCATACAAACCACCATTCACTTAATTCTCGGAATCCTGGCCACAATACTATGTACATATATCATAATAAAATTAATTAACTACTGCAAAGAAATAAAACGAACAGAAAGAAGAAGAATAGAACACTTTATTTTAAGAAGGAGGGTAGTTAATGCACAGGGTATAGTCTACATGGCAACACTGGCATAAATAGATAAGTATACACACATCTTCATAATGGGGAATAAAGGTCAACATCAATATTATCACTTACATACGTTAGAACAAAGACTTATAACAGGGAACAAGATCAACATCAATATTATCACTTACATACGTTAGAACAAAGACTTACAACGAGACCACTATCAGTCAAAGTAAACTCAAAATATGTATGTTTTAATAATAAAAAGATACTTGTAGAAAACATATTCCGAGATAAAAGACAAAGAAACGATAAACATAATTATTACTATAAATAGATGTTAAGAAAATATTGTAAGTAGTCTTACGAATATATATAATAAACACACGTTTCGGTGTGAAAAAACTTTATTTAAATTTTTTTGATTCATTCCTTCACCAAGGAATTAACTCGCGCAAGAATAAAATGGAATTCTGACGTCACTCAGCCTGTGTTCTCATTGGCTAGTAAAATTCAACTGTAGAACTATTACACACACACAAGCTCACATTTCATATTTGCTCTTTTTCTTATCTCTTTATTTTTATTTTGATTTTTATTTTTCTTAGTTTTCAGTTTTTAAGCAACAACATTAAATTTTTTTCTGAGTATATTAATCACAGGGCTGCCAACTACAACAAAATAAATACATTTTTTGCAAGAAATTATAAATTTCACATGTGATACAGACTTGGTAACCTTTGCGAGGGGACTACTACGTCATCAAACGGTAAATCATGCGCAAGGCGTAATCTTTATTTTATCATTCTTGCATAAAACTGACACCGATGAATTGCCGCCTTGGCTTAATGCTTCCGCATTTGGAAATGTCAACAGGATTACTCCTTCGTTATTATTCTTTTCTATAGAATCAATTTTCTTTGTTAACGCTGCCACTGCATCCATTAAGCTCAACATGCTTTTCTGCAACACAATCATTTGGTGTGTATTCTGAGGTACATCACTTTCTCCAAAACCAAGTAGTACATCCCCGGAACCAGACGCAATGACTTCATCGTATCTGCTGTCCACATAGTCTGGATTGTCAACGTCAAACTGCTGCAGCCTAGCCACTAATTCTGCCTTGTTACCTGACATTCTTTCACCACGACGTTGTAGCTTTCGCTTCAGCTCCACCATTGTACACTCAGTACACTCAAAATATTCCATGCATAAAAATACGAAATATTTTTTCGTAAAATAATTTTTGTGCAATAAACGAAAGTTTGGTTGGTACATTTTAAGAAAATATTTGTGGCTCATGCAGGAAAACAGGGGGCAAATTACGGCACTCGTTATCGAACGAAATTACGAAACATTTCCATATAAACTCTATTGAAATATTTCGCAATTTCGTTCGATAACGAGTGCCGTAATTTGCCCCCAAATTTTGTAATATTACGAATTTCGCAGTTACAAAAATAATTTCGTACAATTATTTTCGTATATAGTACCATATTTTTCGTTTATTTTATTGAATTTAGTATAAAATAAAACATTTTTATAAAATTGGAAATTTCGTAAAATAAACAAATTTTGTTTGAAATATAAAATAAAAACTGTTGTTTTGTTTTAGTTTTTAATATTTTCCCCATTTATTTTGCTGTCATTGTATATATTCAATACAAAATTATTTAACAAAAAATTTCAATTAAAATAAAAATTTATAATAAAAAAGTTTTCGGCTTATGCTAGGAAGACAACTGGAACGAATGACAAATCACGTCCACGGCACACAAACGACGAATAAGTAGCGGGTCTTATAATTGATAATTGGATAATTGGTTGTTGTTTGTGCAGATTTTTTTTACAGATTTTAATTTTACACAAAATTTCGTATATTACACAAAATGTATTTTCATGATTCACGAACTTCTTTTGTAGTATAAATATTATTTTTCGTAAATTTACGAAAAAAAAATTGTAAAAATACAAAATTTTGTTATTTGCAGACAAAAAGTATTTCGTAAAATAAACAAATATCATTTCTACTATTTACGAAGCATTTCGTACCGTAAAAACAACGAATATTTTCGTAAAATGAACCACATTTTTCGCTTATTTTACCTATGAAATATTTTGAGTGTATAATCCATTGACCGTCTGTCCGTCACACGCTATTATCTCAGGAACCGTAAGAGCTAAGGAGCTGAAATTTGGACAGAATATGTAGAACCTTGGCTACAACAACAAATACAAGAGAATTAAAACTTTAAGGGAGTTCCAAAACGAGAAACGAAAAATTTTGAAATCCCATGTAATATACATACAATTGTATGTAATGGGTGTTTTTTATTGAGGTATAGAACTTTAAGTTGGCATCACTTTTTTAACTGGCGGCCATTTTGTCAGCTGTCAAGTGATTAATATTTAGTTTGGTTTGCCATTTCATCATGAACAGGTTGACAAAAGAACAACGCTTGCAAATCGTGCAAATTTATTTCGAAAATAATGGTTCAGTTCGCGAAGTTTACCGCAAGCTCCGTCCATTTTATGGTCGACATAATCGTCCATCAGAGCAATTAATTCGGTTAACCATGGATCGTTTTCGCACCACGTTTACTCTATGTGATAATACGCATCCGCAGAGACGTCGAACAGTGCGCACCGAAGAAACAATTGCCGCTGTAGAACAAATTGTTGAAGAGGACCCGAATGAATCGATTCGCCACCGTGCACAGCAATTGGAGCTTTGTCCATCAACTTTATGGAAGATTTTGCGCAAAGATCTTGGCTTGCGACCTTACAAGATCCAGCTTGTGCAAGAATTAAAGCCGCGAGACCATGCAATGCGTCGTGATTTTGGTGTATGGGCCGAAAATGAGATTGATCTCGATGCTGATTTTCATCGCAAAATTTTGTTCAGTGATGAGGCTCATTTTTGGTTGAATGGCTACGTCAACAAGCAAAATTGCCGCATTTGAAGTGAAGAGAATCCACATGAGACCCTTGAGACGCCATTACATCCACAAAAACTGACTGTTTGGTGTGCTCTATGGGCTGGTGGAGTCATTGGGCCATACTTCTTCCGAAATAATGCTAGAGAGTCAGTTACCGTTAATGGAGACCGGTATAGAGCCATGATAACCGACTATTTTGTTCCCGAATTGGATGGCATGAATGTGGATGAGTTGTGGTTCCAACAAGACGGCGCTACATGCCACACAGCGCACGTCACAATCGATTTATTGAAGGAAACATTCGATGAGCGCATAATTTCGCGGAATGGACCTGTCAATTGGCCACCAAGATCGTGTGATTTGACACCATTGGATTATTTTCTTTGGGGATATGTGAAGTCGCTCGTCTACGCCAACAAACCAGAAACGTTAGGGGACTTGGAAGCCAACATTCGTGGCGTTATTGCCAACATACGGCCCCATATGCTCGAAAAAGTGGTTGAAAATTGGACCTGTAGAATTGGCTTTATTCGAGCCAGCCGCGGCGGCCACATGCCCGAAATCATATTTAAACATTAATGGCATAAAATTATCCTTCCAATAAAGCCAAATTGATGGACATTAAAACGATTTTCTTGTGTTTTATTTCAATTCGAAGTTCTATACCTCTAAAAAAACACCCGTTACATATGTACATATATTGACACTTGAAATTTGTAAAACTAGTTTATTTTTATACAGACTACAACAATTAACACTCAAATTTTAAAAAATGGGTGGTCCATCAGTTAATGTAATTTTGACAACTTGCTATATCTTGGAAACCGTAAGAGCCAAACTCTTGAACTTTTCAAAAACGGTGAAACTAAAACATCCGAAAATTATTATATAAAAAAGCACCAAATTAAAAAAAATTCTAACACTAAAATAAATCGGCAAAACCGAAAAAATCCACAAAATAAAAAATCCCCAAAATGAAAAAGAATCGCCAAAACGCGAAAAAGGTGCCAAAACTAAAAAATTGCCTGGATTAAAAAAATCGCCAAAATGAAAAACTTGCCAAATGAAAAAAAGACGCCAAGAACCGCAAAAAATCACCAAAACGCGAAAAAAAACTGAAAACAATAGCCAAAATGAGAAAATCGCCGAAATGAAAACAAAATCGCAAAATGATACAAAAAATCGCCGAAATGAAAAAAAACGTCAAAAACCGAAAACCCCTCAAAACCGAATTAACCCAAAAACGAAAAAAACAAAACTATTTATTATATAGGCTAAAGTTCGTATTGAATTTACGGAACTTAGTGTCCGTACGGAACGTGCGCGGGTCAAAGTCGCACTTCACTGAATTCATTTTTGCTTTGTGTAGTTGTCGTGCTTTTCGTTGCCAATAATTTAAAAAATGCTTAAAAAATAATTGTTGGATGGAGCACTATTGGTTAAGAGTAACTAATACAGCTTCAAAATCATAAGAAAAACACTATAAATTATTAAAAACCAAAAAAAAAAAAATACTGTTAATTTTGATAATGATCAGTTTTACTCTTTAACGCCCTTAGACCGAGAAGATGAACAAACTAAAACAATTTTCGAGGAACACAACTTGCTACTTGAAGAAATTTTAATTCCAAAACACTGCAATAAGTGCATAGTTTAAAAACTCGCTCCTGCTATACATGTTTTAAGCTCCTATACATATATGTTTTGAGTAAAATATTTTTTCTTTTTGCAGATTTTATCAAAAAAATGAGGTTATGGAGAAAAAATTTTTACATTATTTTTTTCTGGTGCTTTTTGTTCATACAACTAAACAATTCTCTTCTTAAGGATCCGATCCCACGACAAAAAAAAATTATTGCTGTGAAAAATGATTATATTAAGGACCACTTTGATAGTCTTAAAAGTGAAAAATTATTTTTCCTACATTTCAAACCTCGATAACTTGAAAAGTTTTCAACCTTTTTTCAAGATGTAAAATGCGTTAAAAAGGTCTTTAAATTACCTTTCATTCGGTACACAGATTTATTTTTACTTGTTGGAAAAATATAAGAAAAAAATTAAAGTTTGAGAAAATTTTTTTTATTTATCAAATTTTATGAAAATTAAAAGAATTTCATTATGTTTCATTCTTGGTTAAGTAAAAAAAAAACATCTAAAATACATTAATTTAATAAAAATATCAAAAATTAAATTCATCAATATATTTGAATTCCCATACAAAATCAAAAGATATTAAATAAACAAAATCAACATATTTAATGAACAAATTAAAATTAAAAAGTAACAGCCTTATTTATAAAAGTTATTAAGGCTTTGTAAAGGCTTTTTATTTTATTTTTTAATATTTTTTATAAATATGGCTATAAATTTGTGTCTAAAATTACAATACATTAAACATTAACGGTCTAATTCATAAAAATTCCTTATTTCAGCTTTAATCTGAACATTACTTATGAAACAGATTTTGCTTTATTAAGCTCTAATAAAAATTTGTATTCATAACTGATTAATATCAGTGAATTAACTATTAAAAGATTTTGCTTCTTTTGTAATTTTATGTTGGCAACATCATGCTACTTTCGTTCTCATTTTATGTTTAGTGATGCATACAACGAAGAATCGATTATTTAGGTAGTCTGTTTGAGTCCAAAAAAAAGTAAATCATTACGCATAATGTTATTAAAAAATAACGTAAAAAGTAGGCGTTTCACTTTTTATTAATAAATAAACCAAAAAAAATTTATATGTTACAAAAAATTGTATTTAAACACATTTCTATTCGTCTGAGTACAGAGGTAGGCAAATACCCATTTTATAGCGGTCGATTATGCATCACTATTTTGTTTTAATTTTAAAATATTATTGTACATACATACATACATATGTAAGCATGCAGTACCATACAAAATAAAATAAAGATTACGCCTTGCGCATGATTTACCAAAGGTTACCAAGTCTGTATCATATCTGAAATTTATAATTTTTTGCAAAAAATTTAGGTATTTTGTTGTAGTTGGCAGCCCTGTGATTGATTTACTCAGAGAGATCTCTAAGAAAAAAATTACAATTACAAGGCTGCAAAACTAAGAAAAATAAAAAACAAAATAAAAATAAAGAGATAAGAAGAAGAGCAAATATGAAATGTGAATTTGTGTGCGTGTAATAGTTCTACAGTTGAATTTTACTAGCCAATGAGAACACAGGCTGAGTGACGTCAGAATTCCATCATGCGCAGAAATGTTTTTTTATTCTTGCGCGCGGGCGTAATCTTTATTTTATCATTCTTGCTTGTACTTACATATGCCCTTGTGTTTATAATTCTATTTTTCTTTTTGCCAATGAAAGGGATTTCTTTAAGTTTCAACGATGTTTATATGTATGCATTTTTCTTTTTGTACAATTATGCATACATACATATGTACATGTACCAACTTACATAAATTAATACATTTGCCCAAGAACATTATTCAGGAGACATGCATAAGCATAAAGAAGAAACATAAAAGTGAGAAACCACAGAAAATCTCACATAAGGGATAAAAAAGTCAAGAAAATATTATTTATAATTGTTTATCAAACGCTTAAAGTAGCGTGAAGGCTACATTAAAAATCTCTGAGTTATGAAACGTTTATTAAACGTCTAATAGGCTATTAATCATTTATGAATACACATTTAGCGATTTTTGACTATTAATGTGTTATTGAACTGTTAATAATCATTTAAGAATTAGACCGTAAATGTGGAACAACTGTGGAAGTATTTTCAAATTGGTTTCTTAACAGCTTTTTCAATGACATTTTTTTGTTATATATTGTAGCTGACGCCACGCCTCTTTCTGATAAATCATTCACAACACATAGTTTTTCTAGTTTTTTCTTTGCAGAAACAAAATCATCAAATTACCTACTTTTAAAGAAGTCCGACTTCAAGTATCGCAAAATTCAAATAGTCTGAAATATTTTTATTTTTGTATATTTTGTTACATTTTAAAAAGGAGCTACTTCAAATATTTTAGAATTCAAATAGTGTGAATTTAAAAATAAAAAATTATTTTTTTGTCTATTTTTTATTTTTTTCAACATTTTTTCACAAGTAAGATATAAACTTATATATACCAAAAAAAAGGTATCTAAATTATCTTTCTAACGCATTTTATATCTTGAAAAAATTTTGAAAACTTTTCAAGTTATCGAGGTTTGAAATCTAGGAAAAATAATTTTTCACTTTTAAGACTAAGAAAGTGGTCCTTAATATAATAATTTTTCACACCAATAATTTTTTTGTCGTGGGATCGGATTATTAAGAGGAGAATTGTTTAGTTGTATTGACAAAAGCACCAGAAAAAAATTATATAAAATTTTTTTCCCCATAACCTCATTTTTTTAATAAAATCTATTTCAGCAACCCCGTACCCATCTTCAAAATATCGCAAAAAATTTTCGAAATTCTTTTAGATCACAAGCTTTAATATTCCGCTTCAAGAGTTGCAAAATTTTTTTTGTGAAACGCCCTAATGCACATGTATATACATACGTTTAATTTTTATTAAATTAATTAATTGAGTATGTCCGCACACCACGGATGGAAATCATGGTACAATTGTACTTTTTATGGTACATTTTTGACCTTGTTTCACTATATGGTAACATTAATTTTGCCTATGTTCTCTTTAATTTTTTTGTGTGTATTTTATTTTAATCTCTAATATCCCTGCAGGAAATTGAACTTAGACAATACTAGTCACGTGACCGGTCCCCAAGTGATAGGGACTAGTCCGAGTTCTAACACTTCCTATGAAGCGGACCAGTCACTTTTACATGGGGATGGCCTAGGATGGGGTTAATTTATAATTTTTATTCACCTTGTGACTTGTCACTGAACTATCCCATAGGGACCTATTCGGTGTAGAATAATATATTTTATATATAAATGTCATTCCGGCATTTAACTGTAACAATGAAAACTTATTAAATTTTCTTATTGTTACAAATGCAATTATAATTTATTTTTAAGCAGAAAATTTTTTTAGATTCCAACCGAAAAACTCGCGCTTGACAGGCTTGCACACTATCCACTAAACCACAGGGCTACTCATGTTTCAAAAGTATAAATACCACTTAAGCTTGTGTTAATATCTCAGTATAGTTACGCGACTGGTTCCAGAGTCACATTGGAGGGAGCAATTAACATCATATTTACACTATTTGATAGGTTCATGTATTCAAACACATCGAACATGTTCAGTGCCGTTTCCTAAAACACTAGGCCGAGATCCAATTAAATTGGTTCATGATCAAGACGATAAAGACGAGAAAACAGATTTGTTGTGATAACCGAATTTGTAGCCAATCGAATTTTGTCGGTTCCAACAACTAAGGCTGAGTTTACATCTCGCATTTCTTGTGTGTCATTTGCTCAAAAAAACATAACCAACTAATGAAAAACTGTTTGATTCAGACATACATATGTTTATTGATTTAAACAGTTTCCAATCATGTTGGATTCTATAAAATTGTCTATTAGTTATGTATGAAACTGTTTAACTTAATAAATACGTGTCTGAATCAAACTGTTTTTCATTAGTAATGAGTGGTTACCCTGCAAATAATATTGAAGTACGTGGTCCAATCTAAATAAAACATACTAGTTACATTATGGCCCCATGTAATGTAGTCATGGATCATGTCGTTTTCATACAAACATTCAATGCTGTACAATAAGTGTTCGTGTTTAAACGAATATGATCGTTCGTCTTAGGCACTCACAAATTTTATGCGAGTAGTCTATAACTATTCCATATGGAGTAGTTTTGGGGCTACAGAAAAAAATAGACAAGAATTATTTTCAATAAAACCATGTTATTAACCATGTTATTAATATTTGTCATTAACTTGAATATTGTATTTATCAATTCCGCACATTTTAAAATATCATTTAATGTCATTTATTTGTGTTTTTGTTTTCCTTGCTTGTTGATTGGTCATGTGCTGATGTTGTTGTTTATTTTGATTGTTGGTGTTGTATACGTGTGAATTCGGACAAGAAGCCGAAAAACAACGTGGCTTGTTTTTTTTTTACTCAACAAAGTTATTTTTAGGTTATGTCAAGATAATGTACACATAAGAAATGATGTTTTGCTTCTATTCATTATTTGCTTATTCAATAATGATTTGCTCTTTAGCTGACTGGTAAGTACGTTAGTTTATTAGTCAAGAGATTGCCGGTTCGACTCATCCCAAACACATTTAGTTTTAAAAGCAGCCAAACAAAAGCAAGCAAAAAGGGGTTGAAAATGTTGACATTCATCCACACACACACTTAATAACAATTATCACTGAAAATAAAATTTCAGTCAACAACTTATTTCTTTGATTCATTAAATTTCGTTATTGACTGAAAAAAAATATATTCAATTAACATGCATACAATTTTATTTATCAATAATGCAAAACTCGTCATCACAAAAAATTCGAAAGATTTTTTTATTGAATCAACGATTTTCGTATTCAAATATCAAAATCAATTTTTTCTGTGTAGGACATCGCAATGTTAAATCTACCACCTTTTTTCATATATTTGGAGTAGGTATTGGTCCTCCTACTCCTCTTTGGACTAGTATTTACATGCATGTATGTACTAGTCACATTATTTGCAGGGTAAGCTTTTTTTACGCTTGTGTGGCACATGGCACACAGATGGGAACCCGGTCTAACACACAATTCTATTGTAATGAACGAATATAGCTTTAGTAAGCACCAATTTTTCATTAGCGATGTGTAAATTTATAGAATGAAATGGTTATTCCAACAGAAAATTTTAATTGTGGCTACAGAAATATGTAATTAATTGATACAACCAATAAATTGGTATTCCTAAAGGAATCATTTGTAGAGATGGCTCATATATAGGGTAGCCAGATATTGAGTTGGCAAAAAAAGTACACCAAAGGAAAAAAAGCAGTACTTTTAATTAAAAAAAGAGTACATACATATGTGTTTTTATTGAAAACGAGCTTAAATTCAGTGCATTTTTAAGACATACTCACTGACACGCTGACCACTGACACAGTAATCACATTTATGAAGCACTTAAGCTCTAGCTTGAGAGCTCAAATTTGATACACAATTACACCTATGTTAGTTACGAACAAGAAAAATTCGAAAGCATCGATTGTTAAACCAGGGAGGCTGGGCCGTGGTCATAAAAATTTAACATAATGTTATACTTTTATGTCTCACTCTCTAACCCATTATAAAGGGTGTTTTTTATTGAGGTATAGAACTTTAAGTTGGCATCACTTTTTTAACTGGCGGCCATTTTGTCAGCTGTCAAGTGATTAATATTTAGTTTGGTTTGCCATTTCATCATGAACAGGTTGACAAAAGAACAACGATTGCAAATCGTGCAAATTTATTTCGAAAATAATGGTTCAGTTCTCGAAGTTTACCGCAAGCTCCGTCCGTTTATTGAAGGAAACATTCGATGAGCGCATAATTTCGCGGAATGGACCTGTCAATTGGCCACCAAGATCGTGTGATTTGACACCATTGGATTATTTTCTTTGGGGATATGTGAAGTCGCTCGTCTACGCCAACAAACCAGAAACGTTAGGGGACTTGGAAGCCAACATTCGTGGCGTTATTGCCAACATACGGCCCCATATGCTCGAAAAAGTGGTTGAAAATTGGACCTGTAGAATTGGCTTTATTCGAGCCAGCCGCGGCGGCCACATGCCTGAAATCATAATTAAACATTAATATTAATAAAAAACATTAAAATTATCCTTCCAATAAAGCCAAATTGATGGACATTAAAACGATTTTCTTGTGTTTTATTTCAATTCGAAGTTCTATACCTCTAAAAAAACACCCTATATTATTGCATTCTGCCGTTTCAAACTGACGCAGTTATCATTAATAGAAATATGACATATGATAAACCTTAAATTTGCTAGGTTTTATTAAAGAAGACAAAAAGTAGGCCAACTTTCTATTCAAAATTTCGGCCATCAAAAGTAGTGAGATAAAATTTTTGATCAAGTTCTTTTTTAGCACATTACCTATCACAATATTATACTAATTTGTAATCGTTAGGGTGTCATATTATTTCTATGCAACCTGCATACTTGACAATATTTTTACCCTTTTAATATAGAAGATAATAGCGGACATGTTTTTATTTCTTTAAGTAGGGAAAAATGTTGTAAAGTAAGCAGCTTGCTTAGAAATGATATGAGACCTTGACGATTGCAATTGTGAGGTTTTCGATAGGAACTTGATCTTGAAAAGCTACCTAAACTAAATCCATGCGTGTGATGACAAACATATCCATGCACAATAATATTTTACTCCAACACAGAAACATTGAAGGTTTTAAAGTTTCAGGAAGATCCAATAAGGTATAATGGGACCTTAACTAACGCCGCTGAATCCGATTTTTTTGTGTTGGTGGATATTCCACAATAAAATAAAATTTTTGTTTGAAAACATTTTTATATTAATTTTTTAATTTTTGTTATGAAGAATAATATATATTTCAGTTATAATATTTTGACATGAAACGAAAAAAAACGTAGCGTTTTACAAAATTTAAAACATTTTCGTTTACGCTCCAACCAGAAACGAAAACGAAAATTCGTTTTATTTTACAAAATCAGACCATTAAAATTAGCAATTTCTCTAATTGTGCTTAGAAAACAAAGTTAATTTGAACAAGTTTATATTAATATTTTTTTTAATACTGACAGCCTATTTCACCAAGTTATTTAAATATCAATTCATGTTTAAAAGTAATTTTTCCACACAAAAATTAATGAAAATCGAATTGAATTGATATTTAAATAAAGTTGGTGAAATTGGCCCTGAATATCATATTTTGTCGTGCATTTCGGTTTGTTGTTTATATAATAATTAAATAATTCTATTAATTTTTTTAATGATTCAAAAATTTTAAAAATATTTATCATACTTTTGTATGTGGCAAAGAATTCCATTTTTCCCATTTTCAGTGTTTAAAAAGAAATTTATTTGCTGGTGGTTCAGCGTTGTCTATATATTTCATTGCTGCTGTAACAAATCATCAGTAGACTTCAACCACACATTTTGAATAGTCACAAACCTCTTATCTTATGCACAGACTTTCAATAACTATTTGAGAATTCACAAATAATAATATTTTTTGAAAATCACAAAAGAAAAATAAGCGTAGTAGGCTTAGAAACTAATGCAAAAAACCCAGCAAATAATTTATATTCGATTTGAATTTATTTTATTTTTCTACACCTTTATACAATTAGAAATCCATTGGATAACAATAAAAGTAATCATAAGGCAAAATGAAAAATAAAATCTAAATTTAACATTTAAGAAATTTATTATTCGACATATTGTCAGAAGTTTATTTTAATTTGAGATTTATTTGCTGGTGGTTCAGCGTTGTCTATATATTTCATTGTTGCTGTAACAAATCGTCAGTAGACTTCAACCACACATTTTGAATAGTCACAAACCTCTTATCTTATGCACAGACTTTCAAGAACTATTTGAGAATTCACAAATAATAATATTTTTTGAAAATCACAAAAGAAAAATAAGCGTAGTAGGCTTAGAGCCAATTTCACCAACTTATTTAAATATCAATTCATATTTAAAAGTAATTTTTCCATACAAAAATTCATAAAAATCGACATTTAAATATGAATTGATATTTAAATAGAGTTTGTGAAATTGGCCCTTAGAAACTAATGCAAAAAACCCAGCAAATAATTTATATTCGATTTGAATCTATTTTATTTTTCTACACCTTTATACAATTAGAAATCCATTGGATCCATTACTTATTTACTTTATTTTACTTTTGTATTCTTATATTCTCATTCCTTGTATACTCTCCTATTTACCTAGTGACTAATGAATAGCGTTTATTTACTTGCTGTTTTCTCGCGAGAACAAATTGTATTTACTTTAGTTTCTTTTGTGTGTAATAATATACATACATGTATATTGTATTATTTTTTATTAAGATTTTGTTTGGTATAAGTAAAGCATTAGTTGAATACAACAACAACGGTGGATTCGTGTATGTAATAAACAACGATGAATAAAACACAGAACTGAGTGAATGCTCACACACACAACAAGATCGTGTGTGTATCAACTCAGTACGTACGCCAGCTTACTCAGGCATGTGTGTGTCCGACCACTGCATAGAAAATTTGCTATAAAAGGCCGGACAATTGCGCATGGATTTCAGTTTGATTACGGCTCGCAAAGTAAGAACATCTTCTGGTAGCTGCGCCTGCACTACCACGACTTCTTTGTTGCGAGGCAAAATCAAGCTCCATAATTAATATTGGTGGCTGCAAGCTAACAATATTAAGTCGGTATCTATTCGAGCGAGTATTAGTAGCTGCGCGTACACTGCAAATACTTGCCCTCTTGTTGTTGAACCTATTACGCCCAGCATGGCTGTGATTATTTTGTGGCCTGCACTCAGTTGGAGTGAATACTATTAGCTGCGGTTACACTAATAATATTCCCTATCAGCTTTTGTTTTCTTCAGTCGGGTTTTGCTGAGAGCAAATAATAGTAGTCGGATTTACGCTGCTAATATTTCCTCTCATGAGAGCATTTTCTCAATATTTCGTTAATAAGAGCACATAAATAGAACTAGCAACACGTCGTCATTTTTTTGATGTTGTTTAGTTTAATGGTTGTTTTTTTTTTTGTTATACCATCCACCGTTATGGATGTACTGTTGTAAAAAAGAGTCAGGCGACACCATAAATTAATATTGTTTACTTGATAAATATAGAACTGTGAAATAAATTTTAATTGCTAATATTGAAAAATAATATTGTTTACTTGATAAATATAAAACTGTAATTAACCTTTTTAAATTGTTAATATTGAAATAATGAATTTGGAAATTGTACGAATTATAACGTTGAAAGAAATTGCGTGTTGTTTCTACAAAAGAACACAAAACCACAAATCCTGTACCCCACTGAGCTCTATCCCAGCATAGAGCTAAAAGTGTTGTTACAAATGGATGCGTGTATGAATTTAAAAAAAATAGAACACATTTTATTCATTATTATGTGTGTTCCACAAGATTTCGTACAAGTTCGGACTAATGAGAGTAAAAAGAAAATTACTCTCTGAATATGCAAAAGTTATCCAAAATTGCTGGAACGCAAAAAACCAAGGTTGGAAACCGAAACAAATAACGGTATCGGTATTGATACCGGTACAATTATTTTAAAAATTTCGGTATCGGTAACGGTAACGGTATTTTTTTTATTTCGGTATCGGTATTACCGGTACATACCGTTATCGAGTTTAAAATACCGGTATACCGCTATTACTGTGAAGTTTATTAATTCATACAGTGTATATAGCAATAAACCTCTTTTTATTAAGTTAAAAGTAAGTAATTTTACATAAAGTCTTTAGTAAACAGTAACATAAAAAAACTAAGTTTTATATCTTGCACAGATTATTTACACAAGTATAGTGTAAACTTGTATGTTTGTATAAACATACATACATGCATAAGTATGTTTAGATCAGAGCTACCCACAGAGAGAAAACCGAGAGTAATATATAAGCATATGTGTATTCATTTCTATAAAAAGCCGATTGATTTTCGGCACTCTGACGCTTCTCTGGGCAGCCTGGTTATAAACATTTATACTAGTGTTTTTCAAACGGGATTTCCCGTAAAATGTGCGGGAATTCCCGGGATTTTTTTTGATATTATGGCAACTTGATAAGTGTCGTTATTCATTTTATGAAAGCGATGGCGCAATAATAAGGTCATGGCACTAGCACAATAGCTAAAACTTTACAACAATTAAGGCCGAGTTTACATCTGGCACACATGTGCTCTGAGACTAAGAGGCCTTTATTTGCCATAAGCAGAACGCGATGTTCAAAATTTTATTCTACTATTCATAAAAGTAAAAACAAAAATGTACAAGGAAATAAAAGAAAAATTACAAAATAATTTCAGATTCTCTTTGGTAAAAAGAACGATTCTATTAATGCTTATTCTGTACTAGTGATGCACGAATGTTCGAATTGCCGAATACTCGGCAATTTTTATATATTCGTATTCGCATTCGTATTCGTCAAATTCAGGCGAATACGAATATTTTTCCAAAAAAATTAAATAAATAAATGCATAAATCCTAAACCTAATTTAAATAAATGGACAAAAATATTAGTTTGTACGAATCCATTAAAGTTTTTATAGAAATTTTCGCTCATTTTGAAGTATTATTTACTGACGATCATTAAAATTTTTGGGTAGTTTTCATTAACTTTAAAGTGTGCCAAGAGGAGTATGCAGTTCTTTTTCATAACAATTTTTTAATATTTCATATTGCAGGCGTAAAATATATCAAAAATTGACATTTGTTACATCACTGTTCTGTACTAAAGTCCTTTTTTTCAAAGAAATATTTTGTAATATTTATTTAATAATATATATTTTTTAAGTACGGTCAGGCTTGTGTGTATTGTCAGTCACAAAACTTTTTTAAAATACTCTTAATAACATCCTGGGCATATGGTCTAGTTACTCCACCCATGTTTGTTCAACACCATATTATGCAAATTTACTTTGTATAATTTTAACTTTAAAGAAATTTATTATTTGACATAAAATAATTGAAATTTATTTGCTGGTAGTTTAACATGTCTATATACGCATTTCATTGGCGCTTGAACCAAATCATCAGTAGACTTCAACCACAAATTTTTAACAGTCACAAACCTTTTACTTTATACACAGACTAAACTTATTTTTTCTTTTGTGATTTTCAAAAATATTATTATTTTATGAATTCTCATATAGTTTTTGAAAGTCTGTGCATGCTAAACTACCAGGAAATAAATTTCAATTATTTTTTGTATAATATGTATCAATAAATAAATAAATAATTTTCTTTTTGGCATTTACATATAATATTGGTATACATATATGCATTACTATTATTTAAAGAACTCAAATGGTATTATTATTTTTTACTAATGTGCTTATAAAACGTTTTATTTAATAGATCTCATGAATTATAATTTTTTATTTTTTTGTTGAAATAATTAAATTGAAAATAGTTTGTATTGTTTTGCACTGGGCAGGAATTTCCCGGGAAGCCGAAAAGTCGTTCCCGCTTTCCCGGGAAATGAAAAAGTCCGGGGGAAAAAAATCTAGTTTATACATATGTTTTTCATTATGGCGTGCTTACACTTTGTTGTCGATAAAAAGTAGTAAGAATAGAGCTGAATAAGAACGTCTAAAGGAAAAAATTTTGTTTCTGTAATTAATTTCAAAAAAGTTAATTGAAATTAAGTTTTGTAATTTCTCTGTACGGAAATCGGTATACCGGTACGTACCGGTATAGACATAAACGGTATTGTCGATACCGGTATTTTCTAACCGAAATGAGTTTCGGTATCGGTATTGATACCGGTACCCAATTTTAACGGTATTGGAATCCGTATCGGTATTTGTACGATACCGTTTGCCAACCTTGCAAAAAACCATAATTGCCCATCTTAAAATACTAGTGCTGCTTACTTTTTAAATTAAATTTAATTTAAGTGATTTTAGTCGCTTAAAACGCATAACATTATAAAAACAATAGTTTTGCATCATTGGCAAATGAAAATGAGTTCTAAAAAGTAAATTATTTAAATAAATAGGGAAATGTGTACAAATGTATAGGGTGTTTTTTTAAGAGGTATAGAACTTTGAATTGAAATAAAACACAAGAAAATCGTTTTAATGTGGCTTTATTGGAAGGATAATTTTATGCCATTAATGTTTAAATATGATTTCGGTCATGTGGCCGCCACGGCTGGCTCGAATAAAGCTAATTCTACAGGTCCAATTTTCGACCACTTTTTCGAGCACATGGGGCCGTATGTTGGCAATAACACCACGAATGTTGGCTTCCAAGTCCCCTAACGTTTCTGGTTTGTTGGCGTAGACGAGCGACTTCACATATCCCCAAAGAAAATAATCCAATGGTGTCAAATCACACGATCTTGGTGGCCAATTGACAGGTCCATTCCGCGAAATTATGCGCTCATCGAATGTTTCCTTCAATAAATCGATTGTGACGTGCGCTGTGTGGCATTAAGCGCCGTCTTGTTGGAACCACAACTCATCCACATTCATGCCATCCAATTCGGGAACAAAATAGTCGGTTAGTCGGCTCCAATTGCTGTGCACGGTGGCGAATCGATTCATTCGGGTCCTCTTCAACACTTTGCTCTACAGCGGCAATTGTTTCTTCGGTGCGCACTGTTCGACGTCTCTGCGGATGCGTATCATCACATAGAGTAAACGTGGTGCGAAAACGATCCATGGTTAACCGAATTAATTGCTCTGATGGACGATTATGTCGACCATAAAATGGACGGAGCTTGCGGTAAACTTCGCGAACTGAACCATTATTTTCGAACACGATTTGCAAGCGTTGTTCTTTTGTCAACCTGTTCATGATAAAATGGCAAACCAAACTAAATATTAATCACTTGACAGCTGACAAAATGGCCGCCAGTTAAAAAAGTGATGCCAACTTAAAGTTCTATACCTCAATAAAAAACACCCTTTACTTACAACTTCAACTTTGTTCAAAAAACCTTCCATTTTGATTTTTAAATTTGTATGCAAATACTTTTTTCCTATATTTGAAAACTTTCTGGTTAGTTTTTCAGTTCGATATGTAAACAAAAAACAGCTGATTAGTTAATTCTTGTCCGAACTTACCCAGAAGAAAAAGTTCGTACTAGTTTGTACAGGAAATGAAAAAAATTACTCTCTCATTCGCTCTCAAAACTGCACGAAATTTGCTATCTGGAACGCTTTTGGATAACTTTGTACAAGTTCGGACTGTTTTGTTATTCATCTGGAACCGACCTATTTTTTGCTTAATTTGTTTATCTACTGTAAAAAAGCAAATAACATAGAAAATAAAACTCCTGCCAACTATTCACGTATGTATGTATGTGTGCATGTATGTATATATATATATATAAATGAGAACAGTGATGCCAACTCTTGATACTCAAAAAGCGTAAAAAAATTTGAAAAAGGGTTAAATTGAAAAAATATACGTTTAGCGCTAAATAAAGTAAAATTTTTAAAATAATCGCGAAAAGGGGCTAGTATTAAAATGTTTCTGTTGTAAATCAAAACATCAAAAACATTTTTGTACAGTAATTTATTAGAAAATCATGAGATCAACACATATGTACATAGCTTGAGATATTACATTTCAATAAGGTACCTACAAACATTGTACATACATACATATATAGTATGTATTAGTGATGCACGAATATTCGTATTCGAATTGTCGAGTATTCGGCCATTTTCAGGCGAATACGAATATTTTTCCAAAGAAATTAAATAAATAAATGCATAAATCCTAAACGAAATTTAAATATATGACTAAAAATTTTAGTTTGTACAAATACATTAATTTTTTATAGAAATTTGTGCTTTGTATCATTTTCAAATATTATTTAATGACGATCATTAAAATTTTGGGTACTTTTTATTAACTTTAAAGTACGCCAACAAGAGTGTGAAGTCCTTTTTCATAACAATTTTTTAATATTTCATATTGCATATAATATTCGTATTCGCGAATATCGTTTCAAATATTCGTATTTGTATTCGTATTCGCGAATATCAAAAATTGACATTCGTTACATCATTAGTATGTATATATACATATGTATGTATCTAAGTGTACAAGAGTTCATACATATAAATTTGGTATTTTTAAAATAAAATTTCGATTTCTCGCTCTTCCTTAAACATAAATTATCTGTTTTTATCAAAGCTAAAAAAATTTGGAAGAAATTAAAGATTATTCTATAGACTTCTTTTTTTAAATTAACAAAGCAAACTAGCAAAATTAAATGAGCAAAAAGTCGATATTATTCGATTAAAGGAAGAAAAAGTGCACAAAGATTATAAGGCTGAGTTTACATCTGGCATTTCTTGTGTGTCATTTGCCCAAAAAAGCGTAACCAACTAATTACTAGTGAAAAAATGTTTGATTCAGACATATATTTATTGATTTAAACATTTTCCAATCATGTTGGATTATATAAAATTGTCTATTAGTTATGTATGAAACTGTTTAACTTAATAAATACGTGTCTGAATCAAATTGTTTTTCATTAGTAATCAGTTGGTTACGTTTTTTACGCTTTTGTGGCACATGGCACACAGATGGAAACACGGCCTAACTTATATTCATATTGGACAAAAATTAAAAAAAGTTCTGAAAGATAATATTAAAAAGTGCTAATTTGCGCGTTTTTTGGGATCAAACATTTTATTTCGCGTTTTGAGTCTCTGAATTCGGGTTAAATCTAGCCCGAAAAGTGCTAATGCCCATATTTAGAGTTTCTAACCAAATTGTAATTACTTTTGAGTTATATTTAAATACGAAATTGTGTTTTTGAGTGCATATTTAAATAATAATTAAATTCCCAACCTTGTGTAAGATAATACTACTTAAGTTTTATGAGCGTGAAATTTGTTTTTATGCGTGTGTGTGTTTATTGAAAACATACACATTAACATCATGTGGTCGTGTTGAAAACATCATGTGCTCGTATTAAAAAGAATTTCGTTCAAATTTCATAAATATATAGGACAATACATAGTTTCATATCATGGAACAAATAAATACAAAAATGCATTATGACGTTCGTTTGGTTTTATAAAATTTATTTTATGCAATTATAATTTTCTACATGTTTTGTTTATGTTCTTTGGAAAGTCCTTGTCCAGACTTTCAATTTTTGTTGCTGGAATTTCTAAAAATTTTGCTTTGAAATTGCATAAGTGTCCACATTATGAAATTCTAATTTTTTGCAATTATGCATTAAAAATTCTATTACATCACAAATTTCCCTGAAAAATTAACAATTATATTTACTTTTTCTAATATTTTTGGTTTTCATACAACTGAAGAAATAAAATTATAAAAAACGTCAAATACAACTAGCAACTTGAAATTAACAATTACGAATTTCAAATCAAAACAGAATTGCAGAGCACATGAAACTGTGTACCCCTCTCTAATCTTTTCTTCCCGCTCACCAATAAACTCAAGAATTGCTGCAACAAAAATTGCAAGTCTGGACAGAGACAAAGCATTCAAGAATATTTCGAACTTTTCTAGTACTGTCGTACTTTCAACGTAATTTAATAAGAACTTTAATTAACCATTGAAAAAATGAAATCGGATCCTTAAAATTTAATTTTAAGTAAAAATTAGCTAATTATGTACTTAAATATTAAGTTAGAAACTATGGGTAGGTTGGCATCACTGCATCAAAAAGATTTATCAAAACGAACCACTAATGTGTCGTTTGAACGGCATGGTTCACAATCGTGGTTCAGAGACCGAACCAAGTGGTTCATGTTGCCGTCTGAACATAGCATAAACGGCATACCTGCCGCAAATATCTGCAAATGGCGCAGTAAATTATTTTGAGATGCAATAAGTTGCATTGGAACATTAAGTTGAATTTATGGACGAATTTTGATATTTAAATTGCATTTTTCGAATTTTATCAAAAAATAAGATTGATATATTTGAAAACGACTTTAAAACACGTAATCTTGGTAGTTTTTCATTCAAGTAGTCTTCTTTTTACGGCCAATTGTCTTTTTACAAGAAATAACTGCTTTGATTTTCTTTCCAATCTTTTTCTTACAAGAATTTAAAAGAAAATTTTTATTTTTGCTATAAAAATTTTTTTAAATAAAATTACTTGCCGACTTAAAATTGTTCAAAAATGTCAACTATGCACAGATGTTGAGCAGTCGCAAAGCATGTGCAACAGCTAATCACGCATATGCATAAAACTTGGCAGAACTGCTGAATAGATGCATTAATTTGCAGAATTTACGAACGTACCCTGTCTTACCAATGTCGTTTGTTCTTTACTAATTGCGCACATGTTAGTTAATTTGCTTATTTTTTGTTCTACTTAACCATGCGTTTACACATGCAAGTGTCTTGCATGCAAGCTCTGTGTACGTATTATCAATGAAAATTTCGCACAAATACCCGACTGTCTTGCTACTTGCATGTTTGTCTTTTAGTGCAGAGTTGTCCATAACATAAAAAATTTTAATTTTAAGGGAACCAGATAGTGCTGAACTTTATTCGTATTGTTTCATTGTTATTTATGTCTAAAAAATTAATAAACTGTTCAATTTATGAATATTTAAGAAAACAAATTATTAAATTAGCTTTTAAATGTATTTAAAATGAGTAAAAACTCATATAACATTACACTGAAATCCAGTTAATTTGTGCTAAATTATTAATAGGGCAACACTGTTAGCTAACTTTCCATTTACTTGCTACAAGTTCAACAAGTCACTGTCTTGTAAAATTCCTTGGCAGTTGAGTTTGGAAGTAGACTGCAAGTGCCGAAAGTGTAGATGTGTTAGTAAAAGAGTTTGAGTGTATAGAGTTTTTCGAACTTGCACTTGCACGTGTAAACCCTAGGTAAGACAAACTTTTTTTGGTTTGTTACAATTAAGTATATTTTTATTTAATTTTTGCCACAGGCAGCGTGCACACTTCTACCGATATTCGGTAGATTCTAAGGAATATGTTTGTGAATTTAACTATCTACCAATTCTACCGAATAAGGCCTGAAATCTACCGAATATTGTTATTTAGTAATTTAAGTCGATATATCGAGCCATTACCGCCAAAGAAGCTTAACCAAAATGATTTTCGAAATGATTTATAAAAATCATTAACTTATCATTGGCATTATCTGTCAAAATTTTATAACCATAGTATATACCGTTTAAATTTTATAGCAAAAACAATTTAAGCTTAAGTACAAACTATTTTTGTTTACAGTTTTTGTAACAGCAACTTGTTACTTAAGCTAAAATTTCCTTTTGGAAATAAAGCAAGTGTAATATAATATTCGGATTAACCGTATGAAGTATATGCATATGTAAGATATTACATACAGTATCTATTTTTAAAATAATTAACTAGATCAGCCCTTTCTGATAGCAAATTATTCATCCACATATAAAAAACTTGAATACACATTAGACCACCCAAATTGCCGAAAGTATTTATTTTATTCGCTCCACCGGAGTTTCAGATAGACCGGCCATAAAAATCACATGTCTGTAAAAATTTTACTAATAGCATGCATACCGGTCATGCGCATTGCACTTTTCATCTAAAAAAATAACCTATCTTGGATATAAACACTTTTGGCACCATAACTTGTAAATGCGGCGTTTTTCGGAAAAACTTTTCTACCCATTTTTGTGAAGAATAAATACCACAACATCTTTCTTCTAGTTAATTTTCCCCTAAAAATGGCATATCATGTCCTTTTAATGGGATGAAACTAAGTTTTTTTGGAAATACTTTTTTTCAACGGCTCTCGCAAAAACGTGGATAGTGATAATTATAATTCGATTTCGTTCTTTTATAAGGTAAGATCTGTATACTGTATAGCGTCATTACATTTGGACCAAATATGTATCATCTAATAATATAAGAATCAAACATCACATACCAGTTCATTATAAGGTTTGTTATGTATTTGGAAATTATCCTACAGCTCGTGACGCATTGAATAAATCTCAACAAAACTACACAAAAATTTAGGCGATAGAGTAAAACATATTTTCGTATAAAAAATATTCGTACATACTTGCATATATCATGTAACTTCACGAACAAATCATAAGAATTCTTCCAACAAAAAAATAAATATATACAGTATTTTTTAACCTAGAACTAAATTTTTGTAGTCGAACTAGAAATACACGAATCACGATAAAACCCATTATTCAATTATACATCTCAAAAATATGAGTGTATTGAAGTGAGTAACCATTGTTTCCCAACTTGAAAAAAATTATCTATAAGTCTTAAATATTTTTATTTGGATAACTCGAACCGAATTTCATTCAAATCTACCGATTTTTTTGTCGATTCTACCGAATTTAAAAAAAATTAAGTGTGCACACTGGCCACAGGCCCATGATTATGCCCATCGTGACATCATGGACGCTATTATTGCCTTTTTTAAATGCTACCGCGCACATCCTAAACCACCGTAACTTATTTTCCACATTATATTATCTTAAATTTTAGCATTACCCAAAGGCATGACCTATATTTACTTCTCTGCACTTTTCTTCTCTCAACTTGGCACTCACTGTCTGCAGACGCATCTGTTACTGTATTTTTTTATTAACTGAATTTCGTAATTGTCGCTTGCAATTTCAACATCCACCCCTAAATAATTCACAAGGTATTATTTTTGATTATGTACTTAAATTTCGGACTTGTTGTTAACAATTTCGACATCCTCTAAATAATTTAAAATCAAAAAAATTTGATTTTCGCTGTTGCGCGAGATTTTTCTGGCTCTTTACCGTTTTTCGCGTAAATATTTTTTGTGTAAAATAATTTATCATATGAAAAGGAATTTAGAGTTATGTAACTGTGAAAAGTTTTGTTCCATTCCCCATTTTTTTCATAATGAAAATGTATTTAAATTCTTTTCATTTTTCACTGAACGGGAATCAGAAATTCTATGAAATCGTGAAAAAACTTTTCATTTCATAGTTTCACAGAACGAGAATCGACCCCCTGGTGTAAAAATTACCACTCCTCCGTGCATACGTTTTTTATAGTATATATATAATTTATAATTTTTCTTTGTTTTCTTTTTTACTATTAATGTTATAAATTTGCCTGCCTGAAGTTATGTTTCTTCCTTTTTTTAGGTTTAATAAAAGTGAATATGAAATAAAATCCTTGTTTTGTTTAACTAACGGGCGTCCCAACAAGAACGCAAGATTTAAATTTGGCGCCATTTGAAGTGTCATTGTTTGACATTTGAACAATTGTTATTGTTTGCTAGTAGAAGGTACGAGGTTAGTAAAAATGGAGCGAATGAATGAACAAGGCATTCTCATTGTGAAATTGTTTTGCCAAAATGGTGAAAGTTTTGCAGCTATTTGGGGTCACAATAATGCTCAAAAAGAGTCAACTGTAAAGAGATTAATGGATAAATTTGCCGAAACTGGGTCTGTTAGTGATGTAAAGACAACAACGCGCCTTCGACCAGGTCGATTGACCAAAAATGTCACAGCTGTACGTGATGATGTCGCTCAAACACAGGTCAAGCGCAAACAGTCAATGGTGTTCGGTATCGTGAAATGATAAGCAGTTTGTGCCTAGAATTGAAGAAATTAATGTGGAGGGCATGTGGTTTCAACAAGACGGCGCCACATGTCATCCAGCCAGAGAAAAAATTCAATTGCTACATCAGTCATTTCCCGGTCGTGTTATTTCGAGTTTTGGAGACCAGAATTGGCCGCCTAGATCGTGCGATTTAACACAATTAGACTTTTTTCTTTGGGGTTTTTTGAAGTCGATGGTTTACGCGAATAAGCCGACGACGACTCAAGCCTTAAAAGAGGAAATTGGACGCTGCATTAATGAAATACCGCAGCATTTATGCAAAACGGCCATTGAAAATTTCGTTTAAAGATCGCGTGTGTGCCAGCAAAGCCGCGGCGGCCATCTGCCCGATTTGTTGTTCCACACATAACCTCATTTTGTCTACTTTACGATATAATAAGGTTTCACGATTTTTTTTTTAAATATCTGTGTTTTATTTAAAATTTAAATCTTGCGTTCTTGTTGGGACATCCTTTAGAATTTTGATTTCTTTATTTTATTATTTTCTTCATTTAAAAATGTGTCATCTAATTCCAAATAAAAGCAAATAAATAAAAAAAAATCTTTTTTTTTTGCAAAATTTTCTAAAAATTAAAAAGGGGTAAAATTTACCACCACCATTTACCATTTACGCTAATATATTTCACCTCACTAGTTAAAGGTTAATTGGGCACTTTGTAAACAACATATAAGATGATAATGGTCGTCTAGACCAATGATGTCAGTTTCATGGCACAATTGTGCAAACTAAAATCACACACATTCTTATTCTCTTCCATTTACAGCCATCCCTAAACAAAAGCGGCAAGCGTTTTTTAGCTGTCAAAAGTTCTCATGTCCATGCATTTTGTATGGAGCATACCGAAATAACGCAGCGGCAACGCTTTGCTATTGGAAAATCCGATTTTGACATCGCGTTTCACAATGAAGTTAGTTGCAAAAGAAAACAATTGCCTTCTGTTTGCCATCCTCAGAGTTACCATATGTGAAGATTTATCTTATATTCGAAGTTTTTCAGGATGTTAAAAATATCTTTGTTAAAAATAAGATTTTTAAGAATATGATATTTAATACTTTTAATATATCATTTAATGTCCTTTTGACTAAAGTATTGACATATTTTCTTCTATCCTTCATTAAAAATATGAATTATGTGCATACATATATTTATCTTATACATGTTCTATTCCGAAAATATTTTGTGGTATTTACCTTTACGTTTATTCCCTACAAGATGACTGAAACTAACACAAACAGAATTTTTTCACTAGCACATTAGCAGCAATTTTACACTGAATTCAATAGTGACAGTCAATTGACTGGTCATTTGATCGGAAGTGATGATGGATTTATATATTAATTATAGTTGCTCCACTCTAGCATATATGTATGTATGTTAGAGTGGGACATCTAATATAAATATGCCAAAACTTTTAAAAATCGAGTTTTATTACAAAAAATACAAATCATTCTGTCTGTGAAAATTTAAATTTATAAGTGTTAAATAACAAAAATTAAAAATTTTAAAAACCCCCGACTTTTTTCAGAAAAGATGTTATATCTTCTAAACGGCTGGACCGATTTTCTTCAAACATAGCTAAGAACTCTCTCGATCAAATCATATTTCAAACAGAAAAAACTAAATGAAAATCGGTCCAGCCGTTTGGCCTGTACGTGGACACAGTCAGACACACACTACAAACTTATAACACCCCTTTTTTAGTCGGGGGTTAAAAAGATAAGTAAGAACAATAGTGAATAATAGAAATTTACAAAATTTAATTTAATATATACATATTTATTTTCAAAGTTGTAGATATTTGTAAAAAGCAAGATGCGTTGGCGGTGAAAAGGTGCGAAGAGGGCTGGATACCGCCTAGGTTATTCCGTTTTTGCTTATTTCTATCTTTAATTTTAAATATTTTATTTACTTATATATTTTGAATTAACTTTTTAAAATAAAAACAATTAATATAAGAAAAATTATAGTTTTTGCCAGTATATCAATCATGTATGATAGCTCAATTGTGGGGGATATATTAGTCAATTATGATCAGTCAAACTTGATTAATATTTATGCTATCATTGATTAGTAAAAATCACTGGAGTGAGCAGTTCGACTAAATGTTATATTCATTAGTTATAGAGAGATGTAACATCACACATACACAAGAGTTTCCATCACATTTTTCATTTTGCCCTTAGTTGCTAGCAACTTTGTTCTGCGCAATGATGAATACATATAACCTGCATGACTTCCGATCAATTGACTGATACTATTCTTGTAGAGTTAGTTCATTTCAAACAAAATAAATTTTGTCTGAATTCGAATTCAGTAAAATCAATACATATTAATATATTTTGAGTAAAATCACTAAAAAAAATATTTTTAATTTTTGCCCGACTTGAAGGTTTTTGAGAAGAAAATATGGCAACGCTGTCCATCATCCTTAACACAAGCAAGTTTTTAAAATCTTATAAATAACTAATTTTTTTTAACTTTAATTATTTTATTTTAATTTAAGTAACAAAATTTATGTAACAAAATTTTAATAACAAAATCCGTGCCGCAGTTAAAATAATCAGGGTTGTTATATTTATTTGTTTGATAACCCTGTTTTTGAGATAACGCTGACGCTTTTGTTTAGGTATGGCATTTCAGCGTTAAAGCTCGGCGGAAAAAAACGTTCCGCTTTCCGTCCTTGTTTAGGGATGGCTGTTAAGGCTCAATCAGACGTGACATAACCATAGCCATAGAGAGCAGCCGTTGGAACCAAACAAATGGGCAACACTGTGTTCGATTATACGTGACTCGTCATAACGCCATAACTCTTACCATAGAAACCAATTGAAGTTTGGTTTGGTTATGGCTATTACGTTATGGCAATGAAACAGCGACGATAACATATGCGCAGCGGGTGTATTAAATTCTTTATAGATACAGTGAAAGTGGTATGCGAAAAATATTCTATGATCAGTAATGCTTTTTGCGACATTCAATGTGTTTTATGTTACAAAACTTTTAAGGAAAGAAATGAATATATATTAAAAAGACATTTTGGTTTTTTTGGAGCAGCTTCACTAAATTGCATTTAATATCAAAACTTTAAAGACCAATAACTCGGAAAATATTGGTCACAGCCAATTTTTTTGTTTAATTTTTTCTTCTTATTTTTCAAGTTTCTATCAGATAAGCTATTTAAAAATTTATTTTTGGAATTTCTTCACAGTTTCCTATGAAAAGTTTACAGCGCCATAACTCGGAAAATATGGGTAGCCCGCAAGTTTTTTATTTAATTTTTATTCCTTATTTTTTTTCTACCATATAGACTCCTTTTTATATACATATTTTGAGCTTCAGAGACGAATGAGACAGCTTTTCTCACACATACAACTATAGTTTTATTTTTGACACCACTGGTCTAGACATTGCCTGAAAATTCTAGTGGTGTTTGTGCGAAGTATAAAAAGGGGTGGCGCGTCCAATGGCAACACAGTTGTAGTTATGAACGAGTTTCAGTTGTGAGTCAGTTGTGAACAAGTCAGTCAGTTGCGAGTAAACAAGTCAGTTGATAATTAAGTTGTGAGTTAATAATAGTCTGCGATACAGTAGTGAGTTGATAGTTGAGAGCAGTCTGTGCTTTACAACACGTGAGTTGGAAAAAGGAGAAACTATAGGACAGTCTACAGTGACAGCAAAGTCTGTCGTGGAATTGAGGTTATTGTGGAGTCTATCGTGTCGACTGGAGTAAAGGGAACAACGCAGCGAATAGGCGTGTGTAAAGTGCAGTATTCACGGTCAAAATGCATGACACAAGCATCGTACACGTGTGCATGAAGAACTCAGCATACACTTGCATGCATTGCACGATAAATTAATAGCATCTTGCCATAAGCTAATTGCAAGGCAATTGTCAAACTACATACAAAAACTTTTTACGTATAGAATTTGACAGTTCTTTGTATAACCCAATGCTTTGAGTAGTTTATCTTCTTATGTATGTGTTGCATACATGCATGTGCAAAAATCAAAAAATTTAGATTTTACTTCAAGCATCGTCAGTGTGACATATACAAACAAAATTTCACTAATATTATTATAATGCAGGTCATGCATTTTGACCGTGAATAATGCGCTTAAGGGTGTAAATAAAACCAGTGAGTCTTTATTGGTGCATCGACTGTGAGTGTCGTGTGTGACGAGCAGCAGACAAAGAGGTATTAGTGTATCAACTGTGAGTGACGGCAGAGTGAGTCTCGTAAGTGACGAGCAGCAGACAAAGAGGTGTCACGTGAATACTTGCGCAGCCAGCTAGGAGACGTGCGTAAACTACAGCGAGGAAGGCGTAGTGGTAACCAGTTGTGAATATTTGTGTGTAATTCAGTAGTTTATTAGTAGTAGTTTTATTAGTTTATATAAGCTCTTGATTAATTTAGTTTAAGTGTATTTGTAAATAAAATTTGTATCATTCTTAACCCTAATTACTACACTCGGGTCTTCTTAAAGAGAGAAAAACGTAACAATATACATATGTATGTATATCTACTTATATATAATAAAGCAATATATAAATACGTATGGGCATAATATAAATGTGATATATAGTAAACGATTTAAATGGTATCAAAACCTCTTATTGTTTATGCACGTAAAAAATTTTTCATGTTGCAAACATATCGTTGGTCACAACTAGAAAGGCTTTAACTCAAATAATTTTAATTTTACAGGAGAAGATAAAAACATAATAATAAACAGTACAACTGCTTTGTTAAATTGTTTGTAAGTGTTATTTTTACGCTATTGCAATAAATTTTAGTGACGAGGTGTATTTGTGTGAAATGTATTGGAATCACTGAAAAGCTCAAATTCATGAAAATGCGAGTTAGGGCCTTTCTACTTGTGACCATCGATATGAAAGTATGTATCAACATATTTATTTATTATAAATGTATAACATACATACATACATATATTTTTATGTACATGCTCCGATACAGTTTTAGTAGCATTTACATATTTTAGGTACTTTTTCTTCGCTACAGTCACTATTTTTCCTTTTGATGTGTAAACATCTATATGCTAGGGGGTAAAAATCTTTTTCACAATACAATCACAAATTTTGAGTAAGATGCACACAGCGTTGTCAAATCGGTGTAAGCTATATATGAGTGTATTAGTGTTTGAAAGAACCCTCTAGTCAGCCTAGAACCATATGTCTATGTCAATACTCTTTCTCCAGCGACAATTGCACTAGTTAAAATTTCGGCAACTTTCCTTTTATGCGCGAGTAGAGATACGTTAGAGACAACAGTTCTAGTATATTTCTGGTGATATTGTCAATGAACGCGTCAATAGTTTGTTTTTCTTTTTTATTATGCTATGCAATAATATTAAATAAATATATGTAGACGAGCGTCACTAAAATCTACTAGCCAATCTTTGGTTCATATGTCCATATCGTCATAAAATAACTACCTTCTCAATAGTGCTAATGTCTACTGGTAGATTTTCAATGACAACCCTATGTTATATGTCAAAAGAAATTACATTGGCTGGGGTACACTCAATCAGTAGCACTATTGACTATGTCACTAGAAAAACACTACAATTTTACTATTGACAACGAGCGAGGAAATATCGATATTGTATACTAGAGCCCCTAAAATTTACTAGTGAATCTTTGGTGCCAATGTCTCCATGTGGTCCCAAAAAAACTACTTAGTCAGTAGTGCTACAGTCTAGTGGTGAATTTTCAATGACAAGCTAATGTTAAATGTCAATAGATTATACCATTGGCTGGGGTACACCTGGTCAGTAGTACTACTGACAACGTCACTAGTAAATCACCACAATTTCACTATTCGAACTTTCTGCAGGGAAGCAATACAAACTTATTTAAAATATTGTAAATACAAAAGAATTTGCTGGTTTTTGTTTGTTTTATTTAACTTGATAATTGCTTTATTAGGGTTCCGTACACCAAAGGTGAAAATGTACCCTATTGCCTTCGCTACGCTGTCCGTCCGTCTGTCACACAGACATTTGGCCGCTACAACGACAAATACATGAGAGCTAAAAATTAAAGGGATTTGCAAAACGAGCAACGAAAAATATTAAAATTCCATGTAATATACATACAATTGTATGTACATATATACACATGATATTTGTAAAGTAAGTGTATTTTTATACAGACTACAACAATTAACACCAAATTTAAAAAAATTTAAATTAAAGGGTGTTCCATCAGTTAATGCAATTTTGACTTTGTAGTTTTGACAACTTGCTGTATCTTGGAAACCGTAAGAGCAAAACTCTTGAAATTTTCAAAAACGGTAAAACTAAAAAATCCAAAAATTATAAAATCGCCAAATTTAAAAAAATCGCCAAGAACAAAAAAAAATCGCCAAAACGAAAATAGCACCAAAATTAGAAAAAAATCTAGGACTAAAATACAGGGTGGGCCAAAAGAAACCAAGGGGTGTAAAAGTTTAATAACTTTTTTGTTTATTAACTTTTTTTATTTTTTCTTTCAGATTATATAATATGCAAAATGGAAATTTTTTTACACTAAGTATGAAAAATGATGTCTCTTAAATGACCACCGTTTTCAGCTTCGCACTGATGGGCTTTTTTTAGAGCATTTTCCATAACATCTTTCAAAAATTGTGGCTGTAGCGTTCGAATTTCTGCAACAATGTTTGCCTTGAGTTCAAGGATTGTCTCTGGCTTGATCACATACACTCGCTCCTTCAAAAAACCCCAAAAAAAATAGTCGGGTGCTGTCAAATCTGGCGATCGCGCTGGCCAAATAATTTCCGAATTTCGAGAAATTATTCGCTCTCCAAAAATTTGACTTAAAAGTGCCATTGTGTCTCGGGCAGTATGGGCAGTGGCTCCGTCCTGCTGAAACCACATACCACGTCTGTTTTCAAGAGCAGGACGTAAAAAATTTTCTATCATAAACCGATACCGCTCTCCATTTACGGTTACAGCACTTCCATCTTCATTCTCGAAGAAGTAGGGCCCAATGACATTTTCAGATGTGATCCCACACCATACTGTACACCTGATGGGGTGCAATTGGCGTTGATGAATGGCTCTTGGATTTTGAGAACCCCAGAACCTACAGTTCTGCTTATTAACAAAGCCATTCAAATGAAAATGAGCTTCATCACTCATAATCAAATTTTCAATAAAGTTGATTTCATTTATTCATTTCTTATTTTCTGATTTTCATTTATTATTTTCATTCACTATAAATTCTCCAAGTGTTGTCTATATAATCTGAAAGAAAAAATAAAAAAAAATTAATAAACAAAAAAGTTATTAAACTTTTACACCCCTTGGTTTCTTTTGGCCCACCCTGTACATAAATCGCGAAAACCGGAAAAATCGCCAAAATGAAAAAACCCTTAAACAAAAAAATCGCCAAAATAAAAAACTCCAAAAACAGAAAAAATCGCCAAAATGAAAAAAATCGCCGAAATGAAAAAAAGCCCACAAACAGAAAAAAATCGCCAAAATGAAAAAACCCCAAAAAGAGAAAACGCCAAAACGAGAAAAAGCGACAAAACTGAAAAAATCGGTTAAACTGAAAAAACTTAAAAAAAGGAAAAAAGCCACATCAAAAAACGCTCAAAACCGAATGTACGGAACAATTCTTTCGCGAGTCAAAGTCGCAATTTACTGAATTTATTTTAATTGCAATGAGTACACAACAACAAGAACATCAACAACTAAACGCTGAACAGCAGGAATTAAAAAGTAAAAGTAAGGCATTTACCATAGATGAGCAGTACCACTAAAATTTCAGTAAAAATAATAAAAAAAATTTAACCTGTAAATTTTTACTGATTACTAAAAATTTTTTCTACAATTTTTATAAAGTGCCTAAATGATTTATTATATGATGAGGTGAATTGAATTTTCAGTAATGTCCGTATTCATAATGAAATTCTACCAAGTGACTAAATGTTTTTCATACAAAAGTTTAAAAATTTTAATGAAACAAACTTTGCCACTGGCTACAATTTTATTATGAATACGGCCTTACGATTTTACTGGTAATGCAAATTAAATTTCATTAGCAGTAAAAATTTACTGAATTTTTTCAGTAATCAGTAAATTTACTGCTTACTGTAATTTTTAATGCAGTACATATATACTGCAGTGTGCCCATTTACTAACCAAATAAGTTTAATAAAACAAACAAAAACCAACAAATTCCTATGTATTTACAATATTGAAAGTTTTGATGTTTTTAATTAATTTATTAAAAAATATACTAAAAGCAAAGGTACTTCCAACTTAAAAAAAAATTTTCATTACTAGACGTTTACACATCTCCTCTGTGATCGGACTCACATTGCTTTTTTTATATTAAAACTATAAAACAAATTAAAGCTACGCACGTTTTTAAATGTTCTATAAGTGCACCAACGTGCTAACAGTACGATACGGTACGGTACAGCAACAGCAACGTTCGGCTAACCCAGCCTTAACAATTAACAAAAAGGCACTTTGAAGTTCAATTATTATATTATTAATTAATACTATAAGTTAATATTAATTTTTAATTTCAGAAGGTACGCAAAAGACTATCAGTTGTTGAGATCTGAATATAAAAGTAACATTTAGGATATACTTTTCCATTCGAAGTATATAGGATGTTTCTATCTTTGGTACGGATGAATTAGAAGATATACTTTTCCTTTAGCAATTCTTGGAATATCGGAAAACATCATTCTTTTTATTTACTTAATTATTTTATCTAGGCGCACGGCAGTGCGCCAGGCCAAGTTCCGGCCAATGCAAGCAGTGTGTATATTTACAGGAAGCCATTCGAGCTGTTTTTACCCCCCTCTTAACTTTGTTCCCCGCTACCTTAAAATTATTAAATTTAAACCATAATTAGAATAAATTCATATAACCACACATGCAAAGTTTTACAATAAAAGGTTTTGAAGATATGGAGGTACAAAAAGTGCATATTTTAAGACATACTCACTGACTCACTGATCACTTATCAAATTGATGAGGCACTTCCGCTATAGGTAGAGAGCTAAGATTCGGTACACGAGTAGATCTAGGTGAGCAATGAACCAGAAAAATCTGAAAACCCGAAAATTTCAACCAAGAGGGCGGGGCTACGCATATAAAAATTAAATTCTAAGCTAGTGAGCTGAAATTTGCTACAGAGCTAGGTCTAGGTGAGAAATAAACTAAAAAAAATTTAAAATCCGAAAATTTTGGCCAGGAGGGCGGGGTTACGCCCATAAAGGCTAGAATTAAAAAAGCAAATGTAAGGCGCTTAGTGGAAGCTATTTTATTGAAATTCGGCATACATAGTGCGATAATGCAAGGCTAAGAATTGTTCATTAAAAAAATGGGCGTTAGCACGCCCATACAATTTCAACTTCATTTTCGTGTACTACGGCTCAGCATATTTAGATATAATATTTCTGTATGTATTATAATCAGTTTGCTCCGAAACTCGACACGAATAATAAACACTGGCCGAAAAAAATCTTGAGTTTGGAAAAGTGGGCAGGGTTACGCCCATAAATATTAAAAATTAAAAGTTGCGCTAAGGACCTGAAATTTGATACACGAGTAGGTCTAGGTGAGAGAAACCAACTAAAAAAATCTGAAAACCCGGAAATTTAAGTCAGAGGGGCGGGGCTGCGCTCATTAAAATTAAAAATTAAAAGTTGCGCTTATGAGCTGAAATTTGATACACAAGTAGGTATATGTGAGAGACCAACTAGAAAAATCTGAAAAACCAAACAATTTTACTAGAATGGGCGGGGCCATTGTTTGAACCTGAAAACTTACAGCCTTATTTATAAAACTTATGAAGGCTTTTTAAGAAAAATTTTTTATGAAAATTTGCTTTAAAACCTCTCTATAAAGCCTTAATAAGTTATATAAATAAGGCTGTTAATATACAGCTTTTAACTTACAGCCATTTTAGTGAACCTTGCATATACGTTACACGTATACAATACTTTGAACTATCACCTAAAAAAGTGGTCTTGATCACTCCCATAAAATTTTAGCCTTGTGTTCAATCTACTTCGGTCTAGCATATTTTAGAAGAAAATTAGCATGAATTATAAGCGCTGCTCTCAACAATATTGTGAGTTTAAAGTAGTGGGAGGTGTAATGCTCATACAATTATAAGGTATAGTTCACGCTAGACAGCAGAAATTTTGTACACAAGTAAGTGTAGATGAGTAAGCCAATGGGAAAATCTTAAAAACAAGAAGTTTTTTTATCCTCTAAAACTCCAATTTTCACTAGAGAGCTTAAATTTGGTACACAAATTAATCTAGATCAGAGATCACTAAGAAAAATCTAAGAAACCAGTAGTTTCAATCAGGGGTTGGGAACAAGCACTGTAAACTCAAAATTAAGTTCAATTTTATTGAAACTTTTCATACACATTGCACTTATCCAAAGTAAAAATTTCCTGTTTTGAAAAGCGGCCCATAAATCTTAGCTTTTTCTTTCATGTACTTCGGCTTAGCATTTTCTAGTCTATTACTCCTGCATTTCCCATTAGCTTTTTCATACTAGCAGATATAAAATTCGGCGGGGCCAGGCCGATAAAAATTTTACGTAATATTATACTGTAGAGAGCTGACATTTTGTAGACAAATAGTCCTAATTGATTTACTCAATCGGAAAATCCAAAAATTAAAGCACCAGCTACCCTATTAAAACTTTGCATGCACATTGTTCATATCCTTGTGAGTTATTTACTTCGGCTAAACAGACTTTAATATGTAAATATATTGAGAAAATAGGCGGGGTCACGCCCAGTAAAATTTACGCTGTATTTTACATATTTCTTTTCAGACTACTCTTACCAAATTGCGTACACATCGGAGACCAGTTGTAATGACACAATAGTGCATTTTTGAGGTGTACAAACCAATACCCATCAAGCTCTAATCCATTATTTAATATAACTGTGCTATTTTTAAAGGCCAAGTTCCTATCAAAACTTTCGGCCATCAAAAGCAGTGAGATATAAATTTTGACCAAGTTCTTGTTTGGAACAACACGTTTCACTGACATATGCTATGCGTTATATACATTTGTAATCGTAAAGGTGTCATATAATTTTTAGATAATCTGCTAACTTGGCAATATTTTTACCTTTCTAAAAAAGGAGAAAATAATGTTTATTTGTTCATTTCTTTATATCGGTAAAAATGTTGTCAAGTTAGCAGATTATCTAAAAATTATATGACACCTTTACGATTACAAATGTATATAACGCATAGCATATGTCAGTGAAGCGTGTTGTTCCAAACAAGAACTTGGTCAAAATTTATATCTCACTGCTTTTGATGGCCGAAATTTTTGATAGGAAATTGGCCTTTTTTCACATTTATGTTTTTGTGAGGATTGATAGTAACTTCGAGCAAAAGGTACACATCGTCGGTTGATTATTGGTTTGCTGCAGACATAATGTATTTGGAATATACTGTGCCGACGATATGTCGTCGTTTCTTAAGGACGTAATAAGTTCCAATCAACTAACGCTCGCAACTGGTTATTTATAGATTAAATATTTTTTGTGGAATTTTTGGCATTTCATATAATAAAAAAAATGTCAATAGTGCTAAACTGGTCACTGGGATGTAAAGGTACTTTAGACATTCCAATAGTCCTGAAAAAAGTACAATTGTACCCATTTTTCCTTCCCTGATTTGGCACTATTTAAAAACAGATTCGGTACGAAATCAAGATTTTCAATTCCCATCAGTGCTTAGCACCGTAACGTATTTTGGAATGAGCTCTTTTTTAACGCGGTCAAGCTTGAAGAGTTTTGGATCTCTATCGGAAATTGCTTGATTAATTTGCTTCAACTAACTATATCTTTTGTGGAATTTCGTTGTTAAACATGATGCTGCTTCCTTTACATAGTGTCCACACCTGATGTTTTATATCAGACCTCGTAATATCACGCCGGCAGAGCGACTGTCATTTTTTCCATTAATATCAACACAAAGGGGTAGACGTTGATGATTTTATATTATGATGAATCAAACAAATATTTGAAAAATACTTGCCAAAAATAAATAATTTGCGTGTTGCTTAATTTTTTGGTCACAAAGAATTGTTGTGCCGCATTTTTTAAACGAAAATTGTTTAATAAATAATCGTTAAATGCACAATGACACATAAAATGACATTTGATATCAAGATGAATTCATCAGGCTGTGAGCTCTGATGATTATATCATAACGCTGCAATAATATTAATAAATTGAGTCTATACGTGATGAATTTTCATCATGATATCAATTTGACATTCATCATGATATAAATTCATCAGGTGTGGACACTAGGTTAAGAATGTATGGGTCGCTTTTTTGTGCAACCATATTTTGTAAATTCTCTTTGTAAAATACGTTTCAAATAAGTGGGAAACAAAGAAATTTTTTATATATTAAATTCTTAATCATTTCGTTAGTCAGTATGCTACGGAAGCGCAAGTGTTTCAATTTACCTTATAAAATTCATTAATTTTCCGATTGGCTCGTACACCCGCTGTTTGGAATAACGATATTTGATGCGACAATATTAGTTCCTTACAATAAAAGTTTCCATAATGCAAATCATCCGATTTTAAGTTCCACTTCTCTAATATATGATCAATTGGCACAGATTTAGAAAATTGAATCTGAAAAGTAATTAAGAGCGATATAAGCCATAAAAAATTCAAATTGCCCATACTTACCGAACAGAAATCTTCTGAATGTTGCAGCAATTGAAGCCATGTCATATACTTATATACATTTTGCAAGCATTCCACACTGATTTCTTTTAAAATATTTAAAATACAATGCCTAGACTTCGTAATGGCGGCCAGAGTATTATTCTCTTCTTTGTTGAACAGACACTTTAGAGCATTGAAGTGATGTTTTTCAAATTCATATTCCATATCATTAAGGGTATTAACCTTAGAATGACCCTCAACTACTGTATCCCAACGGCATAAACGCCAGCATAGTTCATAATCTATATAAGATTTGTGTGTATTTGCATTAGCCAGATTAAACATCCCATTGCGTTTTAAAATTGAATTGCATAGATAATTGTCACTGCTGCTGCACGAAGTATCATTAGACTCAATAAGAATGTCAGACCAATTATTGGTGAGGTTTAAATAGTCCATGCGAGAATTTAATGGATTTATAAAACCAGAAATGGCATCGTTACAACCAATGGAATCGTAGGACTGAAGTATACACATACATGCATGCATAAAAATAGGGCGAATAATGAGATTTTTGTAAAAAATTAATATAAAATTACCAGCCTGGCCACCTCTTGGAATTGGGTATTTGACATTATCTCCACTTTAGTCTTCTGATGTGATGCCTGGCTTTGTTCTCCTTCATTCAACGCCCACAATTCCAAATATATAATTGATAGGAAATAAGCTTGACAATAATTACAGGCCCGCGAAACATTTATCAGTTTCAAAGGCAAATTCCTAGCAACATAAATTTATTATTTAATAAGCACGTTACTTTAGTTCAATAATTATAAATAATACCAATTGTTACTAACACGTATGGATTCACACATATTTAGCATCATATTTATAACACGTTTATCCTTAAAAATTCTTTTAGGTTCACCTACATTTGTTACATCGTGATGTTGTAGGAATTCATCATAGAAATATTCCAACATTTGTAGGATATCATTCATATGGGAACGTTCTGAGCACTGCAGCAATAATCGTGCAAATGGTATTAAGGATTGTTCTGCAAAATATGTATCCTTGGCAGCTAAGTCCTGGAACTGTGGCCAATTGCATTGCTGATATATTTTTGAAACAAACTGACAAATCCAATTCTCATAATCATAAAATTCCGTTGATTTTAGAATGCAAAGCCAGTCCAATTTTGGAATGCTGTCATAGTTATCCAAATAATTGCGATTTAAATTAGAGCCAAATGCGTAAAAATATGGATAGTTTTCTGGAAGTACCAAACACAGTCAATTAGTTAAATATGTTTTTATATATAAATGTATATCCCACAACTATTTGATAATTTCAGGCAATTTGTGATTACACAGTGCAACACGACAAAATGTAACCATATACGGACACCACTAGGTGATAAAAGAAAAAAAAAAGACCCGTGTCCAGTCAGACCAGTTTTGGCCCCAGTATTTATTAATATTGATATTTCATCTTCAAATTTGCTCACCCTGCATTTAATATGCATTTTATTTTAAACAATTGACAACATTGAATATAAGTTGTATAGTTTTTGCGCCTATACTTTACTTACGTGATATACATTAGAGAGCTGCGTAAACAGTCTTGAAATGTAAAAACGTCATGATTTTTAAATGTATTCACGTCGCATGTAAACCAATAATAAATGCTGTCGTACTATAAGGGAAGCACGATGGATGTATTGGTGTACGTGTATATCAGTGTTACCAAGCGATGACGTCAAGACAGCTTGTCTGTTACAAACACTCAAAAGAAGTACTGTTGCTTGTTATTTTTCATATTGTACGTTTGAAAGTGTGTGTGTAATATGTAGATGGCAAGCTATTACGTTATTAACCGCATACAACTAATGTTAATGCATGTGTGTGCCTTTGCATGTGCGCAGAAAAATAAAAGATCATACACACATACATGCATGATGTCTGTACACGCGCTCATGCGTAGAAAGAAGCAAGTATCACAAATTCTTCCGTCACGAAGTGTTTTCTTCTTTACTCTTATACCTACAATACTCAAACAATTTCTTGCAAACAGTGTTGTTAACGTTTGCTTTATAAGATTTCGCTGAAGTAAAGCATTTGAAAAATTCCTCATGTCTTGAAATATCTTATAAGATGTCTTGTGCAGGAGACTAATATACATACAATTTTTCCTTTTGCCTTTCTCACTTTCTGTTCAACTTTTTATGTAGTAACTTGTAACTTCAAATTGTTCTTTTTTATTGTAATTAAATAACTTTTAAAAGAAAAGCTAAGTGTTTTTATTTAATGTTCAACAGAATACATTTCAACAGGTTATGGGTCTTTAATAATAAATTGTGTTTTACATCACCGCTAGAAACAAAAGCTGATATTTTTTGGAAAAAACATTTACTGCCTGGATCCAACAGTGCTTTCCAGGATTGCGTTTTAGTGACTGTGTTGCAGTTCCACACCGTTCAAAATTCAAGGAAACAATCAACTAAAAAAAGTACCTAAGATCTCAATAAACAACTTTCCAGATCATATGAACTTCCTAGGAATGATAAACGATATTGGATCAACAGTATCGGTGCTGCCGAAACGTACCGGTTGCGACATATCTATCATGCGGCAAAGAAATTAAACGGAAACGCAGACATCAGGAAACCCATTTTAAACCGATGCTGGAGAACTTATAACATCTAAATGGCAACAATTACAACTTTTAGACAATTTTTATGGTAAAATGTTATGTTCAACAGATATGCTGCTGTGAATCGCATCCGATAAACGCATATGTATATCCCCATCAATTGCCCAGATCTTTCTCAGATACGCGAATCAATCAAATCGCTTATGATAAACAATTCGCCTGGTATAGACAACATTTCTCCAGAGATGCTAACAACTGACGCAACGACCAGTGATTGGTTACTCCAGCCTGTTGTAAGAAAATTCTTTTTCTTTTTTTTCATATTGCTTATAAGAGTTTTTAATTAATAAAAAAAACTGGACATCACGGTACAATTAATTATGTAAAATTAAAATAAATAGAAATCTGGACACAACATAAGTTTGTAGTCAAAAAATTAAAATAAAATAAGTAAATATTTACGGTACAACACAAATTATCACAGTTCAGGTTTCAGTTGTTTATCGCAGACTAGTCAGGGTGTATAGCAATTGAATATTGTAATTTAATATTGTCTTTGTCTTCTTTTGTGTTCATTGTTTGTTTGATTCGTTCTTTTATACGTAGGCTCTCCAAAGTGTAGCGTTTATTGTGTTTTATTTCTCTGTCTAGAATTTTAACGTTTTGAAAGCATATGTTGTGTCCACTCTCTTTTACATGTTGAGATAGAGCCGTGCCTTCTCTCCACTTCTAAACATCAGCTGCATGTTCAGATATTCTCGTTTCAAGTCTCCTTTTTGTTATCCCCGCGTATATTTTGTTGCATTTTTCTGTATTGTTCCCATCACATTTAATTTCGTAAACAACACTGTCAATTTGTGTGCTATTTTTGTTTTTTCATCGCTTAATATCTTTTGTAAAAGTCTGCTTTCTGTAAGTTTTGGTATGTGTGGTACACTGTGAAAAAAAACAAAAAGGGGATATTATTCTTCACAGTGTACCATACATACCAAAACTTGCAGAAGGCAGATAGTTAGAAAAATGGCAAAACCGGTTTTAACACCTGCTTTAACTTTAACAAACGTTTTTGCATCTTTAATTTTTCCTCTCTGGAGATTCGTTCTGATTCTCCAAGGATTCTTCGTTTCCCTGTTGGTTTATTATTCGTACATTAGGGTAGTTTTGTCTCTGATTTGTATTATTTCTGTCGTATGTGTTACGATTGTTTATACTTCTGTTTTGATTGTTAAAATTCCTGTTAATACTGTTGTTATTGTTATAGTAATGGTTGTAGATTTTATTATATCTGTTGTTATTAGTGCTAAAATCTTGCATTCTTTGATTGTTATATCTATTTGATCTTTGATTGTTGTATCTATTTGTTATTTGATTGTTATATCTATTATTATTATTGTTGTAATTCTTATTGTTATTGTAACTGTGTCGATTACTTATATGAAACATTTATAATCTATTTGTTGTCTGTAGTAATCTTTGCTGTGTACTAGCTAATTCATATGCTTGTATCAATGTTTTGGATTGTACTGCTATTTTTATATTTTCTTGTACTCCTTGAAATGTCTCTAGAGCTAGTTTCTCGTTCATCATTCTGATTGTTGAACGTGCTATTTCCTTTGAACTGTCTTCTAAATCAGTTTATTATACTAGAGTTAACTCAGAAATTAACTTGTCAATTTTTTCCTCAAACCCTCCTTTTTGTTTGGTATTTCTAAACTCCGAATGAAGACTTCTGGTTGTTTTATTTGGGTTAAAGTTTGTGGGTAATTGTGATTTTAATTCGTTAAATGTTGTAGGTAAGCCTTTCGTCATTAGGATGTTTCTAACCCTATCATTTAATTTAATGGCAGTCACATATTTTATTAAATTCTTTTTTCCTTGTTCGTTAAGTTCGTCATGAACCATTTCCACCATTGATAAAAAAACATATCGAGGTGTGCATGTTTTCCGTCGAATGTCGGAATTGCATCTAAAGCCTTTTTACTGTCAAAGTTGGACATGATTACTGAATTTCTGTTTCTTTTGAATCTTCTGAATTAGTGTATTCCATCAATACCTGGATTGCTGTCTTTTTTTAGATTTCTAAATTTTATTATCTTTTCATTCCTTATGGTCTTGCTAAATGTTCTACCAGTTTTTCAAATTTTTTACTGACTTGATCTATTAAGTTTAGTTTTATTTGTATAGTGCCTTTTGTATATTTTCTATAGATTTTTTAGCATTTATTATCAATTTCTCTAGGACTTCTATAATTTGTTCCATGAATTTCTCACTACTTCATACTATATTTTTTGTTTGTTTTCAAATTCTTATTTTCTAATCATTCTGTACATTGTTCCTCACTACTTGTTTCCTTATATAATTTTACAAAAATTTCCATATTGAGACGAGTAAAAAAATTGCTAATAAAATTATTATTGCTATATAGTCTTGAGTTTTGAGCATTATTGCACCTGTGTAATCTATTCCGGTTGCTAAAAATGGGCGTAATGGTCTGGGTTAATCCGGCGATAGGAAAGATTGCCCATTAGTTGAGTAGCAATCTTAGGACTATTTCGAAAACATATTACACATTTTTGCAACTCACGCTTAACGGTTCTTCGTGTGTTAACTATTCAATACTTTTGCCGTAAAAACGCTGAAGTGAATATTTCCATGCAAAAGGTTTAAGTGTGCGACTTTAATCAATAAATCTGTGAAGTTATGAGAACTTGGTAAAATTATCGTGTTGAAATCGACCTCTCACTCTTAATAACGGTCGATCGTTATTATTCGCAGCTTGCTTTTAGGAGGGAGTGGTTGACTGTTTTCATGGAATTAATCTATATTGGAAAGACCTCCTGTTACAAACTTTTAGTGAACTTTTCCGTTGCTAATTGTACTTCAAATACTGATAAAGATCCGGTTTTTCTCATTGTATTTGGTTTACGAGAATTTTCTATAAAACGACATATATAGGCACAGATTCCAATTGTTTTTTTGAACGATGAATACTGATGCAGAAAAGTCTTGATAAATGGAAACTTTTACTGTTGTGCTGCGTTGTTTTCTTTCAGTTACACTCTCATCACTCTCATAATTTTATATAACTCAAGTTTGAGCCACATAGATTTTTCGTGCTTTTACCACTCGGGATCCGACAACCACAACGCACAGTGGCGTGACATAAAAAAGTGGTAAAAAGTCCGCAACTTTTGAACTAGTGAACTGTTTTGAAAAGAAGAAGTGTTGAAGTTTTGAGAAAGTATATTTTGAGGCACCCTGTTGTAAGACAGTATAGCTCTTTTAACTTTTGTATATATCAGCGGGATAATCAACGTTAAGAAACAAAAATAAAACATGCTTAGAGCACCATTTTATCGCTAAGTTTCCAAGTTATTTGATTTGAATTTTTTTTAATTTTTGGCCCTGACTTTTTTTACATAACTTCTTTATTGTTTTTGAAAGAAAACTTCATTTCAATTCATATGAAAAAAAAATTTATATCTCAAAAACTGTACAAGGAATAATTTTGGAATTTGGATTTTTGAAAATTATGAGAAAATTGTGTATAGTTTGTGAAAAAAGTGTTCTTCACTTCTTTAGAATTTTTTAAAAAATTATTAAGTATTTGATAAAAACTTTGATTGTTTTTGAGAGAAGAGGTATTAAGAAAGACTGTGAAATAAATTTTGGAGATTTTTGATGGTGTACCATACATCCAGCATTGGTCGAAAATTGCCATTTCTTTCGCAAGAAATCTAATTTTTTAATTTTCTTTTGTGTAAATTTTTTGGTCTTTTATTCGGCCCTATTCCCGTTGGCGTTATCGTTTTAAATGTCGTTTCTATGTTGTCGTTTTTATCGTCGCTTCGTTGCCAAATTGGCATTCTTCAAATATGTATATAAAGAAATGTTGGTAGCACTGCAATGCTTAACGTTGTTATTTTTGACATTTTTTTAAACTTCTTAAATGGTTTTTTCATTTTAAACGAAAAATCAATGAATGGCGGGTACTGAATTTTATGCTTAATGAATATAATATGTAAGCAATTTTATTTTGATAGAATCATTTTCATTGGGCATATGTCCAATGAAAATTACCAGTCCAGAGGTCGTGGGTTCGATTCCCACCATAGACCCTGGGTGTTTTTCGCAGACAAGCTAATCGCTTTGCGAGTTGTGTTTGTTAAAAAAAAAAATGTATGTACATATGTACATGTATGTATATACATACATACATAATTATGTACATGTTTATGTACTCGTGTATGGTTTGTAAACACATTCAGCCTGAATAAATTTACCTTTCAATCAGGGACATAACAGTTATAAGAGAAATGACAAAAAGGTTACATTTAACTATTAAAATTTATGAATTGAAATAATGGTTATAATCAACGATTATCGTAAGATGTATTTCAGTTTGGTTATTATAACCAATTAAAGTTTTTATTTTTTTTTTTCATTTTTTAATACATGTATTTATTTATTTGGGGTATTCAAATGGTACTCATAAATTAACACGTTTTAAAGTTATAAAACGAAAATATATGACTGCTGTGAGCAACCCCTTATAATTTACAGTTATAAATATTGTACTTATTTGTATTTTGGTTTTAACACCTTGTACATTTCTTACTCTCTCTCTCTCAATTCCTTTGGTAAACTCTCACGCATTTCTACATGTAGTTATGACAAACAATAAACATAGCTGAGAAAGTCTTATTACTTTATGACCTTTTTGTTTGAGCCACAACAACAATTTTTTTAAACTATATTAAAATGTTAAGACATTATGACACTTAGGACACTTAAGACACCCTTGTGAATACCCCAATTGTATCTTCATATGTGAACTAACAATAAGTATTCAAATCTTAAATCTAAAATATAATTATTAGGCCCGACCAGTGTCGGACATAAACTTAGTGATAGTTATTAATAATACATAAGTAGTGATAATCAAAAACGAAAAAAAAAAATGTATTATCAAGCAGTTCCATCTGGAGTGTTGCGTATAAGAGCCCTTGTGTCCCTCTTTTTTAGGCGGATGTGTCCAGTAAAGTTCAAAATATTACGAGCAAGCGGATTAGGATGTGACTCGAGTTTTGTTAAATATTTGCCTGCGTATTTTGCAATTTCTTCTATCACTAGTGGCATATTTAAATCACGATGTATATTTGAATTTTTTATGTACCATGGAGCCGATGTTATTAACCGTAAAATTTTATTTTGCCTTCGTTGGATTCTCTCGATATTGGAAGCTGAAGCAGTGCCCCATAGTTAAATTCCATAACAACATATTGGTTTCAAAATCGACTTGTATATTAAAAGTTTACAATCTAGACTGAGGGTTGAATTTCTACCAATCAACCAATGTATCTGAGTTATTTTAAGTTTCATTTGTGTAAGCAAGGTATTTCACATGTGAATGTTGAGGAACAACTTGACTGTTGATTCTAATGGGGGACAAGTATCTTTTCGTAGTTTAAAGGTTATATGTACGCACTTCTGTTTGTTTACTTTTATTCTCCATAAGTTTAACCATAGCTCAAGCTGTGTTATATGTTCCTGAAGATATCGGGATGCCTCATGAGGGTTTTCGTGCATACTAAGGCAGGCTGTATCATCGGCAAATGTAGAAGTATATATTACTGCTCACAGGCATATCACAAGTATGAATTAAACACAAAACTGGCGCCAGTATACTCCCTTGTGGTACACCGGATGAGATAGTTTCGGGCGTACTCATAAATTCTCCTTCCATAACAGAGAACTTCCAGCCTAAAATATAACTTTCCAAAAGTTTTAGAATGTTATTTGGTAGATATGTCTTCAATTTTAAAATTAGGTCTTCATATCAAACTTTATCAAATGCCTGAAAAACATCAATAAACAGAGCAGAACAATACTTCTTTTCTTCGAATGTTTTCCTCATAAATTGAACCAATCTATGAGTTTGTTCAATTGTGCTATGCTGACTTCTAAAACCGATGGTCCGGTATGCACCTATTATATGTTAGACAGAGGGACAATTTTGTCATGAGCAGCTTTTCGAAGAGTTTTGACATAGTTGATAGTAGACTTATTGGCTTATATGACTCAGTTTTGGTAAGATATTTGCCCGGCTTTGGAATCATTTTGACCTTAGCAAGCTTCAGTGTTATGGATAATACTCCAGTCGTAATATAGCATTAAAAATAAACAGCAGGATTCTTATTGCAATATGCGGCAAGTGCATCAGCATCTTGTTACTAATTCCATCAATACATGGAGCTTTCTTTGGTTTGAGTTCAGCAATTACTTTTTGTACATCACGCATCTTAAACTTTAAGGGTCGAGGGGGTAGAGCAACTACACTCGGTAAATCAGAAACACCAGTACATGTGTTCGGCGTAAATACGGATTTTAAGTGCTCAGCAAATATTTCACATTTTCCCGTATCGCTTCTTGTCCACCCTCCGGTGGATGTGCTCAGAGGTGGCTTAAACTCAACGGGTGTTTTAAGCTTTCTAGCAGCGCGCCACAAAGAGTAATTTGATGCTTGTGTGACATCAAGACCTTCCAGATAATTTTTAAGAGATGCAGTTTTTTCAGATGCAAGCAACTCTTGGAGTCATTTAGTCCACTCTTTAAATCTGATTTTATTTTGGGGTGATCTGTGCTGTTGCCAGCTTCCCTTCTAGCTCTTTTTTTCCATACACGAGATATTCAATATCCCTAGAATAAATTTTATTAAACCCAGTCTGCTGATGGGAGGTAGTGGCTTGCTCAGCAGCATGTTTAATTTTTTCATCAATATCATTTTGTAATATTTAGCGTAATATTTTCCCTGCAATGACTACTAAGATATTTGTTGAATCCCAGCCAATTAGCACCATTGTTAATCTTTATATATGGGTGAGGTAAGTCACTTCTTAGTGGGTTACAGATTGAACGATAGTGGGAGAGTGATCGGAGGAGAGATCTAGAGAAGTTTCAACATGAATTAAGTCCCTAGAAATATTTTTCATGACGCCAAAATCTATAACATCCGGAATTTTTCGTACGTCAGTAGGCCAGTAAGTGGGCTCCCCACTCGAAATAACATCCAATCCCATTTTTGAAATTGTATTAAACAAAGCTCGACCTCTAGGTGTTACAAGGCGCGAACCCCAGTACGTATGTTTTGCATTGTAGTCTCCAGCTGCCACGAAACAAGATCCAAGCGATTTGTAGAACTTTTCATACTGATCTTCCGTAACTAAAAATCTGACAGGTGAATAAATTGATGATATCACGAAATTCGAACAAAAATTTTCTACAAAAATATTCTTAGCTTGCATATATTCTTCACTAACGTTGTCAAGGATATAGTGCTTGAGTCTTGACTTAATTAGAATTGCAGATCCACCGCATGATCTCCCTCTAGGGTCCTTTGTATCAGCCATTAATGCTAGCCAATATGCTAGCCATTAATTTTGCAAAAGCTTCTCGAAGTCAAATGAGTCTCAGAGACCATTATGTCAATATTTTTTTCCGTAAGGAAGTGCTCAAGTACATTTTTATGTTGGCGAATGCCGTTTGCTTTCCGGAAACATATTTTTAACGTGTTCATAGCTTGTTAATTAATGCCTGAAGCAGTATATTCTGCATTCGTAGCATTTCTTGCATCATGCTTGTCATATTTGTTGTAAAGTTGTTAAAAGTTTGCACAAGATTTTCAATAGTGGCTTCAATGCGATTAAAATTAAAGTTTGAGTTTGTATTTGTTGAATTATTTGGTGGTGAATAGAATTTGTGTCGGAATCGAACTAGCATTACCAGCATTGGCATACGATACACGTGAAGTAACTGGTTGGCTCATTTGAACAAGATTGGCGGAGTAAACGTTTACTAATTGGGCTGGAGCTAATTTTGGTTTTTGTCCCATAGTTTGTTTAACGACAGAATATACAGGACATCCTCTGTAGTTAGCGGTGTGATTACCTCCACAGTTACTACATTTTTTATCACTTTGATTTTTTGGGTTATTGCAACTAGCAGTGCCGTGTAATTCGCCGCACACAACACAAACAGTATTTAAATTGCAGTAAGTTTTTGTATGGCCATATTATTGGCAATTATGGCACCGCACGGGACCTGAACGCTTATGTGGCTCTTCGACTGTGATTTTTCGGTACAAGAGGTATTTTAGGATATAAATTGGATGTGTCTCGTTTTTTTCAACTGTATATCATTCGGCTCCAGTTAAACACGAAATAGAGGTCTATGCCCTTCAATACTATTTGTAGGCCTTTAGCACTCTTAAGTTGGTATGTATAAAAACTTGTTTTATTTTTCTCAAATTGAGTCACAATTTTTCGGAAACCTTTTTCTGCATATATTTGTATTTTTGTTTCGTCAATATTACCTCGTTTAATTGGAATTATATGAAAAGTATTATCACCAATGACCGACAGTAGTTTTCTAATAAGTGCGTTAGAAGTTTTCTCTCAAATTTATAGGTAGTGGCTTAAAAGACTTTTGCGATGATGCAGCGGGCTTGTCGTCGGTGTCTTGCAATAATGAAAAACGATTTTGACGATTGGTAGATGTTGCGCTGATATCCCTAGATATCTTTGGAACAGATAAAATTTTTGAAGAATTCGGGCTTCGCCCACGCTTTACCACAGTTATATATCTGTCCATTCCGACTTGTACCTTGGGTTTTGAGCTACTGTTATCTGTAGTGATAAATATGTTAAGTGACGAACAAGAGAGCCTGAAGGGAATAATATTACTGACTTATATGAAGAAGTACTAGGCAACTGTAATGTTAATGAATCATTCCTATTTGGCATTGGACAAAGCGAAGTTGATCGCTGACGAAAAATTGGCTTTGCTGTTAAAAAAAGACTTTCATCAGATTTATTATTTATATTTTTTTCATTAAGAGTTCCAGAACTCACAGTAAAATACGCATTTCTGCCCTTAGAACTCACTTCAAAATTTTTTGTATTTGAGGTACTCATATAGAGTATTCCTCAAGGGCAATTTATTTATGTTTTTTTGTTTGCGTTTTTTTTTTGTTTTTGTTATTTCCACTATGTAAAAAAATATTAGCAAAGCAATAAAGCTTATTTATTAAAGTCAGTATGTACCTATTACGAATAATATGTACTACGAATATCTTTTTTTTGTATACTTTTTTGTTTGTTTAGTAAGTATGTAAGAAAAATTCCACTAATCGACTGTTCAGTATGAAGGTACAATGAGAACTCAACCAATTAAAGTGAGAAATATATTTTTTTGGTTACAAATAACTATTATAGCAATAAAAAAATTTTTTTGGTTACCAATAACAATTATCTAAAGAATTTAAATTTTTTGGGTATTGCTACCTAAAATACGGTATTTAGAAAATTATTGAACGACTTCTATCTGTATCCGATATGTAAAATAAAATTTTTTCGAGCTCTTCCAAAAGTTGACGGCTTTAGGATTTCTTTGCAAATTTCAGTAATTTTAAATAAAACTTATTGCTCTTGTGCATAACTTTAATTTTAATTTGATTGCGAATTTTGCCGATTTTTTGGCATTCCTCATAATTCCACCTAAACAATTTCGGGATTATTTGCAATTTTGTGCCAATATTCGCGATAAAAGTAATTTTAAGCCGAAACTTGCCATTTAACTATTTTATCGATTTTTAATCCATCTATCTATTTGATGTTAGAAATTTGGTGTGAAGTTTTATAATTTTGGTAATTTTTGCAGTAAAATTTATTGTCCACAATTCTTTGTTTTGTTGCAGTTTTACTATTTTTAATAAGTATCAGACTTGGATATATTTTTGATGTTACCAAGTTTTTGCGAATTTTCGTAATTTTTGCGAATTTTTCAAGTTTTTGCATTCTTTGCATCCTTTAACGCTAATGTTAGCGTTTAAAAATAACTTTTAAGTTGTTTTTAATTAAAAAATTATTTGAGAGTTTTCGCAATTTTTTGCACATGGATTATTTTTGATTCTTAAAATCTAATATTTTATACAGATATAATCAGTTTTTGGGGATATTTTCCATTATTTTAATCTCTTGCGAATTATTATATATTTTGCGTATTTGAAAATAATTGGACATTTTGTCGAAAAGAAAAGTGAAAGGCAAAATAACTAGTTTAAATACCTCAATTACTATATTTATGAAATTGATAAATATTTATTATAAAACCGCCCGTTTTCTCAGCTTTGCCAAAGATATTTAAATTCCTTGTCCTGAATACCCCTTACAAATGCTTCTTTTACATCTAAAATACCATATTTTAGGCAGCAATGACCAACATATTCAAATTCTTTAGATAATTGTTATTGGTAACCAAAAAATTTTTTGGTTGCTATAATAGTTATTTGTAACAAAAAAAAAAATATTTCTCACTTAAATTGGTTACAATAACCAAAATAAAATATCTCTTACGATAATGGTTAAAAATAACCCAAACCAAATAAAATACATTTTTCAGTAACCTTTTCATTTCAAATAAAAAAATAACAATTATTTTCGTTCCATGCTTTATTTCGGATCCCTAATTATGTACATATGTAACTTAAAGTTAATCCTTATGAAATAATTTTACTCTATTCTTATGAACCGTAGAGGTTTTATTGTTTTTTATTCTTATTACTATATTCTTATCTTCTATTGCAATGACATTATAAGGTCCGGTGTACAATGGATATAACTTGTGTCCTGGTGCATTCTCTACTAGGACCATGTCATTTACTTGAATGTCTTGTGGACACGACATTTTATCAAAAATTCCCTTTTGCTTGAGCTTTGTTTTCTCAATTAACAATTTGGCTCGGTGGTGTGCCAATTGTAGTCGATATTTTACCTCTTTATCATAGGGTTCAATATTGTATATGGGATCTACCTCCCCTTTTAAAAGAAAGTTGAGTGGTGTGGGCGGTTTGCCAAACACCAACTCAAATGGACAATATCCATGTACTGAAGAAGGAGTGGTGTTATAGCAAAATTCAAAATATTTTACTCAGTCGTCCCAGTCCGTTTTGTTAGGTGATAAATAAGTTCTTCAATATTCGTTGAAGCTTCTATGCGAGCGTTCAACGGCACCTAAAGTTTCGTGGTGATAAGCTGTAGAGTGTAATTGTTGTATTGCAAGTAGTTTGCAGAGTTCTGCAAGTACTTGATTCTTGTATTCTGTGCCCATATCTGTGAGTAGTGTTTTCATGGGTCCGAATTTTAATATGCAATTCATGAAGATTGCTTTTGCCACAGATTTTGCTGATTTATCACGTATGGGGACGGCTATTAGATATTTGGATAGGTCGCATAACATTGTGTCCGCATACTCATTTCCTGTGTTCGATTTTATAAATGGCCCTATTGTATCTACTATCACAATGTCAAAGTGCTTGGCTGGGGTTCGTGTAAGTATCACATTTTCTCTGTATTTTGGCAGTACTTTGTTTAACTGGCACACGCAGTTTTTACATACTTTGTGACTTGTTTAGTCATATTTTTTCAGTAATAGTCTTTTCTAAGCTTATTCGCCACCCAGCAGTGGATCATCATGATTTTTACTTATTATTTCAAGTTATTCTTTTTCATCCATTATTATCTTTATTTTTGGCGTTAACGCAATTTCTAAATTATTTAATTTATTGTTCGCAATTTCTTTAAATTTATTAACTCGAGTATTTTCAAATATTTTATCATTAAGCGATAGTTGCAACTTTTGAATGCCAATATTATTAGCCATATTTTCTAGCCTTGGTAAGAATTGATCTAAATCAATTTTTCCATTAATAATAAAGTCATCCATCGCGGTTTTCATCAAGATATGTTTCCCTTTTATTAGTGAACACCTAGATGTATCTACTATTTGGGTAAACTTTAAACGAACCAGTTTTCTAACTTCGTTTGTGTTAGTAACTTCATATACGCGAGGCTTATGGCATTTTCTTTTCTGGAAAAAAATGTTACACTTATTACACTTTTCACTGAAAATTCGCAATAAAATAATTTTCTGAAATATAAATTTTTTTAGAAATTATTGTATCATCCCTTGCGAGCTTAAATTTTTTCTTTAAACGAACGCTGAATTGTATTTTTTTTAATAATAAGTTAAAAAATGTGACACTTTTTCCAGAAAAGAAAACGCTATTAGTGTTTATTTGTTCAATGTTACAATTTGTATCAGTATTATCAATATTTTGTTTCTTGGTTTGTAATCGTGTAGTGACTTGTAGTATGTTAATGTGTTCACCCATATCTTTAATGTCACTAAAATTCATGCGTGATAGAGCATTGGCTCCGCAATTTTGTTTTCCTTGTATGTATTCTGTTGTAAAATCATATTCCTCAAGGTCTAATCTAATTCGCGTTAGTTTAGATGAAGGGTTTTTCATTGAGAATAGGTATACTAATAGTCCATGGTCGCTTCTAACTAGAAATTTCGTTCCATAGACATAGGGACGGAAAAAGTTGATAGCCCAGTGTATTGCGGTTAGTTCTTGTTCTATAACTGATTTATTTGATTCACCTTTGGTAAAGACCCTTGAGGCATAAGCGACAGGTAGGTGAATATCATTATGTTGGATGCAGGCGTCTTTGCTTGCATCCGTCTTTGCTTGCATCCGTTGTGATGCAAAATTGCTTTCGGGTACTGTAATATTTGTGGTGATAAAAGAGAATTTTTTAGATATTGGAATGCTTCCTCGCAGTCTTTTGACCATATAAATTGCGTATTTTTCCTTGTTGTTAATCTTGTGAGATGTACTGAATGCTTAGCAAAGTTTTTTATGAACCTGCGGTAATAGTCGCAAAAAGCAACAAATCCTCTTGCATCATCAGCATTTTTGGGTGCCGGGTAGTTTTTTATTATTTCGAATTTTCCATCATCTGGGAAAATTCAGTACATTTATGGCCCAAAAATGTTACCTGATGTTTAAAAATACGCATTTGTCAGGGTGTAACTTTAAGTTGAATTTCCTACATATTTCGAAAATATCTTTAAGATTTACAAGCATATGATTTTCTGAGCATCCTAAGACAACAAGATCGTCCATATACAAGAACGCTTGGGACGGCTTCAGGCCTGCGAACGCCATTGTCATCATGCGTTGGAAGGAATTAGGGGCTATCTTGAGTCCATAAGAGAGTCTTTTAAATCTGTAAGATCTAGCGTTAGTGGAGAAAGAAGTAACGTCTCTGGAGCTATCTTCAAGTTCTATTTGATGAAAGCCTGACATGAGGTCAAGACATGAAAAATATTTGGCTCTTCCCAGTTGGTCCAAAATGTCATCAATTCTAGGAAGAGGGAATTTGTCAGCCATAAGTGTTTTATTTACTTGCCTATAATCAATGACTAGTCTCCATCTCTTTTCGTTGTTATTTGGTAACGATTTTTTGGTACAAGCAATATTGGACTATTAAATTCGTATACAGAAGGTTCCACTATGTCATCGCTTATGAGTTTTTCTACCTGACTATTTATTTCGGACTTTTGTGATTCTGGAATCCTATAGTTTTTTATGTAAACTGGTGTGTTGTCTTTTAATCTTAGTTTTTGCTTATAAAAATTATTACATTAAATTTTTTCATTTTCTAAACCGAAAATGTACGTATATTGTGAACATAATTTTGTCAAATTATTATATGCAAATTTTGGGAAGTTGGCTTGAAGTTTTTTTAGAATTTGTTTTGATCTGGATTCCCTTTTTTATGTTGGTATTGTGAAGTTTGAACTAGATAGTAATTATCTAAGTTTTCTGTGATAACTTTTGTATTTGAGATAAATGCATTTTCATCTGTGGTGTTAATAATACGAACGTAAGGTAATTTGTTTGATGTGACGGAGTTGACTTTGTATATACCGGGGGAAACTTCCTGGTTGGGTACAAATATAAAACTATTTTCCGTTTCAACGTTTAAGGTAGAATTAATAAAATCGTATCATTCTACTTTACAGCTTGCCGTATCGTTCAACTTTGTGCACAAGTTATAGAAAATGTAACAGTTTGCACACCACATTTTTTTTGTCTGGCATTACATGCGGCGTTTTTGATATTCGCTACAGAAAAATCTGTTTTCTGCAGATTCCTACGTCAGCAGTGCTGCCACCACATATTTTATAACTAGTAACATGCATTATATATGGTACGGTTTTTGTCAGCTGACACGCAACATCACGATACGATTTTACTAATTCTACCTTTACTCTTCTAATGACTTCGCTTCGTGCGGGTATTGACAAAGATTTTGTGAAGAAGGTTGATTTCTCAATTTGAAGATTATTTCATTTGAGAAATCGTCTGGCCGGAGTACTAATAGTTGACTATTTTTACCAAAATCAAGGATGCAGTTGTACTTTGTAATGAAATCAAGACCCAGAATACCATCAGTGGGTATTGGAAAATTATCATCAACAATGAAGAAGTCATGTTTAATAAGAATATTTTTAATGTGATGATCGTAAAGGATATGCAAGAATAGTTAAACATACGTAGGTAGAGTAATATAACTTCGTTCTAACCTAAATAGAAAAATGAAAAAATGGAAAAGCAGGGGAAATGAATAGTGATACTTACAGATGTATTTACCAAAGGTAAATCATTAATTGTACACAACAATCATTTCTCACATTCCGTTTCATTAGAATTTACGTTAAATAGCTGATGTTAAAAACAACTCTACCCAAGTAGATAGACTAGGGTGCTGATGAAGTGCGTTGCTGCACAGAAAAATATCGGTATTTTCCTCAGCTTAAAAATCTAGTTTAATTTTTCTTCTCTTCTTTAGAAACTCACATTAATTAATAAAAATATTTCATTCAATAAGAAATGAAATTACTGAACTTAAGCCCGAATAAGAAATTATTTCTAATTTTTTAATTTTTCAATTATTGCTTCAATTTAATTGATACCTTCTATTTTATTTACATTGCTCGTTATTTTTCTATGTATTATATTTATAAGGAGGGATTCGAGATTTGTTCCTTTTATAGATACTAGCAAATTAATTGCGTCAATGAATTTACGCAAATTTATGAAATTACCATTAAAATCAGGTAAAATTTTGCTAGCAGATTCTAGAAATTTAATGGGGTCAGTCATGGTTAACTCTTTTGGGGTACTCTGGGGTAAATTCAATGCTGTAAGCTTTATATTTTCGGTATTAAAAGGTAATGTGAATGGCAATTCAAGTTCTTCACAAATTTTTGAAATTTTGGTTCGCAAGTTATCTAGAATTGTTTCGCTTTCGGTAAAATGCTCCTCTGTTAATTTCTTCTTAGTTTGATTGATTAAGGTAACTGTTTTGTTATAATAGATTTCCAAAAGTTCCAAATGCTTGTTTATGGTTTCTATACTTGGTTTTTGAGTTTTATTTATACATTTGAAAGTTTTATCAAATTTAGTCCTATAAGAAAGAAGTTCTTCAACTACAATTGACCATTTGTCCTGAGCCATTGAAACGAAAATCGAAAGGAAAATTATTTTTGCTTCTTCTTATTATTTTATTTTCAAATTATTTCTTAATTATTAAGCAAGAGTAAAAAAATTTACTTTTTTTGTAATTAATCATAATACATTTTTTAAATTATTTTGGGCGTTTTTAACTTGATTAAAAAAAATTTCATTGTTTATAAAATTTTGTCTTTCTTATTGTTAATTGTTTTGGTTAATGTGAAATTTAAGTAACTTTTTAATTTTAGTAATGATAAAAGCAAACAATAAAATTTTACACTTTTTGCATAAATTTTAAAATTGTTTCATTTAAGTTAAAACAGTTTTTTTGTTTATTTTAGTAATTACTCTTCCATATAAAATATATGATGATATTTGTTTTTGGATATTAGCAAAATATACAACTATTTATATAAATATGAATAATAAAAAAAAAATTACCAGCATCTTTCTCATGAAGTAGTGAGTTTTTGATGTCCATGAGTTAAATTGGTTGCCTGAAATATCAGATGTTTTACGGCCTTGTTTTGCTGATGTTGATTGTAGAAACTATTTGGTATGTTGCACATCTTCATAAACACTCCCACTGGCACAAGCACATTATTCATGAAAGTTTTTGTTGTCTATATATATTTTTTTTAATTATATTTTAATGTTGTTAAATACGGGGCTGGGGCCATTGACTCATTATCATTAGTTTTTTTTTAAGAAATAAGAAACGATTAGTATCACTAATACTAGGCCTAGTCCAACTTCTATAATTAAGTGGGTGTTAGTGTCTTCTTTTTTTACCTCTTTTTGTTCATCACTTTCACTAACACTTTTTCCTACCTCGTATCCCACAAATATGGCGGATATGGTTTGGAGCACTTTTGACTACCAGCCCATTTTTCAAATGTTAAAAGTTCACTACTTTTCTTCTAAATGTTCACTACTTTTTTTCAATTATTTATAGACTCCGTCCTGTCACTGTCGCCATCTAAACACTTTGATTACAATCATGAATATATTTTATTGAATCATTAAAACTATACTTATATGCTAAAGAAAAGTGCCATGAATGCATGTGTCATCAACATAAAAGAATTGTCAAAATTATTATTAAAAGAAACTTGAGTATGTATTTTATATTTGGGTCAACTGTAGAAATATTCACGAAACTTGATCCCAGTGCATATTTAGGCCACTTGAAATTGTTTAACAAAGAGAATTACTAATTGTTGGTGGCAATGAACTCAACTACAATACGAATAAGTCATAGTATGTAGCAATACATTTAGGTTGACATTGGATATGTTAGAACAATTAAACGAAACTTAAAGTGTTATTAAGGAGGAAATCATTATAGAAGTTGTTGTGACACCTGTTTAACATACATTCATGACACTATCAGGGAGATAACAATTTAAAATAAAACGCTCTGCAAATTGATGTGGAAAAACCTCTCTGATGGGACTACTCGGTCGGACAATGTTGACCAAATGTTGTACATTGTTATTTGTTTTATTTTATTTTTTATTTTATGTATTTGTTTCCATTAGACTTTAAGAATAAAATTCTTTTATAGTCGAAAAATAAAAATATTACATAATATACACCGTATATACTACTAAATATGATTTATCGGCAAACATCGATTGATATTGAAAATTGTTTAAATTATATGGAAAAAAACATAAGTGAATGCAATTAATAAACTTCTAAATATCAGAATAGAAATAAGGATTGGTGATATGTACATAGAAAGAAGTTTGATTGGCCAAGTAAGGATTACGATAACGTTCGATGCAAAAAAATCAAAGAAGAAGCCTTGATAAATACCCTAAGAAAGCTCCACGTATGAATGGAAACAGTAACAAGATGCTGATAAATTTGCCTTGTATTGCAAATGGAATCTTGCTATTTATTTTTAATGCCATATTACGGCTAGAGTAATATCCACACCACTGGAAGCTTGCCAAGGTCAAAATGATTCCAAAGCTGAGTCACATAGTCCAATAAGTTTACTGTCAACAATATCAAAGCTTTTCGAAAAGCTCCTCATGACATAATTGTTTTAGAAGTCAGCAAAGCACCATTTAACAAAATATATTGGTTCAATTTATAAAAAGAACTTTTGAAGAAAAGAAATATTGTTCAGCCTTCTTTATTGATGTTTCTCAGGCATTTGATAAAGTGAGCCATAAAAGCCTAATTTTAAAATTGAGCAGTAATATCCACACTTCTACATTTGCCCACGATACAGCCTGCCTTAGTATGCATGAAAACCCTTACGAGGCGTCTCGATATTTTCAGGAACATATTACCCAGCTGGAATTGTGGTTAGTCTTATGGAGAGTTAAAGTAAACGAACTAAAGTGTGTTCAGGTAACATTTACCCTACGAAGAGATACCTATTCCCACATTCGAATCAACAATCAAGTTGCTCCTCACAATTCACATGTGAAATACCTTGGTATACACCTTGACCGACGGTTTACATGAAACACCGCATTGACTCGAAATTTGACGGTTAACAACATCGGCTTCTTGATACATAAAAAATCAAATTTACCTCGTGGTTTAAATATACCACTTGTGACTGCAGAAATTGCAAAATACTCGGGAAAACATTTAATAAAACTCGAGTCAAATCCTAATCCGCTGTATCGTAATATATTGAACTTAACTGGACAAATCAGCTTAAAAAAGAGGGATTCAAGGACTCTAATGCGCAACAGTCCAGATGAAACTTCTTGAAAATATTGTTTGCTTAGAACGACTCTTGTGTATTATTAATTAATACAGTAAATCCCAGTTAATTAGTTATCAAAAAAGTTTTGATTTTTGGGGTTATTATCCTGCAAAGGTATTAATTGTATATTTGCATATATATCGTGCCATAACCGGGAAAATAGCTTAAGCGATATAATTTTCAAACTTTAATTTTTGACCAAAATCGATCATTTGCGATCGTAAATAGTCGATTTTTATTTAAAAAAAAACGAAGTATAAAAAAATGTGTCGCTTAAGCTATTTTAGCGGTTATGGCTCAATATGTACTCTGGTACTTTTGGGCAAATAAACGAGGATATTTTAGGGGAAATTTTATTTTGGGGTAAAATATTTCTGGGTAGTTACTCTAAATGGGTAACTAGCTTAGAAATTGGTGGCGTGGCAGTACAAGTGAAAGATGTAGACGAGAAATTGCACGAGCTGGAAGCAAAAATCGTCTATCTCCAGTGCCAAGGCGGACCAGTGCGATTTGTTCCAGAGGTTTCCAGCAGGATAAAGATGCCTTGTTTCGATGGCAGTGCACCACTGAACATCTTCCAATTTCAGTTCGAAACAGTGGCTAACAGAAATGGATGGGACAGTGAAGAAAAGTCCATAGAGCTAGTTTTGGCCTTAAAAGGTGCGGCGGCAGAAGTACTCGAAACTGTACCAGTAGGCTGCAGAAACAGTTTTGATGACATAATGGCAGCACTTCAATGCAAATATGGCGGTGAGCACAAGCGTGACATATACCGCATGGAATTGCGATGTAGAGGACAAAAGCCCAATGAGTCTCTACAAGATTTCGCAATAGAAATCGAGCGGTTGGTGCAGCTTACGTATCCAGGCGAAAACCATCCATTCCTGGATCATGTCAAAATGGAGGCGTTTGTTAATGGCATCCGCGACCCTGATATCAAACTTGCAGTGTGTGCTACGCAAAAGGCAACCTTCGCAGAAATGGTTTCATTTGCACTAGCTCAGGAGACTGCTAGGCTGATTTTGAAGCCACATGTGTGCAAGGTGCGGAACATGGAATTCCTTGCCGAAAATGATAATAGTCTAGTCTCTAGCACTAAGGAGGCCGTGAGACAAGCATTGGCGGAGAAAGAGCACAAAGCTGCGGCAAAGTTGGTCATTACCAGCGCAACTGCAAGGCGCCAAGAAAGAGAGCCAGATCTGTTTCGCCATCAAGGAACAGTAAACGGGAGAACCAACAAACAACACAATAGTCCCATTTAAACTAAAACGAGCTAGCACTAAGGGGCAAGAGCTAGCTCCCACAAAAGACGGCCCCACAATCTCCATATCAGTGATGCTGCAGAAAAATAGCAACCTTATTGCATGTGGATAAATCAATGGTGAAAGGCACATCCTTACCATAGACACAGGAGCGTCACAGTCAATAATCAGGCCCGATGTAGTGAAGGGGGAATGTGAAACTATAAGTAATGTACGACTACGTACAGCTACTGGGGAGCCTGCCACTGTCTATGGTAAAACTGAGGCGAAGGTGACTATTGCCAATATCAGTGTGAAACACGTATTTATTGTTGCCGATATTGTAGACGAGGTTATTATTGGAGCCGATTTTATGATAAACCACGGAATCAACTTGCATATTTGGCAACAAGTGATGATTTGGCGTAATGTTGAAATACCGCTTGATGTTGGATATGACAATCAGATGCACGTCAAGAAACTGCTTGCTATTGAAAATCAGACATTACCACCACGGTCTGAATCAGTAATATGGGCACAAATGGAGGGAGATTGTGAGGACAATCGGTTGTGGGTAGTAGAACCAGCAGAAATTAAGAGCGAGCTATTAACAGCAAAAGCCCTCGTAAAAACTTGCAATGGAAGAAAGGTTCCCATACGGGTACTTAATTTATCAGCCCAAGAAAAAGTCATCAACAAGAATTCTCAAATAGGTCAATGTGCTCAAGCAGAGGCAATAATAAACTGCGATAAAAAGCCAGAACTTGCCAATTTGTCTGCAAAGGAGCGTGAAGAATTTCAGATACATGTGGAGCGATGGGTAGCAGGGCTATCACCTCCTGACAGAAATAAAGCCAAGCAACTGCTAAAAAGGCACGCCTGAATTTTTGCTGGGCAGAATAAAAGCCAAGGGAGAACGGCAATAGTGAAACACGAAATAAATACTGGCGAAATAAGGCCAAAAAAACTGGCACCCAGAAGTATACCACTGGCTAAGCGAACTGAGGTAAAAGAGCTCGTCAATGAAATGGAGCGGTGTGGTGTAATCGAACCATCTTCAAGTCCCTGGAGCTCACCGGTAGTGCTAGTAAAGAAAAAGGACGGCAGTACTCGATTTTGTGTCGATTACAGAAAACTAAACGACGTGACTAAAAAAGACAGTTACCCACTACCCAGAATTGACGATACCTTAGATACGCTTGCTGGAACGAAATGTTTCTCCACATTGGATCTACAAAGCGGTTATTGGCAGGTGGAGATTGCAGAGAAAGACAAGGAGAAAACTGCTTTTAGCGCATGCGATGGTCTGTGGCAGTTTAATTATATGCCATTTGGGCTCTGCAATGCTCCGGCTACTTTCGAGCGGCTTACGAAGCAAGTGTTAAAAGGATCGCACTGGAAAACATGCTTGTTGTATCTTGATGACATAATTGTAATGGGGAAGACTTTTGATGAACACATTAAAAATCTTACTGAAGTCTTTCAGCGCATATCATCGGCATTTCAACAGATGAAGATAAGATACGAGCAGTAAAGGACTGGCCTCGTCCAAGAAATCTTCACGAATTGCGCAGCTTTTTGGGCCTTTGCACATACTACAGACGCTTTGTGCCAAATTTTTCCAGCGTAGCTGCAAGCTTGCATGAGCTAACAAAGAAGTCACAACCATAAGATTGGGGTGAATTACAGGAGAATGCTTTCCAGACACTAAAAGATTTATTGTGCACATCACCAGTCTTAGCATATCCAGTTGCTGGAGAAAAATTTGTGCTAGATAGTGATGCACGTGGATATGGAACAGGAGGTGTATTATCGCAGGTGATTAATGGAACAGAAAAAGTAGTGGGCTATTGCAGCCGAATACTTTCGAAACCTGAGAGGAACTACTGTGTGACACGACGGGAACTTCTGGCAGTGCTGGAGTGCATTAAGCATTTTCATAAATACTTGTACGGCCAACACTTTACTTTAAGAACTGACCATTCTGCGCTCAGGTGGCTACTGCAGTTTAAAAATCCTGAAGGGCAGCTAGCACGCTGGATTGAACGTCTCCAGAGCTACGACTTCAGCATTGAGCACAGAAAGGGTGCAAAGCATAATAATGTTGATGCTCTGTCACGGCGGCCCTGTAGCTTAGAGTGCAGACATTGTTCAAAAGTCGAGGCAAAAGAATGTGTCATTGATGTAAGGCTTACAAAAATTGGTACGGAAGAAGACTGGTCAGAGGCGCAAAGGGCAGATCCTGCACTGGGAAAAATCATAGCGGCTAAAGAGGAGGATAGAAGACCAACCCGTAATGAGATATCAGCTGAAAGTCCACTGGTAAAATCCATAATGGACCCAGCGGTGGTCACCTGGGCGTAACAAAAACGCTCGAAAAGTTAAAACAGCGTTTTTATTGGATTAGATGTCAACAAGACGTAGCCGAATGGATAGCAAATTGCACACAGTGTATGAAGGCTAAAGGTCCAGCAAAACGAAGTCGGGGTCTGCTGCAAAAATATAACTCGGGAGCACCCTTTGAGAAGATAGCAATGGATGTAGCAGGACCTTTTCCAGTCAGCAACGCTGAGAATCGTTATATTCTTGTAGTGATGGACTATTTCAGCAAATGGCAAGAAGTTTATGCCATACCCAACCAGGAAGCCAGAACGGTTGTGGACGCGTTTGTAAGCAACTGGGTATGTCACTATGAAGTTCCTATTGAACTGCACTCTGATCAAGGTAGAAATTTTGAGTCTGCCATATTTAAAGACATGTGCGAGCTATATGGGATAAAGAAAACCAGAACACCACCACTTCACCCACAGTCTGATGGCATGGTAGAGAGGTTCAACCGTACATTAGAAGAATATTTGCGAAAAGTGGTGAGCGCGCATCAAAAGGACTGGGACGAGCACATTCCGCAGTTTCTATTAGCATACACCCCAGATGTGCATGACACAACATCGCGAACAGCTGCAAAAATTATTTTTGGAGCTGAGTTAAAGTTGCCTGGAGATTTAGAGTTCGGCGTCAAGCCTACACAAACAAATGAAGCAGATACTGGCACTTTCCAAAGGCAAGAAAATTTAAATGAGCTACATGAATTTGTACGTAGCCGAATTAAAATGGTCAATAATAAGATGAAAGTTAGATACGGCCGTGCTGCAAATTCTAAAGGCTTTAATGAAGCTCAATTGGTTTTACTTTTCAACCCACAGCGGAAAATAGGATTGTCTCCAAAGCTACAGACTCACTGGGAGGGACCATATACGATGGTAAAAAGGTTAAACGATATCGTCTATAGAATACAAAAACACAATAGCCCAAGGTCAAAAATGAAAGTTGTACATTTAGAACGACTCGCAAACTATGGAAAGCCGGATAAAGCAAAGAACTATCTGGAAGTATTTAACTAAAACACTAAACGTACACACATATTTACGTGCAAACACTATAGCAACAACAATAATTGAGTACATAGCTACAGACATACACACATACAAATAAAAATGCGAGCACTTATGGTAACCACCCTGTACTACCAGTAGCACACCGCATTGCCAACATAAGAGTCGTTACCTTCAAATTCAAAATAACGGCCAATCGAATTATCTACAAACGCCTAGAAGCAGCATCATGAATTTTCCCGATTGTGCTAGAGGACTGTTTGAACATCTGGCTACCAATAGTAAATGACAATACAGATGGCATCATGCATAGATACCATTACTAAGTACAGACATGATATTACGTCACCTATCGGGCGAACATTCGAGAACCGGTTCCTGTACTATAAAAAGTGGCAGCATGTGCGAGAACAGGAGTACTAATCAGAAAGTAGTCAAGTAGATATCGTTGAGTCAGTGCTAATCAGAAATTAGTCGAGCCAGCTTCGTTGAAAGTGGATAATAACGATAAGAAGTAGTTAAGTAAAGACAAGTTGTAATTTGCTTCGTTAACAATAAAAGAAAAAACAGTAGCAAATAAAAATTGTGTGTTATTTATTTTTTATTTTTGAGCAATCAAAAGAACTCACACGTTTAATAAAATTTAAACGTAACAATATGTTGCAGTTTAATATGGAAAGACGTTTTTATTTACATACATATATTAAGAATATTTAAAAATGTAAATGGATAAAGGAAGGTGAGGAACTCATAACCATGTATGTTCAGTTTGACTACCGACTAGGTTCTACATTCGTAAAATGAAATGAAAGTGACATTTTCTCTTGGTTTGTGTTCTCAATTTCGTAAACGTGATTTAAAAAGTAAAATTTCATTTTCAGTTTGTTTCAAATGAAATTGAAGTGTTCTGTAATCCAATTTCACTACAAAAAAAGTAATTTGAATTCGGCAGCAAACAACATTGTGAAAGAAAATGCTTTTTGGTAAAAATAAAATATTTGTAACTATTTATTGCAAAAATACGAAAATGTTAGCACATAAATAACATTTTAATATAAATTATCTTTTTATTGTTTATTTTATTTGTGTTTTAAAGGGGTAAGAACAAAAACCCGGAGTAAGAGGTGTCGTTGCTAAAATATATGGGAAACAAATCCGGGATTATCTAAAGGGTTCTGTTAGTGATTTCCTTAATGCGTTTAGAGATTTTTAGCGAACTTGCGATTTTTCTGCGAACTTGCGATTTTTCGCGTTTTTTCCGAGTTTATTTTCCTTTTAAAAACTTTGGCGACTTCTAATAAATTTCAATTTCAATTTCATTGTTCGCAATTAAGTTTTTGCAAGTGTTCTGCTTCCTATGAGATTTCACGAATTTTAAACAATATTAGACTGTGCTATTATGCCACTGTTATTAAGGTTTTGTGAATTTTCGCGATTTTTTACCGAATTTTTAGCATTCCTTAAAGTTTTAGCAATTTTTAATAAAAATTATGGCTTTTTTTAATTTTTAAATTTTTCGCAAACTTTGTTATTTTTGCGGAAGATCTAGTTTTTGCAACGTTTTTGGCTTTCTTTATCTATTTTTAATTTTTGCAACGTTTTTGGCTCTCTTTACTTATTTATATTTAGGGAATTAAAATTTAATTTTTTGCAAGGTTTGGCGAATTATCATAATGTTTTGCACTTTCTCCCGAGTTAACCTTACAGTTTCAGCGAGCTTAATCAATTTTAGTTTATTTTCAAAATTTTCGCAATGTGTGATTTATTCGACTTTTAATCAAGTTCAAGTTTAAAAGACGAATTTTCGCAACGAATTCATGAAGGGAAGTTCGTCGAACTATGCGAAGTTCGCCGTTCGTTCCAATTGTGTTTATAGCATAAGATGTGTTTTTTCTATGTTGCTTGAAATATTTATTTGAAATAAACTGGGAATGAAATCGTCGTGGAAAAAAGTTTCATTACTTTTCTAGAACACAGTGATATCAACTTTACGGAATTAAAAACGTTTTCATTTCCATATTGTAGTGGAATGTAGAACCTGGCAGTACAATGTATTTAATTTATTATAAAAACTTTGTATAATTTTCAAATGGTATTTCAACTTTTGGATAGTTTTCTTAAACTTTAATGTATGCGGACAGAATTATGAAGTTCCTTTCCATACACATTTTTTTTAAATTTAATTTTGCAGAATAAAATAGACCCCCAATTAAATGTCCATAAATTTCACATACAATAGATATTAATTCGCTTATATCGTTTTAAATATTCGTATTCGCGGATATCGTTTTAAATATTCGAATTCGAATTCACGAATATCAAAAGTTGACATTCGACAGATGTATGTAGTATACATACTCGTACATAATATACATATGTAGGCAACACGTATGATCAATTAACTAAATAAATGAGAAAAACATACGTATTTTTGTACAAAATTAGTAATTTTTTCTGTTACGTAACATTTTCAAGGACCCCCTCCCCCCCCATAACAAATCGTAACAAATTTCGAACTTCCCCCCAGGAGCGTTACGTAATATATGGACAGTCCCTTACTGCATTTTACTGCAAAAGTAAAAAAACACACCTAATTTTATCAGCTATTTTATTATCATCATCGATTGTTTGTAGCGGCGAGAAATAATTTTGTGTGCTCAAGTTAAGCACAATGTTGTTGTTTCTGTTTTTTTTTTGTTATTTTTTAGGCATTATGTCCACGAGTAGTGGACGTCGAGAACGTTTAATGTTGTTTTTGCAAAATGTTATTGCACTACACGCAAGTTTATTTTTGTTAAAAAGAATTTTTAATTATTTTAATAACACTGAGGATTTTTTTAAATTGATAACGTATCACTGCAGAGATTTTGAGTTAACGATACAAAAGCTTAAGCAAGAATGACATTGAAATTGATTATTGAGGGGCTAGATAAATCCTAAGCTCATTTTACAGTTGATAATGCAGATCACTAGGGACCTTTACTCATTGGAAAAAAGTGCGATAAAAAATATTAAAAAATATAAACAATAAAGCACAAATTGAAAATTAAATCATTTTTTAATATTTCTTACCTAATAAATCATGTCCATGATTAGAATTTACCAAATACTGAGCCACAGCAATGACATAAAAGTGAGTAGAGTATTGGAACTTGTCTAACATTTTCTCTAAGACCACGTACATAGATTTGAAAAAGTTTTTGATTTGCAAACTGCCATCATTTTGCTAAATAGTTAAATCATATACATATTTAGGAAATATGCTATATTCAAGTAGGTTTATGTTATATCTACTTACCTCTTCGTCATATAGTATAGCTTCAAAATAATACGAAAATTGCTTTAAGCTCAATGGCCCTATTATACCCAAACATTTAAGAGCTTCTAAACTAATGTTATCAATCTTAGTTTGTCTCACAATTTGCAATAAATATCTAATTAAATGATAAAGCAAATCATTGTCATCGGCCAAGTTACGCAGGAACTTTAAGATCTGAAATTTGTAATTATTTTTTGAGTACATAAATCATTTTTTAATTTTTTTTAATACTCGTACTTACATGATTTTGCAACATATTTAAACTGTCCACCGTGTTATTATTATTTTTCAAAACTATTTTGAAATGTTTCTGCCATTCTTGAGAATTTGCGCTTTCATTTGGCAAAGAGTCTAAAATAGCTTGCAAATTAACAAATTTTTCATCAATTAAAAAATCATATTTTAAATTTTCCTTATCACGTATGGAATGTTTGAAATCGTTTATAAAATGTTCACAAATCTCTATAACTTTCTCCTTAGTCTCTACGTTGGAGGTATTTTTATATAATTGTAACATTGATTTGCATATGCGATGTAAATGTTTTTCCATAAAATGCTCAATATCATTGAAATGTTTAATTTTATCCAGAAAATTTTCGAGGGCTCTAAAAGCTAACTTCTGAAGGTCATTTAAAGTGGCAGATTCCATACAATAAAGGCAGTAGTAGATAATATCTCGCATGAAATAGTTTGTTAAATCTTTGGACATCGAAGCATGTTGAAGTGCGTCTAAGACCATGTCACTCAAGGTGTAAAATTTGTAAAATTGTTTTAAGGCATCGATGGGAAACAGACATTCACTGCAGGTTTTTTTTAAAGCACCCAGCGTTTTAACCAAACGTAGCGGATATTTGGCAATAAAAGTTTTAAGCATATCGGGTTTAGCTTCGTTGGTAGTGTTGTTCTGAAAATATTATTAGAAAGGTTATACATATATATATTAGACAGCTGCATAAACATAAGAAAAAGCATGTTTGAAGATGATCGGCTCGGTTTTTGTATCATACTTAACTGTGTTCATTGTATTGAAACAACGCACAGTGGCGTGAAATAAAAAAAAAGTGGTAAAAAGTCCGCAACTTTTGAACTAGTGAACCGATTTCGATGAAACTAACTGTTTTGGAAAGAAAAAGTGTTGAACTTTTCAGAAAGTATATTTGGAGGCACCCTGTTGTAAGACAGGGTAGCTCTAAAGAACCTCAAAGTGGGAAACTGCGGTTGTCGAAATTTTTTCGGAGCTTGTAACTTCTGTAAATACACACCGATCTTAATAAATTTTTCAGCGGGATAATCAACGTTAAGAAACAAAAATAAAACATACTTAGAGCACCATTTTATCTCTTACAGTTTCCAAGTTATTTTACTTGAAATTTTTTTTTTTAATTTTTGGCCCTGACTTTTTTTTATTGTTGGTACATAACTTCTTTATTACTTGGCAAAAATCAGCTGATTTTGTTGTTTTTGAAAGAAAACTATATTACAATTTATATGAAAAAAGAATTTTATTGATATCTCAAAAATTGTAGCAAGGAATAATTTTGCAATTTGGATTTTTGAAAATTATGAGAAAATATTGTATATTTTGTGAAAAAAGTATTTTTAATTTTTTTTCGAATATTTTAAAAAATCATTAAATATTTGTTAAAAATTTTGATTGTTTCTGAGAGAGGAGGCATCAAGAAAGACTGTGAGTTAGATTTTAGAAATTGTTGATAGTGTACCCTACATCCAGCATTGGTCGTAGCATTTTTTGTTTTTGCAAAAAATCTAATTTTTGGATGTGGCAAAAAAATTTCACGCTCGTTTTTGTAAATTTTTTGACTTTTTATTATAAATTAACTTGTTATTAGTAACTTGTAAGAAACTCTTGACATCCTACTAGAGTTGAGCGATATTTGGAAACCTGTTACTTTTTCACAGCGATTGAAAAATCACATATCACAACTGTGACTGAATTTATCACGTAACAGGTTTCGGAAATATAGTTCTTTCATACAAACTGTGATTGTTCTTGTATGCTTACTTTACAGTAAATGAAGCTACCACATTAATTTTTTTTTTGTCAAGAAAAAATCGTCAAATCGTGTCAAATCGTCTTTTCTGGCAACTATGTACAGCTCACATTTTTATATTTGCCTGTTATACAACAATTCTCAATGTATGGATGGTGTTGATTGCTAATTGTTTATTCTTGTCGGTCTTCTTATTAGTATTTATCAACACACCAATACTAATACATACTTTTAAAGCAGAAGAGCTGAAATGTGTTAAACCGTGATCACAGTCACTGTTTAATTTCACTGCTGTTCTTCTTATTAGATTTTCTCAAAATATCAGAACTGCTATAAACAAAATAGTGCTAAACTGTGATCACAGTCGCAGTTTAAAAGAACAGCGATTTAGATATCACGTTCACAAGGAGCAACATTATTAAAAAATCACGTTATCGCTCACCACTACATCCTACACATAAATGTAGGAAGGGGAGGAAATTTTCTAAAAATGCTAAAAATTTTCTAACACAATTTTTCCCAATAAAAAAAGTACACCGCCTAGGTTCTACATTCGTAAAATGAAAGGAAAGTGAAATTTTCTCTTGGTTTGTGTTCTTAATTTCGTAAAAGCGATTTAAAAAGTAAAATTTCATTTTCAGTTTATTTCAAACTAAATTGAAGTGTTCTGGAATCCAATTTCACTACAAAAAAGTAATTTGAATTCGGCAGAAAACAACATTGTGAAAGAAAATACGTTTCAGTAAAAATAAAATTTTTGTAACTTTTTATTGCAAAAATACAAAAATGTAGGCACATAAATAACATTTGTACATAAATTATTTTTTCAAACGATTTTATTTGTGTTTTAAAGAGATAAGTACAAAAACATGGAATAAGAGGAGGCGTTGCTAAAATATATGGGAAACAAATCCGGGATTAGCTAAAGGGTTCTGTAAATGATTTATTCAAGGCGTTCAGAGATTTTTAGCGGACTTGCGATTTTTCCCGAATTTATTTTATTTATAACAGTTTTGGCAATTTTTAATGAATTTTATGGATTGCTTCCGATTTTGTAATTTCTCGCGAATTTTTGCATTGTTCGCAATGAAAGCGAATTTTTGCAAAAATTCTCCTTAGCATTTTTTGCGAATTTTAAATAATATTAGACTTTTCTATTAAGTTTTTGCGAATTTTCGGCATTTTTGCGATTTTTTACCTAATTTTTTGCATTCTTAGAGTTTGGCCAATTTTAATAAATAATTATGGCTTCTTTAAAATTTTGCAATTTTTCGCAAAATTTCTATTTTTTTTTTGGGAAAGATGTAATTTTTGCAACGTTTTTGGCTTTATTTATTTATTTATTTATTTTTATTTAGAGACTTAAAATTTAAATATTTTTGCAAGCTTTGGCGAATTTTCATAATGTTTTGCGCTTTCTCCCGAGTTAATGACTTACCTTACAGTTTTAGCGAGTTTAATTAATTTTAGTTTAGAGCTTGTTTCCAATATTGCAAATTTTCTAAATTTTCGTGATACGTGATTTATTATATTTTTTATCAAGATTTTATATAAATTTTTGCATTTATTTTTATTACAAGTACATAACCATTATTATTTTGGTGAATATACTTATATGCAATTGATTCTTCCCGCAGTGAATATTTGAATATTTTGGCATCCTTTGGCTACAAAAATATCCATAGCAATACAGATAGGTAGTCAAATTTAATTCTTTCAAAAGACTAATTTAAGAGACGAATTGATGGCAATTACATCGAACTATGCCCAGTTCGCCGTTCGTCCCAATTGTGTTTATAGCATAAAATGTTTTTTTTTTCATGTTGCTTGAAATATTTATTTGAAATAAACTGGGAATGAAATCGTCATAGAAAAAAGTTTCATTACTTTTCTAGAACGCAGTGATATCGTCTTTACGGAATTAAAAACGTTTTTAATTTCATTTTATAGTGGAATGTAGAACCTGGGCGTAGATTTAGCTTTGCAAAACGAAAAAAAATTATTCTCATACCTTCAATACTGTTCGAAATATTCAAAATCCAATTTTAATTACAAAATTAAATTTTCTACATTTTTTTATTTTTTCCTAAATTATTGATCTAATTTTCTTTACTTCAAATGTTTCATAACTTTTTTTATGTTAACACAATAGTAGACATCATGATACAATAATAGGTCTGTTCCAGATGCACAACAAAACAGTCCGAACTTGTACAAAGTTATCCAAAAGCGTTCCAGATAGCAAATTTCGTGCAGTTTTGAGAGCGAATGAGAGAGTAATTTTTTTCATTTCCTGTACAAACTAGCACGAACTTTTTCTTCTGGGTAAGTTCAGACAAGAATTAAATAATCAGCTGTTTTTTGTTTACATATCGAACTGAAAAACTAACCAGAAAGTTTGCAAATATAGGAAAAAAAGTATTTGCATACAAATTTATTAAAAATCAATATGGAAGGTTTTTTGAACAAAGTTGAAGTTGTGAGTACATTTGTACACATTTCCCTATTTATTTAATAAAAAAAATGCCAATGATGCAAAACTTTTGTTTTTATAATGTTATGCGTTTTAAGCGACTAAAATCACTTAAATTTAATTTAATTTAAAAAGTAAGCAGCACTAGTATTTTAAGATGGGCAATTATGGTTTTTTGCGTTCCAGCAATTTTGGATAACTTTTGCATATTTAGGGAGTAATTTTCTTTTTACTCTCATTAGTCCGAACTTGTACGAAATCTTGTGGAACACACCTAATATAAAGGTAAAACCACATTTGACGTACAAAATTAATTATGACTTTTTTCCCGATTATTTGATTACAGAGAGGAGAACGTTGCCACATACATATGTATAATGGCAACTTTCATTTAGGAATGCTTTTTGAATGTGTAATTTGAGTTTAAAAATTATAGTATAATCCACATTTTTTTTTAAATACTATATTCATTGGACATGAGTATAACGAAATCTGTGTGTAATATAATCTTCAAAAGTTGGCAAATATTTGATTTATTATTTATTTCACCACATAAAAAAGCCTCATGGCTAGGGATGCAACATCATTCTTAAAACATCGATGTCTGAAAACGCAAGTTTATATTAAAGCAGCATAACAGCAAAGTTTAAAACTACTGAAAACTGTTAGGAAGCTGAATACTTGAAAAAAATCGCGAACAAAAATACTCGAGAAGATGCAAAATCGAAAAAACCCTTAGAGACCGCTAAAACTGTTAAAAAGAAAATTAACTCGGAACTAACGCGAAAAAATCGCAAGTTCGCGAAAAATTTCTAAATGCATTGAAGAAATAACTTACACTGCAAATAATTACAAAATCCCAGAAAATCAGATAAATCGCAAAAAAAAATCCTAACATCACAGAAATTGCAATGTCTAGTAAACGTTTTTGTATAATTTTGATGTCGTAATGCTTCTGCATCGAGCGTTATCGTAATCCTTACTTGGCCTATCAAACTTGTTTCTATGTACATATAACAAATCCTTATTTCTATTCTGACATTTAGAAATTTATTTATTGCATTCACTTATCTTTTTTTCACATAATTTAAAAAAATTTCAATCGATGTTTTCAGATAAACCATACGTAGTAGTTATTATGTACAACATTTGGTCAACCTTGTCCGACCGAGTAGTCCCATCATTGAGGCTTTCCCATGTTAATTTACAGAGCGATTTATTTTTAATTGTTATCTCCATGGTATCTATAACTGAAATAATAAAATTGAACCCATCGCAACTTAAGTGTATAGGTATGTATTTTACAAAAAATGGATACAAAATCGATACAAATATTAGGTAAAAACATACCCATAATAGGGGTGTCCGCGCAGACGCCTTTGCCCTTGTGGGTATATACATTTACTGTTTGTGTATATTAATTTGTATATGCTAGAGCCAAATAAAAGTATTTAGTTACAAAAAAGTATTTAATACACCTTCAAGAGGTCATAAAAAATGTGGCTTTGTTTGAATATCAGGAAAAACACGTAAATTTTCACCTGAGGTGTTATATTTGTGTATACATTTTAAGACTGATGTAATGGCAAATGTATACATATCATATACCGTTGAATATACAATTATGTCTACTATTGTGATAACATAGAAAAAGTTAAAAAACATTTGAAGTAAAGAAAATTAGATCAATAATTTAGGCAAAAATAAAAAAATGTAGAAAATTTAATTTTGTAATCAAAATTGGATTTTGAATATTTCGAAAAGTATTGAAGGTATGAGAATTTTTTTTCTGTTTGCAAAGCTAAATGTATGCTATTGAACTAAATTAAAATGTTTCCGATTTATAATTTTATAAAACTTTTTTTTATTGGGAAAAATTGTGTTAGAAAATTTTTTAGCATTTTTAGAAAATTTCCTCCCTTGCCTACATTTATGTGTAGGATGTCAAGAGTTTCTTACAAGTTACTAAAAACAAGTTTGTTTATAATAAAAAGTCAAAAAATTTACAAAAGCGAGCGTGCAATTTTTTTGCCACATCCAAAAATTAAATTTTTTGCAAAAAAAAAAAATTCTAAATTTCGACTAATGCTGGATATAGGATGCACTATCAAAAATCTCTAAAATCTAATTCTCAGTCTTTTTTGATGCCTCCTCTCTCAGAAACAATTAAAATTTTTAACAAATACTCACGGCCATATGTATAATCAAAAATTGGCGTGAAGTTAGCATAAGTGACAAATTGAACTACAATTTGACATTAAAAATCCCCGTATAATGTAGTTTTAACACAGGATTACATCTTAGCATGATTTTTAATGTAAAATTATATGGCAAAACACGTTAAGATCATGTTAAATTTTGCCACTTATGCTAACTTCATGCCAATTTTTGATTATACATATGGCCGTCAATGATTTTTTAAAATATTCGAAAAAAATTAAAAATACTTTTTTCACAAAATATACAAAATTTTCTCATAATTTTCAAAAATCCAAATAGCAAAATTATTCCTTGCTACAATTTTTGAGACATCAAAAAAAAATTGTAATATAGTTTTCTTTCAAAAACAACAAAACCTACTGCTTTTTGCCAAGTAATAAAGAAGTTATGTACCAACGATTAAAAAAAGTCAGGGCCAAAAATTAAAAAAATAAATAAATTTCAAGTAAAATAACTTGGAAACTGTAAGAGATAAAATGGTGCTCTAAGTATGTTTTATTTTTGTTTCTTAACGTTGATTATCCCGCTGAAAAATTTATTAAGATCGGTGTGTATTTACAGAAGTTACAAGCTCCGAAAAAATTTCGACAACCGCAGTTTCCCACTTTGATGTTCTTTAGAGCTACCCTGTCTTACAACAGGGTGCCTCCAAATATACTTTCTGAAAAGTTCAACACTTCTTCTTTCCAAAACAGTTAATTTAATCGAAATCGGTTCACTAGTTCAAAAGTTGCGGACTTTTTACCACTTTTTTTTATTTCACGCTACTATGCAACAGTGATGGGAAATGTGGCACAATTGTGCCATTTTTGGCACTATTGGATGTTGCCTGGCACTGTGGCACTCTCGCTCCTTTTTTTTGGCATTTTTTTGTCCATTAAATATGGAAGCTTTTCTTATTGCAATAACAAGTACTCTTCTTGTACTTTTTACGTTTTTAAGTAATGAAAACATAGTAGGATTTGAGGTTGACAACTGTTCGGCTATGATAGTTAAAAGTAACGATCTATTAAAATGAATATATAAATTTGTTTGTAACAGCTCATTGTCGTAGAGATGATTTTATAAATTTTTAGAAATATTTCAACTCTGATGTTTTTGAAATTCTGAGGTGTTCCCCAAACCGTTGATTGCCTCGTCAAGTTGTTGCAGATAGACTTTTTGAACAGTGGGATCCCTTGAAATATTTCTTCATATTATAAAATTTGCAGTCATAATGTAATGATAAAACTTTATTCATATTAAATAGTTTAACAGATAATATAAGCAAAATGTATTTATATTTTTATTTTATGTGCTTGAAAAAGTAAATTATCGAAATGCAATCTAAAAATGTGAGACTACATTTATGTCAAAAGTTTTTGAACAAAAAATATATTGATAATTTTCATGTTGACAATATAGATCGAAATTCTCACCATCTTCCAACTGAAGAAAATTATTGCGGCACTGAAATTTAAATATTAATAATCAAAAACTAACAGCCTGTTTGTAAAACGTAACAAAGGCGAGTCACAACGAGCCAGTTCATGGACGACTACGTAATGAAAAGCGTTTGTATAACGCGACTCAACTTTGTCGTGCAGCTTACGTTAGTTCGCCCTTATGTCATATATGTTCTAAATCGTACTGCTGCCACCATGTTAAAAAGTAATGTTTGCTTATATATTTTCATATGAAATTGTTTTTTTGGTTTAAAAAAAAGGCAACCCTGTCATTGTACTGACATGCACATATATAAACAAATAAAATAAAAATAAATAAAAAACTAGAAAATAAAATTCACAAAAATTTTTCAAAAGTGAAAAATTTCCAGTAAAAATTAAATTTTTGTAAAAAATAAATGTGTTTTTAACATATTAATAAGCTATGTAATTAAAGGTCAGTAGTATTCCTCAACTACTGACTGTAAATTGTGGCCTAAAAAAAATAAAAAAGTTAAAAAAAAATTGATAAGTGATATTTTCCCGGCACTTGGAAATATGAAGCCACAAAGTTACGACCGATGACAAAGACTCATCTAAAGGATAAGTTTTTGTAGACTTCGGAAGAGGTGGCAAATAAAGCAATTGCTAAAGTGAAGAAAGGATCCGTTTGTAAATTCCTTGCCCATAAGAAAGCCAGAAGATTATTGGCATTAGCTCAACGAAAATAAATCTAATCTAGACTCATAATTTGTGCATCACATGTGCGGTATACGACGCATTCAACAAGTTGTCCAATTAATATAACATAACGCTTCTGGGGGCTTCTTTGTGCCTATGTTTGCTTATATATGTCCCGGCCAACTTTTTTTGGTATCCGCAAGTGCATACACAAATGCGTATAACACCACGCTGGCCTGCACATGTGCGGTTGTAATATAACTGGCCAGCAAACTATTTCAGCACCTTGTATTGCTTTGACCGAGCCGCCTGTAAAAGCTAGTGCTACTCAAGAGCGTGCTATCAAATGAAAACGTACTCGTGATACCAATTAGATATGTACGCGTGCTACAATGCATGAAATAAGACCCGGCCAATTTTCTTTGGATCGGTAAGTGCATACACAAATGCATAATACTCTACGCTGGGCAGGGCCACCTTTAACAGAGTATTACCAAATAAAGATGTACGCAAAAAGTTCAGCAAGTCAGACATATGCATCATTTTTGGGCTAGATTTGGCAGATTTGTTCATATATATATATATATATATATATACTCTCTGGGACGTTTGGATGGTTATGGCATGTATTTGTATGATGTAATATTGAAAGCAGTTGATCTTGATCAAGCTACTCAGGAGGTACTGATACAATCGATATGTTCAGCACATACGTTTGGGGTTCTTATGTGGATGTGATCATTTTATGGGCATTACATGCTTTCCAAGAGCCTTGAAACTAAATCCCAAATATATGGCGGCTTGGACTTTAATCGGTCATAAATATATAGGTGAAAAACACGAATGCTCCCATAAAAAGTTATACAAAAGCTTTAGGTAAGGTTTTAAATGTTGATTCAATTCATATTGGATTCTTTTTGTTACATAAAAAATTAATAAACTTTTTATATAAATAGTAGCCTACGACAAGGAGCATTTCGACGAAACATTCGATATTTTGTGGCATAACAGCAAATTTGGGTTTCATCAAGTTGAGGGTACACATCATGAACCAGAAAAAGTATCAAAAATTGTCAATACATTTAAAAAAAACTGAATAAAATACCAAATTTTGTTTTTTATATATGTACAAAAAAGAAAAAAGTTTTATTCATATACAGGGTGGGCCAAAAGAAACCAAGGGGTGTAAAAGTTTAATAACTTTTTTGTTTATTAATTTTTTTTTATTTTTTCTTTCAGATTATATAGACAACACTTGGAGAATTTATAATGGAGAGGTTCACAACTGAACAGAGAACCAGAACAATAGAATTTTATTATTTAAACCAGAGATCAATTATTTTAACGCAAAGAGCATATCGTCGACATTTTAACGTCACAATTTCGCCCTCTAAGCGATGATTCGTTGCTTAGTTAATCGTCATCACCAACATGGCAGCGTAAGAGATTTGCCTCGAACCGGTAGACCACGTTTAAGTCGCACTGCGGAAAATATTGAACGAGTACAGCAAGGTGTTAACGAAGCACCAGAAACATCTGGCAGAAGGCGTTCTGCTCAGCTAGAAATGTCTCGTACGTCACTACGGCGCATTTTAAAAAAAGATTTACAGTTATACCCATATAAGGTGCAATTGGTCCAAGAATTAAAACCCGCAGATCATCGGCAGCGTCTAAATTTTGCAGTTAAATTTCAAGAGTTGGCCAGAAATGAAATCAACTTTATTGAAAATTTGATTATGAGTGATGAAGCTCATTTTCATTTGAATGGCTTTGTTAATAAGCAGAACTGTTGGTTCTGGGGTTCTCAAAATCCAAGAGCCATTCATCAACGCCAATTGCAACCCATCAGGTGTACAGTATGGTGTGGGATCACATCTGAACATGTCATTGGGCCCTACTTCTTCGAGAATGAAGATGGAAGTGCTGTAACCGTAAATGGAGAGAGGTATCGGTTTATGATAGAAAATTTTTTACGTCCTGCTCTTGAAAACAGACCTGGTATGTGGTTTCAGCAGGACGGAGCCACTGCCCATACTGCCCGAGACACAATGGCACTTTTAAGTCAAATTTTTGGAGAGCGAATAATTTCTCGAAATTCGGAAATTATTTGGCCAGCGCGATCGCCAGATTTGACAGCACCCGACTATTTTCTTTGGGGTTTTTTGAAGGAGCGAGTGTATGTGAACAAGCCAGAGACAATCCTTGAACTCAAGGCAAACATTGTTGCAGAAATTCGAACGCTACAGCCACAAGTTTTGAAAGATGTTATGGAAATGCTCTAAAAAGAGCCCATCAGTGCGAAGCTGAAAACGGTGGTCATTTAAGAGACATCATTTTTCATACTTAGTGTAAAAAAATTTTCATTTTGTATATTATATAATCTGAAAGAAAAAATAAAAAAAAGTTAATAAACAAAAAAGTTATTAAACTTTTACACACCTTGGTTTCTTTTGGCCCACCCTGTACATACATGCATATGTATGTATTTTATCAACAAAAATCTACATTATTTTAAAATTGATTTATTCCTGCATTGCTTCTGCTTGTTTATCATCTTCACAAGATATTAAACATACATGGTCCATTTGGGATAGATACGCTTATGACCCAAACGTCCACATTTGGTACGTAGTTTTACAGTCTTAAAGTAATCAACATCTTCTTTATTAAAGAAGATGTAGCGCAAAGTAGCTGACTTGCGATTAATACGCATTGGGTGCCCACTAAGTACAGCACGTTTCAAAATAGTACGATCTGGATTACAGGAAAGTAGGAAGCCTCTCGCCACCAAGGCTAAAATCGAATCAGGATTGGTTTTAAAAGCCAGTGCGGGACCTGTTGGAAACTGCACACACTATGCTATGAGGTCTAAAATAACGTTCAAACTGCATAAAGAATTTTCATATTAATATTTTACAATCTTTCTACGGTAAAGAAAAGCCAGTATTTATTACCTTGTGTTTATCTCCATTAGTATGCTACCTGAATATAGGATTCACCCCAAGTTCTTTAGTGTCTGATTTCAGATTTGTTACGGGCATGTACTCTAAAATTTTCTGTACGTCTCGATCAAAACCCTTGTCAACCATACGATCAGCTTCATCTAGTAATTTATACATACTTACGTATATATGTACATTCCAAAACATCTAAAAGCAAAAAATACTCACTCTTAACTTGAAAGTTAACTTACCTTTTTCTGTTTGAAATTTCATTTTATTATATTTTTATTAATTGAATTCAAAAACAAACACCTTTTCAATATTTTGTTTATTTATTTTGAACACGACTAGAATTTTTTTATCGCCCCCCTTGACGTTTATTGTGAGTCAAATCGTGTTGCACAAATCCAAATAAACTGACATCTGTTACGTTTTTTTAATAAAAATCGTCAACACTCGTGTTCTAAAACCTCAAAAAATAAATAATGCTAACATTTCAGCGCTTTGTATTGACGAATCGTGTTCTACAAACAGGCTGTAATTTTCCCACCATAAAGTTGTGACTGAGTTTTTGAAAGACATGGAGACGTTAACAAGTTTCAATGAAAAATTTTTAAGTAATATTTATCGAATCGTTCACGGTATTCTTTTTATTTTGCTATTCTTCATCAAGCGTGGAAAGTATATTTTTAGTTCGAAATTTGACCAAAAGTAAAATTTTAAATGGAATGCAATTATAAATTTTAACATCTTTAATACATGGTAAAGATTTTTGAAGTCTAACAATAAATCTTGTTATAATTGTAATACATATAAAATTATGAACCAAAACAGCAATACAAATTCTACTATTCCGACAGAAACTTTGTTTGATTAAAATAAAAAGCTAACAATTGTTTCGTCGTGAATATGAGCTAATACGGCCTGAGTATCTTTATGTAAATAAAAAACAAATTTTTATTTCATTTTTCCCGACGTTTCGTCAATATATGTTGACTTTATCAAGGGTTGGGAAATCTATTTATTTTAAAAAACATTTCATTAATATTTCTATACATAGTTACGTATAATTTCAATATTTTTATATATACATACATATGTATAAATAACTTACATTGTTCTTTTGTTTTTTAATACTAATTTTTAACTAATTACTTTTTACATATAAAATAACAGAAATAAAATAACACAACGTGTATGTATGTCCAAGTTATATCACAGACTATTTTATTCCAATCTTGTAGTTCGCGCTAATTTTATCTGTATCTTCCTTCAAATTCATCGTCTTTTCTATTTTCTCTTGTATCCGTAAACTTTCAATTATGTATCTTTTCTTTCCTATGCTTTCTTTGTCTAAGATCTTACATTTCTCAAAATCAGCTGTGTGGCCCGTTTCCAAAATGTGTTGTGATAATGCTGTAGTTTTTTTGTTTTTTCCAATGTCCCTTTTATGTTCATTTATTCTTGTTTTTAAGTTTCGCTTTGTTGTGCCAATATATAGCTTGTCACAGGTGTTTTTTCCATCTCCTTTACATTTCACTTCATACACTACATTGTTTTGTTGTTGTTGGTTAATTGGCGTTTTTATTTTTGAAAATATTTTGTTTATTGTTGTATTTGGTTTATATGCAAATTTAATGTTTCTATTTGTTATTGTATGCCTGATGGTTTTATTGTCTGTTAAGCCAGGGATGTATCTTACACTGTAATACAGATTTCTTTCTTCAGGGCTGTTGTTGTTATCGGTGATATGTTTATTTTCATTTAATTCTTTGTGAGTTTCTTGAATTAATTTGTCAATTAGATTTTTAGGGAAACTATTTTCTATTAATGTTTTTTTAATGTGTTTTATGTTGCTTTTGTGAAATTGAGCATCACTTATATACAGGACTCTAAAAATGAAATTCCTCGCGGTATTTATTATTTGATTTTTTGGTTGTGTAGAATGAAAGTTGATGATCCTGCCAGATGCCGTGTCTTTTTTATACCAATTTAGTATTAATTTTTTGTTTTCCCTAAATATTCTGGTATCCAAATACGTGATTGAAGCGTGTTTTTCAACTTCCATGGTGAATTGTATTTTTGGGTGAAAGTTATTAAAAAAGTCTAAAATGCTGTCCTTTTCTTCAACTCTAACTATAGCCAATATATCGTCTACATACTTTGTAATGTATTTTAACTTTATGTTTTCTGCTTTTAGTTTTCTTAGAGTTTCGTCTAATAAATTGTCCAGCACTAAGTCAGCAATCGTTGGTGATAGAGGGTTTCCCATAGGCATACCGAAAACTTGCTTGTATATTTCATTTTCATATGTAAAATAATTATTCTCATATAGACAAAACTTAAGTATTTTTAGAAATATAGATTTACTAATTTTTGTGTAATCTTGAATACGTTTCCATTTGTCCATTATTATGTTTATGGCTTTACTTACAGGTATGTTTGCAAAAAGAGATATAACATCTAGTGAGATTAGTATTTCTCCCTCTTCCAATTCAATATTTTTTAACTGCTCTTTTAATTTTTTAGAATTTAATATGTTATATTCTTTAGATATAACATTTTTAAGAATGCTTCCTATAAATTTAGATAGATTATAGCATCGAACTTGCATCGATGAGACTATGGGCCTTAAAGGAACTTCTGGCTTATGAATTTTTGGGAGTCCATATATTCGTGGAGCGGTTGCAGCTGAGCATAACAGTTGTTTCTTTTGTCTTTCATCGATGTATTTGTTTTTGTAAAGTTCCGCTATAATAGTATTATTTTCTTTTTGAAGTTTTTCCGTTGGGTCCACTTTAATTTTCTTGTATGTATGTTTTTCATTTAATAACTTTTCCATTTTCAGCTTGTAATCGTTTTTGAACATTGCTACCGTTTTGTTACCTTTATCGGCTTGTAAAATAACTATATTTTGGTGCCTCTTTAGAAATTCTTCTGTTTTTTTATATACAGTGAGAATAAATTTATCTTTAGGTGTGTTTTTTAATTTTCTTTTAAAACATGTAATGCTACTTGCAAGTTTAGTTCTTGCTAGATTTTTCTCCTGTTCACTGTTATCCTCTATTGCTAAAATTCATTGTTGTATATCTGCGATTGTATGCAGTGCAAAAATTCATAAGCCAGAAGTTCCTTTAAGGCCCATAGTCTCATCGATGCAAGTTCCATGCTATAATCTATCTAAATTTATAGGAAGCATTCTTAAAAATGTTATATCTAAGAATATAAAATATTAAATTCTAAAAAATTAAAAGAGCAGCTAAAAAATTTTGAATTGGAAGAGGGAGAAATACTAATCTCACTAGATGTTATATCTCTTTTTGCAAACATACCTGTAAGTAAAGCCATAAACATAATAATGGACAAATGGAAACGTATTCAAGATTATACAAAAATTAGTAAATCTATATTTCTAAAAATACTTAAGTTTTGTCTATATGAGAATAATTATTTTACATATGAAAATGAAATATACAAACAAGTTTTCGGTATGCCTATGGGAAACCCTCTATCACCAACGATTGCTGACTTAGTGCTGGACAATTTATTAGACGAAACTCTAAGAAAACTAAAAGCAGAAAACATAAAGTTAAAATACATTACAAAGTATGTAGACGATATATTGGCTATAGTTAGAGTTGAAGAAAAGGACAGCATTTTAGACTTTTTTAATAACTTTCACCCAAAAATACAATTCACCATGGAAGTTGAAAAACACGCTTCAATCACGTATTTGGATACCAGAATATTTAGGGAAAACAAAAAATTAATACTAAATTGGTATAAAAAAGACACGGCATCTGGCAGGATCATCAACTTTCATTCTACACAACCAAAAAATCAAATAATAAATACCGCGAGGAATTTAATTTTTAGAGTCCTGTATATAAGTGATGCTCAATTTCACAAAAGCAACATAAAACACATTAAAAAAACATTAATAGAAAATAGTTTCCCTAAAAATCTAATTGACAAATTAATTCAAGAAACTCACAAAGAATTAAATGAAAATAAACATATCACCGATAACAACAACAGCCCTGAAGAAAGAAATCTGTATTACAGTGTAAGATACATCCCTGGCTTAACAGACAATAAAACCATCAGGCATACAATAACAAATAGAAACATTAAATTTGCATATAAACCAAATACAACAATAAACAAAATATTTTCAAAAATAAAACGCCAATTAAACAACAACAACAAAGCAATGTAGTGTATGAAGTGAAATGTAAAGGAGATGGAAAAAACACCTGTGACAAGCTATATATTGGCACAACAAAGCGAAACTTAAAAACAAGAATAAATGAACATAAAAGGGACATTGGAAAAAACAAAAAAACTACAGCATTATCACAACACATTTTGGAAACGGGCCACACAGCTGATTTTGAGAAAGGTAAGATCTTAGACAAAGAAAGCATAGGAAAGAAAAGATACATAATTGAAAGTTTACGGATACAAGAGAAAATAGAAAAGACGATGAATTTGAAGGAAGATACAGATAAAATTAGCGCGAACTACAAGATTGGAATAAAATAGTCTGTGATATAACTTGGACATACATACACGTTGTGTTATTTTATTTCTGTTATTTTATATGTAAAAAGTAATTAGTTAAAAATTAGTATTAAAAAACAAAAGAACAATGTAAGTTATTTATAAATATGTATGTATATATAAAAATATTGAAATTATACGTAACTAAGTATAGAAATATTAATGAAATGTTTTTTAAAATAAATAGATTTCCCAACCCTTGATAAAGTCAACATATATTGACGAAACGTCGGGAAAAATGAAATAAAAATTTGTTTTTTATTTACATAAAGATACTCAGGCCGTATTAGCTCATATTCACGACGAAACTTTAAAATTACATTGGCCATACAACAGAATAAGTATAGCTAACAATTGTTATTATATTTAACGTGCACGAATTTTTACAACTCGACTCACTAACTACATACATCTAATAAGAAAAAGTTATTTTATCGTATAAATTAGTTTAGGATTATTATTATAGTCTATAAGTATGTCCTTTAGAATCATTACTATAACGTAAAAAATATTTTTATATATGTATTTCTTCTAAATAAGTACAAATTATTAATATATGACGCATATACATATATCGAACATTTACCATTATTCCAGTTATTGACATCGATGTCATTTTAACACGACACTCCGCTGTCGAAACTAACTGACTCCAGGTTTATGCTATTTTGTAGACCTTATGTAACGGAATAGATTGTCAGTAGCACAAAATTTTTCTCGAGAGCGAGTAAATAAGTTCCAATTTTTTGGTATTGTGTTAAAGTCACGTCGATGTCGACAACTGGGAAAAGGGTGATTATTTTCGATTCAGGAGAAGGTTTTCTAATAATATTCAAATATGGTTTACGAGTACATACGTAAATTGTCGCTCACGATAAATTTTACAGCCTGTATTTTAAAAGTTATCAACAATTTTGATAATAAAAATGTTAATTTTTTACCACATGTCGCTCACGATTATATGTATCGAAAATAGGAATCGAAATGTATTAATGTGTATATACAACTAATTTTAGACCGTGTTTTTTTGATATGCTTAAATTTTTCTAGTTATAAACAGAAAAAATTATAATTCAAGAACTATAGTTTAAATGAACATCAAGTGCCAACATTAAAATTATACAAAAAGTAGTTTGGCACTGTTCAAGTGATTTTGGCACTATTTAAAAGCAGATTTGGCACGAAATCAAGATTTCCAATTCCCATCACTGCTATGCAACGGTGATTAAACATTTATGAAATATAAACACTACCGATCAAGTATGGGCTTGAACATGAATATAAACTAGTATCTGTGTTCATGAACATGAAGATACCCGCTTGTCCGCGGATACATTCCATAAGTCATTATACCATTATGCACAAAGCAATGACCTATACTTGTTCGGCAATACCTACGCAGTGTGTTTGAGTGACGAATTTAACATGGGGATTTCATTGGAAGTATACAATCGCCACCCTCTCGCTTACATTCGGTTGACGAAAACAGTGACGAATATTCATCATAGTTTTCATTCACAAAAATACTATGATGAAAAGAACACTGAAGCCGGAGTTAAAAACTGAACGGTCATTAAGACCGCTTCTGAAATGATTAAAAATTTATTGTCAATTTACATTCAGTAAAAATATTAAGTGTTTTTTACCTGAAAGTACTGAAAAATTTTTTTTGTGTTCTTTAAAGCTCTTCTTCCCTTGAACACCATCATGCTTATGCTAGAAAACTAATGTACACATTTTTCTTTTCAACGTAAACACTAGAATATGACAGAAAAAGAATTTTGGTCGCTTGCTTATATACGATCAACGAATTCATATAATATATTGGTACACCAAGTAAGTACTGCCAACTGTGAGTGACGAATTTATTACAGAAAAAACGTCAATAGCAGTTTTGCCGAACAAGCGGGTAGTTGCAAACAATCATAATTATGAACAAATACAAATACGTTGGCATGTTCGAGTAATCAAATACAAATCCATACAAAAAAATTTTTTTTATTAACAAAACGAAAACATTTAAGCTGGATTCACCCATTGTTTCGGAACAAAATTTTTGTCCGGACAAATTTTTTTTATATGGAGTTTGACGTTTCTCTTTTTGAGAGAGAGAAGAAGAGATCAAAATTTGTTCGGAACATTTTCTACTTGAATTGGTTTAATTTTAATTTTTGTCCGGACAAAATCGAACTGAGCTGCCAACTATTTTAATTTTTCAGCCAAAGTTGATCTGAGCTGCCACATCATGTAAAATGAATAATAAAAGAACAGAGTATACTTGTATTTATTACAATAGAAATAAAGAAAAATTAAGAAAAACATATTCATATGTATGGAGTTGAACGAAACCATTGCCGTAAACAATTAAAAAGATGTGTGTGACACAGAAAATTGTAATCATTTGCCGATGTGCTGCCACTTGTAAACATAATACGCGTCTTTTACTCACGTATTTCATATGGTAGCTTTGATTTTCCAGACAAAATGTTCGAAATGGATGAATCGTCTTGCAAAACTCTCAGTAAAAAAAAATTTCTCCAGACAAAAATTTTGTTCCGAAACAATGGGTGAATTCACCTTTAGGGAATTCACAATGAGTATAGATATTAAAATTTTAATGTAGAAATATTGCGCCATCTTAATTTTTTCATTGCGAGCAAGCATCGATATACGAGTACATAAATACACATACTGTGTATATCAAAGTCAGGAAAACACACATACATCTTTATATTATTTATACCCTGCAGTCAGACTGGGGCCAAGTGTCTCTATGTCAACACTAAAACTCTAGTATTAGTTACATTGTCTACAATTTCTCTTTTATTCGTCAGTATAAAATAAAGAGAGAAAACAGATGTGGCGTATTTCTGGTGGATTTTGCAACAACTTGTCCATATACATAAATTAAGGTATAGAAATATACAAGTAAATTTCTGGTTGGTATGTCTCCATATTCCCATAAGAACTATGAATTCACTATCTAGTCAATTGCTTTAGTGTTACTAGTAGAATTTCAATGACAAGCACATGCTAAATGTCTATAGCACAAAGTATTATATGGGGAATAATTGTAGAGTAGTACTGGTGACAAAGTCAGAAGCGACTCAGTACATTTTCACCATCGCATTTCCTTCAGGGTATCAGCGATCCCCACACATATCCATTCACACTTATGTTTGTGTTGGTGCTTCGTTTTTGAGCGTAATATATTTTGCTCTTCTTATGGCAGGGCTGCCAAGCAGTGCTTCAAGAAAAACTTTGCCTCTTGTCCCCAATTTAAATAATCATGTCCCAAAAATCCCCATTTCAAAAGGAAAATCCTAACTTTTGTCCCCAAAAATATTTTGTCAATATTGTTGTTTGATATCATTTTAAAATAATGCTATAACTCAATCCATTGCTTCAAAACTCTTTGCACAGCTTTTCTTATGATAACCATTTAGTGTTTGATAATAGTACAAGTTTGTCAAATTTATTTGAGTCCACACCTAAATTGGTTAAATCGAATACAGTCAAATCCCGATAATTCGTAATCGCAAGGGACTGGCCATTTCTTACGAATTATAGGGGGTTAAAATAAAATAAATGCGAATTAACGGGTTTTTGTAATTTATTTACTAAAACGACAAAAAAAAAACATAAAAAACTGTTGCTAAAAATAAAATACAAAATAAAAATTTGTTGTTTTTGTAACACGGACAGAGTTTTATGCGTGAGCTTTGACATTTTTCTTTATTCATTAAAAAACTGATCTTAAGAAAATAAACACACACAAGCAAAAGCAAAAACCCACTCAAAAAAATAGCGGTAAACAATAAATCAGTTTTTCCATGTTTATGTTGTTTCTATTATGAATTATAAGTGGAAGTCAGCAAACAATTACGATTTATAAGAGGTAAAGGAGATTTTATTTGAAAAAAAATTACGAAGTATTAGCGAGGGGACCAAAATGTCTAAATTTTACGAACTAACGAAATTTTTTCAAGGGACCGACAGTTTATTACGAATTATCGGGAATTACGATTTATCGGGGCACGACTTATCGGGATTTGACTGTATTTATTTGTACTTAAGCGTTCGCAACAGAGAGTGCGAGAAATTCTGCAGAAGTGGGAATTGATTTTGCAAACACATTTAACCATTTTGATGGAATTATTTTAATTTTTTAACAAAGTATAAGTTAAGTCATTAGAACTTATACATTAAACACATAGACCACAGCAGGCTACACGACTACAAGTGCCACTGGCAAAAAGTGATGATTGGTAGCCAGCTACTTAATTATTTTAAAAACGACAGTAATACCATACGATCCTGATATTGAAGTATAAATATATGTATATTTCAGTGGTGCCGCTTTCAAATATTTCACATATATAAAAATAAAAGTGTTTATTCAAAAGTATAAAAAGAAATTTAAGAAATTTATTATTCGACATATTGTCAGAAGTTTATTTTAATTTGTGATTTTCAAAAATATTATTATTTGTGAATTCTCAAATAGTTCTTGAAAGTCTGTGCATAAGATAAGAGGTTTGTGACTATTCAAAATGTGTTGTTGAAGTCTACTGATGATTTGTTTCAGCAACAATGAAATATATAGACAACGCTGAACCACCAGTAAATAAATTTCAAATTAGTATAAAAAGAAATAACTTTCTTTTATATTTTTTGCGAATTTTACTATTTACATAGTAGTAATTAGCTTAGTAATTTCTTTAATACATTTAGTAATTTTTTTTCGCGTTTTTGCCAAAATTTTTTATTTTTAATGGCTTTGGCGATTTTTAATCAACTTCTCTCGAATTTTTGCAAACTCTTTGATTTTTTAATAATTTTGTACTTTATTATCATTCCGCTGTTAGTAAAATTTTGCGAATTTTCGTACATTTTTGGCAGACCTTACAGTTTTAGCGATTCTTAATCAATATTATGGCTTTTTTTTTTTGTAAATTTTGTAACTTTTAGCGAATTTCCATTTTTTTTTTCACTTTATAAAAATATAATTACAGTAATAATACTATTTCAAAAAATTGGCTTGTTTTTATGGTTAAGCAATTGTCTATATGCATTTCGTTCCCGCTTGTGGAACTCGTCAGTAGACTTCAACCCAAAAAAGTTTTGAATTCAGTTAACAAACTCCGTATGTTTATAGTAAAACTCTTAATACTATATTGAGAATCACAATATACAAACATAATAAGTTTGAAAACCGCAAACAAAAATCTTTACAAAACAAGCATCTTTATTCAACTGTGCATCTATTTTATTTCCCACCACCTTTTTACCATTAGCTGCCACATTGGGCAACAATAAAAGTATTTAAAAAGCAAAAAGAAAAATAAAATATGTATTTTCATACATGAAATACTGAAGTATATTTATTTGACATAATGTCTTTATTTAATTTCAAAAAATTGGCTTGTTTTTATGGTTAAGCAATTGTCTATATGCATTTCGTTCCCGCTTGTGGAACTCGTCAGTAGACTTCAACCCAAAAAAGTTTTGAATTCAGTTAACAAACTCCGTATGTTTATAGTAAAACTCTTAATACTATATTGAGAATCACAATATACAAACATAATAAGTTTGAAAACCGCAAACAAAAATCTTTAAAAAACAAGCATCTTTATTCAACTGTGCATCTATTTTATTTTCCACCACCTTTTTACCATTAGCTGCCACATTGGGCAACAATAAAAGTATTTAAAAAGCAAAAAGAAAAATAAAATATGTATTTTCATACATGAAATACTGAAGTATATTTATTTGACATAATGTCTTTATTTAATTTCAAAAAATTGGCTTGTTTTTATGGTTAAGCAATTGTCTATGGGTTGAAGTCTACTGACGAGTTCCACAAGCGGGAACGAAATGCATATAGGCAATTGCTTAACCATAAAAACAAGCCAATTTTTTGAAATTAAATAAAGACATTATGTCAAATAAATATACTTCAGTATTTCATGTATGAAAATACATATTTTATTTTGCTTTTTAAATACTTTTATTGTTGCCCAATGTGGCAGCTAATGGTAAAAAGGTGGTGGGAAATAAAATAGATGCACAGTTGAATAAAGATGCTTGTTTTGTAAAGATTTTTGTTTGCGGTTTTCAAACTTATTATGTTTGTATATTGTGATTCTCAATATAGTATTAAGAGTTTTACTATAAACATACGGAGTTTGTTAACTGAATTCAAAACTTTTTTGGGTTGAAGTCTACTGACGAGTTCCACAAGCGGGAACGAAATGCATATAGACAATTGCTTAACCATAAAAACAAGCCAATTTTTTGAAATTAAATAAAGACATTATGTCAAATAAATATACTTCAGTATTTCATGTATGAAAATACATATTTTATTTTTCTTTTTGCTTTTTAAATACTTTTATTGTTGCCCAATGTGGCAGCTAATGGTAAAAAGGTGGTGGAAAATAAAATAGATGCACAGTTGAATAAAGATGCTTGTTTTGTAAAGATTTTTGTTTGCGGTTTTCAAACTTATTATGTTTGTATATTGTGATTCTCAATATAGTATTAAGAGTCTTACTATAAACATACGGAGTTTGTTAACTGAATTCAAAACTTTTTTGGGTTGAAGTCTACTGACGAGTTCCACAAGCGGGAACGAAGTACATATAGAGAATAGCTTAACCATAAAAACAAGCCAAGTTTTTGAAATTAAATAAAGACATTATGTCAAATAAATATACTTCAGTATTTCATGTGTAATAATACTATTTTAAAATAATCTGTACAAGTAATTAGAAGAAACTCCATAAAACGTAAATATTGTATTCAGATAAAATACTCTTATAAGAAAAAGTGATGTTAGAGCTCTAAATGAAAAGTCCCCAAATCCCTCCCCACGAAATTCTGTCCCCAAATGAGAAGCGAAATTCCCATTTTGGGGACAAATCCCCTAATCTGGTGGCACTGCTGCCAAGACATATTTGTAATATATTTGTAAAACTCCAATTCGAGTCAATTCCTCGTGTTCAAAAAGAGATTAATGCACATTTGATGTATTTTAAATAGTATATAATAACCTACTTTCAGATATGATTATTAAAGCTCTAAAAAATAGAAAACCTTGAAATTAAACTAATTTAAAAAGAATCCATTGTTGTCTGGTAAAATGTGACTACACACCCGGCACATATGAATAGTATGATATTAAAGTGGTAGCCAAGGCGCATTTATTAGGTGGCAGTACTACACCAGGTGACTAATGTCATTATACCAATCTAAATGTCAAATTTGGAAAGTGTAGATATAAGCCTAGAAGCATGCTTTTGTTTGGGTATCCATAAACACTTTTCGAATATTCAGTTTTGTATGGTGTTTGACATTTCCTATAAGAAACATGCAATCTGACGATGCTACCCTGTTTTGAAAAGTAAGAAGGTAATTTATACCAACAAAGTACATGTGGTTGTTGCTGTTGTAATATTTGTTGTAGAATCGCGGGTACCTGATTGATGTGCATTGGTGGTAACCCTGATTGAAGTAACAATTAAGTACACATTAAATAAAAATACAAATTATCTCTTATTGCTCTCTTTATTATTGTGAGAGCACTCGCACGCGTGCGCGGTTTTGAAGATCGCTGATTTATATATTAGTCAGCGTGACCATATTAGCTTATTTTGGGCTAAATTTAGCTTTTTTTTTTTGGGGATTTAGCTGCAAAATTTTCATTTAGCTCTTAGCTTATTTTTTAGACTTTTTTAAAAACTGATTTAGCTTTTTTAGCCGTTTTTTAATCTAAATTGCATGTTCTCAAAAAATATGTTAAAGACATAAAACATTTATAATAACAAAAATTAAAAATTTTAAGAACCCCCAACGTACTGACCAAACGGCTGGACCAATTTTCTTCAAGTATAGACGAGATCAAGTCACTTTATAAACGACAAAAACAAAATTAAAATCGGTCTAGCCGTTTGGGAGCTATGGTGCAAGGACAAAGATTCAATTCTTCATTTCTAAGAACATTCTCGATAAAGTCACCTTGCATACAGAAAAAACTAAATCAAAATCGATCCAGCCGTTTGGTCTGTACGTGGACTCATACCATTCAGCGGCAGAATTTACTTAAAACTATAATTAAAAATTTTACTGTAAATAGCACTAATTCACTTTAAAAAAATTGTTTCGTATTTTGGTATAAATGTTTTTACATATAGACTGGTTAAGCTTATTTTGGGAAGTTTTTGTTTTGTGTTTCTTTAAAACTCAAATATAGTAATGAATAAATAATTTAATTTATTTTTTACTTCAAATAATGGAAAAATGTGTTTGTGTATGTAAATATATCTGTGGCAATAAATAATAATGGCTTAAGTTGACATAAGTGCTTTTTCATTTTATTACATATTCTTATTCTCTTCTTCAAGATCTATCACTCAACTAAATTTCAATTAAAAAATGTCATTATTAATAAAACTATAGGCATTTATATTTTAACTTAAGTCTTCTTGGAAAATAGTACGTAAGCCATAACATCTTACCTCAACTTAATTTTTTTTCGGTAGCTACATCAATATTAAAATATTTGAGCATAAAAACTTTTATACACTTAAGTTCAATAACTAACATCCCATTCAAATTATTCTTCATTTAAAAAAAACTTATTCAATATAATAGCTTAAGTGCACTTTAATTTTTATTTTTCTAACAATGGATTTTTTCATAACATCTTAACTAAAAAACAGCGAATATTAACTAATAAAACGTTTTCTTTTTTTTTTTATAAAATTAACAGTTTTGTTCTAAATAAATGTGCATCTTTTTCGGAGGCTAAAAATTTTATATAAAAACCAAACACAATTAATTTTAGACAAAACCCTTAATATCTCAAAACATGAAATTTCGACTTAAGCCATTATTTATTGGCACAGATATTTTAACGTTGTTTTAGCATAAGTAAAGGTAGAATTAGTAAAATCGTATCATTCTACTTTACAGCTTGCCGTATCGTTCAAATTTGTGCACAAGTTATAGAAAATGTAACAGTTTGCATAGCACATTTTTTTTTGTCTGGCATTAAATGCGGCGTTTTTGACATTCGCTACAGAAAAATCTGTTTTCTGTAGATTCCTACGTCAGCAGTGCTACCACCACATATTTTATAACTAGTAACATGCTTTGTATATGGTACGGTTTTTGTCAGCTGACACGCAACATCACGATACGATTTTACTAATTCTACCTTAACTATTGCAAAGTGAAAGAAGTCGAAAAAAGTTTAGCTTTATTTTTTGGCTTCAAATTTAACTTTTTAGCTTATTTTAGCTCTTTTTCAAACGTGATTTACCTTAATGTTGTTTGAAAATCTGGTCACACTGATATTAGTGCATAATATGAGAGAGAGAGAGAGAGTAAAATGCTTGTTTGTACGAATGCTTATAAGCAGCGATGCCAATTTAGCGCGATTTAACTATGCCAAGCGCGCTTTTTCCCGTCTTAGCGCGTTTAATAATAAAAGCGCTAAATTAGCGCGTTTTGAATAAAGTCAACAATACCATTTCAGTTCAATGTTTTTTTAACTTTTTTTTTGTATAAATTTAACAATTTTCTAATATCAAAAACTCTGATAAAATTTTTTAAATTAGTTAATGATTCAGCTGTCGCAAACAAAATTCGCTTGACTTTGGTTAGAATTAAAAACGCATTTTAATACTGTAATGGTAAATATTTTGAAATTTCACAACTAAACATATGTTCTACATACAATGACCCAAGAAATTTACATAAATTACAAAGCATCTAGTATAGCTGAAGTACAAAAAGCATTTGAATCGTAAAACTATTCCACAATTTATATGTTGTTACAAAGTTTTACAAATAAATTAGAATTAAAAACTAAGGATTTCGATTATTTGGAAGGCGATTTTGATTCTGTATTAAATGATTTTAGTTTATTAAAACATAATGTCGAGGAAGCAATATTGCAAAATCTGAAAAATTAGAAATGTTAATATAATCAATAACCAATAACAAAAGAATTAATTTTAAAACGGATACAGCAAATGTAGCACAAAATTACAGGCATCTAGTTAATAAGAGATAGAATATGGATGTGTATATGTATTAGTATTTTTTAGATAGATATAATATTAATTTTAGAACAGTAACATTGAATAAGTTAATAAGAGATAGAAATAGAATTTTTATTTATATGTATAATGTTTGAATACTTTAAAAATTTGTTACTGTATATTTTTGTTTAAATGTATTTGTAATTTTTGAATTTTGTTGACAAATTATTTTTTCGTTATATTGTTGTTTCATAATTTTTATAAAAACAATCAAACCAAACAATTTCCTGAAGAAGCCACACAAAGGAGTGATGAAATATCGAAATACAAATACTAAAATAAAATCAAGATACCTTAAGCTTAATAAAATTAGAAAACTATATAATTAAAAAGAGGTCAAAAAAATTAGAATTATTTGATTAACCGAAAAACTGAAAAGTCGAATAAAAGAAATACCTACTCCATTTTTACTGTATAATTCAACCTAAAAATTTTAAAGCTTTTTACATTTCATTTTAAATATGTGTACTTATTACAAAGTTTATAAGAAAAAATATCATAATAATCTTTACAACTCAACAAAATTTTTGCAAAGCAAATATGTACATACATAAGTAGGTATTTTGTACCACAGTAAATGAGGAATACGCATATTATGCTCTTTTTAGCTTTTCTGCGCATTGTAAATATACTGTATACACACGATCACACACAAATGGTCACTGTCGCACATTCAATCAGTAAGAGGCCGTTTAGATGAAGGGAGGCATCGCTGCGACACGTCGCCTGGGAGTCTTGTTTTTAGGCGTGAAGTGAGGAGAAGCTTGCGGGGTAGCAAAAGTCGCACGTGTTATTTGCCCTTGCCCTTTATATAGATATGCTATGCAAATATAAAATAATATACAGTCATAAAGAAGCTCTGGGTTGAGGAACATCTCTCGCGTCATCGTAATTATTTCTTAAGTGCGGTCAGGCTGGTGCATGTTGTTTGGCCTTCGAGAGTTTTTCGTCTCGCTTGCACTGGTTGACTAATTTGCCACGGATAACCGTATAATCTTGTGGTTTTTTGTGGAATTTCTTTAACAACCACGTTGCTACTTCCTATGTGAAACCATAGGTCACAAAACCTTTTAAAATACTGTTAAAACCATCTTGGGCATATGGTCTAGTTACCCCGTCCATATTTGTGCAACACCATATTATGCAAATTTACTTTGTATAATATGTATAATAAATAAATAAATAAATAAAATAATATACATCAATTATAGGAATTCAGTTTTTGTATATAGGCTTTATAAAGCTACTAAAATAACTTTTATTTGACAAACATTTGTAGCTACAAATATTATATGTAAGATCCATTTATGAATTTAAACTTCTGTGCAAAAATTATTAAATCATTGGGAGGAATAAATAAATATTTCATCCCCAAGGCACAATTCTTTTGGCAAATATTAGGTTACTTATAGTTTCAGTATTTAACCGATTTCTTTGTTCTGTTTTAATGATTTTCATGACAGAAAATGACCACTCTGCGGCCGCACTGCTATGTGGCAAATTAGCCAATTTACACATATATATATATCGACTTAAATTACTAAATAACAATATTTGGTAGATTTCAGGCCTTGTTCGGTAGAATTGGTAGTTTCTTAAATTCACAAACATATTCGGTAGAATCTACCGAATATCGGTAGAAGTGTGCACACTGCTGGGAATTGAAGCTACAATTTTATCTCTTCTCTCTCACAAATTTTTTTTCTCGTATTTTTTGTGTGCTATGTACAGACAGTGTTGCCAGTTAGACCAATTTTTTATAACATGCATCAAAGAAACAGTTACAATATAAAAATTATAAACAAATAAAGTAAGGCGAGAAAAGGAATTATTGTATTTTGGTGGTAAATTAAAAAAAAATAAAAATATGTGGACATATTAATTCTACATTTCTCAAACTAACAATTAGTTCCTTTACGGCAACACTGCTACGAATGAACGAATAAAAAGCATTGAACAAATTAATATCAAAAAGTCGCCTGACTATTGCGACAAAAAAGTCTTCATATAAACGCGCGTGGATTTAAGAAGGGACTCCAAAAGAGAATGTCGCAGCGAGGCCACTTTTCATCTAAATGGGCTCTAAGAGGCCGTTTAGATAAAGGGAGGCCTCGCTGCGACACGTCGCCTGCGAGTCTTGTTTTTAGGCGAGAAGTGAGGAGAAGCTTGCGGAGTAGCAAAAGTCACACGTACTGGGAAGAGGCCGTTTAGATGAAGGGAGGCCTCGCTGCGACACGTCGCCTGCGAGTCTCGTTTTTAGGCGAGAAGTGAGGAGAAGCTTGCGGGGTAGCAAAAGTCTAACGTACTGGGAATTGAAGCGACAATTTTATCTCTTCTCTCTCACAAATTTTTTTCTCTCGTATTTTTTGTGTGCTATGTACAGACAGTGTTGCCAGTTAGACCAATTTTTTATAACATGCATCAAAGAAACAGTTATAATACAAAAATTATAAACAATTAAAGTAAGGGGAGAAAATGAATTATTGTATTTTGGTGGTAAATTAAAAAAAAATAAAAATATGTGGACATATTAATCCTACATTTCTCAAACTAACAATTAGTTCCTTTACGGCAACACTGCTACGAATGAACGAATAAAAAGCATTGAACAAATTAATATCAAAAAGTCGGCTGAATATTGCGACAAAAAAGTCTTCATGTAAACGCGCGTGGATTTAAGAAGGGACTCCAAAAGAGAACGTAAGCGTTGTCGCAGCGAGGCCACCCTTCATCTAAATGGGCTCGAATTGAATCGACCATTTTATCTCTTCCCTCTCACAAATTTTTTTCTCTCGTATTTTTTGTGTGCTATGTACGGACAGTGTTGCCATTTTTTATAACATGCATCAAAGAAACAGTTATAATGTAAAAATTATAAACAAATAAAGTAAGGAGAGAAAAGGAATTATTGTATTTTGGTGGTAAATTAAAAAAATAAAAATATGTGGACATATTAATTCTACATTTCTCAAACTAACAATTAGTTCCTTTACGGCAACACTGCTACCAATGAACGAACAAAAAGCATTGAACAAATTAATATCAAAAAGTCGCCTGACTATTGCGACAAAAAAGTTGATGTAAACGCGCGTGGATTTCAGAAGGGACTCCAAATAGAAAGTAATAGTTGTCGCAGCGAGTCCACCCTTCTTCTAAATGGGCTCTAAGAAACAGAGTTTATGTGTGCGATGGTATGAACACACGTTTGCTAAGTGACGTCGCAGTTTAATCAAACCAAAGATCAAACACATAGTCGGTAATTTACAGTGTTGTCAGATTTATTTTCAGCCTCCTCGCCAAATGACTTGTCGAATATCGCCAAACATCGCCAATATAATAAAGCATTAAATTATAGCTACAAAAATATATTAGGTCCTTATTATGAGTTACATTCGCGATTCGATTTTCGCTGGCTATCGAACATCGAACGTTCTATTTATATTATGAAAATCGAAAATTTCGTTGAACAACGAATTTTCTATCGAACAGAATTTAGCTTTCGATGAAATATTTTAGTATAAAAATTATTATAAACGATTGTTTTTTATTTTTGGGTAAAGTTGTTGCAAATTTTATAAATTACTTTGAGTGATATTCACATTCTTTTCCGAATGTTCGTCATAATACCAAATGAAAGTTAGTTCGATCAGTACTTTCGACTAGAGTCGAAGATCGAAAGTTGTTCAGAATAAGGGTCTTATATTTTGTAATTACAATACAAATATTCTTAAATTTTAAATTCAGTATGTAACGTCTATTGTAAAACATAAAAATTATACGGTCTAATTCATAAAAAAAATTTTAGGTTTTATACAGTTTTATTTGACAAATGTCCTATAAAAATATTTCAAATAAGCGCTTAATAAACCTGAAATATTTTTTATTAATAAGGCAGATAGTATTTAAGAAAAATTAAAAAATAACTTATTCCAAAAGATCAATATAAATAGGATAAATTGAAATTGAGCACCAAGATAAAAATCATTATTTAATTCTTGTGATATCAACTGAATTAACATTTACTTAAATGTGTATTAAGTACACATAACATATCCTTGATATTATAAAGAGCCAGCAGCATCCTCGTATTCATATACTCTAGGCGAGAACAAGTATAGGATTTTTGGTGCTTCATTATCAAAATGTTGGTTCTAACTTATAAAAGAAAGTTTTCCTCACTATGGTTCATAAATAGCAAATGAGATTTTGTGGTCCATATTATTTGCTTAAACTTCTTGAATTTCAGAAAATTTTGTTTGATATAGAGAGTCACAACATTTAGAATTTTTTTTGCACGACATATTTTATGTTTTTTTTAATGCATGTATTTATTTATTGTATCTTTAAATATGAACTAACAATAAGTATTCAAATCTTAAATCTAGAATATAATTATTAGGCCCGACCACTGTCGGACATAAGTTATAAGTTTGCCTGCGTATTTTGCAATTTCTTCAGTCACTAGTGGCATATTTAAATCACGATGTATAATAGAATTTTGGATGTACCATGGAGCCGATGTTATTAACCGTAAAATTTTGTTTTGCCTTCGTTGGATTCTCTCGACATTGGAAGCTGAAGCAGTGCCCCATAATTGAATTCCGTAGCGCCATATTGGCTTCAAAAGCGACTTGTATAATAAAAGTTTGCAGTCTAGGCTGAGTGTTGAGTTTCTGCCAATCAACCAATATATTTGAGTTAACTTAAGTTTCATCTGAGTTAACTTAGAGTCAATATGATGTTTCCATGTAAGTCTTCGATCAAGGTGTATACCAAGGTATTTCACTTGGGAATGTTGAGGAATATTTTGATTGTTGATTCGAATGGGGGAGATGTGCGATAGCTTTCCGTGAGCACCTGCCATTACGGCCTTATCTCACGGGTGCCAAAGCACCGGGTGTGGGTTAGACGCCAGACCAACGCCCCCATGCACCCTATTAGAATGAACCTATGGCCCACTCAATAAGGCACATAGGTTGCAATCTTTGAATATAGTTATCCCTGTACTATATTCAATTACCTTGCTGAGGTAATTTGAGCTATCTAAACTCTGCTGCTATGTCCGTGCCCATAGCAGCTTCTGTTGAATGGCAACAGCACCTAGAATAGTGTCTGGCTGACCGCGTCAGACCAATCACTAGCATTGATTTCACACTGGGAAGCCAAGACTATTCTCCCAGCGATTTTGGTAGCAACCACAGCCACCACGATAATTCTCCGGCTTCCACGCTAAGGTGTTGTGTACACCCATAGCGAGGTCCCCAAGAGAATTCCTCAACCATTGCCGGCACAGCTCAACCACTCATCCATAATGAACGCATGCCTGTGTCGCCAAATAACCAGTGCCTACTCCACACATACCAAAATCATCCCTTTAACCCCTTGGGGTATACCCCATTGGGGTAGGACGAACTCGGCATTTTAGCAAAGGAAACTGACGACCGCTACATGCACTCAAAACTTCAAAGCAGCTCGGCTGTCGGGCAACCGGCACCCGTGGCACCAGAAGTAGCCTCTGGTTAGACCTCGAAGTTCCACCACAAGGGCTTCACCTCTATCGTCTTTTGAACTCAGGGGCAGTTCTAGGTGACGCTGCACCTAACTGACAACAGGACCTGTCTTCCTTTTGTTATAAATATGTGCACATCCGTTACTCTGTTTATATTCAGAGATTGGGTAGTAACACATAAGTTCTATGGGTAATGTACCAAAGGTACGTCAATCGAAAAAGCCACATCACCCCAGCTGGGGCCCCGGGGTTGCCACACCCGTAGTCCATAACATACTCCCAGGGGGGAAAAATGGGGGAGCAAGTATCTCTTCTTAGAGTGAATGTTATATGGACACACTTTTGTTCATTGACTTTAATTCTCCATAAGTTCAACCATATTTCCAGCTGAGTGATATGTTCCTGGAGATTGCGGGATGCCTCATAAGGGTTTTCGTGCACACTCATACAGGCTGTATCATCGGCAAAAGTAGAAATATGGATATTAATGCTCACAGGCATATCACAAGTATATATTAAATACAAGACAGGACCCAGAATACTACCCTGTGGCACACCAGAAGATATAGATTCGGGCACACTCGTGAACTCTCCTTCCACAACAGTGATATATATATATCAATAATATAACTTTCCAAAAGCTTTTGAATGTTTATTGGCAGATATGTCTTCAATTTTAAAACTAGGCCTTCGTGCCATACTTTATCAAATGCCTGAGAAACATCAATAAAGAGATCAGAACAATACTTCTTTTCTTCAAATGTTCTTCTTACAACTTGGACCAGTCTATGCGTTTGTTCAATCGTGCTGTGCTGACTTCTAAAGCCAAATTGATGGTCCGGGATGCACCCATTATCAGTTAAAATTTTGGACAATTTAGTCATGAGCAGCTTTTCGAAAAGCTTTGAGATTGTAGATAGTAAGCTTATAGGCCTATATGACTCAGTCTTGGTAAGATCTTTGCCCGCCTTTGGAATCATTTTGATCTTGGCCAGTTTCCAGTTATGTGGAAAATACTGCATTCTTAAAATAGCATTAAAAGTAAATAGCAGGATTCTTATTGCAATATGAGGCAAGTTCATGAGCATTTTGTTACTAATGCCATCAATACCTGGAGCTTTCTTCGGGTTGAGTTCAGCAATTACTTTTTGTACTTCACGCATCTTAAACCTTAAGGGACGAGGGGGTAGAGAAGCTACACTCGGTAAATCAGCAGCACCCGTACATGAATTGGGAGTGAATACAGATTTTAAATGCTCAGAAAATAAGTTACCTTTCTCACTATCACTTCTTGCCCAGCCTCCGGTCGCAGTACGCAATGGTGATTTAAGATCAACGGGTCGTTTAAGATTTCTAGTAGCGCGCCATAAAGAGTAATTAGATGCGGACGTTACATCAAGACCTTCTAAATACTTTTCCAGTAGTGCAGTTTTTTCCGATGATAGCAGCTCTTTGAGTCGTTTAGTACATTCTTTAAGTCTGATTTTATTTAGGGGTGATCTGTGTTGTTGCCATTCTCTTCTAGCTCTCCTTTTTTCACATACAAGACGTTCAATTTCCGTAGAATAAATTCTGTTAAGGCCGGTCTGCGGATAGGAGGTAGTGGCGTGTTCAGCAGCCTGTTTAATATTTTCGTTAAGATTGGCAATATTAAATTCAATATCATCGCATGATCTAAGCTGAATGTTTTCTACGCAGTGACTACTAAGATATTTTTTGAATACCAGCCAGTTGATTCCATTAATCATCTTCACATATGAGTTAGTTAAATCACTCCTTAGTGGGTTGAAAATTGTAACTATTGTTGGAGAGTGATCGGAGGACAGATCTAGAGAGGCCTCTACATGAATTAAGTCCCTATGAATATTTTTCGTGACGGCAAAATCTATAACATCTGGACTTTTTCTTACGTCAGTACGCCAGTAAGTAGGCTCCCCACTCGAAATGACATCTAAGCCCATTTTTGAAATTGTATTGAACAAGGCTCGACCTCTAGGTGTAACAAGACGCGATCCCCAGTACGTATGTTTTGCATTGTAGTCACCAGCTGCCACGAAACAAGATCCAAGCGATTTGTAGAACTTCTCATACTGATCTTCGGTAACTGAAAATCTGGGAGGTGAGTAAATTGATGATATCACGAAATTCGCACAAAAATTTTCTACGAAAATATTCGTTGCTTGCAAATATTCTTCACTAACGTTGTCAAGGACATAGTGCTTGAGTCTTGACTTAATCAGAATTGCTGATCCACCACATGCTCACTCTCTCGGGTCCTTTGTATCATATAAAGTGTAACAATTTATTTTAAATAAGCTTCTTGAGGTCAAATGAGTCTCAGAAACCAACATTATATCAATATTTTTTTTTTTCCATGAGGAAGTGCTCAAGTTAATTTTTATGTTGGCGTATGCCGTTTGCGTTCCAGAAACATATTTTTAACGTGTTCATGGTTTATTAACTAATGCTTGAAGCAGTGTATTCTGCATTCGCAGCATTTCTTGCATCATACTTGTCATATTTGTAGTAAAGTTGTTTATAGTTAGCACCAGATTCGCAATAGTAGCTTCAAGGCGACTAAAGTTAAGGCTTGAGTTTGAATTCGTTGAATTATTTGGCGGTGGAACATTTTGCGTGGGAATTGAACTAGGCTTAAGCCGCGTTCAGACTATTATACTTTGTATTTATACTTGTCAAAAATTCAAATAATACGTGCAAGTGTGATAGTCTGAACGAAAAATGTCATCAAAGTGGCAAATAATACGATAAACTTTTTGACATCCCATAAGACTTTTTCGTTTTTAGAAAATTTTCTAAACGATAATACTTTTCATTAGATCAGGGTTGCATTTTCACACAAACCAAACTTCCAAGTCGGCTGTTTCGCCGCCGATAGCGTGTCGTCATTGATGTAATGTTTTGTCATATGTATATCGGCACAACATTTTGAATAAGTGAATCGTATGGAAGTATATTTCGTTGACGTAATTTTTTAACGTTTTAGTAATATCTTTTCTTAAATTTTTTTCTGTTATTTACATAGAATATTTTTAACTGCTGAACTTTTTCAAGTGTCGGCACGTCCCCGACTGCATGAAACCGCTTTGCCGCCGCTAGTAAAAGAATAGCACAGACATTTTCATTGAACAGCTGTTTTGCTTTCTACTTGTATTACACATTTGATTTGAAGTGTGATAGTCTGAACACAATATGTGATTTTACGTTAGATTTTTTGACAGTCGCAACGAATGTATTTAGATTTCTGTATCGTAAAATGTGATGAAAGTATTAATACCTGTATAATAGTCTGAACGGGGCTTTAGCAGCATCAGCATACGATACACGTGAAGTAACTGGTTGGCTGATTTGAGCAAAAGTGTCGGCGTTCGCGTTTACTTGTAGAGCTGGAGTTAACTTGGGTTTTTGACCCATAGCCTGTTTAACGAAAGAATATACAGGGCACCCTCTATAGTTAGCTGTGTGATTACCTCCACAATTACTACATTTTTTTTCTGCTTGATCTTTTGGCTTAGTGCAGCTAGCAGTACCGTGCAATTCACCGCAGATAACACACACTGTAGGTAACTTGCAGTAAGTTTTCGTATGGCCATATTCTTGGCAATTATGGCACTGTACGGGACCTGAACGCTTACGTTGCTCTTCAACTGTGATTTTTCGATGTAAGAGATACTTTACGTTATAAACTGGATGGGCTTCATTTTTTTCAATTGTATGTCATTCGGCTCCAGTTCAATCCCGAAATAGGGGTTGGGGGACCTTTTCTCTATTAAATATGTTGGTAACATTTTTTACCTTGAATCCTTGGTCGACAAGTGCACATTTTACTTCTTCGGGTTCAACATATGAATCTATGCCCTTTAAGACTATCTGTAGGCCTTTAGCACTCTTAAGTTGGTATGTGTAAAAATTTGTTTTATTTTTTTCGAATTCACTAACAATTTTTCGGAAATCTTTTTCATTATATATTTGGATTTTAGTTTCATCAATATTACCTCGTTTAATTGGAACGATGTGAAAAGTATTTTCACCAATGGTCGACAGTAGTTTTTTATAAGCGCGTTAGAATTTTTTTTCTCTCAGAAAAATAGGTGGTGGCTTAAAAGACTTTTGCGATGATGTAGAGGGCTTGTCGTCGGTGTCTTGCAATAATGAAAAACGATTTTGACGATTGGTAGATGATGCGCTGTTATCCCTAGACATCTTTGGAGCAGATGAAATTTTTGAAGAATTTGGGCTTCGCCTACGCTTTACCACTGTTATATATCTGTCCATACCCACTTGTACCTTGGCTTTTGCGCTACTGTTATCTGTAGTGATAACTTGGTTTAGTGATGAAGGCGAGCCCGATGCGGATGATATCGCAGACTTAAATGAAGAAGTACTATGCAATGGTAATGTTAACGATTCACTAGTTGGCATTGGACAAAGCGAAGTTGATCGCTGACGAAAAATTGGCTTTGCCGTTAAAAAAAGATTTTCATCAGATTTATTATTTATATTTTTTTCATTAAGAGTTTCAGAACTCACAATAAAATAAGCATTTCTGCCGTTAGAACTCACTTAAAAATTTTTTGTATTTGAGGTACTCATACATGGTATTGCGGTCTTTTTTTTGTTTTTGTTATTTATGATTGTTTGTTTGTTAGAGCTGCGTCTTTCATGAACGAACGGGTATTGAACGAATCAGTAAAATGAACGAAGTGAGCCGGTCACTTTACTAAGATGTTATGGCTCAGAAATACTAAAAAAAAAGTACTATTGAACGAACGAACACACTTGGGTGTTTTTGATTTATTTTTTTGCTTTTTCTTTATTCATGTGAGATTTTTTTGTCACATTTTGGTTTTCAGTTGCCTTTTTGTCTGCTTTTAGTAACAGTATGACCATTACGAAATTAATAAAATTTAATATACATACGTACGTACATACGTATTCTTTATCTGTGGCTCTTTTTTTTTTAATAGGACCAGCACTCAGGGGATAACCCCTACTCATGCAGTGCATTGTGCTAAAACTAGGAAAATAGGTTATAGGGAAGGAGGATAGAGGGAGTAGTGTCTGTGTACATTAGATTTAAATCTTCCCACGATGGTAGTGACGGTAGTTGATTCCACATACGAACAGTGCGGCTAAAAAGGGAATTTTCTCTCTAATGCGTAGTGCGATGCAATGGCCAATCGACCACAAAAGGATGTCCTCTAAATGAGGCACGTGTTGTACGTACATATGTGCGGGTTGCAGGAACGAGTTCCCTAATTTCATTAGAACACATTCCGTTGTAGTAACGATAGAACAATGAAATGCACCCCACATTGCGTCGATGCTCCAATGAATCAATAGAGTTGGATACCCTACTGTCACCGATGAGCTTCTTCGCCCTCTCCTGTACGCGGTCGAGCAGCCCCAAAATAGACTTTGAAGCGCCGGCCCATACATGAGAGTTGTATTCCATTTTCGGACGGATATAGGTGGTATAAATAGTAAGGAGGTCAGATGGGGTGAAATACTGTTTGCACCGTTTCAAAAAGACGAGGCACTTGAATGCTTCTTTTGCAATTTGAAAAATGTGTTCAGTCCAACGAACATCACACTGTATTTTCATGCCAAGAACATCAAGAGCATCTGATTCCTTAATATTTATACCCCCATAGTTACAGAGGCAACAGCATTTTCGGTCATGCGTCTATGTGTAACCATGCAACATTGGGTCTTACGGGCGTTAAAGTCGACCCTGTTCACATGACCCCATTCATAAATTTTTTCTAAATCATAGTTTAAAGTCTCATTCATTATTTGACGCATGGCCTCAACCTGCGGCAGATTAGGTCTATTGCTGAATGAGAAAGAATGGCAAATGCTGCTGTATTCCGCAAAAGAGTAGATAGGGTTGAAAGTTTTACATAGAAGGTCGTTTATAAAGATAAGGAATAGAGTTGGCGAAAGAACGGAATCTTGCGGTACCCCTGAATGTAACTTGAACTCATTTGAACTCAATACATTTTGACAAAAGTGCACCATGCCACACTCTATCAAACGCCTTGGAGATATCTAGAGCCACCACCTTACTTTCGCCAAAATGGCAGACTGAATTACACCATATCTCCGAGAGGAGGGCTAGTAGGTCTCCCTTAGAGCGGCCTCTACGAAATCCATACTGCCGGTCGTTGAGTAAGCTGCTGGACTCCAAATACCTTACAAGATGGAAATTTACCATACTTTCCATCACTTTGGAAAGTGCAGAGCATATTGCGATTGGGCGATAATTTTCAGGGTTAGTAGCTTCTCCTTTTTTAGGGATTGGCGTAACATTAGGAATCTTCCAACACACTGGGAACTCACCAACATGGTACAACGTGCTGAAGAGATTGGCTAATGGACGTGCTAACGTCGAAGAGCACTGTTTCAAGACCAGTGCTGGAATGCCATCCGGCCCAGGAGACTTGTTTATGTTGAGTTCCGACAAAACCCTTTTTACTAACCGAGTTCGAAAGAATATCTTAGGCATAGTAGTGGATACTCTCTCTAGCATAGGCAGAGGCTGATTGCTTTCCGGCAAGTAGAAATTACTTGCAAATATTTCAGCTAGTAGGTTAGCTTTATCCGCCGGGTCAGTGAATATTAAGTCATCCTTTAAAAGAGTCGGAATTGAAGAACTAGCATTATTCTTTACTATTTTAACGAATGACCAGAAGCTCTTACTACCCCGAGGGGCAGCAAGAACTTTAGCACGGAGACGATTCTCGTAAAGAGCTTTTTCACGCCTCAGTACTTTGGCACACGAAGATCTCGCCCTTTTGCGTAGCAAATCAGTATCGGCATTTTGATTACTTCGCCAAATACTGAATGCTTCCTCTCTAAATCTGACTGCGTTTTTGCATGTCTGATTAAACCATAGTTTCTCTTTGGGCTTAATCGGAATTTTTTGATTCTATGAAAGCTTTCATTCCCATCAAAATTATACTTTCGACCATTTTGGCCATGGCATTGACATGATTGTCTAGGAAACATAGCTTCCAATTAAAATGCCGAAAAAATTCGTTGAGCTGAGCCCAACGAGCCTTTTCGTATATGTATTTAAGTCGTTTCGTAGCTGTAGGTGAAATGCTATGAAGTGCTGAGAACGAAAAGGAGGCCGAAATGGTACAGTGATCTGAATTGCCGAGAGGTGTATTAACACTTACTTCATACTTATCAGGGTGTGAAGTGAGAAAGAGGTCGAGTGTATTTTGTTGGTGCCCTTCAACACACGGAATGTGTGTTGGTTTATTCACAAGTTGCACTAGGTGGTTATGCGCTGCGAATAACTCAACATATTGGCCTTCCGTAGTTGTACGGCTCGAATGGCGAAGCCAAGTTGAATTGTGAACATTGAAATCACCAGCAATAACGATTTCACTGTTCGGACAACTCTCTAGGATCTTCGATATGGAGTCAGAAAGGGCATCGAAGCCGGAAATGGTAGTATCCCACTCTGCGTTTGGACTTCTGTAGACAAATCCGAAATACCAACAGTGTGCCCTGATTTGGAACTTAACCCAGAGACAGCTAAATTCAGCATCAGATATGCCTAGTGATTGCTGGCATTGGTACACAACTGTATTGCGAATGTACATTGCAAGTCCCCGATGAAAGTTAAAAGGCGATAGAAGTTGATAACCAGGCATCTGAAAATCCCGTGGATCAGCATTCTCAGACACCTGGGTCTCACATAAGGCGAAAACATCCGGTCGATGGAGACAAATGTGTGCATATACAGAGAAAAAATTCGATCTTAGGCCCCGTATGTTGCAGAAGTCAATTTTGAATTTGTCAGACATAGCAACGTGAGAAAATTCAAAGCAAATGTTAAATCTGCGGTATTGAATCCAGTCACGTTAACCACTGTTTTATTGATGACTGCTTAGTGATCAGTGTTATACCTTCATCACTAAACAGTCCACCAGCAGCTAACGGAAAGGCGTCAGTACTACAGAGTTAGATTGCGTTATGATATGAGGGGGAATGGGAGAGGAAAACACAATGACTTAAAAAGGTTATAAAAGCCCTGATCTGGTCATCCCAGCGGGAACGGCAACACTGTGCCAGCATAGTGCCAACACTGGTATTTTTTTATTTTTTTTATTTTATTGTTTTGCATAAATGCATGCAAGTAGTGGATTGTAGGTATGTATGTTATTGTTTTATTGTTATCGTTTTTTTTGGTTTCTTTTATTTCCAATTATTAAATTTAAATAGCTATTATTTATATAAATTTTATTTTCTGTATTGAATGTTTTGTTTTTGTTAACAACGGTTCTATTTTGGGTTTTTTCCTCTCTGTTTGTATGATTGTATGTATGTATGAATATCGGTATTTAATATTTAATTTAACACGCGCACTGTGACAAATTTTAACATTAATTAAACACGGAACACAACAAATAGACACGTGTGAATGTAATCGAGTACAGAATCTTTTGATTTCTTATTCCTAAGAATATAAAATACCTTAATATCTTAAAAGTTTTTACATCCTAATTTTTTTGTTTCTTATATTTTCTATTGTTTGTTTTGCTTATTTTAGTAAACGATTCATAACAAACTCACTGCATTTGTCCCTTTTTATTTGACGAATCAACTGTTTGTTTGTTTTTATTTCGTCCTATTTCTTGAAAAGCGCGGATGAACGAAATGAACGAACTCGTTTTTTTTTAGAAAATGAACGAAAACGAGCAGTCACTTGAATGAACGATTTGGCAAAGCTCTATTGTTTGTTTTTGAGGTACTCATATAGAGCATTCCTCAATGTCACTTTGTTTATGTTTTTTGTTTCTGTTATTTCTACTATGTAAAAAATATTAGCAAAGCATAAAGCTTATTTATTAAAGTCAGTATGTACCTATTACGAATAATATGTACTACGAATATTTTTTGTATAATTTTTTGTTTGTTTGGTAAGTATGTAAGCAAAATTCCGCTAATCAACTGTTCGCTATAAAGGTACCACGAGAACTCACTCACGACTTATAACTTAAAAAATAATAAGTGTACAAATTGTATACATTTTTACTATACTTACTATATACAAGTTTAACGCTGACTTCAAACATTTATAGTCAATATTATACCATTTGGTTTCTTGGAAGAATATTGGGAAGCCAGCCATGCTACGAGAATGGTTATCATCTTTTAGGATGTCGACAAAAGTAAGCAAAATTTTCCATGTATTCGTTTCATTTTTAATTTTTGCTAAATTGAAACGCAAAACATTTTTTATATGATTCTTAAATTCGACATTTGTATTGGCAGGACATTGACTGCATAGGATAAATGCTCGTATAATGGGTATAGCAATCTATAAGAAGAAAATAATTGTTATCATATCTAGTTTTCGTAAAATAAACAAACGCAACCTTTAGAAGATCCTCTTGGTCGCCATATTCCTGCAGTTTATTCAACTCTGCTGATTTATCATATAACAACAAGCAAGAAACGACTATTTCTAAATTGTCCATCAAAAAATCATGTTTGGTCTTGTAGCACAAGTAGAACGGAAACCTGAAAATATGTAAATATTTGTGTTATCAACTTTTTTTATTTGTTATTAAAAGTATTAAAAAAATCTTCAATTTCTTTGAGGAATTCAAAACGAGTTATTATTCAAACATGTTCTATCCTTGGCAGTGGCCAGCACGAGTGCACTGCAAACATAAGAACACGCATATGCCCCCGATGTTTTCCACACCTTAAACCAGTCAAGGGCCAGCGCCCTTACCTGGTTTACCAAGTTGATAGGGTATTTTTATTTTCACATTGTTTTTATTTTAACCAAATCTGCTATAAAGTAAAAAAATTTCTCAACAAGGTATTCCTTAAATTTTCCCAAAATATACATACACTTATTTTATGAATCAAAAAGTTTGTTTAATATAGAGATAATCACCACTATCGTGAATTGAATGTGAAATTTTTGTTCCCCATGAAATTTTTATTCCCCATGAAGGGAAATTTACAATCGTGAATTTCATGGGAACGTTTGTTCCCGCTATCAATGCGTAGTGAATGTAAAAAACGGGAAGAAGACTTGCAAAGCTTCAAAGTTAATTGAAAATCAAACAAATTAGGTTTAATAATTAGAAATGTTATGCTATGTTCATACATACTCCTTAATTGTGAAATTAGGACATTTTATGCAATTAAGGCCTTAATTGAGCTCAATTTACCATACAATACGTCAATTAATAAATTGAGCAATTAGTAGCTAATTGTATCACTAATTGCGTAAAACTCGAAATGCAACCCTAATCACAAGTATGTTTATTGAGAACTGTTTTGAGTGAGTATCGCAAGTTCCTATTAATAGCGAGAAATGTCAAAAAATAAATAAACAAAGCAAAAGGAAATGGCTAGTAAAGAAGGTAAGTTTTTTAAAATTCCTAAAAAAACTTGTTTTTTAACAAATAACTTTTATAAATAGCAAAAAAGACTTGAAGACGAAGGGGTTGGCGTGTAGTGAGGCCAGGGAAGCTGATCTGTTGGAATTGTGGCCATGTCGAGCAGAAGAGCTTGGTGGCCAAATAAAAAAACGGAAAGTTGGGTTTTCAATAAAGCCCGTGAGATGTACATGTGAAGTTGTGGCACAGGTCTTTGTTTATGTATGTAAATAAAAGTAATAGGTAGTACATGTTTATTTGAGAAAACACAAAAGTGTAGCAACATAATATATGTATATGTATTAAAGGGGTGCATTTGTATACTTATAAGTATAGCCAAAACAAATGTACCATGATATGTATGGTACATATCATATAATTGTAATGTGAGCGAAAGAACTAGTATAGGAATTATTGTGTGTGTCTGCTTTTCCAAAATACAATACAATTAAAAATTGATAACAGCTGCTGAGCAACTGTTTGTATATGTTTTTGCTCAAAAATACATGTTGTAATATAAATATATGAAAAAAACACCGTTAAAACAAATACATGATGGGCACGTTCGTTAGGTTTTTTTTTGTGGCGCAGCCCAGTGATGGGAATTTAAAATCTTGATTTCGTGCCAAATATGCTTTTAAATAGTGCCACAATCACTGGAATAGTGCCAAATAGTTGTATATACACATTAATACATTTCGATGCTTATTTTCGATATAATTGTGAGCGACATGTAGAAAAAAATTTACTTTTTTACTATCAAAATTGCAAAATTGTTGCTAACCTTTAAAATACAGGTTGTAAAATTTATCCTGAGCGACAATTTACGTATGTACTCGTCCAGTTGTCGACATCGAGTCACAATATCAAAAAATTGGTACTTATTTACTCGCTCTCGAGAACAATTTTGTGCTACTGACAACCTATTCCGTTACCTAGTCTTGAAAAACGCATAAACCTGCGAACAGTGTCAGTTTCGACAACGGGTACACAAGCCCCAATTTGTTGGTATCGTGTAAAAGTGACGTCGATGTCGTCAACTGGAATAAGGGTGAATGCCCGATATGTATGCATCATATATTATTAATTTGTACTTATTTAAAAGAAATACAAATATAAAAACATTTTTTACGTACGTTTTTATAGTAACGATTCTAAGGGACATACTGAAAGACTACAATAAGCCTGAACTAATTTAAATGATAAAATAACTTTTTCTAATTAGATGTATATACTAAGTGAAAATTATAGTTTGTGCTTTTTTATGATTAATATACTGTCGAGTTTGTAACGACGAAAGTCGGGCCCTTCGTTTTCGTCGTCCAACAATTATTTATTTATGAAAGAAATCAATTATTTTTACGTTCTGGATTGTATCTGATTGTATTCTTTTTGTTTTATCATATTTTATTGTTTCTATTATAAATTGAATTATACATGAATTTGTAAATTCTATTAATATTATTCATATTGCCTTGTAGTTTAAAAATTGATTTAAAATTAACGTTTTGTTATAGATGGAGTCGCCATCTATATGTGAATTTAAGTATTAAAATAGTTAAATTGACACTTTTATACAACCATTATTTAGTAAGTTACGTTTTATAACAAATGATTATTGGAAATTTGCGTATATAAGGAGGAATCTCCGCATGAATTGTGGAGTCTGCTGCTACCTGTCAGCGAGGTAAGAACACAAAGTCGAACGTGGTGTTACGCATCCATCAGCATTGTACTTGCCTTTAAACACATCTACTAGACAGATTTATATTAAGCACAATTAGTGTATACTATTGTGTGACCGATCTCCTTGGATTTCGGTCTAGCAACAGTCACACTGCTCCTTCTGAGCATTTGTTTCTCGCGTTCTCACACGCGCATTCTGTAGGTTGTGTGGTGTTACATATCCCGCCTGCATTTGCGTGCTCCGTAAATGCGCTCTACACGAGCAATCGCTATACCGCTCCTTCTGAGCATTTGTTTCTCGCGTTCTCACATGCGCAACCTGTAGTTTGTGTGGTGTTACACATCCCGCCTGCATCTGAGTGCATAGTGACTGCGCTCTACATACGCATACTGCATACGCATACCGCGCCTTCTGAGCGTTGAAGTTGTCACTTAGACGGCCAGTTAATTATATGAGAATTATAATAAAGAACTATTGTTATTGAATTGACTTCGCGTTTTTTTCATTCTCTCTCTCACGGTCCCAAAAATCAACAAATTTTTGTGGACGAATCCTGGACATCGCTGAGTTTTACCCCAGCCCAAGAAACATCCTTACAAGTTGTGCTAATTCGTGCACATTAAAAATATTAGTAATTGTTAGCTATTTATTTTAATCAAACAAAGATTCTGTCGGAATAGTAGAATTTGTATTGCTTGTTTTGTTCATAATTTTATATGTATAATGATCATAAACGGAATTATTGTTAGATCCCAGCTAAAAAAAATATGTATGGAGCATTCATTCTACGGTGAGCATAATTTTTAAATCAAAATACAGAACGCGGAAATATTTAACAAACAGCAACAAAATTACTAACAACCTTACAGACATATTAAACATATTGAATTTCATGGATTTATTAAATGTTTATTTTTTTGACAAACACAAAATTAAAGGCAAAATTAATAAAAAAAAATTTAAAAAGTAACATAACAATGTAATCTACATATGTATGTATGTATTTATATGTATGTATGTATATCAGGTGGTCAACTCTCTAATTCGAAACGAAAGAAAATGCTTTCCATTTAAATATTCTTTAAACTCAATATAGTTTAATTTAGTAATTAAAAACGCTTTGATGGTATCCATCTTCATTTAAGTTTTTTTAGTTAAAACAGAAAATAATCTTTCTGTTGGGGTATTGAAACCAGATAAACATAAACTGAATTCCACAACTTTAAACCTATTTTGGAAACTTATGTCTGTTTATTTAATATGTTTAAACATTTTTATGCACCACTCTTCTGCAGATTTTTGATTCTCATTCTATTCCTTTAATTTTTCTAAATATCAATAGTTAAGTTATCAAATAATTCGGTGTCATTTATGTTTAACCCATTTATTTTATCCATAATGAAAACAAAACTGGATTTAACATCTTTCCACGTAGGAGTTTCAACTTCTTGGTAGACAGTAAGATTTAAGTATTCAATACAATCTGCATAAAATCGGCTTGCATTAGCTTTAAACCAGAGCTCGTAAGCAGGGTGGCCGATGACATTTTTTCAAAAAGTGGCACCAAATAGGGGATTTATCAAAAAAAAAGGGGCAAAATTAAAAAAAAAAACGAGAAAACTACACTATACACTAAACTTTTTATTTTTAATGTATTTTCAAATAACTCACCCTAAATAAAGGGGATCAAAAAGTGGCAAGGCAGTTGAAAAAGGGGAAACGCAGTCGAAAAAGTGGCAAATTGCCACTTTAGTCGGTCAAACGGTCACGCTGCTCGTAAAATATGCTTAACCAAATTTCTCTGTACGGTCTTCTCACTTAAAAGACCTAAAAAAGTGAGACGGAATCACTCAGTGTCTGAACAGCAACCCTCTTTTTCGTTTCAATTGTGTTCTCGCTCCTGGGTTATGGGTTGAGTGTAACACACGAATCAGTCTCTTACTGACCGCATGATACGAACAGAATCGTTCGTTGCTCAGCTACTGAGGGTCAGTAAAGGCAGAATTACCCGACTGTAAATGTAGAACTGTAAATATAAATGTGTCAGCTGTTCGAATCTGTTGTATGAAAAGCTATGCTAATGCTTACCTGACTGAAATGGCACGTAAATGTAACGTCTGAACCTGCAGAAAATAGAATTTCATGACGACGTTACGTGACATTTGTAGACAGTGATGGGATTTATGTATATTGAATGAGAGTGTGGCACAATGGCCCTGATTTGGCACTTTTGTTTCTTTTAATAGGTTAAGCTTTTGAGTGGTTAATTTGTATACATACAAAGCACATATAATAAATTTAGTTTTCTAGCAAAGTTTTTTTTATAAAATCTAACCAGAGACTACCAATCGTGTGTGTTTATTTTTTTTAATATACATACAAATATGTATATGTACATATGTAAGTATGAATATGTAAAATATACATACATATGTGCGTACAAACATTCAAGCGTACAAAAAACTATTTTTATTTAAAAATAATTCCAATAAAAATAAAAATAGGTACGTATAATCATAATAATTATAATGATAATAAAAATATAAATATTTTTTATAATTATAATACGTTGTAATGTCAGTATGTATGTATATACGGGTATGAAGATTGCAATTTCACTTAATGTCGAAGTCAATAAAATGTTTGTAAATATAAAATAATGATTTGATACAATTTAAATAATTTTGGTACTTTTTCCACACAATCAAAAATAATGTGCAGATGTTGAACTCTCATCAATGTTTCGAACAGCTGTTTTCCATTTTATTTGATTTCTTTTATACTGATAAACACCCAGCAAACAAAAAGTCCTGTATATGTACATACATATGTATGTATCTTTGTTAAAAAATATACCTATGTATATTGTTTGTGAATAAAACTAAATTATTATGAGTAGGTACTAACACTAATAAGAAAAGGATAAAACGAGAAAGTGGAGATTTGATTGAGGTGCTACTGCAAGCATACACATTTCTGGAAATTAAATAGCTAAATACTTCGTCTTTCCGATGAAGTTGCCCAAAATCTGCTCTGGTAATGTACAATGACAAATATTACTGTTGAGCGTTACAGCTGATATTACAATTATTATAATTGAGTTCATTTAAATAAAATAATAATAATTTTCAAAACCTCTAGGCGCATTTTCGTTCTAAAAGGTGTGTGATTTCAAAAACTCAATTAGTTTTTTCCAACAGGCTAAAACTTGCCATCAAAAGAAAGTAGATTAAAATAGTTTCAGCGAAATTATTAAAACAAATCTTGGATTAATTAAAACATTACTATTTTATATATTATTTACTTAAAAGTTCTAATGCATACATACATACTCGTGTGTATGTCCGTATACATATGTATGTACATTTCAATCAAAATGATTTCCATGAATTTAAGTATTATACATATGTACATATATGATCTTTCCCGTTTGACTTCAAATAACTCGCAATTTAAAATCAAAAATGCGTGTTTGCTGGGCACAAAGCAATTAGCGTGTATGTATGTGAGCACAAAGATGTTTTTTTGTTTGTGTCGAAAACACATGACATGCTTTTAAGCATTCTATAAGCGCTCAAACGTTTACATTTACATTTACCTTACATCTGCGATTTCTACAGTCGGGTAATGGTGCCTTAAGTGAGCGAAACAAGCAAAGTGTTCGCAGAAAATATCTTTATTTTTGTTGTTGCGTTTGCTTTATGTTATTACCTTATGCTAGGAACACAATTGGGACGAACGACGAATTTTTCATTACGAACTTTCGTCATAAAAAATAAAACACATTTGTTCATATGAAAATGAATACAACACCGTCGTGAAACGAAATTGGTCGTGCGTGAAGATCTCTGAGATAAATTTATTTCTATTTTGTACGCCGACGAACGACGAAAAAACCATTTTCTCTCACTCTCTTTACATACACAATAAACAGTGTGACCAGATTTCAAAATAAAATTAAGATAAATTGCCTATGTCTTTAATATACTTTTAGAGAATACGCAATTTGGATTAAAAAATGGTAAAAAAGCTAAATCCGTTTTTAAAAAGGCTAAAAAAAAAGAAGCTAAGAGCTTAATAAAAATGTTAAAGATAAATCCAGAAGAAATAAGCTAAATTTAGCCCAAATTTAGCTAATATGGTCAAACTGATAATAACCAACCTTATCAATTATAAGAGCTGAGTTCGCTGAGTAAATTCGTCGTTATTGTGCTTCACACGGCGAATTTACGCAGCAAATTCTTATCGACGAATTCGTCGATGTGGACGAAATTCGTCGTTCGTCCCAATTGTGTTCCTAGCATTAGATATTTTGTCACAGGCAAAGCATTAAACAGGAAGGGAGAAGATAATAATAAATAACAATAGAAATATCTGTAAATCATATTAGGGCGTTTCTTTGCACAATTGTGCTGGAAATATGCTAGTTCTCAGTTCTCGTTGAACCTTCATAGTGAAAGAGACATTAAAGCGGATTTTTTTACATACATACATACGAAACAAATATAAAAAACAACAAAATCAAAAATCATACAAAAAATATTCGTAATACATATTCACCATGATAAATAAGCTTATTGGCTTTACTAATATTTTTTACATAGCAAGAAATAGCAAAACCAAAAAAAACCGTAAACACAAACAAAGTTCCCTTGAGGAATAATACTCTGTATGAGTATCTCAAAGGAAAAAAATTTTGAAGTGAGTTCTAACGGCACAAATGCTTATTTTACTGTGAGTTCTGAAACTCTTAATGAAAAAAATATAAATAATAAATCTGATGAAAATCTTTTTTTAACGGCAAAGCCAATTTTTCGTCAGCGATCAACTTCGCTTTGTCCAATGCCAACTAGTGAATCGTTAACATTACCATTTCCTAGTACTTCTTCATTTAAGTCAGCGATATCATCCGCATCGGGCTCGCGTTCATCACTAAACCAAGTTATCACTACAGATAACAGTTTTTTTTTAATGCATGTTTTTTTTTATTTATTGTATCTTCAAACATGAACTAACAATAAGTATTCAAATCTTAAATCTATAAAAAAATTATTAGGCCCGACCAATGTCGGACATAAGCTTAGTGATAGTTATTAATAATACATAAGTAGTGCTAAGCAACAAAAAGAAAAAAGTGTTTTCAAGCAGCTTCATCATCTAGAGTGTTGAATATTAGAGCCCGTGTATCTCTCTTTTTTAAGCGGATGTGCCCAGTAAAGTTAAAAATATTACGAGCAAGCGGATTAGGATGTGACTCGAGTTTTGTTAGATATTTGCCTGCGTATTTTACAATTTCTTCAGTCACTAGTGGCATATTCAAATCGCGATGTATATTTGAATTTTTGATGTACCATGGAGCCGATGTTATCATGCGTAAAATTTTATTTTGCCTTCCTTGAATTTTCTCTACATTTGAAGCTGAAGCAGTGCCCCACAGTTGAATTCCGTAACACCATATTGGCTTTAAAAGCGACTTGTATATTAAAAGTTTGCAGTCTAGACTAAGTGTTGAATTTCTACCAATCAGCCAATGTACCTGAGTTAATTTAAGTTTCATTTGAGTTAACTTAGAGTCAATGTGATGTTTCCATGTAAGTCGTCGATCAAGGTGTAAACCAAGATATTTCACATGTGAATGTTGAGGAACAACTTGATTGTTAATCCGAATGGGGGAGAAAGTATCTCTTCTTATGGTGAACGTTATATGGACACACTTTTGTTCATTGACTTTAATTCTCCATAAGTTTAACCAAAGCTCCATCTGGCTAATGTGTTCCTGGAGTTTGCGGGATGACTCATCAGGGTTTTCGTGCATACTAAGGCAGGCTGTATCGTCGGCAAATGTGGAAGTATGGATACTACTGCTCACAGGCATATCACAAGTAAAAATCAAGTATAAAACTGGTCCCAGTATGCTCCCCTGTGGCACACCGGATGAAATAGTTTCAGGCCTACTCGTAAAGTCTCCTTCCACAACAGTGAACTTACGGGAAATAATGTAACTTTCCAAAATATTTAAAATGTTTATTGGTAAGTAAGTCTTCAATTTTAAAATTAGGCCTTCATGCCACACTTTATCAAATGCCTGGGAAACGTCAATAAAGAGCGCAGAACAATACTTTCCTCAAAAGTTCTTCTTATAAATTGAACCAGTCTGTGAGTTTGTTCAATGGTGCTATGCTGACTTCTAAAACCAAATTGATGGCCTGGTATGCACCCACTACTAATTAGAATTGGGGACAATTTTGTTTTGAGCAGTTTTTCGAAAAGCTTTGACATAGGTGATAGTAGACTTATTGGCCTATATGACTCAGCCTTGGTTAGATCTTTGCCCGGCTTTGGAATCATTTTAACCTTGGCAAGCTTCCAGCTGTGTGCATAATACTCCAGTCGTAAAATGGCATTAAATATGAATAATAGGATTCTCATTGCAATACGAGGCAAGTTCATAAGCATCTGGTTACTAATTCCATCAATACCCGGAGCTTTCTTCGGGTTGAGTTCGGCAATTAATTTTTGTAAATCACGCGTCTTAAACTTTATGTGTTGAGGGGGTAGAGCGACTACATTCGGCAAATCAGCAACACCAGTATATATGTTTGGCGTAAAAACGGATTTTAAGTGCTCAGCAAATATTTTACCTTTTTCAGTATCGCTTCTTGCCCTACAGATAACAGTAGCTCAAAACCCAAGGTACAAGTGGGAATGGACAGATATATAACATTGGTAAAGCGTAGGCGAAGCCCAAATTCTTCAAAAATTTCATCTGCCCAAAGATGTCTAGGGATAACAGCGCATCATCTACCAATCGTCAAAATCGTTTTTCATTATTGCAAGACACCGACGACAAGCCCTCTACATCATCGCAAAAGTCTTTTAAGCCACCACCTATTTATCTGAGAGAAAAAAATTCTAACGCGCTTATAAAAAAACTACTGTCGACCATTGGTGAAAATACTTTTCACATCGTTCCAATTAAACGAGGTAATATTGATGAAACTAAAATCCAAATATATAATGAAAAAGATTTCCGAAAAATTGTTAGTGAATTCGAAAAAAAATAAAACAAAGTTTTACACATACCAACTTAAGAGTGCTAAAGGCCTACAGATAGTATTAAAGGGCATAGATTCATATGTTGAACCCGAAGAAGTAAAATGTACACTTGTCGACCAAGGATTTAAGGTAAAAAATGTTACCAACATATTTAATAGAGAAAAGGTCCCCCAACCCCTATTTCAGGTTGAAATGGAGCCGAATGACATACAATTGAAAAAAAATGAAACCCATCCAGTTTATAACGTAAAGTATCTCTTACATCGAAAAATCACAGTTGAAGAGCCACGTAAGCGTTCAGGTCCCGTACAGTGCCATAATTGCCAATAATATGGCCATACGAAAACTTACTGCAAGTTACCTACAGTGTGTGTTATCTGCGGTGAATTGCATGGTACTGCTAGCTGCACTAAGCCAAAAGATCAAGCAGAAAAAAATGTAGTAATTGTGGAGGTAATCACACAGCTAACTATAGAGGGTGCCCTGTATATTCTTTCTTTAAACAGGCTATGGGTCAAAAACCCAAGTTAACTCCAGCTCAACAAGTTAACGCGAACTCCGACACTTTTGCTCAAATCAGCTAACCAGTTACTTCACGTGTATCGTATGCTGATGCTGCTAAGACTAGTTCAATTCCCACGCAAAATGTTCCACCGCCAAATAATTCAACGCATTCAAACTCAAGCCTTAGCTTTAGTCGCCTTGAAGCTACTATTGAGAATATGGTGCTAACTATAAACAACTTTACTACAAATATGACAAGTATGATGCAAGAAATTCTGCGAATGCAGAATACACTGCTTCAAGCATTAGTTAATAAACCATGAACACGTTAAAAATAATGGGTGTTTTCTATTGAGCTATAGAACTTTAAGTTGGCATCACTTTTTTAACTGGCGGCCATTTTGTCAGCTGTCAAGTGATTAATATTTAGTTTGGTTTGCCATTTCATCGTGAACAGGTTGACAAAAGAACAACGCTTTCAAATCGTGCAAATTTATTTCGAAAATAATGGTTCAGTTCGCGGAGTTTACCGCAAGCTCCGTCCATTTCATGGTCGACATAATCGTCCATCAGAGCAATTAATTCGGTTAACCATGGATCGTTTTCGCACTACGTTTACTCTATGTGATAATACGCATCCGCAGAGACGTCGAACAGTGCGCACTGAAGAAACAATTGCCGCTGTAGAGCAAAGTGTTGAAGAGGACCCGAATGAATCGATTCGCCACCGTGCACAGCAATTGGAGCTTTGTCCATCAACTTTATGGAAGATTTTGCGCAAAGATCTTGGCTTGCGACCTTACAAGATCCAGCTTGTGCAAGAATTAAATCCGCGAGACCATGCAATGCGTCGTGATTTTGGTGTATGGGCCGAAAATGAGATTGATCTCGATGCTGATTTTCATCGCAAAATTTTGTTCAGTGATGAGGCTCATTTTTGGTTGAATGGCTACGTCAACAAGCAAAATTGCCGCATTTGGAGTGAAGAGAATCATCCACAAAAACTGACTGTTTGGTGTGCTCTATGGGCTGGTGGAGTCATTGGGCCATACTTCTTCCGAAATAATGCTGGAGAGTCAGTTACCGTTAATGGAGACCGGTATAGAGCCATGATAACCGACTATTTTGTTCCCGAATTGGATGGCATGAATGTGGATGAGTTGTGGTTCCAACAAGACGGCGCTACATGGCACACAGCGCACGTCACAATCGATTTATTGAAGGAAACATTCGATGAGCGCATAATTTCGCGGAATGGACCTGTCAATTGGCCACCAAGATCGTGTGATTTGACACCATTGGATTATTTTCTTTGGGGATATGTGAAGTCGCTCGTCTACGCCAACAAACCAGAAACGTTAGGGGACTTGGAAGCCAACATTCGTGACGTTATTGCCAACATACGGCCCCATATGCTCGAAAAAGTGGTTGAAAATTGGACCTGTAGAATTGGCTTTATTCGAGCCAGCCGCGGCGGCCACATGCCCGAAATCATATTTAAACATTAATGGCATAAAATAATCCTTCCAATTGATGGACATTAAAACGATTTTCTTGTGTTTTATTTCAATTCGAAGTTCTATACCTCTAAAAAAACACACGTTATGTTTCTGGAACGCAAACGGCATTCGCCAACAAAAAAATGAACTTGAGCTCTTCCTCATGGAAAAAATATTGATATAATGTTGGTTTCTGAGACTCATTTGACCTCAAGAAGCTTATTTAAAATAAATGGTTACACTTTATATGATACAAAGGACCCGAGAGAGTGAGCATGTGGTGGATCAGCAATTCTGATTAAGTCAAGACTCAAGCACTATGTCCTTGACAACGTTAGTGAAGAATATTTGCAAGCAACGAATATTTTCGTAGAAAATTTTTGTGCGAATTTCGTGATATCATCAATTTACTCACCTCCCAGATTTTCAGTTACCGAAGATCAGTATGAGAAGTTCTACAAATCGCTTGGATCTTGTTTCGTGGCAGCTGGTGACTACAATGCAAAACATACGTACTGGGGATCGCGTCTTGTTACACCTAGAGGTCGAGCCTTGTTCAATACAATTTCAAAAATGGGCTTAGATGTCATTTCGAGTGGGGAGCCTACTTACTGGCGTACTGACGTAAGAAAAAGTCCAGATGTTATAGATTTTGCCGTCACGAAAAATATTCATAGCGACTTAATTCATGTAGAGGCCTCTCTAGATCTGTCCTCCGATCACTCTCCAACAATAGTTACAATTTTCAACCCACTAAGGAGTGATTTAACTAACTCATATGTGAAGATGATTAATGGAATCAACTGGCTGGTATTCAAAAAATATCTTAGTAGTCACTGCGTAGAAAACATTCAGCTTAGATCATGCGATGATATTGAATTTAACATTGCCAATCTTAACGAAAATATTAAACAGGCTGCTGAACACGCCACTACCTCCTATCCGCAGACCGGCTTTAACAGAATTTATTCTACGGCAATTGAACGTCTTATATGTGAAAAAAGGAGAGCTAGAAGAGAATGGCAACAACACAGATCACCCCTAAATAAAATCAGACTTAAAGAATGTACTAAACGACTCAAAGAGCTGCTGTCGTCGGAAAAAACTGCACTACTGGAAAAGTATTTAGAAGGTCTCGATGTAACGTCCGCATCTAATTACTCTTTATGGCGCGCTACTAGAAATCTTAAACGACCCGTTGATCTTAAAATGATGATTGTTTGAAGGTTTCTTTAAGACTAATTTGCTCTTTAAATTTTTAAAGTACTATCTTTTGATATTTAAAATATCTATACCATCATCTATATTCCATACTTCTTTTTTAGCACTCTATCTCTCTCTATCTCTCTCTATCCCTTTTCTCTCTATAACTATCTCTTTCTGTCTATCACTACCCATCCACTTATTCACTATTTCACCATATTTTCGATTAGCCTTCTTGAAGTCGTCATCGCTACTTTTAAGATCATTTTCAGTTAAACATTCAAAGTGCGGAGAAGTAAATAAAAAAAATAAATAAATAAAACAAAAATGGAGTCTACAACAAATCTAACATCAAAATTTAATTCACTAAAAAATAAAACCTTAATCCACATAAAGGAGCTTGAGACATCAACTAAATACACCATTCGAAAAGTGTCAAGAGTAACAACAAAATATGGGCCAACACTAAAAGTTGAAATGGAAAACAACATAATGTTCCTCCCAAAGCGATATAATGCTTTAACCGATGCTGAAATTAAAGAACTCTCGAGCGGATCATATTGCTTAAGTAGAGAAGGTGAACAAAGCTTAATTGTTGAAAGTGAGCTGAGTGAATTTCTAATTCAAAATTCCCAATTTCCAATTTGGCAATAATATATAATAATTTTGTATTTTAAATTATAAATAAAAATACATGAAAGAGTTTTGTAAAATATAAATGTTTGTGCTTTTTTATTTAATATTTTCAGTTATTTCATAAAGAAATTTAAGACATAAATGACCACAGGTAAATGTATTGAAATTCTGATGTTGATTATAGTTGTATTTTATATTTCTACCAAGATATTTGACTACTTCCGAAGGAGGTTGTAAGTTTCCAAAGCTGTCGAAATATTCTTTTTCATTGTTGTTTTTATAATATGCTACCCAATGTGTACCAGGTCCTGTTGATACGTCTAAATTGATTATTCTACATTCTATTTTCTTTGTTCGTTTTGGTAGAGTATTCAACATGAAAACTCCTCTAAAATATGGAATATTTATAGAGAAACGGTTTATGTCCACATCAGATAGGGGTCTGTTCGTAGCATCTCTAAGAGTTTTTTGATTCCTCTTTGTAAACTAAACCATAACCCTTTTTATATGGTTTTAAGTAAAGTCCCTTTCCAACTGCTATAGATTCCATCGCTCTATTATGTCTAATTGCTTCATCAAGTTGATTTTTTGCATTCTTTGTTGCATTAACAGCTTTAGCTATAGCAGCACCTCCAGTTGTTAGACTACCAATTGCACCCAGAGCAGTTAAAATCGGTATTAGAGGCAAAAACCCACCAATTTTTGGTACACGTATTACATGTGGTACTATAATTTGAGATTTTCTTCCTTTTAATGATTTGTTGATAGTTTTTCGGGCAATTTTTATTGCTGAGTTAATATCTAATGGTTTTTCCTTCTTTAGTATTTTTGTTGCAGCTCTAATTGATGTTCTAAACAGTTTTTTATCATTTATCTTGTTCTTTTTAACATTTTTCTTTTTCTCCACACCCATACCAAATTTTGTTTTGGCTTTCATTCCGTTAGTAACCATATAGGCAAATGATTTTTCAGCAATACTACTATCTTTTGATAAAACTCGATCCCAAGCTGAATTTTCAAGTATTTTATCAGCTTTATGTCTAATGCTTAAATCCTTATTTTTTGAATAAGCTATATCGTGATCTTTACAAGCAGAGTCCAATAAATTAATTCCTTTGTCACCTCAATTTAAACGTTTTTGTAGTTTTGTTTCAGGTCCACAATACTAATATCCAGGAAGATAAAGTTCACCAGTTAGAGAGTTTATTTTTTTATCTACTATACCTCCTCCAACGAAGGTGTTTTTATGACTAAACGTTTTCTGATATTGTATAACTATATCATCTAATTTTGTCGATAATAACAGGTAACATTTATAAAATCTATTTAGTTCGTAATATTGTTCCTTCTACTAATTTTTTTTTTTTTTTTGTTTACTTGCCTCTATCTTGACTGATGGTTTCTCAGTCTTTAAACTTGTATATTCTCAACTTCTGTCTTGATGTTACTTTCTTCTTTCATGCGAATTCTTGTTTTTTCTTTTCATATCGCTTAAACATGCACAGTCTTGTTATCTTTGAAAGGTTCTGCACAAAACAAATCGAATTTCACAATATTATGAAATTCCATTATATTTCATTAGGTATTTTCTTATCGACACCAACTGCTTTAACACCATCTCATTTACGTTTGCTAACAGCAAATAGTACAATAGGTGTCAGCTATTAGATCAGCTTATTAGCACCTGGTCTGTTTTTCAGATCAGCTTTTCAGGAGCTGGTCTGGTTTTCAGATCAGCTTATCAGGACGTGGTCTGGTTATCAGATCAGCTTATCAGGACCTGGTCTGGTTTTCAGATCAGCTTATCATGACCTGGTCTGGTTATCAGATCAGCTTATCAGAACCTGGTCTGGTTTTCAGATCAGCTTATCAGGACCTGGTCTGGTTTTCAGATCAGCTTTTCAGGACCTGGTCTGGTTTTCAGATCAGCTTATCAGGAGCTGGTCTGATTTTCAGGTCAGCTTATTAGGAGCTGGTCTGATTTTCAGGTCAGCTTATTAGGAGCTGATCTGGTTTTCAGGTCAGATGAAATAACTAAAGTCTATCTTTTATTAGCAGTATTTTTTTTCTATAACGAAAATCGTTTAATTCAATATGTTTGCTTATAATCAAAAATCCATATTTATCCTTCCAACACTCCACAAATTTTTTAAAACTTGTCAAAATTCATATTACTGCCAACATGAACCTTGTAAACATGCTTCATATTTTTCTCATCTTACTTAAACATTATAATTACATTTTCATTGTCTCTTATTAAATGCTTATAGCCATATTCATAAAAATTTTAAACAGCATTTCAAATGTTGTTTGAGCAAAATTCGCTAAAATTGTATTCATAATAGAATATTAGCTTAAAAACGTTTTTTAACTTGCGTAAATCAACAAATCTTATAAATTAAATGCACCCACACTTAAAATAATTTTGAGCTGACGTCGTTCTAGTTTTGCTTCTTGTTTATTTATATTTTTAACTTTGTCTGTATGTATGTGTGTATGCATGTATTAAGAATTATGCTTATGTTTGGCACAAGTAGAATGAGTAATCATTCTTCTGTCGCCCCATACAAAAATATACACGTACACGTACATATGTATGTATATTATTCTGCTTTCCACATGCAACATCAGCAAATATCATAATTGAAATGTATTAAGCTTCATTACCAGAAAAAAAAGAAATGTATAATAACCCATTCTTTTAATTATGAAATTATGTAATTTCTTTAACTATTCATATTTGTAGTAGTATATAGATAATTTTAGTATAAATATATGTTTTTAAACCTCAGATAGTAGTAGTGAACTGGACATTTAGGTGTAGATCAGTTGGAAAGGGACTTTACTTAAAACCATATAAAAAGGGTTATGGTTTAGTTTACAAAGAGGAATCAAAAAACTCTTAGAGATGCTACGAACAGACCCCTATCTGATGTGGACATAAACCGTTTCTCTATAAATATTCCATATTTTAGAGGAGTTTTCATGTTGAATACTCTACCAAAACGAACAAAGAAAATAGAATGTAGAATAATCAATTTAGACGTATCAACAGGACCTGGTACACATTGGGTAGCATATTATAAAAACAACAATGAAAAAGAATATTTCGACAGCTTTGGAAACTTACAACCTCCTTCGGAAGTAGTCAAATATCTTGGTAGAAATATAAAATACAACTATAATCAACATCAGAATTTCAATACATTTACCTGTGGTCATTTATGTCTTAAATTTCTTTATGAAATAACTGAAAATATTAAATAAAAAAGCACAAACATTTATATTTTACAAAACTCTTTCATGTATTTTTATTTATAATTTAAAATACAAAATTATTATATATTATTGCCAAATTGGAAATTGGGAATTTTGAATTAGAAATTCACTCAGCTCGCTTTCAACAATTAAGCTTTGTTCACCTTTTCTACTTAAGCAATATGATCCGCTCGAGAGTTCTTTAATTTCAGCATCGGTTAAAGCATTATATCGCTTTGGGAGGAACATTATGTTGTTTTCCATTTCAACTTTTAGTGTTGGCCCATATTTTGTTGTTACTCTTGACACTTTTCGAATGGTGTATTTAGTTGATGTCTCAAGCTCCTTTATGTGGATTAAGGTTTTATTTTTTAGTGAATTAAATTTTGATGTTAGATTTGTTGTAGACTCCATTTTTGTTTTATTTATTTATTTTTTTCTATTTACTTCTCCGCACTTTGAATGTTTAACTGAAAATGATCTTAAAAGTAGCGATGACGACTTCAAGAAGGCTAATCGAAAATATGGTGAAATAGTGAATAAGTGGAGGTGTAGTGATAGACAGAAAGAGATAGTTATAGAGAGAAAAGGGATAGAGAGAGATAGAGTGCTAAAAAAGAAGTATGGAATATAGATGATGGTATAGATATTTTAAATATCAAAAGATAGTACTTTAAAAATTTAAAGAGCAAATTAGTCTTAAAGAAACCTTCAAACAATCATCATTCATTAATTTATCGGCAAATATAATGAGCCAAATTAGACGTACTCTAAACCAATTTATAAGAGATTTTGAAAGCTTCAGGCTTTTTGTTCATTGGGAGATGATCAAATTTTTTCAAAATATGCTGGATGAGAACGAAGAATATGGTATCATGGAAGATGAAGACAACACAGAAGGACACTTCAAAAGCTGTCCTTGGTATAATCCTGAGTGTGAGGAAGGACCAGATACATGCAGATGTACAATATATTGTTTGCGTAAAAGTATATTAGAAAATCTAATAATTGGATATTATGAAGTTTCCATCATTATAATAAAAATAAATTAAATTAAATTAAAATGTATTATTAATATAAATAAAACTAAATTAAATTATTCCTTGTTGTGTGTTATTTTTTAAAGGAAATTTAGGATTCATCTATTCGAATATAAAATAACAGAAACTTGTATGTAGTGAAAAATATAAGGACTTATCCGATTGTCTAAATTGTTTCTCTTTATGAAAAAATCTAATGAAATTTAATGGAATTTCATAACATTGTGAAATTCAATTTTTCATGTGCATAACTTTTCAAAGAAAACAAGACTGTACATGTTTAAGCGACATGAAAACAAGAATTTGCAAATAAGCAAAAACAAAAATTTTTTTGATCTAGCGAAATAAAGCTAATAAAGAAATAAAAACCATTCACATAATTAATTCTTTTTCCAATATTTTATTTAAAATTTTTTCTTAAAAATTCATACACATATTTAACTAATGTATGTAGATACCCAGAAAAAAATTAGACAAAAATTCTCTATTTCAAGTAGTAAAATGTGAAAAAAGGTGTGGTACATTAAAAGAAAAAAAAAAGAAAATAAATATATAGACTGACTGACCAACTAAAACGTACACTCTGTCCGATGGACACACAAAGCACACTTAAACATTTCAGAAATATATACACAACATGCTGAACTTTAATAAAATGAGAAAAAAAATCATATAGAACGTCAAATGAAAGCCATAGGTAATAGCCCTTCATAAAATAAACATATACATATGTACCTTATTAATGTAAACATATTATCAGTATAAAGCAACAGAAATTTCGTCAAACAAAGTCATCTTGTATCCTAGACGAACCGTCGAAAGGGTATACCTAAAGTCTCTGAAAACCACTTCGTTTTCTGATGATCGCTTTTCAACAAGAAAATAAGTTTGTTCATTGTGACTAATTAAAAAGTACATTTAAATTCCGATCTTAACTGCATCAGAATTTAAGAAAGAAGCTCCTTTTATTCTATTGAATAAAATTTTAATTTAAAACAGTAAGCAAAGATATCAGCTTCCCCTTCAAATTATTTCATCACAAAAAAAAAAAAAAAAAAAAAAAAAAAAAACTAGTGATTGTTTTCAACAATTATGAAAATAATAATTTCAATATAAAGCTCCCTTTTGATTTTAAATGTTTATCAATAAAAATAAAAAAAGAAGTAAGTTGACTACAGTAGTAGGGAACTGGGGTTCCTGGGACAATTAAAATTGTTAAATTTTTGCTGAAATTGTTAAATTTGGGTAATTAAAATTTTAAAATTTTAAAATTCTTGAAATTTGATACCCACGAGGGTGGTTCGATAAGTTCTTTAAATATTTTTCGAGGGTGGTTCAATTAGTCTGTCTTTTTTCAAATGCCTACGGCAATGCATGATAATTTTTCCTAATGCCTACGGCAATACATAATTATTATTTTTTTTTTCAAATGCCGACGGCAAAACATGATTATTATATTTTTCAAATGCCTACGGCAATGCATGATAATTTTTCCTAATGCCTACGGCAATACATAATTATTATTTTTTTTTTTTTCAAATGCCGACGGTAAAACATGATTATTTTTTTCAAATGCCGACGACAAAACATGATTATTATTTTTTTCAAATGCCGACGGCTAAACATGATTATTATTTTTTTCAAATGCCGACGGTAAAACATGATTATATTTTTCCTAATGCCTACGGCAATACATAGTTATAATTTTTTTTTCAAATGCCGACGGCAAAACATGATTATTATTTTTTTCAAATGCCGACGGCAAAACATGATTATTATTTTCTAATGCTAATGTAGGTGTTGCTAGACTGTGGGAATTTAAGGCTGACCGTGATTTGAGTGGGTGGCGTTGTTGCCGTAATATGTAACCATAGGAATTTGCGGATGTGTCTGTCTGTCTGTGAGAATTTAGGTGAAGGTTTGATTGGCAGGGGGCGGGGTGTAGTTGAGGTAGATCGATTGCGTGTGTAGTTGTGTGTGAATGTGTGTGTGTGTGTGTGTGTGTGTGTGTTTGTAGGAATTTCAATGTGTGTATTTCTGTAGGAGCTTAAGGCTGATTGTGATTTATGAGGGGTGAGGTGTTCTAGTAATATGCAACCGGGGGAATCTGTGTGTTTGTATGTCTGTAGGAGTTTAAGGCTGACCATAATTTGGGTGGGCAGGGTTGTTGACGTAATATGTAGCCATGGGGATTTGTGGATGTGTCTGTATATAGTAGTTTAAAGCTGATCGTGATTTGAGGTGGGTGAGGATGTTCTTGAGGTAAATTGGTTATGTGTATGTATGTATGTATTTCTGTAAGAATTTAAGATGATTATGATTTATTAGGGGCGAGGTGTTCTTGTAATATGTAGCCATGAGAATCTATGTGTATAGATGTCTGTAGAAGCTTAAGACTATCTGTAATTTCGGGTATGTGAGAGTGTTGTGTTGTTGAGATTAATCTTATATATTGTATATGTATGTATGTATGATCATGGGAATTTCTGTATGTATATCTGAGGGAGAATTTAAGGCTCGTCATGATTTGCAAAAGGTGGGGTGTTGTTGAAATTTTCTTGGATATTTCTTATATGAATTCTGCTATGTGTGTGTATTTGAGCTGGTATTTATATGTAGGTAGAAATAAATTGTTTTCAATATCGACATTTGGTACTATAAAATACTATCATATATCTGGACTTCCCTATTCCTAGTATGTTTTTATACTTACGATTGCTTTATATTTTCTCATGCTTAAATTTGTCTCGCGTTAAAGTCTGTCTGTGTGAAATTTGTTTATATTACAGATTTTTTTTATTTAACTACATCCGTCTGCTTTGACTGAAAGAGTTTTCTGCACACAGAGAAAAACCAACTTGAAATCAGTAAAAACCATGCTGAATTAATAAGAACCATTAACAAAGGTTTAGTCATATTAAAATTTCTTATTTCAATATGGACAAAATATTAATTTACAGTATTCATTTATTAAACTCATTAGTTTGTAGATATCTCAATATACATTTTCTATTATATTAAAAATTATTGAATTAATGTGACGAATTCTCATTTTTAAGCTGCAGATTTTCTCTGAGTGTATGGATTGTTTATATTTGCATTGTGCTTTAACTAAACGACGCTTCATATATTTTCATGATGTAGATCTAATAAATACTTAAGCATTGATAAGAAATTTGATATGTATACATACATATCTACAAATTGATTTTAGGTATGTGTGTATGTATGTATGTATGTACATATATATGTACATACAAATAAGTTTTAACTCAATCTTTGAATACATTTTTTATTTTATTTTTGTCATGTGAGGTCTGTTGTTGGTGAAATTAAAAACATTTTATTTTTTATCTGCGTTTACTTAAAAGTTTGTGAGGATTTTCTGTTTTAAGTAAAACTGAATTCCTGAAAATATGTACTTACATACTCTATAGTAATAGTAACTATAATAGAAATATTTCTTATACTTAATTTACATTTTTTTAAAGTTGATGTAATGTTAGTTAGTCAACGTTTGACATTTTTAGGGTATAAAATTTTTTCTAGCTATAGCCTTCTACATTTATTTTGGAAAGCTTGCTTTGCTTTTTAAAAATGTATAAACATTTTTAAATGAAACTGATCCGGCACTCCAGCTTAGGTACTGATAGTTTTTTTGTTGTTAGTTAACTTACTTCTTTTTTATTTTTTATTGATAAACATTGGAAATCAAAAGGGAGTTTTATATTGTAATTATTATTTTCATAATTGTTGAAAACAATCGCTGCTTTTTGTTTGTTTTTTGCGATGAAATCGTTTGAATTACTTTTGAAACTTTACGCGTTTATAAAAATTATGTTATTTTCTATATTTCTTAATTTATAAGACTTTTAGACTTTGTCCTTTAGGGGTTATATATTCTATTATACGATTATGAATAAGAATGCAGTAAGCTGGTGTATTTGCTTACTGCTTCAAATTAAAATTTTATTCAATTGAATAAAAGGAGTTTTTTTTTCTTAAACTCTGATGCAGTTAGAAGCGCTGGAGATTCTTTCATATAACAGCTTTTTAGGAATTTTTAATACATAGTATAATATAGAATTGGTTAACATTTATTTTTAATTTTTATGTTAAGAAGTACGGATATGAGACTGAATTTAAATGTACTTTTAAATTAGTTAAATCAAAATGAACAAACATATTTTCTTCTTGAATAGCGATCAACAGAAAACGAACTCGTTTTCATATAATTTAGGTATACCCTATCGACGGCTCCTCTAGGATACAAGATGACTTTGTATGACGAAATTTCTGTTGCTTTATACTGATAATATGTTTACATTAATAAGGTACATATACATATGTTTATTTTATGAAGGGTGAGCACCTATGGCTTTTATTTAATGTTCTATATGATTTTTTTTTCATTTTATTAAAGTTCACCGTATTGTATATATATTTCTGAAATGTTTAAGTGTGTTTTGTGTGCCCATCGGAGAGAGTGTACGTATTAGTTGGTCAGTCAGTCTCTATTTTTATTTATTTTTTTTCTTCTAATGTGCCACTCCTTTTATCAGATTTTACTACTTGGAATAGAGAATTTTTGTATAATTTTTTGCTGGGTATATACATTACGTATGTAGAAATTAGTTTACATACAAAGAAATGCATGTTTAATATACAACTATTGTATCAAATCGATCTCAAATAACTCAGTTACCTCTACCAGCAATTCACCGTTGGTGTATTCATAAAGTGTTAGAAACAATGAAATATCTATGTTTTGAGAGAATTTTTCCCCTCAAGTACTTCTACATGAGGTTTGAGGGGTCAACCACTGTCGCATTCATATGTAATGATTATTCACTTAAAAAAGGTCATCATCACCATCAATCATCTCCGTATACAATACATTCATGAGTTGAGTTGATCCCGATACAATTGCTGTCTCATCACCTTCTAATAGCTTTATATATTTTGCTAGTATGCATGCCTTAGCATGCTTCTATGGATAGTGACGTAAGAGTCCGAGATGTAGAGTGATACAATTAAAAATCTTTACTATTAGAATTTACCAGTTCGCTCTTTTGAATTTTTACAAAGTAGATACATATGTATGTATTTCATTGACCACAAAATCATAAAATTTCTTTGCTTACAAAATTGTATGACATGAGGATTTTTTTTTTTTTTTAAATTATACATGCTTCGGCATGTTTGTTTTTTTTCTATAAATTTATTTTTTAATTTTAAAATTTACTGACTGACCAACTAATACGTACACTCTCTCCGATGGGCACACAAAACACACTTAAACATTTCAGAAATATATATACAATACGGTGAACTTTAATAAAATGAAAAAAAAATCATATAGAACATTAAATAAAAGCCATAGGTGCTCACCCTTCATAAAATAAACATATGTATATGTACCTTATTAATGTAAACATATTATCAGTATAAAGCAACAGAAATTTCGTCATACAAAGTCATCTTGTATCCTAGAGGAGCCGTCGATAGGGTATACCTAAATTATATGAAAACGAGTTCGTTTTCTGTTGATCGCTATTCAAGAAGAAAATATGTTTGTTCATTTTGATTTAACTAATTTAAAAGTACATTTAAATTCAGTCTCATATCCGTACTTCTTAACATAAAAATTAAAAATAAATGTTAACCAATTCTATATTATACTATGTATTAAAAATTCCTAAAAAGCTGTTATATGAAAGAATCTCCAGCGCTTCTAACTGCATCAGAGTTAAAAAAAAAACTCCTTTTATTCAATTGAATAAAATTTTAATTTGAAGCAGTAAGCAAATACACCAGCTTACTGCATTCTTATTCATAATCGTATAATAGAATATATAACCCCTAAAGGACAAAGTCTAAAAGTCTTATAAATTAAGAAATATAGAAAATAACATAATTTTTATAAACGCGTAAAGTTTCAAAAGTAATTCAAACGATTTCATCGCAAAAAAACAAACAAAAAGCAGCGATTGTTTTCAACAATTATGAAAATAATAATTACAATATAAAACTCCCTTTTGATTTCCAATGTTTATCAATAAAAAATAAAAAAGAAGTAAGTTAACTAACAACAAAAAAACTATCAGTACCTAAGCTGGAGTGCCGGATCAGTTTCATTTAAAAATGTTTATACATTTTTAAAAAGCAAAGCAAGCTTTCCAATGAATACTGTAAATTAATATCTTGTCCATATTGAAATAAGAAATTTTAATATGACTAAACCTTTGTTAATGGTTCTTATTAATTCAGCATGGTTTTTACTGATTTCAAGTTGGTTTTTCTCTGTGTGCAGAAAACTCTTTCAGTCAAAGAAGACGGATGTAGTTAAATAAAAAAAAATCTGTAATGTAAACAAATTTCACACAGGCAGGCTTTAACGCAAGACAAATTTAAGCATAAGAAAATATAAAGCAATCGTAAGTATAAAAGCATACTAGGATTAGGGAAGTCCAGATTTATGATAGTATTTTATAGTACCAAATGTCGATATTGAAAACAATTTATTTTTACCTACATATAAATACCAGCGCAAATACACACACATAGCAGAATTCATATAAGAAATATCCAAGAAAATTTCAACAACACCCCACCTTTTGCAAATCATGACGAGCCTTAAATTCTCCCTCAGATATACATACACAAATTCCCATGATCATACATACATACATATACAATATATAAGATTAATCTCAACAACACAACACTCTCACCTACCTAAAATTACAGATAGTCTTAAACTTCTACAGACGTCTATACACATATATTCTCACGGCTACATATTACAAGAACACCTCGCCCCTAATAAATCACAATCATCTTAAATTCTTACAAAAATACATACATACATACATACACATAACCAATTTACCTCAACAACATCCTCACCTACCTCAAATCACGATCAGCCTTAAACTACTATAGACAGACACATCCACAAATCCCCATGGATACATATTACGTCAACAACCCTTCCCACTCAAATCACGGTCGGCCTTAAATTCCCACAGACACACAAACACACAGATTCCCCCGGTTGCATATTACTAGAACACCTCACCCCTCATAAATCACAATCAGCCTTAAGCTCCTACAGAAATACACAAATTGAAATTCCTACAAACATACACACACACACATACACACACAATTGATCTACCTCAACTACACACCGCCCCTTCCAATCAAACCCTCACCTAAATTCTCACAGACAGACAGACACATCCGCAAATTCCTATGGTTACATATTACGGCAACAACGCCGCCCACTCAAATCACGGTCAGCCTTAACTTCCCATGGTCATACACATAACCCATTTACTTCAACAACATCCTCACCCACCTCAAATCACGATCAGTCTTAAACTACTATAGACAGACACACCCACAACTCTCCATGGTTACATATAACGTCAACAACCCTGCCCACTCAAATCACGGTCAGCCTTAAATTCCCACAGTCTAGCAACACCTAGGGATCAATAGAAAAAATAACTTTCACGTTTTCCCGTCATCATTAGTAAAAATCATTTTCCCGTCGGCATTTGAAAAAACAATATTCATGTATTGCCCGGCATTAGGAAAAATTATCATGCATTGCCGTAGGCATTAGGAAAAATTAATAATCACGTTTTGCCGTCGGCATTTGAAAAAATTATCATGCAAAAATTAATAATCACTATTTCACCATTGGTATTAGCAAAATTCATTTTCATGATTTTCCTCGTCTGTATATACACACATAAAAACCGCCAAACTATGAACCGCCTTAATACATTCACACAAAATATTCCACACACAAACATCCACGGTCAGGCAGACCGACAGACGGACAGACAGACAGACAGATAGACATACACTTAATGTAAACAAAACCTCCTAATGTAAACAAAAAACTCATAATGTAAACAAAAAACTCCTTATGTAAACAAAACAACACAAATTTCCAAGAATTTAACAATTTTCAAATTTTAATTACCCAAATTTAACAATTTCAGCAACAATTTAACAATTTTAATTGGGGCAGGATTGGCAATTCCCTACTACTGACTACCAAAGAAAAAAAACTATCAGTATATAAGCTGGAGTGCCGGATCAGTTTCATTTAAAAATGTTTATACATTTTCATAAAGCAAAGCAAGATTTCGAAAACAAATGTAGAAAGTGAAGAAAAAAGTCTATAGTTAGAAAAAATTATGTACCCCAAAAATTTCTAACGTTAACTTACTAACGTTGCATCAACTTTAAAAAAATTTAAATTAAGTATAAGAAATATTTCTATTATAGTTGCTATTACTATAGAGTATGTATCTTCAGGAATTCAGTTTTACTTAAAAACAGAAAATCCTCACAAACTTTTAAGTAAACGCAGATAAAAATTAAAACGTTTTTATTTTCAAATAAAAAAACTGAATATATCGCACCTATACACAGACGAATATTTACAACAACAACACCAACAACAAGAAGAACAAAAGACATCAATCACAACAAAAAAATGTATTCAAAGATTGAAATAAACAAAATCTGTAATATATACAAATTTCATATAGGCAGACTTTAACGCGAGACAAATTTAAGTATGAGAAAATATAAAACTAGCGTAAGTATAAAAACATAATAAGATTAGGGAAGTCTAGACATATGATAGTATTTTATAAAGGGTGTTTTTTATTGAGGTATAGAACTTTAAGTTGGCATCACTTTTTTAACTGACGGCCATTTTGTAAGCTGTTAAGTGATTAATATTTAGTTTGGTTTGCCATTTGCTCATGAACAGGTTGACAAAAGAACAACGCTTGCAAATCGTGCAAATTTATTTCGAAAATAATGGTTCAGTTCGCGAAGTTTACCGCAAGCTCCGTCCATTTTATGGTCGACATAATCGTCCATCAGAGCAATTAATTCGGTTAACCATGGATCGTTTTCGCACTACGTTTACTCTATGTGATGATACGCATCCGCAGAGACGTCGAACAGTGCGCACCGAAGAAACAATTGCCGCTGTAGAGCAAAGTGTTGAAGAGGACCCGAATGAATCGATTCGCCACCGTGCACAGCAATTGGAGCCGACTAACCGACTATTTTGTTCCCGAATTGGATGGCATGAATGTGGATGAGTTGTGGTTTTAACAAGACGGCGCTACATGCCACACAGCGCACGTCACAATCGATTTATTGAAGGAAACATTCGATGAGCGCATAATTTCGCGGAATGGACCTGTCAATTGGCCACCAAGATCGTGTGATTTGACACCATTGGATTATTTTCTTTGGGGATATGTGAAGTCGCTCGTGTACGCCAACAAACCAGAAACGTTAGGGGACTTGGAAGCCAACATTCGTGGCGTTATTGCCAACATACGGCCCCATATGCTCGAAAAAGTGGTTGAAAATTGGACCTGTAGAATTGGCATTATTCGAGCCAGCCGCGGCGGCCACATGCCCGAAATCATATTTAAACATTAATGGCATAAAATTATCCTTCCAATAAAGCCAAATTGATGGACATTAAAACGATTTTCTTGTGTTTTATTTCAATTCAAGGTTCTATACCTCTTAAAAAAACACCCTATAGTACCAAATGTCGATACTGAAAACAATTTATTTCTATCTACATATAAATATTAGCGCAAATACACACACACATAGCAGAATTCATATAAGAAATATCCAAGAAAATTTCAACAACACCCCACCTTTCACAAATCACGACCAGCCTAAAATTCTCCTCGAGATATACATATAAAAATTTCCATGATCATACATACATACATATACAATATATAAGATTAATCTCAACAACACAACACTCTCACCTACCTGAAATTACAGATAGTCTTAAACTTCTACAGACGTCTATACACATAGATTCTCACGGCTACATATTACAAGAACACCGCGCCCCTAATAAATCACAATCATCTTAAATTCTTACAAAAATACATACATACATACATACACATAACCAATTTACCTCAACAACATCCTCACCTACCTCAAATCACGATCAGCCTTAAACTACTATAGACAGACACATCCACAAATCCCCATGGATACATATTACGTCAACAACCCTGCCCACCCAAATCATGGTCAGCCTTAAACTCCTACAGACATACAAACACACAGATTCCCCCGGTTACATATTACTAGAACACCTCACCCCTCATAAATCACAATCAGCCCTAAGCTCCTACAGAAATACACACATTGAAATTCCTACAAACATACACACACACACACACACAACTACACACGCAATCGATCTACCTCAACTACACCCCGCCCCTGCCAATCAAACCTTTACCTAAATTCTCACAGACAGACAGACACATCCACAAATTCCTATGGTTACATATTACGCCAACAACGCCACCCACTCAAATCACGGTCAGCCTGAAATTCCCACAGTCTAGCAACACCTACATTAGCATTAGAAAAAATAACTTTCACGTTTTCCCGTCGCCATTAGGAAAAATCAATTTCCCGTCGGGATTTGAAAAAACAATATTCATGTATTGCCCGGCATTAGGAAAAATTATCATGCATTGCCGTAGGCATTAGGAAAAATTATCATGCATGCCGTAGGCATTAGGAAAAATAATAATCACTATTTCACCATTGGTATTAGGAAAAATCATTTTCATGATTTTCCTCGTCTGTATACATTCACACAAAATATTCCACACACAAACATCCACGGTCAGGCAGACAGACAGACAGACCGACAGACGGACAGACAGACATACACTTAATGTAAACAAAAACTCCTAATGTAAACAAAAAACTCCTAATGTAAACAAAAAACACAAATTTCCAAGAATTTAACAATTTTCAAATTTTAATTACCCAAATTTAACAATTTCAGCAACAATTTAACAATTTCAGCCCACAATTTAACAATTTCAGCCACAATTTAACAATTTTAATTGTCGCAGAATGCCCAATTCCCTACTACTTTCACTGTTGTGGAAGGAGAGTTGACGAGTGTGCCCGAATCTATATCTTCTGGTGTGCAGCGTGACCGTTTGACCGACTAAAGTGGCAATTTGCCACTTTTTCGACTGCGTTTTCCCTTTTTCGACTGCCGTGCCACTTTTTGACCCCCTTTATTTAGGGTAAGTTATATGAAAATACATTAAAAATAAAAAGTTTAGTGCAGTTTTCTCGTTTTTTTTAATTTTGCCCCTTTTTTTGATAAATCCCCTATTTGGTGCCACTTTTTGAAAAATGTCATCGGTCACCCTGCTGGTGTGCCACAGGGTAGTATTCTGGCTCATGTCTTGTATTTAATATATAATTGTGATATGCCTGTAAGCAATAATATCCATATTTCTACTTTTGCCGATGATACAGCCTGTATGAGCGTGCACGAAAACCCTTATGAGGCATCCCGCAATCTGCAGGAACATATTACCCAGCTGGAAATATGGTTGAACTTATGGAGAATTAAAGTCAATGAACAAAAGTGTGTCCATATAACGTTCACCCTAAGAAGAGATACTTTCTCCCCCATTCGAATCAACAATCAAAATAGTCCTCAACATTCCCAAGTGAAATACCTTGGTATACACCTTGATCAAAGACTTACGTGGAAACATCATATTGACTCTAAATTAACTCAGATGAAACTTAAGTTAACTCAAATATATTGGTTGATTGGCAGAAACTCAACACTCAGCCTAGACTGCAAACTTTTACTGTACAAGTCGCTTTTGAAGCCAATATGGTGCTACGGAATTCAGTTATAGGGCACTGCTTCAGCTTCCAATGTCGAGAGAATCCAACGAAGGCAAAACAAAATTTTACGGTTAATAACATCGGCTCCATGGTATACCCAAAATTCTATTATACATCGTGACTTAAATATGCCACTAGTGACTGAAGAAATTGCAAAATACGCAGGCAAATATTTAACAAAACTCGAATCACATCCTAATCCGCTTGCTCGTAATATTTTAAGCTTTACTGGACACATCCGCCTAAGAGGGATACACGGGCTCTTATACCTAACACTCCAGATAGGACTACTTGAAAATACTTTTTTAGCCTTTTTTGATTATCACTACTAATGTATTATTTATAACTATCACTAAGTTTATGTCCGACACTGGTCGGGCCTAATAAATTTTTTTTTATAGATTTAAGATTTGAATACTTATTGTTAGTTCATATATGAAGATACAATAAATAAATACATGCATTAAAAAAATAGCTTATTTCTTCTGGATTTAGCTTTAAAATTTTTATTAAGCTCTTAGCTTCTTTTTTTTAGCTTTTTTAAAAACGCATTTAGCTTTTTTAACCTTTTTTTATCCAAATTGCATATTCTCTAAAAAATATATTAAAGATATACGTGATTTAGCTTAACTTTAATTTAAAATCTGGTCACACTGTTTATTGTGAATGTAAAGAGAGTGAGAGAAAATTGTTTTTTCGTCGTTCGGCGGCGTATAAAATAGAAAGAAATCTATCTCAGAGTTCGTCACGCACGACGAATTTCGTTCTACGGCGGTGTTGTGTTCATTTTCATATGAACAAATGTGTTTTATTTTTTATGACCGAAAAATTGGTCGTTCGTCCCAGGTTGTTCCTAGCAATATTCACACGTATTCTTATTCTTTTTCATTAGTCGTCGATGAAACAGCGACGAATGCGCATGAGGCGGATGCTTACATATTTTTTCAAGAATATTTATCCAGCAAACACACGTATTGCGTTTAAAATTTATGATATGTGAAAAATATTTTATTATAAATAACGCATTTGGTAGCATACAATGCCTTTAAAGTTATCAAAGATTTATGATGCCTTCATTATGATGCCTTTCATAGTGATATTCATAAGTTTAGTGGTAGGCAAAGAGAAAAATTTTAAATAAAAATATATATATTTATTTAGAAAAAATAAAAAAAAATAGTGGCTATCAATGGACCATACCAAAATAAAGTTTAAACAAGTTTTTTACAATTGACTGTGTGCTTAGAAAATGTTTTATTTACAATTAAAATTTTAACTGTGTGACTTTGCGTTTGGTGGGTAGCTCGCAACCTCAATGCATTGACAGTTCACCAAACATTCACAGTGCCCACCAATGCTGTAAATCAACAACAACAAAATTAATCCTCATGTATTTTGTTTAATAATGTTTATAAAATAAAATAATAAAAAGAACAAATCTACATGACGTACATAGTATGTATGTAAATGTTTACCTATCCACACTCGCAACACACATATATAGGGTCTTGAGTGAACACATGAGCCGAGCGATCGAACAAAAACGGTCGTTGGTTGAGAGAAGAGCAAGCCAAAGAAGAACGAAGTTTGAGGATTTTTCAGTGGAAGAGTGTTTTTTTCTGACAACAAGCACTAGAGAGACCAATTATTGCGAGCTCTGCTTTAAACTAGTCCATATGAATAAAATTTTTTTGGCTTAGCTCAATTACGATTTTTTAACAGCAATAGGCAAAAATATTTCCTCTCTACGTTGCACATAGGGAAAAAATGAAAATATAGCGCGACAAAATTATTTACTTAATATGGATGCAATAAATTTTAATTAACTAGGTATCGCAAGGTTTTTAGGGTCGTTGATTACGAATATGATGCCAGCTTTTAAAAATTTCAAATGGCGGTTCCAATATGGCGGACAGTTTTAAAAAATTTATTGAATTCGCTTAAAACTTATTACATGGGCTCTGATGTTAGTTCTGAAAAATTCAAAATAGCGGATCCAATATGGCGTATAACTTTTAAAAAATTTATCGAATTTGCTTAAAACTTATTACACAGGAATTAGGTGTACTACCTAAGGAAAATATGCTATATTTATTGAAGGGGGAAACAAGGGGACCATTACTTGACTTTTTTACACTTACTAATTAATAAGGAAAAGTCATGGAATAATAACTGCAAATTAAATTAGATACCTGATGCTTAAATATATATTTAAAAAACTTTCAACTGTAAATTAAAAAAAAAATTTCGAGTGTAGCAACAATAACTCCTATAGATCCTGCTGACAGCTATAAGTGCGTGTTAAAGAAAATTAAACTTTGCCCGCACGTACAAACTAATATGATGCGTTCAAAAAATAAATACGTATAGGTTGATTGCGTATTGGTATATACTGGTATATATTAGCTGCAATAGTGGTTACGTTTAACAAAACCAAAAATTCCATTTTTGTCGTCCTAATTCGGTTATTAGTCCCTGTGTGAGTTGTGGGATTTTAAAGTTAAGTTCATTAATAATGAGAGACCTGTGATATATATTTTGGACACAATCTGCGTTATATAATCATGAAATAAAGTATGTTAGCAGAGAAAATGTTTCGTGTTGTTTGTTTGATTCTTCTGAAAAGACTGACGAAAATTTTATTTTCAATTGGATTAAAATAAATACAAATATTTCAAAACAAATAAAATTACAATAGTAAATTAAACAAGTATTTTAACAACAAGTCGAAGAATGAATTATTATGAAACAAATAGCATTAATCTCAACACTTCCACTTTTGTTTTAATAATTAATCATATTTTAACATTAACAATATTTAACAACTTTCTTATGTTATCAAATTTTTGCTTTAGAAGAGGTTTGGTTAATATATCAGCTAACTGTTCTGATGTAGGCACGTATTCTAACTGGAATATTTTGCTTTCATATACTTCGCGAATGAAATGAAACTTTACTTCTATATGCTTAGTACGCTTGTGAAATTGTGGATTCTTGATTAGTTTTATGGCACTTTGGTTATCCAAATACAGTATGGGAGTTTTTACGTTGTTTCCAAAAAAATCACATAACAATCGCTTAATCCAAAGTAGTTCTTTAACGCTTTCACAAGCAGCCATGTATTCTGCTTCTGTGGTCGATAGAGCTATTGTCTGTTGTTTTCTTGAAGACCATGAGATTGGACCACCTGATAACATTAAAACGTAACCACTAGTTGAATGTCTAGTTGCAACATCTTTAGCATAATCAGAATCTGAATAACAATTAAGAATTACATTTTCAGTGTGATTATAAATAATTGCTTGATCGATAGTCCCTGTTAAGTACTTAAAAATACGTTTTACTGTCACAATATGCTCTTCAGTATAACTGTCCAGAAACCGACTTACATATGACACTGCAAATGCAATATCAGGTCTAGAAACTATAGCTAGATTCATCAACGACCCAACTGCTTCTCTGTACGGGAACCTATCTTGGTTTGTTCTTGAACTAACCTGTTGAATATATTCAGCTGGTGTACTTACAGGTCTAGCATCTTGCATATTAAATTTCTTAAGTATTTTTCTTATATAAGTTGACTGATAAATTAATATCTTGCCAGAAGCTTTCATTATTTTCATTCCAAGATAAAAAAGTGAGTTAAATACTTTTACGTTAAATTCATGTCGCAAAAGATTAACAAACTCTTCGCCAATTTCTTTGGATTCAGATGCAACTATACCATCATCAATGTAAATGGCTAGTATTATTTTCTTGCATTTAATTTCTCCAATAAAAACACATGAGTCTGCACTGCTAACTTTAAAATTAAACTTATTTAAAACCTCTGTGAATTTCTTATTCCAGCATCTGGATGCCTGTTTTAGACCATAAAGGCTTTTATTAAGTTTACAAACTTTGTTGCTACCATCAGTATACCCAACTGGTTGATGCATATATATTTCTTCCTCTAAGATACCGTATAAAAACGCTGTTTTTATATCAAACTGAGTTAACGAAAAATTAAAAGATGCGCTTAAGGCTAGTATTGTTCTTATTGATGTAAATTTTGCCACCGGACTAAAAGTTTCCTCATAGTCTATTCCTTGTTTCTGTGTAAATCCACGAACAACAAGTCTCGCCTTATAGCGTTCTATATTTCCTTCCTGGTTTCTTTTAATTTTGTACACCCATTTATTTGATATTGCTTTCTTCCCTTTTGGCAATTCTACGAGATTCCAAGTGTCATTACTTATGAGCGATTCATACTCGTCATTCATGGAATTCTTCCATTGCGTCCTAAGTTTGCTATTTATCGCCTCTTCATAAGTCAAAGGCTCTTCACTATCCGCTAATAATGCACAGTGATTATCATTACCTACATCATTTTGCGTTCTTTTTCTTAAATTGTAGCGTCTTACTTGCAAATCATGAAGATCCGATTCCTCAGTATTTTTAATAGCATCCGTTTCTTGCTGTCTTCTTTGTACAGCAGAACTTTCTGAGATTTCTTGTATAACATTTTCTGCATCTTCAAATTCATCATTTGAATCAATTATCGGTAATATTTCGGGTTCTTCTTCTAAAGATGACCCATTTCCGTCAATATTAAAGCTCGAACAGTCATTAACTTCCTGACGTGCTATCATTTGCCTAACTTCTCTTACTATAACATTCCGTGAAGTTTCTATACGCCTTTCCGTGGGTAACCAAACACGATAACCCTTACAGTTTTCCTGATATCCCACTAATACCCCTTTCTTAGATTTTGATTCTAGTTTTCTTCGTTTTTCTTGTGGAATATGAACGTATTCATCTGAACCAAATATACGTAACATGAAAATATCAGGTACTTTTCCAAACCACAGTGCAAATGGAGTTTTGTTATCCAGTAATTTAAACTAAGATCGTTACTATGTATCATTGATCTAGCTGCTTCTAAAATCGTTCTCATATCACGCTCGGCTCTACCATTGTGTTCAGGAGTATATGGTGTAGATTTTTGGTGTACTACTTTATGTTTTCTTAATATATCACCTACTTGTTTATTAACAAATTCCAGACCGTTATCGGACCGTAATGTCCTTACCTTATTTCCTGTGTCTGCTTCCACTTGATCCAAATATCTTGAAATTATTTCAGGTACATCAGACTTTGCTTTAAGGCAATAAACGTGTCGGTAGTTTGAATAATCATCACGAAAAATCAGCATAAAACGAGCACCACCAAATGATTTTACTTGCATCGGACCACAAAGATCCGTGTGCACTAACTCTCCAATTTCTTTTGCTCTGTTAATACTTCTTGTGAATGGCAACCTATATTGCTTGCCCATAATACAGCCTTCACAAAAAAATTACTACCAGAATAGTTTACGTTATGAAACGCCAGCACCTTTTTAACATGTTCTTTTTCTTGATGGCATAATCTTGCATGCCATGTTTGCAAGGAACCTACTCCGACTGCAACATTTGTATTTCCATCATATTTTTCCACTTTTATCAGGAGCTTAAAAAGTCTTGAACATTCTCTTAGACCCTTAAGATACACCTGACCATTGCGCTTAAAAAGACACTCATTCCCATTTGCTTCTAAAGAGTAGCCCTTGTCCAAACATGCATTAGTAGAAAAAAGATTTAGTGTTATGTTTGGTACATACAACACGTTTGATAGGAATTTTGAGTTCCAGACCTTACCGTCATAAGCTTTTATATAAATATCACCTTTACCAACTGCTGGAATAATATCTCCATTGCCAACACGAATACTTTTTGCAGTTTCAAACTGAATGTAGTTCTGAAACCATTCTTTTTTACTGGACATATGGTCACTTGCACCAGAATCAGCAAACCAAGAGTTTTCTTCTGTAGTTTCCACGAAGGATTGATCACCCACAAAAGCATTACCATTATTGAATGTTGTCTTATCATGGTAATTTCGACTTTTATTGGGGCAATCACGTTTCCAGTGCCCAAATTTTTTACAAATAAAACGTTTACCTCTAGAATTTTTAATATTTTGATCCTGCTGCCTGTTGCCCTTCTTGTAATGCTTGGCAACAAAAGCTTCAGATTTTACGGATTGAATACCCAACCTAGATTCCTCCATACATAGTCTTGATGTTAAGTTTTTTAATGATCGCTCTTTCTTATCTGTAGCTTCCCATGAAGAAAAAAAATGTTTGTACTCATCTGGTAGTGTCATTAAAACCTTCGTTATCAGCATAGTATCTGTATTTTTTTCGCCAAGATCCTCCAGCTGCTTTGCCAATTTTTGCAATTTAGAGATGTGAACAAATATAGTGTCTTCAGAGTCTTTTTGATACTGGAAAAAGTGTTGCTGAAGCAAATGAATTGAGATTTCCGACTTCTGCTCATACACATTTTCAAGAATTGACCACATATCAGCAGCTGTATTGCAATTCATAACGTGAAGCATTGGTTCTTCACCCATCGATATGACCAACGTTTTCTGAGCTTTTGCATCCAAGGAAATCCACTTATTTATCTCCGCAATATTTCCCTCGGGCTTCTTTGCAACTCCATTTACTACATCCCAAAGATTACCAGCTTTTAGTATCACTTTTATCTGGAATTTCCACAAAGTCCACTCTTCAGAAACTTCTAGTTTAGAGATGTTGAAATCCTCCATGTCTAACACCAATAAGCTTCTCCACAAAAATTGGGGTTTTACGAAATAACAATAACGATTCTTCTGAAATTATGGATCTGGGCCCATAACCTGTTAGCAGAGAAAATGTTTCGTGTTGTTTGTTTGATTCTTCTCAAAAGACTGACGAAAATTTAATTTTCAATTGGATTTAAATAAATACAAATATTTCAAAATTACAATAGTAAATTAAACAAGTGTTTTAACAACAAGTAGAAGAATGAATTATTATGAAAGAAATAGCATTAATCTCAACAAAGTAGTTTGACAATTTAACGAAGAAAAGCCAGGCTTCTAAAGCGGGATCGCCAGATATAAGATTTAAAACATAAGATGTCACTAACACAGACAAATTTCATATTCAGGCTCTCAAGGAAAAAAATTAAGGACACAAAACTCACGTTTTTTCTGTATTTTTATAGAACTGCTGCATTTGCAGTTGATACTCGTACATTAAGAACTTTTTCAAAGCTGATTAAAACAGTATTGTTGCAGAAACTGCCTTAATTTTTTAATTGCAGTTTAAATGCAGAACAAATACTGAACAGTAAATAAAATACAGAACATTTCAACGTTATTTCCTAATGAATAATTTATACAGAACAAGACTCTAAAATACAGTACTGTTCTGTATAATACAGAACTGATGGTCACCGTAATCCCATATATGATTGGGTGCTTCTGTGGCTAATTGGTAGCGATACTAGACCCTCAGTGCAGAGGTCGTGGGTTCGATTCCCACCATAGACCCTGGGTGTTTCTCGCAGATAAGCTAATCGCTATGCGAGTTGTGTTTGTGTATTTGTTGTGTTTGTGTATTTGTTTGATCCGAAAAATTAGTGTATATGGGCATTTACACATTTCCATATATGTATTCCCTCCACAGTATGCAAAGTTCATATTCATACTCTCTTTATTCACAAAAGCGCATCGCTGTGCAGTAAATTAAGTTACTAAAATTACATAAAATAATTGAAATTTATTTGCTGGTAGTTTAGCATGTCTATATACGTATTTCATTGGCGCTTGAACCAAATCATCAGTAGACTTTAACCACAAATTTTAAACAATCACAAACCTCTTACTTTATGCATAGACTTTCAAAAACTATATGAGAATTCATAAAATAATAATACTTTTGAAAATCACAAAAGAAAAAATAAGCTTAGTAGGCTTTGAAACTGATACAAAATCCAGCAAATAATTTATATCCAGGTGAACTCATTTTATTTTTCTACATCCTTATACAATTAGAAATCCATTGGATAACAATAAAAGTATTAACAAGGCTAAATGAAAAATAAAACATTAATTGAACTTTAAAGAAAATTTATTATTTGACATATTGTCAGAAGTGTACATAAAATAATTGAAATTTATTTGCTGGTAGTTTAGCATGTCTATATACGTATTTCATTGGCGCTTGAACCAAATCATCAGTAGACTTTAACCACAAATTTTAAACAATCACAAACCTCTTACTTTATGCATAGACTTTCAAAAACTATATGAGAATTCATAAAATAATAATACTTTTGAAAATCGCAAAAGAAAAAATAAGCTTAGTAGGCTTTGAAACTGATACAAAATCCAGCAAATAATTTATATCCAGGTGAACTCATTTTATTTTTCTACATCCTTATACAATTAGAAATCCATTGGATAACAATAAAAGTATCAAAAGTTTAAAATTTGTGGTTAAATTTTCAAAATCAGGCCTTCATTCCACACTTTAGCAAACGACTGAGAAACATCAATAAACAGGGCAGAACAATACTTCTTTTCCTCAAATGTTTTTCCTATAAATTGAACCAATCAGTTAATATTGAAGACAATTTTGTAATGAGTAGCTTTTCAAAGAGCTTTGACATTGTTGACAGTAAACTTATTGGCCTATATGACTCAGCCTTGGTAAGATCTTTAGCTGGCTTTGGAATCATTTTAACCTTGGCAAGCTTCCAGCAGTGTGGATAATACTCCAGTCGTAAAATGGCATTAAAAATGAATAACAGGATTCTAATTGCAGTACGAGGCAACTTAATCAGCATCTGGTTACTAATTCCATCAATACCGTAGATTCATATCGAATATAAATTATTTGCTGGGTTTTGTTTTGTTAGGCCTACTAAGCTTTCTTTGTGATTTTAAAAAAATATTATTATTTGATAATTCTCAAATAGTTTTTGAAAATCTGTGCATAAGATAAGAGTTTTGTGACTGTGCAAAATATGAGGTTGAAGTCTACTGATGATTTGGCTAAGCACCAATGAAATATATAGACAATTTTATTATATTCTGCCAATTTTATTACAAAAACGTCGTAATATTTCAAAAATTTCATTACAACTGATACAAAAATATTTTTTATTCGGTTGGTAGATATGTAGGCTTCCTCGTATAAAAAAACGGTATAAAAATACTGTTTTTATATGAACTTGTTCATTCATTATGATATAAATTCATCAAGTATGAATACAAAATTGAATAAAAAATTAATTAAGAAAATATAAATATACTTCGTCCTAGAGAAATTTTCCGATCAAAAGATTGATTTCCCATAATTTGTATTATTTTTGATGCCCATAAATTCTGATTTACGACCTTCGTTTTACAAGCTTTAAAATTTTCTCAAAATATAAACATAATTTAATTGAAAAATTCAATTAAAACGCGAACTCAAGACAAAATAATTAAATTTCTTTGGCTAAACCCATACTGCTCGACTAAAACTCATGACGCAATTTATTTTCGTTTTAGAAAAAATTATAATAGTATATTTTCTTGACTAATCGAGACTAACCGATAATCGCGATTGATCGCATATTTTTTAATCGTAATCGTTATGGAAATCTGCGATTATTTGCAAACCTTACAGGTATTGCTAGCCTGTCGGAATTTAAGGCTGATCATGATTTAGGTGGGTGGAGTTGTTGTTGTAACCATGGGAATTTTTGGGTGTATCTGTCTGGAATTTAAGCCAGGCTACGATTGGTGGGGTCGCGGTGTAGTTGAGCTAGATCGATTGTGTGTATGTACATATGTGTCTGTGAGAATTTCAGGCTGATCGAGATTTTTGAGGGGTGAGGTGTTCTTGTAATATGCAACCGTGGGCATCTGTGTGTATGTATGTCTGTGGGAGTTTAAGGCTGATCGTGATTTGTGAGGGGCGGGTGTTGTGGAAATATTTTGAATTTTTCTTAGATGAATTCAGGTATGTATGTGTGTGTGTGTGTGTTTGATTCTCTCACGCTAGTATTTATATGTACGTAGAAATAAATTGTTTTCAATATCGACATTTGGTGCTATAAAATATTATTATATATATGAACTTCCCTAATGCTAGCATGTTTTTATACTTACACATGCAAGTACCTTGCATGCAAGATCTGTGTACGTATTATCAACGAAAATTTCATACAAATGCCCGACTGTCTTGCAACTTGCATGTTTGCCTTGTAGTGCAGAGTTGTCCATAACATAAAAAGTTTAATTTTAAGGGAACCAGATAGTATTGAACTTTATTCGTATTGTTTCAATTTTATTTATGTCTAAAAAATTCATTAACTGCTTGATTTGTGAATATTTAAGAAAAAAAACATTAAATTTGATTTTTAGTGTATTTAAAATTAGTAAAAACTCATATAACATTACACTGCAAACCAGTTAATTTGTACTAAAGTATTTAGGGCAACACTGTTAGCTAATTTTTCATTTACTTGCTGCAAGTGAAACAAGTCACTGTCTTGTAAAATTCCTTGGCAGTTGAGTTGGAAGTAGACTGCAAGTGCCGAAAGTGTAGTTGTGTTAGTAAAACAGTTTGAGTGTATTGAGTTTTTCGAACTTGCACTTGCAAACCCTAAGTAAAGTCTGTCTGTGAGAAATTTGTTTATATTACAGATTTTCTATTAAACTACACCCGCCTTCTTGGACTGAATGACTTTTCATACGATCATGGGAATTTATAGTTTCTCTGTCCGTAATAAATTTGCTTATCTGATGTCTGCTTTGACCAAACGGCTTTTCAAACGTCAGTGGCTTGGTCGACGGTTTGTATATTTTCATGATGTAGATATGAGCATGGATAAGAAATTTTATAATATGTGTACACACATACCCTGAAGGTAGCGTGGGGTTATTAAGTATCTCCAAGTCAACATTTTTGTCGTCTATTTTGATGACATTGTCAACGGAGCGTCTACATATTAACATTGCTTTTTATGCATAGAAAACATTTTGTCAGATAAACACAGATATGCTTCTTCTTAATGTTTTATTGGTTTGTTGAAAATGCGAGAGGCATCAAGCAAAATTCAAGTTTCTATAAAAATTGGTTTACGAAATCAATTTAAAAGGCAAATATACATAAATGTATTAAAAAATAATTCAAAGAATCAAATAAAAAAAATGCAAAGGACAAATAAAAAGCAATCCAGTTTGTAAACATAAAAATAAATTATTTTAAAATGAAATACAATGATGAAATTAAAAAACGTTGTTTTAATTTTTATCCGTATTTACTTAAAAGCTTGTGAGGATTTTCTGTTTTAAGTAAAACTGAATTCCTTAAGATATATACTCTATAGTAATAGTAACTACAGGGTGGTGCAGAATGAGCTACATGGTTTAAATGGTTTATTACATTTTCATTTATGCGATTATAATATTTTTTAAAAACAGTATATTATAGGGGAATTGTTTGCAATTAGATTTGAAAAATGATATCCTGTAAGTGATGTCCATTTTCTGCTTCGCACAGACGTGCTCTTTTTAGCGAGAGAGTAGTCCCATCGGGATAACTACCTTGTCGTGGTGTGGTGGCTTAACTACAGACCGTGGTCTATGTCTTCAAGCCAATACCATAGCTGACCTTAAATGGTCCTCTATGATATTGGGTGAAGATAATTGACTCTAAAGGTCTGTGAACCAAAGGTTATCCAACTCTAAACCGGGGTGTGATGCGATCCGTGCATATCCATATACAAAAATCCATAGGATTTTTGCAGGTTTAAAATACTGTATTAGAACGGAGCCTTGCTGATACCTGGGCACCTCAGCAAGTAGACGACGCCCTCCACACGTTATCGGTGGTGACGTGGTGACGTGGTGACCTTCAAATCGCCCATACTCGTGGAGCCAAAATGAACAAAAACCTTGCACACAAAATCAAAACAAAAAACAAGACCGGGACCGATGGACTGACGGTGCTTTCTAGCGCAAAAGGACAGAGGACCGGTTTCACGCAACCGTCTGGTACGAGAAAAGTCGTTCAGACGAAGACTGCCGAGAACACTAGGCAGATAGTTGGTGCATGCAGCAGTTCTAGCTCGGCCACGCCGGCTTCGACCAAGCATGTCCGACCATCAAAAATGAGGCATAACCAAAAAAGGTTATGCCTACGTATTGTAAATACCTTGGGCACTCAAAACACATCAAAACTGTCCGAGGAACAAAAATCCTCTCTTAAATGGACAAAAGGTGTCCTTGAAAACATGGATACTCCCGAATCAAGTAGTAGCGGTGCTAGCACGTCGTCAAAACCGTCTGGTAAAAGACTGCGATCGCCTGACGACAAACCATTGGGTAAAGTGAATAAAAAAAAGCATTTGCTCTTGACTTAAAAATTTGTTGTAAAACCTAAAATATGTATGTGTTTTTTGTTTTTTTTTTTAAACAAATTTTCAAGTAAAAAGCAAATGCTTTTTTTAAATTCACTTTGCACATTTCCTAAGAGGCCTAAGGGTAATAGCAATATTGGCGTTATGTCGTTTAGTGAGGAGTGATTGGAGACTCGTCACTCCTAGAAACTTCGGATTTAGATTGTGAGGTTGATAACATTACTACAATCTTTAAAAATGCAAGGAAGTCGTCTTGCCCTTTAAATAGGCCAAGGGGGGAAAGGAAACCGCCTTGGTGGAATAGAGAGTTACAATTATGTAGTGTACATGTAGAAAACTCTTCAATAAGGCTAACTCATCCAGAAATGAACTGGACTGGATAGCTTATAAGGGTAAATTAAAAGAGTATAAAAAGCAGAAAAGAATTGCTAAAAATACAACATCGAAGAAGTTTTTTGAAAATATCGAAAATATTTCAGAAGCCTCTCGCATGAGGAAAATTTTGTCCGCTACTCCCTGCACCCAGGGGTATTTGAAGAATCCCAATGGGACGTGGACTACATCCAGCGAGGAGTCGTTAAGAACCCTGATGGACACTCACTTTCCGGGTAACTCAGTGTCTGAGGTTCAGACATCTGATCCTTACCCAATACCTACGGAAAATATATCTGACATCGTCGATATGCAGACATTAAATTGGGCTACTGAGAATTTACACCAGTTGTCTAAGACTGAGTGATATTCCTAATAAGTGGAGGGAAGCGAGAGTGGTTTTCATACCGAAGGCTGGTAAAAGCTCTCATACCACACCGAAGGACTTCAGACCTTTAAGTCTATCATCCTTTCTCCTGAAAACATTAGAAAGGATGATTGATCATTATATCCGCAAAACCATCAATGATAAACTACTTTCCTCGCATCAACATGCATATCAAACGGGAAAGTCAACCGAATCGGCTCTACATGAGCTGGTTGGCACGATAGAGAAATATCTTTCTGTAGGTTAATACACCTTTGTGGCCTTCGTAGATATTGAGGGGCTTTTAATAATATTTCTCCAGATGCGATAATTGAAGCATAGCCGCGAATAACGTTGTAAAAGACAATTTTTACAAAACCAGTTTTTTTTACAGATTACCGTTAACATTACTCTCTTGCATTGTTCAAACACCAAACAATCCAAAATTATGCATCTTATCGCCGTCAAAATAGAATTACAAGCAGTCAGTCAATGGAAGAACTCTGTAAGTAACTAACAACATCATGAATCAAAAATGTCTTAAATAATTGATAAATGTAACAGAGATACAAAGAGAAACGGTAATGCTAGTTATCATTATTTTCGATAAGCTGAAAAAAATTAAACGAAAATTACCAAAATTATTATTTTGTCACTTACAACGTTATTCGCGGCTAACCTTCAATTGATGCATTGTCGAATTTGGGGGTTGGTGCGGGATTGTGTAAGTGGGTTCAAAATCTACTAACTCACCGCAGGATAACTTCGGCTCTAGAAGCTTCTAGGCAGACCCGCTTTGTAAATAGGGGTACACCACAGGGAGGAGTTCTTTCGCCACTATTGTGGAATCTTACTCTAAATCCTGTGCTGCTATCTTTTAAATCGCGGGGTTGTAAAATCGTGGCTTATGCTGGATTGGAGGATTGACCAAACCTCCCCTGCTCTACTACACGAACGTCTTTATAAAACCTGGATACCATCCACGTCATAGTTAACGGTCTACAACAAGTAACAGTGAATTCACCAATCCTGTTTAATATATTTATATTAGATCTTTTACAACAAGTCAATAATATAGTTGCTTTTGCTGATGATATCATTTGTTATTATGCAGATGATAGTATCCAAAAAATCAATGAAAATTTACAAAAACACTTCGATAGCATAGAAAAGTATGCAAAAAATTAGCTAATGAAAATAAATGCTGCAAAATGTGAAACTATCCTTTTTCGCCCACCTGTACAGAAAATGTAAATATAATATTAGAAAATATTGGAAGGTTTTTTAACATTCCAAACAAACAGGTTGTTAAATATTTAGGAATTTACCTTGACAAATTTTTATATTTATTTATTATTTTTATATAACCATATTAATTTACAGATTGTAAAAGCAAACAGATCCTTTTTTTATATACAAAAAAACATTTTTATTCAAGATATGTAAATTCGAGTGTCAAAATGACATCATACAAATCGTTAGTCGGACCAATATTAACATATGGCTGCCAAATATGGTTTAATATTTCCCCATCTTACATGAAAAAGTTGAGAATCTTCGAAAAGAAATGCTTAAGTGCATGTACGTCTCTCTATATATCACCCAACAGTGACTTTAATAAATATGTAACTAATAAATCACTATATAATACAGCAAGAATATGTAGAATTGATAACTTTATTATCCACTTAATAAGAGATCATATTTTTAAAAGCTTTGAATGTACTGAAAACAACCTAATTACGGCACCCTACTATATAAATGGTGATTTTATAAAGAAACCCCTTCAAAATGGTTATGCGCCTAAGGCCTTCCTATACTTGGATAGCCAAGGATTTATCCAAAATCACTTAGGTTGTCCCATACTTTACCATATATATAGGCGAGCCACTGATAAATCAATTAATTGCAACCGAATTACATTAGAAAACAGAAGATTTGATGCAAGTGTGTATCTTGAAGATAAAAACATGTTTCCCAATATGGACAGAAATAAATACTGGTGGCTGATGGATTAGCCACACTCTTGTTCTACTTCTTAACCTTATTTTTACCATTATCAGATGTAAAAGAGTTTGTTTTTTTAAATATTTTTTTCAATTGCATTAAATTATATCAATGTACACATATTTAGTATAAATATTATATTATTTTCCAAAAAAGAAATATAAGATTCATAAATGTATATTATACTAGAGCGCTCGAATATGGGACTGTGTATATGAAGCCTTCTACTAACAACTATTTGTTTATTTTTAGTTTAAGTATAAGTAATTTTACTAAATAAACTAAATTAAAAGAAAAAAAAACGAGTATGATTATATGAATAATGTAATGCTATGTTCAGACGGCAACACGAACCACTTGGTTCGCTCTCTGAAGAACGATTGCGAACCATGCCGTTCACACGACACATTCGTGGTTCGTTTTGATAAATCTTTTTGATGCAGTGATTCCAACCTATACATAGTTTCTAACTTCATATTTAAGTAAATAATTAGCTAATTTTTACTTAAAATTAAATTGTTTTTAGATACGATTTAATTTTTTCAGTGGTTAATTAAAGTTCTTGTTAAATTACGTTGAAAGTACGGCAGCACAAGAAAATTTCCAAATATTATTGAACGCTTTGTCCCTGTCCAGACTTGCAATTTTTGTTGCAGCCATTCTTAAGTTTATTGGTGAGAGAGGAAATTTACTACTACGCAGAATCATCACTTCCACCATGGGAACAGCTACCATCACAAGGCAGGCCCACAGAGGTACACCTCAGGGTGGCGTGCTGTCACCCTTGCTGTGGAATGTGACGGTCAATAATCTGCTCAAAAAATTGGAATCCATGAATATTAAAACATTTGCATGCGCAGATGATGTAGCGATTGCAATATCAGGGTTCCACCTGGATACTATATCACAGAGACTAGAAACTGCACTAAACGAGGTGTTTGGTGCTCACGGAGCGGCCTCAGTGTCAACCCGGACAAAACGGAACTAGTACTCTTTTCCAGGATATACAAAATTCCCAACTTCAACCACCCAAAGCTAAATGGCATTACCCTAACCCTGTCGGATAAAGCCAAATATCTGGGTGTTGTCCTCGATAGTAAGCTTTTCTGGAGGGAAAATCTTCAGGCAAGAGTAGCGAAAGCTACAACGGCAATGTGTCTGTAGAAATGCAATCGGCCCTACATGGGGAATAAATCCTAAGGAAATCGGTTGGATACTAGAGATGATTATAAAACCTATATTATTTTATGGAATTTCGGTCTGGTGGAGAGCACTCGACTCAGTAAGTAATCAATCCCATATAGAGGGAATTATCCGAAAAATGGCACTTATGATAAAGGTGCTCTAAGATCAACGCCAACAAAAGCGCTCTTCGTTATGTTGTGTTGGCTTCCGGTGGACTTAACGGTTAGAAAGCTAGCTCTAGGTACCGCCGTCAGACTAAACGAAATAGGCGCATAGAACCACCGACTTTGGGAGCATGCAAGCATTTTAGGTATAGTGAATAACGTACCCAATCTTATAGACTACTGCATTCCGAAAACTTACATCAATAGGAGTTTTCAAATTTCATTGACTGAAGGGTTTTCCCTACTGAACGGAGCCATACAGGTCTTCACTGACGGTTCAAAAAAGGGGAAGAGTTGGTGGAAGAGTTGGTGGAAGCGTTTTCATTCCAGAATACGAATTTGAAATGTCCTTCAGACTCCCGAACGAATGTAGTATTTTACAGGCGGAGTTATCTGCCATCAAAAGAGCGACACAGTGACTAAGGTTGTATCGGATTTCAAATAGAGATATCCATATTATAACTGACAGCAAATGTGCTATTAAGTCCCTCATAGGCATGTTTACCACATCCTTTCTTGTCCAAGAATGTCGTAAAGCCCTGGATTGACTCAAATATCTCGTTAAACTGGGTGCATGGACACGGGACTATTTCAGAAAACATAGTTGCGGGTGAACTGGCAAATGGGAACCCTACTGAGAGGTCGATTTCGACAATCTTTGTGGACTCCCACCCTCATCCTGCAGGAGACATTTCGATGTTACCTTTCTTGAATTAGCTCAAAACAGATGGCGAAATGAGTCCACCTGTGTAATAGCGAGAACCATCTGGCCTCGCCTGGACTCCCGTAGAACGAAAAATCTCATGGACTTCATTAGGAAACACTTGAGGAACATCGTAGCCAAATTGATCGGTCACTGTACCTTCGGAACCCATGCTAAACGTATGGGTCTCCCGTATAATGACTACTGCTACAGTTGCAATGACGAGGAAGAGGAAGAAAGTATACTGCATCTCCTGTCTTTGTCCAGCTCTGGAGGATCTCAATCTGCACTTACTTGGCAGAATATCCTTCGGAAGCTTATCCGAGTTATCGAAAATCGGGCTCAAAAACCTAAGTCTCTATATAATGGAATATATACATATGTTCTCTCTCTCTCAATCTTCTTTCAACTTACAGGCAGCTCAAAGGGATCATTGTATTGGACCCAAGTGAGCTGGACTCTAATTTTGCACTTTTCCTTACTAGCAGTCTGCTAACCTAACCTAACCTATCGATAATATACCAGTATATGTATGTATTTATATGTAAGTATGTATGTATATCAGGCGGTCAACTCTGTAATTTAAAATGAAAGAAAATACTTTCGAATTTACACGTTATAGGCATACAAATTAGAAAATATTTTCTTTCATTTCGAATTACACAGTAGAACCCCAGTACAAAAAATTAATAGCTACATTAGGGTGGCCGTTATTTTTTTTCTTTATTTCTTCTACTCTCACCCCCCAAATTGGTTCATTTTTTTGTTTAGTTTTATTTGTATGTGTATGAAATAATTTAATATATAGAAGCTCTTATTGTTAATGATTAAAATAAAAAATTTCCATATAAATATAATTTTTTACATAAACTTGTTGGTTATTCTCATTATTTTCTAAAATATTAATTTTATCAAAAAACTTTCTTTGAGAATATGTTGCTAACTTGAAGAGCTAAAATATTATCATATGTCACATTCTTGTTAAAGGATTTTTTTTAATAGTTATATGAAAAAATTACATTGAAAAATGGGATTGAAGGCCAACTTTGAGGGCCGGAGACACCCCCTAAAACACAACTTATCGGTATGAAATTTTTTTGTATTTTTTTACATAAAACTGAACCTGTTTGGAGGGTGAGAGTAGAAGAAATAAAAAAAAGTATCCATACAATTAACGGCCACTCTAAGCTACATACATACTCGTAGTTTTAATTTGGTATTTTTCTGTGGAATAAATTTGTTTTATCAAGTATTGATTTCTTTTTAAATGTTCTTTAAACTCAACATAATTTAAATCATAGTTTAATTTAGTGATTAAAAACGCTTTGATGGTATCTATCTTCACTTAAGTTTTTCACTGGTGAATATATTATTTAAAACAGAAAATACTCTTTCTGTTGGGGCATTGGAATCAGATAAACATAAACTGAACTCAACAACTTTCAACCTATTTTGGAAACTTATGTCCCTTTATTTAATAAGGTTAAACCTTTTTACCCACCGCTCTCTGCAGATTTTTGATTCTCATTATATTCCTTTAATTTTTCTAAAGAGGTATATCTTTTAACAAGAGTTAATTCATCAAATTCTTCGGTGTCATTTATGTTTAACTCATTTCTTTTATCCATAATGGACACAAAATTGGATTTAACATCTTTCAACGTAGGAGTTCCAACTTCTTGGTAGGCAGTATACCATTTATTTAAGTATTCCATACATTCTTTATAAAATCGGCTTGCATTAGCTTTAAATTAATCCATATAAATAACATTTTTCTGGCTTAGGTCAGTTAAGATTTGTTTTTAATAGCAATAGGCAAAAATATTTCCTCTCTACGTTGTGGGATTTTAAACTTAAGTTCATTAATATTGAGAGACCGTAGTCGTACATATTTTTGGGACTCAATCTACGTTATACAATCATGAAATAAAGTTGCGTGACAATGAACGAAGAAAAGCCAGGCTCCTGAAGCGGGATCGTCAAAAGTAAGATTTAAAACATAAGATGTCACTAACAGAGACAAATTTCATATTCACGCTCTCAAGGGAAAAAAAATTAAGGAAACAAAACTCATGTTGTTTCTGTATTTTTATAACTGCGACATTTGCATAGTTGATATATTAGCCCTTTTTCAATGTTGATTAAAAGTATTGTTGCAGAAACTGCGTTAAATTTTTAAATGCAGTTTGAGTTATGAAAATACAGAACCAATACTGAACAGTATATAAAATACAGAACATTTTAACGTTATTTCTGATTTAATCTTAAATTAAGTAAGTGTTCACCTGCTCATGTGCAATGAGGTGCCGCTCATTTCGTGTGTCACTCACAAAATGAGTAGTGCCAATTTGCGCATGCTCATGAGTGTGCAATAATACTTTGTTGACGGATATTATTCAGTTTTATTTATCACATATTTTTTAAAAGAATTTTATTTATTAAAGATGGAGTTCGAGGAATCTTCAACGACTTTCACATTGTTCAACTACAATTTTGTGCAATTTTGAAGTAGAAATTTAATATATAGACACGTGAAAACACTGCTTACATGATGCGCCGGTTGCAGTTGCAACAGAAGACCACGACTTTTCCTTTTTTAATTAACAGGCAAGGAAACATTTGGACAGCTTTAATAAGCTTGTACTCCATTTTAATTATTGAACTAAGTTTTTCTTTAATTTATTTTATTTCTTTTTGTATTTTGTTAATTTTTGCTGCCACAAAACGCAAACACAGAGAAAGCAAAAAGACAACTGATAGCTGTCAAACTGCTCAACGTCCGTTAAAAGTTAAAAGTTGACCAAATTTTGTACTATTCGTTGAGGGAGACGTACTGAATGTAACAGACCTTCAACTTAGTTGTCAGTTGAAGAAAAAAGAGGTTTGTCATACGACGGATTCATTGTGCCCCAGCTCTTACTCATGTGCCTGCGCATCGATTTTGTGTGTCCATAAATGCCAACCCTGCATATAACCTCCTCCTTTTTTGAAGTCGGTTAATAAAAAATTATTAATTCGAATTTTTAAAGAAACCGTACCTGCATATTGTTCCGATTTCTTACCGACATTTCGTTACGATCACAGAGGACTTACAGATATGTCACGAGATGGAAGATAATTGTGTACTCGGACGGTGTCGCTCACATATTCATACAATCCTCTTTACTTTTTTTTCGCGTGGTATTATTTTAACGTAATTTCATTTTATAATTCGTGGTCTCATTTGGTGCATGATTTTTGTCAATAAAAAAATTAATATTTAAACGAAGTCTGTAATCATTTGAAAACATATTTTAATCACTTTTTTAATATAAGTAATATTTTTCACATTAGGTTTTTTAATTCAACACAAGAAGAAGAGGGTGGCGTTGGCTGAAGTAGTTAGCACGTTGACTACAAAACCGAAGATACTGGGTTCAATCCCTGTATCCGACAGTCATTAAATAACAACACCACGCATTTTTCTGATGTGCATTAGTGTCCCTTTGTATCAGTTATTGTAGGAAAGTTCAAGTGATGAAGGCATAGTCACTGGTCACTGAACTATACCGACTTCAGCAGATGCTAAACCTAATATAACGTCAGAGCGCCCTCCTTCGTCGGTATTGTGTAGCAGAATCATCGGCGAAGTAAAATAACCAATAAAATAAAATGGCTACTAGGCACAGCTTCAAAATTTAATAAGCCTCATTTGACACCAGAAGGCGCTGCAACACTGCATTATTACAAAAAAGCGTGCAAAAAGCAGAGTTGTAAAAAGAATGAAGCTTTCTTCTATCTCTTCCTTCACCACCTGTCTTCTATCACTATCCCTTTCCGAAAGAAGGTAACACCTAGTAATAGTAGTAGACATTAATTGCCTAAGTTTTACTTCTCTTAAAAAATAAAATAAAAAAATATAAAAAAAAATTCCTCCATTTAATTTTATTATAATGTATTTTTATTTTATACTTTGTGGTTGCATTCGCTGTGTGTTTTTTGTAAGTTAAAGTTAAAAATTAATATTTTTGTATGAAAATGTTTAAAATTGAGTATGTAATCATTTGCAAACTAATTTTTGTCACTAGGGAAAGGATTTTCATGTAAATACATGTTTTCTGTCGTTGGTCTCAGATCAACATAACTAAAATATCTTTGCGAATCAACAAATTTGTGACAAAATGGCATCCATTTGTTAGTGCATATGTTTGCATATTTTATAATAAAGACATATTTTTGCATACTTCATTATAAATGTATAATAATAGTAATACATAACATTAATAAATTTTTTGGTTTTTTCATGTTTTAAATCAAATTTTTTTATTAGTTGTAAAGTATTTAAAAGCTGCAGTTTTTACGACTGTGTAAGAACAAAAAAAAAAGAGAAAACGAGAAAAATTTAAGATCGTATTTTTTGTGATATGCAAAAAATAACGTGTGCTTGAAGTGTACGTTAAATTAAAATTCCCATACAAAAACTGGTTTTAACGTAAGCACACGTTATTTTTGGTATATGGCTTCAATTTTTTGACTTTAAAATTTCTTTAATTTTATTAATAGAAATATAGTATCCCACTGCTATATGTGGGATACTATATGTTTTTTAAGTTTTTAATGACAAAATTTTTGTTAAGAAACCAATGAAAATGATTTTTTTAAGATTTTAATGTTATTAAATGTTGAAAAAAAGTTGATAAGTGCGTATTTGATTAGTTTTAAATACATATTTTTATATTTTTACTGCATATTTTATGTACATAAAACGATCCTTTCCCTATTTATCACTTTTATAATAATAATAATCTTTTACACATTGCGTATTTAGGTTCAACACTACAAAATCTTTCATTTAATTTTTTTTAAATGTTAATAACAAACAAACTATATTTGTCCCTTTTTAAAAGTGATCAAATCACCCAATTTTAGCTTTTTTCATGCCATTTTCTTCAACTCGGAATACTTTGTGATTACGATTTCGTATGTACATATCGTTGCGAAATTGTGTCAACAATTTCATATAAAAATCGTTACGATTTCGGTAAAATTTCGGTTCTGAAATCTGAGGATTTTCCGATCAGCCGTCATAAACCTTTTACGAATTCGAAGTACTTGGTTTGGTGGGCTGATAGTGTTGGAATATTACAATAACATAAAATACTTACTTTAAAATCGGATATGATTTTGCAATCCAAGTATGTATGGCACTCGAAATTGAAGGTCTAATAACCTCTGTTATTGTGGTGTTATAAAACAAAGCAATATCATGAAATTTATTAAGATCGGCTAGAAACATTTAAAAACGTATTACATAGCAGCTCATTTCAATAAGATATTCAAACTCACCTTCTGTTAACTTGTAAAAAGCGCATACAAACGATAACTCTTGCAGGGCAGGTTCCCTGTGATAAGAACTAAAAACCACCAGTGATACTAAAAGTTGTACATTTAAAGCAATACTATTCTGCAATTGATCTGGTCCCTCAGCTTGTGAGGTGGGCACTTGCAGTTTTTTCCATTCAATCGATTCATAAATACTTTCACTAAAATCATAATAGATTTCGATATCACATTTTGTATTTCTTAACCAATTCATATCCATTAAGGCTGTCAAAGTAGTTATGGCAGCATATTGTATTTCCAATGAGGTAAAAGTTAAAAACTTAACCACAGATAAACATATATTACGAAAGTTTTCTTGCTTATAAATATTACGACAATCCCGAACAATATAACAAATACTATTAATGATTTTTGTAGTCAGTTGCACAGAATATGATTTACGAAAGGATATTTTTAATAAGGAAGACGTTGCCAATAGCATGTCATCCAAGCAATCTTCATACAGCTGGACGTAAACAAAAATTTCTGTAAAAAGATGTGTTTGTTAGATTATATAAGAAACAAGTTTTATTTCTATTGTTTATGTACCCGGCAATATTTCAACAATCGCGTTCATTATTTCAGGATCTGTATAGTAAAATTTAAAAATAGATTTCAATTTGTTAACAAACCAATGCCCAACTTCTTCATAATGTGATTTTTGTAGACAGAAGATCTATAATTTTTTTGGGAAGAAACAATTATTTGTAATAGTTCAAGTAATTTAGAATTCTAACCTTGGTTAATTTCAATATAATCACTGTATGCGTTTTAGAATTGAAATTAAAATTGGTGATATGTTCGAAAGCCTCATTCCAATGGGAGGTACTGGCACATATCGTCGCCAAAAGTTCTAAACATATTTCGGTAACTAAGGTCCAGTCGTCGAATTCTCTATGTTGGGTTTGTTTTCTAGCTAAAAGAAATAAGAGAAAAATTTTAGGCGAATGCAGTAGTGTTGTCCTTCGAACAATTACTCGAAAATTCGAACAAATCTTTTTAATTTTTGTTCGAACGAAAAAAACAAGAATAAATAATGATTCGAATAATTTCTGTCGAACATAATAATATTCGAATAATATCCTTCACTACTTTAAACAACAATTATTTTACATACAACTTTTTTAGTATGTATTTATATGATTCAATAACGTGTTCGAGATCACAAGAGAGTACACAAATACCTTGTTTTCACGATTATTTTGTGATTTCTGATTTGCATTAGTGTCCCTTTGTATCAATTTTTGTGGGAAAGTTCAAGTGATGAAGGCATAGAAACTGGTCACTGACTTCAGCGGATGCTAGTTCTAATGTAACATCAGAGCGCTATCCTTCGTTGTGTAGCAGAATTATCGGCGAAGTAAAATAACCAATAAAATGCCTACTAAACACAGCTTCAAAAACTTAATATGCCTCATTTGCACCAGATGCACATTATTGAAAAAACGTGCAAAAAGCACAGTTTTACAAGAATGAAGCTTTCCTCAATCTCTTCTATCACTAACTGTATTCTCTATGACTCCCCTTCCTAAAGAAGGTAGGAACTAGTAATAGTAGTAGGCATTCATTGCCTTCAAAAACAAAGTATATTGCGGCAAAATAATCTATGATGAAAATAACTATGATGAAGAATTAGATGACGTATCTGAATGTTTTAAAACTGGTCTAAACATGTCTCCCAACAAAGTAAGAAATTGTACTAACGTAAAAATCGCTGACAATATTAAATTGATCTAAATTGTTTGGATATATGAAAGAAAATAACACATAAAATTAATATGCTTTTTAATTCTATTTTAACTACCAAAATCTACAAGTTGCGAAATAGATTTCCGTACTTGTTCTTTTATTAAATATAAAAAAAAAAATTTAAAAAGTCAATGAGATATTTAAACATTTTAATAAATACATATGGCTCCATTATTGCAGCATAGACATATCACATAAATTAAGTTTTGGAGGGAAAAAAGATGAAAAAATTGTATAATATAATTAACTAGCTTAACGCGATGTCCTTTGATACCCCTTCTCACAATTTCCAAAAAAGAACAATTCTAGTAAACTTTTTCCATAAGCAATCAAAATTTTGAAAATTGGTCAACAAATGATAGTTTATTTGATAATAAACTTTTGTGGCGGGCACTTGCCTGCACCTTCCACAATTTCCATTAGTGGACCCATTCCAAAGCAAAAACTAATTTTAAAGGTTGGTCATGACAAAGTAATGTGATAATTCATTTTTTTACGCGCACATTTCTCCAGCCCCATTTAAAAAAAATCATTGGATCTCTTCCATTGGCAAAAAAGCATTTTTAAAATTGGTCGTCAAATGACGACCCCAAAAAAAAATTAGTTGACCTCTTCCGTATTAAAAAAGAATTTTGGAAATTGGTCCACATATGATGAAGTTATTTGATATTCACTTTTTAAATGCGGGTACTTTGCTTCCGCCCACCCAACTATTTCCAAAAAATAGCGGACCATTTCCATATGAAAAAAGAATTTTTGATGACGAAAATATTTGATTATTGAGCCACAAACGACGAAGTTATTTAATAATAAATTATTGGGGCGGCCAATTGGCGGCACTCTCCCCCATTCAAATTTCAAATAAAATTTAGTGGATCTCTTCTATAGGAAAACAATTTTGGAAATTGGTCCACATATGATGAAATTATTTGATATTCAGTTCTTACATGTAAGCACTTCGCTTCTCCCTACCCCTTCCCAATTTCCAAAAAGAAAATTATACTTTTTTCGATATGCACAATGAGTTTTGAAAACTTGTCCACAAATGGCAAAAATAATTATTGGGGCGAACATTTGGCACAAACCCCCTCCCCCTTAATTGAAAAAAAAAATAAATATATAAAAAAATTTTAGTGAATCTTTTTCATATGTTATTAAAATTAAAAGAAATTAGTGGAGCGTTTTTATATGCAAAAATAATTTTAAAAATTGGTCCACAAACGACAAAGCAATTTGATAATCCATTTTTTTGGCGGGCACATTTTGCTCCTTTCTCCACCACCCAACATTAAAAAAATTAGTGGACCTCTTCCATATTGAAAATAGGTCTATAGATAACAAAGTTATGTTTTAATCAATTACTGGGGCTTCTTGCAATTATCTGCGACACCCTCATCCCCTCCCCAAAAAAAATTTAATGGACTTTCTCATATGCTAATTTTTTTTTTTTTTTTTGAAAATTGGTCCATAAATGGTGGAGTTATGCTCGGTAATATTATAAAACCTAATAAATATTACGTGGAAGGAGTAACATAATTTAAAAAAGTGGGCGTGGTTGAAAAAAGTAGCCCTTAATTTAATCCAGAGTGGTAGTTAAATTTTAGGAAGATCCGTCAAGAGGTCTGGTCTCCTATAAGGTACAAAAAACGAAACAAAAAAAACAAACACACATTCCGTTCTATATATAGAGAAGCTTAACCCGGTATGCTTTGATACCCTCTCCCAAAAAAAAAAAATAATTCTGGTAAACCTTTTCAAAAGCAATCAAAATTTTGAAAATTGGTCAACAAATTATAAATTTGTGTGATAATAAATTAATCGTCAAATGACGAAGTTATTTGCTAATTAACTAACTATAACCTTCCCCCTTCCCAATCACCCAAATCCAATTTAGTGAACCTCCATATCAAACGCTTAATTGGCAAAATGGACCTCTTTCGTATGAAAAACTAATTTTGGAAGACAAAAATATTTGATTACTAATTTTTGGGGTGGGAATATTATACTCCCCCTCCAAAAATTCCAAAAGAAAAACATTTAAGTAAACCTTTTCCGCAAGCAAAAGAAATGAAAATTGGTCCACAAATAACAAACTTAATTTATAATTAGATTTTGGTGAAATCACGCTGATTCCCCCGCCTACCAATTTCAAAAAAAAAAAAAATAGTAGACCTTCTCCGTATGCAAAAAGAGTTTTGGAAATTAGACCACAAAGGACAAACTAATTTGATAATCCATTTTTTTGGCGGGACACAAGGTGAAAAAAATAGTAGACTTTTTCCATATGCAAAATTAATTATTAAAATTGGTCCACAAATGACAAAAATATTTGATAATCAATTTTTGGGGCGAGCATTTTGCACTCCCATCTCTTCCCCATTTTCAAAAAACCCTATTTTAGTGAATCTTTTCTATACGCCATTAACATGTTAAAAATTGGTTGAGAAATGACAAAGTTATTTGGTATACACTTTGCTTCCTTCCTCCCCACATTTTAAAAAAATGTGTGGAAATTTTCCATATGCAAAAATAATTTTGAAAATCGGTCCACAAACGACATTTTGATAAACCATTTTTTTGGCCCACAATTACACCCTTCTCCCCCTCATAAAATTAAACAAAAAATTATGGACCTCTTCCATATGCAAAAGCAATTTGAAAATTGATATGTATTTCCATACCCAGCAAAAAAAAAAAAAAATTGATTAGGGGAAACATGCATGATTTTTACATTGTTTGTGCGGGAACTTAAATAAATTGATCTTCATTAAAATGAATGAATCTAGCCAATGCATATTTTCTGATTCGAAGACGTTTTTTCATTAGTTAATATATATATTTGATAAATCGCCAGTGAACCCGTGCATGTTCCCTGATTTTAAAGCTTTTTGCATATTAATTTTCATTACTTGAATAATGACGCATTTATTCGGTTTTAGAAAAGATTTACTGCTTGTCCCACGATGTCACCAGCAAACGTTCGACCGATAACTTGTATTGGAAACAGTGTACGAAAATAAACTGTACATTATTTAATGTTATATACACAGTGATTTGAAAATAACACGCAAACGTTTAATTGAGATTAAATTTATTTTCACATAAATCTTACTTAAACCCTATATTTACAAAAATCAATAACAAAATGTACATTTCTTTTATCAATTTTCATATAGCGGAATTTAATGTTGCAAGTACATAAATATTGCAACCAAAAAGTCTGCGTTCAGTTGCAATTAAAGGAATAAGGGATACAAATTTTTCAAAGAAATCCTTAAATTAATAGTTTTTTGGATATCCACACTGCTTTAATACTTCACTTAGTCTATTTTACATGGAATCGATCAACTTCTGTGCTTCCTAAGCTCTGATTTTGGACCACTCTGTATGCATAACATTTCGAAGAGCTTCTTTGCTTATTATGACGTGCTGACGAATTTCTTCCTCTAAAAATGCCAGAAGTGCTCAGTGGGATTGCGATCAGGTGATTTGGGGGTGTTTTAAGCTGCTTAGGAGCATTGTACAATAGCTAAAGTCTAAGATCGCCGCTGTGTGATTTGGGTCGTTGTCCTGTTGGAACCAAAATGTATATGACAAATCAAGTTTTTCCGCACTCAGATTTAAATTTCTTTTTAAAATCATTAAGTATGCTCATTTATCCATTGAAGATGAATCAACTTCATCTGACCTACACCTGCAGCCGCCATACAACCCCACACCATAATTTCACCACCTACCTACGTGGTTAATTGTAGCAACTAGATTTTGCTTCCCAAGAGCAGACCCCGATTATTTGACGGCCTTTTATGCCAAAAATACAAAATTTACTATCATCCAAAAATTTCAGGTGTCTCCAAAACCAACTAGGCCGATTTATATAGGAGTGAGCAAACTGGATACGATTTTGAATGATCACATGAGAAATGTATAGTTTTTTACAAGCAACCCTACCATGATATCCTGATATTCGTAATATTTTTCTTCCTGTTTTTGCACAAACTTTATTATTAAAGGACTGACTGACGTGTGAAATAATATTTTTGGAAGTAATACGGGGATAACTCTTTGTCATATTAACTCTTTTGCGTTCTTCTCGTACAGATAATATTCTTGGGCGTCCGGGTCGTAGCGTAGAAGTTAATATATCTGTATTTTTGAAATTATATATGATACCCTGGAAGGATGAATATGTTCTCCCAATAGTTTAAACCAATTTTTGGCGAAGCTATTGCTTTCTTCCTGCATTTTTTTAATTATTTTTCTTTCCGAGACACTGACTTATTTAGCTTTGGCTTCCATATTCGAAAATCTATATTTACTTGTAAATAAAATTTAAATCTTATCTCATCAAACGATCTCTTAAATTATAAGAAATAAAAATAAAGCAAAAATGGATCCAAAAATTCTTAAAAAGCAACGGCACTATTAACATAAACAAAGTGAACGCAGACTTTATGGTGCCCAGATTTACGTATTGTTAAACTGAAGACCCGTTATAGGAAAACTGAAGGGATGAATGTAGGTTTTGTTTTTTGCTTTTTTTAGCTATAGCTTAAAAGTAGAAAATACATAAGGAACATTTGTGTTATGTACATTCTTGTATGTTATTTTTAAATCGGTAAAAGAAAATTAGAAGTGAACACAGACTTTATGGGCTATGTGTATATCGATGGCTTAATATAAAAAGGGCCTAAGTCAATTTTTTTCGAAATCGTGTTTTAATGTTTTTTGGGCGACAACGTATAATTGCATCCTTCTTGAAGATCTTAGTGCGTTACAGTTCAAAATCAAGGACTTATGGCAACTTTAAAAACTATTTCTGCACGTAAATGCTTTATTTTTTGCTTCTCCTGTAAAATATCGAAAATTCGAGTTACGCCTTTTTTATATTAAGCCATCAATATCTACTATGTGTACATATGTTTACATATACACTATGTTTACATAGAACCACAATGATTTTTCAACTCAAGTAATATGCTTTACAAAACACTCTGCTTGACGGCCTATACAGCCTTGCCATATTTTTTTTTCTCAAAAAACTTCAAGTCGGACAAAAAATCTTTTTTCTCATTAAAAACCTTTTTTAGTGATTTTAGTCAGAATATAGTAATATGCATTGATTTTAATGAATTCAAATTCAGTAAAAATTAATTTTGTATCAAATGAACTAACAAACGTAAAGGTAAACAACACAAAATATTTACTGAATATATATATATATATATATATATATATATATATATATATAGGTTTGATGAAGGAAACAAGAATATATGTCAGTACTTTAGTCAAAAGGACCTTAAAAGATATCAAATATAATATTCTTAAAAATCTTATTTTAAAAAAGAAATCTTTTAGTCTTCTTAACATCTCGAAAAACTTCGAAAATAAGTTGAATCTGCACATATGGTAACGCTGGGCCTATAGCAGTGAAATTAAATTTGTTGCGTAGGACCATGATACAATAATACAGGAAGCCTCGAAGCGCCATCTGATAGAGTTTTTTATTTGCTTGTTTTGATGAGATCTGCCAAATTTTGTTTATGGTTTACCAATACACGTGCATAGTGCCTATTAAAGCTGTACTAATCCAAACAAGATTTGTAAATACAAGAGAACATGCAATCATGAAAACCATGATACAATAATATAAAGGTACAGCCATTCTCTCTTTTCGTCGCTATATTAAGCTTCTGACGTTTGTCCCGATTATTTTTTGCTCTCAAAAATAATGCTACCGTACTCATTTCTGAAATCCGAGCTTTTTGTTTACTTTTTGTTTTGTTAGTTCAAAATTTTAAAAATATATATATTTTGATAAAAAAAATTTTAAAAATTTAAATTTTAATTGATTTATTATTAATGAGCTGCATTGGTAGCTGTACTATCAAGAAGAATAAACCAAACAGCAACATGTTCAGCCGCCTGCGGTTTGCGGTGAAGAATTAACAATTGGTTAAATCGTTCAAGAATCGGCTGGCGTGGTTACAGTGAAGGAAAGTGCATAAAAATGTCAATGTGCACAAAGGTACGGGCTTATAAACAGCCTATTCAATGAAGATTCCATAAAGATATGGATGGGTAACTTGGGTATTGGCCATACACGTTACTCTGCTTCCGCTGAATCGGAAGTGGCCAACTGCTAATCTTTCGTTGTAAATACTGGCCATGATGTCATTGCCTTGGAATGCATTGGAGAACTGGTAAACAGCGAATTTTTAAGGAGTGAGGTTTTCCTTCGTGGTGTCTGTCCACACACAGTGACATTGAACTTAATGCTCAGAGCGATCTATTCAGTATATGTGCGGTGCAACCGCCATTTACATTACATACATTTACACAGGGTGCCCCTGTGGCTGAGTGGTAGCGATGCTAGCCGCTCAATCTAGAGGTCGTGGGTTCGATTCCCAACATAGACCGTGAGTGTTTTTCGCAGACAAGCTAATCGCTTTGCGAGTTGTGTTTGTTAAAAAAAAGGATGAAATAACATATACAAAATAATTAAGGAAATAACCGCTGGCATGCAATAATATATCTATGTATATATGTATGTACATGGAAATGCCTATGCAATATAATAGAATATAATAGCATAGAATAGAACATAATAGGGAAATATCAGGTCCAAAGACCGGCACTGCGACACCTGATTGATCTTTTGTGCCATAGACCTGTAAATATTAAGTCAATATTTGTATGACTCTCATTATAAAAGTCAGCACATATATTGGAGAAGCCCGCCTAATATCATCTGAACACAGAATGAAAAATACGCTTTCTACTGTTAGATAAGACGTTACAAACACAAAGAATGTGTGCTGTTCTCTCGTCATCTTCCAAGAATAAACGACACAAGGGTGAATGAACTTGGTTATTTTCCGTCTATGAAATAAGAATAAGAAATAAATAATAAATAAATATTTCGAATATATAATGGCTTCGGTGGTTGTATATTTCTTTATATAGTTGCCTCGTGGATTTTCTTCTTAAAAATTTTCTACGTCAAATGCTTAAGAAAAACTAAGCAGAAAATCTTTATTCAAGGAAGCCACTATCAGACATACCGCTACTTTCCTAGCCACTATCAGACATAATACGATTAATAAAATAATCTCTGAACATAAACAATTACATTTACTCTTCAAAAACACAAATTACACATTTCCTAAAAACAGTCCTGAAAAAAGTTCCCCGTACTTGCGTGTGGCAACGCTTTACTCTCTGTTTACAAAAAAAAGTAATCAAATAATTGGGACAAAAGTCAGAATTAATTTTATACGTCAAATGTGGTTGTACCTTTATATTATCCCTCTAGTCAACCTAGAACCATATGTCTCTATGTCAATACTCTTTCTCCAGCGACAATTGCACTAGTTAAAATGTCGACAACTTTCCTTTATGCGCGAGTAGAGATACGTTAGAGACGACAGTTCTAGTGTATTTCTGGTGATATTGTCAATGAACGCGTCAATAGTTTGTTTTTCTTTTTTATTATGTTGTGCAATAATATTAAATAAATATATGTAGACGAGGGTCACAAAAATCTACGAGTGAATCTTCGGTTCAAATATCTCCATATGGTCGTAAAAGAACTACCTTCTCAATAGCGCTAAAGTCTACTGGTAGATTTTCAATAACAACCGTATGTTATATGTCAATAGGCGATTACATTTGGTGGGGTGCACCTAGTCAGTAGCACTATTGACAATGTCACTAGAAAATCACTATAATTTTACTATTGACAACGAGCGAGGAAATACCGATATTGTAGACTATAGCCCCTAGTGAATCTTTGGTGTCAATGGGCGCATTCATAAGACGTAGCTGTTGAGCTCAACAGTTGTGCAAATGCTAGCAACTGTTGGCTCCAACAGCTACGTCTTAGAAACGGCTTGATGGATATAATTTAATTTTATATCTTTATTTCGCTACTTCATCGCATTTGTAATATAAAATTTAACAAATATTTGCTACTGCCACCTAACAAAGCATATAAATGGCAAAGCTCTATTCGATCAGCTGTTTATGCTGACCAAAACATGTTAACTACAGGTAGCGAAAACATTTTGTGATGGAAAATTATTCAACTGTTGAGTGGAGCGGAATTACTCAACTGTGCGTTTGTAAGACAAATACTCAACGGTTGCGCAACAGCTACGTCTTATGAATGCACCCAATGTCTCCATGTGGTCCCAAAAGACCTACTTAGTCAGTAGTGCTACAGTCTAGTGGTGGATTTTCAATGACAAGCTAATGTTAAATGTCAATAGATGATTACATTGGCTGGGGTACATCTGGTCAGTAGTACTACTGACAATCTCACGAGTAAATCACTACAATTTACAAAAAATTTTCTTATTTGTTATTAAGAGTTTCTTTTAATTTTTGAAATTCAACTTCTTTTATTAATTTTAACACGGCGCTTAATTTTGAATTTTATTAGTTATTTAATATTTTCGGTGTTAATACATAGGGAACAATCATAGACTCTAAGGGCCATTATTACAACTTAAAAATAGTTAAAAGTAGGATTTTATTGGACGTATAAAAAGCTTTCCATTATTGCAAATTGGATTCAACTTACCAGGTAGGATAAACGTGCCTGTAATTTATCGCTCACTTAAGGTTAAAGTAAAATTTTGCAAATGATAAAGTTTTTATACGTCCGATAAAATCCTACTTTTAACTATTTTTAAGTTGTAATAATGGCACTAACTATTACCTCGTTTATACGCAAATTTTATTTGCAAATAAAACTATTTGCAAATACTGAACTCACCGTTTATACGTAGATAGAATACATTAATATCTGTGAATGATATTGCCACACATTGTAAAATTTGTATTACATTTCTTACAAAACAAAAAAAATTGGCAACATTTTACAATTTATTTGCAAATAGTGCGCTATTTGCTAATAGTTTGCGTGAGTTATTAACTTACAATAAAAAAGTTATACGGCAACGCTTTTTTCCATTTTTATTTGCAAATAAGAAGTGCGTATAAACGGGATATATGATATATTTTTAAATAGCTATTTTCTAATATAGTTCACACTGAATTTCTTATTTGTTTATTTAGTAATATTTTTTTAATAATATTTTTGTTTAGAGTTTTAGGAAATAAAATTTTAAATTTTAAAACATCAAAAATGGTACATCGTTTTACCAAGTAAACAAATAACAAACTCAGTGAGAATGGCACTAATATTTTGTTGGCATAGCACCGCTTCTAGCAGGTACATTATATTTACAAATTACAGAAGGAATGACAAATTTATATACATTCATAAAAAATATGTGTGTATATACATTAGACCGACTCAACTTGTATGGAAGAGAAAAAAATTGATTTTGTTACCCCTTTGGAAATAAAGTTTGATATGCTTTATGCTGATTCCCAAAATATTTTGGTTCTAGCGTTGACCAGCCGTGAGCTGGACCATTTTTAAAAGAAGTATTTTTTCAGTTTTCCGAATTTTTTTGTACTTTGCTCCAAAATGACATATATAAAATTTGGTGTCATCGAAAAGAATTTTTGAAGCAGCATCCAATGGTATATAACTACCTATTAATTAAGATATTTAACTAAATAAAATTTTTTTTCGGGTTTTCATACAAATTCTACGTATTTGGAAATAATGTTTTGCTTTCCAAATTGAATCTGTTTTAAAATAATGTTAATTAATTTTTTTTCTGTAATTATTCACATAAAACGCAAAAATCGCCATATATTTTATCTTTATTTAATATAGGCAATATGGGTATCACATTTTTTAATTTTTCAATTATAATAATCTGGTGAAAAGCAAAGATCTGTTTTCAAATCTAGAATGCTGTGAGATATATTTTTGTTTTCAAATATTGATTTTTTAATTTTTTCAAAAAGAAAAAAGAAATATTTTCAAGCAGTGTCATTTGGAGTGTTGAGTATAAGAGCCCTTGTGTTCTTCTTTTTTAGGCGGATGTGCCCAGTAAAGTTCAAAATATTACGAGCGCGCGGAATATGATGTAACTCGAGTTTTGTTAGATATTTGCATATTTAAATCACTATTTATATTTGATTTTTTTTATGAACCATGGAGCCGATGTTATTAACCGTAAAATTTTGTTATGCCTTCGTTGTATTCTCCCGACATTGGAATTCCGTAGCACCATATAGGTTTCAAAAGCGACTTGTATATCAAAAGTTTGCAATCTAGACTGAGTATTGAATTTCTACCAATCAGCCAATGTTAGTTTAATTTGTGTTAGCCTAGAATCAATGTGGTGTTTCCATGTAACTCGTCGGACAAGGTGTATATCAAAGTATTTCACATGTGAATGTTGAGGAACAATTTGATTATTGATTCTAATAGGGGTACAATTATCTTTTCGTAGAGTAATTGTTACCTGAGCAGATATCTCCATAATTTCCATAATTCTCCATAACTTTAACCAGTTCCAGCTAAGTAATATATATGTTCCTGCAGATATCGGGATGCCTCATGAATGTTTTCGTGCATGCTAAAGAAGGCTGTGTCATCGGCAAATGTAGATGTATGAATTTAAGTGCTAACAGGCATATCACAAGTATATACCAAATACAATGGGCCCACTAAGCTCCCCTGTGCAACATCGGCAGAGATAGATTTGCGCACACTCAGAAAATATCCTTCCACAACAATGAACTTCCGGGATAGAACATAACTTTCCAATAGCTTTAGAAAATTAATAGATATGTCTTCAATTTTAAAACTAGGCCTTCATGCCATACTTTATCAAATGCTTGAGGAACATCAATAAAGAGAGTAGAACAATACTTCTGTTTTTCAAATCTTCTTCTTATAACTTGAACCAATCTATGCGTTTATTCAATGGTGCTATGCTGACTTCTAAAACCAAATTGATGGTCCGGTATGCATCCACTATCAGTTAGAATTGGGACAGTTTTATATTGAGCAGCTTTTCGAAAACCTTTGATATTGTTGATAGTAAACTTATTGGGCTGTATGACTCAGCCTTGGTAAGATCTTTGCCTGGCTTTGCAATCATTTTGACCTTGGAAAGCTTCCAACTGTGTGTATAATACTCTACTCGTAATATGGCATTAAAAATAAATAGCAGGATTCTAGTTGCAGTGCGAGGCAGATTCATCAGCATCTTGTTACTAGTTCCACCAATACCTGGAGCTTTCTTCGGTTTGAGCTCAGCAAGTATTTGCTGTGAATACGGATTTTAAATGCTCAGCATATATTTGACCTTTTTCAGTATCGCTTCTTACCCAATCTCCTGTCGAAGTGCGCAGCGGTGGATTAAACTCAGCGAGTCCTTTAAGCTTACTGGTAGCGCGCCACAAGGAGTAATTAGATGCTGGTGTGATACCGAGACTTTTTATATAATTTCTAAGAGATGCAGTTTTTTCATATGCACAACTCCTGGAACCGTTTAGTGCACTCTTTAAGGGCCATTATTAAAAACCTTTCCATTATTGCAAATTGGATTTAACTTACCAGGTAGTATTAACTTGCCTGTAATTTATCGCTTACTTTAGGTTAAAGTAAAATTTTGCAAATGATAAAGTTTTTATACGTCCGATAAAATCCTACTTTTAACTATCTTTAAGTTGTAATAATGGCCCTAAGTGTTATTTTATGTTGAGGTGCAGTTACCATTCCCTTCCAGCTCTTTCTTTTTCACATAGGAGACATTCAATATCCGTTGAATAAATTCTATTCTATATCTGCGAATGGGAGGTAGTAGCATCTGCAGCAGCCTGTTTAATATTTTCATTAAGGTTGGTAATGTTAGATTCAATATCATCGGGTGTTCTTAGCATAATATTTTCCGTGCAATGACTACTAAAAAAACAACTAACTACTAAGATATTTTTTGAATCCTAGCCAATTAACACGATTTATCATCTTCACATATGGGAGCGGCAAAGTGCCTCTCATTGGGCTACAGATTGTAACGACCGTGGGAGAGTGGTCGTACGAGAGATCTAGGGAAGCTTCAAGGTGAATTAATTCCTTAGAAATATTTTTCAAAACGCCAAAGTCTATAACATCCGGAATTTTATGTTTGTCAGTAGGCCAGAAAGCGAGCTCCCCCCTCGAAATGACATCCAAGCCCATTTTGTGATAAGACGCGAACCCCAGAACGTATGTTTAGCATTATAGTCGCCCGCTGCTACGAAACAAGGGCCAAGCGATTTGTAGAAATACTCGTATTGATCCTCAGTAATTGCGAATCTGGGAGGGGAGTAAATTGATGATATCACAAAATTTGTGCAAAAATTTCCCACACAAAAATATTCGTTGCTTGTAGATGTTCTTCACAAATGTTGTCAATAATATAATGCTTGAGTCTTGACTTTAATAGAATTGCTGATCCATCGCAAGCTCTTCCTCTTGTGTCCTTTGAATCATATAAAGTGTACCTATTAATTTTGAATATACTTCTTGAAGTCAAATGAGTCTCAGAAACTAACATGATATCAATATTTTTTTTCGGTGAGGAAGTGCTCAAGTTCATTTTTATGTTGGCGAATGCCGTTTGCGTTCCAGAAAAATATTTTTAACGTGTTCATGGCGTTTTAACTAATGCTTGAAGCAAAGTATTCTGCATTCTCAGCATTTTTTGCATCATGCTAGTCATATTTGTACTAAAATTATCTAGTTTGTACCAGATTATCAATAGTAGCTTCAAGGCGATTAAAATTAAAGCTTGAGTTTGTATTTGTTGAATTATTTGGCAGTGAAATATTTTGTGTGGGAATAGAACTAGTCTTAGCAGCTTCGACATACGATACACGGGAAGTCACTGGTTGGCTCATTTGCGCAAAGATGGCGGAGGAAGCATTTGCTGTTTGAACTGGAGCTAATTTAGGTTTTTGCACCATAGCCTAATTGACTATAGAGTATCTCTATAGTTAGCGGTGTGATTACCTCCACAATTACTGCATTTTTTTCTGCTTGATTTTTTGGTTTAGTACAACTTACTGTACCGTGCAATTCACCGCAGATGACACAAACTGTAGGTAATTTGCAGTAAGTTTTTGTGTGGCCATATTCGTGACAATTATGCCAATGTACGGGTCCTTCTGTGGTTCTTCAACTGTTATTTTTCGGTGTAAGAGATATTTTAAGCTATAAATTGGATGGGTCTCATTTTTTCTCAATTTTATATCACAGGATCTTCTCCCTATTTATTATGTCCGAAACATTTAAATCCCTGGAGGACGAGTGCATCTTTCTTTCTTCAAGAACAACATAAGAATATATGCCCTTTAATACAATCTGCAGGCCTTTAGCGCTCTCAAGTTGGTATGTGTAAAAACTTGTTTTATTTTTTCAAATTCAGCACCCATCTTTTTCATCAGAAATAATTCCTTATTCGGGCTTATGTTCAGTAATTTCAATTCTTATTGAATGAAATATTTTTATTAATTAATGTTAGTTTCTAAAGAATAGGAGAAAAATTAAACTAGACTTTTTCTTAGCTGGGGGAAATACCGATATTTTTCTGTTCAGTTACGCACTTCATCAGCACCCTAGTCTATCTACTTGGGTAGAGATTGTCATTAATGTTGCAATTCAATTTGGATTACTCAAAGTTTATTTCATATATATCGAGCCATAACCGCACAAAAAGCTTAAGTAACAAAAATAAAACTTTACAGGAGAAGGTTTTTTTAAATTATCTTCGCTGTTATTTCAGTTAATTCATTGAATTAGTATTTGAGTGTTATTATGTCAAATATAAGTAACGTAATGAATTTTAACTAAATATTACTATGACAACGGTATTTTTTGTCCCTTAAGCTTTTTTTTGCTGTCTGCCTGATAACCTCCTCTGTATATTTTTGTGTTGGTTAAGCTAAAAAAAATTTTTAAGAAAAAGTAAATATCAGTTTTTTACCCAAACTTGTCTCCAAATTGTTAAATTATTGTCTTCTTGATCGGCTCCATGCAGTATATCTTCTACAGACTCATTACTTTTCAAATTCGCTATTAAATTTGTTGTGTATAGTTTTACAGACGGAAAGTATTTTCAAGTCCGTATACTTTTGTGAAGGAATTTTTAATAATTTGTTACATACCGGAATTGAACTGGCGAACATCTCAGTTTTTTGCTTGGACCACGTAATCAAATTTAAATCATAATAAATTGTTGCAGAGTTATCCAAATAACCATATTTAAGACTTATATATGATTTTTTTAAGTTTGAGAACATAGCCTTTAAAACAGTGGTAACTCACTTCAATACAATCATATTTTTTGGACTATGTGTAGAATTATCGTGATTCGCGTATTTCGGCTTCGACTACAAAAATTTGGTTCTAGATTAAAAACACTGTATTTATTTATTTTTATTTTTTTGTTGGGAGAATTCTAATGATTTGTTCGTGAAGTTACATAATATATACAAGCATGTACGCAGATTTTTTATGCCAAAATATGTTTTCCTCTATCGTATATAGTTGTGTGTAGTTTTTTGAAATATATTCAATGGATCACGAGTTGTAGGATAATTTCCAAATACATAACAAAGCTTATAATAAACTGGCATGTGATGTTTTTATCCTTATATTATTAGATGATACATATTGGATCCAAATGTAATGAGACTATATAGTAAACAGATCTTAACTTAAAAAAAATGAAAACGAATTATAATTATCACTCCATTTTTTAGCGAGAGCCGTTGAACAAAATATTTCCAAAAAAAAAACTTAGTTTCGTCCCATTAAAGGAAAATAATAGGTCATATTTAGGAGAAAATTATGTAGAAGAAAGATTTAGATTTAGATTTAAAAGTTATGGTGCCAAAAGTGTTTCTACCCAAGAGGTTATTTTTTAGTTGAAAAGTGCAATGCGCATGACCGGTATCCACGCTATAGTGCAATTTTTACACACATGTGATTTTTTGTGGCCGGTTTATCAGAAACTGCCGATAGAGCGAATAAAATAAATACTTTCGGCAATTTGGGTGGTCTAATGTGTATTCAAGTTTTTTATATGTGGGTGAATAAATTGCTATCAGAAAGGGCTGATCTAGTTAATTATTTTAAAAATAAATCATGTATGTAATATCGTATGTATGTATCGTATTTTCCAAAGGAAATTTTAGCTTAAGTAACAATTTGCTGTTACAAAAACTGTAAACAAAATATTTTTTGTCCTTAAGCTTAAATTGTTTTTGCTATAAAATTGAAACGATATATCCTATGGTTGTTAAATTTTGACAGATAATGCCAATGATAATAAGTTAATGATTTTTATAAAAAAAAAACGCATTTCGAAAATCATGTTGGTTAAGCTTCTTTGGCGGTAATGGCTCGATATGTAATATATAACAACGTGCAAAAGGCGCAAAATTAGGGTTAAATAATATCCCATGTGTAAGTCGTGTATGACCTAAACGTAAGTCATTAATTCGATTTGGTCTGATCTATTAATTTGTTGAATATTTCCACTTAAATCTACTATAGATTTGCGTGAGTTATTAATCTGATTATACCAGCTAGAAGTTTGGCCGAAGATGTTACTTTTACAATGGTCCGTATATATGTCCACTATAAATTTGCCAATATCCTTGGAATTAAGGTTTTCTATTAAGAGTAGGGGGCGTTTAGAGGCCTCCTTGGCGGCTGTATCTGCTAATTCGTTACCCGGTATTTGGCAATGACCTGGAACCCATATAAGAATAACTTTTGGGAAACTATTGATAAGAATATTTCGAATATTTGCGACGTAGAAGTTATTATTGAATATGTTAAGAACAGACTGTAGGGCGGAAAGTGAGTCTGAACATACAGCATATTTCCCCTCCGTTCCTCTTAAATGGTAAAGAGCTGCATAAATTGCGATTAATTCAGCTGAATGGACAGAACGGTATGAGGGCAGAACGTACGTTTTAATTAATTGCTTTTCTGTAGTAATGCTCAAGTAATAGAATTATCAGCTTTGGAAGAATCTGTATATATAAATTTAAAATCCTTTAACGAATCTTTGGTCATAGCGAACATTCTTCTATATTCCCTTGGATCATAGCTAGATTTCTTTAGATCGTGCAAGGTGGAGGTTGTTTTGATCGTGCTTTTATATCAGGTAATGTCTATAGTTCTATGAATAGCTGAGGGGATTTTTGGAGCTTTTCTGCTTATTTTGACACTGTTAAAAATTTTCTTTAGTGTTATGTTATTATCGTGTAAAAGGTTTTTATAGATTTTCGTACTCAGGATATCCCTTTGTGCGTATATTGGTATTACATTAGATTCAAAAAGCAAATTATTGGTAGGAGTTGAGCGTAACGCTCCTAAAGACAGCCTAATTGTTGTGTTGACTATAACATCGAGTTTTCTGATTTGGGATTTGGGTGCGTAGCCAAAAAGGGGTATTCCGTAGTTAATTTTATAAAGGATAAGTGCTTTGGTAATTGAAATGAGACTATTTGTATTACAATTAAATTTTGCACTCGAAATGCATTTAATTATGTTTAGCCTTACCGTAAGGGCAGATTGAAGATAGTCAATATGGTCACTCCATCTATAACGTTTGTTTATAACAATGCCTAGCACTCTTAAAGCATCAACTTTGGATAGTATAATATTTAATGACTGAATATCGCATGTACAATTCCTTAGTCTGCAAATATGAATATATTTACATTTAGTTTTTGACAGTTTAGCCCCTGAAAACTCGCACCAATTACTAATGCTCTCAAAGATCTGGTCCAGCCGCCGTATTACCGATTTTCCCCTTCGTGACCTTATAATGATGTTGAAGTCATCGGCGTAGCCACAGTAGTCGATTTCTTTATAGCGAGATATTATCTGACCAAATCCATTGTAAGCAATCATTATAAAGCGGGAAAGAATTAGAATACCTATTATGTATTCTGGTTGTTATTTTCCTATTTGTCATGAAGTTAATAATATATTTCATTATATTTTCCCCGATTTTCCAGTCTTTTAATTGGTCAATAATTGAATGAATTCCTATTCTGTCAAAAGCTCGTTCAAAATCTAATGATATTATAGTTGCATGTTTTCTTATAGAGAGGCATTTTGCAATTTGGTAGTCTAGATAGATTAGACTATCAATTGTTGAGGTTCCTCTTCTAAAACCGAACTGTCGGTTATTTAATAGTTTGTTAACCGAAACAAACCACCATAGCCTATTAGCAATTATTTTATCTAGTACCTTAGAGAGACAGGGATGCAGAGAAATAGGGCGATAGGAATTTAGTAATGTCTTATTGGTTCCTGGTTTGTGTACTGGTATGACAATACTGTTTTTAAATTGCTGAGGTATATAGTTATTTAATATATAATTATAAAATTTAAGAACTCATGGTTTCATTTCATGCGGTAACATTTTTTTTTTTTTTTTTTTTTTAAAGAAAAGTAACACTCAGGCAATTAATGCCTACTACTATTACTAGGTGTTACCTTATTTCGGAAAGGGAAAGTGATAGAAGACAGGTGGTGAAAGAAGAGATAGAAGAAAGCTTCATTCTTTTTACAACTCTGCTTTTTGCACGCATTTTTTTGTAATAATGCAGTGTTGTAGCGCCTTCTGGTCTCAAATTAGGCGTATTAAATTTTGAAGCTGTGTTTATTAGCCATTTTATTGGTTATTTTACTTCGCCGATGATTCTGCTACACAATATCGACGAAGGAGGGCGCTCCGATTTTACATTAGGATTAGCATCTGTTGAAGTCGGTATAGTTCAGTGACCAGTGACTATGCCTTCATCACTTGAACTTTCCTACAACAACTGATACAAAGGGACATTAATGCACATCAGAAAAATGCGTGCTGTTGTTATTTAATGACTGTCGGATACAGGGATTGAACCCAGGATCTTCGGTTTTGTAGTCAACGTGCTAACTACTTCGGCCAACGCCACCCCTGTATGATATTCGGTCCATCCCTGGTGTCTTTCTTTTCAGTTTCCTCAAAGTAGCATTAAATTCCATTAAACTTATGTCTTTTTCAATTTTTAAAGCATCAGGACATGGTTTGGCTATAGGAGGGTTACGTATTGTATTATGTTTTTCTGTTTGAAAATTTAAAATCCGTCGAGTTTTCTGACCAAAACCTACCGAATTCGTTTCCTATTTCGAAACTGTCCCTTAGAAGTAAATCTGGGTCATTGGGCGTAGAGATACAGTGAATGTTTTGCCTGATTTTATAGCCTGTAAAATTCTTAATGTTTGTCCACATTTTGTCCATAGGTGTCTTCGGATTGATCGTGGAAGTGAATTTCTTAATATAGTGACCTTTAGCTTGCTTGACTTTCCTTCTATACAAAGCATTAATCCTTTTGTAGTTTAAGAGGTTCTCTGATATTATATTTCTCTTGAAGACGTGTGACAATCTATTTTTGTGCCTTTTAAGTTCATTTAGTTCTTTATTCCACCAATAACACCTTCTTGGATTATTATGTGTCTGAGGTATAGACGAATTTGCTGAATGTAAAATTATTCTGCAAATATTTGCGGCTTCCTTATTAATATTGTTAGATATTGGTTTTTGTCTTTCAATAATTTTACATTGTGTTTGGAATTTAGACCAGTCTGCTTTGTCTGTATTAAACTTAGGTCTATATTGTGAATAATTATTGACTGTATCGGGAAATAGGGAAATAATTATAGGGAAATGATCGCTGCCACAGAGATTATCTTTTATTTTCCATTCGGCTTCGATTGATATACTGGGGGAACAGAAGGTTAGATAGATATGTGAGAATGAACCACGTTTGTTAAAATGAGTTGGAGACTTATCATTTAAAAGAATAAAATTTGAATTTTGGATAAAGTTAGCTAGCAACTTTCCGTTGTGACTATTATGATGGGACCCCAGTTATTGTGGGAGCTATTGAAATCCCCAGTAATTAGTGTTGGACAATTGCTGTTAAAAATGTTTTCTAAATTTCTGGTAGTAAATCTTGAGTTTGGAGGTATATAAACACTAAAACTGTTGTATTTTTATTAATTACTTCTAAGCATACTGTGTCAAAATCATTGTTAACGTTTACTTGACTTTGTTGAAGAGACTTGTGCGCCAAAATTGCAACCCCACCATATCTGGTAGTAGACGTATTAGTAATGTACAAAGTATAGTTATTGGGTATTGGGATGTGCGTGAGGGAGTGGATATGAGTTTCTTGTATGGTTATGAGTTTCGGATTGTGTTCTTTAATAAGGAGCTGGAGTTCATGGTAATTGTTGACATAACCGTTGATATTCCATTGAATTGTTTTAAGTGCCATAATAAATATAAGCAATTATAATTTTATACATAAGTGTTAAGTTTTTGTAATTGCTGATGAACATCCATATTACGAATGTTGTGCAAAAGCTCTTAATATGCTTTTTTACAAGAAATTTGAGAATGTTGTAAGTGTTAAGTATAAGTAGGTATGAGTTATAGCATTGCACAGATACATCTGTTTGCAGTAGTTTTTGTGTGTTTTTGGTTCTGGTATGAACAAATATGTTATTTAGCGTTTTCTGTTACTAGTTGTAAATGTTGATTTTTTAAGCAATTATTGTAGGTTGGGCAATGAGCAAATGAAAACAACACATTAATTTTTTTATTTTTGTAAAACAAATAAGATACATAAAACTGCTTTTACCATAAGTGCCTTATGATGTGTTGAGAAAAAATATACATGGCTGATGAATGAATGAATGAAAGCAAAATTTCACATACATATGTAAGTAAATGATACATGTACATGAAACACATGCATGTGTAATTACTCTCAGAGCAAAATTGTCTCTCTCTCTCTCTCTGTGTACTTGGCTGCGCCACAAAATCAGCGATGCCAACTTGGTGCTTTTGGCATTATTTTTAGTGCTTTTTGAAGACACCAAACGCCAAATTTTGAGCGTTAGTGTCAAACTAAGAAAAAGCACTAAGTAGTGCTTTTAAGAAATGTGTGTATTTCTTAAAATTAATTTAATAGAAACTTGGTGTATTAATTTTTTCAGTGTAAATCACACGTTTTTCGTCTGATATATATCATTAAAGATGATACTATTGCCGAAGTAGAGTATAGCTTAGAAAATATTAAACATTATTAAACTTCACTCCTTTGAAGCTTCACTCGTTTTTAACGTTGGTGCTTTTTACGCTTTTTAGATCTAAAAATTACGCTTTTAGTGCTTTTTTTAAATTTTAATGTGCTTTTAGAGTAAAAAAAAGTTGGCATCACTGCACAAAATAACATAACGAACGTCCGCATATACATCTGCACATCATGTATTTGTTTCAATAGTGGTTTGTTTCATATATTTGTATTACAATATGTATTTTTGAGCAAAAACAGATCAAACAGTTGCTCAGCAGCAATACAATAAGCAATTGTTATTTGTTTTAAATTGTATTGTAATTTGGAAAAGCACACACACACAATAACTGTTATACTAGTTCTGTCGCTCACACTACAATTATATGGTACATACCATGGTATATTTGTTTTGGCTATACAAACGAGTATACAAATGCAACCCTTTAGTATGAGTCTGAGTACAATCTTGTTATATTAAAAGAGGGAGTGAAAATGATTTTGTTGTGATATTGCTCGAAATAAAGTTTTAAGTATTTAAAATGTATGTTTGTTATAATACGAGCAGCGTTGCAGTTTTGGTTACTTGTAACCAAAATTTGTTACTTGTTTACTTTTTTTATTTTGGTTACTTTTTTCAACACAAAAATAACAATTTTTTTTACATATACATATGTACATATGTGGTATGTTAAATTTGCACATAACTAATTATCTTGATAAAAGATCACAATTTAAGCGTTTTTAATGCGTTGTAAGTACAACACTGGTTAATCAACATAGCGTTTAAAACAAATACATGTCTGTCTCTGAACATAACAAGCCTGTTTTCAAAAATCGGATGCATTCATGGTTGCAAAATCTTTAAACGTCAAACAGTATCAGCCCAATTATGAATATTCCCGGAAAGTTTTCTCCCTTCCTTACCATTTGTTCCCGGGGAATAATACTCCTATTCAAAACAGCTGGGGAATAAGAAAATACGGAAACAAATCTTTACCTATTATGTGAACTTAAAGGAGGCCTGCGAAATTGAGTAGTTTAGTATTTCTTCTGAATACAGAAGTGTTTTATGTTTTTGAAGTGCATGTGCGCAGGGTTTAGATAAAAATGCAAAAAAAACAAAAGGGAAATAATTATAATAATTCGGTATTTATTTAAACTTTTTATTCTAAATAAATGCCTATACAAACAATAGTATAGTGCAACATTTATTAATATGATTTTTAAATTTCAAAATTTTTGGGGAGAAAACTATCAACAAATTCTCCCTCTCCCTCATATTTAGAAAACCTACTTTTTCCCGGGGAGTTTCCTCCCGGGGAAATTTTAAATCATAATAGCAGTGTTGTCAGATATGGCGATATCTCGCCAAACGTGGCGACAAAAATTTGTTTTTGGCGATGAAAATTCTGAAATGGCGATTGGCGATTTACTTGGCGATATTTGAACTCCTTGGCGATATTTTTGGCTATATTTTTATGATTTAAATAAAATAGAATATTGATAAAAATATAAAAATTTTTACGTAAGAAATTTTTTCTACAACATCAAATATATAGTGAAAAAAATTCTAAATGTTGTAACCCTTTCCTTCAAGCAAAATTTTCTGAATTCAAAAAAATTATGGACCATAACATCTCATTTAGTGCTTATGAAAGACATTCCTTTTATAAATTGGAGCCAATATTTTGATAATAAAGCACCAAAAATCCTGCACGAGTTATCGCATAAAGTGTATGATTACGACGATGCTGCTGGTGCTTACCACTTCAAGGATATGACATGTGTACTTAAGCAAATATTTATTTATTAATTCAGTTTAATTTAATTTGTTAATTCAGTTTTATCACAATATTTAAATAATGATTTTGAAATTGGTGCTTAAGTTCAATATATCCTATTTAGATTGATCTTTTGGAGTGTTATTTTTAAGTATTTTCTTTAAGACTTCGCTTAATTTTTAGGTTTTACCGTAGTCGTTTCCTACTAAATTTAGCATTTAACAAAATTTTTAATGTAATTACAAAATAAAAATATTTTTTTGTATTAAAATTTAATGTTTTATTATATTGGCGATATTTGGCGATATTCGATATTGGCGAGAAGGCTCAAAATAAATCTGACAACACTGCATAATAGGAGGAATGGGAAAAGGGGACAAACTCCCGGGGAATTGCTATTCATAATGGGATGTATGTAAAAAGTTAAAAGAAAAATTTTTTATATTTAAAAGCTCAGTTAGCCGACTGTAATGTAATGTAACTGTAACGTAGAAAACAGCTGATTGATATTTTTATATGAAAAGTAGGTTACCTTCCATTACATCTCTATAACCATTTTCATTACTTTTCACATAACAAAATCGATCAGCTGTTTCTTACTGTTGCATTACAGTCGGCTAACTGAGCCTCAAGTTTGAGAGCGTAACAAGCAGGGAACGAAGCCGATCGGCTGTGAGTCGGCTAACAGCCGTTCCTGGCAGATTTTCTGAATTACAAGTAAGTGCTGATATGGACATAGTTGATTTTTGGGACGCAGTTTCAAAACATACAAATGGATTGAACGGAAAATGTTTTTATGATTTGAATAATTTTGTATATAATTTAATGTCACTGCCACACAGTTCGGCTGCTGCTGAAAGGATATTTTCGCAGCTAAGTCTAGTCAAAACTAAATATAGGAATAAGCTCGATTTTAAGGCTGTAAACTCAATAATGCAATCTAAAGAATTGTGCATCAATCGAAACAATTCCTATTATGTTTGGTCTGCCAAAGATTTGTTTTAATATTAACAAATTTGATACTTTGTCTATACAGTCTTGTGTTTTGATAACGAATGTATGTAATTAAATTAACCCCCGACTAAAAAAATGGGTGTTATAAGTTTGTAGTGTGTGTCTGTGTGTTTGTCCGTGTCCACGTGTCCAGCCAAACGGCTGGACCGATTTTCATTTATTTATTTATTTATTTCTGTTTGAAAGATGACTTGATCTAGAGGGTTCTTAGCTATGTTTGAAGAAAATCGGTACAGCCGTTTAGAAGATATAACATCTTTTCTGAAAAAAGTCGGGGGTTTTTAAAATTTTTAAATTTTGCTATTAATTATAATAAGATATACTTATAAAACTGAAGTACAAATTTATATGTAAAGGTCCATTTATATTAGATATATATGATTTTGTAATAATACATATTAATATATTTTTCAACTGAAGTACAAATAAAACAGTATTTTAAATATATAAAAATTTTGGTTACTTTTTTATGCATTTGGTTACTTTTTTTTTTGTATTTTGGTTACAAAACTTTTTTGGTCGTGGCAACACTGAATACGAGTACTATAAGCGTATTTGATAATCTTGGATATATTTTTTTAAAATAAGAGATTGAGAACTGAATTGAATTGAGGGGAAAGGTAAAGAATGATAAGAGAACATGTGATGTTTTGTTTTGTAATCCAAAGAGTTAGCTTTTTGTATTTTAAAAGAATAATTAGATAAATATGTGAAGCTGTTTTTACAACTATTGAGAATTCGATTTTTTTCTTTGTTTTGTTGCCCGAAGAGTTAGTTTGATTTATTTTATAAGAAGAATAATTAAATAAATATGTAAAGCTGTTTTTACAACTATTGAGAATTGGTTTTTTTTTCTTTAGATAACTAGGAGAGTTGTCAATAATAAATTTGTTTTGTTTTGTTTTGTTGTCCAAAGAGTTAGTTTGATGTATTTTATAAGAATAATTAAATAAATATGTAAAGCTATTGTAAAGTGTCCAGGAAACGTACAAAAAAGCCATCAATCGGTAAGAATGTGTTAGTGTCGTTTAATTGATGATTTTTCGGAGACATACAAATAAAATCGTCAATCAGCATTTCAATTTTGTGTTCGTTGTGTGCGATTGCATGTACATATGTTTTCATCGGATGATGATTTTTGGTTATTAGCGGCATTAAAACTTTATGAAATCTTTGCATAAAAAAGCACATTAAACAAATATACAGAGCTAAATAATAATTTTTCCATCTTTCACTCTAATTTTTCATCTATTATTATTATTTATAATAATAATAATTCTAGTTCTTCAAACTATTCTAAAAAAACAAATATATTTTCCTTGAAAAAATTTCGAAACAAACAAACGTTTGTTCAATCGTGCTGTGCTGACTTCTAAAGCCAAATTGATGGTCCGGGATGCCCCCATTATCAGTAAAAATTTTTGGACAATTTAGTCATGAGCAGCTTTTCGAAAAGCTTTGAGATTGTAGATAGTAAGCTTATAGGCCTATATGACTCAGTCTTGGTAAGATCTTTGCCCGCCTTTGGAATCATTTTGATCTTGGCAAGTTTCCAGTTATGTGGAATATACTGCATTCTTAAAATAGCATTAAAAATAAATAGTAGGATTCTTATTGCAATATGAGGCAAGTTCATGAGCATTTTGTTACTAACGCCATCAATACCTGGAACTTTCTTCGGGTTCAGTTCAGCAATTACTTTTTGTACTTCACGCATCTTAAACCTTAAGGGACGAGGGGGTAGAGAAACTACACTCCATAAATCAGCAGCACCCGTACATAAATTGGGAGTGAATACAGATTTTAAATGCTCAGAAAATAAGTTACCTTTCTCACTATCGCTTCTTGCCCAGCCTCCGGTCGCAGTACGCAGTGGTGATTTAAGATCAACGGGTCGTTTAAGATTTCTAGTAGCGCGCCATAAAGAGTAATTAGATGCGGACGTTACATCAAGACCTTCTAAATAATTTTCCAGTAGTGCAGTTTTTTCCGACGATAGCAGCTCTTTGAGTCGTTTAGTACATTCTTTAAGTCTAATTTTATTTAGGGGTGATCTGTGTTGTTGCCATTCTCTTCTAGCTCTCCTTTTTTTCACATATAAGACGTTCAATTGCCGTAGAATAAATTCTGTTAAAGCCGGTCTGCGGATAGGAGATAGTGGCGTGTTCAGCAGCCTGTTTAATATTTTCGTTAAGATTGGCAATGTTAAATTCAATATCATCGCATGATCTAAGCTGAATGTTTTCTACGCAGTGACTACTAAGATATTTTTTGAATGCCAGCCAGTTGATTACATTAATCAACTTCACATATGTATGAGTTAGTTAAATCACTCCTTAGTGGGTTGAAAATTGTAACTATTGTTGGAGAGTGATCGGAGGACAGATCTAGAGAGGCCTCTAAATGAATTAAGTCCCTATGAATATTTTTCGTGACGGCAAAAACTATAACATCTGGAATTTTTCTTACGTCAGTAGGCCAGTAAGTAGGCTCCCCACTCGAAATGACATCTAAGCCCATTTTTGAAATTGTATTGAACAAGGCTCGACCTCTAGGTGTAACAAGACGCGATCCCCAGTACGTATGTTTTGCATTGTAGTCACCAGCTGCCACGAAACAAGATCCAAGCGATTTGTAGAACTTTTCATACTGATCTTCGGTAACTGAAAATCTGGGAGGTGAGTAAATTGATGATATCACGAAATTCGCACAAAAATTTTCTACGAAAATATTCGTTGCTTGCAAATATTCTTCACTAACGTTGTCAAGGACATAGTGCTTGAGTCTTGACTTAATCAGAATTGCTGATCCACCACATGCTCTCCCTCTCGGGTCCTTTGTATCATATAAAGTGTAACCATTTATTTTAAATAAGCTTCTTGAGGTCAAATGAGTCTCAGAAACCAACATTATATCAATATTTTTTCCATGAGGAAGAGCTCAAGTTCATTTTTATGTTGGCGAATGCCGTTTGCGTTCCAGAAACATATTTTTAACGTGTTCATGGTTTATTAACTAATGCTTGAAGCAGTGTATTCTGCATTCGCAGAATTTCTTGCATCATACTTGTCATATTTGTAGTAAAGTTGTTTATAGTTAGCACCAGATTCTCAATAGTAGCTTCAAGGCGACTAAAGTTAAGGCTTGAGTTTGAATGCGTTGAATTATTTGGCGGTGGAACATTTTGCGTGGGAATTGAACTAGTCTTAGCAGCATCAGCATACGATACACGTGAAGTAACTGGTTAGCTGATTTGAGCAAAAGTGTCGGAGTTCGCGTTAACTTGTTGAGCTGGAGTTAACTTGGGTTTTTGACCCATAGCCTGTTTAACGAAAGAATATACAGGGCACCCTCTATAGTTAGCTGTGTGATTACCTCCACAATTACTACATATTTTTTCTGCTTGATCTTTTGGCTTAGTGCAGCTAGCAGTACCATGCAATTCACCGCAGATAACACACACTGTAGGTAACTTGCAGTAAGTTTTCGTATGGCCATATTCTTGGCAATTATGGCACTGTACAGGACCTGAACGCTTACGTGGCTCTTCAACTGTGATTTTTCGATGTAAGAGATACTTTACGTTATAAACTGGATGGGCTTCATTTTTTTTTTCAATTGTATGTCATTCGGCTCCAGTTCAACCCGAAATAGGGGTTGGGGGACCTTTTCTCTATTAAATATGTTGGTAACATTTTTTACCTTGAATCCTTGGTCGACAAGTGCACATTTTACTTCTTCGGGTTCAACATATGAATCTATGCCCTTTAATACTATCTGTAGGCCTTTAGCACTCTTAAGTTGGTATGTGTAAAAATTTGTTTTATTTTTTTCGAATTCACTAACAATTTTTCGGAAATCTTTTTCATTATATATTTATATTTTAATTGGAACGATGTGAAAAGTATTTTCACCAATGGTCGACAATAGTTTTTTTATAAGCGGGTTAGAATTTTTTTCTCTCAGATAAATAGGTGGTGGCATAAAAGACTTTTGCAATGATGTAGAGGGCTTGTCGTCGGTGTCTTGCAATAATGAAAAACGATTTTGACGATTGGTAGATGATGCGCTGTTATCCCTAGACATCTTTGGGACAGATGAAATTTTTGAAGAATTTGGGCTTCGCCCACGCTTTACCACTGTTATATATCTGTCCATTCCCACTTGTACCTTGGGTTTTGAGCTACTGTTATCTGTAGTGATAACTTGGTTTAGTGATGAAGGCGAGCCCGATGCGGATGATATCGCAGACTTAAATGAAGAAGTACTAGGCAATGGTAATGTTAACGATTCACTAGTTGGCATTGGACAAAGCGAAGTTGATCGCTGACGAAAAATTGGCTTTGCCGTTAAAAAAAGATTTTCATCAGATTTATTATTTATATTTTTTTCATTAAGAGTTTCAGAACTCACAGTAAAATAGGCATTTCTGCCGTTAGAACTCACTTCAAAATTTTGTTCCTTTGAGGTACTAATACAGAGTATTATTCCTCAAGGGAACTTTGTTTGTGTTTACGGTTTTTTTTTGTTTTTGCTATTTCTTGCTATGTAAAAAATATTAGTAAAGCCAATAAGCTTATTTATCAAGGTGAATATGTATTACGAATATTTTTTGTATGATTTTTGATTTTGTTGTTTTTTATATTTGTTTCGTATGTATGTATGTAAAAAAAATCCGCTTTAATGTCTCTTCACTATGAAGGTTCAACGAGAACTGATTCCCTGAAAATGTTGGCAATTTTATCTCACGACGTGCTCTAGGAGCCGATGGAAACGACGCTGTTGTATCAAGTAGACTGACATTCGTTACAGATGATTTCCGCTTCGATAGTATTGTAATTATCGCTGATTTTGTTGATACAAACGTTTCCTCGATTTCAGTAGCAGTTGTGTCAGCTGAAACACCATCACCTGATTTGATTTTATCCATATTTGCTTGTACACTCAAAAACTGCTTGAAATAGGCCTCCAATATTCCCAGTCTACAGTTGAGTTCCTCTGAGGACAAATTAACACCCTTTTTGGATATAATCGTTTTTATCCTCGTTATATTGCTTTTAGTGCTAGATCTTAATGACTTAAGCTCACTCATTTTGTCCTGATTACTAACTTCTTGCTCACCACCAGTCGCTTCATGCACCTCAGAAGAGGCCATCATAATTTTGAATTATTTTAGTTAAATATTGTAATTCGCAAGAATTTTTCAATAAAATTCTATAATTTCACAAATTATTACACAAAGGTAATTTATATTGCTCTTGCAGTATGCCTAGTTACTTCAAATGTCAACTGTTTTCTGTTTTTTATTCATACAGTTTGGCAGTTACTGCTCGATCAATGCAGTTTTCTAAGTCTTTTAGCAGTAGTAAAGCTTTCTGTTATTCGATACGATTAAGTTTCTGTTGTCTTAATAACATTGAGCTATTATGATGGTACCCTTGAAACGTCCAACTGCAATGCACTTTTATTTTTTGCAGAAGAGTTACAACTTTTTACTATGGGACTTAATTCCCGGGTTTCGGCACCAAAATGTCGCGTTAGTTTACGGACCAAATAAAGAACTTCAGTTTATTCAGATTTAATACAGTTTATTAATTATATTAATAATGGCTTCCTTCTGCTACTACTGCTGCTAGACAAAGACTCCGACTTTACTTCAAAACTTCTTTTTATTCTTTTCAAGCGCGTGTAAAATTCTAGCAGTCAGAGTTTACACATATATGAAAATTAATATTTGTTGCTTAAAAATGCAACACTTCATGTAATACTATTTAATTCAGAGAATTCGTTATAAATTCAAAATATCATTGAAAATACTTGGGAAAAATATCTAATACTTAACAAGGCTGTTACATTCAGTACGTGTCCGTCAACGCAAAGTACAAAAACTGGTCAACTTTTAACTTTTTGCTTATTTTTGATTTTTTTTTTTTTTTTGTTATGTTCTGGTTTAGGTTTTTGTGTTTTGTGGCAGCAAAAATAAAATTAAGCAAAAGAAATAAGCGAAATAAATAAAAAAAATTTGAATTTAATAAATAAAATGGAGAATCAACCCATTGAAGCTGTTCAAATGCTTCCGCCAATAAAGTACTCATTGTGCCAATAGTCGTTGCGATAACGTCAGTTGAAAAAGGCGAAGTACAACTTATGAGGGATTCATTGTGACCCGGCCTTAAGCCTAAAAGCATGCTTTTATTTGGGTATCCATAAACACCTCTCGAATATTCAGTTTTGTATGGTGTTTGGCATTTCCTATAAGAAACATGTAATCTGACGATGCTACCCTGTTTTGAAAAGTAAGAATGTAATTTATACCAACAAAGTACATGTGGTTGATGCTGTTGTAATATTTGTTGTAGACTCGCGGGTACCTGATTGATGTGCCTTGAGTCCACGTACAGACCAAACGGCTGGACCGATTTTGATTTAGTTTCTCCTCTTGGAAAGGTTACTTGATCGAGTGTTCTTAGCTACGTTTGAAAAAAAAAACGGTCCAGCCGCTTAGAAGATATCGGGGTTTTTTAAATTTTTAAATTTTTTTTATTTTTTGTAGTTTGGCTTACAAAATGTATGAAATTTATTGGAAGTAGGGCACCATTTTTATGTGTTAGAGCAAAAGAAAAAATAAGGGTGGCGTTGGCTGAAGTAGTTAGCACGTTGAGTGCCCTCTATTATACGCCTCATTTGACATCAGAGGCGCTGCAACACTGCATTATTAAAAAAAGTGTGCAAAAGAAATAAGCTTTCCTCTGTCTCGTCCTTCACCGCCTGTCTGCTCTATCACTATCCCTTTCATAAAGAAGGTAACACCTAGTAACAGTAGTAGGCATTCATTGCTTGAGTGCTGTCAAAATAAAATAGATTATAATCTCGATTGCTCTCTGGGCCTACTTTTTTGTGTCAATTTGTATAGAAAATGTGTTTATGCCGCATTTATTTTTGATCATTTAAATTCTTTTGAAAAAAATGGATTTAAAAAAATATCTTACCACCCAATTTTAATGTGGAACCCAAAAATTGTATCACTTCTTCAATGGGCTGCTTTTCAAGATACTGCAAAAGCAATTGGTTGCTAGAAAAACAGGCAATAGCATCATGTAATATAGTTAAAATTTCACATAATGTAGAACGTTCCATAGAGCTGGGCACGTTATTTTTAAATTGTAGCTGCAAATAAAAATAAAAATTAGATCAATTTCACAAATTAAAAATTTTAACACATATACCTCCAAATGACTCAGAAAGAACCCAATGCGTTTGATTAATGGACACTGCATAAAAGAAGACTCATCGAACACTTCAAAACTTAGTAAAGACTTCATAAGTAGGGAAATTTTTAAAAGCGATTGTAGATCTAAAATAATATCTTTGCAACTTGTGCCTTTGGAGGTTTCAAAGTTTAAAGTTCTCATAAGTAGTTCATAGTTGGCTTGAAATAAGCAATTTTTTTGCTCATTGGTTTTATTTGGGATTAGGTTTTGTTGTAACCCTTTAACCTGCTTGCCATGTCTTTCTAGACATAAAAATTTACGATTATATTTAAATTGTAATAATTCAAGTATTTGGTTTTCATGTTTTGAGGCGAGCATATGTATATGAGATTTTAATACTGTTGTGTGTAGGAAATTAATAACAGCTACGGCACAAGTTTCAGATATTAATGTTGGACTAATGCGCTCAATATGTAACAAAATTGTTTTTGCTTCATTTTTTTCACGTTCGCCGTACAACCATTCTATGGTGCGACCAATGACAGGAGTTGTCTTGTCCAAACCCATTTCATCAGCTTTTTCTAAAATATGTTGTATGGTTAAAACGCATTCTGAACGTTTAAGTGCTGCATTTGTCATGAAAGTATTCAACAAAATTTTGCAATCTTCGGCATTTAGCTTAAGATGCTGTATAAGTTGCTGTATCAGCAATTGTTTTTCGGCAATAACGTAGCCACAAGAAGATGTTTCCGTTATTAATATTTTAACTATTTTAAGCCATTCATCTTGACAGTAAGTCGTAGGTACGGATTTGCAGGCAACAAATTCTTTTTCTTTAATCAAAAGTTCTGTTAAGCATAACCGTATGCTTTCAAGATTTTTGTTATTTTTATAATTATTTAAAATGTTGAGACTCAATTTAAGCAAAAGATGATAGTTGGTAATATTTATTGCACTATTTATTTCCTTCAGTAACTCCGAGAGAATAGATAACCTAAGCAATTAAAATTAAATTTTTTAAACATACCAAGTTATTTTTAACCCCTTTAAAAAGGGGTGTTATAAGTTTGTAGTGTGTCTGTGTATCGGTGTGTATGTACGAGTCAACGTATAGAAAAAACGGCTGAACAGAAAAGTGAAAGAAAGGTGGCGTGATCGTGTGTTCTTAGCTGTTTGGCCCTTTGGTCTGTACTCCGGTGTTTATTAAAATTTTTGTTATATATATTTACCAAATCTCATTAAAATCCTTTTTATTTGGTTGTACTAAATTTAATAAGCTTTCCAATTGATCAGCTGATCTTACTTTTTTAGCTCTTGATTCCGCAAATTCTTGCTGCAGGGTATTGCTGGTACTTTCAGTATGCCAATAAACCTAAGAAAATATATTTAGTTTTTATTCTATTTTCTGTATCAAACGAATTTTATTTTTACCACATATGATACCAATGCCGCCATTTTTACAAAAATCTTTAGATATTTTTCGTTTTGTTGTATACGACTTTGCTGATAGTAGCTTTTACTTCTCTCGTTGATCTCCATTTCCATCATAGTTTTTAGTTTTTTCAATGTTTTTGGCCAAGCTTCACAGAGTACTATATTTATCGTATTAGCATTACCCTGTTTTATATAGGGGTAAACTGTTTGCAGAGAAATTAGGACTGATTGAAAAAGAATTTCCTTGAAAAGAAAATAAAGTATAAAAAAAAATTTTAAAAATATACTTATATAAAAAACTATAAGATACTCATGGAAAACAGAAATCGAGTCATTTTTTCTACCCCTCTTTCTTCTCTACCCCGTTCGCTAACAAACAAAAAGTGACGTCGAAAAATAGACTTCATAAAAGTCTTCGTGTGAATTAGGTGTAAGTGAAGTCGAAATACGCCAAACACGATAAGGGGAATTATAGTACATAGGAGATACAAATTTACAACCGTGAAATAAAAGTAGTTTTCACAAACATATGTACCTTTGTTTCCACTTTCATATCAGTTTGGTAAAATCCAATAAGTAGGGGTAATAAATCCTGGAGACCATTACTTATTATAGTATGATAATCCACAGAATGCTAAATTAATAAAATATATACATATATCGATTGAAAATTATAGTTAAAAATAAATCTGACAAACCTGTGAAACCATTAAATAGTACAACTTAACAATATCTGCCTTTTGTGCATCTTTTACAGCTTTTGTCGCATAATCTTTAACATCCGGAAAGTAGGCAATGACATCAGTACTCATTTGTACATAATCGTGGGACAATGCGATGAGTTTATTGATAGATTTTAATGAATCAAATAGAAATATATTATTGTTGTTCATACTAGTTTCAAACAAATGCGACAATATAACTAAAATTACATCAAACATTGATTAGAACAAATGTCATCACTGCAAATTGGCTTTACTTACTACTAAATTCATTTAGTTTTAAATCACGTATATAATGCGGAGATTGTAACAAGGCATCATTCAAGATTTTCAAAAATGTGTCACTGAAATTCTCAAGGGCTGCTCTACATTTAAAACCCTCTTGAATGGCGTGAAATAGTGTTGACTTGGAAAACAAATGTTCGGGATCTAAAATTTAATAATTTTCATGAATTACCATTTATCCGCCAGTCTTTTACTTACCTTCCATATTGTAGTTTATTAATTTTTGGACAATGGCACTATAGAGGTAATTTTTATTACGCATTGCCTGACAATTCTTGGAGTTACTAGCTTCTTCCACTTTGATAGCATGTTTAATGGTGGCGTCTATGGAGCTATTAAAAATCGTTGTCCACGAAACTTCAATATTATTCCGCTTGTCCAATTGAGCAAACAATTCATTTTTGGACGAACTGAGATAATCATACAATTGTTCGGCGGCTTTATTACGTGTATTTATTTTGTCTGAACGTAATTCAGTACACAAGTTATTTATTAAACTTAAAAAATTAGACATTTTAATCAAAAAATAACACTTTCAATATACAGAATCAGCACAGTATCGATGGTACTATCGATAGTTTTATTTTAAGTGGACTATCGATAAATTTTTTTCGATAGCGATACTATCGACAAAAACACGCTACTTAATACCCTTTTCACACTCGCTCACATCTTTGAGGAATGCGTGGAATTTGTTGAAAATTTAAAAAACCTGTTCACATTACATCTTTCATCTGTCATGTATTATAATACTATTTTTACGAGTGTGAGCAACTAAAAATTAAATAATAAAATGCAATTTAAAAATTCACTAGAAATTGATTTAATTGCTGGCTCCTGAGGAGCAGAAACAAATAATGCTACAATATGCAGAATTAGTAGAAACTATGCCAGCGGACAATGATGATGAAGATATATTAAGAACTTTATCTGCAAAGATTTCGCGTAGACATTTGCAACTACTTTTATGTAATTTATTTCGATTAGGAAAAATATATACAATATTTAATTATATACATGAATATACTACATACATATGTATATAATAAAATTTCGGAGTAATTACGGATCTCTTTTTGGGAAGGATATTCCAAAATGTAGCCTTGAATGTATGTACATATGTACATGTATATGTAGATGTACATACAAACATATGAATACATTTTTATAGTATGTATGCATGTATGTATATAGTTGTATACATTTTTTCTAGTGATGACACTAAAATAATCGAAAGATGTTGAACGGAACAAAGTGAGATAGGAACATCTTTTGAAGATGTTGAACATTCAGCCCCGTATAATTCTTATGGGAAGATGTTATCATCTTGCCAAATTGATGAAAGATGAAAGATGTGAGTAAGTGTGAAAAGGCTATAAAGCGAAAAAAATCAGTCAAGAAAAACGGAATCAAGGCGTATTTAATAGGTGGCAGCACTAAATCAGGTGACTAACGTCATTATATCAATCTAAATGTCAAATTTGGATTGTGTAGGTATAAGCCCAAAAGCATGCTTTTATTTGGGTATCCATAAACATCTTTCGAATATTCAGCTTTGTATGGTGTTTGACATTTCCTATAAGAAACATACACTCTGACGATGCTACCCTGTTTTGAAAAGTAAGAAGGTAATTTATACCAACAAAGTACACGTAGTTGTTGCTGTTATAATATTAGTTGTAGAATCGCGGGTACCTGATTGATGTGCTCCACTCGATAGTTTCGATAGTTTTATGCACAACTATCGATACTATCGATAGTATCGAATAGTTTTATAAAAGTTGCCACATAAACTACAATTGACACGAAAAAAAAATCCATAGTCCTCAACATTTTCATTAGTATTGTTACGTAAAAATATTCCTACAGGGTTAAAGCAAAGAACTATCTGGAAGTATTTAACTAAAGCACTAAACGTACACACATATTTACGTACAAATACTATAGCAACAACAATAATTGTATACATAGCTACAGACACACACACATGCAAATAAAAGTGCGAGCACTGTACTACCAGTACAAACCGCATTGCCAACATAAGAGTCGTTACTCTTAAATTCAAAAATAACGACCAATCGAATTATCTACAAACGCCTAGAAGCAGCAACATGAATTTTCCCGATTGTGCTAGAGGACTGTTTGAACATCTGGCTACCAATAGCCAGAACAGGGCAGTACTAATCAGAAAGTAGTCAAGTTAAGACCTCGTTGAAAGTGGATAATAACGATAAGAAGTAGTTAAGAAAAGACAAGTTGTAATTTGCTTCGTTAAGAATAAAAGGAAAAACAGTAGCAAATAAATATTGTGTATTATTTATTTTTATTTTTGAGCAATCAAAAGAACTCACACGTTTAATAAAATCTAAACGTAACATTTGGTGTCAGAAGTCTGATTACAAAAATTAAAATAAAAAAAATAATAAATTAATTAGAAAATAATTAACTTGTAATACGAGGAAGAATGAAATTTCAAGAGCTTAAGGTGGAGCAACTCAAGAAAGAGTTGAACAATCTGCACTTGCCAACAACTGGTAATAAGGTCGAACTAGAGAAAAGATTGTTGGAAGAGTTCCAGCGGCGCAACATCGACGTAGAAAGCTATGAGTTCGATGAAAAAGAAGAAATTGAGGTATGTACTCGTGCAGCAGCAACCAGTACAGACATCGGAGCAATGTTTGCTGCCATGATGAGCGAAATAAAAGCGGTCAATGAGAAAATAGAAGCAAACAATGAGAAAATGAAGGCTGAAATTCAGGAGTCTTCTAGAGCAATGGATGGGATACTTCAGGAGTCTTCTAGAGCAATGAAGGCTGAAATTCAGGAGTCTTCTAGAGCTATGAAGGCTGATTTTCAAGAAACTTCTAAAGCCAACAACGAGAGAGTTTTAGCTGAAGTTAAGGCCACAAACGAGAAACTTCAAGAAATTTCTGAGGCCTTATATAGAAGAGTAGATGGTATTGAAGTACAAGTCAGCAAGTTTGACGAGAAAATATCGGAGCTGGAGAATAAAGTCCATAGCTTAGAAATTGGTGGCGTGGCAGTACAAGTGAAAGATGTAGACGAGAAATTGCACGAGCTGGAAGCCAAAATCGTCAATCTCCAGTGCCAAGGCGGACCAGTGCGATTTGTTCCAGAGGTTTCCAGCAGGATAAAGACGCCTTGTTTCGATGGCAGTGCACCACTGAACATCTTCCAATTTCAGTTCGAAACAGTGGCTAATAGAAATGGATGGGACAGTGAAGAAAAGGCCATAGAGCTAGTTTTGGCCTTAAAAGGTGCGGCAGCAGAAGTTCTTGAAACTGTGCCAGTAGGCTGCAGAAACAGTTTTGATGACATAATGGCGGCACTGCAACGCAAATATGGCGGTGAGCACAAGCGTGACATATACCGCATGGAATTGCGATGTAGAGGACAAAAACCCAATGAGTCTCTACAAGATTTCGCAATGGAAATCGAGCGGTTGGTGCAGCTTACGTATCCAGGCGAAAACCATCCATTCCTGGATCATGTCAAAACGGAGGCGTTTGTTAATGGCATCCGCGACCCTGATATCAAACTTGCAGTGTGTGCTACGCAAAAGGCTACTCAGGAGACTGCTAGACTGATTTTGAAGCCACAGGTGTGCAAGGTACGGAACGTGGAAGTACTTGCCGAAAATGATAATAGTCTAGTCTCTAGCATTAAGGAGGCCGTGAGACAAGCATTGGCGGAAAAAGAGCAAAAAGTTAATAATAAGTGCTATAACTGCGGCAAAGTTGGTCATTACCAGCGCAACTGCAAGGCGCCAAGAAAGAGAGCCAGATCTGTTTCGCCATCAAGGAACAGTAAACGGGTGTACCAACAAACAACACAAGAGTCCCCGTTAAACTAAAACGAGCTAGCACTAAGGGGCAAGAGCTAGCTCCCACAAACGACGGCCCCACAATCTCCATATCAGTGATGCAACAGAAAAATAGCAACCTTACTGCATGCGGATACATCAACGGTGAAAAGCACATCCTTACCATAGACACAGGAGCGTCACAGTCAATAATCAGGCCCAATGTAGTGAAGGGGAAATGTGAAACTATAAGTAATATACGACTACGTACAGCTACTGGGGAGCCTGCCACTGTCTATGGTAAAACTGAGGCGAAGGTGACTATTGCCAATATCAGTGTGAAACACGTATTTATTGTTGCCGATATTGTAGACGAGGTTATTATTGGAGCCGATTTTATGATAAACCACGGAATAAACTTGCATATGGGGCAACAAGTGATGATTTGGCGTAATGTTGAAATACCGCTTGATGTTGGATATGACAATCAGATGCACGTCAAGAAACTGCTTGCTATTGAAAATCAGACATTACCACCACGGTCTGAATCACTAATATGGGCACAAATGGAGGGAGATTGTGAGGACAATCGGTTGTGGGTAGTAGAACCAGCAGAAATTAAGAGAGAGCTATTAACAGCAAAAGCCCTCGTAAGAACTTGCAATGGAAGAAAGGTTCCCATACGGGTACTAAATTTATCAGGCCAAGAAAAAGTCATCAACAAGAATTCCGAAATAGGTCAATGTGATCAAGCAGAGGCAATAATAAACTGCGATAAAAAGCCAGAACCTGCCAATTTGTCTGCAAAGGAGCGTGAAGAATTTCAGGCATATGTGGAGCGATGGGTAGCAGGGCTATCACCTCCTGACAAAAATAAAGCCAAGCAACTGCTAAAAAGGCACGCCTGCATTTTTGCCGGGCAGAATAAAAGCCAAGGGAGAACGGCAATAGTGAAACACGAAATAAATACTGGCGAAGCAAGGCCAATAAAACTGGCACCCAGAAGTATACCACTGGCTAAGCGAACTGAGGTAAAAGAGCTCGTCAATGAAATGGAGCGGTGTGGTGTAATCGAACCATCTTGAAGTCCCTGGAGCTCACCGGTAGTGTTAGTAAAGAAAAAGGACGGCAGTACTCGATTTTGCGTCGATTATAGGAAACTTAACGACGTGACCAAAAAGGACAGTTACCCGCTACCAAGAATTGACGACACCTTAGACACGCTTGCTGGAACGAAATGGTTCTCCACATTGAATCTACAAAGCGGCTATTGGCAAGTGGAGATTGCAGAGAAAGACAAGGAGAAAACTGCTTTCAGCGCATGCGATGGTCTGTGGCAGTTTAATGTTATGCCATTTGGGCTCTGCAATGCTCCGGCTACTTTCGAGCGGCTCATGGAGCAAGTGTTAAAAGGACTGCACTGGAAAACATGCTTGGTGTATCTTGACGACATAATTGTAATGGGGAAGACTTTTGATGAACACCTTAAAAATCTGACTGAAGTCTTTCAGCGCATATCATCGGCTGGACTCAAACTCAGCATCAAAAAGTGTGCATTATTCCAGAAAGAGGTGAAGTATCTGGGCCATAAAGTTACAGCAGATGGTATTTCAACAGATGAAGATAAGATACGAGCAGTAAAGGACTGGCCTCGTCCAAGAAATCTTCACGAATTGCGCAGCTTTTTGGGCCTTTGCACATACTACAGACGCTTTGTGCCAAATTTTGCCAGCGTAGCTGCAAGCTTGCATGAGCTAACAAAAAAGTCGCAACCATACGATTGGGGTGAATTGCAGGAGAATGCTTTCCAGACACTAAAAGATTTATTGTGCACATCACCAGTCTTATCATATCCAGTTGCTGGGGAAAAATTTGTGCTAGATAGCGATGCAAGTGGATATGGAATAGGAGGTGTGTTATCACAGGTGATTAATGGAACAGAAAAAGTAGTGGGCTATTACAGCCGAATACTTTCGAAACCTGAGAGGAACTACTGTGTGACACGACGGGAGCTTCTGGCAGTTTGGAGTGCATTAAGCATTTTCATAAATACTTGTATGGCCAACACTTTACTTTAAGAACTGACCATTCTGCTTTCAGGTGGCTACTGCAGTTTAAAAATCCTGAAGGGAAGCTAGCACGCTGGATTGAACGTCTTCAGAGCTACAACTTCAGCATTGAGCACAGAAAGGGTGCAAGGCATAATAATGCTGATGCTCTGTCGCGACGGCCCTGTAGCTTAGAGTGCAGACATTGTTCAAAAGTCGAGGCGAAAGAATGTGTCATTGATGTCAGGCTTACAAAAATTGGTACGGAAGAAGACTGGTCAGAGGCGCAAAGGGCAGATCCAGCACTGGGAAAAATTATAGCGGCTAAAGAGGAGGATAGAAGACCCACCCGTAATGAGATATCAGCTGAAAGTCCACTGGTATAATCGTATTGGGCCCAGTGGGACAGCCTGAATTTGATAAATGGTTGTTTGTATCGTGTCTGGGAAAGTGTAGACGTAAGACGGTTTCCAATCTGATCGTGGTCCCAACATCCAAGAGGAGCGAGGTGTTGAAGGAGTTCCATAATGGACCCAGCGGTGGCCACCTGGGCGTAACAAAAAGGCTCGAAAAGTTAAAACAGCGCTTTTATTGGATTGGATGTCAACAAGCCGTAGCCGAATGGATAGCGAATTGCACACAGTGTATGAAGGCTAAAGGTCCAGCAAAACGAAGTCGGGGTCTGCTGCAAAAATATAACTCGGGAGCACCCTTTGAGAGGATAGCAATGGATGTAGCAGGACCTTTTCCGGTCAGCAATGCTGGGAATCGTTATATTCTTGTAGTGGAGGACTATTTCAGCAAATGGCCAGAAGTTTATGCCATACCTAACCAGGAAGCCAGAACGGTTGTGGACGCGTTTGTAAACAACTGGGTATGTCGCTATGGAGTTCCTATTGAACTGCACTCTGACCAAGGTAAAAATTTTGAGAATGCCGTATTTAAAGACATGTGCGAGCGATATGGGATAAAGAAAACCAGAACAACACCACTTCACCCACAGTCTGATGGCATGGTAGAGAGGTTCAACCGTACATTAGAAGAATATTTGCGAAAAGTGGTGAGCACGCATCAAAAGGACTGGGACGAACACATTCCGGAGTTTCTATTAGCATACAGGTCAGCTGTGCATGACAAAACATCGCGAACACCTGCAAAAATTATTTTTGGAGCTGAGTTAAAGTTGCCTGGAGATTTAGAGTTCGGCGTCAAGCCTACACTAACAAATGAAGCAGATACTGGCCCTTTCCAAAGGCAAGAAAGTTTAAATGAGCTACATGAATTTATCCGTAGCCGAATTAAAATGGTCAGTAATAAGATGAAAGTTAGATATGACCGTGCTGCAAATTCTAAAGGCTTTAATGGAGGTCAATTGGTTCTACTTTTCAACCCACAGCGGAAAATAGGATTGTCTCCAAAACTACAGACTCACTGGGAGGGACCATATACGGTGGTAAAAAGGTTAAACGATGTCGTCTAGAGAATACAAAAACACAATAGCCCAAGGTCAAAAATGAAAGTTGTACATTTAGAACGACTCGCAAACTATAAAAAGCTGGATAATGTGCCTATTCGGGACGAATAGGCTTAAGTGGGCGGCAGTGTTACGTAAAAATATTCCTACAGGGTTAAAGCAAAGAACTATCTGGAAGTATTTAACTAAAGCACTAAACGTACACACATATTTACGTACAAATACTATAGCAACAACAATAATTGTATACATAGCTACAGACACACACACATGCAAATAAAAGTGCGAGCACTGTACTACCAGTACAAACCGCATTGCCAACATAAGAGTCGTTACTCTTAAATTCAAAAATAACGACCAATCGAATTATCTACAAACGCCTAGAAGCAGCAACATGAATTTTCCCGATTGTGCTAGAGGACTGTTTGAACATCTGGCTACCAATAGCCAGAACAGGGCAGTACTAATCAGAAAGTAGTCAAGTTAAGACCTCGTTGAAAGTGGATAATAACGATAAGAAGTAGTTAAGAAAAGACAAGTTGTAATTTGCTTCGTTAAGAATAAAAGGAAAAACAGTAGCAAATAAATATTGTGTATTATTTATTTTTATTTTTGAGCAATCAAAAGAACTCACACGTTTAATAAAATTTAAACGTAACAGTATATAAAAATATATCAAGTCTTTTTTTCGATTTTATCGTAAGCGGCATATTATCGAAAATATACTTTTTTATTGAACTTAAAATTTTATTATTATTTTATTTTTAAACCCATGGTTTAGAATTATCAAAATGTGAAAATTGTTGATAACTTTTAAGACACTAACTGTAAAGTTTTATCGTAAGAGACGATTGGCGGCCGTCGCGATATCAGTACCACCAAAATTTATCTTTGTGTCGACGATGTTGAATTAATTAAGATACTTGTGACTACTATTTGTCGAATAACACTTGGATTTATAAATAAATTCATATACATACATATGTATTTAAGTACTTATGTATACAGAAGCAGGGATGCGATGTCATATTTACAAATTGTACTAACTTTCAAAAAAAAATTTAATTTTTTCAGGACGATTGTACCTAATTCTTTATTTATATTTTTTTAATACTTGTACTTTTTAATTAACTAAAAATCAATTAACAAAACGCCAGAAGATGCGCAAAGAATATTAGTTGCTGGGATCTGAATATAAAAGTAACATTTACGAAATACTACATTTATAACCTTTTTTTATTCGATTGTTCACAGTCGATGCAAATAGTCGGCTTCTCTCCTTGGTACGAAAATAAAATTTCCACATTTGCAGATGAATTTGGAATAAATAACATTCCTCCAGCAATTCTTTAAGTACCGGAAAACATCGTTTGATTTACTTAATTTTCTAATACCTTCGAGCTAAAGATTAACCCCCTTGTGCAAAAAAATAAGAGAACGTTAAAACTGGGTTTTCTATGGAAATTTTTTTTAATGTACACTTCAAGCACGCATTATTTTTTGCATAAGGGGGTTAATATATTTTAATGCAATTTTGGCTTGTAATATAATATAAAGAGATTCCAGTAGTGCTAAATGGAACATTTCGGTGCTACGGTACCTTTGGCATTCAAATAGCGCTAAAATTATACAATTGTACCAAGTTTTCCATCGCTGTAAAAAAGCTTAAATCAAATACGGATAATTTGCTTCAAAGCTGCCGGCTACTGTTTACTGACTTGGATTATTTTTACTCTTTTACACTGCAGCCACACGTTCAATAAATCACTTTCAATTCCATCACACATATTGTGTGTCAAAATTCTTTGAAATTGATAGCTGTGAAACAAATTGCTAATCAATTTCATTTTTTAAATACCACCGACGAAGAAACAACTCAAATTTGTAGCTTCAATCAATGTGTGCTGTGACCAGCCGTTCAAATTGAAAACTAAATTGCCATATAAATGGATAGGTGAATTTGATATCAATCTAGTTTTCAATTCAAAAAGTGATTGTGTTAGTGAAAAAAGTGTGAGTGTATTGAAAATTGAATGGAATTGAAAGTCAAAAATTGAACGTGTGGCTCCCAAGTTAATTACTTGTTTTTTTTTGCCGATAGTATCGATAGTGGAAAAAACTATCGATATTTCATTTACAACAATACTATCGATAGTACTATCGATAGTTTTGCAGCTCTACAAAAAACGGCTCAGCCGGCTTATGTAACTTTTCTTTATTTAGTTATTTTCATTAGAAATATATGTACATATATATGTATGTTGATAAATAGTATTCAACATCTGGTATATAGTACATAAATAGCATAAATGGAGAAAGAAGTAACGAAATGAAATAGTTGAAGTGAAAGAAATATTTGAAGTGAATGAAATAACACCTTTCTATTATTTTTTATAATTTGGCAGTTACTTATGACAGATTTTTAAGCATTTGTAGATACACTGAAAAAAATATCATCGAAATGAAATCAACAAAACAAATTGTTCACATTTAATTTAAAAATTAACAATCATCATTGTTGATATAATAACAAAATTAAGTTTTTGTAGTCAGTAAATTACTTAACAAAATTATTTGTTAAATATCATAAGGAATGCGCACATGTAGAAGAAAGATAAGAAATCATGTTTTGAGTGTATTCATTGATTGGGTCTCATGCATAAAACGTGAAGTTGAGCTCGGACTCGATTGTTTGAGTAAAAGGTGCTTGTCGTATGCATAATAAAATTTATGTATTTGCTTTTACTCACTGCTCACGTTTGATCTCGTGTTGCTCAGGTTGAACAAGTGCGCTGATTTACACGGGCATAATTGTGCTGGCATAACATGCCAGTTTGTTGGTGAGAGTGGAAAAGAGAGTGGTTTTGCGGTTGGCATAACTTTTCAACCAGCTTCAACCCGGCATTAGCAGCATAAAACCAATACACATACAACTTAAAAAACAGCAAATGTTAAATGAATACTAAAAACACTAACACACACACAGCTGTGTGTACGAGTACATTTTGTGCCAGATGAATTAGTCTCGTGTAATTTGGAAAAGAACAAAAATTGTGCGGCTTAAAAATTGTTCTCGTCTAAACTACCTCAGTTAGATGAGCTTGTGCTCATTTTCATATGCATAAAAACAAGCTTTTGCTTTCTTTTGTGAGCTCTTGCTCAAATTTTGTTGAGCCTGCCTTAAGGCTCAGCTAGCCGACTGTAATGTAATGTAACTGTAACGTAGAAAACAGCTGATTGATATTTTTGTATGAAAAGTAGGTTATGTTACATTACATCTCTATAACCATTTTCATTACTTTTCACATAACAAAATCGATCAGCTGTTTCTTACTGTTGCAGTTACATTACATTACAGTCGGCTAACTGAGCCTTTATAGTTGACTCGCGTACACTAAAAAGGAATCATGGCTGAAAATTTTGTGCCACAAAGAAATACACAAGGCGAATTCACATAAGGTGATCTTAATTTGCCAGCTGACATAAATTTCCTGCTGTCAAATGAACCAAAACGTTAAGAAATATTTTGACAGCAGGAAATTTTACACTAACAAATATACAAGGCGAATACGCAGAGTTGCAAATCAAGACCACCTTATATCAATTCACCTTGGAAATACAAAATGTTATCAACAGCGTAAAAAATTTTGACGAGGATAAAAAATTATACAGGTTTGTATTTTTAATTATTAATTTTTTTTTATATAATTAATAATAAAATGATAAATACATAGGTTTGATGATAGTAGCATCTGCTGGTTGGCTAATTATTTTTTTGAGGAGTCAGAAGAAACACGCGGTGGTGCCCTCACCACAGGGTTTAAAAATTAGTTTTTAAAAAATTTTAGTTTAAATATGACTATTATCAAAATATGACTTGTTTGAATTTTTGACAAAGTGCATAATAAAAATATTCAAGTGCCATTTGCATATTACATATATGCGCAAATAAATATTTTGTACCTTCACACTATTTAATATTTTCCATAGCAAACAGAACAGAAATATTTTTGTAGTAATATTTATCTATGCACACAAACTGAAAATATATCCACAATAATATTTTACGCAGTACACAGATTTCAATTTTTGCATATTAGCTTGTGTTATATTTTTGTGACTGCAAAATATTATAGCACACAAATATTACAAATAACAACTACCGAAAAATATGCATAAAAAATACTCTGAAAAATATGCTAAATGAAATATGAGAAAATTGAAATATTTGAGGAAAAAAAATATGTAGATATGCAAACAAGAAATATTGTCATTTTAAAAATATTTTCAAGAAATATTTTGAAGAAATATGCATATTTATTTTTTTTTTTTTTTTTTTAATGCATGTATTTATTTATTGTATCTTCATATGTGAATTAACAATAAGTATTCAAATCTTAAATCTATAAAAAAAAATTATTAGGCCCGACCAGTGTCGGACATAAACTTAGTGGTAGTTATAAATAATACATTAGTAGTGATAATCAAAAAAGGGGGGGGGGGGGGAAGTATTTTCAAGTAGTCCCATCTGGAGTGTTAGGTATAAGAGCCCGTGTGTCCCTCTTTTTTAAGCGGATGTGTCCAGTAAAGTTCAAAATATTACGAGCAAGCGGATTAGGATGTGATTCGAGTTTTGTTAAATATTTGCCTGCGTATTTTGCAATTTCTTCAGTCACTAGTGGCATATTTAAATCACGATGTATAATAGAATTTTGGATGTACCATGGAGCCGATGTTATTAACCGTAAAATTTTGTTTTGCCTTCGTTGGATTCTCTCGACATTGGAAGCTGAAGCAGTGCCCCATAACTGAATTCCGTAGCGCCATATTGGCTTCAAAAGCGACTTGTATAATAAAAGTTTGCAGTCTAGGCTGAGTGTTGAGTTTCTGCCAATCAACCAATATATTTGAGTTAACTTAAGTTTCATCTGAGTTAACTTAGAGTCAATATGATGTTTCCATGTAAGTCTTCGATCAAGGTGTATACCAAGGTATTTCACTTGGGAATGTTGAGGAATATTTTGATTGTTGATTCGAATGGGGGAGCAAGTATCTCTTCTTAGGGTGAACGTTATATGGACACACTTTTGTTCATTGACTTTAATTCTCCATAAGTTCAACCATATTTCCAGCTGAGTGATATGTTCCTGGAGATTGCGGGATGCCTCATAAGGGTTTTCGTGCACACTCATACAGGCTGTATCATCGGCAAAAGTAGAAATATGGATATTATTGCTCACAGGCATATCACAAGTATATATTAAATACAAGACAGGACCCAGAATACTACCCTGGGGCACACCAGAAGATATAGTTTCGGGCACACTCGTGAACTCTCCTTCCACAACAGTGAACTTCCTATCAATAATATAACTTTCCAAAAGCTTTTGAATGTTTATTGGCAGATATGTCTTCAATTTTAAAACTAGGACTTCGTGCCATACTTTATCAAATGCCTGAGAAACATCAATAAAGAGAGCAGAACAATACTTCTTTTCTTCAAATGTTCTTCTTACAACTTGGACCAGTCTATGCGTTTGTTCAATCGTGCTGTGCTGACTTCTAAAGCCAAATTGATGGTCCGGGATGCACCCATTATCAGTTAAAATTTTGGACAATTTAGTCATGAGCAGCTTTTCGAAAAGCTTTGAGATTGTAGATAGTAAGCTTATAGGCCTATATGACTCAGTCTTGGTAAGATCTTTGCCCGCCTTTGGAATCATTTTGATCTTGGCCAGTTTCCAGTTATGTGGAAAATACTGCATTCTTAAAATAGCATTAAAAGTAAATAGCAGGGTTCTTATTGCAATATGAGGCAAGTTCATGAGCATTTTGTTACTAATGCCATCAATACCTGGAGCTTTCTTCGGGTTGAGTTCAGCAATTACTTTTTGTACTTCACGCATCTTAAACCTTAAGGGACGAGGGGGTAGAGAAGCTACACTCGGTAAATCAGCAGCACCCGTACATGAATTGGGAGTGAATACAGATTTTAAATGCTCAGAAAATAAGTTACCTTTCTCACTATCACTTCTTGCCCAGCCTCCGGTCGCAGTACGCAATGGTGATTTAAGATCAACGGGTCGTTTAAGATTTCTAGTAGCGCGCCATAAAGAGTAATTAGATGCGGACGTTACATCAAGACCTTCTAAATACTTTTCCAGTAGTGCAGTTTTTTCCGATGATAGCAGCTCTTTGAGTCGTTTAGTACATTCTTTAAGTCTGATTTTATTTAGGGGTGATCTGTGTTGTTGCCATTCTCTTCTAGCTCTCCTTTTTTCACATACAAGACGTTCAATTTCCGTAGAATAAATTCTGTTAAGGCCGGTCTGCGGATAGGAGGTAGTGGCGTGTTCAGCAGCCTGTTTAATATTTTCGTTAAGATTGGCAATATTAAATTCAATATCATCGCATGATCTAAGCTGAATGTTTTCTACGCAGTGACTACTAAGATATTTTTTGAATACCAGCCAGTTGATTCCATCAATCATCTTCACATATGAGTTAGTTAAATCACTCCTTAGTGGGTTGAAAATTGTAACTATTGTTGGAGAGTGATCGGAGGACAGATCTAGAGAGGCCTCTACATGAATTAAGTCCCTATGAATATTTTTCGTGACGGCAAAATCTATAACATCTGGAATTTTTCTTACGTCAGTAGGCCAGTAAGTAGGCTCCCCACTCGAAATGACATCTAAGCCCATTTTTGAAATTGTATTGAACAAGGCTCGACCTCTAGGTGTAACAAGACGCGATCCCCAGTACGTATGTTTTGCATTGTAGTCACCAGCTGCCACGAAACAAGATCCAAGCGATTTGTAGAACTTCTCATACTGATCTTCGCTAACTGAAAATCTGGGAGGTGAGTAAATTGATGATATCACGAAATTCGCACAAAAATTTTCTACGAAAATATTCGTTGCTTGCAAATATTCTTCACTATCGTTGTCAAGGACATAGTGCTTGAGTCTTGACTTAATCAGAATTGCTGATCCACCACATGCTCTCTCTCTCGGGTCCTTTGTATCATATAAAGTGTAACCATTTATTTTAAATAAGCTTCTTGAGGTCAAATGAGTCTCAGAAACCAACATTATATCAATATTTTTTTCCATGAGGAAGTGCTTAAGTTCATTTTTATGTTGGCGAATGCCGTTTGCGTTCCAGAAACATATTTTTAACGTGTTCATGGTTTATTAACTAATGCTTGAAGCAGTGTATTCTGCATTTGCATCATACTTGTCATATTTGTAGTAAAGTTGTTTATAGTTAGCACCAGATTCTCAATAGTAGCTTCAAGGCGACTAAAGTTAAAGCTTGAGTTTGAATTCGTTGAATTATTTGGCGGTGGAACATTTTGCGTGGGAATTGAACTAGTCTTAGCAGCATCAGCATACGATACACGTGAAGTAACTGGTTGGCTGATTTGAGCAAAAGTGTCGGAGTTCGCGTTTACTTGTAGAGCTGGAGTTAGCTTGGGTTTTTGACCCATAGCCTGTTTAACGAAAGAAAATACAGGGCACCCTCTATAGTTAGCTGTGTGATTACCTCCACAATTACTACATTTTTTTCTGCTTGATCTTTTGGCTTAGTGCAGCTAGCAGTACCATGCAATTCACCGCAGATAACACACACTGTAGGTAATTTGCAGTAAGTTTTCGTATGGCCATATTCTTGGCAATTATGGCACTGTACGGGACCTGAACGCTTACGTGGCTCTTCAACTGTGATTTTTCGATGTAAGAGATACTTTACGTTATAAACTGGATGGGCTTCATTTTTTTTTAATTGTATGTCATTCGGCTCCAGTTCAACCCGAAATAGGGGTTGGGGGACCTTTTCTCTATTAAATATGTTGGTAACATTTTTTACCTTGAATCCTTGGTCGACAAGTGCACATTTTACTTCTTCGGGTTCAACATATGAATCTATGCCCTTTAATACTATCTGTAGGCCTTTAGCACTCTTAAGTTGGTATGTGTAAAAATTTGTTTTATTTTTTTCGAATTCACTAACAATTTTTCGGAAATCTTTTTTTATTATATATTTGGATTTTAGTTTCATCAATATTACCTCGTTTAATTGGAATGATGTGAAAAGTATTTTCACCAATGGTCGACAGTAGTTTTTTTATAAGCGCGTTAGAATTTTTTTCTCTCAGATAAATAGGTGGTGGCTTAAAAGACTTTTGCGATGATGTAGAGGGCTTGTCGTCGGTGTCTTGCAATAATGAAAAACGATTTTGACGATTGGTAGATGATGCGCTGTTATCCCTAGACATCTTTGGAGCAGATGAAATTTTTGAAGAATTTGGGCTTCGCCCACGCTTTACCACTGTTATATATCTGTCCATTCCCACTTGTACCTTGGGTTTTGAGCTACTGTTATCTGTAGTGATAACTTGGTTTAGTGATGAAGGCGAGTCCGATGCGGATGATATCGCAGACTTAAATGAAGAAGTACTAGGCAATGGTAATATTAACGATTCACTAGTTGGCATTGGACAAAGCGAAGTTGATCGCTGACGAAAAATTGGCTTTGCCGTTAAAAAAAGATTTTCATCAGATTTATTATTTATATTTTTTTCATTAAGAGTTTCAGAACTCACAGTAAAATAAGCATTTCTGCCGTTAGAACTCACTTCAAAATTTTTTTCCTTTGAGGTACTCATACAGAGTATTATTCCTCAAGGGAACTTTGTTTGTGTTTACGGTTTTTTTTTTTGGTTTTTGCTATTTCTTGCTATGTAAAAAATATTAGTAAGGCCAATAAGCTTATTTATCAAGGTGAATATGTATTACGAATATTTTTTGTATAATTTTTGATTTTGTTGTTTTTTATATTTGTTTCGTATGTATGTATGTAAAAAAAATCCGCTTTAATGTCTCTTCACTATGAAGGTTCAACGAGAACTGATGCATATTTATGGCAAAAAATATTTCTGTCTCATTATGATGCGTAAAATGGAATGATTGAAGATGAGTATCGGCATTTGACTATGTGTGTATGTTGTATATTTATGTGTGTACGTATGTTAATTAATTTACGCAAAGTTTATTATTATTATTAATCACAGTTAAGCTTTGACTTACTTATATAAAGTGTACTATAGACTTGTGGTGGTTCTGATGTAATTTTGTCGTCATCACAAAGCTACATTTGCTACATGCCGTGTACTAGTAACATAGATATGTACATGCAAATATTCACATGCTTACAGATTTGCTGCCTCAGAAAATGTGTTCAATTCGGCTAAAATTGTCACATTTGTATTTCGGAACAAAATTTTGTATCAAAAGTTTACGGCATGTAGCCACTACTAGTAATTTTAAAAAATGTAGCCAACATGCTGAAAATGTCCGTGACGTCATCGCCACATATGCATGTGGCTTTTTACATGCCGTGTACTTAAGGCATGCGAATAAAATTTAGCTTTTCAAATATTTTTCATTCCAAATGATATTTTACATTCCAAATGATTTGATTCGAGAAATAAGAAGTACAACCAATAATAAAATAAGAAGCATCACCTTGAAAAATATTACAGGTAAAAATAGGGTTGCCAGTTTTGAAATCGTAGAAATCAGTACATGAGAGAAAAAAAATCAGTACAATTGAAAAAAAATCAGTACATTAATTTTTTCAATATAAAAGGCTTTAACTAGGGATGTAACTAATACTAGTTTAGCGCATGCGAATGCGAATACTACATTTTAATTTTTGCGAAAGTGAATGCAAATATTACAATAAGTTAAAAAATCACATGAAAATAAATTTATATAAGAACATGAAGTTTTATTACATACATGGATGTACTACATATCATTATCATACATAGCATTTTATTTAAACTGAGTCTTGCATTGAGCAAATATGTATTAATTTATTAAAAATATGATTTCATAAAACAGAAAGATACATACATATGTTTGTATATGAAATTAATGAGTGACACTTGTTTCGCGTGGAATTTACTACAACAATGACTAGTTAATATTAGCGGAATTCACGGTAGGTCTTGTAGATCTTTTACGTCTTGTAGCTTTGGTAATTGTTGTTGCTTTTCTTTAAATTTAACAAAACTTACTAAAGCTACAATACTTAAAAGATCTACAAGGCCAACCGTGAATTCCGCTATTGTTTGTACGAAGTAATGAATGGTGCTCAAAACATTTTTTAAAAGTTTTAACAGACTAGTCTTAAGTAGAAAATACTGCTGCCGAAAATACAATGCCTTTTCTTTTTAAAAAAATTAAATAGGTATATTTCTAAAGACCGCTGGACGTTAGTTTAATTTTGATGCTCATGAGAACTTTTTTATAGAAAAGCTTTCTGATAAAGCTTTGAAGAATGCCTTATTTATAAGTCAGCTACGTCCAAGCCATGTGCACAATGTGCAAACTTTTATAAGGAGTTTTTTGTGCTTTCACATCGACGAGATGACAACTTTCTTAAATAAAATTACTTGCCTTGTTAAAAATTGTTTGCAGTTCGTTCAAAAATGCCAACTATGCACAGATATTGAGCAGTTGCAAAGCATGTGCAACAGTTGATCACGCATACGCAGAAAAAATTCGCAGAACTTCTGCATAAATTTGCTGAATCTACGAACGTACCCTATATTTATCTTTTTCATGCTGGCTTAAAATAATTTTCGTGTTTTTGACGTTTGTTAATGGCAAACTTTTTTCGTAAAAGAAGTACAAAATTTTTTTGTCTTATATATTCGCATACATTTTAGCATATGCAAATAGCAAAAATAAGCGAAAAATTTGGAAATGCGAATATTCGTTACATTCCTAGCTTTAACCATTCTTAAAACAAAACATGAATTCAATGTATACTTTGTACCAAGGCATATGTAATTAATAAAATTAATATTATCAAAAAAATTTTCGAAAAAGAAACTTTAAATTCATTATTTGCATGTATCAGAAATCACTTATAGCAAATCTTTCTTGCAAATTTAAATTAAAAAAATCTCAATAAAATTAACATTAACATTAACTTAAACTAAAATTTATATGATCTCTGACAGTTTTGGCAGAATTTGCTTGAGCATTATATGGATACCACTTTGAAAATAAATTCGCCTTAAAGCGAACGTAAAATAAAGATCACTTTTGATTCAAAGAAAATAAATAAACACTATGACAGGCTTTCTTATACATTGATCATAATTAATATATTGTTACGTTTTTCTCTCTATAAAAACGCTTTTCCGTAGATCCGAAGATTTGCAAATGAATACAAGAGCCGAGTGTAGTAATTAGGGTTAAGAATGATACAAGTTTTATTTACAAATACACGTATACTAAATTACTCAAGAGCTTAAATACCTAATACAACTTAAACTAATAAATTACACACAAATATTCACAACTGGTTACCACTACGCCTTCCTCGCTGTAGTTTACACACGTCTCTTAGCTGGCTGCGCAAGTAAACACGTGACACCTCTTTGTCTACTGCTCGTCACTTACGAGACTCACTCTGCCGTCACTCACAGTTGATACACCAATACTTCTTTGTCTGCTGCTTGTCACACACGGCACTCACTCTGCCGACACTCACAGTTGATACACCAATAAAGACTCACTGGCTTTACTTACACCCTTATACACGTCTATTCGCTGCGCTGTTCCCTTTACTCGTCGACACGATAGACTCCACAATAATCTCAATACCACGACAGACTATTATTAATTCACAACTAAATTATCAACTGTCTAACGAGTTCTTAACTTCACTAGTTTCTGATTAGCACTACATAACTATAACTGTTCGCGACTGACTTACAACTGCAACTAACTCACTCATTGGATGCGTCACCTCTATTTATATTTCACAGAAATTCCACTAGAAGTTTCAAGCAATGTCTAGACGATCATTATCATCTTATATGCTGCCTAATTAAGTTCATGTGGTAACTATGTACATACATGTGTATATGCGTACGTGTGTACATCATTAACTAAGCAACACACGGTGGTTGTTTATCTCTTGCTTTTCGTTTGAATTGGCATGTATGTATGTGTACAAATATGTGAATCTTCTTAATAAGCAGACGCTTTTTGTTGTTGTTGTTGCTTTTGCTTGTTTAATCAAGCTAGGCATGCTTATTTAGTTGTTGGCTACTTTCTAGACTATTCTTTGCTTTGACCCTGTAGGAATATTTTCGCGTAGCATTTACATTAACCCTGTTGGAATATTTTTGTGTAATGCTACTTAACATTGTTGACGGCTATTTTCGTAACAATATAAAAACAGTACATACATGAAAAAAATCAGTACATTTGCGTACTGATTTGCTAGTTATGCATAAATCAGTACTTTAAACAAAAATCAGTACATGTACTGACAAAATCAGTACGACTGGCAACCCTAGGTAAAAATAAACATTCCGCATTCTTGCGGGATTTATGTATTTCTTTATTCATAAATGAAAATTCCAAATGACTTGATTCACGCAAAACGATGTGCACCAAAAATATACACAAAATAGAACACATTGAAAAATATTACAGGTAGCAATTAACATACCGCATTTTTGCGGCAATTATTTTTTACTCATAAATGAAAATTCCAAATGACCTGACTGCTAACGATTTCTTGGAATGAAATTGATCCTTTTGAGCGCGTTTCCTTTGTTGTTGTAGAATTAGCACACAAAATTCTAGGTAAATAATAAAACCATCCCTTAAAAACATATGTATGTATATGTATGCGCCTCGATGTGAATTCGCACTGATATTTTTGTTATTTGTATTGCATTCCAGTAACAAATAAATAAAAAATGGACACTTGTGGGAGATTAACAAAAAAAAAATGCTTTTAAACCTAACAAACCAAAAAAAAAACAAAAATAATGAAATCAAATGTGCCCTTAATTATGAAAGTGGTCTAAATGTATAGTACACGGCATGTAAAAAGCCACATGCATATGTGGCGATTACGTCACGGAAATTTTCAGCATGTTGGCTGCATTTTTTAAAATTACTAGTAGTGGCTACATGCCGTAAAATTTTGATACAAAATTTCGTTCGAAAATACAAATGTGACATATTTAGCCAAGTTGAATACATTTTCTAAGGCAGCAAATTTGTAAGCATGTGAATATTTGCATTTACATATGTTACTAGTACACGGCATGTAGAAAATGTAGCTTTGTGATGACGTCAAAATTATGTCAGAACCACATGCGCATGTAAAAAGCCACATGCGTATGTAGCTATGACGTAGAGTTGCCAGTTTTGAAATCGTTGAAATCTGTACATGACAGAAAAAAATCAGTACAATTGAAAAAAAATCAGTACATTAATTTTTTCAATATAAAAGGCTTTAACCAGGAATGTGACTAATACCAGTATAGCGCATGCGAATGCGAATACTACTTTTAAATTTTTGCGAAAGCGAATGCAAATATTACAATACGTTAAAAAATCACATGAAAATAAATTTATATAAGAACATGAAGTTGTATTACATACATGGATGTAATACATATAGCATTTTATTTAAACTGAGTCTTGCATTGAGCAAATATGTATTAATTTATTAAAAATATGATTTCATAAAACAGAAAGATACATACATATGTTTGTATATGAAATTAATGAGTGACACTTGTTTCGCGTGGAATTTACTACAACAATGACTAGTTAATACTGTTTGTTTTTCAAATTAAGACTATTCTTAAGTAGAAAATACTGCTTCCGAAAATACAATGCCTTTTCTTTTTCAAAAAACTAAATAGGTATATTTCCAAACATCGCTAGACTTTAGTTTAATTTTGATGCTTATGAGAACTTTTTTATAGAAAAGCTTTCTGATAAAGCTTTGAAGAAGTCAGCTACGTCCAAGCCATGTGCACAATGTGCAAACTTTTATAAAGAGTTTTTTGTGCTTTCACATCGACGAGATGACAACTTTCTTAAATAAAATTACTTGCCGACTTAAAAATTGTTTGCAGTTCGTTCAAAAAGGCCAACTATGCACAGATATTGAGCAGTTGCAAAGCATGTGCAACAGTTGATCACGCATACGCAGAAAAAATTCGCAGAACTTCTGCATAAATTTGCTGAATCTACGAACGTACCATTTATGTATATTTTTCATGCTGGCTTAAAATAATTTTCGTGTTTTTGACGTTTGTTAATGGCAATTTTTTTCGTAAAAGAAGTACAAAATTTTTTTGTCTTAAATATTCGCATACATTTTAGCAAATGCAAATAGCAAAAATAAGCGAAAAATTTGCAAATGCGAACATTCGTTACATTCCCAGCTTTAACCATTCTTAAAACAAAACATGAATTCAATGTATACTTTGTACCAAGGCATATGTAATTAATAAAAATAATATTATCAAAAAAATTTGGGAAAAGAAACTTTAAATTCATTATTTGCATGTATCAGAAATCACTTATAGCAAATCTTTCTTGCAAATTTAAATTAAAAAAATCTCAATAAAATTAACATTAACATTAACTTAAACTAAAATTTATATGATCTCTGACCGTTTTGGCAGAATTTGCTTGAACATTATATGGAAACCACTTTGAAAATAAATTCGCCTTAAGGCGAACGTAAAGTAAAGATCACTGGTGATTCAAAGAAAATAAATAAACACTATGACAGACTTTCTTATACATTGATCATAATTAATATACAAAAACAGTACATAGGGCATATGCCAAACGGTAGAAAAGTACTATGGTTAAAAAAATTTTGCCTGTGGGGAAAAAATTTCATATTTCTGCTGTGCCAAATGATATCTTTTTTGACAATGTAAAATTTTGACAAATTCGCTTTAGCATAGAAAAAAGCTGATGAAACAATTGCTGCGGCAGCGGTTTTGCTTCGCCTGACTACAAGGCGCCGGCTACAACAAATTTTTAAGATGACATTTTTATATAAAACAATATTCTTGTAGCAATAAATTATATAATATTGTATATATGATGAAACATTTTTCGCAAACTAAAATAAACAATGATTTTTTTCACAGTCTAATTAAACCAAAAGACTTAAAAATCTTTGTATTGGGCGACGGCTCGAAGCGACGGCGTTGGATTTAAATTTTATGATACCATGCTTTTTATTGCAGCTTGTCAAAAATTTACCTGTTGTGTCAAAATTTCATCTCCGTGAAGATAACAAACTTTTGAACAAACTTTTCTTGTTTTCTCAGAGCCCAAAAATAATCCTCTCTTATAAATAGAAAATTTAGTATTTTCGGCTTTGCTGGCTGCAACCAGTAGTGCTGCCAAGTTAAAAAATGTATTTCTGCACAAAATTTTTAATTTATATGGCAACAACATAAAATTGGTTGTTAATTTAGTACTAATTTTAATACCTTTTTTGCTTTTCAACAAACTCTGTACCTTTTCAACAAACTTTTTACTGAGTTTTCGGCCTATAATTCCTAAACGGGTGAAATAGGAACAGAAAAATTAAGCAATTTTGAAAAATTTTTAGCAAAAAGTTAAATTTAGTGCAAAAAAACAGTGATCTAACATTAAAACAAATAATAATAAAATATTGTGAAAATTTTCATTAAATAAACTCTTGTAAATTTAAGTACAGAGAGGTAAAAAACGAGATAAGCTGGAGGTATTTTTGGCCAATCTTTTCCAGTGTGAAGAATCCTGTCGCGCCGGAGGTGATATTTTAATTTTTTACACATAATTGTAACACAAAAATAAAGTTTATTTATTTAAATTTAATTAAATCCGTAGAGAATATCGTTTTTCGTTGCCATTAAATAGGTATGTATGTCAACTTTTTATACTGTTCTACCTGTAATAAACGAAATAAAAATCGCATTTCAGTACAGAAAATCAAAACAAACTGTTTAGTTCATTAATTAAACCTTCTTTCATTTAATACTTGCATTATTTATTGAATTAATCACTTTTTAAGGCTAAACAAACAAAAATTGAAAACGCTCCGCCACTAAAATAACAACTTACAAAAACGTAGTTATGATCGAAATGCAAATACATAGAATCGAAAGAGAAATCGAAGAACGGAACGCAGAATACCAAAGTTGCCAAACGGAGAAACTTTCGATTCGAATCGAAATGCAGAATAGGGGTGATTAACTAAATTTGCCTGTGGAAGGCGTACAAAATGAACCATTCAAGTGGTGCTATTATTTTGACAACAACTGCATGTATGTACATATGCATGTACAATGTACATATATTTTGCAAAAAGTTCTTAATATTTTTGTGTATAGATAGTTTTAGCGTTTTTCATAAAAATTCTCGTCTATTTATATTTAAAACAAAAATAACAAAAATTAAAAATTTTAAAAACCCCCGACTTTTTTCAGAAAAGATGTTATATCTTCTAAACGGCTGGACCGATTTTTTTCAAACATAGCTAAGAACCCTCTCGATCAAGTCATATTTCAAACAGAAAAAACTAAATGAAAATCGGTCCAGCCGTTTGGCCTGTACGTGGACACAGACAGACACACAGATACACAGACACACACTACAAACTTATAACACCCCTTTTTTTAGTCGGTGGTAAAAAAAAAAAAGAACTCGAAACTTGTTTTTGTTTACAATATAAACAGACTAGCGAGAATTTTTAATTGTCTTCTTTAAACTGGCATTTAGTAAGAAAAATTTTGTATGAAAATTTGTTTTTAAAAACCTTTATAAAGCCTTAATAATTTTTATAGATAAGGCTGTTAGTTTTTTAAATTTTTAAGCAACAAAATGTTATTAAATAAATAAATTGGCATTGGACACATTGTTGGCTATGTTGTTGGTGTTAGCAGCATTTCTTCCTACCGTTATTAATATTCTGCATTTATTTTCGATAGTTTTAAGTAAGTAAAGATTTGGCTTTCGATTTACGCTAGAGTAGAAATTTTTAATTATAGTATTTTATTTTCAAAGTTATTGTAATTTAACTTACATTATCCGACTCTACAGTAGTAAAGCAGCTCTGGGCGAGTCAACATCACGCGTCGTTGGCAATTATTTCTTAAATGCAACCAGGCCACTGTTGTTTATTGGCCTTCGACAGTTTTGCGTCTCACTCGCACTGGTTGACTGATCTGCCACGGAATACAGTATAATCGTGCGGTTCTTTTGTGGAATATCCTTAACAACCACGTTGCTACTTCCTATGTGAAGGCATAGGTTGTGTCGTTCTCTAAGGTTCCAAAATTTTCATGCAGATTGGCCATTTTATACATAGAAACACCTTTGGCATAACCCACACCACATGCTTTACTGTAACATTTTATGGCACGTTAAAATCTATCTAGTTTTTCATAGAGACCTATGAAATGACTTATGACCTAAAATGAAAATAATTTAAGAAAGCATGTATAAAAATATTATATGTGTACATATCTAATATGGATCGAATCAACATTTAAAACTTACCATAAAACTTGTCATAACCATCCAAACGTCCCCGGGAGTATTCAGATTTTATAGTTGCTAACAAATGTGCCAAATCTTTTACGTGGCCCGAATCATTAAGATTCGACTGGTCTGTAGTTGAGTCCAATCTACGCTTTTCCAACCCCATAAATGTAACGTAGAGATGCAGAAATCTAGGCTTTCGATTCGGCATTACGCACCAAATACAAAATACGCACCAAATACAAATAAATTTACAATCACTAGTTGAGGAACACTACTGGCCTTTAAATATACAATTTTAACATAAGAATCACCGCTCTTTTATACAAATATTTATGATTTATTAAAAATACCAGAGGATCAGAGAACGAAGCCGATCGGCTGCGAGCCGACTTGAAGCCGCCGCCGACAATTATTTCTCACAATGAGCCGCCGCCGATGGCTCCGACTCGCATCGGCTTAAAATGTGAGCCGAATGTACCGGCTAAGCCGACCCACAGGCAGAGAACGAAGCCGACTTGAAGCCGCCGCCGACAATTATTTCTCACAATGAGCCGCCGCCGATGGCTCCGACTCGCATCGGCTTAAAATGTGAGCCGAATGTACCGGCTAAGCCGACCCACAGGCAGAGAACGAAGCCGCCTTGAAGCCGCCGCCGACAATTATTTCTCACAATGAGCCTCCGCCGATGGCTCCGGCTTGCATCGGCTTAAAATGTGAGCCGACTGTACCGGCTAAGCCGACCCACACGGCTCAGCCTATTTTTTTTATATTTCGTTGTTGTAATCTTAATTGCGAATAAATTGCAAACATATCAATCTGGTCAAAATAAGCATCACTGGACTTGAAATGTACTCGAGGATGCCACCTAGTAAAGTAGATTCCCCTGGCAAACGTGTAGATATTGTACTCCTTATTGTTTACACCTTCTACTCTGCTTCTATACCTAACGCTGCAGCCACACGTTCAATATAATGCTTTCAATTTCATTACACGTATTGTGTGTCAAAATTCCTTGAAATTCATAGCTGTGTCACAAATTGATGGTCAATTTCATTTTTTAAATGTTACCGATGAAGAAACAACTCAAATTGGTAGCTTCTATCAATCAATCTTTAAATTGAAAATTAAATTGCCATATAAATAGATAGGTTAATATGAAAGAAATCTAGTTGTCAATTTAAAAAGTTTGAGTGTGGTAGTAAAACAAATATGAGTCTATTGCAAACTGAATGGAATTGAAAGGCAAACTGTTAACTTTTTAAATAACCTGAAATGCTATTATAACTTGAAGCTACGACTGCACTGTTAAAAAGAATGCACTTTATATGGTTTGGAGCAATTTTCCGTAGTCCTATGTGGAACATTGTTGTCAGATCTTTCGTTACACTACATCTATAGCTGATATTTGTTCTTCATGACAAATTTTATATAACATAAACAAAATTATTTTTCCATATAATACTATGTTCACATTTAGGTGTTTAACGTTTCATGATCATGAGACATCATTCAAAATTAACAACACAGTTAATAATCAAACATAATAAGGCCGCAACTTCAGGAATAATCGTTGTCAAATTAACAAAGCCACTAACAAAAATCTACGGCAGTAACTTCAAATGCTCTCTAAGTTTTTTTTATTTTCTTTTGTGCTTATTTTTCTTTATAGTTTTGTTCACAAAATGTATGAAATTTATTGAAAAACGCTGACAAAATAAAATAGATTCTATCTATCCACTGTTTTCTGTTGCTAGTTTTTTGTGTCCATTTTTATGGAAAGTGTGTTTATGCCGCAATTCTATTTGAGCATTTAGAAGTAAAATACAACATTAAAAATACAACTTTTTAACCTCTGATAAACAATATGACGCTTAATTCGATAAAAATGTTTGATGTGCTTGCCGATAAAAAAATTTTATGCAGCAGTGATGCCAGAAAATTTATGATTTTTCATCTATTTTATAGCGATTATTTTTCTGACGAATAAGTTACATGCTTCATATTTCTGTGATCGTTTATACAAAAATATTAAGCTAAATTAAAAATATGTAAACATGTTACACCTCTTGCCCTCACTTTATCTAACCCTACGTCTACACCTGATATATTCTAAACATTAAAAATGTCAAACTCCATATAGGAAAAAGAGCCAACATAAAAAAATATTTTTCCATTTAAGTTTGACTCAGAATCAGAATGATTCTATGTAAATCTAAAACTGAATATTTTAGTACTTTTGATGCTTTTCAAGATGCTATAACTTGGAAACAAAAAAAAACTGCTTTAATAACCTAGGGTTTACACGTGCAAGTGAAATTTCGAAAAACTCAATACACTCCAACTATTACTACACAACTAACACAACTAGCTTATGGATATTTTGCAAATTGCCTTTCTCAGCAATATTATCAGCGGCATCCAAAATTTGCTGCTTTCTGTATAAATATGCTCTATTTTTTCTAAGCTGACTTTTTATTACCAGTCTTTTAACACCTCTCATTTGACCAACTTTTACATCATCTTTAGCATGATGCAACTCTTTTGTTCTATGAACAATCACTTCTCCCTGAGGATTTATTTTAAACCGAAAAGTGGTACAATCATTAAATTTGCAATGGGCGTACAATGTATTTTTAATTTTAATGCCACACTTAGCACTATAGAAACACAAAATACAAACATTGTTGTGTTTTGAATATTCTTCTCTTACTAAATCCTCGAGAATTTTTTTTTTTGTAATCTTACCAACATTAATATTTTTTTGTATTAAGATTAACATGAAAGAAACAGTCTTTAAAATTTGCTTTAAATTTTCTATTAAGTTTTGTGTTGTCTGACTTATCACGTATAACATTTCTATTACATTTTTCGTTCGGATTTGGAACTTTTCGGTATTTTATAAAATCAGAAACATTTTGAGAGTCATCCGTTATTTCAAACGGACCTAGGGCGTGATCCCGTTTTTTACTCTCAGATTCTAGAGTTTTCGGAGAACTTTTTAAAACAATATTTTCACTACCATGTGTAGTATCAGTAGTTTCTTCAATTTTAGGGCTTTTTTCGATGATTGTTTCATTTAAAATTTTTCTCAAGCACGTCTTAATTTCGTTAAGATAACATTCATTCTTTGTGAAGTTTTTGTTAATTTCATCTTTTATATCATAAACAAAAGACTTAAAGTCTTTCACTAAATTTTCATTTAATTTTTTATTAATTTCATTATTGTTATTCAAAATTGCAATGAATTCTGAATTTCTAATTACATATTTAGAATGTATGGGTAAACTTCCCAATTCAGAAACATTTTTCTTTTCATTAAATTCTGTTTTCTTGGAATTAGTAATGATTTCCAAATTTTCGTCAACATCAGACAATAGCGCTGATAAAAGAACTTGTTCCATTGGAAAATTTTCAAATTTCTCAGAGATTTTTTTCACAATTAGTACTATTTTTTAATAAGCCTGTATTGCTTAAATTTAAAGTTTCTAATAAAACTTCTTTTTTTTTCAATTTCAGAAATTTCGGAACTCATATACGTTATATATCTTGTTTCCAATAAGATATTATTTTCTACTTTTTTAGGCACATTTAAGTCTTTATTTCTTAAATCTAAAGTTCCCAATAAAACTTCATTTGCAGGTATTTCTAAACCTGTATTTATATTTTGTGTTTTTAATACACGCTTTGTAGCACTTGAAATGCGTTTACGAATTTTTGGAGTATTTTTTATATTGCTGTGTTTGCTTTTCTTGTCATTTAGAGTATTTATTGAATTTATTGAAATAAAGTTTCATTTGCTTTAGAACAGCTTTTTAAATTTTCTAAATTTAATATAATATTTCATAAATCTAACTTCTGCTTCCGGGCTCCTTTTATATTAGCGTCCTAAAAATTGAGAGAGAAAACAAAATATAAGAGCAGTTCTGAAATAAATAAAAAAAATAATGAATCAGAAACGAAAAGGTAATGCAAAGCATGCATAGTACTTCGTTTCTGAATTTATTATTCTTATCACAAACCATGTCCTAAGAAAACAATTAATTATTTCAATGATTTCTGTAATTCATTTTTGACATTATATTATTCATGCATGCATAGTGCAAAGGCAATCTGCTATCGAATATATTCAGCTTAAGTAAATGGAAAGTTAGCTAACAGTGTTGCCCTATTAATAGTTTAGCACAAATTAACTGGATTTCAGTGTAATGTTATATGAGTTTTTACTCATTTTAAATACATTTAAAAGCTAATTTAATAATTTTTTTCTTAAATATTCATAAATCGAGCAGTTTAATTTTTTAGACATAAATAACATTGAAACAATACGAATAAAGTTCAACACTATATGGTTCCCTTAAAATTAAAATTTTTTATGTTATGGACAACTCTGCACTAAAAGGCAAACATGCAAGTTGCAAGACAGTCGGGCATTTGTGCGAAATTTTCGTTGATAATACGTACACAGAGCTTGCATGCAAGGCACTTGCATGTGTAAACGCAGGGTAATTAAACGTCTTCGCTTTAATACCTTTCTCGGACAATTACTCTAAAAATCATGAAATTTTTGATGAGGTAATTAACCGAGGTTTACTGTATTAAGTGGGCACGCAAGAAAAAAAACAATGGGCACAAACATATGCTATACAAGCAACTTATTGTTGTTGTACTTCTCCCGCTGGGTAAACCAAGTTATTGTTAAGTAATTACCTTGTCAAAATGTACAGCTTCTAAGGTTGGTAGTGAGTGCAGCAGAGCTTTTGTTCCCGTATACGAATTTCTCTAAATTAAAAACAAAATTATATATAGATAACAAAAAATAAAATTTCATTTGAACTTACCCTGATGATGGATCAGATGTGGATTTTTGTTTAAAGTGAGGCCAAGTTTCTAATGTATTTAGATTGCTAAGAATGCTACCAGACTTCAACGAAGCCATAAACTTAGAAATAGGGCTGTCACACTGTCGCCTAATAGTTAAAAACTCAAATCAAAATCGTCAAGTTATTTGTGAAAAGTCTTCACACAAACAATCAAGTTTAAAAAAACAAACAATAGCTTTTTTCTTTACAAAGTTAAAAAAGAGGTATAGGTACAATATTATAGTTTGAAGATAATTAAATAGTATAATAATAGTCATTTAAAGTTCTTTTGACGATTTTACGCACTAACCTCGACGATGTTAGATAAAATTTGTCTGGCAACCAGACTGAAAACCTGTATGTTGTCTGGCAGCACGTTTTCCAAAACAAAAGAGAGCGCATCAATTCCTGCACATCTTGCAGGTTTGCTCTCTCAATTTGTCAATGGCCGAAAAAAAGTTTGTTATCTTCTCGCGGGTATTAATAAATAGTTTCTTCTTTTTCACAATTTTATGGTTTCAGTTCAAATTTAAAAACAATATGTGTTGACAATATATGTACATACGTATGTATGTAAATAATTTTTGACATCCCAAGTATACAAATGTACAAGAAGCAAAAAATAGTCACCTGAGCCGTCAAGATCACCTGTTATTAATTCGCCTTGCCTGATACGTCTACCTCAAGGCGTATTCAGTAACAGGTGACCTTATCAGCCCGGCTGATTATCAGCTGTGGATGCAAAATTGAGCAATTTGAACCAAAATGTCAAAATTTGCTCAGAAATCTTTTGACCGATTGGTTTTGTAGCATAGCAATTTGCATGTTGTTTTCTGTGTTGTAAAATTGTTGTACTGATAAGGTCACCTGATACTGAATTCGCCTTGGTTTACCTGTTTGATATGCCTTGATGTGCCTTGTAGCTGAAGAATATCAAAAACTTCAATTTTGTTTTGGGTTTAGTACAATTATTTTTGTGCTTTTAGCATTCTTCGGTTCTTTACACAGCTATGGTTGCCATATTTTTGTATAACAAATCCTTACGCATTCAGCTGTATAATTACACGAATTCATATGAATTCGCCTTGATTACACCATGCTTTGTGCAGTAGCCCCCAGGGCATAGACTAATATTCTGTGCCACAGGGATATCATGAATATAATTCCGCGTGGAATCTGTTTTCCAATTAAAATTTTTTGTTTTCCCATATATTCAGGGCTATCATGAATAAAATTCCGCGTGAAATTTTTCACGGGGAATAATTCCAACTAATAGCAAGCAATAGGGGAAACAAAAAATTATAATTGGAAAAGGGAGAAATTTCACGTGGAATTTTATTCATGATAGCCCTGATTACTTGCTATTAGTTGAAATTGTTCCCTGGTAAAATTTCACGGGGAATTTTTTTCATGATAGCCCTGATTGAGTCTAGTGCCCTTTTACATTTGCGAAGATGCAGTGTGTAGTACATAGCATAGACTACTTAATTAGACACGACACAGGCGAATTCAAGATAATTCGCTTTACCACGATTTTGCGGTAGAGATGGCAAATATGACTAATTTCTATGCCTTTCTCTATCATATTATCTTGGTAAAATGACATTTAGTTATTTACCAAATAAAAATTTTCTTGGCAGTAATTGGCGCAAATTGGATAAAAAATGAATTTGCGCCAAAATCCTTGCCAAAGTTGGTAATTTGTGGACAAAATTTAGTACATTATTTCGTCCACATATTACCAACAGTGAGAAAAGTGCACAAAACAAAACTGATGGTGAAAAAATTATTAATATATACTTAGGAGCATCACACAGCAAAAGTGAAAATTTAAGTATATATTTATTTTTTATTTTAGTTATTTATTATCAATTTTAGGCCCAATAATCGACTTCTCAATTAAGTGTCATTTAGCTAATAGCCACTTAATTTTAAGTTGCACTTAATTGCAGTTTAATTTTTTCAGTCGTAAAATTAAATGATCACTTAAATACTATGAAAGTGTGGTAGCACTGTGAAATGTCGATAGTTCTAAAAGAAAATAGATGTTTAATGTAAGTAAATAAGAAAGTTAAGTATCAACATGTAGAAAATTAAAGGTAGAATTAGTAAAATCGTATCGTGATGTTGCGTGTCAGCTGACAAAAACCGTACAATATACAATTCATGTTACTAGTTATAAAATATGTGGTGGTAGCACTGCTGACGTAGGAATCTGCAGAAAACAGATTTTTCTGTAGCGAATGTCAAAAACGCCGTATTTAATGCCAGACAAAAAAAATGTGCTGTGTAAACTGTTACATTTTTTATAACTTGTGCACAAAGTTGAACGATACGGCAAGCTGTAAAGTAGAATGATACGAATTTACTAATTCTACCTTAAAACTGCATAAACAGATCGCGAAGCTGTTCGGCGCATAACCGGCTTAACAGCCGCCGCCGAATTTTGTCTCGAAATTACGTCGCTGCCGATGCATGCGGCTGTGATGGGCGCACGGCTCAGCCGACCACTCTTATATGAAATGTAACTGGCAAAATTTTCTTGCCAAAATACTATGTTTATTCATTTTTAATTTTTTTGATTAAAGAATTCTAATTGTTTTTTCGTGAATTTACAGAAAATATACAAGTATGTACGCAGATTTTTTATACGAAAAATATGTTTTCTTGTATCGTCTATATTTGTGTGTAGTTTTGTTGAGATATGGATCACGAAATGTACGATAATTTCCAAATACATAATAAAGACTAATTGAAATTTATTTGCTGGTGGTCCAGCATGTCTATATACATACGTATTTCATTGACGCTTCAACCAAATCATCAGTAGACATTACGTCCCTATTTACACTATGCAAGTCTTATTGCTAAGCTGATTAGTTTATTATTTTTATTTCTCTCTCCCTGAAACTAATCAGCTTAGCAATAAGACTTGCGCAGTGTGATTTGGGACTAACCACAAATTTTAAACACTCACAAACCTATTACTTTATGCATAGACTTTCAAAAACTTTATAAGAATTCATAAAATAATAATACTTTTGAAAATCACAAAAGAAAAAATAAGCTTAGTAGGCTTTGAAACTGACACAAAATCCAGCAAATAATTTATATTCAGGTGAACTCATTCTATTTTTCTACATCCTTATACAATTAGAAATCCATTGGATAACAATAAAAGTATTTACAAGGCTAAATGAAAAATAAAAAATTAATTGAACTTTAAAGAAAATTTATTGTTTGACATATTGTCAGAAGTGTACATGCTGGTAGTCCAGCATGTCTATGTATATACGTGTTTCATTGGCGCTTCAACCTAATCATCAGTAGACTTTAACCAAAGCCTACGAAGCTTATTTTTTCTTTTGTAATTTTCAAAAGTATTATTATTTTATGAATTCTCATATAGGTTTTGAAACTCTATGCATAAAGTAAGAGGTTTGTGACTGTTTAAAATTTGTGGTTAAAGTCTACTGATGATTTGGTTCAAGCGCCAATGAAATACGTATATGGACATGCTGGACTACCAGCAAATAAATTTCAATTATTTTATGTACACTTCTGACAATATGTCAAATAATAAATTTTCTCATAACAAAGATTAATAAACTGGTATGTGATGTTTGATTCTTATATTATTAGATGATACATATTTGGTCCAATTATAACGAGGCTATGTTATTACACACATTATTATGCACATCGGCTTCGTGCTCTGTGGATAAAAACACATTTTATGACATAGACTACTTAATATAATAATAAATTCATAGACTACTTAATAATAATAATACACCCGCAAACAAATCCATTTAAGAAGGACGAAGCAACTTTAGGCTTTGGTGGCATAAGTAAATGTATTTTTGTTTCAAACTATTAAAAAAATTGATTAATTAAATCAGTATATAATCCAATTTTTTTTGTTTACGCATGTGTGTAGTGCAGAGTTATTTTTGTAATCATTTAATAAAATAATAAAATAATAAAAAATTTTATATTTATTTATTAAAAAAATGAAAAACAAAAATTAGAAACAATTCCTTATTTTTGAAGATTTTATTACTTCAAATTGGGGTGAGTATACGCTGAAGAAAGGAATAAGAATTGCCTGCAATTGATTTGGATCCCCTATTATTAAAATAACTTATTTCTGTTCCAAGTTAATACAAAAGTTTTAAAGAAAATCATTTATTTTCATAAAAAGTTATTACTTTTCCAATATAAATTTAATTTAATGCAAAAACAATTCTAAAATTGGATCTATAGTGGACCTTTAAAGTTTCGGTACACGTCCCAATTTTTTAATAATATTGTTACGAAAATAGCCGTCAACAATGTTAAGCAACATTACACAAAAATATTCCAACAGGGTTAATGTAAATGCTACGCGAAAATATTCCTACAGGGTCAAAGCAAAGAATAGTCTAGAAAGTAGCCAACAACTAAATAAGCATGCCTAGCTTGACTAAACAAGCAAAAGCAACAACAACAAAAAAAGCGTCTGCTTATTATGAAGATTCACATATTTGTACACATACATACATGCCAATTCAAACGAAAAGCAAAAGATAAACAACCACCGTGTGTTGCTTAGTTAATGATGTACACACGTACACATATACACATGTATGTACATAGTTACCACATGAACTTAATTAGGCAGCATATAAGATGATAATGATCGTCTAGACATTGCTTGAAACTTCTAGTGGAATTTCTGTGAAATATAAATAGAGGTGACGCATCCAATGAGTGAGTTAGTTGCAGTTGTAAGTCAGTCGCGAACAGTTATAGTTAGTGCTAATCAGAAAGTAGTGAAGTTAAGAACTCGTTAATCAGTTGATAATTAAGTTGTGAATTGATAATAGTCTGTCGTGGAATTGAGATTATTGTGGAGTCTATCGTGTCGACTGGAGTAAAGGGAACAGCGCAGCGAATAGACGTGTATAAGGGTGCAAGTAAAGCCAGTGAGTCTTTATTGGTGTATCAACTGTAAGTGTCGGCAGAGTGAGTGCCGTGTGTGACGAGCAGTAGACAAAGAGGTGTCACGTGATTACTTACGCAGCCAGCTAAGAAACGTGCGTAAACTACAGCGAGGAAGGCGCAGTGGTAACCAGTTGTGAATATTTGTGTGTAATTTATTAGTTTAAGTTGTATTAGTTTATATAAGCTCTTGAGTAATTTAGTATAAGTGTATTTGTAAATAAAACTTGTATCATTCTTAACCCTAATTACTACACTCGGCTCTTGTATTCATTTGCAAATCTTCGGATCTACGGAAAGGCGTTTTTATAGAGAGAAAAACGTAACAATATTAACATTTATCATAATTGACTTAATCGAATCAGATCTTTCTGGGTAAGTAGTTTTAAAAAGAAAAGATATTTAAAAATAGTCCAGTCATAACCATAAGCAAGTGGTGATGTACGTAAACCTTTTGGCATTATTTATGATGATATTAAAATTTTTTAAATGTCTCTTTTATTTCTAAAACTACTGACCCAAAAAGATCTGGCTCGATTAAGTTAATTATGCTAGTTAATAGCAGTATTAAAAAATTTGAAGGTGTACTGAAACTTTATATGTCCACTGTATAACTTGTTTTGCTTTAAATAATGTTTAAAGATAAAACAAATAAACTAATCAAATTCACGTTTGCGATGTAACTTTCTTAAATGATGCATGCAACTGAAAGAAAAAAAGTTAATTAATAAATCTGCATTCATACATATTAAAAAAAATACCTTGGCCTTGAATTTCGTCCGAAGCTGATCCAGGTAGGCAGCTTTATGTTCTCTGCAAACAAGTTTTATGATGTTCCCCTTGCAAACAAAATGTTTGATTTTGCGTTTTCTTGTTTATAGTACCTACTTTAACTTGAGACAAAAATAGCACTTTTCATTAACCCTAGAATATCATACTTATTTTTATATCGCAAACGTCATACTTCGTCGAATCGACTACGACCTATTTCAAGAGCCAATAAAAAACGTCTTGAGCAAAAATAAGTACGAAAATAGATTTATTATTGATATTTAGCTAGTTTTTAATTATCATATAACGAAATTCATATATTTCTTTTAATCGTTTAACGTAAAATTAACATTTCACAGACTTCTATCAATTGGCATTTTTTCTTAAAACAGCATTTATAGCATCAATTGTATGATAACGCTATACGAAAAACGAAACAAAAACAATCACAAAAAATATGTTTTAAATCGAAAATAAAATCGCGCGTCGTCATTTCGACGAAGTATGATAGTGCAGGGTTAAATAAAAAGCCGTTTTACGCGCTCCAGAACTGTTTATAAAAGATTCAACTTTTGTTTTATAGGTATAAAACCTTAGTTCTATAATTAAAAAACCATTTTACTGCATGTTTTCCAAAAAAGTTAATTTCCTTAACTAAAAATACAATTTTAATAATGCTATTTTTAAATTTAAATTTTATTTTCATATGTGAACGTCAACAAGGAAACCTGGAAGAAACTAAATAAAATGTAGCAGCTACTATTCGACCCCTAAAAACTATACTGGAGAAAAGAATACAGCTCCCAAAAGAAATCCATTTAAGAAGGACGAAGGAAAACAACTTTAGACTTTTGTGGCATAAGTAAATGTATTTTCGTTTCAAATTATTAAACAAATTGATTAATTAAATCAGTATATAATCTAATTTTGTTTTTGTTTACACATGTATGTAGTGCAGAGTTATTTTTGTAAACATTTAAGATAATAAAAAATTACATATTTATAGTTACTAAAAAAATAAAAATTAAAAACAATTCCTTATTTTTTCAAGATTTTATTACTAAATACAAACAAGGGTGAGTATACGCTCAAAAAAGGAAGAATAATTGCCTGCAATTGATTTGGATCGCCTAGTATTAAAATAACTTATTCTATTCCAAGTTAATACAAAAGTTTTAAAGAAAAAAGGTATTAGTTTTTCAATATAAATTTAATGCAAAAACACTGACTCGATTAAGTTAATTTGCTAGTTATTAGCATTATTTAAAAGATTTGAAGGTGTACTGAAACTTTATAGGTCCACAGTGTAACTTATTTTGTTTTAAACAATTTTTATAGATAAAACAAATAAACTAATCAAATTCATGTTTGCGATGTAACTTTCTTAAATGATGCATGCAACTGAAAGAAAAAAAAATTAATTAATAAATGTGCATTCATACATATTAAAAAAAAACTTACCTTGCATTTTGTCCGAAACTGATCCAGGTAGACAGCTTTATGTTCTCTGCAAGCAATAGTTTTATGATGTTTCCCTTGCAATATTTCAAGCAACATATCATTGATCTTACTAGCCAAAGATGGACGCATATGTTTGATCATTGGGTATATATGTTCGACCAGTATTTGTTTCTGATCTTGTTGCATTTACCAACAAAGAATATCTCACATTATTTGGGCAACAATTTACAGTCAGTAGCTGAGGAATACCACTGGCTTTCAATTACACACTTTAATATGTTAAAAACACATATATTTTTACAAATATGTATTTTCCTCTAATTCTTTAATAAAAAGATGTGAGTCATAATTTGAGTAATTGTGAAAGTAAACTGGTATAAACTTGGGGATTCGGTAATTTAAATTACAGTTATCGTGGGCTGCACCTCTATATTTACCGCTAATGTGGCAATGATCTCTAACGCGATCTTTACATAGAAATTTTTGACAAATATGACAATTCAACGCACTATAAAAATTATAAATATCAGAAGGGGAAGGGGGGACATCAATTTTTTTGATGCCCCTTAAAGCTCAGAATTGCATCCGGACCTGAAGGCATAGTAGTTACAATTTTGACGCATTCTGCCTTATGATTAGTCATTCCACTCTCGTTGTGAGTATATTGTAGACAGCTATTGCAGATTCATCAAAAATCTGTGAATGATAAAAAAATAGAAAAATATATATAAGTTTATAAATAAAATGTAGATATTCTATAAAATATGTATAACAAGTATATGTATTCTTAAATTAAAGTGTTGTATAATTTTCTAACTTACCTTAATATGTTCTTTATCAATATGTAGTGATGAGTTTCACCATTTTCTAAAAGCAGTAAGTTGACATGGTGCACTTTCTCGTCCTTGGTCACATAATAAGGACCAATGATTTGATCTGCTTCCTCATCATACATAAACACATTAACGCTTATTATCGGATTATTTACCTCGAACTCCTTAATTCTGTTTAGTGCTAATGGGTATGCTAAATTTTTAAAATTTAGCGCTACACCATTTCGCGTAGAAATCATGTCTGCAGATATGTCCTGAATATTATAAGTACTGCAATGTTCTATATGGTTGTATTTGGTAGTGTCCATGGCAGCGATTATACACCACTTGAAGCAGTATTCATCACTATTTTCAATATTGATGCAAGCTTTTTTTCTTTCTAATTTTTCAGGAGTGGATATCCAACTTGATCCTTTGACGAGCGACGATTTGTTGATGTTAATTTCTGCTCGGACTATACGTGACAAAGTCCAACCAGAATTTCGCTCTTCATATTCGGACATTTTGGTTGAAATCTCCTCAACCTATTTACGGAATATTTCTTCTATATTGTCAGCTTCGTCAGCGAACTCATTTTAGTTACATGTATTATAGTACACAACTCCAATTCTTCTTCAACAATTTTAATGTACTCCGCCACAATACTCACATGAAATTTAATTATTGTATGCTTAGTTAAATTTATTTGAAGTCTCTCCATAAAAACATTTTTATTTTCTTTAACAAATTCTTCCAAGAGAAGTTGGTCTTTTTTATTTAGAATTGCATATGCGGCGATATGATTTTTGAAGGCTTTCGATATTTTGTAATATCGAAGTACTCATTGGAGTTGGCAGTTTCTTCTCTTCTTTCTTCTACTTCTCCATCACTTTCCGGTAAACTTGTATCCATAGCATCGTTGTATAAAGTCCCTAAGATATCCATACCTTGTTGATGACTTTGTTGTTGTTGCTCTGCTCTTGTTGATGATAAGTAAGAGGTTGCCATTGCATCAAATTGGAATACTGCTGCATTTGATTATCTGGTGTGACGGGATTATAATTGTAACTTGGATACTCATATTGCATTGGTACACCTGATCCAACCACCATGACATTGGTGTAGAGTAAGAGTTAGGCATGCCGTATTGTTGATATTGGGGGTACTGTAGAGAAGGTTACTGCTGATGATGAAATGTCTGCGGTTGCTCTTGATTTGTACCCCGACTTACGACTATTTGATCCTGCACGCTATGATTTTTCACGTGCAAAAAGTGCATATTTTAAGACATACTCACTGACTCAAATTGATGAAGCACTTCCGCTATAGCTAGAGATCTGAAACTTGGTAGACAAGTAGATCTAGGTGAGCAATTAACTAGAAAAATCTGAAAACCCGAAAATTTTAACCAAGGGGGCGGGCTACGCCCATAAAACTACAATTTGTGGTAGTGAGCTGAAATTTGGTACAGAGCTAGGTCTAGGTAGGCAATAAACTAAAAAATAAATTTAAAATCCAAAAATTTTGGCCAGGAGGGCGGGGATACGCTCATAAAGGCTAGCATTGAGAAAACAAATCTAAGACGCTTAATGGAAGCTATTTTATTGAAATTCGGCACACATACTGCGATAGGGCAAGCCCAAAAAATTTTCATTAAAAAGTGGGCGTTGACACGCCCGTACAATTTCAACCTCATTTTCGTGTACTATGGCTCAGCATATTTAGATGTACTATTTCTGTATGTGTTATTATCCGTTTGCAACGAAACTTGATTTAAATAGTAAACACTTGCTGAAAAAAAATCTTAATTTTGGAAAATTGGGCATGGTTACACCCATAAACATTAAAAATTAAAAGTTGCGCTAAGGAGCTGAAATTTGATACACGAGTTGACATAGGTGAGAAAACAACAAGAAAAACCTGAAAACCCAGAAAGTTTAGTCAGAGGGGCGGGGCTGGGCCCTTAAAAATTAAAAGTTGCGCTTCTGAGCTGAAGTTTGATACACAAGTAGGTCTAGGTGAGACACCAAGTAGAAAAATCTGAAAACCCAAAAAATTTTCCCAGAATGGGCGGGGCCACGCTACTATTGTTTGAACTTGAAAACTTACAGCCATATTTATAAAACTTATTAAGGTTTTTAAAGAAAAATTTCTTATGAAAATTTGTCTAAAAAGCCCTTTATAAAGCCTTAAAAAGTTATATAAGTAGGGTTGTTAATATTCAGCTTTCAACTTAAGCCATTTTAGTGACACCGTGCATATGCATTACACGTATACAATACTTTAAAGTGGGCGTGATAACTCCCATACAATTTTAGCCTTGTGTTTAATCTACTTCGGTCTAGCATATTTTAGAAGAAAATTAGCATGAATTATAAGCGCTGCTTACAACAATATTGTGAGTTCAAAATAGTGGGAGTGATAATGCTCATAAGATTGTAAGATATAGTTCACGCTAGAGAGCTGAAATTTTATACACAAGTAGGTGAAGATGAGTAAGCCAATGGAAAAATCTTAAAACCATGACGTTTCATCCGCTTAAACTCCAATTCGCACTAGAGCGCTGAAATTTGGTACACAAATCAATTCAGATCAGAGGTCACTAAAAAAATCTAAGAAAGAAAAGTTTCAATCAGGGGTTGGGAACAAGCACTGTAAACTCAAAATTAAGTTAAATTTTATTAAAACTTTGCATACACATTGCACCCAAGGCGTATTCATAACAGGTGACTTTATCGCTACAACAATACAACAATACTAAAAACAACATGAATTCGTCTGGCTTCAAAAAACCCCATCTGTCAAAACAGTTGACTAAAATACCAATACATACGTATTTATAAAAACACATTTTACTATCCATGTGCATCTACTATCAACATCACAGAAAATAATATTTGTAAAATAAATGTAATTAAAATGTAGAAAGACGGTTCTGGTTAAATGATCCTGATATTTTGGGACAACGTAAAAAAACCTTAAAAGCTCAGTTAGCCGACTGTAATGTAACGTAGAAAACAGCTGATCGAAATTTTTATATGAAAAGTAGGTTACGTTACATTACATCTCTATAACCATTTTCATTACTTTTCACATAACAAAATCGATCAGCTGTTTCTTACTGTTGCAGTTACATTACATTACAGTCGGCTAACTGAGCCTTTACTTGCTGCCTTATTGCAGCCTCTCCGATGGTTTGTTTAACGCGAAATCAGTGGTGTAAAATGTGTTTGACTCGCCATCATGGCCGTAAACAAAATATTATGCTTAAATGCATGAAATTATTACAAAAATGGACAATGAAATACAGTGTACAACAAATAAACGTGCGTCTTATTTATAAATACATACATATATAAGAAGTCAGCTAGTACTATCTGAGCCCGGAAAAGTTTCTTATCCCACATTTAAGAACTTGCGTTGTGTTGAGTTGATACATGAGTAAATGCAGCGCATTGTGGCAATGAAGTGCAACAGGAAATGTTAAGGTATGCTTGAATATTTATTTCTATGTATAAACTTAATTTATAAATTATGTATACATACATATGTATGTATGTTTATATCTATTTAAGGTTTCCCAAAATTGCACGGAAAAATTGTTGATATGGTGACAACGTTATTGCGTCGTCGTTTACCAGCCACTAATGTCATGGTTGAGAATTTGGTAGCCATTGAATTGGCCTATATAAATATCCAATTTTCATAAACATGCCTAGTCTACTAAAAGATGACACAATGGAACCATATGGACATCAGCAACCACAACGACGTGCAAATGCTTCGAATAGTATTAATTCTTTGCCTCAAGGAATGCAGAACGTTTGATAAAATCTTATTTCTATATTGTGCGAAAATCCATACAAGATTCTATACCAAAAGCTATCATGCATTTAGGCGAGACACATGTAGAAATATTTTATATTCGATACAATTTTTTAAAAATCATCATCAATAAACTAATGGAGTTAATCATTTTGCAAGAGTTAATTTAGAATGCATAGGTTAGGAAAGGTGGTGCTATACCGCACCTTCACTCGGAGACCCAATTGGGTTCTTTTTACTTTAAATATATTTTTTAAACATAAAGAACGATATAATTTTTTTCACTTTAAATGTAAACAAACATCAGATAAAAGAAGACATTTTGACAGTTGGGGTTTAAGCAGTCTTCGAACACCTGATAATCATCGGGACTGTTAAGGTCACCTGTTATGAATTCGCCTTGATGAGCAGTGCTTTTTTCGCACGGAATTTTGACAATGTTGCAAGCGAGAAATTTATTAAAAAAACCGCGAGTAGGGCTACATTTAGTACATGTCAAATTTTTCACGCGATATAACCAATGAAAATTTTTCACAACTTTGAACAGAGTACCAGCCTTTATTCAAAAAATTCTTTCATAAAAAAATCATGTAAGTATTACTTTTATTAATTGTTTCTGGCTGTGTCTTTATCTTTTTCGCTCACTTACACAACCTTAAATTTATCTTGGTCACCCATGATTTAAGATTTGAATACTTATTGTTAGTTCATATATAAAGATACAATAAATAAAAAAACATGCATTAAAAAAACAAAATACAATTGTATCATGATTTCCATCCATGGTTCTGATATGAATAAAATTTTCTTGCAAGTTTTTACAAGTAAAATTTGTTCTACACCTAACATAATGTATGAGATAAGAGAGTCAAATTCAATCGCAGAGAGAATTATGTTACGTGTAGACCACAAATTAGTGTTGTATTAATCTTATAAGATTTTTTAAGAGAGCGTTGTTATAAGAAATCTTATAACAATCATATGATATGAACTGTCATGAAAATAAATTAGTATGCATGTGTGAGTATTTAGTTAAATAAATTAAAAACTGTTTTGGATATAATTTCTGGATTTCGTCCCCCATATTTATAAAAAAAAATAAAATGAATTTGAAATTCATTTTTGAAAAATTTGAAATAAAATACATTTCAAATTCGTTTCAAATTTTATGAATTTGGGGGTATAAGTTTAAATGTGTTTAATTGATTCATGAATTATAGTTTAAGTGAAAAAGTGAAAATAAAATAACTAATTATACATAATATAATAAATCTATATACATTATGTTATGTACATATATGTATTAATTATACATGAATTACCTTTCTTATAACATTTCATTTTATGTAAATTTACGTTGTCCTATTGTGTGCATTGTGTGCACTTTATTATTGTTGTGATGCAAATATCTGGTAAGGCGAATAATTTTTGATTTTTAAAAACTTATAACAATACAAATGAATACACTACAAACCTTTTCAAGAGACCTCTTTTGTTTTTTAATATAATTACATATGTACATATGTATTCTCAATTTCACTAATGTTATTCAAATGCTAAACGCATTACAGATAAGTCGAACATATATTAACACCGAGTTTGACCTTTCATGTTCGCAATAATTGTCAACGAAAACCTATTGACAAGTATTGCCGCGATTAATGCAAGCACTGGCAATGAGCTCTTTCCATTGACAATAGAAATATTTGGACATTTTCTGCAATATACGATAAAGAATTTATTATCAGTCTAGATCACCGTCCACGGAGAGTAATTTTGTAAATTTTTGCTTTACTCTCTCGTTGCTATTTTCTGCTAAGAAAGTAATTGAACAGAGCTATAATTTGCATTTGACGTGTTAAGAGATTGTTGCTCAGCAATGTGTTTTAACATATGTTACTGGATATCTTGTCAGCAATCGAATTTTACAGTTGTCGTGGCATGAATTGCTAAGTTTATAACTCGTGTGGACGGCGTATAATCCCTATAAAAATCGGCGACTTTTCCCCAATACATCTGGCAGCCATACATAGACATGAAAATTAAGTGTAAAAACGCCTGTAAATATGGCTATCAAGAAGCTGCCCTGTAAAATCTCTTTCCGCCTTTACAAAATTGCTACGGTAGGTGTACATGTTTAAAAAGTTAGTGAATTGGCGTATATATTTGACATCACTTCAATGAAAATAGAAGTGGATACACAGTAAATACGGCACTTAAGTTAATTTTTTACATTCGAAGGAATTGTGGGCATTACGGAATTAATTGGAAATGTATATCTATTTGCAGCTAAAATGGCAGTACGGTATGAACTCTGTGTGGGCCTCAACAAGGGACACAAGACTACTAAAGTCAAGAATGTAAAATATACTGGCAACAGGAAGGTTAAGGGCTTACGTGGTTCCCGTTTGAAGAATGTAATTAAGTTATTATTACATGGTTTTTTTTATTGGAATGATATACGAACCATTCATAGAAAATCGTTATTGTTTACCAATGCTGGCTTATTCGAAATTTTGTTTTAACTTCTGAAGTTTTAAAACAATAAATTATGGTTAAATGGTTAACGAATTTACTCTGAATTGTTCTATAAGTACTTGAGATTATACAAGAAAAATAAGTCAATGTTTTGTTTTATCGTTTTAGATTCAAACCCGTCATACCAAATTTATGAGGGACTTGGTACGCGAAGTTGTTGGCCATGCTCCGTATGAAAAAAGAACCATGGAGTTGTTAAAAGTTTCGAAGGATAAACGTGCTTTAAAATTCTTGAAACGTCGTTTGGGCACACATATTCGTGCTAAGAGGAAGCGTGAAGAGTTGTCCAACATCCTCACTCAAATGAGAAAAGCTCAAACAACCCACGCTAAGTAAACAATGATTTGGCTTGTGGCAGCATTTTTGTGTGTGGCACTTTATCGTTTTATTATTATGAGTCAACTATAGTGATAAGATGAAATAAATCCATGGTCATCAAAGACTTGTTATTAAAAGATAGGTGCAAGGCGAATACAGTATCAGGTGACCTTTTTCGCATAGCTGATTATCAGTTGTTGATTCCAAATTAAAGGTAGAATTAGTAAAATCGTATTGTGATGTTGCGTGTCAGCTGACAAAAACCGTACCATATACAATGCATGTTACTAGTTATAAAATATGTGGTGGTAGCACTGCTGGCGTAGGAATCTGCAGAAAACAGATTTTTCTGTAGCGAATGTCAAAAACGCCGCATTTAATGCCAGACAAAGAAAAAATGTGCTGTGCAAACTGTTAGTCCTGATTCACACACATCAGGTTTAGCTGATCAGTTTTTGTTCAATTTTCTTTTGAACCTGCATTTACGTTCATACACACAAAGTTTGTTTCATCAAGTTCATCAATTTGTGTTGTAGTAATGGAAAAAGAAAGTAGAAAAGGTAAAAGCAAACGACTGGTACGGTCAGGTCTGTACCCCTTTCCGTTCTCTTTTCCTCTCCTAAAAACTCAAGACGACGACTCAGACCTGACGTGTGTGAATCAGGACTATACCTGATATAATATCAAATATATTTCTATCAGCAAACGTCAAATTTCATAGCAGAGCGAATTATATTACATGTGGACTGCAATATTAGTATTATATTAATATATCAGATATTATAATATTGTTTTCGTAATATATATTTAGAAAACAATATGATATCAAGTGTCAAAAAACGCACACATACATAGATACGAGAAGAGAATTTTGTGAATTTAAATGAAAATGAATATTTTTTCATAAAAAAGTGATGAAATGCTTTAATTATACACGATGTATTAAGGAAATCGCAAAATTTTTATGAAATACTCATTACTATTCAAATAAACAAAGATGTTCACTGCACGGCTGCCTGGTAATTATGAAATATGATATTTACAAGTGTACGTTTTCCCCTACATAGATATTAATATAAATATATTTTTCTTCTCATTCTGCCGACGTTCTCTCATATCAGGTTTAATATCAGGTATAGACGCTATGTTAAGAGATTTTAACCAAATTGTCGAAGTTTGCTTTGTAGGGAAGAAGTCACCTGATACTTATTCGCCTTGGATAAGTGTTTGCAAATCGATGGCTATTCACACACGGTAGTAATTTTTATGACGGCAATTTATTTTTTAGAACGAGATTATACATGTTCTTCAAAGTAAATTTTTATGTGTTGCACAAAATATGAGCGGAGTAACCGGACCATATGCCCAAGTTGGTGTTAACTTTTTTAAAATATGTTTTGTAACCCTACAAGTCCTATACCCTCACATACAAGTAGCAACGTGGTTGCTAAGTCCTCTTTTACATTTGAGACATTTTTTCAATTCTCTTGTTCTTGCCCGAAGCTTTTACATATTGGAAATTAATAGACAGACAGAAATTTTGTAGTTTGTTTACTTCGCGTTTGGTACTTACACACAGCCCAATTATGAATAGCAACTCTCCGGGAGTTTTTTCCCATTCCTCCTATTATGAATTAAATTTTCCCAGGGAAAAACTAGGTATTCTAAATATGAGGGAGAGGGAGAATTTGTTGAGAGTTTTCTCCCCAAACATTTTGAAGTGAACTAATGCAAAAATTTAAAAATCATTCATAAATGTTGAAAAACAATAGTATAAGCATTTATTTAGAACAAAAAGTTTAAATAAATACCGAATTATATTTCCCTTTTGTATTTTTTCATTTTTATCTAAACACTGCGCACATGCACTTCAAAAACATAAACTACTTCTGTATTCAGAACAAATACTAAAGCAATAAATTTTGCAGTTCACATAATAGGTAAATGGAAGATTTATTTCCTTCTAATATTATCAAGACCCATAAGAAAAACTATAAAATTTACAAATTTCCTTTGTACACACAGTCTACTGGACCTGACTCGGTTTTCACTCCACTTTCTCAGCACAAAGTTATTCCGCATGTCTGAATGGACACACTGTTTATTTAATTTTTATTCAAACAAAATAAAAAAAAAAATAATATATTAACACGAAATCTTATTTTCGATGAAACATCACATTTTTAATAAATTTATGTTGCTGAACTTTGCGTTAGTGCAGAAAAATATGTAAACATTAAACAGCTGATCCAGATTTTACTCTCCCGTATTTGCTTATTTCCCGGCTATTTAGAATAGGAGGAATATTCCCTAGGAACAAATGATAGGGAAGGGAAAAAACTCTCCGGGAATATTCATAATTGGGCTGATACATACCATATGCCTTGATAGTACACATCAAGTATCCATACAGCCGTTGAAATGAGAAAAATCATGTGAAGCAACAAAAATAAATTGCGAAAAGTAGAAAAGAGAAACAAAAAATGTCCGGTACAGAGGGTCGTGTACAAGGCACATGCATTAGGCATAACCCTGTGCTTCTCATATATTTTTACAAAGTAATTGTGAAACGAATTCTTCCTTATAAACTTGTAAACAAAAAATCAGCGGATGAGCACTATCCTGATATGTGTACCTGTTTGATATGCCTTGGTCGTGTACTACACCACAGAATATGAAGTCAGTGAAAGGTGTTGTGCCAAACAAGAACTTGTTCAAAATTTATATCTCACTGTTTTGATGGCCGAAATTTTTGATAGGAACTTGACCTTTTTTCACATTGATGTTTTTGTGAGGATCTGAGTACTTTTTGAAATATTTTCTATGATAACACTTTTTAAACTTAAAATTTCTAGGTAGTTTTATTTCTATTCATGATCACTGTGCCAGTTAAAAATTTCATACTTACATAAAATAATGGGTTAGAGCGAGATGAGTGTTGGATTGTACACCTTAAAAATGAATTATTGTGTTATTAGAACGGGTCGCCAGTGTGTACGTAATTTGTTAAGAGTCGTCTGGAAAGAAACGTAAAATACATCGTAAATTTTAGTGGGAGTGATCCCGCCTACTTTCTCAATATATTTACATATCAAAGTCTGCTTAGCCGAAGTACATACATAAATTAAAAGGATATGCCTAATGTGCATGCAAAGTTTCAATAGGGTAGGTGGTGCTTTAATTTTTGGATTTTCCGATTGAGTAAATCAATTAGGACTATTTGTCTACAAAATGTCAGCTTTCTACAGTATAATATTACGTAAAATTTTTATTGGCCCCACCGACTTTTATATCTGTTAGTGCTTATGATTCATGCAAAGTTTGGTGTTAAAAAGCTATTGAGAAATATATAAGTAATAGACTAAAATCTGCTAAGCCAAAGTACTTGAAAGAAAAAGCTAAGATTTATGGGTGTAGTCATGGCCACTTTTCAAAACAGGAAATTTTTACTTTGGATAGGTGCAATCAAGGCGAAATCATAACAGGTGACCTTCACAGTCCCGACGATTATCAGGTGTTCGAAGACTGCTTAGACCCCAACTGTCAAAATGTCATCTTTTATCTGATGTTTGTTTACATTTAAAGTGAAAAAAATTATATCGTTCTTGTATGTTTAAAAAATATATTTTAAAGTAAAAAGGATTATAATGTATGAATATTTGTCACAATGGAACCCAATTGGGTCTCCGAGTGGAGGTGCGGTATAGCACCACCCTTCCTAACCTATGCATTCTAAATTAACTCTTGCAAAATGATTAACTCCATTAGTTTATTGATGATGATTTTTAAAAAATTGTATCGAATATAAAATATTTCTACGTGTGTCTCGCCTAAATACATGATAGCTTTTGGTACAGAATCTTGTATGGATTTTCGCACAATATAGAAATAAGATTTTATCAAACGTTCTGCATTCCTTGAGGCAAATAATTAATACTATTCGACGCATTTGCACGTCGTGGTTGCTGATGTCCATATGGTTCCATTGTGTCAGCTTTTAGTAGACTAGGCATGTTTATGAAAATTGGATATTTATATAGGCCAATTCAATGGCTCCCAAATTCTCAACCATGACATTGGTGGCTGGTAAACTCACATGTGTAGGCCATGTAATTAGATTCATGTATAATCTGTGTGTAATTCTATTTTATCTTTTATTTTTATTTAGTTTTGTTTTCATTTTAACCTACAAAAAACATGTGCAGTGAAATTCTCTTCAATGTGTAATTGGAAACACATCCATGTGTAAACTCAATGGCAACACTGTACTCATTTTATTCACACACATACACTAACATTTTTGCAGCTTGTAAACAAAGTTTGACAACTAATTGTATTGTATACAGTAACAGGCTGGGCTTGTGCATGTACCACCTAATTCACACGAAGACTTTTATGAAGTCTATTTTTCGACGTCACTTTTTGTTTGTTAGCGAGCGGTGTAGAGAAGAAAGAGGGGTAGAAAAAATGACTCGGTTTCTGTTTTCCATGGTTTTTTTCATATTTCTCTTTACATTGCTCTTGTTGTTATTGTTGTTACGTTTTAATGTTACTCTTCTATCTTATTGTTATTTTTTATTGTTACTCTTCTGGCTTATTGGCTATGTGGGTGAAGGGAAGTAAAATTAGACGTCCAAAAAAAAAAAACATCGTATGAATGCAAGGAATTTTTGGTAGCAACTTCAAAAGAGAATTAAGAAAAATAGACGTCAGAAATTTCACAGTGTGAACTAGCACTACCTGTTATAATTGTATCATGCACACGGCTATGTGATGGGTTCTTTTGTACGTCTCCTGGGTACTTAACATAGGGTCTACACCTAACATAATATGTAAGATAAGAGCGTCAAATTCAATCGGAGAGCGAATCATGTTACGTGTAGACTTTAAATTAGTGTTATCTCAATCTTATAAGATTTTTTATAAGAGCGTTGTTGTAAGAAATCCTATAACAACAATCCTATGAGATGAAGTGTCAAAAAACACACGTATTTGAAAGTAAATTAGTATGCATGTGTGAGTGTTTATTAAAATAAATGAAAAACAATGATTTGGACAACATATCTGGGATTTTATATGTTTAAATGTGCTTAATTGATTCATAAATTAAATTTTGTGTGAAAATGCGAAAATAAAATAGCTAATTATACAAAAAAAAAAAAAAAAACATGTTAACTCGATAAGAATTTGCATTAAATGAAATGTTATAAGAAAACTGAAATTACGTGTTCCTGTTGTATGAGATGAAGAGAAATATCGGCATTTTATTTTTGTTATTCTGCCGACGTTCTCTCAAATATTATGTCAGAGTTAATCGCAGTTGTAGACGCTATGTAACAACCGTTGTTTTGCAGAACTAATATGCATGTGACAAATAAAGAATGCAGTGTTGCCACGATATTTAAAAAAAAGCAAGTTAACCCTTAAATGCATATAGTCTCAGATTAGTGCGAAAATTATATATATATATAATGAAATCCGATTAAAAACTAATAACTGGGTTTAAATTTTTGAAAAAAAGTTATTTTGTTTATTTTATGAAGAAAAAATTGGTTGTATCTTTTAAGATACAATATGCACTCCCCGCTAATATAACAACACATTAGAAAAACAAATACTGTTTACGATATGAATAACAAAAGTTTATTTTTCATAAATGTTATACAAATATATATAGACATAAATGAAAATTATTTATTTTTATTGGTTGTGGTAATTAAAAAAGCAGTTTTTATCAGCCGTGAGACATAAATTTAATTCACACTTCCTCACCCCTATTCTGCGTTTCGATTCGAATCGAAAGTTTCTCCGTTTGGCAACTTTGGTATTCTGCGTTCCGTTCTTCGATTTTTCTTTCGATTCTATGTATTCTGCATTTCGATCGTAACTACGTTTTTGTAAGTTGTTATTTTAGTGGCGGAGCGTTTTCAATTTTTGATTGTTTAGCTCAATTTTACCATCACTATATTTACAACAGTCTTACCATTGTCGTTTTGTTCTTTTTTACTAATTATACACATGTTACTTAATTTGCTTATTTATAGTGATGGTAAAATTGAGCTTACAATACAAAAAAGCTTTCAGCAAATTGAAATACGATGAATCAAAACAATTCACATATTCCATTTGCAATAAAATGCTAAGTATATAAAGCAGAAATCTACATCAACTGACACCACACACAGTGGACCAAACACAAAAGAACGCTGATGATGAAGGTTTAGTGGCCTTCGAAAACGGCTGGCTGTTCCGTTCAACTATGTGTTGTTAGTCAGAATATTTACAACAGACTTTGGTGTTATTTGTTCATTAATAATTATCACATGTAATTTGGCTTAAAAAGCGATACGAACTTTAGCCCGTTCAAATCACAAATATAGAAACAAATGGAGTTCGAATAATAATTAAAATTAACTAAAAATTAATAGCCATGGGCCTGTGGCAAAAATTAAATAAAATATACTTAATAGTAACAAACCAAAAAAGTTTGTCTTAAGTAGAACAAAAAATAAGCAAATTAAGTAACATGTGTATAATTAGTAAAAAAGAACAAAACGACAATGGTAAGACTGTTGTAAATATAGTGATGGTAAAATTGAGCTTACAATACAAAAAAGCTTTCAGCAAATTGAAATACGATGAATCAAAACAATTCACATATTCCATTTGCAATAAAATGCTAAGTATATAAAGCAGAAATCTACATCAACTGACACCACACACAGTGGACCAAACGCAAAAGAACGCTGATGATGAAGGTTTAGTGGCCTTCGAAAACGGCTGGCTGTTCCGTTCAACTATGTGTTGTTAGTCAGAATATTTACAACAGACTTTGGTGTTATTTGTTCATTAATAATTATCACATGTAATTTGGCTTAAAAAGCGATACGAACTTTAGCCCGTTCAAATCACAAATATAGAAACAAATGGAGTTCGAATAATAATTAAAATTAACTAAAAATTAATAGCCATGGGCCTGTGGCAAAAATTAAATAAAAATATACTTAATAGTAACAAACCAAAAAAGTTTGTCTTAAGTAGAACAAAAAATAAGCAAATTAAGTAACATGTGTATAATTAGTAAAAAAGAACAAAACGACAATGGTAAGACTGTTGTAAATGTAGTGATGGTAAAATTGAGATTACAATACAAAAAAGCTTTCAGCAAATTGAAATACGATGAATCAAAACAATTCACATATTCCATTTGCAATAAAATGCTAAGTATATAAAGCAGAAATCTACATCAACTGACACCACACAGAGTGGACCAAACGCAAAAGAACGCTGATGATGAAGGTTTAGTGGCCTTCGAAAACGGCTGGTTGTTCCGTTCAACTATGTGTTGTTAGTCAGAATATTTACAACAGACTTTGGTGTTATTTGTTCATTAATAATTATCACATGTAATTTGGCTTAAAAAGCGATACGAACTTTAGCCCGTTCAAATCACAAATATAGAAACAAATGGAGTTCGAATAATAATTAAAATTAACTAAAAATTAATAGCCATGGGCCTGTGGCAAAAATTAAATAAAAATATACTTAATAGTAACAAACCAAAAAAGTTTGTCTTAAGTAGAACAAAAAATAAGCAAATTAAGTAACATGTGTATAATTAGTAAAAAAGAACAAAACGACAATGGTAAGACTGTTGTAAATATAGTGATGGTAAAATTGAGCTTACAATACAAAAAAGCTTTCAGCAAATTGAAATACGATGAATCAAAACAATTCACATATTCCATTTGCAATAAAATGCTAAGTATATAAAGCAGAAATCTACATCAACTGACACCACACACAGTGGACCAAACGCAAAAGAACGCTGATGATGAAGGTTTAGTGGCCTTCGAAAACGGCTGGCTGTTCCGTTCAACTATGTGTTGTTAGTCAGAATATTTACAACAGACTTTGGTGTTATTTGTTCATTAAAAATTTTAGTTGATTTCTATTTTCGAAAAATCAACTAAAATTTTAGTTGAAACTCCTTAACGACTAGGTAAATTCATACTTTTGTTTTCTGTGAACTATCTAAATACCAAAGCAAATTTATATATATATAATGCGGCAAATTATCATGGATTTTAGTTATATTAACTATTTATAATTCGACAACTGTCATGGATTTAAAGAATTTTTGAATTTTTAAAAAAATTTGTTATTTATTTAATAATTTATTTATCTACATACATATAAATAAAATCGAAAAAAAAACACCACGAAAATAAAACATCTAAAGGTAATGCTAGGAACACAACTGGGACGAACGACGAATTTTTTCATAAAAAATAAAACACATTCATGAATATGCAATTTAACACAACACTGCCGTAGAACGAAACTCGTCGTCTATTCTCTAAGCCGACGAAAAAACAGTTTTCTCTCTCTTTGCACAACTTTATCAGTTATAAGAGCTCTTATTTATTCGTTGTTGTGCTTCACACGACGAATTTATTCAGCGAATTATAGACGAATTCGTCACTGTCCACGAAATTCGTCGTTTGTCCCAGTTGTGTTCCTAGCATAAGACCACGTTTGCCACCAAATGCAGCTCTGAGTTGGTGGAGACCATTAAAACTTGGGATGGGGATCTTCTAAGGTATAGGTCGTCTGCAGCTTCCGACGGAAACACATATGTACATATATGCAGGATACACTGGCAATTTGCGTACATGCTTCTATACCATTAAAAATTAAAAACGGACATCAAGGAAGAGAGAGGACGTTTGCCGGGCTCAGCTAGTTTATCTATAATAATTAAAAAGAATTATTTTATATAAATTTAAATATTTTAAAAATTTAATACATACAAACCTTGCACAAAAATTTACTTTTGACAATAAAATATAAAACATCTCAATAAAAATAATTTTGAAAAATATATGTATGTATATATGTACCTTATTGTAATAGTTTATACATATTAACTTGGATTTTATGTAAAGTGTAATGTACAAATTACCTAACTGCATAGTTAATAAAACCCAAGTTTTTTACTTTCATATAAAAAAAGTTACCTATGTGAGCTTAGTTAATATTACCTCTTATATTTTTTTGTGTGTAGTTTTTATTGTAGATTATGTTGTTTTAGCCGGTAAGTATAGTTTTTTTTTGTAAATTTCTTTGATTTAGCAGGTAAATGTAGTTTTCTTTGTAAATTTTATTTATATTAGCAGGTAAATGTAGTTTTCTTTGTAAATTTTTTTGACTTAGCAGGTAAATGTAGTTTTTTTATTGTAAATTTCTTTTGTTTAACACGTACGTATGCATGGTATGTGCACTAGGGTTTGCCAAAAACCGTGGAAATTAAAAAACCTCGGTTTCCGGTTTTAAGCTATTAAAACCGGTCGGTTTCGGTTTTAAAATATTCATGTACATAAATATGTATGCTGGAAAGATAAATGATGATTTAAAAATAATCATCCCTATCATGAAAAACAAATGGAATTTTTCTTCAAGTGAAATTTTCATTCCCCGCTATCAGTCCACGTGAATGTAAAAAAGGGAAGAATTTTTGTAAAACTTAAAAATTTTAACTATTAAGCCTGGTACTCTGTTCACAATTTCGTGCGAAATGCTGTCAAACTACATATAAAAATATTTGGTATGAGATATTTGCGAAATAAATTCGCAAAAGTAGTACTCTGTTCTTGTTGTGAAAAACACGTAAAATCATGTCTTTCCATGCAAAATTAGTCTGGCATCATCTGCTAACTTGGCAATATTTTTAACTTTCTAGAAAAGGAGAGACTAATGTATATTTGTTTAGTTCTTTATGTCGGTAAAAATGTTGTCAAGTTAGCAGATTATCTAGAAATTATATGACACCCTTACGATTACAAATGTATATAATGCATAACATATGTCAGTGAAAGGTGTTGTGCCAAACAAGCACTTGGTCAAAATTTATATCTCACTGCTTTTGATGGCCGAAATTTTTGATAGGAACTTGGCCTTTTTTCACATTGATGTTTTTGTGAGGATATATATGTACATATACTACATACACTTAACTATACGTATGTATATATTATATACACAACACACATATACATACATAAAGTGAATATTATTGCAAAATATATATTGCCAGTGATTGGTCGCTTCTCAACACTAAAAAATTAATTTGACGTTTGCTTTGATATTTTCGTGTTCGGTACGTAAAATATCAACGGTGCGATTTGTTTACGTGGGCGGACGGAATTGATTTAAACATTTTTGTATTTCGGTGGTGAATTTCTAAATGAATAATCTGTGTTAATAACAGTAAATCGTTTATCGCGATTGTCATTATAATATTTTATTTCATGGAAATATAAATATACAAATATACACTTGTGTATTTTTTGTTTTGTATTTTCTAGTATACATTATTTTTCTTTTGATCAATTGTCACCCTATTGTCTGTCTAATTGGTCAAGATATTTTCTGTAGAAAGTTTTTAAAGAAAATAAATTTGTTTGTAGTAATTTTAAATAAAATAAAGTGCCAAAAACTGCGTATTTTTTAATTAATAAAGAACAAACAAATCAAAATAAGAAAAAATAGCAATCGCAGGTTTCAAAAAATTTATTAGTGTCTGATGCTCTTATTCAATTTGAAGCGCAATTTAATGATATGACGATTTACATACTGCGTACACATTAGAAATTCACCGGGAAGAATTAAAGCATATCTTAACTACCTGTCCACAATAAATGAGAAAGTGCATCATTTCGAAATTGTGAAATTGAATGCCACTGCTATAAAAAATGTGAACAGTAGAATTCTGACCATAACCTTACCCTTCCACCATGTGACGTTAAAACATTTTCAGGCGATTATGTTGAGTGTCCCGCGTTTAGGGATTTATTCACTGCCATATATATTAATAGCTCGCGTCTTAGCAATATTGAAACTCTGTCATTTAATACGTAATACATAAGACTAGTGGGGAGGCAAATGAAATAGTTTCAAAGTGCCCTTTAAGTAATGAAGGATTCGACATGGCTTGGCGTAATCTGAAAGACGCATATGAGAATCCTCGCATGTTGGTTAATAACCAATTGAAAAAATTATTTAACCTTCCTTCCGTTGACAAAGAATCTAGTGCGAAAATAAAATTTTACAACGCGGTATGAATAATTGTTTAAATGCCCTTTCAATTTATAAGGTAAGTACTAAAAATTGGGACCCAATTTTAATTTTTGATGTGTTAACATCTATACGCGCGCATCTAGGGCAGTAAACTATCAGTTTCAATACATACGCAAGTGTTAGGTATGTAAGAGTAAATCATCGTTTGTTTGTTCGTTGCTTGGCAGTCGGTATTGAAAGTGATTATTGGGCGATTTTCATATAATTTGTCCTCGCGATTTTCTCCGGAAATTCATAGCCGATTTTATTAATTTTTGGATTAAAAAGCTAGTGCGGGTTTCGACGAAGAGTTTAGGCCAAAAATTAAGGCGATCCGATATCGGCGAGCCGAGATTTAAGTGTTTTAATTTGGAGTAATATTAAAAAAGTGTTTTATGTTGATCTTCGGTTTTGTCTTATGCATAGCAAAGAGAATAGTGACGTGGTTATACGTACATATATAAAAATGAGATAGCAAGACAGCAACGTATGTACATACAATGTATGTATGTACATTTGTCTGTTGCTTTGCATTCTCTTTGTTTTTTGTGGGTTTAATATAAAATAAATAAAAAGTATTAAGCAAGAAAATAATGAAATCATTAGCACTTCTGTTTAATTTTTTTCATTTTGAGTGCATCTACTAAATTTATATATATATATATTATATATATGTATATTATATATATATTATATATATATATATTAACTGTGCTGAAAACATAACATTAATAAATTATACAAAGTAAAATTAAATTCAATAAACTATTCTTTTTCATTAAATACTTTATATTAACTCTACCTCCGGGTTTGTGGGTCTGTGTTCATAGAAATCGAACAGGTACCGTGCAACAAAAAGTTGTTAACACATCGCCCGTGAGTTCGAACACTCATTGTTTTTTTATGTGCATACAACGCCTACCTACGTCTACTGTTAGTATATGGGAACAAAGCGTACGGAATAAATCAGCCTTATCTTCTTGAAAAGATTTTGACTCCTTTCTGACAGAAAGAGTTCAAACTTTAGAATGTTTTCGTGAACTCAAAGATACCCAACCCTCTATGAGATCTGTAGCTCCGAAAATTAAAGCTTATGTGGTAAATTCTAATTCGAGTTCTTGTATTTTATGTCGTTCTTCTGATCATTTTTTGCGAAACTGTAAACGATTTAAAAATCTCTCGATTTCGGAAAGATTTTCAACAGTGAAAAAACATCACTGTTGTGTAAATTGTTTGTCCCATGAACATGAAGTTAAAAATTGCAAAAGTGCTTTTAATTGCGCAACGTGTAATAAAAGGCTTCATACTTTGCTACATAGGGAAAGTTCTAATACAGAAGTTTTGACTCAGGATAATTCTGCAACAGTTACAAATACAGTTGCTCATAATACTAGAGTAACTCCTAGTACTAGCAACGTGGTATACAATACTGATGTAAATTCATCTCTGCCCTCTACATCGACGGGAATTTATTCCAATAACAATTCTTCTCGGCAGGCTTTTAATGTCTCTCAGAACCGCCAAGTGCTTCTGGGAACAGCAATGGTGCATATAGTTCATCAGGGTATGACATACCCAGCCAAGGCTCTTATTGACCCAGCTTCAGTCATCGTTTATCTCTGAAAATTTGCAAAATCGCTTGAAATTGCGACCACTTTCGACGAAGGTGTCCGTTTCGGGCATACATCAAACTCTTTCGGTTACGACATTCTAGGGGAATTCATCGTGCATCGGGTGGATTATTACAGGATCCGTTCCAAAGCCACAAGTTCAAGTATATTCTATCAGAATAGAAGAATCTCCGGAAGATAGTTTAAATAGAAATCTTCTTAAATTTTGGGAACTAGAAGACTCTAAAAGGAAAGATATTAAGTCCTTTTGATAAATTTTGTGAGGATAATTATAGGAAAACAACACGACGTGATTCCGATGGCCATTATGTAGTGACGCTACCCTTTAAGCCAGAATTTCCTCAGGATATAAATTTAGGTGTTTCTAGACAGAATGTGATGGCACAGTTCTTGAGAAACGAAACGTCTCTTCTACACAATGATGCCAACTTAGCCATTTTCTGTCTAAATTTAGCTATTTTTCATCCCATTTAGCCGGAAGAAAGGTGAATGTAGCTATTAGCTATTTGTTTAGCAATTTTTATTTTAATTTAGCTATTTTTCGAAAAATGAAATTTATTTGTGATTTTTCATAAAAAAATTGAGCTCGCATCAAAGGAACACTTATTTATTACCAAAAGGACACAACGGAGTTATGTTTCGCATTACTATCAATGAATTCTGGTTGAAACTTATAATCGTTGGCATGTTGTGATAAGTTTTAGGGTCTATTTAGTGGTTTTTATATCAATCAAACAAGGGTCAGTTTTATTTTACACGAGTAAAAATAAAAAATAAATCAAAACTTAAATGAAAGTTTAAAACATAGAAAATGAATAAAAATTGTAAACAAAAATTTCGCAAGGAATGGATTAGTAACCCAATAATTTAAAGACTGAATAGGAGAATGTACAAATGAATACAAGGCGTACTGTAAATATTGCAAATTCGCACTATATCCGCATTTTCTTGACTACCTGAAGAAAAATAACTTTATGTATTACTTAAATTAGCTTTTATTTACTTCAAAAAATTTTCCGATTTGTTTAAAAAAATTAATGTATGAAATACCTTCTTGTTTTTGCTAAAGTTCATGATTTTTGCATTCGATGGCGCTTAGCCATTTTTTATCTAGTTTTTAGCCATTTTTGGTGAAGGAATTCTGGCATCACTGCTTCTACGCAAGCCTGACGTTAAAACCTTATATGATAGTGTTGTGCAGGAATATTTGTTGTTGGATCATATGAGGCCATTGGTGCGCGGGCTGACAGCCACAGGTCTATCTTGCTATTTGCCTCATTCAATAATAAAGACTGGCCGCAAAACTACGAGTCGTATTTAACGCTTCGAAAAAAAACTCCAATGGAAATAGATTAAACGATTGTCTTTATGTGAGTCCCACTTTACAATCTGATTTACTGCTATTAATATTGCGGTGGAGATTATTCAAATACGTGTGTAATTGCGACATAAATCAAATGTCTCGACGAATTTTTCGATTTGTCTCAATTCAGCTCATACCCCTTTTCAACGTATACTTTGTCGATCATCTCCAACAGAGGAGGTGAAGGAGTATGAGTTACATACCGTTACTTTTGGTGTAAATTGTGCTCCTTATTTGGCAATAAAGACCCTTTTACAATTAGCTGAAGATTCAGAGACGGAGTACCCTCTTGCAGCACATATTTTACGCAAGCATATGTACGTTGACGACGTACTAACGGGGGCTCATGATGTTTCATCGGCTTTAAAATCGCTAAATGAATTGATAACGGTATTGTCGTCAGCTGGATTTGAATTGAGAAAATGGTCTTCGAATGAAATCCAAATTATAAAAGATCTTCCCACGGAATATTAATTGGATACAAAATTATTGACTTTTGTTGAATCAAGCAGCTCCAAAACATTGGGTATTAAATGGAATGCTCAATTGGATTCTTTTTATTTTTGTGTAGAGCCTATTACTCACAAGGCACAATACACTAAAAGAGAAGTTTTGTCCACCATTGCTAAGCTGTTTGACCCTGTGGGTTGGCTTGGTCCACTCATTGTGGTTGCAAAAATGATTATGCAAAATATCTGGAAAGATAATATAGACTGGGATGATTTTTTACTAACCTACATAAAAAATGATTGGGAAAAATTCGTTTCGTTTTACACGGAAGTGAACAATATAAAAATACCCAGGTGGGTACATTATGACCCTGATACGTCAGCTGAACTTCATGTTTTTTCTGATACCTCAGAAAAAGCATACGCCGGGGTAGTTTATATACGCATTGAGTCACTAGGGACAATACATACTCACTTGTTTTCATGTAAAACTAAAATAGCTCCAATTAAATCTATTTCCCTGCTTCGATTGGAACTTTGTGGTGTAGTATTAGCCTCAGAACTATTGAGGACATTAAAGAATGAATTAGATATTGTGCTCAGTCGAATATATTGCAGGACAGATTCCACAATTGTTCTTTGTTAGATACGACCTTCGTGTCCAATCGAGTGTGTAGGATTCAGGAAAATGTAGGGTCATAATTGGTATCATGTTAGGTCTGAAGAAAATCCTGCTGATTTAGGAAGCAGGGGACTTACTCCTTCGGCACTAGCAGAAAGTTATATTTGGTGGAATGGACCTAAATGGCTTAAAAGATGCAAAAGTGAATGGAAAATCAACGATCTACACACTCTAGAAACACATTTTGAGGCCAAACCTGCCAAGATACACGTGACGTTTTTCTCTAATTACGAAGATATTCTTGAAAGATTTTCAAAGTTTGATCGTGCTCTTAGGGTGATAGCGTATGTGTTTCGATTTTATTATAGAATACATGCTTCACATAAGGGAAATAATCAGTTTTCATCTGATGCAATATTGAGTAGTGAGATAATACAAGTGAATATACGTTTCGCAATATTGGCTCAAAAAGTTCATTTTACAGATGAATATCAAGCTTTATTATTAAAGAAACCAATTGCACCGAAAAGTTCGTTACTTCCACTCAATCCCTTTTTGTACAACAATGGTGTAATGAGATTAAATGGTCGGTTAGAAAAGTCTTCTTATTTATCATATACGGAAAAACACCCGATTATCTTACCATATTCTTGTCGTTTTACGATTTTGTTGGTCGACTTTATTTATTTTGGTTTCAATTCATGATCGAAATCAATTGATGCTGAGAATTATTCGAATTGAATACTGGATTCCTCGTCTGAAAAACTTAGTGCGAGCTACAATGACCCGTTGCAAGCGTTGCATTTTAGATAAAAAAAACGTTCTTGTACTCAGATTATGGCTGCTTTGCCTCCAGAAAGAACTCTTCTGGACCGACCCTTTAGTACAACTGGTGTATAAAACCGATAGCATCCGGCAGAATAATAAATTATAATTCAACGCAACCACTTAAGCAAAAGAAATACAATTTCTAATTTTATTAATAACGCTTTAGTCCTGAGTCACGACAAATATAAAACTAAAAATATTAAAATAATTAAAGAAATAATGAAAAATAATAATTATCCCCCAAATTTAATAAATAATCTGATATACAGATCAATAAACCATAGAACTGAGGATAATGTAACAAGATCTGGCAACACAAAATACTTAAGCTTATCTTACATACCAAAATTAACTGAAACCACCAATATAAAAGAAATTACAAAAGAAGAAAGAATTATAGTTGCACATAAATCAAACAAAACTACAAATACACTATTCACCAATCTAAAATCAAAAATAAACAAAAAGAAACAAATCAACGTTGTATACGAAATTAAATGTAATGGGGGGCAAATGAAAAATGTAAACAAGTGTATATCGGGACAACAAAAAGAAATTTGGGAATAAGAATTGCTGAGCACGAGACAGATATCAAAAAGAGCCGACATTCTACTGCATTATCTCTGCATGGACAACTTACATACACCTGACTTAGAAAACTTCAAAATACTTCACAAAGAAAGAAGGCACAATAAACGTTATACTTTGGAAAGCTTAAGCTTACAACAGAAAATGGACATAGCAATGAACAGTAAAACAGATAAAGACAACACCAATGCCAGCTATAGCATTGTATTAGCTTAGACTTTAGTGTAATTCCAACTGTGATATTAGAAGTTAAGAAAAGGCTGTGATATTTTATTTTATTTTATTTATATTTGCAATTATTTTTTACGTTATGTGTTTTATGTTGTACATTTTATGTTTTTTTAAAATTCATCTCGAAAACTTAAAAGTAAATTGGAATAAAAGATAAAATATGCAAGTCAATGTTTATACTCTAGTATCATTAATTGCAATTACATACATATGTATATATATATTAAAGTCGCTCTTTTTATATATTACCAATGTTACCAGATTTCAATAAAAATAATTATCCCTGAAGATGTTGGAAAATCCCAACGAAACGTCGGATACATTAAAAATGAAATAAAAACGTCTTTTATTTACATTTTGAAGAAATTTAATGACCTTGAAAGCCTGACTAGATACAATATCTATAAAACTGCATCAATTAATATTAAAAAGGTCGAGAAATTACGTAAAAATATAGAAATATCGGAGGGCCCGCCGAATTAACAAATTATTTTAAATTGAAAGAGAAATGCATTGCTTAAGAGCTATTGTAGAGACGTAAAAAGACTAGCAAAACAGAAAGAAAGGCTGAAATATTTATTAGCTTGTCGAAAAAATGGATTAATACCAACTCATCTGGTGAACACAACAAAAAACACAGCATATTTATTGACCATGACGAAAATATCACACGAATACATTAGGATTGAACAGAAATTTCACAAGAAAATTCTTAACTTACAAATAAAAGAAACCAATATTAATATAGGAGTTACACAAAAGAAAATTGACGATATAAAACATGATCTAAAATCAGTTCTAGATATTGACGAATATAGAAACTTTATGAAAAAACAATCATTAAGATATAAAAATTTTATATCATTACATAAACTGACACACTCGGCCAAGATACAAAAATTAAAACAGAGGGAATATGAAAAATACAACCTAAAATTCAACCCAACATGGTTCGTTAATAACACAAATATAGATGTTACAGATGAAAGCAAGTGGCTACTATCCCTAGGATCAAAATTTTCCTTACCAGTCAATAAAGACAATTTCTCCACCATCAATTTAATAGCAGATTTTGAACAATGGGTACAAACATTAACAGATGAAAAAGGAAAAGAGGTTATTAGAGCGAAAATAACAAACAGAATATTAACATATAAAAGGACATCAAGAAACAGTCAGAAAGAAAAGCTTATACTGAATATATACGAGGATACAAAGAAATTACTGCGAAGACATAGGGATAATATTATTACAACATCAGACAAAGGAAATAAAACTGTTGCTTTGTATAAAGAAGACTACAAAAGAGGAATGAGAAAACTCTTAGAAAATAAAAGTACCTATAAAGCAGTGCGTACAGATCCGACACAAACTCTACAAAGGAAGAACAACAAATTAGTAATGGATCTATATAAAAAAGAATATATTACCCAATCTGAGAAATACATACTAGTTTCTGACCACGCCACAGCTCCAAGATTGTATGGCTTACCAAAAATTCATAAACCTGATATGCCTTTAAGACCCATATCATCGTCTGTAGAAGTGCCATGTTACAATCTATCCAAATACATAGGAACAATTCTGAAGAATATGATTTCAACAAAATACAATATAAAGAAATCATTAGCACTGAAAGTGCAATTAGAAAATATTATTTTGGACGACGACGAAATTCTCATATCTTTGGACGTGGTATCGTTATTCACTAACATACCTATACACCTAGCTATAAGCAATATAATGGAAAAATGGAACCTATTAAAAAACCACACAAAAATACCAAAAACGCAATTTCTGAAAATCCTACAGTTTTGTCTTAACGAAAATAATTATTTCATGTATGAAGACGTTATATATAACCAAATGTATGGTATGCCGATGGGAAACCCTCTGTCACCAACCATCGCAGACATTGTTCTAGATACTCTCTTAGAGAAAACGACCGACGAATTAACTCAAGAAAACATAAGAATAAAATTATTGACAAAGTATGTTGACGACTTATTTGCAATTATCAAAAGAAAAGATGAAGAGAGAATTTTGCAGATATTCAACAATTACCACAGCAAACTCAAGTTCACAATTGAAAAGGAAGTAGATAGTACGTTGCCATATCTGGACATGAAATTAATCAGACAAAAAGACAAAATTATAACAGATTGGTATATAAAACCGATATCATCCGGCAGAATAATAAATTATAATTCAATGCAACCACTTAAGCGAAAGATAAATACAATTTCTAATTTTATTAATAACGCTTTAGTCCTGAGTCACGACAAATATAAAACTAAAAATATTAAAATAATTAAAGAAATAATGAAAAATAATAATTATCCCCCAAATTTAATAAATAATCTGATATACAGATCAATAAACCATAGAACTGAACATAATGTAACAAGATCTGGCAACACAAAATACTTAAGCTTATCTTACATACCAAAATTAACTGAAACCACCAATATAAAAGAAATTACAAGAGAAGAAGGAATTATAGTTGCACATAAATCAAACAAAACTACAAATACTCTATTCACCAATCTAAAATCAAAAATAAACAAAAAGGAACAAAGCAACGTTGTATACGAAATTAAATGTAATGGGGGGCAAATGAAAAATGTAAACAAGTGTATATCGGGACAACAAAAAGAAATTTGGGAATAAGAATTGCTGAGCACGAGACAGATATCAAAAAGAGCCGACATTCTACTGCATTATCTCTGCATGGACAACTTACATACACCTGACTTAGAAAACTTCAAAATACTTCACAAAGAAAGAAGGCACAATAAACGTTATACTTTGGAAAGCTTAAGCTTACAACAGAAAATGGACATAGCAATGAACAGTAAAACAGATAAAGACAACACCAATGCCAGCTATAGCATTGTATTAGCTTAGACTTTAGTGTAATTCCAACTGTGATATTAGAAGTTAAGAAAAGGCTGTGATATTTTATTTTATTTATATTTGCAATTATTTTTTACGTTATGTGTTTTATGTTGTACATTTTATGTTTTTTTAAAATTCATCTCGAAAACTTAAAAGTAAATTGGAATAAAAGATAAAATATGTAAGTCAATGTTTATACTCTAGTATCTTTAATTGCAATTACATACATATGTATATATATATTAAAGTCGCTCTTTTTATATATTACCAATGTTACCAGATTTCAATAAAAATAATTATCCCTGAAGATGTTGGAAAATCCCAACGAAACGTCGGATACATTAAAAATGAAATAAAAACGTCTTTTATTTACATTTTGAAGAAATTTAATGACCTTGAAAGCCTGACTAGATACAATATCTATAAAACTGCATCAATTAATATTAAAAAGGTCGAGAAATTACGTAAAAATATAGAAATATCGGAGGGCCCGCCGAATTAACAAATTATTTTAAATTGAAAGAGAAATGCATTTTTTCGAACACATTAAATTTAAATATAGTGCGTATATCTGCACATTGCTCAAGAGCTATTGTAGAGACGTAAAAAGACTAGCAAAACAGAAAGAAAGGCTGAAATATTTATTAGCTTGTCGAAAAAATGGATTAATACCAACTCATCTGGTGAACACAACAAAAAACACAGCATATTTATTGACCATGACGAAAATATCACACGAATACATTAGGATTGAACAGAAATTTCACAAGAAAATTCTTAACTTACAAATAAAAGAAACTAATATTAATATAGGAGTTACACAAAAGAAAATTGACGATATAAAACATGATCTAAAATCAGTTCTAGATATTGACGAATATAGAAACTTTATGAAAAAACAATCATTAAGATATAAAAATTTTATATCATTACATAAACTGACACACTCGGCCAAGATACAAAAATTAAAACAGAGGGAATATGAAAAATACAACCTAAAATTCAACCCAACATGGTTCGTTAATAAAACAAATATAGATGTTACAGATGAAAGCAAGTGGCTACTATCCCTAGGATCAAAATTTTCCTTACCAGTCAATAAAGACAATTTCTCCGCCATCAATTTAATAGCAGATTTTGAACAATGGGTACAAACATTAACAAATGAAAAAGGAAAAGAGGTTATTAGAGCGAAAATAACAAACAGAATATTAACATATAAAAGGACATCAAGAAACAGTCAGAAAGAAAAGCTTATACTGAATATATACGAGGATACAAAGAAATTACTGCGAAGACATAGGGATAATATTATTACAACATCAGACAAAGGAAATAAAACTGTTGCTTTGTATAAAGAAGACTACAAAAGAGGAATGAGAAAACTCTTAGAAAATAAAAGTACATATAAAGCAGTGCGTACAGATCCGACACAAACTCTACAAAGGAAGAACAACAAATTAGTAATGGATCTATATAAAAAAGAATATATTACCCAATCTGAGAAATACATACTAGTTTCTGACCACGCCACAGCTCCAAGATTGTATGGCTTACCAAAAATTCATAAACCTGATATGCCTTTAAGACCCATATCATCGTCTGTAGAAGTGCCATGTTACAATCTATCCAAATACATAGGAACAATTCTGAAGAATATGATTTCAACAAAATACAATAAAAAGAAATCATTAGCACTGAAAGTGCAATTAGAAAATGTTATTTTGGACGACGACGAAATTCTCATATCTTTGGACGTGGTATCGTTATTCACTAACATACCTATACACCTAGCTATAAGCAATATAATGGAAAAATGGAACCTATTAAAAAACCACACAAAAATACCAAAAACGCAATTTCTGAAAATCCTACAGTTTTGTCTTAACGAAAATAATTATTTCATGTATGAAGACGTTATATATAACCAAATGTATGGTATGCCGATGGGAAACCCTCTGTCACCAACCATCGCAGACATTGTTCTAGATACTCTCTTAGAGAAAACGACCGACGAATTAACTCAAGAAAACATAAGAATAAAATTATTGACAAAGTATGTTGACGACTTATTTGCAATTATCAAAAGAAAAGATGAAGAGAGAATTTTGCAGATATTCAACAATTACCACAGCAAACTCAAGTTCACAATTGAAAAGGAAGTAGATAGTACGTTGCCATATCTGGACATGAAATTAATCAGACAAAAAGACAAAATTATAACAGATTGGTATATAAAACCGATATCATCCGGCAGAATAATAAATTATAATTCAATGCAACCACTTAAGCGAAAGATAAATACAATTTCTAATTTTATTAATAACGCTTTAGTCCTGAGTCACGACAAATATAAAACTAAAAATATTAAAATAATTAAAGAAATAATGAAAAATAATAATTATCCCCCAAATTTAATAAATAATCTGATATACAGATCAATAAACCATAGAACTGAACATAATGTAACAAGATCTGGCAACACAAAATACTTAAGCTTATCTTACATACCAAAATTAACTGAAACCACCAATATAAAAGAAATTACAAAAGAAGAAGGAATTATAGTTGCACATAAATCAAACAAAACTACAAATACTCTATTCACCAATCTAAAATCAAAAATAAACAAAAAGGAACAAAGCAACGTTGTATACGAAATTAAATGTAATGGGGGGCAAATGAAAAATGTAAACAAGTGTATATCGGGACAACAAAAAGAAATTTGGGAATAAGAATTGCTGAGCACGAGACAGATATCAAAAAGAGCCGACATTCTACTGCATTATCTCTGCATGGACAACTTACATACACCTGACTTAGAAAACTTCAAAATACTTCACAAAGAAAGAAGGCACAATAAACGTTATACTTTGGAAAGCTTAAGCTTACAACAGAAAATGGACATAGCAATGAACAGTAAAACAGATAAAGACAACACCAATGCCAGCTATAGCATTGTATTAGCTTAGACTTTAGTGTAATTCCAACTGTGATATTAGAAGTTAAGAAAAGGCTGTGATATTTTATTTTATTTATATTTGCAATTATTTTTTACGTTATGTGTTTTATGTTGTACATTTTATGTTTTTTTAAAATTCATCTCGAAAACTTAAAAGTAAATTGGAATAAAAGATAAAATATGTAAGTCAATGTTTATACTCTAGTATCTTTAATTGCAATTACATACATATGTATATATATATTAAAGTCGCTCTTTTTATATATTACCAATGTTACCAGATTTCAATAAAAATAATTATCCCTGAAGATGTTGGAAAATCCCAACGAAACGTCGGATACATTAAAAATTAAATAAAAACGTATTTTATTTACATTTTGAAGAAATTTAATGACCTTGAAAGCCTGACTAGATACAATATCTATAAAACTGCATCAATTAATATTAAAAAGGTCGAGAAATTACGTAAAAATATAGAAATATCGGAGGGCCCGCCGAATTAACAAATTATTTTAAATTGAAAGAGAAATGCATTTTTTCGAACACATTAAATTTAAATATAGTGCGTATATCTGCACATTGCTCAAGAGCTATTGTAGAGACGTAAAAAGACTAGCAAAACAGAAAGAAAGGCTGAAATATTTATTAGCTTGTCGAAAAAATGGATTAATACCAACTCATCTGGTGAACACAACAAAAAACACAGCATATTTATTGACCATGACGAAAATATCACACGAATACATTAGGATTGAACAGAAATTTCACAAGAAAATTCTTAACTTACAAATAAAAGAAACCAATATTAATATAGGAGTTACACAAAAGAAAATTGACGATATAAAACATGATCTAAAATCAGTTCTAGATATTGACGAATATAGAAACTTTATGAAAAAACAATCATTAAGATATAAAAATTTTATATCATTACATAAACTGACACACTCGGCCAAGATACAAAAATTAAAACAGAGGGAATATGAAAAATACAACCTAAAATTCAACCCAACATGGTTCGTTAATAAAACAAATATAGTTGTTACAGATGAAAGCAAGTGGCTACTATCCCTAGGATCAAAATTTTCCTTACCAGTCAATAAAGACAATTTCTCCGCCATCAATTTAATAGCAGATTTTGAACAATGGGTACAAACATTAACAGATGAAAAAGGAAAAGAGGTTATTAGAGCGAAAATAACAAACAGAATATTAACATATAAAAGGGCATCAAGAAACAGTCAGAAAGAAAAGCTTATACTGAATATATACGAGGATACAAAGAAATTACTGCGAAGACATAGGGATAATATTATTACAACATCAGACAAAGGAAATAAAACTGTTGCTTTGTATAAAGAAGACTACAAAAGAGGAATGAGAAAACTCTTAGAAAATAAAAGTACCTATAAAGCAGTGCGTACAGATCCGACACAAACTCTACAAAGGAAGAACAACAAATTAGTAATGGATCTATATAAAAAAGAATATATTACCCAATCTGAGAAATACATACTAGTTTCTGACCACGCCACAGCTCCAAGATTGTATGGCTTACCAAAAATTCATAAACCTGATATGCCTTTAAGACCCATATCATCGTCTGTAGAAGTGCCATGTTACAATCTATCCAAATACATAGGAACAATTCTGAAGAATATGATTTCAACAAAATACAATATAAAGAAATCATTAGCACTGAAAGTGCAATTAGAAAATATTATTTTGGACGACGACGAAATTCTCATATCTTTGGACGTGGTATCGTTATTCACTAACATACCTATACACCTAGCTATAAGCAATATAATGGAAAAATGGAACCTATTAAAAAACCACACAAAAATACCAAAAACGCAATTTCTGAAAATCCTACAGTTTTATCTTAACGAAAATAATTATTTCATGTATGAAGACGTTATATATAACCAAATGTATGGTATGCCGATGGGAAACCCTCTGTCACCAACCATCGCAGACATTGTTCTAGATACTCTCTTAGAGAAAACGACCGACGAATTAACTCAAGAAAACATAAGAATAAAATTATTGACAAAGTATGTTGACGACTTATTTGCAATTATCAAAAGAAAAGATGAAGAGAGAATTTTGCAGATATTCAACAATTACCACAGCAAACTCAAGTTCACAATTGAAAAGGAAGTAGATAGTACGTTGCCATATCTGGACATGAAATTAATCAGACAAAAAGACAAAATTATAACAGATTGGTATATAAAACCGATATCATCCGGCAGAATAATAAATTATAATTCAATGCAACCACTTAAGCGAAAGATAAATACAATTTCTAATTTTATTAATAACGCTTTAGTCCTGAGTCACGACAAATATAAAACTAAAAATATTAAAATAATTAAAGAAATAATGAAAAATAATAATTATCCCCAAATTTAATAAATAATCTGATATACAGATCAATAAACCATAGAACTGAACATAATGTAACAAGATCTGGCAACACAAAATACTTAAGCTTATCTTACATACCAAAATTAACTGAAACCACCAATATAAAAGAAATTACAAAAGAAGAAGGAATTATAGTTGCACATAAATCAAACAAAACTACAAATACTCTATTCACCAATCTAAAATCAAAAATAAACAAAAAGGAACAAAGCAACGTTGTATACGAAATTAAATGTAATGGGGGGCAAATGAAAAATGTAAACAAGTGTATATCGGGACAACAAAAAGAAATTTGGGAATAAGAATTGCTGAGCACGAGACAGATATCAAAAAGAGCCGACATTCTACTGCATTATCTCTGCATGGACAACTTACATACACCTGACTTAGAAAACTTCAAAATACTTCACAAAGAAAGAAGGCACAATAAACGTTATACTTTGGAAAGCTTAAGCTTACAACAGAAAATGGACATAGCAATGAACAGTAAAACAGATAAAGACAACACCAATGCCAGCTATAGCATTGTATTAGCTTAGACTTTAGTGTAATTCCAACTGTGATATTAGAAGTTAAGAAAAGGCTGTGATATTTTATTTTATTTATATTTGCAATTATTTTTTACGTTATGTGTTTTATGTTGTACATTTTATGTTTTTTTAAAATTCATCTCGAAAACTTAAAAGTAAATTGGAATAAAAGATAAAATATGTAAGTCAATGTTTATACTCTAGTATCTTTAATTGCAATTACATACATATGTATATATATATTAAAGTCGCTCTTTTTATATATTACCAATGTTACCAGATTTCAATAAAAATAATTATCCCTGAAGATGTTGGAAAATCCCAACGAAACGTCGGATACATTAAAAATGAAATAAAAACGTCTTTTATTTACATTTTGAAGAAATTTAATGACCTTGAAAGCCTGACTAGATACAATATCTATAAAACTGCATCAATTAATATTAAAAAGGTCGAGAAATTACGTAAAAATATAGAAATATCGGAGGGCCCGCCGAATTAACAAATTATTTTAAATTGAAAGAGAAATGCATTTTTTCGAACACATTAAATTTAAATATAGTGCGTATATCTGCACATTGCTCAAGAGCTATTATAGAGACGTAAAAAGACTAGCAAAACAGAAAGAAAGGCTGAAATATTTATTAGCTTGTCGAAAAAATGGATTAATACCAACTCATCTGGTGAACACAACAAAAAACACAGCATATTTATTTACCATGACGAAAATATCACACGAATACATTAGGATTGAACAGAAATTTCACAAGAAAATTCTTAACTTACAAATAAAAGAAACCAATATTAATATAGGAGTTACACAAAAGAAAATTGACGATATAAAACATGATCTAAAATCAGTTCTAGATATTGACGAATATAGAAACTTTATGAAAAAACAATCATTAAGATATAAAAATTTTATATCATTACATAAACTGACACACTCGGCCAAGATACAAAAATTAAAACAGAGGGAATATGAAAAATACAACCTAAAATTCAACCCAACATGGTTCGTTAATAAAACAAATATAGATGTTACAGATGAAAGCAAGTGGCTACTATCCCTAGGATCAAAATTTTCCTTACCAGTCAATAAAGACAATTTCTCCGCCATCAATTTAATAGCAGATTTTGAACAATGGGTACAAACATTAACAGATGAAAAAGGAAAAGAGGTTATTAGAGCGAAAATAACAAACAGAATATTAACATATAAAAGGACATCAAGAAACAGTCAGAAAGAAAAGCTTATACTGAATATATACGAGGATACAAAGAAATTACTGCGAAGACATAGGGATAATATTATTACAACATCAGACAAAGGAAATAAAACTGTTGCTTTGTATAAAGAAGACTACAAAAGAGGAATGAGAAAACTCTTAGAAAATAAAAGTACCTATAAAGCAGTGCGTACAGATCCGACACAAACTCTACAAAGGAAGAACAACAAATTAGTAATGGATCTATATAAAAAAGAATATATTACCCAATCTGAGAAATACATACTAGTTTCTGACCACGCCACAGCTCCAAGATTGTATGGCTTACCAAAAATTCATAAACCTGATATGCCTTTAAGACCCATATCATCGTCTGTAGAAGTGCCATGTTACAATCTATCCAAATACATAGGAACAATTCTGAAGAATATGATTTCAACAAAATACAATATAAAGAAATCATTAGCACTGAAAGTGCAATTAGAAAATATTATTTTGGACGACGACGAAATTCTCATATCTGTGGACGTGGTATCGTTATTCACTAACATACCTATACACCTAGCTATAAGCAATATAATGGAAAAATGGAACCTATTAAAAAACCACACAAAAATACCAAAAACGCAATTTCTGAAAATCCTACAGTTTTATCTTAACGAAAATAATTATTTCATGTATGAAGACGTTATATATAACCAAATGTATGGTATGCCGATGGGAAACCCTCTATCACCAACCATCGCAGACATTGTTCTAGATACTCTCTTAGAGAAAACGACCGACGAATTAACTCAAGAAAACATAAGAATAAAATTATTGACAAAGTATGTTGACGACTTATTTGCAATTATCAAAAGAAAAGATGAAGAGAGAATTTTGCAGATACTCAACAATTACCACAGCAAACTCAAGTTCACAATTGAAAAGGAAGTAGATAGTACGTTGCCATATCTGGACATGAAATTAATCAGACAAAAAGACAAAATTATAACAGATTGGTATATAAAACCGATATCATCCGGCAGAATAATAAATTATAATTCAATGCAACCACTTAAGCGAAAGATAAATACAATTTCTAATTTTATTAATAACGCTTTAGTCCTGAGTCACGACAAATATAAAACTAAAAATATTAAAATAATTAAAGAAATAATGAAAAATAATAATTATCCCCCAAATTTAATAAATAATCTGATATACAGATCAATAAACCATAGAACTGAACATAATGTAACAAGATCTGGCAACACAAAATACTTAAGCTTATCTTACATACCAAAATTAACTGAAACCACCAATATAAAAGAAATTACAAAAGAAGAAGGAATTATAGTTGCACATAAATCAAACAAAACTACAAATACTCTATTCACCAATCTAAAATCAAAAATAAACAAAAAGGAACAAAGCAACGTTGTATACGAAATTAAATGTAATGGGGGGCAAATGAAAAATGTAAACAAGTGTATATCGGGACAACAAAAAGAAATTTGGGAATAAGAATTGCTGAGCACGAGACAGATATCAAAAAGAGCCGACATTCTACTGCATTATCTCTGCATGGACAACTTACATACACCTGACTTAGAAAACTTCAAAATACTTCACAAAGAAAGAAGGCACAATAAACGTTATACTTTGGAAAGCTTAAGCTTACAACAGAAAATGGACATAGCAATGAACAGTAAAACAGATAAAGACAACACCAATGCCAGCTATAGCATTGTATTAGCTTAGACTTTAGTGTAATTCCAACTGTGATATTAGAAGTTAAGAAAAGGCTGTGATATTTTATTTTATTTATATTTGCAATTATTTTTTACGTTATGTGTTTTATGTTGTACATTTTATGTTTTTTTTAAAATTCATCTCGAAAACTTAAAAGTAAATTGGAATAAAAGATAAAATATGTAAGTCAATGTTTATACTCTAGTATCTTTAATTGCAATTACATACATATGTATATATATATTAAAGTCGCTCTTTTTATATATTACCAATGTTACCAGATTTCAATAAAAATAATTATCCCTGAAGATGTTGGAAAATCCCAACGAAACGTCGGATACATTAAAAATTAAATAAAAACGTATTTTATTTACATTTTGAAGAAATTTAATGACCTTGAAAGCCTGACTAGATACAATATCTATAAAACTGCATCAATTAATATTAAAAAGGTCGAGAAATTACGTAAAAATATAGAAATATCGGAGGGCCCGCCGAATTAACAAATTATTTTAAATTGAAAGAGAAATGCATTTTTTCGAACACATTAAATTTAAATATAGTGCGTATATCTGCACATTGCTCAAGAGCTATTGTAGAGACGTAAAAAGACTAGCAAAACAGAAAGAAAGGCTGAAATATTTATTAGCTTGTCGAAAAAATGGATTAATACCAACTCATCTGGTGAACACAACAAAAAACACAGCATATTTATTGACCATGACGAAAATATCACACGAATACATTAGGATTGAACAGAAATTTCACAAGAAAATTCTTAACTTACAAATAAAAGAAACCAATATTAATATAGGAGTTACACAAAAGAAAATTGACGATATAAAACATGATCTAAAATCAGTTCTAGATATTGACGAATATAGAAACTTTATGAAAAAACAATCATTAAGATATAAAAATTTTATATCATTACATAAACTGACACACTCGGCCAAGATACAAAAATTAAAACAGAGGGAATATGAAAAATACAACCTAAAATTCAACCCAACATGGTTCGTTAATAAAACAAATATAGATGTTACAGATGAAAGCAAGTGGCTACTATCCCTAGGATCAAAATTTTCCTTACCAGTCAATAAAGACAATTTCTCCGCCATCAATTTAATAGCAGATTTTGAACAATGGGTACAAACATTAACAGATGAAAAAGGAAAAGAGGTTATTAGAGCGAAAATAACAAACAGAATATTAACATATAAAAGGACATCAAGAAACAGTCAGAAAGAAAAGCTTATACTGAATATATACGAGGATACAAAGAAATTACTGCGAAGACATAGGGATAATATTATTACAACATCAGACAAAGGAAATAAAACTGTTGCTTTGTATAAAGAAGACTACAAAAGAGGAATGAGAAAACTCTTAGAAAATAAAAGTACCTATAAAGCAGTGCGTACAGATCCGACACAAACTCTACAAAGGAAGAACAACAAATTAGTAATGGATCTATATAAAAAAGAATATATTACCCAATCTGAGAAATACATACTAGTTTCTGACCACGCCACAGCTCCAAGATTGTATGGCTTACCAAAAATTCATAAACCTGATATGCCTTTAAGACCCATATCATCGTCTGTAGAAGTGCCATGTTACAATCTATCCAAATACATAGGAACAATTCTGAAGAATATGATTTCAACAAAATACAATATAAAGAAATCATTAGCACTGAAAGTGCAATTAGAAAATATTATTTTGGACGACGACGAAATTCTCATATCTTTGGACGTGGTATCGTTATTCACTAACATACCTATACACCTAGCTATAAGCAATATAATGGAAAAATGGAACCTATTAAAAAACCACACAAAAATACCAAAAACGCAATTTCTGAAAATCCTACAGTTTTATCTTAACGAAAATAATTATTTCATGTATGAAGACGTTATATATAACCAAATGTATGGTATGCCGATGGGAAACCCTCTGTCACCAACCATCGCAGACATTGTTCTAGATACTCTCTTAGAGAAAACGACCGACGAATTAACTCAAGAAAACATAAGAATAAAATTATTGACAAAGTATGTTGACGACTTATTTGCAATTATCAAAAGAAAAGATGAAGAGAGAATTTTGCAGATATTCAACAATTACCACAGCAAACTCAAGTTCACAATTGAAAAGGAAGTAGATAGTACGTTGCCATATCTGGACATGAAATTAATCAGACAAAAAGACAAAATTATAACAGATTGGTATATAAAACCGATATCATCCGGCAGAATAATAAATTATAATTCAATGCAACCACTTAAGCGAAAGATAAATACAATTTCTAATTTTATTAATAACGCTTTAGTCCTGAGTCACGACAAATATAAAACTAAAAATATTAAAATAATTAAAGAAATAATGAAAAATAATAATTATCCCCAAATTTAATAAATAATCTGATATACAGATCAATAAACCATAGAACTGAACATAATGTAACAAGATCTGGCAACACAAAATACTTAAGCTTATCTTACATACCAAAATTAACTGAAACCACCAATATAAAAGAAATTACAAAAGAAGAAGGAATTATAGTTGCACATAAATCAAACAAAACTACAAATACTCTATTCACCAATCTAAAATCAAAAATAAACAAAAAGGAACAAAGCAACGTTGTATACGAAATTAAATGTAATGGGGGGCAAATGAAAAATGTAAACAAGTGTATATCGGGACAACAAAAAGAAATTTGGGAATAAGAATTGCTGAGCACGAGACAGATATCAAAAAGAGCCGACATTCTACTGCATTATCTCTGCATGGACAACTTACATACACCTGACTTAGAAAACTTCAAAATACTTCACAAAGAAAGAAGGCACAATAAACGTTATACTTTGGAAAGCTTAAGCTTACAACAGAAAATGGACATAGCAATGAACAGTAAAACAGATAAAGACAACACCAATGCCAGCTATAGCATTGTATTAGCTTAGACTTTAGTGTAATTCCAACTGTGATATTAGAAGTTAAGAAAAGGCTGTGATATTTTATTTTATTTATATTTGCAATTATTTTTTACGTTATGTGTTTTATGTTGTACATTTTATGTTTTTTTAAAATTCATCTCGAAAACTTAAAAGTAAATTGGAATAAAAGATAAAATATGTAAGTCAATGTTTATACTCTAGTATCTTTAATTGCAATTACATACATATGTATATATATATTAAAGTCGCTCTTTTTATATATTACCAATGTTACCAGATTTCAATAAAAATAATTATCCCTGAAGATGTTGGAAAATCCCAACGAAACGTCGGATACATTAAAAATGAAATAAAAACGTCTTTTATTTACATTTTGAAGAAATTTAATGACCTTGAAAGCCTGACTAGATACAATATCTATAAAACTGCATCAATTAATATTAAAAAGGTCGAGAAATTACGTAAAAATATAGAAATATCGGAGGGCCCGCCGAATTAACAAATTATTTTAAATTGAAAGAGAAATGCATTTTTTCGAACACATTAAATTTAAATATAGTGCGTATATCTGCACATTGCTCAAGAGCTATTATAGAGACGTAAAAAGACTAGCAAAACAGAAAGAAAGGCTGAAATATTTATTAGCTTGTCGAAAAAATGGATTAATACCAACTCATCTGGTGAACACAACAAAAAACACAGCATATTTATTTACCATGACGAAAATATCACACGAATACATTAGGATTGAACAGAAATTTCACAAGAAAATTCTTAACTTACAAATAAAAGAAACTAATATTAATATAGGAGTTACACAAAAGAAAATTGACGATATAAAACATGATCTAAAATCAGTTCTAGATATTGACGAATATAGAAACTTTATGAAAAAACAATCATTAAGATATAAAAATTTTATATCATTACATAAACTGACACACTCGGCCAAGATACAAAAATTAAAACAGAGGGAATATGAAAAATACAACCTAAAATTCAACCCAACATGGTTCGTTAATAAAACAAATATAGATGTTACAGATGAAAGCAAGTGGCTACTATCCCTAGGATCAAAATTTTCCTTACCAGTCAATAAAGACAATTTCTCCGCCATCAATTTAATAGCAGATTTTGAACAATGGGTACAAACATTAACAGATGAAAAAGGAAAAGAGGTTATTAGAGCGAAAATAACAAACAGAATATTAACATATAAAAGGACATCAAGAAACAGTCAGAAAGAAAAGCTTATACTGAATATATACGAGGATACAAAGAAATTACTGCGAAGACATAGGGATAATATTATTACAACATCAGACAAAGGAAATAAAACTGTTGCTTTGTATAAAGAAGACTACAAAAGAGGAATGAGAAAACTCTTAGAAAATAAAAGTACCTATAAAGCAGTGCGTACAGATCCGACACAAACTCTACAAAGGAAGAACAACAAATTAGTAATGGATCTATATAAAAAAGAATATATTACCCAATCTGAGAAATACATACTAGTTTCTGACCACGCCACAGCTCCAAGATTGTATGGCTTACCAAAAATTCATAAACCTGATATGCCTTTAAGACCCATATCATCGTCTGTAGAAGTGCCATGTTACAATCTATCCAAATACATAGGAACAATTCTGAAGAATATGATTTCAATAAAATACAATATAAAGAAATCATTAGCACTGAAAGTGCAATTAGAAAATATTATTTTGGACGACGACGAAATTCTCATATCTGTGGACGTGGTATCGTTATTCACTAACATACCTATACACCTAGCTATAAGCAATATAATGGAAAAATGGAACCTATTAAAAAACCACACAAAAATACCAAAAACGCAATTTCTGAAAATCCTACAGTTTTATCTTAACGAAAATAATTATTTCATGTATGAAGACGTTATATATAACCAAATGTATGGTATGCCGATGGGAAACCCTCTATCACCAACCATCCCAGACATTGTTCTAGATACTCTCTTAGAGAAAACGACCGACGAATTAACTCAAGAAAACATAAGAATAAAATTATTGACAAAGTATGTTGACGACTTATTTGCAATTATCAAAAGAAAAGATGAAGAGAGAATTTTGCAGATACTCAACAATTACCACAGCAAACTCAAGTTCACAATTGAAAAGGAAGTAGATAGTACGTTGCCATATCTGGACATGAAATTAATCAGACAAAAAGACAAAATTATAACAGATTGGTATATAAAACCGATATCATCCGGCAGAATAATAAATTATAATTCAATGCAACCACTTAAGCGAAAGATAAATACAATTTCTAATTTTATTAATAACGCTTTAGTCCTGAGTCACGACAAATATAAAACTAAAAATATTAAAATAATTAAAGAAATAATGAAAAATAATAATTATCCCCCAAATTTAATAAATAATCTGATATACAGATCAATAAACCATAGAACTGAACATAATGTAACAAGATCTGGCAACACAAAATACTTAAGCTTATCTTACATACCAAAATTAACTGAAACCACCAATATAAAAGAAATTACAAAAGAAGAAGGAATTATAGTTGCACATAAATCAAACAAAACTACAAATACTCTATTCACCAATCTAAAATCAAAAATAAACAAAAAGGAACAAAGCAACGTTGTATACGAAATTAAATGTAATGGGGGGCAAATGAAAAATGTAAACAAGTGTATATCGGGACAACAAAAAGAAATTTGGGAATAAGAATTGCTGAGCACGAGACAGATATCAAAAAGAGCCGACATTCTACTGCATTATCTCTGCATGGACAACTTACATACACCTGACTTAGAAAACTTCAAAATACTTCACAAAGAAAGAAGGCACAATAAACGTTATACTTTGGAAAGCTTAAGCTTACAACAGAAAATGGACATAGCAATGAACAGTAAAACAGATAAAGACAACACCAATGCCAGCTATAGCATTGTATTAGCTTAGACTTTAGTGTAATTCCAACTGTGATATTAGAAGTTAAGAAAAGGCTGTGATATTTTATTTTATTTTATTTATATTTGCAATTATTTTTTACGTTATGTGTTTTATGTTGTACATTTTATGTTTTTTTAAAATTCATCTCGAAAACTTAAAAGTAAATTGGAATAAAAGATAAAATATGTAAGTCAATGTTTATACTCTAGTATCTTTAATTGCAATTACATACATATGTATATATATATATATATATATTTTTATATATATTATATTATATTATTATTATTTTATTATTATTATTTTATATATATTATATTTTTATATATTACAAATGTTACCAGATTTCAATAAAAATAATTATCCCTGAAGATGTTGGAAAATCCCAACGAAACGTCGGATACATTAAAAATGAAATAAAAACGTCTTTTATTTACATTTTGAAGAAATTTAATGACCTTGAAAGCCTGACTAGATACAATATCTATAAAACTGCATCAATTAATATTAAAAAGGTCGAGAAATTACGTAAAAATATAGAAATATCGGAGGGCCCGCCGAATTAACAAATTATTTTAAATTGAAAGAGAAATGCATTTTTTCGAACACATTAAATTTAAATATAGTGCGTATATCTGCACATTGCTCAAGAGCTATTATAGAGACGTAAAAAGACTAGCAAAACAGAAAAAAAGGCTGAAATATTTATTAGCTTGTCGAAAAAATGGATTAATACCAACTCATCTGGTGAACACAACAAAAAACACAGCATATTTATTTACCATGACGAAAATATCACACGAATACATTAGGATTGAACAGAAATTTCATAAGAAAATTCTTAACTTACAAATAAAAGAAACCAATATTAATATAGGAGTTACACAAAAGAAAATTGACGATATAAAACATGATCTAAAATCAGTTCTAGATATTGACGAATATAGAAACTTTATGAAAAAACAATCATTAAGATATAAAAATTTTATATCATTACATAAACTGACACACTCGGCCAAGATACAAAAATTAAAACAGAGGGAATATGAAAAATACAACCTAAAATTCAACCCAACATGGTTCGTTAATAAAACAAATATAGATGTTACAGATGAAAGCAAGTGGCTACTATCCCTAGGATCAAAATTTTCCTTACCAGTCAATAAAGACAATTTCTCCGCCATCAATTTAATAGCAGATTTTGAACAATGGGTACAAACATTAACAGATGAAAAAGGAAAAGAGGTTATTAGAGCGAAAATAACAAACAGAATATTAACATATAAAAGGACATCAAGAAACAGTCAGAAAGAAAAGCTTATACTGAATATATACGAGGATACAAAGAAATTACTGCGAAGACATAGGGATAATATTATTACAACATCAGACAAAGGAAATAAAACTGTTGCTTTGTATAAAGAAGACTACAAAAGAGGAATGAGAAAACTCTTAGAAAATAAAAGTACCTATAAAGCAGTGCGTACAGATCCGACACAAACTCTACAAAGGAAGAACAACAAATTAGTAATGGATCTATATAAAAAAGAATATATTACCCAATCTGAGAAATACATACTAGTTTCTGACCACGCCACAGCTCCAAGATTGTATGGCTTACCAAAAATTCATAAACCTGATATGCCTTTAAGACCCATATCATCGTCTGTAGAAGTGCCATGTTACAATCTATCCAAATACATAGGAACAATTCTGAAGAATATGATTTCAACAAAATACAATATAAAGAAATCATTAGCACTGAAAGTGCAATTAGAAAATATTATTTTGGACGACGACGAAATTCTCATATCTTTGGACGTGGTATCGTTATTCACTAACATACCTATACACCTAGCTATAAGCAATATAATGGAAAAATGGAACCTATTAAAAAACCACACAAAAATACCAAAAACGCAATTTCTGAAAATCCTACAGTTTTGTCTTAACGAAAATAATTATTTCATGTATGAAGACGTTATATATAACCAAATGTATGGTATGCCGATGGGAAACCCTCTGTCACCAACCATCGTAGACATTGCTCTAGATACTCTCTTAGAGAAAACGACCGACGAATTAACTCAAGAAAACATAAGAATAAAATTATTGACAAAGTATGTTGACGACTTATTTGCAATTATCAAAAGAAAAGATGAAGAGAGAATTTTGCAGATACTCAACAATTACCACAGCAAACTCAAGTTCACAATTGAAAAGGAAGTAGATAGTACGTTGCCATATCTGGACATGAAATTAATCAGACAAAAAGACAAAATTATAACAGATTGGTATATAAAACCGATATCATCCGGCAGAATAATAAATTATAATTCAATGCAACCACTTAAGCGAAAGATAAATACAATTTCTAATTTTATTAATAACGCTTTAGTCCTGAGTCACGACAAATATAAAACTAAAAATATTAAAATAATTAAAGAAATAATGAAAAATAATAATTATCCCCCAAATTTAATAAATAATCTGATATACAGATCAATAAACCATAGAACTGAACATAATGTAACAAGATCTGGCAACACAAAATACTTAAGCTTATCTTACATACCAAAATTAACTGAAACCACCAATATAAAAGAAATTACAAAAGAAGAAGGAATTATAGTTGCACATAAATCAAACAAACCTACAAATACTCTATTCACCAATCTAAAATCAAAAATAAACAAAAAGGAACAAAGCAACGTTGTATACGAAATTAAATGTAATGGGGGGCAAATGAAAAATGTAAACAAGTGTATATCGGGACAACAAAAAGAAATTTGGGAATAAGAATTGCTGAGCACGAGACAGATATCAAAAAGAGCCGACATTCTACTGCATTATCTCTGCATGGACAACTTACATACACCTGACTTAGAAAACTTCAAAATACTTCACAAGGAAAGAAGGCACAATAAACGTTATACTTTGGAAAGCTTAAGCTTACAACAGAAAATGGACATAGCAATGAACAGTAAAACAGATAAAGACAACACCAATGCCAGCTATAGCATTGTATTAGCTTAGACTTTAGTGTAATTCCAACTGTGATATTAGAAGTTAAGAAAAGGCTGTGATATTTTATTTTATTTTATTTATATTTGCAATTATTTTTTACGTTATGTGTTTTATGTTGTACATTTTATGTTTTTTTTAAAATTCATCTCGAAAACTTAAAAGTAAATTGGAATAAAAGATAAAATATGTAAGTCAATGTTTATACTCTAGTATCTTTAATTGCAATTACATACATATGTATATATATATATATATATTTTTATATATATTATATTATATTATTATTATTTTATTATTATTATTTTATATATATTATATTTTTATATATTACCAATGTTACCAGATTTCAATAAAAATAATTATCCCTGAAGATGTTGGAAAATCCCAACGAAACGTCGGATACATTAAAAATGAAATAAAAACGTCTTTTATTTACATTTTGAAGAAATTTAATGACCTTGAAAGCCTGACTAGATACAATATCTATAAAACTGCATCAATTAATATTAAAAAGGTCGAGAAATTACGTAAAAATATAGAAATATCGGAGGGCCCGCCGAATTAACAAATTATTTTAAATTGAAAGAGAAATGCATTTTTTCGAACACATTAAATTTAAATATAGTGCGTATATCTGCACATTGCTCAAGAGCTATTATAGAGACGTAAAAAGACTAGCAAAACAGAAAGAAAGGCTGAAATATTTATTAGCTTGTCGAAAAAATGGATTAATACCAACTCATCTGGTGAACACAACAAAAAACACAGCATATTTATTTACCATGACGAAAATATCACACGAATACATTAGGATTGAACAGAAATTTCACAAGAAAATTCTTAACTTACAAATAAAAGAAACCAATATTAATATAGGAGTTACACAAAAGAAAATTGACGATATAAAACATGATCTAAAATCAGTTCTAGATATTGACGAATATAGAAACTTTATGAAAAAACAATCATTAAGATATAAAAATTTTATATCATTACATAAACTGACACACTCGGCCAAGATACAAAAATTAAAACAGAGGGAATATGAAAAATACAACCTAAAGTTCAACCCAACATGGTTCGTTAATAAAACAAATATAGATGTTACAGATGAAAGCAAGTGGCTACTATCCCTAGGATCAAAATTTTCCTTACCAGTCAATAAAGACAATTTCTCCGCCATCAATTTAATAGCAGATTTTGAACAATGGGTACAAACATTAACAGATGAAAAAGGAAAAGAGGTTATTAGAGCGAAAATAACAAACAGAATATTAACATATAAAAGGACATCAAGAAACAGTCAGAAAGAAAAGCTTATACTGAATATATACGAGGATACAAAGAAATTACTGCGAAGACATAGGGATAATATTATTACAACATCAGACAAAGGAAATAAAACTGTTGCTTTGTATAAAGAAGACTACAAAAGAGGAATGAGAAAACTCTTAGAAAATAAAAGTACCTATAAAGCAGTGCGTACAGATCCGACACAAACTCTACAAAGGAAGAACAACAAATTAGTAATGGATCTATATAAAAAAGAATATATTACCCAATCTGAGAAATACATACTAGTTTCTGACCACGCCACAGCTCCAAGATTGTATGGCTTACCAAAAATTCATAAACCTGATATGCCTTTAAGACCCATATCATCGTCTGTAGAAGTGCCATGTTACAATCTATCCAAATACATAGGAACAATTCTGAAGAATATGATTTCAACAAAATACAATATAAAGAAATCATTAGCACTGAAAGTGCAATTAGAAAATATTATTTTGGACGACGACGAAATTCTCATATCTTTGGACGTGGTATCGTTATTCACTAACATACCTATACACCTAGCTATAAGCAATATAATGGAAAAATGGAACCTATTAAAAAACCACACAAAAATACCAAAAACGCAATTTCTGAAAATCCTACAGTTTTATCTTAACGAAAATAATTATTTCATGTATGAAGACGTTATATATAACCAAATGTATGGTATGCCGATGGGAAACCCTCTGTCACCAACCATCGCAGACATTGTTCTAGATACTCTCTTAGAGAAAACGACCGACGAATTAACTCAAGAAAACATAAGAATAAAATTATTGACAAAGTATGTTGACGACTTATTTGCAATTATCAAAAGAAAAGATGAAGAGAGAATTTTGCAGATATTCAACAATTACCACAGCAAACTCAAGTTCACAATTGAAAAGGAAGTAGATAGTACGTTGCCATATCTGGACATGAAATTAATCAGACAAAAAGACAAAATTATAACAGATTGGTATATAAAACCGATATCATCCGGCAGAATAATAAATTATAATTCTTGCAACCACTTAAGCGAAAGATAAATACAATTTCTAATTTTATTAATAACGCTTTAGTCCTGAGTCACGACAAATATAAAACTAAAAATATTAAAATAATTAAAGAAATAATGAAAAATAATAATTATCCCCCAAATTTAATAAATAATCTGATATACAGATCAATAAACCATAGAACTGAACATAATGTAACAAGATCTGGCAACACAAAATACTTAAGCTTATCTTACATACCAAAATTAACTGAAACCACCAATATAAAAGAAATTACAAAAGAAGAAGGAATTATAGTTGCACATAAATCAAACAAAACTACAAATACTCTATTCACCAATCTAAAATCAAAAATAAACAAAAAGGAACAAAGCAACGTTGTATACGAAATTAAATGTAATGGGGGGCAAATGAAAAATGTAAACAAGTGTATATCGGGACAACAAAAAGAAATTTGGGAATAAGAATTGCTGAGCACGAGACAGATATCAAAAAGAGCCGACATTCTACTGCATTATCTCTGCATGGACAACTTACATACACCTGACTTAGAAAACTTCAAAATACTTCACAAAGAAAGAAGGCACAATAAACGTTATACTTTGGAAAGCTTTAGCTTACAACAGAAAATGGACATAGCAATGAACAGTAAAACAGATAAAGACAACACCAATGCCAGCTATAGCATTGTATTAGCTTAGACTTTAGTGTAATTCCAACTGTGATATTAGAAGTTAAGAAAAGGCTGTGATATTTTATTTTATTTATATTTGCAATTATTTTTTACGTTATGTGTTTTATGTTGTACATTTTATGTTTTTTTAAAATTCATCTCGAAAACTTAAAAGTAAATTGGAATAAAAGATAAAATATGTAAGTCAATGTTTATACTCTAGTATCTTTAATTGCAATTACATACATATGTATATATATATTAAAGTCGCTCTTTTTATATATTACCAATGTTACCAGATTTCAATAAAAATAATTATCCCTGAAGATGTTGGAAAATCCCAACGAAACGTCGGATACATTAAAAATGAAATAAAAACGTCTTTTATTTACATTTTGAAGAAATTTAATGACCTTGAAAGCCTGACTAGATACAATATCTATAAAACTGCATCAATTAATATTAAAAAGGTCGAGAAATTACGTAAAAATATAGAAATATCGGAGGGCCCGCCGAATTAACAAATTATTTTAAATTGAAAGAGAAATGCATTTTTTCGAACACATTAAATTTAAATATAGTGCGTATATCTGCACATTGCTCAAGAGCTATTATAGAGACGTAAAAAGACTAGCAAAACAGAAAGAAAGGCTGAAATATTTATTAGCTTGTCGAAAAAATGGATTAATACCAACTCATCTGGTGAACACAACAAAAAACACAGCATATTTATTTACCATGACGAAAATATCACACGAATACATTAGGATTGAACAGAAATTTCACAAGAAAATTCTTAACTTACAAATAAAAGAAACCAATATTAATATAGGAGTTACACAAAAGAAAATTGACGATATAAAACATGATCTAAAATCAGTTCTAGATATTGACGAATATAGAAACTTTATGAAAAAACAATCATTAAGATATAAAAATTTTATATCATTACATAAACTGACACACTCGGCCAAGATACAAAAATTAAAACAGAGGGAATATGAAAAATACAACCTAAAATTCAACCCAACATGGTTCGTTAATAAAACAAATATAGATGTTACAGATGAAAGCAAGTGGCTACTATCCCTAGGATCAAAATTTTCCTTACCAGTCAATAAAGACAATTTCTCCGCCATCAATTTAATAGCAGATTTTGAACAATGGGTACAAACATTAACAGATGAAAAAGGAAAAGAGGTTATTAGAGCGAAAATAACAAATATAAAAATAACAAAGGACATCAAGAAACAGTCAGAAAGAAAAGCTTATACTGAATATATACGAGGATACAAAGAAATTACTGCGAAGACATAGGGATAATATTATTACAACATCAGACAAAGGAAATAAAACTGTTGCTTTGTATAAAGAAGACTACAAAAGAGGAATGAGAAAACTCTTAGAAAATAAAAGTACCTATAAAGCAGTGCGTACAGATCCGACACAAACTCTACAAAGGAAGAACAACAAATTAGTAATGGATCTATATAAAAAAGAATATATTACCCAATCTGAGAAATACATACTAGTTTCTGACCACGCCACAGCTCCAAGATTGTATGGCTTACCAAAAATTCATAAACCTGATATGCCTTTAAGACCCATATCATCGTCTGTAGAAGTGCCATGTTACAATCTATCCAAATACATAGGAACAATTCTGAAGAATATGATTTCAACAAAATACAATATAAAGAAATCATTAGCACTGAAAGTGCAATTAGAAAATATTATTTTGGACGACGACGAAATTCTCATATCTTTGGACGTGGTATCGTTGTTCACTAACATACCTATACACCTAGCTATAAGCAATATAATGGAAAAATGGAACCTATTAAAAAACCACACAAAAATACCAAAAACGCAATTTCTGAAAATCCTACAGTTTTATCTTAACGAAAATAATTATTTCATGTATGAAGACGTTATATATAACCAAATGTATGGTATGCCGATGGGAAACCCTCTGTCACCAACCATCGCAGACATTGTTCTAGATACTCTCTTAGAGAAAACGACCGACGAATTAACTCAAGAAAACATAAGAATAAAATTATTGACAAAGTATGTTGACGACTTATTTGCAATTATCAAAAGAAAAGATGAAGAGAGAATTTTGCAGATATTCAACAATTACCACAGCAAACTCAAGTTCACAATTGAAAAGGAAGTAGATAGTACGTTGCCATATCTGGACATGAAATTAATCAGACAAAAAGACAAAATTATAACAGATTGGTATATAAAACCGATATCATCCGGCAGAATAATAAATTATAATTCAATGCAACCACTTAAGCGAAAGATAAATACAATTTCTAATTTTATTAATAAAGCTTTAGTCCTGAGTCACGACAAATATAAAACTAAAAATATTAAAATAATTAAAGAAATAATGAAAAATAATAATTATCCCCCAAATTTAATAAATAATCTGATATACAGATCAATAAACCATAGAACTGAACATAATGTAACAAGATCTGGCAACACAAAATACTTAAGCTTATCTTACATACCAAAATTAACTGAAACCACCAATATAAAAGAAATTACAAAAGAAGAAGGAATTATAGTTGCACATAAATCAAACAAAACTACAAATACTCTATTCACCAATCTAAAATCAAAAATAAACAAAAAGGAACAAAGCAACGTTGTATACGAAATTAAATGTAATGGGGGGCAAATGAAAAATGTAAACAAGTGTATATCGGGACAACAAAAAGAAATTTGGGAATAAGAATTGCTGAGCACGAGACAGATATCAAAAAGAGCCGACATTCTACTGCATTATCTCTGCATGGACAACTTACATACACCTGACTTAGAAAACTTCAAAATACTTCACAAAGAAAGAAGGCACAATAAACGTTATACTTTGGAAAGCTTAAGCTTACAACAGAAAATGGACATAGCAATGAACAGTAAAACAGATAAAGACAACACCAATGCCAGCTATAGCATTGTATTAGCTTAGACTTTAGTGTAATTCCAACTGTGATATTAGAAGTTAAGAAAAGGCTGTGATATTTTATTTTATTTATATTTGCAATTATTTTTTACGTTATGTGTTTTATGTTGTACATTTTATGTTTTTTTAAAATTCATCTCGAAAACTTAAAAGTAAATTGGAATAAAAGATAAAATATGTAAGTCAATGTTTATACTCTAGTATCTTTAATTGCAATTACATACATATGTATATATATATTAAAGTCGCTCTTTTTATATATTACCAATGTTACCAGATTTCAATAAAAATAATTATCCCTGAAGATGTTGGAAAATCCCAACGAAACGTCGGATACATTAAAAATGAAATAAAAACGTCTTTTATTTACATTTTGAAGAAATTTAATGACCTTGAAAGCCTGACTAGATACAATATCTATAAAACTGCATCAATTAATATTAAAAAGGTCGAGAAATTACGTAAAAATATAGAAATATCGGAGGGCCCGCCGAATTAACAAATTATTTTAAATTGAAAGAGAAATGCATTTTTTCGAACACATTAAATTTAAATATAGTGCGTATATCTGCACATTGCTCAAGAGCTATTATAGAGACGTAAAAAGACTAGCAAAACAGAAAGAAAGGCTGAAATATTTATTAGCTTGTCGAAAAAATGGATTAATACCAACTCATCTGGTGAACACAACAAAAAACACAGCATATTTATTTACCATGACGAAAATATCACACGAATACATTAGGATTGAACAGAAATTTCACAAGAAAATTCTTAACTTACAAATAAAAGAAACCAATATTAATATAGGAGTTACACAAAAGAAAATTGACGATATAAAACATGATCTAAAATCAGTTCTAGATATTGACGAATATAGAAACTTTATGAAAAAACAATCATTAAGATATAAAAATTTTATATCATTACATAAACTGACACACTCGGCCAAGATACAAAAATTAAAACAGAGGGAATATGAAAAATACAACCTAAAATTCAACCCAACATGGTTCGTTAATAAAACAAATATAGATGTTACAGATGAAAGCAAGTGGCTACTATCCCTAGGATCAAAATTTTCCTTACCAGTCAATAAAGACAATTTCTCCGCCATCAATTTAATAGCAGATTTTGAACAATGGGTACAAACATTAACAGATGAAAAAGGAAAAGAGGTTATTAGAGCGAAAATAACAAACAGAATATTAACATATAAAAGGACATCAAGAAACAGTCAGAAAGAAAAGCTTATACTGAATATATACGAGGATACAAAGAAATTACTGCGAAGACATAGGGATAATATTATTACAGCATCAGACAAAGGAAATAAAACTGTTGCTTTGTATAAAGAAGACTACAAAAGAGGAATGAGAAAACTCTTAGAAAATAAAAGTACCTATAAAGCAGTGCGTACAGATCCGACACAAACTCTACAAAGGAAGAACAACAAATTAGTAATGGATCTATATAAAAAAGAATATATTACCCAATCTGAGAAATACATACTAGTTTCTGACCACGCCACAGCTCCAAGATTGTATGGCTTACCAAAAATTCATAAACCTGATATGCCTTTAAGACCCATATCATCGTCTGTAGAAGTGCCATGTTACAATCTATCCAAATACATAGGAACAATTCTGAAGAATATGATTTCAACAAAATACAATATAAAGAAATCATTAGCACTGAAAGTGCAATTAGAAAATATTATTTTGGACGACGACGAAATTCTCATATCTTTGGACGTGGTATCGTTATTCACTAACATACCTATACACCTAGCTATAAGCAATATAATGGAAAAATGGAACCTATTAAAAAACCACACAAAAATACCAAAAACGCAATTTCTGAAAATCCTACAGTTTTATCTTAACGAAAATAATTATTTCATGTATGAAGACGTTATATATAACCAAATGTATGGTATGCCGATGGGAAACCCTCTGTCACCAACCATCGCAGACATTGTTCTAGATACTCTCTTAGAGAAAACGACCGACGAATTAACTCAAGAAAACATAAGAATAAAATTATTGACAAAGTATGTTGACGACTTATTTGCAATTATCAAAAGAAAAGATGAAGAGAGAATTTTGCAGATATTCAACAATTACCACAGCAAACTCAAGTTCACAATTGAAAAGGAAGTAGATAGTACGTTGCCATATCTGGACATGAAATTAATCAGACAAAAAGACAAAATTATAACAGATTGGTATATAAAACCGATATCATCCGGCAGAATAATAAATTATAATTCAATGCAACCACTTAAGCGAAAGATAAATACAATTTCTAATTTTATTAATAACGCTTTAGTCCTGAGTCACGACAAATATAAAACTAAAAATATTAAAATAATTAAAGAAATAATGAAAAATAATAATTATCCCCCAAATTTAATAAATAATCTGATATACAGATCAATAAACCATAGAACTGAACATAATGTAACAAGATCTGGCAACACAAAATACTTAAGCTTATCTTACATACCAAAATTAACTGAAACCACCAATATAAAAGAAATTACAAAAGAAGAAGGAATTATAGTTGCACATAAATCAAACAAAACTACAAATACTCTATTCACCAATCTAAAATCAAAAATAAACAAAAAGGAACAAAGCAACGTTGTATACGAAATTAAATGTAATGGGGGGCAAATGAAAAATGTAAACAAGTGTATATCGGGACAACAAAAAGAAATTTGGGAATAAGAATTGCTGAGCACGAGACAGATATCAAAAAGAGCCGACATTCTACTGCATTATCTCTGCATGGACAACTTACATACACCTGACTTAGAAAACTTCAAAATACTTCACAAAGAAAGAAGGCACAATAAACGTTATACTTTGGAAAGCTTAAGCTTACAACAGAAAATGGACATAGCAATGAACAGTAAAACAGATAAAGACAACACCAATGCCAGCTATAGCATTGTATTAGCTTAGACTTTAGTGTAATTCCAACTGTGATATTAGAAGTTAAGAAAAGGCTGTGATATTTTATTTTATTTATATTTGCAATTATTTTTTACGTTATGTGTTTTATGTTGTACATTTTATGTTTTTTTAAAATTCATCTCGAAAACTTAAAAGTAAATTGGAATAAAAGATAAAATATGTAAGTCAATGTTTATACTCTAGTATCTTTAATTGCAATTACATACATATGTATATATATATTAAAGTCGCTCTTTTTATATATTACCAATGTTACCAGATTTCAATAAAAATAATTATCCCTGAAGATGTTGGAAAATCCCAACGAAACGTCGGATACATTAAAAATGAAATAAAAACGTCTTTTATTTACATTTTGAAGAAATTTAATGACCTTGAAAGCCTGACTAGATACAATATCTATAAAACTGCATCAATTAATATTAAAAAGGTCGAGAAATTACGTAAAAATATAGAAATATCGGAGGGCCCGCCGAATTAACAAATTATTTTAAATTGAAAGAGAAATGCATTTTTTCGAACACATTAAATTTAAATATAGTGCGTATATCTGCACATTGCTCAAGAGCTATTATAGAGACGTAAAAAGACTAGCAAAACAGAAAGAAAGGCTGAAATATTTATTAGCTTGTCGAAAAAATGGATTAATACCAACTCATCTGGTGAACACAACAAAAAACACAGCATATTTATTTACCATGACGAAAATATCACACGAATACATTAGGATTGAACAGAAATTTCACAAGAAAATTCTTAACTTACAAATAAAAGAAACCAATATTAATATAGGAGTTACACAAAAGAAAATTGACGATATAAAACATGATCTAAAATCAGTTCCAGATATTGACGAATATAGAAACTTTATGAAAAAACAATCATTAAGATATAAAAATTTTATATCATTACATAAACTGACACACTCGGCCAAGATACAAAAATTAAAACAGAGGGAATATGAAAAATACAACCTAAAATTCAACCCAACATGGTTCGTTAATAAAACAAATATAGATGTTACAGATGAAAGCAAGTGGCTACTATCCCTAGGATCAAAATTTTCCTTACCAGTCAATAAAGACAATTTCTCCGCCATCAATTTAATAGCAGATTTTGAACAATGGGTACAAACATTAACAGATGAAAAAGGAAAAGAGGTTATTAGAGCGAAAATAACAAACAGAATATTAACATATAAAAGGACATCAAGAAACAGTCAGAAAGAAAAGCTTATACTGAATATATACGAGGATACAAAGAAATTACTGCGAAGACATAGGGATAATATTATTACAACATCAGACAAAGGAAATAAAACTGTTGCTTTGTATAAAGAAGACTACAAAAGAGGAATGAGAAAACTCTTAGAAAATAAAAGTACCTATAAAGCAGTGCGTACAGATCCGACACAAACTCTACAAAGGAAGAACAACAAATTAGTAATGGATCTATATAAAAAAGAATATATTACCCAATCTGAGAAATACATACTAGTTTCTGACCACGCCACAGCTCCAAGATTGTATGGCTTACCAAAAATTCATAAACCTGATATGCCTTTAAGACCCATATCATCGTCTGTAGAAGTGCCATGTTACAATCTATCCAAATACATAGGAACAATTCTGAAGAATATGATTTCAACAAAATACAATATAAAGAAATCATTAGCACTGAAAGTGCAATTAGAAAATATTATTTTGGACGACGACGAAATTCTCATATCTTTGGACGTGGTATCGTTATTCACTAACATACCTATACACCTAGCTATAAGCAATATAATGGAAAAATGGAACCTATTAAAAAACCACACAAAAATACCAAAAACGCAATTTCTGAAAATCCTACAGTTTTATCTTAACGAAAATAATTATTTCATGTATGAAGACGTTATATATAACCAAATGTATGGTATGCCGATGGGAAACCCTCTGTCACCAACCATCGCAGACATTGTTCTAGATACTCTCTTAGAGAAAACGACCGACGAATTAACTCAAGAAAACATAAGAATAAAATTATTGACAAAGTATGTTGACGACTTATTTGCAATTATCAAAAGAAAAGATGAAGAGAGAATTTTGCAGATATTCAACAATTACCACAGCAAACTCAAGTTCACAATTGAAAAGGAAGTAGATAGTACGTTGCCATATCTGGACATGAAATTAATCAGACAAAAAGACAAAATTATAACAGATTGGTATATAAAACCGATATCATCCGGCAGAATAATAAATTATAATTCAATGCAACCACTTAAGCGAAAGATAAATACAATTTCTAATTTTATTAATAAAGCTTTAGTCCTGAGTCACGACAAATATAAAACTAAAAATATTAAAATAATTAAAGAAATAATGAAAAATAATAATTATCCCCCAAATTTAATAAATAATCTGATATACAGATCAATAAACCATAGAACTGAACATAATGTAACAAGATCTGGCAACACAAAATACTTAAGCTTATCTTACATACCAAAATTAACTGAAACCACCAATATAAAAGAAATTACAAAAGAAGAAGGAATTATAGTTGCACATAAATCAAACAAAACTACAAATACTCTATTCACCAATCTAAAATCAAAAATAAACAAAAAGGAACAAAGCAACGTTGTATACGAAATTAAATGTAATGGGGGGCAAATGAAAAATGTAAACAAGTGTATATCGGGACAACAAAAAGAAATTTGGGAATAAGAATTGCTGAGCACGAGACAGATATCAAAAAGAGCCGACATTCTACTGCATTATCTCTGCATGGACAACTTACATACACCTGACTTAGAAAACTTCAAAATACTTCACAAAGAAAGAAGGCACAATAAACGTTATACTTTGGAAAGCTTAAGCTTACAACAGAAAATGGACATAGCAATGAACAGTAAAACAGATAAAGACAACACCAATGCCAGCTATAGCATTGTATTAGCTTAGACTTTAGTGTAATTCCAACTGTGATATTAGAAGTTAAGAAAAGGCTGTGATATTTTATTTTATTTTATTTATATTTGCAATTATTTTTTACGTTATGTGTTTTATGTTGTACATTTTATGTTTTTTTAAAATTCATCTCGAAAACTTAAAAGTAAATTGGAATAAAAGATAAAATATGTAAGTCAATGTTTATACTCTAGTATCTTTAATTGCAATTACATACATATGTATATATATATATATATATTTTTATATATATTATATTATATTATTATTATTTTATTATTATTATTTTATATATATTATATTTTTATATATTACCAATGTTACCAGATTTCAATAAAAATAATTATCCCTGAAGATGTTGGAAAATCCCAACGAAACGTCGGATACATTAAAAATGAAATAAAAACGTCTTTTATTTACATTTTGAAGAAATTTAATGACCTTGAAAGCCTGACTAGATACAATATCTATAAAACTGCATCAATTAATATTAAAAAGGTCGAGAAATTACGTAAAAATATAGAAATATCGGAGGGCCCGCCGAATTAACAAATTATTTTAAATTGAAAGAGAAATGCATTTTTTCGAACACATTAAATTTAAATATAGTGCGTATATCTGCACATTGCTCAAGAGCTATTATAGAGACGTAAAAAGACTAGCAAAACAGAAAGAAAGGCTGAAATATTTATTAGCTTGTCGAAAAAATGGATTAATACCAACTCATCTGGTGAACACAACAAAAAACACAGCATATTTATTTACCATGACGAAAATATCACACGAATACATTAGGATTGAACAGAAATTTCATAAGAAAATTCTTAACTTACAAATAAAAGAAACCAATATTAATATAGGAGTTACACAAAAGAAAATTGACGATATAAAACATGATCTAAAATCAGTTCTAGATATTGACGAATATAGAAACTTTATGAAAAAACAATCATTAAGATATAAAAATTTTATATCATTACATAAACTGACACACTCGGCCAAGATACAAAAATTAAAACAGAGGGAATATGAAAAATACAACCTAAAATTCAACCCAACATGGTTCGTTAATAAAACAAATATAGATGTTACAGATGAAAGCAAGTGGCTACTATCCCTAGGATCAAAATTTTCCTTACCAGTCAATAAAGACAATTTCTCCGCCATCAATTTAATAGCAGATTTTGAACAATGGGTACAAACATTAACAGATGAAAAAGGAAAAGAGGTTATTAGAGCGAAAATAACAAACAGAATATTAACATATAAAAGGACATCAAGAAACAGTCAGAAAGAAAAGCTTATACTGAATATATACGAGGATACAAAGAAATTACTGCGAAGACATAGGGATAATATTATTACAACATCAGACAAAGGAAATAAAACTGTTGCTTTGTATAAAGAAGACTACAAAAGAGGAATGAGAAAACTCTTAGAAAATAAAAGTACCTATAAAGCAGTGCGTACAGATCCGACACAAACTCTACAAAGGAAGAACAACAAATTAGTAATGGATCTATATAAAAAAGAATATATTACCCAATCTGAGAAATACATACTAGTTTCTGACCACGCCACAGCTCCAAGATTGTATGGCTTACCAAAAATTCATAAACCTGATATGCCTTTAAGACCCATATCATCGTCTGTAGAAGTGCCATGTTACAATCTATCCAAATACATAGGAACAATTCTGAAGAATATGATTTCAACAAAATACAATATAAAGAAATCATTAGCACTGAAAGTGCAATTAGAAAATATTATTTTGGACGACGACGAAATTCTCATATCTTTGGACGTGGTATCGTTATTCACTAACATACCTATACACCTAGCTATAAGCAATATAATGGAAAAATGGAACCTATTAAAAAACCACACAAAAATACCAAAAACGCAATTTCTGAAAATCCTACAGTTTTATCTTAACGAAAATAATTATTTCATGTATGAAGACGTTATATATAACCAAATGTATGGTATGCCGATGGGAAACCCTCTGTCACCAACCATCGCAGACATTGTTCTAGATACTCTCTTAGAGAAAACGACCGACGAATTAACTCAAGAAAACATAAGAATAAAATTATTGACAAAGTATGTTGACGACTTATTTGCAATTATCAAAAGAAAAGATGAAGAGAGAATTTTGCAGATACTCAACAATTACCACAGCAAACTCAAGTTCACAATTGAAAAGGAAGTAGATAGTACGTTGCCATATCTGGACATGAAATTAATCAGACAAAAAGACAAAATTATAACAGATTGGTATATAAAACCGATATCATCCGGCAGAATAATAAATTATAATTCAATGCAACCACTTAAGCGAAAGATAAATACAATTTCTAATTTTATTAATAAAGCTTTAGTCCTGAGTCACGACAAATATAAAACTAAAAATATTAAAATAATTAAAGAAATAATGAAAAATAATAATTATCCCCCAAATTTAATAAATAATCTGATATACAGATCAATAAACCATAGAACTGAACATAATGTAACAAGATCTGGCAACACAAAATACTTAAGCTTATCTTACATACCAAAATTAACTGAAACCACCAATATAAAAGAAATTACAAAAGAAGAAGGAATTATAGTTGCACATAAATCAAACAAAACTACAAATACTCTATTCACCAATCTAAAATCAAAAATAAACAAAAAGGAACAAAGCAACGTTGTATACGAAATTAAATGTAATGGGGGGCAAATGAAAAATGTAAACAAGTGTATATCGGGACAACAAAAAGAAATTTGGGAATAAGAATTGCTGAGCACGAGACAGATATCAAAAAGAGCCGACATTCTACTGCATTATCTCTGCATGGACAACTTACATACACCTGACTTAGAAAACTTCAAAATACTTCACAAAGAAAGAAGGCACAATAAACGTTATACTTTGGAAAGCTTAAGCTTACAACAGAAAATGGACATAGCAATGAACAGTAAAACAGATAAAGACAACACCAATGCCAGCTATAGCATTGTATTAGCTTAGACTTTAGTGTAATTCCAACTGTGATATTAGAAGTTAAGAAAAGGCTGTGATATTTTATTTTATTTATATTTGCAATTATTTTTTACGTTATGTGTTTTATGTTGTACATTTTATGTTTTTTTAAAATTCATCTCGAAAACTTAAAAGTAAATTGGAATAAAAGATAAAATATGTAAGTCAATGTTTATACTCTAGTATCTTTAATTGCAATTACATACATATGTATATATATATATATATATTTTTATATATATTATATTATATTATTATTATTTTATTATTATTATTTTATATATATTATATTTTTATATATTACCAATGTTACCAGATTTCAATAAAAATAATTATCCCTGAAGATGTTGGAAAATCCCAACGAAACGTCGGATACATTAAAAATGAAATAAAAACGTCTTTTATTTACATTTTGAAGAAATTTAATGACCTTGAAAGCCTGACTAGATACAATATCTATAAAACTGCATCAATTAATATTAAAAAGGTCGAGAAATTACGTAAAAATATAGAAATATCGGAGGGCCCGCCGAATTAACAAATTATTTTAAATTGAAAGAGAAATGCATTTTTTCGAACACATTAAATTTAAATATAGTGCGTATATCTGCACATTGCTCAAGAGCTATTATAGAGACGTAAAAAGACTAGCAAAACAGAAAGAAAGGCTGAAATATTTATTAGCTTGTCGAAAAAATGGATTAATACCAACTCATCTGGTGAACACAACAAAAAACACAGCATATTTATTTACCATGACGAAAATATCACACGAATACATTAGGATTGAACAGAAATTTCATAAGAAAATTCTTAACTTACAAATAAAAGAAACCAATATTAATATAGGAGTTACACAAAAGAAAATTGACGATATAAAACATGATCTAAAATCAGTTCTAGATATTGACGAATATAGAAACTTTATGAAAAAACAATCATTAAGATATAAAAATTTTATATCATTACATAAACTGACACACTCGGCCAAGATACAAAAATTAAAACAGAGGGAATATGAAAAATACAACCTAAAATTCAACCCAACATGGTTCGTTAATAAAACAAATATAGATGTTACAGATGAAAGCAAGTGGCTACTATCCCTAGGATCAAAATTTTCCTTACCAGTCAATAAAGACAATTTCTCCGCCATCAATTTAATAGCAGATTTTGAACAATGGGTACAAACATTAACAGATGAAAAAGGAAAAGAGGTTATTAGAGCGAAAATAACAAACAGAATATTAACATATAAAAGGACATCAAGAAACAGTCAGAAAGAAAAGCTTATACTGAATATATACGAGGATACAAAGAAATTACTGCGAAGACATAGGGATAATATTATTACAACATCAGACAAAGGAAATAAAACTGTTGCTTTGTATAAAGAAGACTACAAAAGAGGAATGAGAAAACTCTTAGAAAATAAAAGTACCTATAAAGCAGTGCGTACAGATCCGACACAAACTCTACAAAGGAAGAACAACAAATTAGTAATGGATCTATATAAAAAAGAATATATTACCCAATCTGAGAAATACATACTAGTTTCTGACCACGCCACAGCTCCAAGATTGTATGGCTTACCAAAAATTCATAAACCTGATATGCCTTTAAGACCCATATCATCGTCTGTAGAAGTGCCATGTTACAATCTATCCAAATACATAGGAACAATTCTGAAGAATATGATTTCAACAAAATACAATATAAAGAAATCATTAGCACTGAAAGTGCAATTAGAAAATATTATTTTGGACGACGACGAAATTCTCATATCTTTGGACGTGGTATCGTTATTCACTAACATACCTATACACCTAGCTATAAGCAATATAATGGAAAAATGGAACCTATTAAAAAACCACACAAAAATACCAAAAACGCAATTTCTGAAAATCCTACAGTTTTATCTTAACGAAAATAATTATTTCATGTATGAAGACGTTATATATAACCAAATGTATGGTATGCCGATGGGAAACCCTCTGTCACCAACCATCGCAGACATTGTTCTAGATACTCTCTTAGAGAAAACGACCGACGAATTAACTCAAGAAAACATAAGAATAAAATTATTGACAAAGTATGTTGACGACTTATTTGCAATTATCAAAAGAAAAGATGAAGAGAGAATTTTGCAGATACTCAACAATTACCACAGCAAACTCAAGTTCACAATTGAAAAGGAAGTAGATAGTACGTTGCCATATCTGGACATGAAATTAATCAGACAAAAAGACAAAATTATAACAGATTGGTATATAAAACCGATATCATCCGGCAGAATAATAAATTATAATTCAATGCAACCACTTAAGCGAAAGATAAATACAATTTCTAATTTTATTAATAACGCTTTAGTCCTGAGTCACGACAAATATAAAACTAAAAATATTAAAATAATTAAAGAAATAATGAAAAATAATAATTATCCCCCAAATTTAATAAATAATCTGATATACAGATCAATAAACCATAGAACTGAACATAATGTAACAAGATCTGGCAACACAAAATACTTAAGCTTATCTTACATACCAAAATTAACTGAAACCACCAATATAAAAGAAATTACAAAAGAAGAAGGAATTATAGTTGCACATAAATCAAACAAAACTACAAATACTCTATTCACCAATCTAAAATCAAAAATAAACAAAAAGGAACAAAGCAACGTTGTATACGAAATTAAATGTAATGGGGGGCAAATGAAAAATGTAAACAAGTGTATATCGGGACAACAAAAAGAAATTTGGGAATAAGAATTGCTGAGCACGAGACAGATATCAAAAAGAGCCGACATTCTACTGCATTATCTCTGCATGGACAACTTACATACACCTGACTTAGAAAACTTCAAAATACTTCACAAAGAAAGAAGGCACAATAAACGTTATACTTTGGAAAGCTTAAGCTTACAACAGAAAATGGACATAGCAATGAACAGTAAAACAGATAAAGACAACACCAATGCCAGCTATAGCATTGTATTAGCTTAGACTTTAGTGTAATTCCAACTGTGATATTAGAAGTTAAGAAAAGGCTGTGATATTTTATTTTATTTTATTTATATTTGCAATTATTTTTTACGTTATGTGTTTTATGTTGTACATTTTATGTTTTTTTAAAATTCATCTCGAAAACTTAAAAGTAAATTGGAATAAAAGATAAAATATGTAAGTCAATGTTTATACTCTAGTATCTTTAATTGCAATTACATACATATGTATATATATATATATATTTTTATATATATTATATTATATTATTATTATTTTATTATTATTATTTTATATATATTATATTTTTATATATTACCAATGTTACCAGATTTCAATAAAAATAATTATCCCTGAAGATGTTGGAAAATCCCAACGAAACGTCGGATACATTAAAAATGAAATAAAAACGTCTTTTATTTACATTTTGAAGAAATTTAATGACCTTGAAAGCCTGACTAGATACAATATCTATAAAACTGCATCAATTAATATTAAAAAGGTCGAGAAATTACGTAAAAATATAGAAATATCGGAGGGCCCGCCGAATTAACAAATTATTTTAAATTGAAAGAGAAATGCATTTTTTCGAACACATTAAATTTAAATATAGTGCGTATATCTGCACATTGCTCAAGAGCTATTATAGAGACGTAAAAAGACTAGCAAAACAGAAAGAAAGGCTGAAATATTTATTAGCTTGTCGAAAAAATGGATTAATACCAACTCATCTGGTGAACACAACAAAAAACACAGCATATTTATTTACCATGACGAAAATATCACACGAATACATTAGGATTGAACAGAAATTTCACAAGAAAATTCTTAACTTACAAATAAAAGAAACCAATATTAATATAGGAGTTACACAAAAGAAAATTGACGATATAAAACATGATCTAAAATCAGTTCTAGATATTGACGAATATAGAAACTTTATGAAAAACCAATCATTAAGATATAAAAATTTTATATCATTACATAAACTGACACACTCGGCCAAGATACAAAAATTAAAACAGAGGGAATATGAAAAATACAACCTAAAATTCAACCCAACATGGTTCGTTAATAAAACAAATATAGATGTTACAGATGAAAGCAAGTGGATACTATCCCTAGGATCAAAATTTTCCTTACCAGTCAATAAAGACAATTTCTCCGCCATCAATTTAATAGCAGATTTTGAACAATGGGTACAAACATTAACAGATGAAAAAGGAAAAGAGGTTATTAGAGCGAAAATAACAAACAGAATATTAACATATAAAAGGACATCAAGAAACAGTCAGAAAGAAAAGCTTATACTGAATATATACGAGGATACAAAGAAATTACTGCGAAGACATAGGGATAATATTATTACAACATCAGACAAAGGAAATAAAACTGTTGCTTTGTATAAAGAAGACTACAAAAGAGGAATGAGAAAACTCTTAGAAAATAAAAGTACCTATAAAGCAGTGCGTACAGATCCGACACAAACTCTACAAAGGAAGAACAACAAATTAGTAATGGATCTATATAAAAAAGAATATATTACCCAATCTGAGAAATACATACTAGTTTCTGACCACGCCACAGCTCCAAGATTGTATGGCTTACCAAAAATTCATAAACCTGATATGCCTTTAAGACCCATCATCGTCTGTAGAAGTGCCATGTTACAATCTATCCAAATACATAGGAACAATTCTGAAGAATATGATTTCAACAAAATACAATATAAAGAAATCATTAGCACTGAAAGTGCAATTAGAAAATATTATTTTGGACGACGACGAAATTCTCATATCTTTGGACGTGGTATCGTTATTCACTAACATACCTATACACCTAGCTATAAGCAATATAATGGAAAAATGGAACCTATTAAAAAACCACACAAAAATACCAAAAACGCAATTTCTGAAAATCCTACAGTTTTATCTTAACGAAAATAATTATTTCATGTATGAAGACGTTATATATAACCAAATGTATGGTATGCCGATGGGAAACCCTCTGTCACCAACCATCGCAGACATTGTTCTAGATACTCTCTTAGAGAAAACGACCGACGAATTAACTCAAGAAAACATAAGAATAAAATTATTGACAAAGTATGTTGACGACTTATTTGCAATTATCAAAAGAAAAGATGAAGAGAGAATATTGCAGATATTCAACAATTACCACAGCAAACTCAAGTTCACAATTGAAAAGGAAGTAGATAGTACGTTGCCATATCTGGACATGAAATTAATCAGACAAAAAGACAAAATTATAACAGATTGGTATATAAAACCGATATCATCCGGCAGAATAATAAATTATAATTCAATGCAACCACTTAAGCGAAAGATAAATACAATTTCTAATTTTATTAATAACGCTTTAGTCCTGAGTCACGACAAATATAAAACTAAAAATATTAAAATAATTAAAGAAATAATGAAAAATAATAATTATCCCCCAAATTTAATAAATAATCTGATATACAGATCAATAAACCATAGAACTGAACATAATGTAACAAGATCTGGCAACACAAAATACTTAAGCTTATCTTACATACCAAAATTAACTGAAACCACCAATATAAAAGAAATTACAAAAGAAGAAGGAATTATAGTTGCACATAAATCAAACAAAACTACAAATACTCTATTCACCAATCTAAAATCAAAAATAAACAAAAAGGAACAAAGCAACGTTGTATACGAAATTAAATGTAATGGGGGGCAAATGAAAAATGTAAACAAGTGTATATCGGGACAACAAAAAGAAATTTGGGAATAAGAATTGCTGAGCACGAGACAGATATCAAAAAGAGCCGACATTCTACTGCATTATCTCTGCATGGACAACTTACATACACCTGACTTAGAAAACTTCAAAATACTTCACAAAGAAAGAAGGCACAATAAACGTTATACTTTGGAAAGCTTAAGCTTACAACAGAAAATGGACATAGCAATGAACAGTAAAACAGATAAAGACAACACCAATGCCAGCTATAGCATTGTATTAGCTTAGACTTTAGTGTAATTCCAACTGCGATATTAGAAGTTAAGAAAAGGCTGTGATATTTTATTTTATTTTATTTATATTTGCAATTATTTTTTACGTTATGTGTTTTATGTTGTACATTTTATGTTTTTTTAAAATTCATCTCGAAAACTTAAAAGTAAATTGGAATAAAAGATAAAATATGTAAGTCAATGTTTATACTCTAGTATCATTAATTGCAATTACATACATATGTATATATATATTAAAGTCGCTCTTTTTATATATTACCAATGTTACCAGATTTCAATAAAAATAATTATCCCTGAAGATGTTGGAAAATCCCAACGAAACGTCGGATACATTAAAAATGAAATAAAAATGTCTTATTTACATTTTGAAGAAATTTAATGACCTTGAAAGCCTTTCTAGATACAATATCTATAAAACTACTTTAATTAATATTAAAAATAAGGTCGAGAAATTACATAAAAATATGGTGCAGACTTTGCTGGCCCATTTGATATGAAAAGTTTCAATGCTCGCGCTTGCAAAATAACGAAAGCATACGTTTGTATTTTCGTTTGTTTTTCTACAAAGGCCGTTCATTTGGAAGCTACAACTGACTTGTCAACGGACGCATTTTTAGCAGCCTTTCATCGTTTTATTGCTAGACGAGGTTGTCCGCTTACAATATTTTCTGACAACGGAACAAATTTTGTGGGAGCTTCTAGAGACATTCAGAGATTTTCGAACATCTCTAGCAGAATGTAAACCCCGAATGACCTCTACTTTCGGCCTACAAGGTCTTACATGGCGCTTTATCCCTGCTGGTGCCCCACACATGGGGGGATTATGGGAAACTGCTGTTAAAAGTTTTAAAACACATTTTCGAAAACAGGCTCAGGATATCAAATATACATTCGAAGAACTGTCCACCATGTTAGCAAGAATTGAAGCATGCCTCAATTCTCGGCCCTTGTGTCCCTTATCAGACAGTCCCAAAGAACCTGTGGCGCTTACGCCTAGCCATTTTTTAATAGGTTGTCCAATATTAGCTTCGCCGAAACCATGATAGCATAGTAAATAGATATCGTAAAGTTAAAGGATTTTCGCAAGATTTTTATCGCCGATGGAAGGAAGAATATTTGCAAAATTTACACAAAAAATACAAATGGAAATTCCCTGAAAGAGATATATAAGTTGACGACTTCGTAGCTATTCGCCATGAACAGCTTTCTCCCACTTCCTGGAAATTAGGGCGTGTCATTAAAACTTATCCAGGAAGTGATGACCACGTTCGAGTCGCGGACATACGCACTGCAAACGGAGTTTTAAAGCGACCAATCACTAAATTAGTCATATCGACTAAGTAAGACATTCATACCAAATATTCTTAACCCCATTGTTCCCTAGTACCATGGACGCTTCGCCTAATTTCTTTGAGGACGCTCTATTGGAGGAATACGAGGAAGCGATGGAGGTATCCAATTCGACTCCTGTGTCTTGTACGACCGCTGAAGCCGTTTTAGTTCGAGTGGCGTCACCGATTCCGGAGTCATGTCTAAAGGCTGAAGCTGTTGTTACGGTCACTGAACAAGTCGTTATTGCTGACGTTGTAAAATGTCCTAATAAAAATGCCGATACATCCAGTATAGCTAATGCTCGGAACCGAAAAATAATTCCAATGAGAATTTACCAAAGCCGATTCCCTTGGAATGCACCCTCTGCAAAAGGCATCACCCCTTGAGAGGATATTTTCGTTTCCGCAACATGGTCCCAGAAAAAAGGTTAAGACATGTTTTGGTATTTGGCCATTGTTCGCTATCTATCTCGGGTGCATGCGGTCAAAGATTGTCCTAGCAAGCGTAAATGTGAAAAATGCCAAGGTGATCACAAAACGCTTTTGTGTCTCCGCCTCGAAAAGCTAAAGCAATGGTCCAAAAAAAATTCGAAAAAACCTAGTGGTTCGAGGAATGGTACGAATTTATTGACTCCGTTACCTATCCGTCACGTGATAAATTTCTCGCCGACGCTTCAAGTAAAGCTGTTGCTCGGCGACCGGACCAACCAAGTGAGAGCGGTCATTGATCTTTGTTGTAGCATGAGCTAGATTAGTGACCTTTTGGTACACCATTTTTTTTTTTTAATGCATGTTTTTTTTTATTTATTGTATCTTCAAACATGAACTAACAATAAGTATTCAAATCTTAAATCTATAAAAAAATTATTAGGCCCGACCAATGTCGGACATAAGCTTAGTGATAGTTATTAATAATACATAAGTAGTGCTAAGCAACAAAAAGAAAAAAGTGTTTTCAAGCAGCTTCATCATCTAGAGTGTTGAATATTAGAGCCCGTGTATCTCTCTTTTTTAAGCGGATGTGCCCAGTAAAGTTCAAAATATTACGAGCAAGCGGATTAGGATGTGACTCGAGTTTTGTTATATATTTGCCTGCGTATTTTACAATTTCTTCAGTCACTAGTGGCATATTCAAATCGCGATGTATATTTGAATTTTTGATGTACAATGGAGCCGATGTTATCATGCGTAAAATTTTATTTTGCCTTCGTTGAATTTTCTCTACATTTGAAGCTGAAGCAGTGCCCCATAGTTGAATTCCGTAACACCATATTGGATTTAAAAGCGACTTGTATATTAAAAGTTTGCAGTCTAGGCTAAGTGTTGAATTTCTACCAATCAGCCAATGTACCTGAGTTAATTTAAGTTTCATTTGAGTTAACTTAGAGTCAATGTGATGTTTCCATGTAAGTCGTCGATCAAGGTGTAAACCAAGATATTTCACATGTGAATGTTGAGGAACAACTTGATTGTTAATCCGAATGGGGGAGCAAGTATCTCTTCTTAGAGTGAACGTTATATGGACACACTTTTGTTCATTGACTTTAATTCTCCATAAGTTTAACCAAAGCTCCATCTGGCTAACGTGTTCCTGGAGTTTGCGGGATGCCTCATCAGGGTTTTCGTGCATACTAAGGCAGGCTGTATCGTCGGCAAATGTGGAAGTATGGATACTACTGCTCACAGGCATATCACAAGTATAAATCAAATATAAAACTGGTCCCAGTATGCTCCCCTGTAGCACACCGGATGAAATAGTTTCAGGCCTACTCGTAAAGTCTCCTTCCACAACAGTGAACTTACGGGAAATAATGTAACTTTCCAAAAGATTTAAAATGTTTATTGGTAAGTAAGTCTTCAATTTTAAAATTAGGCCTTCATGCCACACTTTATCAAATGCCTGGGAAACGTCAATAAAGAGCGCAGAACAATACTTTTTTTCCTCAAAAGTTCTTCTTATAAATTGAACCAGTCTGTGAGTTTGTTCAATGGTGCTATGCTGACTTCTAAAACCAAATTGATGGTCTGGTATGCACCCACTACTAATTAGAATTGGGGACAATTTTGTTTTGAGCAGTTTTTCGAAAAGCTTTGACATAGTTGATAGTAGACTTATTGGCCTATATGACTCAGCCTTGGTTAGATCTTTGCCCGGCTTTGGAATCATTTTAACCTTGGCAAGCTTCCAGCTGTGTGGATAATACTCCAGTCGTAAAATGGCATTAAATATGAATAATAGGATTCTCATTGCAATACGAGGCAAGTTCATAAGCATCTGGTTACTAATTCCATCAATACCCGGAGCTTTCTTCGGGTTGAGTTCGGCAATTAATTTTTGTAAATCACGCGTCTTAAACTTTATGTGTTGAGGGGGTAGAGCGACTACATTCGGCAAATCAGCAACACCAGTACATATGTTTGGCGTAAAAACGGATTTTAAGTGCTCAGCAAATATTTTACCTTTTTCAGTATCGCTTCTTGCCCAACTTCCGGTAGATGTGCGTAGAGGTGGCTTATACTCAATGGGTGTTTTAAGCTTTCTAGCAGCGCGCCACAGAGTAATTAGACGCTGGTGTGACATCAAGACCTTCCAGATAATTTTTAAGAGATGCAGTTTTTTCAGACGCAAGCAACTCTTGGAGTCGTTTAGTGCACTCTTTAAATCTGATTTTATTTTGTGGTGATCTGTGCTGTTGCCATTCCCTTCTAGCTCTTCTTTTTTCACGTACGAGACGTTCAATAAATAATAATAGAATAAATAAAAAAAATAAGACATTCTTCAACTGTGATTTTTCGGTACAAGAGGTATTTCAAATTATAAATTGGATGCGTCTCATTTTTTTTTCAATTTTATATCATTAGGCTCAAGCTCAACACGAAATAGGGGTTGGGGAATCTTCTCTCTGTTTATTATATTGGACACATTTTTTACCTTAAACCCCTGGAGGACGAGTGCATCTTTTATTTCTTCGGGAACAACATAAGAATCTATGCCCTTCAATACGATCTGCATGCCTTTAGCGCTCTTAAGCTGGTATGTGTAGAAGCTTGTTTTATTTTTTTCAAATTCAGCAACCATTTTGCGGAAATCTTTTTCGTCATAAATTTGGACTTTAGTTTCATCTATAATTCCACGTTTTATTGGAACAATGTGAAATTTATTCTCACCAATGACCGAAATTAATTTTTTAATAAGGGCATTTGAATTTTTTTGTCTCAAATAGATTGGCGGCGGCTTGGATATTTTATTCGAGGATACGTCGGGTTTGTCGTTGTCATCTTGCAAAATTTCGAAGCGGTTTTGGCGATTAGTTGAGGCTGCGCTGTTATCCCTAGACATTTTTGGAGCAGATGAAATTTTTGAAGAATTCGGGCTTCGCCCACGCTTTACCACGGTTATATATCTGTCCATTCCGACTTGTACCTTGAGTTTCGAGCCGCTGTTATCTGTAGTGATAACTTTGTTAAGTGATGAACACGAGCCTGAAGGGGATGATATTACTGGCTTATATGAAGAAGTACTAGGCAACTGTAATGTTAATGCATCATTACTATTTGGCATTGGACAAAGCGAAGTTGATCGCTGACGAAAAATTGGCTTTGACGTTAAAAAAAGACTTTCATCAGATTTATTATTTATATTTTTTTCATTAAGAGTTTCAGAACTCACAGTAAAATAAGCATTGTTGCCGTTAGAACTCACTTCAATTTTTTTTATTTGAGGCACTCATACAAAGAATTTCTCAAGGGATATTTGTTTGTGTTTTTTTATGTTTGCGGTATTTTTTTGTTTTTGTTATTTATGATTGTTTATTTGTTTAGAGGTACACATATATATAGTATTCCTCAATATCAATTTGTTTAATTTTTTTTATGTTTGCGGTTTTTTTTGTTTTTGTTATTTTTACTATGTAAAAATATCAGCAAAGCATAAAGCTTATTTATTAAAGACAGTATGTACCTATTACGAATAATATGTACTACGAATATTTTTTGTTTGTTTAATTTTTTGTAAGTAAGAAAAATTCCGCTAATCGACTGTTCGCTATGAAGGTACCACGAGAAGGTACACCAATTAAAATTAAAGACCAGTGACTCGCATGTCCGCTTATTAATTCCGTCAATTTATGATTGCTTCAAAAGGATATCCATAACCGCAAAGGTCACAAAAATGCACGGCATAAAAACCCCTATTGAGAATGTTTCAGCTGAGGTGACGGAACAATTCCCGGGATTTCAATATGTGATCCCACCTTTTACCACTCAGGTCAAGTTGCGTTGATGATCGGTCCTGAGGTAAGTTCTCGAGTCCTGACAGGAAGAACTTTTTCGAGTCCAGGCTACCTATTGGCTCAACACACCATATTCGGTTGGGTCGTATCTGGCTCATCACCAATTTAAAAACATGTTATTTTATTTCAGTTGATGGATCTGTCGTAAAAACCATTCGCAACTCAGTTGATTGATCTGTTGTAAAAACCATTCGCAATTCAGTTGATGGGTCTGTTGTAAAATATGGGTTTTCTCGTAAATATTATATAACGATTTATATTGGAATGTATCAATTTTTTTCCAATATATGTATGTATATATCAATGTTAAGCTATTCACCCTTATTCTATTTGGCGTCGGCAACATAACGCGTTGATGTTGCCGTTCATTTTGTTGTCAGTGTTTTTGATGTCGTGTTCTGTTGTGTGCATGCCTCAATGAATTTGAAAAATAATTTAAATGTTAAAAAAGTGAAATATAATAAATACTAAAGTAGATATAAAAATGTACGTATTTATTTAAAAAAATTTCTTTAAAAAAGTGAAAAATATATGGACGAAATTAAAATGACTAACCCCAACCAATTTGAAAAGCTTGTGGAAGAGTTGAAAAATAGTCCTAGAGGATTCCGCAGAGGTAATGTTCCTAATTTTTCAAGGTACAGTGGGGACTTGAGGTTTAAATTAAAGAAAGACTGCAAACACTGATGAGTGTGAAGCAACTGGAGGCGGAATATATGAACAATTAGCATTGAGCCACTTTGGAGGAAGCTCCAATACCCTGATCTGATCCCTTTTGTTTAAAAAATTGGGCTCTATTTTATCCAACACTTGCCTAAATGATGTTTTGTTCAGCCGAAAATAACTTTAAAATATTAAAAGGATGAACATTACTCATTATTTTCCAAAAACATGACGGAATTTATCACTTACTTTTCCTTGGTTAACTGGCAAATGCATGACTTTTGTCTGAGAAATCTTATTTTCACTATTAAATTTTTTTATTTTCATCGTCTCAATAGGAAAGAAAAACATTTTATTTTAATTTATTTACAAAGCTTTTGCTTATTCAATAACGCTTTTACCAAAAATAATAAACAAAATGAATCAGCTGACTCAAATATTGGATATGTGTATTGTATTTATCGATAAACAGGCAACGTCGTCATAACACTGTTAAGGAATACAAAGTTAGCATTGATATTGTGTTATATTGATGTTGTTTCAAAATTGACGACGATGTTGCCAAGGCCAAATGGAATAAGGGTGATTATTAATTGCTCAAATGTTTAAGACGAATTTCTATTTAATTGACTATATAATTTTAAATGCAAGTTAGCTGGTTTGGTTAACTCCCTTTTTGAGACATAGATTTTGCTCCTTAAGCTTACAACTTTGTGCCTTCGGAGTAACTATTTATATACCTTTCAGACCCCCCCCCCCAGGGAAGTCTATTTTTGACTACGGGTGTGGCAACCCCGGGGCCCCAGCTGGGCTGATGTGGCTTTTTCCATTGACGTACCTTTGGTACATTGCCCATAGAAGTTATGTGTTACTACCCGATCTCTGGCAACAGAGCAAAGGATGTGCACATATTTATAAAAGGAAGACAGGTCCTGTTGATGTCAGTTAGGTGCAGCGTCATCTAGAACTGCCCCTGAGTTCAAAAGACGAGAGTTGAAGCCCTTGTGGTGGAACTTCGAGGTCTGGCCAGAGGCTACTTCTGGTGCCACGGGTGCCGGTTGCCCGACAGTCGAGCTGCTTTGAAGTTTTGAGTGCATGTAGCGGTCGTCAGAATCCTTTGCTAAAATGCCGAGTTCGTCCTACCCCACGGGGTTTAAGGGATGATTTTGGTATGTGGAGTAGGCACTGGATTTTTGGCGACACAGGCATGGGTTCATCTCGGATGAGTGGTTAAGCTGTGCCGGCAATGGTTGAGGAATTATCTTGGGGACCTAGCTATGGGTGTATACACAACACCTTAGCGTGGAAGCAGCAGAATTATCCTGGTGGCTGTGGTTGCTACCAAAATCGCTGGGAGAATAGTATAGGCTTCCCAGTGTGAAATCAATGCTAGTGGTTGGTCTGACGCGGTCAGCCAGACACTATTCTAGGTGCTGTTGCCATTCAACAGAAGCTGCTATGCGCACGGACACAGCAGCAGAGTTTAGATAGCTCAACTTACGTCAGCAAGGTAATTGAATATAGTACAGGGATAACTATATCAAAGACTGCAACCTATGTGCCTTGAGGAGTGGGCCTTAGGTTCATTCTAGAAGGGTGCATGGGGGCGGTGGTCTGGCGTCTTACCTGCACCCTACTCACGGAAACCTATTGCACATCATCCCTTTCAGACCTGACGCTAAACTACTGAAATATAATTTTTGGAGTATATGGTCTCTATGTTGTATGAAAATATAATCAATCGGGCCTGTTCTGCAAATCACGACACGTCAAATCACGGTGATTTCAATAAATCAATAAAACAAATCATCTAAGTTGCATTAAAATATTCTATTATACATGACAAAAACTTCAAATACAACAAAAATCCACTAACAAGTCAGTTATTAGTAGTTTACTTTTGAAATCACCGTGATTTTCAGAACAGGCCCGAATGTTTAGGTTTTAACATTTTCATATCCTTCAAGGATTTTCAGGACACGCACAATTGATGCATTTCGGTCTAATTTTATTTTGAAATAAGCAAAAGGCCATATGATATCTTTTTTCAAACTTAATTTATTTTTTCGTATGATACAGAATAAAACAATTACTTTTTTTGCTGAAACATAAAAGTACATCCGCGCATGTGCGCGACTTGCAGTACTTGCTACGGCACATACGGTCTGATTTCAAATTGAGTTCTTCCGCGCAGTGTTTTAAGCTTTCCAGCCGTTTTTCGGAATATGACCTGTCTGCTGGGCGATATCGTTTTGATTGTTGAGTAGTTTCAACCTTTTGCGTTTCAGATTCGGAGCTCCACTCCACGTTGTTGTTTTTTGTGTGGCCACCAATGCTTCAGCTAATGCAAGTCGAAAACTTAGCAAATCGCGCGTATCTTTTAGTATTTCTCTGACTTCCCGACAAGCCTTTTGGTACTCCATCCAAGCGTTGGAGCATGCCAAATCTATAAAATGTACGATTACTTTCAATGGCCATTTTCGGGTTTTGAAAAAGGTCCGGTGTGCTTGCATTAGCTGGTCGCAAATGTCCACATTACCCATTGACTCATTGTACTGCTGGACTATATATGGACGTTGGACTTTGATAAATTTCCTCTTTTTTTGCACCAATGGGGAACATCATTAACGGGACTGCAGATAAATGCAGATGACGCCAATAAAACCGACTTTGAGTGTTTCCATTGTACAATGACAACTGTATCATCAGGCGAACAGAATTCCACCATATCTCCTCTTTCATCGTTTTATCCTCAGTTAATTAACGCCCTTTATACGAATTTTCCTTATCGTTTCCGTCTCATAAATTCTTTTTGGTAGAAGCCTATGCATTGTGGTAAAGTACCTGTCATAAAATATTTTGGACGCTTTAGGTAATGTTTGTGCTAGGCGCAGAAAGAATTCGGCACTAAGTCCAACATTTTAATCCGGAAGGGGCGTGGCCTGCTTTGACATATTGCGAAATCGCTAACTATATATATTGCACTTACGACAATAAAAATTATAGCTCCGTAGGCGCTAACTCTAAATTTTGATTCGTACCTAGCTCAGCAAAAACTTTACATAAATATATTTCGATTAATATCTCCTTCCTCAACTTTACTATCAGTGCTTTCCCAAGGGATATAATTTTTGTCCTTTTCTTCATTATCGCTGCTAAAATCCAACGCGTCCAAATCTTCCAGCGCTGCCAAAATGGCATCATCCGTAAGCACTTCTAATATTAAAAATTAGAAGAAAAAACAAATTTTTAGACATAAGACCCGATACGCACATTTGATGCACTCGTTAAAACTTTTAGATAAAACTCATTTTTATTGCATAAAATGTCTTCAATTGGTTTGAAACATTAAAATTTATAACTTTTTTATTCAAATATGCCCACTTCGCTATTTGTTAACGATTTTGTAATTGAAAACACAACTTATGGCTCGATTATGGATGGCAACCGAACTTTGGTTGCGTTGCTAGTTGCCGAAATGGTATTACGGATGGCAACTGGCAACCAACATCTGGTAATTTCAGTTGCCATATTGGCAACCACAAATTTGTAGTTGCTGCGTAGTTTTAAAAGCAAAAAATTGGAAAACTTAAGAAGTAATTGCAATATTATTTTTAGTTTCAACTTTCTAGTATGCATATTTAAAGAAAATATGCATTAAAGCTAAAAAAGAGATTTTTAAAACTTATTTTAGCAAATAACACATACCCACAGTAGATTCGGTAATTCTAAAGAGCCGTCTAATGCATTCAACATTTTGTACTTTCTTTTCTTCATCAAAAATTAATTCCACTTAACTAATAATTTTTATGATCAGTAATGTTTCAAACTCTTACTTAATAACCCTACAAGAAATGGATGACTGAAACTAACACAAATAACATTTTTTTACTAACACATTTGCAACAATTTTACATTCAATTCAACAGTTATTATAGTTGCTCTACTCTAACATATATGCTAGAGTGGAACGACTAATGTACATATGTCAGAATTTTTAAAATATTGAATTTTATTGAAAATAATTCATAGTTCGTTCATTTTGTAAAATTAAAATGTAAATATAAAAGTGATAAAAATATTATGGTGTTTGTGAAAAAGGTAAGATAAAAACAATAATGAACAAAAGAAATTTTATACAATTTAATTGAAAATATACATGCATATACATATATTCGTATAATTTTCAATTTGTAAATATTTGGAAAGATCAAGATGCGTTGGGAGTTGAAGAAGGCGGTAATGCAATTCATTCTGCCTGTGAAGAGTTTACAAGTGTTAAAAAGATAAGTAAAATAACGAATAAAAGAATTCACATTAATTTAATCACCCTTATTCTATTTGGCGTCGGCAACATAACACGACGTCGTTTTTAATGTTGTTTAGCAAATCGGTATTCCCGTAGATAGTATTGCCATTTATCGATGACTGTCAGCATATGTTTGCTATTCTGAAAGAAACATTGATGTTGATGTTGCCGTTCATTTTGTCGTCAGTGTTTTTGATGTCGTGTTCTGTTGTGTGCATGCCTCAACGAATTTTTGTTTTTTTTTTTTGTTTTTTATAATGCATGTATTTATTTATTGTATCTTCATATGTGAACTAACAATAAGTATTCAAATCTTAAATCTATAAAAAAAATTATTAGGCCCGACCAGTGTCGGACATAAACTTAGTGGTAGTTATAAATAATACATTAGTAGTGATAATCAAAAAAAAAAAGGGGGGGAAGTATTTTCAAGTAGTCCCATCTGGAGTGTTAGGTATAAGAGCCCGTGTGTCCCTCTTTTTTAAGCGGATGTGTCCAGTAAAGTTCAAAATATTACGAGCAAGCGGATTAGGATGTGATTCGAGTTTTGTTAAATATTTGCCTGCGTATTTTGCAATTTCTTCAGTCACTAGTGGCATATTTAAATCACGATGTATAATAGAATTTTGGATGTACCATGGAGCCGATGTTATTAACCGTAAAATTTTGTTTTGCCTTCGTTGGATTCTCTCGATATTGGAAGCTGAAGCAGTGCCCCATAACTGAATTCCGTAGCACCATATTGGCTTCAAAAGCGACTTGTACAGTAAAAGTTTGCAGTCTAAGCTGAGTGTTGAGTTTCTGCCAATCAACCAATATATTTGAGTTAACTTAAGTTTCATCTGAGTTAACTTAGAGTCAATATGATGTTTCCATGTAAGTCTTCGATCAAGGTGTATACCAAGGTATTTCACTTGGGAATGTTGAGGAATATTATGATTGTTGATTCGAATGGGGGAGCAAGTATCTCTTCTTAGGGTGAACGTTATATGGACACACTTTTGTTCATTGACTTTAATTATCCATAAGTTCAACCATATTTCCAGCTGAGTGATATGTTCCTGGAGATTGCGGGATGCCTCATAAGGGTTTTCGTGCACACTCATACAAGCTGTATCATCGGCAAAAGTAGAAATATGGATATTATTGCTCACAGGCATATCACAAGTATATATTAAAGACAGGACCCAGAATACTACCCTGGGGCACACCAGAAGATATAGATTCGGGCACACTCGTGAACTCTCCTTCCACAACAGTGAACTTCCTATCAATAATATAACTTTCCAAAAGCTTTTGAATGTTTATTGGCAGATATGTCTTCAATTTTAAAACTAGGCCTTCGTGCCTTACTTTATCAAATGCCTGAGAAACATCAATAAAGAGAGCAGAACAATTCTTCTTTTCTTCAAATGTTCTTCTTACAACTGGGACCAGTCTATGCGTTTGTTCAATCGTGCTGTGCTGACTTCTAAAGCCAAATTGATGGTCAGGGATGCACCCATTATCAGTTAAAATTTTGGACAATTTAGTCATGAGCAGCTTTTCGAAAAGCTTTGAGATTGTAGATAGTAAGCTTATAGGCCTATATGACTCAGTCTTGGTAAGATCTTTGCCCGCCTTTGGAATCATTTTGATCTTGGCCAGTTTCCAGTTATGTGGAAAATACTGCATTCTTAAAATAGCATTAAAAGTAAATAGCAGGATTCTTATTGCAATATGAGGCAAGTTCATGAGCATTTTGTTACTAATGCCATCAATACCTGGAGCTTTCTTCGGATTGAGTTCAGCAATTACTTTTTGTACTTCACGCATCTTAAACCTTAAGGGACGAGGGGGTAGAGAAACTACACTCGGTAAATCAGCAGCACCCGTACATGAATTGGGAGTGAATACAGATTTTAAATGCTCAGAAAATAAGTTACCTTTCTCACTATCACTTCTTGCCCAGCCTCCGGTCGCAGTACGCAATGGTGATTTAAGATCAACGGGTCGTTTAAGATTTCTAGTAGCGCGCCATAAAGAGTAATTAGATGCGGACGTTACATCAAGACCTTCTAAATACTTTTCCAGTAGTGCAGTTTTTTCCGATGATAGCAGCTCTTTGAGTCGTTTAGTACATTCTTTAAGTCTGATTTTATTTAGGGGTGATCTGTGTTGTTGCCATTCTCTTCTAGCTCTCCTTTTTTCACATACAAGACGTTCAATTTCCGTAGAATAAATTCTGTTAAAGCCGGTCTGCGGATAGGAGGTAGTGGCGTGTTCAGCAGCCTGTTTAATATTTTCGTTAAGATTGGCAATATTAAATTCAATATCATCGCATGATCTAAGCTGAATGTTTTCTACGCAGTGACTACTAAGATATTTTTTGAATACCAGCCAGTTGATTCCATTAATCATCTTCACATATGAGTTAGTTAAATCACTCCTTAGTGGGTTGAAAATTGTAACTATTGTTGGAGAGTGATCGGAGGACAGATCTAGAGAGGCCTCTACATGAATTAAGTCCCTATGAATATTTTTCGTGACGGCAAAATCTATAACATCTGGAATTTTTCTTACGTCAGTAGGCCAGTAAGTAGGCTCCTCACTCGAAATGACATCTAAGCCCATTTTTGAAATTGTATTGAACAAGGCTCGACCTCTAGGTGTAACAAGACGTGATCCCCAGTAGGTATGTTTTGCATTGTAGTCACCAGCTGCCACGAAACAAGATCCAAGCGATTTGTAGAACTTCTCATACTGATCTTCGCTAACTGAAAATCTGGGAGGTGAGTAAATTGATGATATCACGAAATTCGCACAAAAATTTTGTACGAAAATATTCGTTGCTTGCAAATATTCTTCACTTACGTTGTCAAGGACATAGTGTTTGAGTCTTGACTTAATCAGAATTGCTGATCCACCACATGCTCTCTCTCTCGGGTCCTTTGTATCATATAAAGTGTAACCATTTATTTTAAATAAGCTTCTTGAGGTCAAATGAGTCTCAGAAACCAACATTATATCAATATTTTTTTCCATGAGGAAGTGCTCAAGTTCATTTTTATGTTGGCGAATGCCGTTTGCGTTCCAGAAACATATTTTTAACGTGTTCATGGTTTATTAACTAATGCTTGAAGCAGTGTATTCTGCATTCGCAGCATTTCTTGCTTCGTTGAATTATTTGGCGGAACATTTTGTGTGGGAATTGAACTAGTCTTAGCAGCATCAGCATACAATACACGTGAAGTAACTGGTTGGCTGATTTGAGCAAAAGTGTCGGAGTTCGCGTTTACTTGTAGAGCTGGAGTTAGCTTGGGTTTTTGATCCATAGCCTGTTTAACGAAAGAAAATACAGGGCACCCTCTATAGTTAGCTGTGTGATTACCTCCACAATTACTACATTTTTTTTCTGCTTGATCTTTTGGCTTAGTGCAGCTAGCAGTACCATGCAATTCACCGCAGATAACACACACTGTAGGTAACTTGCAGTAAGTTTTCGTATGGCCATATTCTTGGCAATTATGGCACTGTACGGGACCTGAACGCTTACGTGGCTCTTAAACTGTGATTTTTCGATGTAAGAGATACTTTACGTTATAAACTGGATGGGCTTCATTTTTTTCAATTGTATGTCATTCGGCTCCAGTTCAACCCGAAATAGGGGTTGGGGGACCTTTTCTCTATTAAATATGTTGGTAACATTTTTTACCTTGAATCCTTGGTCGACAAGTGCACATTTTACTTCTTCGGGTTCAACATATGAATCTATGCCCTTTAATACTATCTGTAGGCCTTTAGCACTCTTAAGTTGGTATGTGTAAAAATTTGTTTTATTTTTTTCGAATTCACTAACAATTTTTCGGAAATCTTTTTCATTATATATTTGGATTTTAGTTTCATCAATATTACCTCGTTTAATTGGAATGATGTGAAAAGTATTTTCACCAATGGTCGACAGTAGTTTTTTTATAAACGCGTTAGAATTTTTTTCTCTCAGATAAATAGGTGGTGGCTTAAAAGACTTTTGCGATGATGAAACGATTTTGACGATTGGTAGATGATGCGCTGTTATCCCTAGACATCTTTGGGGCAGATGAAATTTTTGAAGAATTTGGGCTTCGCCCACGCTTTACCACTGTTATATATATATATATATATATATATATATATATATATATATATATATATATATATATATATATCCATTCCCACTTGTACCTTGGGTTTTGAGCTACTGTTATCTGTAGTGATAACTTGGTTTAGTGATGAAGGCGAGCCCGATGCGGATGATATCGCAGACTTAAATGAAGAAGTACTAGGCAATGGTAATGTTAACGATTCACTAGTTGGCATTGGACAAAGCGAAGTTGATCGCTGACGAAAAATTGGCTTTGCCGTTAAAAAAAGATTTTCATCAGATTTATTATTTATATTTTTTTCATTAAGAGTTTCAGAACTCACAGTAAAATAAGCATTTCTGCCGTTAGAACTCACTTCAAAATTTTTTTCCTTTGAGGTACTCATACAGAGTATTATTCCTCAAGGGAACTTTGTTTGTGTTTACGGTTTTTTTTTGTTTTTGCTATTTCTTGCTATGTAAAAAATATTAGTAAAGCCAATAAGCTTATTTATCAAGGTGAATATGTATTACGAATATTTTTTGTATAATTTTTGATTTTGTTGTTTTTTATATTTGTTTCGTATGTATGTATGTATGTAAAAAAATCCGCTTTAATGTCTCTTCACTATGAAGGTTCAACGAATTTGAAAAATAATTTAAATGGTAAAAAAGTAAAATATAAATAGATATAAAAATGTACATATTTATTTGAAAAAAGTTCTTAAAAAAAGTGAAAAATATAATATGGACAAAATTAAAATTACCAAACCCAACCAATTTGAATAGCTTGTGGATGAGTTGGAAAAGTCCTTCTTTTGCTGGAGGATTCCGCAGGGGCAGTATTCCTAATAATTTCAAGGTGCAGTGGGAAAGTGAGACTGCACTAAATTCCCTCGGTCCACCAATTAGAACTAGTGGTGGATGGCAAAATGTAATGTAAATAGTGTGTTGGGAAAGTATACTGAGGTTTAAATTAAAAAAAAGGTTACAAACAACAACAGCAAAGCAACTGAAGGCGGGGTATATAAACAATTAGCACTGAGTACCTTTGGAGGAAGCTCCAAGCTCCAATAAACGTTGATCTGATCCCTTTTGTTTCAAAAGTTAGGCTCTATTGTATCCAATACATTCCTAAATGATGTTTTGTTCAGCCGAAAATATTTGTAAAATATTAAAAAGATGAACATTACACATTATTTTCCAAAAACATGAGAGAACTTATCACTTACTTTTCCTTGGGTAACCGGGAAATGCATGACTTTTGTCTGAGAAATCTTATTTTCACTATTAAATTTTTTTATTTTCATCGTCCCAATAAGAAAGTAAAACATTTTAATTTATTTACAAAGCTTTTGCTCATTCAAAAACACTTTTACAAAAATGGTAAACAAAATGAACCAGCTGACTCAAATATTAGATATGTGTATTGTATTTATCGATAAATAGGCAACGTCGTCATAACACTGTTAGGGAATACAAAGTTAGCATTGTTGTTGTGTTATATTGATGTTGTTTCAAAATTGATGACGATGTTGCCGACGCCAAATAGAATAAGGGTGAATATGTATATTTATTTTCAATATTTCAGACATTTGTCAAGAGCTAGGTGCGTTGGAGATGAAAAGGTGTGAAGAGGGCTAGATACCGCTGAAGTTATTTTGTGTTTTTATTTGTATTTTTTGTTTTAAATATGCATGTTATTTACTTGTGTAATTTAGTTATTTTTTATAATAAAAAGCAAATAAAATAAAAATTATATTTGCTGTCAATATATCAATCATAAATGAATACTCAATTGTGGGGGATATATTATTCAATAATGAACAGTCAAACTTGAGTAATATTTATGCTATCATTGATTAGTAAAAGGCACTGAAGTGAGCAGTTCAACTATATGTTATATTCATTGGTTAGAGAGAGATGCAGCATCACATGTACACAAAAGTTTCCATCACATTTTTCATTTTGGCTTTAACGTGATAGAAACTTTGTTCTACGCATTGATGGATATATCCTGCATGACTTCCGATCAAATGAGCAGTCAATTGACTGGTAGTGTTCTTGTATGGAAATTTTCTTTTTTAGCACTTGTATTTCTTATATTTTAAATTTTTGTTTAATTATTTTCAGTTGCCATACTGTCATAATCGTATTTTCGATAACTTTTTGGCAACTGGAGGAAGTTGCCATACATAATGCCACTTTTAAGTTCAGTTGCGTTGCTAGTTAACTAGGCAACTGAAGTTCGGTTGCCATCCATAATCGAGCCATTATTTCTGTGGCTCATTTTGACAAAACTGAAATGTGACGCAAGACTTTCGCAATAATTCAAATAAAGGTAAAACTAACAGCGGAATAATGTGAGAAACAAACATAGAGAACAATGAGCGCAATCGATTCATGCCGGTCTATTTGACATTGTCCAAATAGAAATAAAAATATTAAGATCGAAACCTACCCGCACAATCGATGCATCAGGGTCTGAAAGGGATATTACAACGAGTAAACCGCTAACGGAACGCTTAAACGCTGCTTTCGTCAGCTTACCGACGAATACATTTTTTCGTTCGTTATCTAAGAGCCTTGGTCAGCGAACCCACAAACTCCATATTGGAACAAATAAAAATCTATTAAATTTAAATATTGGAAATCTTCGTCTTTTTTTATTCACAAACAATCTAAAAGGTAATATTCACTATTTATTTCAAATTTGTGTATATTTGACATTTTCCCTCTTTGCAACTCACTTGGCCATTCTAGAAAATTTTTCTTGCAGGCATCTTTTTTGAAAAAAAAAAAATTATTCTTGTATCGAATCATCTTGACTCCCGCTCGATAGCCATCTTTTTTTTTGTTTTTCTCACCTCTTATGATTCGTTTTACTACTACTCCATACAACTCTATGCTCAATACAACGCTTCTTCCCCGGGTTTACATATGCTAATTCGCCACCGTGCCAGACCAGTGCACTCCGCACGTCACAGTTAAAATCATTAATTTTCATTAGAACACATACATTTACTATTTCTTTTGGATGTCTTTTTGCTGGGTACATACCCAGCAGAAATTTCATAGTGAATATTTTAGAAAACTTGGCTAGATAATAGCAATAGTTTAACCAATATTTAGCGAAGAAATTTTTGATTCCAATCATGACATTTTGTTTCTATTTTCTTTTTTTTTTTTGAGTGAGAGAGTAAACAAAATTATTACAATTCACCAACTTGAAAAAATATGTAAAAAAAGGTTTATAAATGATTTATTTGGGCATTATTTAAGTTTTTCCAAATACAAGAACTATAAAATGAATGAATGAACGGCTGGCTGTTCCGTTCAACTATGTGTTGTTAGTCAGAATATTTACAACAGACTTTGGTGTTATTTGTTCATTAATAATTATCACATGTAATTTGGCTTAAAAAGCGATACGAACTTTAGCCCGTTCAAATCACAAATATAGAAGTTCATGAATATTTGTGCCTGTTCTGCAAATCACGACATGTCAAATCACGGTGATTTCAATAAATCAATAAAATCTAAATCCTGCTTTTGTAAATTTGACAATTCATAGCGATGGAAGTTGCATTAAAATATTCTATTATATGTATATGACAAAAACTTAAAATACAACAAAACCCCACTAACAAGTCAGTTATTAATAGTTTACTTTTGAAATCACCGTGATTTTCAGAACAGGTCCGATAAATTTTGTTTTAATGGAGTATTAACTGTTTTTATGTAAACTCCCTTGTGTTTTGAAAGAGAAAGATTTTTGCTGAAAAAAGCAAGTTCAACTGCGTTCATGATGCCTACTTTTTCCCCGAGGAGTTTTTGATTCCTGCATTTGGTAAAAAAGAGGGAAAACAAATTCATAATAGGAGAAAAGGTCCTAAGACCATTTGACCATGATGTTAATAACAGTGAAACAACTTTTTTCTTTTTTACTTTACACATATTTAATCCCGAACTCATTAAAATAATGCCGTATTTTAAAATAATCAAATGTTTAAATATGTTCTTTACTTTTTGTCGCTGGAAATTGAGCTCTTTGATTCACGCATGGAAGCGGAACGTCGTCTCTTGGCTTCTTCGCGTTTGGCTTTGTTTTCCTTCTTGCGTTGTGCCAGTAATTTAGCATAATCAGCAGCTGCTTCTTTGGATGCTACTTGACGTTTCTTTTTGAGGGCAACACGTCTACGTTTGCGTTGCAAGACAACCGGGGTGATGAGACGTTGAATTTTAGGAGCCTTTGAGGTGGCCTTCTTACCATCTTTGGCGGGAAGAGGGCGACGTACAACGAAACGACGGACATCATCTTCTTTACTTAAATTGTACAACTTGCGGATCTTACTAGCTCTTTTAGGACCCAAGCGACGGGGAACAGTTGTGTCAGTAAGACCTTCAATTTCATCTTGGCCCTTCTTGACAACTACTAAAGCCAAGACAGACATATTGGCATCAACAATGCAGCCACGGACTGATTTCCTTTTACGTTCACCAGTACGGCGAGGGCGATAGCAAGAGTGTCCTTTCTTCAACAACAAACGTACGCGACCTTAAAATTAAATCAATAGATAAGTTTCTGTAGCATATAAGGAAAGGGTTTTGCTTGAATGCAGTTTAGTGAATCAGCTCCAAAAAAATAAAAAGTAGAATATGTGATATTGACTCGTGACACGAAAAATCAGGACATTTTTACATATCTAGTTTCTATATACATATGTACATATTTATTGTGGTTTAGTAGTGTTTTAATAAGAGATGTGCACGTTAGCGATTTTTGACTCACGACACGCATGCTCACGCGGAAAAATATTTTACCCACGCACGGATGATCTTGAAAATTTTCACGACCACGCACGCTCACGAATAAAATATTCTTAATCACGCAAGAGTGGTTTATAACTTATCACGATCACCCACGCTTACGAAAAAGTAAATACTTTAATTTGCTTTTTAACCCAAAAAAATAAAAATAAAAAAATAGCTTTTTACTAGAGATGGGTAAAAAATTTCCATATTTAAGAAAATAAATATCAATATATGTATATCGCCGATATTTCAAAAACGGATATATCGATACATCGATTCTTATTTACGAGTATCGGGTTTCGATATTTTTAAGAGCTCTATAAATTTTAGCCGTTTTTAACTGTACGATATTTTCATCACTACTAGGGACGCGAAGAAAAAAAAGAGGAATTTCCTAATAACAGCCCAGGCGTATCTATAAGGTGACCCCACTAAGCCAGGTGACTTTTATTTGTTAACTAAGCTTAATGTCAAATTTGGTTTGTGCGGTTTATTTAAGGTCGTATGCAAAAAAAAAACTTACAAAGCTTTGCCAAGCAATGTTAAAAGGTTGTATTCTAAAAAAAATTATTATATCAAAATTCTAAAGTAGATACCCACGTTTGTTAAGACTACTTTAAGTTGATATTTCCAGAATGTGTATTTTGTACCTCAGATATTTTTATTAATATATATAGCACATATTGATTCATGTTACATCTGAAAATGAAGCTAGCTTTAATTTATTATTTGTCATGTAATGGAAAACATCACCAAATTATCCAACTGATTCGAAATACATAGCAAAATCCATAAATATAGTAAAATAAATACAATTATAGAAAAATGTTGTAGTGATGTACATTAATTAGAGCGACTCACCAAAAAAAGTGCTCGATGTACCCTCCTAAAAATGAACCTTGGACTTTTTTAAGATGACATTTAAAATATTTCGGCTCCAGCTTTGACCTCTCGTGAGCTGGACCATTTTGGAAAAGGGTCTATTTTTTCATGTTTTGTCAATTTGAGAATCTGTTTCCTTAAGCCGCGTTCAGACTATTATACTTTGTATTTATACTTGTCAAAAATTCAAATAATACGTGCAAGTGTGATAGTCTGAACGCAAAATGTCATCAAAGTGGCAAATAATACGATAAAATTTTTGACATCCCATAAGACTTTTTCGTTTTTAGAAAATTTTCTAAACGATAATACTTTTCATTAGATCAGGGTTGCATTTTCACACAAACCAAACTTCCAAGTCGGCTGTTTCGCCGCCGATAGCGTGTCGTCATTGATGTATTGTTTTGTCATATGTATATCGGCACAACATTTTGAATAAGTGAATCGTATGGAAGTATATTTCGTTGACGTAATTTTTTAACGTTTTAGTAATATCTTAAATTTTTTTCTGTTTTTACATAGAATATTTTTAACTGCTGAACTTTTTCAAGTGTCGGCACGTCCCCGACTGCATGAAACCGCTTTTCCGCCGCTAGTAAATGAATAGCACAGACATTTTCATTTAACAGCTGTTTTGTTTTCTACTTGTATTACAAATTTGATTTGAAGTGTGATAGTGTGAACACAATATGTGATTTTACGTTAGATTTTTTGACAGTCGCAACGAATGTATTTAGATTTCTGTATCGTAAAATGTGATGAAAGTATTAATACTTGTATAATAGTCTGAACGGGGCTTTAGCAACATATACAATATGGGTATCATAAGAAAGCTTTTTTAAGGCGCGTCCAACTGTATATACAATTTATCCAAGGACTATCGTCCATGTGCTTTTTTTTTAAAGGATATTCTGTTAAAAAAAAAACGGTTTTTGAATTTTTTGTTCGGGGTTGTTTGTAATAAAAATGCCAAATTAACATATTTTTATCTTTGGTCGATGTAATTAAATACGGGTCTCAGCTTTTTTTGAAATTCGCGCTAGTTCGCGTTTTGACAAAAATGCAATGGGGTGGTAACCCTTCCTTTTAAATAGGGCAATATGGGTATCGAATTTTTTCTTTTGCTAGTACATCATATTTATATATAAATAATTTAGATTTTTGCAAATTAGATGCATTTTACACGGTGCTCTGGAATATATATAAATGCAATTTTTTGGTAACTCTAATATGATAGCGGATTTAGTTTCTAGATCATGTACTGTCATGCGACTTTGTAATTTCATTTTCCACTAGTGGCAAAGCTGGTCAAAAACTAAAGGTAGAATTAGTAAAATCGTATCATTCTACTTTACAGCTTGACGTATCGTTCAACTTTGTGCACAAGTTATAGAAAATGTAACAGTTTGCATAGCACATTTTTTTTTGTCTGGCATTAAATACGGCGTTTTTGACATTCGCTACAGAAAAATCTGTTTTCTACAGATTCCTACGTCAGCAGTGCTACCACCACATATTTTATAACTAGTAACATGCATTGTATATCGTACGGTTTTTGTCAGCTGATACGCAACATCACGATACGATTTTACTAATTCTACCTTAAGAAAAAACGACCTACATATATACATAGTACAGTCGTAAAGCAGCTCTGGGCGAGTCAACATCACGCGTCGTTGGCAATTATTTCTTAAATGCAACCAGGCCACTGTTGTTTATTGGCCTTCGAGAGTTTTGCGTCTCACTCGCTCTGGTTGACTGATCTGCCACGGATTACTGTTTAATCTAGCGGTTCTTTTGTGGAATTTCCTTAACAACCACGTTACTACTTCCTATGTGAAGGCATAGGTCGGTACAGTCAGTCACAAAACCTTTTAAAATACTGTTAATACAATCTTGGGCATATGGTCTAGTTACCCCGTCCATATTTGTGCAACACCATATTATGCAAATTTACTTTGTATATGTATAATAAATAAATAAATAAATGCATAGTATGTACATATATGTACCTTTTAAAAAAATTTCATCTTATTCTTGCAAATCTTTTATAATTTCCACGTACTGCATATTTGTTCTTGCAAAGCAACAACTAATCCAATTATTAATTTTACATCAAAATCTATTTTTTATAATTTCCTTAACAAAACCTATGCAGTACGTGTTGTCTTTTTGACAAGTGAGATGATGGTAGATGTTAGATGTTGTCAATGTAAACGCATGTTTCACATTTTTTACATCTTCCATGCGTTTCACTGAAATGTTTGTCAATGTAAAAAGCCTACCCTACAAGAAATAAATGACTGAAACTAACACAAACAACATTTTTTTTACTAACACATTTGCAACAATTTTACATTCAATTCAACAGTTATTATAGCTGCTCTACTCTAACATATATGCTAGAGTGGAACGTCTAATATACATATGTCAAAATTTTTAAAATATTGAATTTTACTGAAAATAATTTATAGTTCGTTCGGTTTGTAAAATCAAATTTATAAATTATAAAAGTGGTAAAAAGAATTATGGTGTTTGTGAAAAGGTAAGATAAAAATAATAATGAACAAAAGAAATTTTATACAGTTTAATTAAAAATATACATATGTACATATGTATGTATTCGTTTCTTTTTCAATTTTTAGATATTTGGAAAGATCAAGATGCGTTGTGGGTTGAAGAAGGCGGTAATACAAAACTCATTCTGTCTGTGAAAAGGTTATAAAAGTGTTAAAAAGATAAGTAAAATAGTGAATAAAAGAAGTTCACAAAGTTTAATTTAATATGTATATTTATTTTCTAAACTTTAGATATTTGTAGAGGAAGATGCGTTGGAGATAAAAAGATGTGAACAGGGCTTGATACCGCTGAAGTTATTTGGTGTTTTTATTTGTATTATTATTTGTTTTAAATATGTTATATACTTGCTTGTGTAATATAACGTTATTTTTTATAATAAAAAAGCAAATAAAATAAAAATTATATTTGCTGTCAATATATTAATCATAAATGAATACTCAATTGTGGGGGATATATTATTCAATTATGAACAGTCAAACTTGAGTAATATTTATGCTACCTACCATTGATTAGTAAAAAGCACTGGAGTGAACAGTTCAACTATATGTTATATTCATTGGTTAGAGAGAGATGCAACATCACACGTACACAAAAGTTTCTATCACATTTTTCATTTTGCCTTTAACAATGTGATATAAACTTTGTTCTACGCATTGATGAATATATCCTGCATGACCACAAAACATACAGAGAAGAGTCACGAGACGGAAGATACGGGTATTTTTCAGTTTGTCTCGTTTCCCTCGAACTTTGTCGTCGGTTTTGTTTTGCTACGTCTTTCTATTGCAATACATTTTTATTAGCTGTGTTAATTGGTAAGTAGTAATACACTACAGTATCAAATACACTATGCTTTTCTCTTTCTTCCATGAATTTTAACAAAAACCTGATTGGAGCTTTTTTTACCTGTCACTTTCTTCACTTCTGTGTATTCTGTGGCATGACTTCCGATCAAATGAGCAGTCAATTGACTGGTAGTGTTCTTGTAGGGTATAAGATGTTTGACAATTTGTTGTCAGCTGCTGGTCTTGCAATGTACTGACAACAGAGCCCTGCGCCGATTGGCTGAGAGCCGGCTTAGCCGAGCCGCCGATTTTTTTTCGGCTAATTAGCGGCTGGAAACTAGCCGCCGATTGATATTATTTTTTAATATTTATTTATTTATATTTTTTTCGGCTGAAAAACTGTTTTCTGTTTATCTTGGATATAATTATAGATTTGAATTTATTCAGTTTGTAAATTTTTCACTAAGTACATATCGTTGACTTACATGCCTATTTACAGAAAGTATTGTGACTGAAAAATAGTCATAACTTTAACATTGTGACTAAAGACTAAAATTTCCGATTCTCAAAACAAAATTCTATCAACAAAAATTTTTAAAATAAAGACTAGCGGTCTAATTCATAAAAAATATTTTAGGTTTATTACAGGTTTAATTGACAAATTTCCCATAGAAATATGTCAAATAAGCGCTTAATAAACCTGAAATGTTTTTTATGAATAAAGCAATAGGAATGTAGACAATCATAGGAATTGTGACAGGCATTTCAAACTAAAATAATTGATATAAAATATTTAAAAAAGAGAAACTAATTTAAAAGTTGGAAAAGGGTTGTACATAATATGTACATTTTTGCTAATAGTCAATTTTGGGGGTGATGTACAATTTCGACAAACAATCTAAGAGCAAGAAGTGCTCCCAGATTTTACCCTTATATTTATACTTGCATTTTCTCGCGACTTTGTTCGCACTTAGAAAGAAACTGAGTAGGCTTTAAATTGTATTTAGGCCAATCTTATCTAAAAGAGACAAAACACCAACAGTGAAAATCTCGCGATTTATTCCATTCCGCCCTGCTTTCTCAATTTTTTTATATGATTCTTCTCTAGACAATAAAAAGCAAAAAAAAAGGACAGGTGACTCAGGCCTTCACACATGCTGCCGTGACCAATGGAAATAAGGATTCACTCTCTGCAGATAACGCGACTAGTCCATACATGTATGTAAGGACTAGTCCAAAGAGGAGTAGAAGTACTTCAAAACTACCCAAATATATGAAAAAGCTGGTCGATTTAACATTTCGATGTTCTAGGGTTGGACCACATGGTCAAACTTTGCATTACATCGGACTAACCCCAAAACTACCGCATATGGAATAGCTATAGACTAAACGAACACTTATCGTGCACCATTGAATTCTTGTATGAAAGCGCCATTGTCCATAACAGCATTACATGGGACCATGATGTAACTAGTCTATTTCAGCTATATTGGACCACGTAGTCCAATATTATTTGCAGGGTTTTATGTACATACATATGTATGTGTGTATGATTTTTTATTATTTATTCAATATTCAAATGCCATAATTTTTAATGTCATAATTTTTTATTAACATAGAATGTTAACTATAAAATTTGGATTTTTGTGACATGTTACGAGAATACAAAATTAAGACGGAGTCACTTTGAGTAAATATAGAACTCTGTCATAACAAAAGTTGTGACTGACTTGAGACTTTTTCTGTGAATAGGCATGTTAATATAAAAAAACGCTAGCTCATATTATTGAAATTGAGTTTTTAAATTAAACGAAATTGAAAGAAAATTTTTAAAACATAAGGTCTGTTCATTTAGTTTCCCAGCAGAAACTAGTGTCAAATAATTTCTTGAATAAAAATTCTATATTTTCGTAAACGTTTTTATTTGAATACAAAATAATAATTAATTAATATTTCAAAAAACCAAAATCAAAAAAATTGTTCTCCTCAAAAGGCGTCGTAGAAAAAGCATACTCCTTTTTATTTTTATTTTATTTATACAGTAGTAATAAGTAGAGTTAATTTTCTAGGTAATAGTTCCTTCTTGGCCTGACACTAGCAACGAGAGAGTAAAGCAGAAACTTACAATATTACTCTCCCAAATATGAAAAAGTAAATGAACGCTTTAGTCCCTGTCCAGACTTGCAATTTTCGTTGTAGCAATTCTTGAGTTTATAAGTGAGATAGGTGAGAAGATTGAGGAGGGGTACACAATTTCATGTGGTCGGCAATTCTCTTTTGTTTTGAAATTCGCACTTTTTATTTTAAATGTATTTGAAGTTTTATTTTATTTTCTTTCTTCATTTGTATGAAAAATACAAAATATAACAAATAGTAAACAGAATTAATTTGTTTGGAAAATTTGTGGTGTAATAGCATTTTTTAATACTTAATTAGAATTTCCTAATGTAGACACTAACTTATGCAATTTCAAAGCAGAATTTTAAAAAATTGCAAGTCTGAAAGAGGACTTACTTGTAAAACCTGCAACAAAATTTTCTTCATATCAGAACCATGGATGGAAATCATGATACAATTGTACTTTTTCTGATGTATTTTGTTTGATAATATTTTAAATTGCAATTTTTTTTTAGAAATTGACATTTTATATGAAAATCTTTACACTGTTTCTTGTATTCTTACTGTTTTTGCGCATTTTTCATAATTTTTTAATTTTATTTATTCACAAATACAAAAATGCCACTTTCCATCTCTGATCATGTATTAGAAACAAACAAAATTATTTGCATTAATATTAAACTAGATATACCAAACGAACGACACACGTCCGTATTCTAGAATCAAAATGTAAATAATTTAAGATTCAAAGAAAATGTATCTAAACGTCATAAAAATATTCATTAAAACACAGCCACACACAAACTTACATACATATGCAAGCATAATTAAATAATACATGAAATTAAAAAAACATAAACAAAACCCCTTCAACCAACCCAAGGCACATCAATCAGGTACCCGCGATTCTACAACAAATATTACAACAGCAACAACCACATGCACTTTGTTTGTATAAATTACCTTCTTACTTTTCTTTCTTTTTTTTACATTGTGTGTTTCTTATAGGAAATGTCAAACACCATACAAAACTGAATATTCGAAAGGTGTTTATGGATACCCAAACAAAAGCATGCTTTTAGGCTTATACCTACACAATCCAAATTTGACATTTAGATTGGTATAATGACATTAGTCACCTGGTGTAGTGCTGCCACCTAATAAATGCGCCTTGAACCAACCTAATTCAATTTATTGAACTCTCTTCCTTTAAGTATGGCTTTGATGCAACAACAAAGAGAAAAACAATTGTAAGGTCGAGAAATACTACAAACACACACACACACACTCATGTTTTGTTTCTTTTTTTACTTGTAAGCTAATAAATGCGTGAGTAATGTGTGCATTTAGTAGTAGCAACTTTAAACGCTTATAGCTCCCAAAATACTAAACCGATTTCAATAAAATATAGATTCTGCACATCTGTATAAAAAATCCTTTAAAACCATATAAATCTTTTTAAAATCGGTGCGGTGGCACCAGCGTAAAAGGGATTACAAAAAACATGTTCGCCTATTAATTATATAGAAGATAGATTAATAAAAGGAAAAGAATAAATTAAGGAAACATGCATTCTTTTTACATACGCATACATGTTTTTTAACAAAGAAATGCACATTTTTCAGTTTTCCTTTTTCAGATATTTTTGAAATAATTAATTTGACAACAAAACACACAACAGCTGGTTGTTACAAATTCGTAAAAAATTTTAGTAAATTAACAAACCTATATTTAGTTCACTCATTTTAGTATTTGAAGCTATGAAATTTTCACTTCTTTCCTATTTATTATCTTATTTCCTATTATATTTGAATTTCTCTACCTTCATATAATTGTATCATGGTTATAACTGAAGTTGTTTCAACCGGCTGACAGCCGATTTTCAGCCGCCACCGATGATTTTTTATGAGCCAGCCGCCGCCGACAAAATCGCTCGGCGCATGTCTCTGTCTGACAATGCTTTTTCTGCCAACGACGTCTGACAAAAATTGTCAGTTCACACGGTTGTAAAGGGTTTTGGACACGATCAAAATGCTTGCTGTCAAGTTCGTGTACGTGTGCTTGTCGGCTTGATGTTACCATGCTTGATGACCCACCAAGCATTCATTTTTATTTTTATTTTGTGCTGTTGGTTTGGTTGAAAAATATATATAAAAATTTTTAAAGAAATTCAGTAGCAATAATGGCAGCACTGTTTACAAAAAAAAAAAAAAGAGAAAAGCAAAATAACTCTTCTTTTTTCTTCACCAGTGAAATTTATGTTTTTTTTCTTTTAAGGGGTTTAGACACGGTCAAAATGCTTGCTGAGATTGGTTATAGTATGAGTCATTTGTTAGGATGTGACATAGAGCTGGCAAACTATCGATAGTACTATCGATAGTATCGATAGTATCGAGTTTTGTTTTTATTAGACTATCGAGTTTTTTCTCGATAGCGATACTATCGTTGAAAAAATTTATTACCAAATTGACAATAAACTCGAACAAATTTAACATATTAGTTGTCTTCTACTGAAAATACATAAGTACATATCGCTCACTTACTCAAAAAATAAATTTATGGAGTTAATACACCATGTCATATTTCATCTTGTCTAAAAAATTCAGACTTAAATTAAGTTTAGGGGCACCTCTCCTATCCTATAGAAAATATGAAAGTAAATTAAACAAAAAAATTGACGGCGGGGCCTGGTTTCCGAGTTATGGGCCTCTGAAATTCTAGTACAATAGTGTGGTTATACGGTGTTTTCCAACGAATATGACCAATATTGGTATAATTTTAAAGCTTTTGACAATACCTTTCATGAAATGGTAAAATGCAAGAAAATTTTATGAAGCATAAAATCTTTATTTGTCTACGCCGTGTCGGGAAACACCATGATAGAGAAAATTCTTATGGCATAATTCTGTTCGACAAGTGTTGTCTTGTCATTACACGAAAAAAAGTTGCAGTCGATAATCACAATTTTGTACTACAATTTCAGAGACTCATAACTCGGAAACTAAGCCTCGGCGCCAGTTTTTTATTTAATTTTTTTTCTTATTTTTCAATTTTCTATAGGGTAGGATACTTTTATTATTTTTTAAGATGTGCCATAAGCTTAATTTGTTCCAAAATTGACGCAAATGGCGTGCAAGCTAATCATTTGATAAAATGAAACTTTATTAATATTTTCACTGAGTTGTATGTTAATTGATAACTTAACTCAATTTTTTCAAAACTAGTTTTATTTGAGTTATGATGTTGTTTGAATAAATTCCTAACACAATGATCACACCGACAACAAATATCAAGGTTTGAAATATACAAAATTTTGTAAGCGAAACATTTTGTTTCATTATAAATCATACTGAATCTTTTGATAACAAATTATTGCTAATTTATCTGAACTGGCTGTTAAAACAAAATTATTTCATACATATGTATATATGTAGGTATGTTTTGGTAAAAATAAAAACAAAAAATAGATGTGTGTTTAATATTGAAAAATTAGAACAAAATTAAACATAAAATTAAATATTTTTATGGGAATTGTTAAAATTTAAGTTTAAAATTTTTTAAACGCACTAATAGTCCCAAATTAATATTTTACTTATTAAGTAAAATATTTTTTTGTTAAAAATAATATTTTTATTTAATATTTTTTTTTTAATATTTTTTTTTTTTTTTTTTTTTAATACATTGAAATTGATTATTGAGGGGTTTAGCTGGATCCTATGCGCATTTCACTGTTGCTAATGCAGATCATCAGGGAACCTTTACCCAAAGTTTCTTAGAACAACTAGAGTTATTATATTATAAACTTTCATTTAAACAAATGAGAAGCTTAAAACAAATAAAGTTGAAACAAGAACTCAATAATCAACATGTTTTTTGTTTTCTTTACCATTACTACATTGGCTGACTTTTTTCAGCTTCAAATTGTAGTTGTAAAAGTATGTAAAAAGAAAAAAAAAAAGAAAATTAAAAATAAAATTAAATATTTATAATTTTTGCCTAATTTTTTTTATCCATATACATACATATATCACATGCCGACCACACGAGCAATAATCTTGGCAATTATTGCCGTGGCAAGTGTCAAATTCGATTGCCGAAACAAGATATTAGCGTGTGGACCGTATGAATATGTGTTCAAATATATATTCAGCAACAACTGTTAAAATACATTGCTGAGCAATAATCTTTTAACACATGCTGTCAAATACAAATTATATTGAAATTTTTTTAACGTAAAAGTATAAAACAAAAGTTTTAACTACATAAAACCAATAAAAGTTCAATTTAAAATTAGAAAAGGATAAAATTATTGACAATTTAAGTATGTGAATAGAAAGCAAATATATTTGAATATACGTGTTCACCACCTCCAAATACATTGCTGAACACAAGCAATCTGCCGGCGTTATTGCTTGTGTTAAGACACATCAAATTGCTGGTGTGGTCGTAGTGTCAAGATTCAAAACAACAGTTCGTGTTACCGTTTGAACATAGTGTAAAATAATTCGATACTATCGATAGTTTTCCAACAAACTATCGAAAATATCGAATGGCGTGACCATCGATAGTTTGCCAGCTCTAATGTGACACCAACGATGCTTTATGGAAAATCAAAAAATTTTGATTTTCGGCATGCTTGCTGTCACTTGTTAATGCGTGTATATTGTTACGCCACCAAGCGCGTACAAATTTTCATTATAATTATATTTCCATTGTGAACGGATGCCCAAAATATCGGAATTAAAAGAAAAACATAAATTTGACTGGCGAAGAAAAAAGAAGTGTTAGAACTTTCTTATTTTGCTTTGTTCTTTTTTTTTTGTAGGCAATGCTACCATTGTTGTTATTGAATTTCTTTATTTAGACCTTTTTATATATTTTTTTCAACCAAACTAACAGCACCAAATAAAAACGAATGCTTGGTGGGGCAACAAGCATGGTAACATCAAGCCGACAAGCACACGTACACGAACTTGACTGCACGCATTTTGATCGTGTCCAAACCCCTTTAATTCCGATGTTTTGGGCAACCGTTCACAATGAAAATATAATTATAATGAAAATTTGTTCGTGCTTGACGGGTTAACACATACACTTATATAACAATTGACAGCAAGCATGCCAAAAATCAAAATTTTTTGATTTTCCATCAAGCATCGTTGGTGTCACACATACTAACAAATTTTCACTCATACTATAACCAATCTCAGCAAGCATTTTGACCGTGTCTAAACCCCTTAAGATATTTTGAGCACATTTTACTGGCAATATTGTAAGATCTGACAACCGTCTGTACATAGCTTAAGCGCCAACCAAGGTGTATAATTACACCATGGTGCCAACAGAGAAACAGTAGACCGGCTAGCCGATGGCACACCGCCGGCGGCACTTTTTCCGTTTATCAAGCCACCGCCGACTGTATTGGCTCCCATAGGCCCAAGGCGAATTCATATCAATTCACCTAACAAAGGCAAAAACCAGACATTTTATCTGCTCAAAATGACAAATTTTAGAGAAAAAATTATGAAAACCGATTTTCAGTTTAAAATTTTGTTTTCTCCTTAAATTTTCATGATTATATGAGCCGCCGAAAACTACTACTCGACTTGTTTCTCGGAGTGCCACAGTGCCATCCAGCATCCATTAGTGCCAAAAACGGCACAATTTTACCACATTTCCCATCACTGCTGGTACCATCAGCAAAATATCAAATTATTTGACATCGCTACAGCATTGGTTCCATTTCACCGTCTCCTGGGCACTCTATTTTTTCAATCCTCCAGCGGATGGTTTTTTTAGAGGTGCCCCTAACTAGATTTGTTCCATATTTAATTTATTAAATTTTCTATCGCTAATTTTTGTTTGATTGGAGCTGCTTCACTAAACTGTATTTCACCAAGATTTTTATAACTTACCATGAGTCAATACACCCTGTTTCATGGGGAAACCTTGTTTGTCGTTTCCTCCTGCAATACGAAGCATATAACCCTTCCATTGGTCACCGAGAATGTCAGCTTCAACAACTTGCCCCATTCGTTTTTCATAAAAAACACGTAATTTGTGTTCATCTACTACCTCGAAAAGTTTTTGGCATCCCGTAACAGGATACGAAATGTTAAGCTGCAATTGAAAATTATAGTCACTATAATACAAATTTATTTAAAACTACGAACGATAACATCACATCGCAGTATAAAGTAATCGTCAGTGATTTCATCAATCACGCAATTATTTTATACAATTTGAAGATAATTTAAAACTTCAACATACACGCAAGTTTGACACATATATATTTGATAACTTTTTCAGATTTAAACAAAGTTTAGCTAAAATATATACACACCTTCATTTTATATGTCTGATTTGGAAGAACACCAAACCAAAAGGAGCAGGAAAGATGTCGAGACAGATGACATCAAAGAACCGTCGATTTTACAGAACATACGTTCTTTAACAAGTCGTGCTTACATAAAAAGTGACTACACGAGCCCAAATTCTCGATACTTATCAAGGCGGATTGATATAAGGTGGTTTTGATTTGCAACTCTGCGTATTCGCCTTGTATATTTGTTAGTGTAAAATTTCCTGCATTCCAAATATTTCTTAACGTTTTGGTTCATTTGACAGCAGGAAATTTAAGTCAGCTGGCGAATTAAGATCACCTTATGTGATTTCCCCTTGATACTTATCGTACACAACTGCTATTATCTCTGAGATATTGTCTACACCTAACATATGAAACATACCATTTACACTGCAATTACACTTGCCACTATTTGCATGCCAGTGTTGTGTACGTATTATCGACGCAAAATTGTTCGAAAAAGTCGAATCTCTTGCCATTTGCTTTGCTGTTTACACATGCCATTACCACTTCATTTAAAAAATGTCGTCGAAGCGAGCTGGCTCAGACTCGCTTCCATTTTTACTTTTCCTTTTGTTTATAGAATAGAGTTACCTAGTACGTCACAAAGGCACATTCTTGAAGAAACTATTAACACTTATTATTATTATTATTATTTTAATAATATTAGTTCTTTATAATTAACAAACTCCAGTTTTTCACAAACAAATCAAGTTATAATTCATAATAATACATTTAACAAGCTAAAATATTAATTTAATTTTCACAGTATTCCAATAAATTTGCATCAAATGTATAAGAGGGTAACACTTTTCTTTTTTTTTGACATTCAATGGCATGCAACTGCCAAATTTTCACTCGCATGCAAATTTTGCTGCCACTGGGGCTGCCATTGCAAAAAATTTGAGTGTGTTAGTGAAAAATCGTGTGTGTATTGAGTTTTTCGAAATGGCATGCCACTAAAGTGGCATGTGTAAATGGTATGTTACGCAAGCCATTTGGCAAAACTCAATACACTGACGATTTTTCACTAACACCCTCAAATTTTTCGCAATGGCAGCAAAATTTGCATGCGAGTGAAAATTTGGCAGTTGCATGCCATTGAATGTCAAAACGAAGAAGAGTGTTACTCTGTTATACATTTGATGCAAATTTATTGGATTACTGTGAAAATTAAATTAATATTTTATTATTATGATTTATTGCTTGATTTGTGTGTGAAAAACTGGAGTTTGTTAATTATAAAGAACTAATATTATTAAAATAATAATAATAATAATTATAATAAGTGTTAATAGTTTCCTCCAGAATGCGCCTTTGTGATGTACTAGGTAACTCTATTCTATAAACAATAGGAAAAGTAAAAATGGAAGCACGACTGAGCCAGCTCGCTTCGACGACATTTTTAAAATGAAGAGGCAATGGCATGTGTAAACAGCAAAGCAAATGACAAGATATTCGACTTTTTCGAACAATTTTTCGTTGATAATACGTACACAATACTGGCAAACCACTAGTGGCATGTGTAATTGCAGTGTAAGATAAGAGAGTTAAATTCAATCGCAGGACTAATCGTGTTACGTGTAGGCATCATGTCGGACATTGCAATTGGCTAATGAAGACCGCTCATATCCAACTTCGTCCATGCTCTGACATCAATACCCAAGCATATGTCTGAGCAACATTGTTCGCCATGGGATTTGACGTCCGCAACCATTTTACGGAATTTACACGATGACTTTATCCCCTGCATTTTTCTTGAATTCTCTTTTGTGGTGCTACCCCTTGATCGTCTTTCTACCCCGTTTGTCATTGAACTCTAGAGAAGTCACAGTAAAAAGTCATAATGTGAATACCGTATTTGCAATACAAAGAAAAGTGACAGAACAAAATGGTTAAATATTCCCTTTCTGGTGCACTACCGCAAAATACATTGATATGCCTAAACATGAACATCGCACGTGTTCACCAAAACAAGGAAGTTGATAAATTTTTCATAGTTGCTGTGCCGGAGTCATGTCCATGTCATGTTCATGTCGATGCCTAGTGGAGACGTAGTGTATAGCATCTCATTTAATTAAAATTCTCATCGGGTTGACATGTTTTATTTTTCTTTAATTAGTTATTTTATTTTCACTTTTTCACACAAAATTTTATTTAGGAATCAATTAAACACAATTAAACATATCAAATCCCAGAAATTTGTCCAAAACATTGTTTTCCATTCATTTTAAATAAAACAAACATGCATACTAATTTACTTTCAAGTACGTGTGTTTTTTGACTGTTCATCTCATAAGATTGCTTTATAGGAATTTCTTATAACAACGCACTCGTAAAAAATGTTATAAGTTTAAGATAACACTAATTTGAAGTCTGCACGTAACATTAAGCTATGTACAGACAGTTTTCAGATCTTACAATAATGCCAGTAAAATGTGCTCAAAATTTCTGACAACCGTGTGAACTGACAATTTTTGTCAGACGTCATTGCCAGAAAAAGCATTGTCAGTCCATTGCAAGACTAGCAGCTGACAAGAAATTGTTAGACATCTTACAATCGTGTGAACAAATTGTAAAATTATTTCCAGATATTTGTCAGACATTTTAATATTGTCAGATGTGCGAAGTTTATGCATCTGACAATAACGTCATTGTAAGAGAATTCTTTCAATGGGCAACACTGCACACGCTTGAATTCAAAGAAAAAATTTATAATAAAATATATGCACACAAAATCATTGCAATTGCTTCTTTATGGTCCATAATAATTTATACTTTCACTTTTTACATTTAACACAAACACAAACGATTGATGTTTAACAATTTCTAACAAATGCTTTGAGTCTGGCAACGCATAATAACAGATCTTACAATTTGTGCATATGACATCCGTGTGAACTGACAATTTTTCGACTGACGATTTTGTCAGATGAATTTATTGCCATACAACCGTCTGGCAATAAATTGTAAGAATTTCTTACACCGTGTGCACTGACAAGGAATATTGTACTGGCAATTTTCGATTGCCAGTACATTGTCAGCACATTGCCAGATCTGACAATATTGTAAGATCTGACAATCGTCTGTAAGTAGCTTTATTCTCTCTGCGATTGAATTTAACGCTCTTATCCTATATATTATGTTAGGTGTAGACCATATGTTAGGTCTATGCAACGTCTCCACACGCAATATATAATTCCGAGCAAACGCTGTAGCCACACGTTCAATATATTACTTTCAATTTCATTACACATTTTGCATGTTAAAATCCTTGAAATTGATAGCTGTGACACAAATTGATATTCAATTTCATTTTTTTAATGCTACCGACGAAGAAATAACTCAAATTTGTAGCTTCAATCAATGTGTGCTGTGAGCACCCATTCAAATAGAAAATTAAATTGCCATAAAAATGGATAGGTGTATTCGAAATCAGTCTAGTATCCAATTTAAAAAGTTTGATTGTGTTAATGAAAAAAGTGTAAGCGTATTGCAAATTGAATGGAATTAAGAGTCAAAATTGAACGAGAAAAATTTAAGAAAATCTAAAAAACGGCAAAAAAAAAGTGGGGAAAAGACCAAGGCTTAAGCACGTGACATCAAAGGATTCTATTGTACACTGCATTCCAGTTTACGGAAGCAGGATGCCAATTGGTTTAAAAATTTCATGTGCATGAAGACCTAGCTGCATCGAAATTTATGCCCTTTTTTGCATTTCTATCCCTATAAGTGCTATATACACGAGTACATACATACATATGTATGTTTGCATACAGCCTCACGAACCTCCACAAGTTGAATTAGCTGTGTCGTCATGTCATGCGCTTAAGTTTCTCACACAATCTCCTATGCTTTTCCACTTTCTTTTTCCTTTTCCATACCTTTAAATTTTAATACCCGCACACATTTAAATTTCTTTCGGTATTTTCTCAATGTCAAAATGTCAAGACGCTGATATTTTTGTGTGTTTGCAATGCAGCAAACTTATTCTCATAACTGTTTACATCAGATAGTGTTTTCATACACGAGAATAATTGTGCTGGCATAACATGCCAGTTTGTGGTTGAGAGAGGCAGAGTGAGTGATTTTGGTGTAGGCATAATTTTTCAACCAGGCACTATATTACAGTTGTAAAGCCTGGGCGAAGCCCAAATTCTTCAAAAATCTCATCGCTTCCCAAGATATCCAGGGATAACGACGCTGCATCAATTAATCGTAGTAATCGTTTTTCAGTATTGCAGGCTAATAATGACCAATCCGCTGTATCATCGACAAAAACCTCCAAACCACCACCAATATACTTGAGAGAAAAAAATTCTAACTCCCTTATTAGAAAATTAGTCTCGGCAATTGGTGAGAACGCATTTCACGTTATTCCAATAAAACGTGGTAACATTGACGAAACTAAAATTCAAATATACGAAGAAAAAGATTTCCGCAAAATAGTAACAGAATTCGAAAAAAATAAAACAAGTTTTATACGTACCAGCTGAAGAGTGATACGATTTGCAGTATTGAAGGGCATTGATTCTTATGTTAATCTCGAAGAAGTAAAGGATGCACCCATCATACAATGATTTAAGGTAAAAATGTTACTAATATAATCAATAGGTAGAAAATCCCCAAGCCTCTATTTCGTGTTGAACTGGAGCCGAATGATATAAGATTAAAAAAAACGAGACACATCCAATTTATAACCTAAAATACCTCTTATATCGAAAAATCATAGTTGAAGAGCCACATAAGCGATCAGGTCCAGTACAGTGCCATAATTGCCAAGAATATGGTCACACAAAAGCTTACTGCAATTTACATACAGTGTGTGTTATCTGCGGTGAATTGCACGGTACTGCTAGTTGTACTAAACCAAAAGATCAAGGAGAAAAAATGCAGTAATTGTGGAGATAACAATTTTGCGCAAATGAGTCAACTAGTTACTTCCCGTGTATCGTATGCAGATGCTGCTAATGCTAGTTCTATTCCCACACAAAATGTTTCACCGGCAAACGATTCAACAAATACAAATTCAACCTTTAATTTCAATCACCTTGAAGCTACTATTGATAATCTGGTGCAAACTATAAACAATTTTACAACAAACATGACTAGCATGATGCAGGAAATGCTTCGAATGCAGATACACTGTTTCATGGATTAATTAACAGGCCATGAACACGTTAAAAATATGTTTCTGGAACGCAAACGGCATTCGGCAACATAAAAATGAACTTGAGCACTTCCTCACGGAAAAAAATAAAGATGTAATGCTAGTCTTTGAGACTCATTTGACTTCGAGAAGCATTTTTAAAATTTATGGCTACACCTTATATGATTCAAACGACCCGAGAGGAAGAGCATGCGGTGGATCAGCGATTCTAATAAAAACAAGAATCAAGCACTATATTCTTGACAACATTTGTGAACAACATCTACAAACAACAAATATTGGCATTGAAAGTTTTTGTACAAACTTCGTGATATCATCAATTTACTCCCCTCCCAGATTTTCAATCACTGAAGATCAATACGAAAATTTCTACATATCTCTTGGACCTCATTTTGTAGCAGCTGGCGACTGCAATGCAAAACATACGTTCTGGTGTTCGCGTCTTATTACACCCAGAGGTCGAGCGTTGTTCAACACAATTTCAAAAATGGGATTGGACGTCATTTTGAGTGGGGAGCCCACTTATTGGCCTACTGTCATACGAAAATTCCGGATGTTATAGATTTTGGCGTCATAAAAATATCTCTAGGGATTTAATTCAAGTTCAAGCTTCTCTTGATCTCTCATCCGATCACTCTCCGACGATCATTACAATTTGTAGCCGATTAAGACCTGACCCATATGTGAAGATGATCCAATCGTCTTAATTGGCTGGGGTTCAAAAAATATCTCAGTAGTCATTGTACGGAAAACATTAAGCTTAGAACACCCGATGATATTGAATCTAATATTGCCAATCTCAACGAGAATATTAAACAGGCTGCTGAACATGCCACTACCTCCCATCCGCAGACTGTGTTTAATAGAATTTATTCTAAAGACATTGAACGTCTCGTAGGTGAAAAAAGAAGAGCTAGAAGAGAATGACAACAGCACAGATCAGCCCAAAATTAAAACAGGTTTAGAGAGTGCACTAAACGACTCCAACAGTTGCTTGCATCTGAAAAAACTGCATCTCTTAAAAATTATCTGGAAGGTCTTGATGTCACACCAGCATCTAATTACTCCTTGTGGCGCGCTGCTAGAAAGTTTAAAACACCCGATGACTATAAGTCGATTTAAGTCGCTCTACCCTTCAACACATATACAGCCGTATTCATAAAAAACTTGATTGAGGTTTAAAATTCATATTAGTTAAAAAACGTTTTAAGGCTAAATAACGTTTTTTAAATATTGGTATTCATAATCAGTTTTTTAACTAAAAATCAATTTACCAATTTTTTTAAAAATATCGTGGCAACACTGTATTCTTTATTTGTCACTTGCATATTAGTTCTGCAAAACAACGATTGTTAACTCACAAAGTACTCGTCACGTACCAATTATTGCGTCATATGTCATAACACACTGATCCACAATCAAGAGTTCAGCTTTGTAATTTTGTTCATCAATATTTATATTAGCAAGCACCTTTTCGTTGCAATTTATTAATCCACCTGCGAAACCATGTAACTTTTCATTACACTATAAAATTTCAGCTCCAATATTACTAACAACACGTCGATTAATTATCGATTTGCAACTTCCGCTATCTATAAGCGCGAGACACTTAAGGTAGAATTAGTAAAATCGTATCATTCTAGTTTACAGCTTGCCGTATCGTTCAACTTTGTGCACAAGTTATAGAAAATGTAACAGTTTGCATAGCACATTTTTTTTGTCTGGCATTAAATACGGTGTTTTTGACATTCGCTACAGAAAAATCTGTTTTCTGCAGATTCCTACGTCAGCAGTGCTACCACCACATATTTTATAACTAGTAACATGCATTGTATATCGTACGGGTTTTGTCAGCTGACACGCAACATCACGATACGATTTTACTAATTCTACCTTTAATACCATTCGCAAAGATATATTTTGTAATTTCAGATTTATTTGTGCTTTTAATAGCATTTACACGAACACTCTTACAGTCCTTAGTTTCATGATTTGTTCCGCCACAAGAATGACACTTCGATTTCTTCTGTGGTTTTTGGCAATTTCTAGAAATATGTCCTCGTTCGCGACAATTATAACATGTTGGACTTGATTTAGCGCCATCCTTGTTGTCGGTTTTAGCTCTAGTTTCTTTTATGTCACTTGAGAATTGCTTCTGACAATTAAAATTTTATGACTGTTGCAAACTACGCTTTGTACTTGAAGAAACACTGCTAAATATTTTTAATAATTCTAAACATTTCAAAAAATTCATTGCGCATAAATTTCTTCGCAGTGTCTCGTCATTTAATCCATTTCTAATATAACGTATTATGGCATTATCATTTAATTGACTCCGACGGTCCATGGATAGCATCTTATTCACTTTTTGACATCTTCAATTGCATCATTTGCATATGCACATCAGCAGTATTTACATTGAAGCAGGAAATGGGCTCAAACAATGATTTACATTGTCTAGTAGGACCTCTTGCCGTTCGAACAATGTTGGATAAAGAAACTCTGCCAGCGTTTTTACCTTTCGACGTTGTCCAGCAATACTTACTTTTGCTTCTAATAGTAGGTTCAGAGAACGTAAGAATACGGCTATCTGAAGAAGAATCACAATTGGGAGATCCTGTAAATCGGTCCTGCAATAAAGCTGTGTTGATATCAGGATCTTCACTGGCGATCTACTCATCTTCGACATCGCTCTGAACATCATCTTCAAATAATTCATTTTCTGTTTCACTGTTATCAGATGATTCCGAATCGTCCGATAATCCTTGCAAATACGCACTTATTTTTGTGTCATTTAAACTCATTTCGGGCCATTGTTCTTGGTTTAACTAATAAAAAAAACTAAATCACAATCAAAACAAATTTATTCAAATTGAGTGTAAAAGTCACACAAAAGCTAACCATACGTCTCCGAGACGTATGCGATCGTCAAAGCTCAAAGAGTATCGAACTTACCACAACAAAATAACCATTATCGGCAAGCTACTGTAGACGACTGAGAAAAATAAAAACAGCAACGTGTTGCAAAAATATTCGAGAGAGGGAGAGTGAAAAATTAAGAAGGCATACGTCTATCAGACGTAGGTTATCTCTTTAGGGTTAAGACGCGTGATTTACAAAAATTAATTGACGAACTCAACCCGAAGAAAGCTCCGGGCAGGGTTACCGTTAGCAATTTTTGAAAAGTCGCACAAAAGGTCGTTTTATAAAAATAAAGTCGCACAAAAAAGTCGTTTGAGAAAAAAAAAGTTGCACATCTTTTTTACGTTCTTTTTATTAATAAAAAGCATAACACAACAAAAAAGTAAGTTGAAACAATGCATATTTCACAACACAGCACTTGAAAACCCACAATTTTTATTTATTTAATTTTATTTTCCTTAAACTATTCTTTGAAACTTCTACTGAAAATTTGCGAAAAATTTCTTAAATACATTTACACGTGACAAAGTTGCAATAAATAACAATAATTTGGGAATTGCTTTTAAATTTTGAAGATTTTTTTTTTGATAAAAATAGTAAGGAAATTTTTAATTAACTGCAATTTAAATGTTTTCTGTGAGAATATTTATAAAAAAGGGTAAAAAGTTCCAAAAAAAATTAAAAAAGTTGCAAAAGTCCGTGATAAAAAGAAAGTCTCACAAAAGTCGCACACCTCTAAAAAAGGATCAAATTGCGACTTTAGTCGGATCAACTGTAACCCTGGCTCCGGGTATTGATGGAATTAGTAACCAGATGCTGATGAAGTTGCCTCGTATTGCAATGAGAATCCTGTTATTAATTTTTAATGCCATTTTACGACTGGAGTATTATCCACATAGCTGGAAGCTTGCCAAGGTTAAAATGATTCCAAGGCTGCGAAAAGATCTTACCAAGGCTAAGTCACATAGACCAATAAGTCTACTATCAACAATGTCAAAGCTTTTAGAAAAACTGCTCAAGACAAAATTGTCCCCAATTCTAATTAGTACTGGGTGCATAACAGACCGTTAATTTGGTTTTAGAAGTCAACATAGCACCACTGAACAAACTCATAGATTGGTTCAATTTATAAGAAGCACTTTTGAAGAAAAAAGTATTGTTCTGCGCTGTTTATTGACAATTTTCAGGCATTTGATAAAGTGTAGCATGAAGGCGTAATTTTAAAATTGAAGACATACCTGCCAATAAACATTCTAAATCTTTTGGAAAGTTACATTATTTTCCGGAAGTTTACTTTTGTAGAAGGAGAATTTATGAGTATGCCAGAAACTATCTCATGCGGTGTGCCACAGGAGAGTATACTGGGGCCAGTTTTATATTTGATTTATACTTGTGATATGCCTGTGAGCAGTTAAAGCCATAGTTTTACATGTGCCGATGATACAGCCTGCCTTAGTATGCACGAAACCCCTGATGAGGCATCCTGCAAACTCCAGGAACACATTAGCCAGATGGAACTATGGTTAAACTTATGGAGAACTAACCCTTGCTTGAAATCAAGTGTAAAACAATTGTTATTCAAGCCAAATATTCAATTGTCAAGGATTGAATTATGCTTGATTTACACTTTATTTCAATATCATTCTCCAGTGAAATGGGAACTTCAATTAAATTCGAACATTTCAATTGTATTGTAGTTCAATTCAAGCTTAGAATTATACTGTAATTCAACCTTGTATTACAATTGAATTCAAGTATATTTCCAGCTTCAAAAACGATGCTTTTAAAATAGAAAGAAAAATGCAATCGACAAGTTTTCTTACAATTATTTTCTGCATATCTGCATATCTGTTTGTTACACGCCCCTTATATTTTTGGAAGAAATTCTCTTCTGGGTAAATAAAGATCTAATGGACAAAAAAATACATCGTCAAGTTGGCATGGTCAGATATGCGCCCCGACTAGCTTTCTCAGGGCAGGGAAATTCATTGACCCGTATTCATTTGTTGCGCGTGTAAGCATATAAAAAGTAAACCCTCCATGCCGCTTCAACCCAAGAGCTTAGTATGTAAAATTTAAAAAAACCCATTATTATAGTACAATGTATGTACTTTGTATGACCAGGTGTTTTGCCATACCAGGTACACTTATCCCTCCCTTATGCCTTTGACAGTGTGAGTACCCTTATGTCACTGTCCCACGATATTGTCCCTCTCACCTCACCTTACCATATCTATCATCCAGCATACCTCAGTTAATCCTTTAGCAATTCATTTTTAAATTTTACAGCTTTATTTACAAAAACCTAAAATAATTATGGGAAATAAGCAAGTATAATTCATTTGTGCAAATTTAAATTTATACATTCATTTAAATTAAATTAAATGGACATTTGTATACGAAATGTACATATGTACAAATTTTAAAATACACTGTGTATATTTTATAGGTTTTAATGATTCTGATAAAATAATGTCTAAATATTCTACACAGAAATAGTTTTTGTTTGTTTTATTAGTATTGAATTTTCAAATATAAAAATAAAATATTGGTTCACCACCCAAATGCACTACATAAACATATATATGTACATACATGTATATGTATATGTCAAATGAACATACATCAATATTCGTACACATATATGTAGCGACAAATTGTGAAACTTAAATCGGCTCGACTAAAAAAAAAACAAAAAAAATTTCTGTGTATAATGATATAATGTATTCTAGAATACTACAAAAAATATGTATACAATAATTTGTACTTAGCTTTAAAAAAGATAAAATTAATCAAACAATCTCCCTATGCATGTAACGATGTTTAGTTTAAATGCTGGCGGCAGGATACTGTTGACGGCGACGAATAAACTCCGGCATTGTGCTGAGATTTGATTTTTTTTCAATTCTATTCATATTTATTTTCTTCCATTTACAGCAGTTTCTTTTCTTGTTGGTTATTTCCTAGTCTAATTACTTGATTATTTTTTTTTCATTTTATTTTATTTTTATTTGGGTTTGTTTTCTACTTATTGTTTATCTTTTCTTATGGTTCTTTCTTTTCCAGGCTTTCAGTTTTCACTCCTTCATCTGCACTCTTTTCTTTACATGTTTTCTTCGAAACTTCACATTTTTTTCTACACTAATGCACCATGTACAATGTACTTTTCTTTTGTTTGATTTGTTTCCCTTTTGGTTTTAAGTTTTCAATATATATTTACAAAAAAAAAATAGAATGTTGTGGCTTTTGGAAAATTTATTGTCTTTTGTTTTCTTTTTATAATTTTTGTTTGCTTTCTTTTGCTTGATTCTTATTTTACGTTAGCACTGCATATTGCTCTATATTATGTATCACGGTTTTCTCTTTTATTGGTTCTGTCCAGTTACTGCCATTACTTTGTGTTTGTGCATACGGGATTTTAGTTTTAAATTCTTAACAGTTTTCTTTTCCAAATATTGCTTAACTTGTTTTTTGGTTTTTTTATACCTTTTTTTCATTTACAAATTTTTTTCTCTGTTACATTTGACCGGTATGCCCTTGACGATGACGTTTCACTTGTCGAATGGCATGTTTTTTTTATAGGCAACCTTTTGCACGAACGCAAAAAAAAAATTGCGGCCAATGTTTATTTTTTCTTTAAAATTCTTATTCACAGTTTTAAATCATTTAAGTTAGCCTTTTCTTTATGCCGATCAAATCTCTACTTTTATTTTTATTTTAATATGTATTTTTTTTCTCCTAATTTTCATTTGCAAACTGTACATAACGTACGTATGTCAGGTATAAAGGCCCCACTGTTAACGTACATACGTATATACATATATGTATATGCATATAAATATATATACTTTTTATAGGTTTATACTGACAATGCTAAGCTTAAACTAAAGCTATGTACAGACGGTTGTCAGATCTTACAATATTGCCAGTAAAATGTGCTAAAAATTTCTTACAACCGTGTGAACTGGCAATTTTTGTCAGACGACGTTGCCAGAAAAAGCATTGTCAGTCCATTGTAAGACTAACAACTGACAACATATTGTCAGACATCTTACAATCGTGTGAACACATTGTAAAGTTATTGCCAGATATTTGTCAGACATTTTAATATTGTCATATGTGCGAAGTTCATGCATCTGACAATGGCGTCATTGTAAGATAATTCTTTCTATGGGCAACACTGCACACGCTTGATTTTAATGAAAAACTTTATAATAAAATATATGCAGACAAAATCATTGCAATTGCTTCTTTAGGGTCCATACTAATTTATACTTTCACTTTTTACATTTAACACAAACACAAACGATAAATATTTAACAATTTCCAACAAATGGTTTAAGTCTGGCAACGCATAACAACAGATCGAACAATTTGTGCATATGACAACCGTGTGAACTGACAATTTTTCTACTTACGATTTTGTCAGATGAATTTATTGTCATACAACCGTCTAGCAATAAATTGTAAGATTTTCTGACATCCGTGTGAACTGGCAAGAAATATTGTGCTGGCAATTTTCGATTGCCAGTACATTGCCAGATCTGACAATATTGTAAGATCTGACAATCGTCTGTACATAGCTTAAGATAACTTACACATTTACTTTTTCAGATTTTAAGCCTTTAATTTTCCCATATTCACTTTTATTTCGCGTATGAGTGTACGTATGAGTCGTAAAAGAAAACGTGGGGAGGTATTTAAGCAAAAATTCAGTTTAAACATGCGCAAAATTTTCCGGTACGATTGAAAATGATTTATCTGCCATGTATTTTTCCTTTTTTTTCTTAACATCGTAGTCACTGCCACGTAGCATGCTGCTATTGATCAATCAAATAACGGTACAATCTGGTCATGCAGATGAATGAGAAAAGCAAAAGGGAATGTAAAAGTTTAAAATTTCAGTGACGTGTTGCCAGACGATATTTAGGAATTGTGGTCAGCTACAAAAATAATGCAGGGTGCGTGAATTGGCAGAACATTATGTTTATAATGCTAAGCAATATGTTAAAGTATTGATTTTCTAATATGTTGTAACAAAACATATGCAGGCGGTCTACATGTTAACGTCTGTTGTTAGGGTAAAATTTTAACAATTCTTAGCATTTTATATTTCCAGATTTATGGCTCGTCAATTCCGTAACATGTTTTCACGATTTTAATTAGCTTTAATCACTTTTTTATTTATATTTGATATATTTCACCACAATTTCAATTTTATTAAGAAATAAATTACTTATTTGACAAGGTTTGAACATGTCGTATGTTGTTTGATTTTATATTTCAAAATATTTTCCAACTTGAATATTACTTGAAAAAATGTTTGAATTCAACTTTGTTTCCAGTTAAATTTCAAGTGTTTGAATTTTAATTTTTTGAATGCTTATTGGGAAGGTGAATGAACAAAAGTGTGTTCAAGGAACATTTACCTTACGAAGAGATACTTGTTCCCCCATTCGGATTAACAATCCTCAACATTCATATGTGAAATATCTTGGCATACACCTTGATCGACAACTTACATGGAAACACCACATTGATTCTAAGCTATCACAAATGAAACTTAATTTAACTCAGGTACTCAGCCTAGACTGCAAACTTTTAATATACAAGTCGCTTTTGAAGCCAATATGATTCTACGGAATTCAGCAATGGGGCACTGCTTCAGCTTCAAATGTTGAGAAAATCCAACGAAGGCAAAACAAAATTTTACATTTGATAACGTCGGCACCATGGTACATCAAAAATTCAAATATACATCCTGATTTAAATATGCCACTAGTGAATGAAGAAATTGCAAAATACGCAGGCAAATATTTAACAAAACTCGAATCACATCCTAATCCGCTTGCTCGTAATATTTTGAACTTTACTGGACACATCCACTTAAAAAAGAGGTTCACACGGGCTCTTATACCTAACACTCCAGATAGGACTACTTGAAAATACTTCCCCCCCTTTTTTTTTGATTATCACTACTAATGTATTATTTATAACTACATATCACTAAGTTTATGTCCGACACTGGTCGGGCCTAATAATTTTTTTTATAGATTTAAGATTTGAATACTTATTGTTAGTTCATATATGAAGATACAATAAATAAATACATGCATTACAAAAAAAACATAGCTGTGTAAAGAACCGAAGAATGTCAAAAGCACAAAAATAATTGCACTAAAACTAAAACAAAATCGAAGTTTTTGACATTCTTCAGCTACAAAGCACACAGAGCAAAAAATTATCAGCTGAAGTAGCGCTGCCACCTAGTTAGATACAACTTGACTTATTGTTAGTTCATATTTGAAGATACAATAAATTAAAAAAAAATATTTGTCACAAAATGCCACAGTATGTACCCGGCCTGAGTCAGTGTTCAGACGAAGAGATTCTTATTTTTAAGTTTGCCAGTTTATAGACGAGAGACGAGGGGAAAAGAAACGAGTACTAAGCATTACTTAGCATTTACATATGTAAGTGCAAGTTCGAAAAACTCAATACATTGAAAATTTTTTACTAATACAATAACATTTTTTGTAGTTACTGCTCAGCTTACAACATAATTTCCTTGTAAGTAATTTTTGTAAGTAAAATGACAAATGAAGAAACAGTATTACCGAGAATGAGTTTTGTATAAATTTATTAGTACTTCGTATTATAAAAGTAATCTTTATTGCTGATTTCTTGCATATGTATAAGAAAATAATATTTAAAAAAGAACAAAACTATGCAACAACGCATCTTGATTATGTTTTTACATATGAATTTCATGCATTTTACAAAAAAGTTGTTGAAAAAAATATTGTTTTCAGCAATTTATGATTTTGACAATACGGCAATACTGGATTCATATATTTTTGAAATAAACATATTTTTTTCATTCAAAAGCAAATAAATTTTCATAAGACGTGTACGCTTCGAAAAAGTTTGAAAATTGAACTTACAACTGACTGTGTAAACTCTCAAGTAAGTTGCAAGACTTTCGGTTATTTCTTCGAAATTTTCGTTGATAATAGGTATACACAATTTACAAGTAATCACTTACATGTGTAATTGCAGTGTTATGTACTGTCGATACGTTTTGCTTTCTCATTCCTAATTTTAAAAAAAGCATACACGCATACACAAAACTGTGCATAAAAAATATGTGCTTAAAAATAAGACTCGCTTTGTGTGAACGCCGAAGATAACAGTGATAAGTTTATCAATAAGACTTGACTAGTGTGAACTGAGACTTAGGGCCATTATTATAACTTGTCGTTAGTTAAAGATGTTGCAACCGCAGTGATCAATGAGGTTTCCAGCTAGCTCTGGGCGGTGCACTTTACCTCAGTGGGTTCCAACCCTCTCATTGGGTACGTTGCACATAAAAATTTCTATGAACTCAAATCAAAAATAACGAAAAAGATTTTATAATACAAAAAAAACAAAACCACATTAAACGCGCCATATTACAAATACTATTTAGTGGAATGGAAAGATGTTTTGTTCCATTAATTGCCCTCCCAACCATGTCACGACTTGTCCTCTTCGACTTTTCTTTCCTGAACCCATAACCCACCCGACTTTTCCGATCTTAACTTATCTTCATACCATTACTATTATTTATTTCTATTCGTGAGCCATTTTTACTCTTTTTTTTTAACACATTAATAAATATATCGTTTTATTTAAATAATTTCCTTAAACTAGTTTTACATACATATACTTTTGCCTATATAGAATTTCAGATTAACAATTTATTTTTGGGTTTTGTTTTCTTATTATATCTATATAATTTTTTAGTGCTGAATTTCTATTAATTTAACTATTTTCCGTTTTTTATCACGATTTTATGACCTATCCTAAAGAGCTCTCTAAGACTGATTTTATAAAATTGTGTAAAAAAAATATTCTTTTAATTTTCAAATCTCCCTCGTATATTTTGCTGGCGAAACCCCAATTAATGCACAACAAAAATATAGCCTATCTCTAGGTTTACCTAAGACAAAAGTACTGTATAAACTTAAATCTAGAAGCAATTGCTCTACAGGACTATTCAGCTAACTTAAAAATTTTTATTTCTTTTATAAATCATATAAGTGTATTTGTTTTTGCTCATGGCGTTTTAATGTCTTTACGCCTTGCTCCTTATTCTTCCTTTTTATAGCTCAAATGTCACGGAATAATAAATGTTAAAATTGTTACCTGGCTGTACACGCTACCGTCTAGCGGAATAGGACTCCGAATTTACCCACTTGTTTTTCTTTGGGCCTACCTTTTCACTTTCGGACGTTACTTTTATACTCGTTTTCCTTTTATTAAGTCTACAGCCAGCTAGATGAGGAAACACATACACATATAATTTATTTCATTTTGAAATATTTTCTTTTCGCTTACGTTTTGTATTTATTTGTTTTTTTTTCTTTAAAAAGTTAATTTATAATGTGGTTTTTAGGTTTAATTAAACCTTCACACAGTATTCAGTTTTTTTTCACAATATACTAGGTCGAATATGTGTACAATTATTTCCTTTCTATATAAATTTACTTTGTATAATATGTACTAAATAAATAAATAAATAAATATTGTGGAACAGAAACACTTATCACTTTGCCAAAAAATGCAATTTGATAAGTGGAAAGTTGATAAGTTTTTTGTGGAATAGGGCCCAGATATAAAATTATGTATCTTTCTGTAGATAATAAAAATACATTTCAGAATCAATGACTGTCATTTTCTGAATTACTTTATTTAAGAAGTTATAACCTAGAAAACTCGTCGAAAGCACAAAAATAAGAACAAAAGTTTTCTACTTATAAAATAGAAAATACTCATATTATCGTATTGCAAGATATACCAATCGATAGAAAATAAAACCATTTTTTGAATTGGTGACTGTCATTTTCTGAATTTTTGGAATTTAGAAGTTATCCCACATGAAACTTACAACTTCGTAAATATTTTCCTATTCGCAGACTTTTTATAAAATGTCAATAATAGTGTGCAGCTACTGATGTAGATAGTAATGTTCATCTATTGATAGCACAGTTATATGTGGCAGCACAAATGAAAACTACCAACACGAATTGGAACTAATAATAAATATTATTATTAATAATGATTATTATTAGCTTATATTTGCAATTATTAATAAATATTAAACAAATTAAATTTTTATTTTAAACTATGTCGATAATAGTGATGTTACCAAAAAAAAAAACCAGGGACGGTTAAGTGTCCAGGAGACGTACAAAAAGCCATCAATCGGTAAGAATGTGTTAGTGTCGTTTAATTGATGATTTTTCGGAGACGTACAAATAAAATCGTCAATCAGCATTTTAATTTTGTGTTCGTTGTATTGCATTTACTTATGTCACAAAACATACAGAAGTGTCACGAGACGGAAGATACGGGTATTTTTCAGTTTGTCTCGTTTTCCCTCAAATTTTGACGTCGGTTTTGTTTTGCTACGTCTTTCTAGTGCAATACATATTTATTAGCTGTGTTAATTGGTAAGTAGTAATACACTACAGTATCAAATACACTATACTTTTCTCTTTCTTCCATGAATTTTAACAAAAACCTGATTGGAGCTTTTTTTTTTACCTGTCACTTTCTTCACTTCTGTGTATTCTGTGCTTATGTCTTCATCGGATGATTTTTTGTTATTAGCGGCATTAAAACTTTATGAAATCTTTGTATAAAAAAGCACATTAAAGAAATATACAGAGCTAAATAATAATTTTTCTATCTTCCACTGTAATTTTTCATCTATTATTATTATTATTTATAATAATAATAATTCTAGTTCTTCAAACCATTCTAAAAAAACAAACATATTTTCCCTAAAAAAATTTCGAAACAAACAAACGATTTTTAATATAAAAACAAGGCATTGGGCAGTGTGAATAAAAAAAATATGTACATACATACCTACTCGTATGTACATATATGCTTTTTAGTTAAAAATTTGTTTTAAATTTGTTTTGTGCTGGCAATTTTCGATTACCAGTACAATGTCAGCACATTGCCAGATCTGACAATATTGTAAGTTCTGACAATCGTCTGTACATAGCTTTAGAAACTAATACAAAAAACCCAGCCAATAATTTATATTCGATACAAATCTATTTTATTTTTCTACACCTTTATGTAATTAGAAATCCATCGGATAACAATAAAAGTAATTGTAAGACAATTGTAATTTATTTGCTGGGTTTTTTGTATTAGTTTCTAAAGGCAGAACAACCCGACTGTAAATGTAAATGTGTCAGCTGATCGAATCTGTTGCATGAAAAGCTATGCAAACGCTTACCTGACTGAAATGGCACGTAAATGTAACGTCTGAACCTGCAGAAAATAGAGTTTCATGACGACGTTACGTGACATTTGTAGACAGTGATGGGATGTATGTATATTGAATTAGAGTGTGGCACAATAGCCCTGATCTGGTACTTTTGTGTCTTTTAATAATTTAAGCTTTTGGTTAATTTGTATACGTACATGGTATATTTAATAAATTTAGTTTTCTAAAAAAGTTTGTTTTTATAAAATCTAACCAGAGTTTGCCAATCGTATGTGTTTATTTTTTGTTAATATACATACATACACATATGTATATGCACATATTTATGTATGAGTTTGTAAAATATACATACATATGTGCGTACAAACATACATTCAAGCGTACAAAAAACTATTTTTATTTAAAAATAATACCAATAAAAATAAAAATAGTTACGTATAATCTTAATAATTATAATGATAATAAAAATAATTTTTTTTTAATTATAATACGTTGTAATGTAAATATGTATATACAGGTATGAAGCTAAAATTGTAATTTCACTAAATGTCAAAGTCATTACAATGTTTGTAAGTGTTTCTTTGTCTTTAGTGATGATCAGTCCAAACACATAAATTTGGGCTGGCACTAAATTGTAATTAGGATTTTACATTCTTCTAGCACTTGAACCAGAAAAGGTATTGAAATAATTAAGTTGTGATCTGTTATGCTGTAACTGAACGAATTCTTTATTGAAATGATGGTCTTATATACTAAATAACATAATCATACAATAATAATAAGTTATAAAAATGCATAATATGCGGAACTAAAATTATTACAATTAATTGGAACATTTAATAAATGCAAGAATAAAAATAGCTTGAGTTAAAATGACATAATTAAATGAAAAATGCAACGTTTTGAATTGTGCTTAACTAAATAGAGTGCAAGTGAACTAAATAATAAAATGCAACTTGGGACTTATGAATTGACCTAAATAAATATAAATAAACGTTTTTTGTTGATAACCCGTTGTGGGCCGCAACATTCTCCCCGCCTTGACCACCGGTAAATTAGGTATCTATGATGTCAATCGTGACAGGCCGGGATCGAGGAACTGGCTGGGGTGTGGATTGGTTATCATGGTTGATGTTGTTGGTGTGGCGATTTATTCGACATTTAACAGTAATAAGCGCTAGCAGCAGCATTGTAGACAGGATTAATGCTGTATAACTTATTGCCTGGTGGTGTTGAATGTTGAAGAAGGTAAAATCCTAATTACAATTTAGTGCCAGCCCAAATTTATGTGTTTGGACTGATCATCACTAAAGACAAAGAAACATTGGTGACCCCGACGTGATTTCAAGATTCCCCCCACCAGTGGTAAGGGTCCTGAAACATACAAAAACAACACAGTGTATACAAATCCTCAGGACATCTTAAATTCAAAAGGACGTGCTCCTGTCAAGGATAAGTTTTCAACATAAATCATAAACCCATCATGGCTACCATAGAAGAGCTAGTGATTCGGCAAGAAGACTTGGCGGTAGAAATTAATAAGTTAATTTCTAACGCAAAAAAAAGCCCAAGGAGAGAAGAACTCTGGAGTACTACGAACGGAAGACCCAGGAGTTGGCACTCTTATGGCAAACATTTGAGAAAAACGACAATACGATTCGGAGAACAGCATCGGTTACACAAGAGCATCCATACATACAAAGTGGTTTATATGAAAAAATTGGCCAAAGGCACAGCGAGGCCATAGGAGAGATTGAAGCTGCTATGGCAACACTAAGGTCATTAGCAGGCACTTCAAGCAACACGTTAGAGCACAAACAACCAAAGGTGCCAGCAGAAAGGCACGGATTAGTAATGAAGCTACAAACGCTTATTACCATCATTAACAATAAGTTGGATGAACTGCTGGAAGAAGATTCCGGAATTTCCTACTTATACATCAAATCAAAACTAAGGAATATAGATAGTCACATCAACACCATGCAACAGCTACATGGAAAAATTTGTGCCGATAACTTAGAACATGACCTTAACCAGTACATGTTAGAAGAAACCGTCATTGAGGACAAGTACATTAAGGTCCAAGAAAGACAACAGGTAACCGTATCACCAAATCAAGAAGAATCTTCAGTCCACCTACCGAACGTAACAATACCACACTTTTATGGAGACTACTTGCAATGGCGTGGATTCTATGAGCTATTCAATGAAATTATTCATAAGAACCCGATGCCGACAATAAAGAAAATGTGGTTCTTGAAGACTAATGTGAAGGGTGAGGCTCAGAAACGTATTCAACACCTATCGTTAACTGAAGCAAATTATACAACAGCATGGAATTTGCTTCAAGAAAGATATAACAAGATGAGAGTTTTGACATTCACGTTACTAGATAAGCTCACAGGGCAAAGCAAATTATCGGAAAATCCATCTGCTTCTGCAATGAAAACCTTGCACGATAACATACAAGAAACTCCAGCAGCACTCAACAATTTAGGTGTAGACACAAGCTCATGGGGCCCTTTAGTCCTTCACATAGTCATGAATAAGCTAGATAAAGGAACGTACACGTTGTATGAGCAATCATTGTCATGCCCAAAGGAAATTCCAGCACTAACAGAATTTCTCAAATTTCTTGAAACCAGATTTCAGTCTTTGGAAGCAATGGGACAGAAAAACAAACAATTTGCCACAAAGACGTATTCATCCGCAGCTGCAAGTTCAATCAAAAGGGACAAAAGGGACAAGAAATGCGGCTGTTGCAACGAAAACCTGCATCCATTATACAGATGTCAAAGGTTTATAGGTCAGTCAATAGACAAAAGACTGCAGTATATAAAAACAAACAAATTATGCATAAATTGCCTCAAACCAGGCCATGTTGCCAAGATGTGCCCATCACAACATTGCAACAAATGCGAACAAAAACACAATACATTAGTGCACATTGATCAAGCCATGTCGGACAACGCACAGCAAAGCGTCGAGAATACTCCCGCTCCATCAACAGTGGCATCTCTACAGAAATCTGGTACCCAACAGTGTTATGTATTATTGGCAACTGCTCGAGTCAGAATACAGGGTAACAATGGACAAATCGGTGAGTTTAAGGCACTACTGGACTCCGGTTCTCAGATCAACATTGTAACCACCAGACTGGTGAAACGCTTAAATATTAAGCCTGCAGAAGCTATCATACGGATAGAAGGCATCGGAAGTCAATCAAAGAAGTCTAATCAACGTGTTAATGTGAGTCTTCAGTCAACAACAAGTGAGTACAAAACTCGGCTCGAGGCCTTCGTTCTTCCCAGTATCATCCCTGTTCAGCCATCAAGGGATTTTAATCACTCATTATGGCCGATTCCAGAGAACATTCAGCTCGCTGACCCTGAGTTTAGCAAGAGTGGTAACATAGATGTGCTTCTGGGAGCCGAATATTATTTCGAACTGCTGACTTCCGGCAAAATTCATTTAGATAATGATCTACCAATATTACAAAACACAAAATTAGGTTGGGTTGTCAGTGGCAAATTAAACAAGAAGGCCAGCGAAACTGCGGTATGTGCAGTGTATGGTGAAAATGAAACAAGTGACACAAGCGAATTGCTGCAACAGTTTTGGAAAGTAGACAACTTTGACTCAAGCAGTGAATTTACAATTGAGGAACAATTTTGTGAAACACACTTCACACAAAATACATCAAGAAATCAAGACGGACGTTTTGTTGTCAGACTACCATTCTCAACCAATCCAAGCGCTCTAGGTGAGACAAAGAGCATAGCAATCTCAAGATTTCATGCGTTAGAGCGACGACTATTCAGAGATAAGGACCTGAGATCCCAATACATTGAGTTCATGGATCAATACGAGGCACTGGGCCACATGACTCGCATCAATGACGACGAGGTCCAATCACCCCACTTTTATATTCCTCATCATTGTGTGCTAAAACCAGAAAGTAGCACCACCAAGCTTCGTGTGGTATTCGATGCCTCCGCAAAATCCGCCTCAGGACTATCATTGAACGATATTTTACACATCGGTCCTGCTACACAAGGCGACCTATTCGGCATGTTACTACGTTTTCGAATGCCAAGATTCGTATTTTGCACGGACATTGAGAAAATGTACCGTCAAGTTTTAGTTCATCCAGCGGACCGTAACATGCAATTAGTCCTTTCGAGAAAGAATCCAGCCGAAGCTATTTCAACGTACATGCTGAATACAGTAACGTATGGAACATCCTCAGCACCGTACCTCGCAACAAAGTGCTTACAACAATTGGCCGAAGAAAACATGGAAAGATACCCGCTAGGGGCGTATACATTAAAAAATAATTTCTATGTGGATGACGGCATGAGTGGAGCAGATAGTGTAAGCACAGCAATTCAAATACAGCAGGAACTCACACAATTGCTCCACGAAGCCGGATTCAACCCAAGAAAATGGTGTGCAAATCATTCTCAACTACTAAAGGGTATTCCTCTGGAAGATCTGCAAGTTAATTTAGACTTCGACAATCAATCAACTAAGGTGCTTGCATTAACATGGAATCCAAAGTCAGATCAATTTTTTTTGAAGACAAACATCCAAGACAACCAAAAAATAACTAACCGTTCAATTGTATCCGATGTGGCAAAACTTTTCGATCCACTGGGCATTGCAGGGCCAGTAGTAGTGGCTGCAAAATGCTTTATACAGAAACTGTGGGAGTTACAAATTACATGGGACGATTCACTGCCGGAAAAATTAACTTCAGAATGGAGAACATTCCGCGAAAACCTGAAAGAGCTAAACCTCGTACATACTGGAAGGCACATCTTTAACGGTCAGATAACGACTCACACACAATTACATACATTCGTTGATGCATCTGAAAGGGCGTATGGAGCTGCCGTCTACCTACGTTCAAGATTACAAGATGGAAGAATTATTGTTAGGCTGTTATGTGCAAAATCTCGAGTTGCTCCATTGAAAAGGTTGACGCTCCCGAGACTAGAACTATGTGCTGCTGTTCTAGGGGCAATGCTAGCCACAAGAGTAAGAAAGGAGCTTCACCTTGAAGGTCATAAACCATACTTCTGGTCCGACTCAGAAATAGTTCTTCACTAGATTAATTCACAACCATCATCACTGCCCACGTTTGTAGCAAATCGAATCACCAAAATACAAGAATTAACTATAAGCACCCAATGGCGACACGTCAGCTCAAACCAAAATCCTGCAGACCACATTTCAAGAGGATTAAGCCCCCAGTTATTGGGCGAATGCACCACATGGTTCTACGGACCAATTTTCCCTCATGGCAATGAAACAAATTGGCCTAAAGAATTCAATAAAAAACGACAACCACCCAACACTGAAGAATTCAGATCTAACCCTGTTACCGTTCTGTCTACTATGTCGACTGGACTGGAGGATATAATATACAAGATAAATCATCATGACTCCTTCATGTGCCTTCAAAGAATAGTAGCCTACATGCAGCGCTTTATTATAAATACCAAAATATCAAATGACAGTCGGCCATCAACTAAAATACTCAGCCCTCATGAGCTAACCTCTGCAATGCATCTGATAGTTAAGGCCATACAAGTAGCTGATTTCAAGCAAGAAATCAAGAGACTACAGAACAAGGAAATAAATAATTCGAGTTCTATATGTACACTGTCCCCCTTTCTTGACGAACATGGCGTGTTACGAGTTGGAGGAAGGCTAGAAGCCTCAAACATTTCATACAATGCCAAACATCCAATACTGCTTCCACATAACGATCCGATCACAAAACCAATAATGAAAATGGTCCATCTTGACAACTATTACTGTGGTCCTCAAGCAATGTTGGCAATATCTAGACAGCAGTTTTGGATTGTCAAGGGAAAATCAGTGGCCAGAAACATCGTCCAGAACTGTGTGCGATGCACAAGATCAAAGCCAAGGTTACTAAATCAAGTTATGGGCGAGCTACCTTCAAGCAGAGTAACCCCAGCCCGCCCATTCATAAAATCAATGTTTCTTTGTCTTTAGTGATGATCAGTCCAAACACATAAATTTGGGCTGGCACTAAATTGTAATTAGGATTTTACCTTCTTCTAGCACTTGAACCAGAAAAGGTATTGAAATAATTAAGTTGTGATCTGTTATGCTGTAACTGAACGAATTCTTTATTGAAATGATGGTCTTATATACTAAATAACATAATCATACAATAATAATAAGTTATAAAAATGCATAATATGCGGAACTAAAATTATTACAATTAATTGGAACATTTAATCAGTTCTCGTTGAACCTTCATAGTGAAGAGACATTAAAGCGGATTTTTTTTACATACATACATACGAAACAAATATAAAAAACAACAAAATAAAAAATTATACAAAAAATATTCGTAATACATATTCACCTTGATAAATAAGCTTATTGGCTTTACTAATATTTTTTACATAGCAAGAAATAGCAAAAACAAAAACAAAAAAACCGTAAACACAAACAAAGTTCCCTTGAGGAATAATACTCTGTATGAGTACCTCAAAGGAAAAAAATTTTGAAGTGAGTTCTAACGGCAGAAATGCTTATTTTACTGTGAGTTCTGAAACTCTTAATGAAAAAAATATAAATAATAAATCTGATGAAAATCTTTTTTTAACGGCAAAGCCAATTTTTCGTCAGCGATCAACTTCGCTTTGTCCAATGCCAACTAGTGAATCGTTAACATTACCATTGCCTAGTACTTCTTCATTTAAGTCTGCGATATCATCCGCATCGGGCTCGCCTTCATCACTAAACCAAGTTATCACTACAGATAACAGTAGCTCAAAACCCAAGGTACAAGTGGGAATGGACAGATATATAACAGTGGTAAAGCGTGGGCGAAGCCCAAATTCTTCAAATATTTCATCTGCCCCAAAGATGTCTAGGGATAACAGCGCATCATCTACCAATCGTCAAAATCGTTTTTCATTATTGCAAGACACCGACGACAAGCCCTCTACATCATCGCAAAAGTCTTTTAAGCCACCACCTATTTATCTGAGAGAAAAAAATTCTAACGCGCTTATAAAAAAACTACTGTCGACCATTGGTGAAAATTCTTTTCACATCATTTCAATTAAACGAGGTAATATTGATGAAACTAAAATCCAAATATATAATGAAAAAGATTTCCGAAAAATTGTTAGTGAATTCGAAAAAAAATAAAACAAATTTTTACACATACCAACTTAAGAGAGCTAAAGGCCTACAGATAGTATTAAAGGGCATAGATTCATATGTTGAACCCGAAGAAGTAAAATGTGCACTTGTCGACCAAGGATTCAAGGTAAAAAATGTTACCAACATATTTAATAGAGAAAAGGTCCCCCAACCCCTATTTCGGGTTGAACTGGAGCCGAATGACATACAATTGAAAAAAAAAATGAAGCCCATCCAGTTTATAACGTAAAGTATCTCTTGCATCGAAAAATCACAGTTGAAGAGCCACGTAAGCGTTCAGGTCCCGTACAGTGCCATAATTGCCAAGAATATGGCCATACGAAAACTTACTGCAAGTTACCTACAGTGTGTGTTATCTGCGGTGAATTGCATGGTACTGCTAGCTGCACTAAGCCAAAAGATCAAGCAGAAAAAAATGTAGTAATTGTGGAGGTAATCACACAGCTAACTATAGAGGGTGCCCTGTATTTTCTTTCGTTAAACAGGCTATGGGTCAAAAACCCAAGCTAACTCCAGCTCTACAAGTAAACGCGAACTCCGACACTTTTGCTCAAATCAGCCAACCAGTTACTTCACGTGTATCGTATGCTGATGCTGCTAAGACTAGTTCAATTCCCACGCAAAATGTTCCACCGCCAAATAATTCAACGAATTCAAACTCAAGCTTTAACTTTAGTCGCCTTGAAGCTACTATTGAGAATCTGGTGCTAACTATAAACAATTTTACTACAAATATGACAAGTATGATGCAAGAAATGCTGTGAATGCAGAATACACTGCTTTAAGCATTAGCTTACAAACCATGAACACGTTAAAAATATGTTTCTGGAACGCAAGCGGCATTCGCCAACATAAAAATGAACTTGAGCACTTCCTCATGGAAAAAAATATTGATATAATGTTGGTTTCTGAGACTCATTTGACCTCAAGAAGCTTATTTAAAATAAATCGTTACACTTTATATGGTACAAAGGACCCAAGAGGGAGAGCATGCGGTGGATCAGCAATTTTGATTAAGTCAAGACTCAAGCACTATGTCATTGACAACCTTAGTGAAGAATATTTGCAAGCAACGAATATTTTCGTAGAAAATTTTTGTGCGAATTTCGTGATATCATCAATTTACTCACCTCCCAGATTTTCAGTTAGCGAAGATCAGTATGAGAAGTTCTACAAATCGCTTGGATCTTGTTTCGTGGCAGCTGGTGACTACAATGCAAAACATACCTACTGGGGATCGCGTCTTGTTACACCTAGAGGTCGAGCCTTGTTCAATACAATTTCAAAAATGGGCTTAGATGTCATTTCGAGTGGGGAGCCTACTTACTGGCCTACTGACGTAAGAAAAATTCCAGATGTTATAGATTTTGCCGTCACGAAAAATATTCATAGGGACTTAATTCATGTAGAGGCCTCTCTAGATCTGTCCTCCGATCACTCTCCAACAATAGTTACAATTTTCAACCCACTAAGGAGTGATTTAACTAACTCATATGTGAAGATGATTAATGGAATCAACTGGCTGGTATTCAAAAAATATCTTAGTAGTCACTGCGTAGAAAACATTCAGCTTAGATCATGCGATGATATTGAATTTAATATTGCCAATCTTAACGACAATATTAAACAGGCTGCTGAACACGCCACTACCTCCTATCCGCAGACCGGCTTTAACAGAATTTATTCTACGGAAATTGAACGTCTTGTATGTGAAAAAAGGAGAGCTAGAAGAGAATGGCAACAGCACAGATCACCCCTAAATAAAATCAGACTTAAAGAATGTACTAAACGACTCAAAGAGCTGCTATCATCGGAAAAAACTGCACTACTGGAAAAGTATTTAGAAGGTCTTGATGTAACGTCCGCATCTAATTACTCTTTATGGCGCGCTACTAGAAATCTTAAACGACCCGTTGATCTTAAATCACCATTGCGTACTGCGACCGGAGGCTGGGCAAGAAGTGATAGTGAGAAAGGTAACTTATTTTCTGAGCATTTAAAATCTGTATTCACTCCCAATTCATGTACGGGTGCTGCTGATTTACCGAGTGTAGTTTCTCTACCCCCTCGTCCCTTAAGGTTTAAGATGCGTGAAGTACAAAAAGTAATTGCTGAACTCAACCCGAAGAAAGCTCCAGGTATTGATGGCATTAGTAACAAAATGCTCATGAACTTGCCTCATATTGCAATAAGAATCCTGCTATTTATTTTTAATGCTATTTGAAGAATGCAGTATTTTCCACATAACTGGAAACTTGCCAAGATCAAAATGATTCCAAAGGCGGGCAAAGATCTTACCAAGACTGAGTCATATAGGCCTATAAGCTTACTATCTACAATCTCAAAGCTTTTCGAAAAGCTGCTCATGACTAAACTGTCCAAAATTTTAACTGATAATGGGTGCATCCCGGACCATCAATTTGGCTTTAGAAGTCAGCACAGCACGATTGAACAAACGCATAGACTGGTCCAAGTTGTAAGAAGAACATTTGAAGAAAAGAAGTATTGTTCTGCTCTCTTTATTGATGTTTCTCAGGCATTTGATAAAGTATGGCACGAAGGCCTAGTTTTAAAATTGAAGACATATCTGCCAATAAACATTCAAAAGCTTTTGGAAAGTTATATTATTGATAGGAAGTTCACTGTTGTGGAAGGAGAGTTCATGAGTGTGCCCGAATCTATATCTTCTGGTGTGCCCCAGGGTAGTATTCTGGGTCCTGTCTTGTATTTAATATATACTTGTGATATGCCTGTGAGCAATAATATCCATATTTCTACTTTTGCCGATGATACAGCCTGTATGAGTGTGCACGAAAACCCTTAAAACCCGCAATCTCCAGGAACATATCACTCAGCTGGAAATATGGTTGAACTTATGGAGAATTAAAGTCAATGAACAAAAGTGTGTCCATATAACGTTCACCCTAAGAAGAGATACTTGCTCCCCCATTCGAATCAACAATCATAATATTCCTCAACATTCCCAAGTGAAATACCTTGGTATACACCTTGATCGAAGACTTACATGGAAACATCATATTGACTCTAAGTTAACTCAGATGAAACTTAAGTTAACTCAAATCTATTGGTTGATTGGCAGAAACTCAACACTCAGCTTAGACTGCAAACTTTTACTGTACAAGTCGCTTTTGAAGCCAATATGGTGCTACGGAATTCAGTTATGGGGCACTGCTTCAGCTTCCAATGTCGAGAGAATCCAACGAAGGCAAAACAAAATTTTACGGTTAATAACATCGGCTCCATGGTACATCCAAAATTCTATTATACATCGTGATTTAAATATGCCACTAGTGACTGAAGAAATTGCAAAATACGCAGGCAAATATTTAACAAAACTCGAATCACATCCTAATCCGCTTGCTCGTAATATTTTGAACTTTACTGGACACATCCGCTTAAAAAAGAGGGACACACGGGCTCTTATACCTAACACTCCAGATGGGACTACTTGAAAATACTTTCCCCCCCCCTTTTTTTTTTGATTATCACTACTAATGTATTATTTATAACTACATATCACTAAGTTTATGTCCGACACTGGTCGGGCCTAATAATTTTTTTTTTATAGATTTAAGATTTGAATACTTATTGTTAGTTCACATATGAAGATACAATAAATAAATACATGCATTATAAAAAAAAAAACATTTAATAAATGCAAGAATAAAAACAGCTTGAGTTAAAATGACATAATTAAATGAAAAATGAAACGTTTTGAATTGTGCTTAACTAAATAGAGTGCAAGTGAACTAAATAATAAAATGCAACTTGGGACTTATGAATTGACCTAAATAAATATAAATAAACGTTTTTTGTTGATAACCCGTTGTGGGCCGCAACAGTAAGTATAAAATAATGATTTGATACCATTTAAATAGTTTTGGAACTTTTTCCATGCAATCAAAAATAATGTGAAGATGTTGAACTCTCATCAATGTTTCGAACAGCTGTTTTCCATTTTATATGATTTTTTTATACTGATAAACACCCAGCAAACAAAAAGTCCTGTATATGTACATATGTATGTATATTTGTTAAAAATATACATATGTATATTGTGTGTAAATAAAGCTAAATTATTATGAGTAGGTACGAACATTAATAAGAAAAGGATAAAACGAGAAAGTAAAGATTTTATTGAGGTGCTACTGCATGCATACATATTCTTGGAAATCAAAGAGCTAAATACTTCGTCTTTCCGATGAAGTTACTCAAAATCTGTTCTGGTAATCTACAATGACAAATATTACGGTTGAGCTCTACAGCTGCTATTAAAATTATTGTAATTGAGTTCATTTAAATAAAGTAATAATAATAATTTTCAAAACCTCTAGGCGCATTTTCGTTCTAAAAGGTGTTATTTCAAAAACTCAATTAGTTTTTTCCAACAGGCTAAATCTTGTCATAAAAAGAAAGTAAATTAAAATAGTTTCAGTGAAATTATAAAAAATCTTGGATTAATTAAAACATTACTATTTTATATATTATTTACTTATAAGTTCTAATACATACATACATACTCGTATGTATGTCCGTATACAAATGTATGTACATTTCAATCAAAATGAATTTCATGAATTTAAATATTATACATATATGCAAATTCGCGTTTGGCTTCAAATAACTCCCAATTTAAAATAAAAAATGAGTGTTTGCTGGGCACAATGCAATTAATATGTATGTGTGTAAGCACAAAGAAGTTTTTTTATGTCGAAAACACATGACACGTTTTTAAGTATTCTATAGGCGCTCAAACGTTTACATTTACATTTACCTTAAATTTGCGATTTCACAGTCGGGTAACGGAGCCATAAGCCTGCAACCAAGGCGCATTTATTAGGTGGCAGCACTACACCAGGTGACTAATGTCATTATACCAATCTAAATGTCAAATTTGGATTGTGTAGGTATAAGCCTAAAAGCATGCTTTTATTTGGGTACACATAACCATCTTTCGAATATTCAGTTTTGTATGGTGTTTGACATTTCCTATAAGAAACATGCAATGTGACGATGCTACCCTGTTTTGAAAAGTAAGAAGGTAATTTATACCAACAAAGTACATGTGGTTGTTGCTGTTGTAATATTTGCTGTAGAATCGCGGGTACCTGATTGATGTGCCTTGCCTACAACGCCTATTTTTCTTTTGTGATTTTCAATAATATTATTATTTGTGAATTCTCAAACAGTTCTTGAAAGTCTGTGCATAAGATAAGAGGTTTGTGACTATTCAAAATGTGTGGTTGAAGTCTACTGATGATTTGTTACAGCAACAATGAAATAATAGACAACGCTGAACCACCAGCAAATAAATTTCAAATTAAAATAAACTTCTGACAATATGTCGAATAATAAATTTCTTAAATGCTACATAATTACATTCATAAACATGATTTTCATATTGTTTTATTTATTTTTTATTATAGAAAAATAAAGATATGTATATTTAAAATATTTAAAAACAAATAAAAGCACAAAATAATGTAGGTGGTCTAGCCTCTTCACGTTTCCTTCAACCTGCAACGCACTTTGATTTTTATAAATACGTATCTAAAATTTGAAGAAGATATACATATGTACACATATCTACTTAATAAACTTTTGAAATTTCTTTTATATACTATTGATTTTTACTTAACTTTTTGAACTTTTATATTAATTTCAGTTTCAAAGTTGAAATTGATAAGTGTAATTTGCAAAGTCTTTTTATGCTCTCTTTGCGTTTCCTGTTCCACGTACGTTCTCTCTTGCAAAGTGCAAAGTTAATATTGAAAAGTGTAATTTGCAAAGACTTTGCAAGAAATTATACTTTTTCGTTTCACAATAACTGTAAATTCTATTTTTAATTATTATTTAATTATGCACTCAAAAACACAATTTCGTATTTAATTAAACTTAAAAGTAATTACAATTTGGTTACCAACTCAAAAAATGGGCAATAGCACTTTGCGGTCTAGATCATAGTCCACCATCCCATTGCCCTGAGGGCTCTGGTTTGATTATTAAGTCAAAAAATGGGCATTAGACTTGCTTCAAGTAAAACACTGAGTCTAAAACATGAGTTAGCCGCTATCGATGATATTGTCCAGCCCCCGCCGCCGTCAAATCCGTAACGGCTTCGCTGCATGTCTAATCCAAACAATAACACGTGTATTTTGTTTTATTTAGAGAAAGATTCAGAATAAATTTGCAAGCAGTTCAATAGTTTTAAACATAGACTACTTAATTTCATATTCTGTGGTTTTAAATATGGGAAAAGCTAAAAAATCCAACAGAGCGCCAGTTCAAAAGATTTCCTTGGTGAATCAATTAACGGAGGGCAGAGTGTCTAAACAAAAGAATAGAAATAAAATACATTTTCGAGCGGAGGAATCTTCGGTAGAAGTTACATATTTTTAAGAGTATATGAATATTTTATGCAAAATATTTACAGGTTTTGGACAGTAAAACAAGTAGAAAAATTTTGGAAGCAGCCAAACAGCAGCAGTTGGAATTGAATGATGAAAACTTTCCCAGTTTAGGATCAAAGAAGAAAACCAATTTCTGTTTGGGTAAGTTTTGCAGATTTTGACATATACAGACATACTGTGAGTGAAAAAAAGTAAACAGCTATTTCATATGCATGAAAGCTTTTGTTACAGTACAGTAAATAATAAAAATTAAAAAGTTTGGTTGTAGTTTAAGAGGCTTATGTAATAATAACAGCCGTATTCATAAAAATTTTGGCTTAAATCTAGTTTAGGGGCACCTCCCAAAAATGAAAAAAAAAAAATGTATCCCATCCTATAGTAAATTGAAAAAAAAAATTAAATAAAAATATTGGCGGCGAGGCTTAGTTTCCGAGTTATGCGCCTCTGAAATTCTAGTACAATATTGTGATTATATGGTGTTTTCCAACGAATATGACCAATATTGGTATCATCTTAAAGCTTTTGAGAATACGTTTCATGAAATGGTAAAAATAGACCATTTGTCGGTCATGCAGGAAAATGCTATTAAGCAAGAAAACTTTGGGCTGCGCCGTCTCGGGAAACACCAAGGTGGAGAAAGTCCTTAATGTAAGAAAACGTTATTAGGCAAGAAAACTTTGCAAAACAGAAAATCTTTACTAGGCTGCGCCGTCTCGGGAAACACAATGGTGGAGAAAATTCTTAAGCCCGGCCAAAGGCCGACAATTCCAGAACAAGTTATTAGGCTAGAAAACTTTGCAAGGCAGAAAATCTTTACTAAGCTGCGCCGTCTCGGGAAACACCATGGCGGAGAAAATCCTTAAGCCCGGCCGAAGGCCGGCAATGCAAGAAAACGTTATTTGGCAAGAAAACTTTGCAAAACAGAAAATCTTTACTAGGCTGCGCTGTCTCGGGAAACACCATAATTATATATTAAGTTATAATTTTAAATTATAGTTAATCCTCGCCGCCAGTCTTTTTGTTTAATTTTTTCTTCTTATTTTTAAATTTTCTATAAGATACGGTACTTTTTTAAAATTTTTGTGATACCAATATTGGCCATATTCGTTGAAAAACACCGTCTAATCAAAATATTGTACTAGAATTTCAGAGGCCCATAACTCGGAAACTAAGCCTCGCCGCCATATTTTTATTTTTTTTTTTTCTTATTTTTCAATTTACTATAGGATGGGATACTCTTTTTTAATTTTGGGGAGGTGCCCCTAAACTAGATTTGTTCCCATATGTGTATGTATGTATGTATTAGGGATCCCATCGGGATCGATTTTTGGAAATCCCGGGATTCGGGATTTTGCAATCCCGGTCCCGGGATCTCGGGATTTTCGGGATAACGGGATTTTCGAGATTTCGGGATCTAAATATTTTTCGTAAAATCAATTATTTTTTTTAAATAAATATTACTTTAATAACAATTTAATACATTTTAAAAGGTTTTATGTTCATAATTTATCATTGCACAATTGTCTTTAAAGTGAACAATTTTCTAATACGAGTATGAAATAAAAATCAAAAGAATTTTTCTCATCTATTTTTAAGTTGATTAATCACATTGATGTTAGAGAATTTATAGTGAAAACAATAACTAAATATGAAAACTTGTTTTTGTTCTCAATATAAATGTTTTTCTATTATCTAAACCAACACGAATATACCTATCGGTGGACTTGTAGCATTACCGCTTAAGTTGACTTACGAAAATTTTTAGATTCACTTGCATACAAATAAGTTGGAAAAACAATATTGTTTTGTTAAAAATATATCTACTAACAACAAGTATAATGGTTGTTACATATGTATGTATACCAAGTATTATCTAATTTTTTTTATCGATTTCGTTATGACTATGACAACGATAATTAGGCTGAACATGTCGAAAAATTAAAAGAAATCTATACACTATTCTAATCAAATTCGATTAATTACGTCTAAAGATCACATTTTTATAGGCACATACATTAAAAGCTTGCCTGAGTACTTGAACAGTATTTTTGCTCTACTGAAAAATTTTAAATTCATACATAAGTTTTTTTCTACAAGTTCAACAGATACATATATATGTATGTATTCATACGTTCGCTAAGAGGAGTATGGTTTATTAGTGTCCTGGCCATCTACTCTGCAACTCGAATACAACTATAATTGAGTCAAACTCATTCAGTCGGTCGTTTTTGACTAAAACTATTTATCAAATCCATGTAATTTAAATGGGTTTGATCTTAGGTTTGTATCAAAACGACCTAAACGGTCTAAATAAAAAACAAAATAATTTTGAAGTGCAATGTAAAAAACACCTACATATTCCAGCAGTTTTTTAGACAAAATACTCCGCATTATTAAGTAAATATTTCTCGCTTTTACGTCAACCCGACAACAAAAAGTTTTCACTTGCCTTGTATTGTATTCTACTCCAATTGTAAGGAGGTGTCAATAGTACTCAATTGTTACCGACAAGTAGATAAGTGGTAATCTTTTTTTAGCGTTGATTAGTCGACATACAGATAGTTATACACTGCAATTATGAATAAATTTCCGCAAGAAATTTCTCCCCTTTCCAATTAGATTTTTTTGTTTTCCCTATTATTTGCTACTGTTTGAAATTATTCCCCGGGAAAAATTTCTCGTGGAATTTGAATTATAATTGCCCTCATAATATAGAATAAGATGGAATAAATTTGTCAAACTTATGAATTTTTCAAATGTTATTTTCCTTCCAAAGGTAATATGTTTCTTTTGTTTTCAAAATAATTCTAAAATGTGCATATATTGTAGCACCTTTCATGAAAATAATCGTAAGAAAGTCATTAAATTGTTAAAACTGTACGTACAAAATTGTATGCGATTTTTAAATATTATAAAAAATACCTTAAAATCAACGAAAATTTGAATTTATAAAGTTTTGATATAAAAACTGCTAAGAAATCCCGAAAATGAAATCCCGGGATTGAATTTTACAAATCCAGGGATTCGGGATTTGCCAAATCCTGCGATTTCCGGGTTCGGGATTTCCCGTTTGGCATCCCAGTGCATGCATATGCCAGTGTTATTTAGAAGAAAACAATGTAATTTTTTTTATAGAAACTAATGCCGAAATATCAAATATACTCCAAAATAATATTTAAAAGAAAAGGAGCGATCCAATTTCCATTCCCAGTCATTGTTTTCTCATTTTATGTGTTAACAAAAATAATATAATTGTAGAAAATTAACTAGTGATGTATAAACACACAAAACAAACAAAACAAAGCTCGATATTCTAGTGCTTCTTTATCTGCAATAAAATAAAAAGCACTTTTAACAAAGACTTTGAACTTTTTTATTTTTTTTTTATCAAATATAAGTTGGAACACATCTTTTATTTTATAGAAACAATATTTCTCTGAAAAGCGACAAATAAAGAAAAATAGACACGAGTACTTTGTGAGTTAACAATCGTTGTTTTGCAGAACTAATATACAAGTGACAAATAAAGAATACAGTGTTGCCACGATATTTTTAAAAAATTTGGTAAATTGATTTTTAGTTAAAAAACTGATTATGAATACCAATATTTAAAAAACGTTATTTAGGCTTAAAACGTTTTTTAACTAATATAAATTTTAAACCACAATCAACTTTTTTATGAATACGGCTGTAATGATTTTTACCCGCCAAAAAAAAAACGGCTGCAGCATTCCTTGAGTTTTTAAATATTTCGGGATAAAAATTAAAATTCTTTGCAAACCAGTTTTTAATGCAGCAAGCCGATTTAGATATTAAAGTTTAAGAAATTGGTAAGCATACCACCAAAGATTTATTTTATTTATTTATAATTTATTAATACATATAAGACAAATTAATAATTAATTTACATATATAAAATGGTATTATTATATCTATATATGGCATAACTCTAATAGTTGTTAGCCAGATTGGCGTATTATAAGAAATCAGGAAAAGAGATATACATTATTGCTTAAGATATCAAGAATAAATTTATATTAAAATTATAATTCAAAACCACTGTTGGGATTTGTGGTACAATTGTACCAAATTTGGTACAATTACATTTGCATTGGTACACTGGTACACTTTATACTTCAGTGGTACAATTTGAAAAAATGGATGCTTTGCATAACAGTAATAATAATTTCTCCTAACATAATTGCCTAACATTCATCATAAGTACCAAAATTTGCAACATTGCTAGTTTATGCTCATATTTTTCATTTCTTTTGGTAGACCTTGTCCCAGTTCTTAGATACAGACAAAGTCATGTTTTAGACTTGGCAGTTTTTCTTAAAGCAATTATCTTCAATTCTTTTTTAAAACTGCTCGGTTGTTTACACTCAGACGGTTTCTTGTTCAATTTTCGTATTGTTTTAATGCTCGAATGAAATAACAAAAGAGAATTGAAGTACTTTTCTGTACAAGCAAGTCAGTAAACTCAGACTTGCTTCAAGAAAAACTGACAAGTCTGGTGGTACCTTCATAGCGAACAGTCGATTAGCGGAATTTTGCTTACATACTTACCAAACAAACAAAAATTACACAAAAAAATATTCGTAGTATATATTATTCGTAATAGGTACATACTGACTAATAAATAAGCTTTATGCTCTGCTAATATTTTTTACATAGTAGAAATAACCAAAACAAAAAAAAAAAAACGGCAAACAAAAAAAACTTAAAGAAAGTGACATTGAGGAATACTCTATACGAGTACCTCAAACACAAACAAACAATCATAAATAACAAAAACAAAAAAGTCCGCAAACAAAAAAAAAAAAAAAAACAAACGAAGTACCCTTGTAGTGTACCACACTTATAGTAATGCACTGTAACAAAATTACTTGCATTGCTGTAATAGCGTCCCTTTTTTGATTGGTCGTTTAAAACAATGCTTACCATTGTCATAGTGAAGAAAGAAACAAAAGATAATTGTAAATATTAAACGTAGTTTAGAAGGGCTAATTAAGATTTGTAAAACTAGTATATAAGCAAGGAAATTTATTCAATAAATCAGACTTTAATTTCAAAACGCAAACTGGCAATAACTTGCCTTGTTTTTTAATTAAATTCTCCAAATCCTTTGGCACCTCTTTTGAGCGCCTACTGACAAGCTGGTCTCCCTGACAGCTGTAAAAACTAAACAAGGTAATATAGGGCCACACACGTACACTGACTACTGCACGTTAGGGCTAACCTTTGAATCCTCCACCTTCACGCATTACATGGCGATCCTTCCTTTGTGACATTACATGGCGATCCTTCCTGGTAACATTACATGGCGATCCTTCCTTTGCAACATTACACCCTTGAGGAATTCTATGTATGAGTGACTCAAATACAAAAAATTTTGAAGTGAGTTCTAACGGCAGAAATACTTACTTTATTGTGAGTTCTGAAACTCTTAACATTACATGGCGATCCTTCCTTTGCAACATTACACCCTTGAGGAATTCTATGTATGAGTGACTCAAATACAAAAAATTTTGAAGTGAGTTCTAACGGCAGAAATGCTTATTTTACTGTGAGTTCTGAAGCTCTTAATGAAAACAATATAAATAATAAACTTGATGAAAGTCTTTTTAACGGCAGAGCCAATTTTTCGTCAGCGATCAATTTCGCTCTGTCCAATGTCTAATAGTAGTGCTTCCTTAACATTACAGTTGCCTAGTACTTCTTCATATAAGCCAGTAATCTTCCACAACAATGAATTTCCGGGATAGAATATAACTTTCCAATAGCTTTAGAAAATTTATTGGTAGATATGTCTTTAATTTTAAAATTAGGCCTTCATGCCATACTTTATAAAATGCCTGAGAAACATCAATAAAGAGAGTAGAACAATACTTCTTTTCTTCAAATGTTCTTCTTATAACTTGAACCAATCTATGTGTTTGTTCAATGGTACTATACTGGCTTCTAAAGCACCCACTATCAGTTAGAATTGGGGACAAGTTTGTCATGAGCCGCTTTTCGAAAAGCTTTGATATTTTTGATAGTAAACTTATTGGCCTGTAAGACTCAGCTCTGGTAAGATTTTTGCCCGGCTTTGGAATCATTTTGACCTTGGCAAGCTTCCAGCTGTGTGGATAATACTCTAGTCGTAATATGGCATTAAAAATAAATAGTCAGATTCTAGTTGCAGTGTGAGGCAGATTCATCAGCATCTTGTTACTAATTCCATCAATACCTGGAGCTTTCTTCGGGTTGAGCTCAGCAATTGGTTTATGTACATCACGCATCTTAAACTTTAACGGTCGAGGGGGTAGAGCAACTACACTCGGCAAAGCAGCAACACCAGGGGGGTTACTCTCCATTACGATGCGAAAGAAAAATGGTACGAAATCGAACGATTGGTACTCTCTAATGCCTTTGCGCATTTACCTTTCGCATCTTTTATTTTCCCTTTCTCAAGTCTGGTATCACCGTACTCTGTAATGCGAAAGCGACTGTCAAAATGACGCAATAAGCGTAAATTTCTTGCGATAGCTAAATACCAAACGCAAAGTAAGAAAAACATGTAAGTACTAGTGTCATGCACAAGAGTATTTATAAGACTTTTCAAGACATGAGAGATTTTTTCCAATGCTTTACTACAGCGAAATATTCTAAAAGAATCGCTAAACAACACTGTTGGCAAGACAAACCACCGAAAAAAATTACTTGCAACAGTGTTGCTTAGCGATTCTTTTAGAATATTTCGCTGTAGTAAAGCATTTGAAAAAATCTCTCATGTCTTGAAAGGTCTTATAAATAGTCTTGTGCAGGACACTAGTAAGTACGTTGAAAAGAATATTTATATTTACGGTCTAATTCATAAAAAATATTTTAGATTTATTACAGGTTTATTTGACAAATTTCCTATAGAAATATGTCAAATAAACGCTTAATAAACCTGAAATATTTTTTATGAATGAGGCAGTTAATATTTAAATCGTAATTTTTAGGGAAAAAGCTAAAAAAAATAGTGGATTTCATCGCCAAGGGACAGTTGCAGTCAGCAAATGGCAAACAAGCCGCAAATAATTTCTGGACAAAATTGACAGACGACCTAAATTCTAATGGACCTCCTGTAAGGGATATAGGTGGTTGGAAAAAAGTAATATCTATAATGAAATGTGACACTAATAGTATAATATAATTACACATGTATGTTTATATATAGGTTTATAGGAATACCACATTTATTGATTTCGTTTTCCTCTTCCGCAGTTAGCTCAAATTGTATGTGCTTGTGACACAGTATTCGTTCAATCGCAATGCAAACTTCTTGTAAACAACGCGACGTAGATTGTTGCGATAAATCTAATAAATGGTCCTGACCAATTTGGTGTTGATATCCACCTTGCCCAAGCAGTTTCAAGCTGCGGCCACTTTTATTGCACTTGGAATTGCTGTATATCTCTTCCGAACGATGAGGTCGTCTTGAATAGCGTTTAGTCCATACATAAACGCATCTTTATTGAGTCGAAAGTTTTGTATAAAGCTTTAAAAAAGGAATATTTCAAAACATTTTGCACATGATATCTACTCCTATTTTCTTACCTGTAGGCATTTAGGGAGAGTATATCTGATCTATCTCTCAAAATTCTTATTGTAATACGTTCAGTACGTTCATTTTCTTCCTCAAACCATAATGCCACCGAATCCATCACTATTTATTTTATTTTTAACAAAACCGTGAACAGAACAAGAAATTTTTCTAAATATTTTTATTATTTTGTTTACAAGTTTTGACATTTCATGTCATTCGTCGCTATTGTGAATTAAGTGGTGCCAGTGTTGCTTATTTTTCCACTGATTTTGTGAAAGCGTTTGCGTCAGCAATACAGAGTACCAATTAGTACTCTTCACGCATTTACCTTTCGTATCGAACTGGCTTTCGCATCGCAATAGAGATTAACCCCCCCAGTACATGTATTTGGGGTAAATACGGATTTTAAATGCTCAGCAAATATTTTACCTTTTTCAGCATCGCTTCTTGCCCAATCACCGGTCGAAGTACGCAGAGGCGGTTTAAACTCAACGGGTCTTTTAAGCTTTTTAGCAGCGCGCCACAAGGAGTAGTTAGATGCTGGTGTGACATTTAGACTTTCAAGATAATTTTTAAGAGGTGCAGTTTTATCAGATGCAAGCGACTCTTGGAGTCGTTTCGTGCACTCTTTAAATCTAATTTTATTTTGGGCTGATCTGTGCTGTTGCCATTCCCTTCTAGCTCTTCTTTTTTCACGTACGAAACGTTCAATATCTGTAGAATAAATTTTATTAAACCCAGTCTGCGGATGGGAGGTAGTGGCATGTTCAGCAGCCTGTTTAATATTCTCGTTGAGATTGGCAATGTTGTATTCAATATCTGGTGTTTTTAGCTTAATATTTTCTGTACAATGACCACTAAGGTATTTTTTGAACCCCAGCCAATTAACACGATATATCATCTTCATATATGGATGAGGTAAGAGTAGAGATGTAATGGCGGTCTGAGTCCTGTTTTGGGAATTCAAAACCGGGGAAAAATAAATACGATGGCCACCCTGTTACAAATGGGGGGATTTTGGGAATTTTCATGCTGATATATTTTTTTGCTATGTGTGTGTGTGTGTGAGAGTTTGATTCTTTCTCTATATGTATGCGTGTATGTATGTATATATATATGTGTACAGTTTTTGTTGTTATTGTAGAGAAATGTTGTAGGTATATGAATTTCATCATATATCGTAATACCAACAGAGAATTGTGGAAATGTGTATGGGTGTGTGAGTATGTATATTTATATATATATATATATATATATATATATATATATATATATATATATATATATATATATATATATATATATATGTGTGTGTGTGTGTGTGTGTGTGTGTGTATGAATTTCATCACATGTCGTAATACCATCAGATAAATTAGATTTGATGACTACTACGCGATTCTCACATAAAGTATATAAGTAGAAGAAATAATGTAGATTGCCATCAGTTTGCTCTGATATCTCAACAAGTCACAACCTATTTTCCCAACCAAAATTTCTAAAGTGTTTGAAATCCAAAAACTATAAAAGTGTTAGAACTAATTACTCTTTGTTAAAAAAGCTTATAGTGCATAAAAAATAATAAAATAAATTGTTTATAACTAAAATAAATTGTTTATAAATAAAATAATTAAATAAATTGTTTATAATTAAATTAATTAATAAAAAAATAAATAATTAAATAAAATGAATACTATAAGTTTTACCATCTGCAATAAAGTCTTTATGACTCAAAAAAAATTAAATCAGCATATTGAAACGCACTCCTATGCTAACCAATCGAAGGCTATGCTTGGAACTAGTAAGCTAAATCTTCAAAACAAATATTGTGAGGATTGTGATGAGATGATCCCATCAAATGGTTATATGGCTCATGTCAGAACCACAAAACATAAAAACAGTTGTCACCAAGAAAGGATTGGAGATTTTCTCACTAAAAGAGCAAGCAACCAAAATGGGAGGATCGAGACATATATTGTCCTCAACAAAAATGTGGGTGTTTTGTTTCCGGAGGAGTTTCTGAAATCTGCCAAGAGCTCCATAGTACAACAAGTAAATGAACGTAGTAGGATATATACTACATTTAAGTTTAATATGGAGCTCACATGTGATTATATGAAGATGGTGAATGATGAGATGAATGTTTCCCAACTTGTTCATATTTCGAAAATGATGGTGACTTTGTCTGATGACATAGAGGATATGTACAAGAAACAAGCCGAGGGACTAAGAGCCAAAATTAAAGAATTTCAAGAGAGGGATAGCGGATGGACCTTGATTTCAATAAATTCCCTTGAAGTCAATATAAATAAGGCGTCCATAATAAGAAGATCGAACTTTATCGCTCTCCCAAAAAATATTGCAGCAAAACATGCATGCATAAATATCGAGAACTCTGATGATTATTGCTTTAAATGGTGTCTCATTGCGGCTTTGAATATAAACAGTGGTCTGAGTCCTAAACAACGGAAAAACTGTAGAAATTACAATATTGAAAACATTTCTGATGAGAATATTACTATGGGGGAAATTGTACTAAATTTTAATGACCTAGAGTTTCCACTCCCATTGAAGCAGATAAACAAATTTAAAGTCAAAATGATGTGAGCATCAATGTATTTAGTCATAATGGAACATCACTTATGGGACCATACTACATAACAAAAGGAGAAAAACATGTTCATCTTAATCTTTTATTGCTCCAGTCTAATGGAAACTTCCACTATGTACTCATCAAGGATATATCAAAGTAAGTTTCATTTGTGCATTTATGCAAAATGTTTTTTCATCTCTATTTAAACAGTTACTTCTTATTGTTATATTTATTTATATCGTACTGGTATTTTCTATATTTTCTCCTATATAGACTCCTTCGTTCCAGCATAACATCGCATGATCATAAGATCCTAATATGCAACACCTGCCTATATCATACACATGATGATTATGTGTATAATCATCACAAAAACGTTTGCGTCAAAAAAGTCATCAGAATGCCAGAAGATGGATCTATTATCAAGTTTACAAAGTACCACAATCAGTTAGATGTACCATTTGTAATCTACGCAGACTTTGAGCCCATTTTGGAAAAAGTCGATGATCCTGTAAATAAAAGCACTACAAATGTACAGAAACACAATGCGTGTGCATTCGGGTATTTTATTAATTGTATAGGGTGTTTTTTTAGAGGTATAGAACTTCGAATTGAAATAAAACACAAGAAAATAGTTTTAATGTCCATCACTTTGGCTTTATTGGAAGGATAATTTTATGCCATTAATGTTTAAATATGATTTCGGGCATGTGGCCGCCGCGGCTGGCTCGAATAAAGCCAATTCTACAGGTCCAGTTTTCAACCACTTTTTCGAGCATATGGGGCCGTATGTTGGCAATAACGCCACGAATGTTGGCTTCCAAGTCCCCTAACGTTTCTGGTTTGTTGGCGTAGATGAGCGACTTCACATATCCCCAAAGAAAATAATACAATGGTGTCAAATCACACGACCTTGGTGGCCAATTGACAGGTCCATTCCGAATAACCGAATTAATTGCTCTGATGGACGATTATGTCGACCATAAAATGGACGGAGCTTGCGGTAAACTTCGCGAACTGAACCATTACTTTCGAAATAAATTTGCACGATTTGCAAGCGTTGTTCTTTTGTCAACCTGTTCATGATAAAATGGCAAACCAAACTAAATATTAATCACTTGACAGCTGACAAAATGGCCGCCAGTTAAAAAAGTGATGCCAACTTAAAATTCTATACCTCAATAAAAAACACCCTTTAGTTCTAAGAGAGAAAATAATTTATATAGGAATTATTTTGGTGAAGATTCGGCAAATGTATTTATCAAAACAATAGTTGAAGATTGTACAGATATTTACCTAAATTATTTATTTAAAGTTAAGAAAATGTTCATAACCCCAATAGAAATAGCTCAATATAATAATGCAAAAAATTGTCATATATGTAAGAAAATATTAAATAACAATAAAGTTAGAGATCATTGTCATCTTACGGGTAATTATCGTGGGGCAGCTCATAGCGAATGTAATTTGAATTATAAAACACCTCAGTTTATACCGGTTATCTTGCATAATATTTCAGCATATGATATGCACCTATTTTTCAAAGAACTTTCTACTATAAAATATTCCACAATAAAAGTGATTCCCCAGAACACAGAGCGTTATATTTCTCTTTCAATTTTAATCAGATTAGATGAAAAACGCGGAATCAAAACAAGATTTAGATTTATGGATTCGAGCTTAGATATGTTAGTGAAAAATCTTGATAGCAATGATTTTAATACTATTCGATCATGTTTCGTTGATGAAGATCATTTCAACCTGATTAGAAGAAAGGGTGTATTTCCGTACTCTTATATGGATTCCATGACTAAGTTTAATGAAATTAAAATCCCTATTAGAGAAGAGTTCTTCAATATTCTAACGAATGAAGAATGTGATGTAGTCGAGTATGAACATGCTCAAAAAATATTGAGAGAGTTTAACTGTAAAACCCTCCTTGACTATACTGAGCTCTACTTAAAGACAGATGTTCTTCTTCTAACCGATGTGTTTGAAAATTTTAGGAAAATTTGTAGAGATATATACGATTTGGACCCCTGCCACTATTATACAGCACCAGGATTATCTTGGGATGCAATGTTGAAAACCACAGAAGTTTCACTGGAACAGTTCACTGATTCTGAAATGTATATGTTTATGCAAAACGGAATCAGAGGTGGACTAGTTCAATGCTCGCAAAGATATTCGAAGGCGAATAACAAATATTTAGAAGATTTTGATGCATCAAAACCATCAGAATTTTTTGTATATTTAGACGCTAACAATTTGTATGGTTGGGCGATGTCGGAATATCTTCCTTGCGGTGAATTCGAGTGGGTATGTGATACTGATTTTGATGATAAAAAAATTTCTGATACTGCAGAGTATGAGTACATTTTGGAAGTGGATATAGATTATCCGGATTCAGTGCATGATCTTCATAATGATTTGCCATTTTGTCCCCAAAATAAGACCGTGGGGGATCCAAAATCCAAAAATTAGTTGCAGACACACTCAAAAACAAATTACACCATACATTATAGAGTTTTAAAACAAGCCATTTCAAATGGCCTCATCTTAAAACAAATCCGTAGAATACTCAGATTTAAGCAATCCCCTTGGCTTAAAAAATATATTGGCTTAAACACATTTCATAGGACAAATGCTAAAAATAATTTTGAAAAAGATTTCTTCAAACTTTTAAACAATGCTGTTTACGAGAAGACAATGGAAAACATTGAAAAACGTAGGGACATTAGAATTACTTCATCTTGGGAAATAACAAATAGGAATCATTTAGGTCTCAGAGCATTCATTGCGAAACCAAATTTTAAGCAGTTGACAAAATTTTCTGATGATATGTATGCGGTAGAGTTAGAAAAATGGAACCACTATATGATAAACCCATATATGTTGGTTTTACAGTACTGGAGTTATCCAAGAGGAGAATGTATGACTTCCATTATAGCTTCATGAAGCCTAAATTTGGAGACAACATTTCTCTCAACTATATGGATACTGACTCATTTATTTATTCAATTAAAACTGATTATTTTTACGATGACATCCGTAATGACATTAGTGTGAATTTTGATACGTCAGAATATCCTATAGATAATCAATTTCGTTTGCCGCTACTAAATAAGAAGGTTTTGGGAATGATGAATGGGGATATAATGACAGAGTTTGTTGGTTTAAGAGCAAAAATGTATTTTCTGTCGACTCTTCGCTCGGAAGCTGTTAAAAAATCAAAAGGGGTCAAAAAGTCTGTAATTAAAAAGTTGTCCATTAATGATTACAAAAGTTGCTTATTCGAATCCAAAATTATCTCGGATGAAATGTTTTTGTTTAGATCTAAAACACATCAACTGTATACCCAAAAACTGCATAAAATAGCACTTAGCTTTTCTGATGATAAAAGAAATATAATGAAAGATAAAATAAAAACGCGCGCTTGGGGACATTACATAGACCGAAGTAATGAAACAATGGATTTAGAATAGAATGATTCCTACTAAATTGCATGTAAGATGTCAACGATAATTTAATTTTATACTAATTGTATTTATTTATTAATGTATTTCTTTAATTATTTATTAATTTATTTATTATTTACTTATTTGTTTATTAATCAATTTATGTATTTATTATTTATTTGTTTATTAATTAATTTTTTAATTTATTTCTTTATTTATTTATTAATTTATTTATTGCTTATATATTTGTTTATGAATTTATCTATTAATTTTAGTATTTTATTCACACAAAAGTATGTAAAAATATAATGCTTTAAAGCTTTTATCTTTTTTTTTTATCTGTAAATAAAAATCAAATATTAGATTAATGATCTTTTTTCTTTTTATATCTGTATATTTTTATTTATACATACAGTTAAATTTGTATTGGTACTAAGATTTTTAAGAAAAAATGTTAAATAAAATATTGAAAAAATAATAAAATATTGAAAAAATAATAATATATATAAATGGTTTTTATTTCAACTTAAATTTACTAAATAGAAATTTTCGCTACAAATGTCCACATTTTTATATTTTGTTTCTTTATTGGTTTTACTTCGCTAGATCAAAAAATTTTTCTTTTTGCTTATTTGCAAATTCTTGTTTTTTCTTTTCATATCGCTTAAACATGCACAGTCTTGTTATTTTTGAAAGGTTCTACACAAGAGGAATTGAGTTTCACAATATTATGAAATTCCATTATATTTCATTAGATATTTTCTTATCGACACCAACTGCTTTAACACCATCTCATCTCATCATCTTATCACATCATCTTATCAGATCAGTTTATCAGGAGCTTGTCTGGTTTTCAGATCAGCTTATCAGGACCTGGTCTGGCTTTCAGATCAGCTTATCAGGACCTGGTCTGGTTTTCAGATCAGCTTATCAGGAGCTGGTCTGGTTTTCAGATCAGCTTATCAGGACCTGGTCTGGTTTTCAGATCAGCTTATCAGGACCTGGTCTGGTTTTCAGATCAGCTTATCAGGAGCTGGTCTGGTTTTCAGATCAGCTTATCAGGAGCTGGTCTGGTTTTCAGATCAGCTTATCAGGACCTGGTCTGGTTTTCAGATCAGCTTTTCAGGACCTGGTCTGGTTTTCAGATTAGCTTATCAGGAGCTGGTCTGGTTTTCAGATCAGCTTATCAGGAGCTGGTCTGGTTTTCAGATCAGCTTATCAGGACCTGGTCTGGTTTTCAGATCAGCTTATCAGGACCTGGTCTGGTTTTCAGATCAGGTTATCAGTATACAAGTAGCTGGCCATTTATATAATTTATAGGAATAAAGTTTCAGGTTAGATGAAATAACTAAAGTCAATCTTTTATGAGCAATAAATTTTTTTCTATAACGAAAAGCGTTTAATTCAATATCTTTACTTATAACCAAAATCTATATTTATCCTTCCAACACTCTACAAATTTCTTAAAACTTCAAAATTCATATTACTGCCAACATGATCCTTATAAACATGCTTCATATTTTTCTCATCTTACTTAAACATTATAATAAGTCTCTTATTAAATGCTTACAGCCGTATTCATAAAAATTTTAAACAGCATTTCAAATGTTGTTTGAGCAAAATGCGCTAAAATTGTGTTCATAATAGAGTATTAGCTTAAAAACGTTTTTTAACTTGCGTAAATCACCAAATCTTAAAAATTAAATGGACCCATATTTAAAATAATTTTGAGTTGACGTCGTTGTAGTTTTGCTTCATGTTTATATATATTTTTAACTTTACCCGTATGTATGTATGTATGTATTATGAATTATGCTATAAGCTTTGCACAAGTAGAATGAGTCATCATTCTTCTGTCGCCCCATACAAAAATATACACGTACATATTTATGTATGTATATTATTCTGCTTTCCACATGCAACATCAGCAAATATCATAATTGAAATGTTTTAAGCTTCAAATAAATGTATAATAACCCATTCTTTAAATTATGAAATTATGTAATTTCTTTAAGTATTCATATTTGTAGTAGTATATAGATAATTTTAGTATAAATGTATGTTTTTAAACTTGAGATAGTAGTAGTGAACTGGGCATTTCGGCGTAGATTAAAATTTTAGGGTCTTATGCAAAAAAAAACTTAATAAAGCTTTGCCAAGCAATGTTAAGTAAAGTTGTATTCTAAAAAAATTATTTTATAAAAATTCTAAAGTAGGCACCCACGTTTGTTAAGACTACTTTAAGTTGATATTTCCAAAATGTGTATTTTGTACCTCAAATATTTTTACTAATATAGCACATACTGATTCATGTTACATCTGAAAATGAAGCTAGAAGTGCCTGCTCTTATCTTAAATTTATTATTTCTGTCATGTAATGGGAAACATCACCAAATTATCCAACTTATTCGCAATACATAGCAAAATCCATAAAAAAATATTTAAATAAATACAATTACACAAAAATGTTTTAGTGATGTACATACAATCAAAACAAATCGAAAAAAAGCTGGATATTCAAATACTCGTTTCATTCGAATAAAACAAATTGTGATAATTTTTCACATTTTTTTTACTTTTACTTCATGGTTGTGTTTATCTGTTTTCCTATTAAGTCAGAAGCTCATATTTTTTAAATTAGGTTGCTTTACTTCAAGATAATAAAAATTTATTTAATAAAATAAAAAAATATTTGAATACCCGAATGAAATTGTATTCAATTTTGTACATCATAAGCTGTGAAGTGGTTGTTGAACACGGTGGTGTTACCAGTATTTATTATTAAATCACAAAATATTTAAAGTTGTCTTTTGCATATGATTTTTTAACAAAGCTATGTTAGCCTTAAAGTGCTTATCAACTACTATGAACTTTAAAGCTAAAGTAAAATATTTTTCTGCATAAGGGGGTTACTCCGACAAAGGACACCCACAAATTATTACACACCTCAAATCACTGACAGCTTAAATTCCCACAGACCAACAGACAGACAGCCAACAAAACATTTTTCGTAGGCTTTAGAAACAATTAATTTTCACGTTTTTCCCGTCGGTATTACAAAAATATTTAAATAATATTTAAATGACTTATTAAACTACCCTCGTAGGTATCAAATTTCAAGAATTTTAAAATTTTCAAATTTTAATTACCCAAATTTAACAATTTCACCCACAATTTAACAATTTTAATTTATCCCGAATGCCCAGTTCACTACTACTATCTCAAGTTTAAAAACACATTTATACTAAAATTATCTATATACTACTACAAATATGAATAGTTAAAGAAATTACATAATTTCATAATTAAAAGAATGGGTTATTATACATTTATTTTTTTCTGGTAATGAAGCTTAATACATTTCAATTATGATATTTGCTGATGTTGCATGTGGAAAGCAGAATAATATACATACATATGTACGTGTACGTGTATATTTTTGTATGGGGCGACAGAAGAATGATGACTCATTCTACTTGTGCCAAGCTTATAGCATAATTCATAATACATACATACATACATACGGCTAAAGTTAAAAATATAAATAAACATGAAGCAAAACTACAACGACGTCAACTCAAAATTATTTTAAATATGGGTCCATTTAATTTTTAAGATTTGGTGATTTACGCAAGTTAAAAAACGTTTTTATGCTAATATTCTATTATGAACACAATTTTAGCGAATTTTGCTCAAACAACATTTGAAATGCTGTTTAAAATTTTTATGAATACGGCTGTAAGCATTTAATAAGAGACTTATTATAATGTTTAAGTAAGATGAGAAAAATATGAAGCATGTTTATAAGGATCATGTTGGCAGTAATATGAATTTTGAAGTTTTAAGAAATTTGTAGAGTGTTGGAAGGATAAATATAGATTTTGGTTATAAGTAAAGATATTGAATTAAACGCTTTTCGTTATAGAAAAAAATTTAGTGCTCATAAAAGATTGACTTTAGTTATTTCATCTAACCTGAAACTTTATTCCTATAAATTATATAAATGGCCAGCTACTTGTATACTGATAACCTGATCTGAAAACCAGACCAGCTACCTGAAGACCAGACCAGCTCCTGATAAGCTGATCTGAAAACCAGACCAGGTCCTGATAAGCTGATCTGAAAGCCAGACCAGGTCCTGATAAGCTGATCTGAAAACCAGACAAGCTCCTGATAAACTGATCTGATAAGATGATGTGATAAGATGATGAGATGAGATGGTGTTAAAGCAGTTGGTGTCGATAAGAAAATATCTAATGAAATATAATGGAATTTCATAATATTGTGAAACTCAATTCCTCTTGTGTAGAACCTTTCAAAAATAACAAGACTGTGCATGTTTAAGCGATATGAAAAGAAAAAACAAGAATTTGCAAATAAGCAAAAAGAAAAATTTTTTGATCTAGCGAAGTAAAACCAATAAAGAAACAAAATATAAAAATGTGGACATTTGTAGCGAAAATTTCTATTTAGTAAATTTAAGTTGAAATAAAAACCATTTATATATATTATTATTTTTTCAATATTTTATTATTTTTTCAATATTTTATTTAACATTTTTTCTTAAAAATCTTAGTACCAATACAAATTTAACTGTATGTATAAATAAAAATATACAGATATAAAAAGAAAAAAAGATCATTAATCTAATATTTGATTTTTATTTACAGATAAAAAAAAAAAGATAAAAGCTTTAAAGCATTATATTTTTACATACTTTTGTGTGAAAAAAATACTAAAATTAATAGATAAATTCATAAACAAATATATAAGCAATAAATAAATTAATAAATAAATAAAGAAATAAATTAAAAAATTAATTAATAAACAAATAAATAATAAATACATAAATTGATTAATAAACAAATAAGTAAATAATAAATAAATTAATAAATAATTAAAGAAATACATTAATAAATAAATACAATTAGTATAAAATTAAATTATCGTTGACATCTTACATGCAATTTAGTAGGAATCATTCTATTCTAAATCCATTGTTTCATTACTTCGGTCTATGTAATGTCCCCAAGCGCGCGTTTTTATTTTATCTTTCATTATATTTCTTTTATCATCAGAAAAGCTAAGTGCTATTTTATGCAGTTTTTGGGTATACAGTTGATGTGTTTTAGATCTAAACAAAAACATTTCATCCGAGATAATTTTGGATTCGAATAAGCAACTTTTGTAATCATTAATGGACAACTTTTTAATTACAGACTTTTTGACCCCTTTTGATTTTTTAACAGCTTCCGAGCGAAGAGTCGACAGAAAATACATTTTTGCTCTTAAACCAACAAACTCTGTCATTATATCCCCATTCATCATTCCCAAAACCTTCTTATTGAGTAGCGGCAAATGAAATTGATTATCTATAGGATATTCTGACGTATCAAAATTCACACTAATGTCATTACGGATGTCATCGTAAAAATAATCAGTTTTAATTGAATAAATAAATGAGTCAGTATCCATATAGTTGAGAGAAATGTTGTCTCCAAATTTAGGCTTCATGAAGCTATAATGGAAGTCATACATTCTCCTCTTGGATAACTCCAGTACTGTAAAACCAACATATATGGGTTTATCATATAGTGGTTCCATTTTTTCTAACTCTACCGCATACATATCATCAGAAAATTTTGTCAACTGCTTAAAATTTGGTTTCGCAATGAATGCTCTGAGACCTAAATGATTCCTATTTGTTATTTCCCAAGATGAAGTAATTCTAATGTCCCTACGTTTTTCAATGTTTTCCATTGTCTTCTCGTAAACAGCATTGTTTAAAAGTTTGAAGAAATCTTTTTCAAAATTATTTTTAGCATTTGTCCTATGAAATGTGTTTAAGCCAATATATTTTTTAAGCCAAGGGGATTGCTTAAATCTGAGTATTCTACGGATTTGTTTTAAGATGAGGCCATTTGAAATGGCTTGTTTTAAAACTCTATAATGTATGGTGTAATTTGTTTTTGAGTGTGTCTGCAACTAATTTTTGGATTTTGGATCCCCCACGGTCTTATTTTGGGGACAAAATGGCAAATCATTATGAAGATCATGCACTGAATCCGGATAATCTATATCCACTTCCAAAATGTACTCATACTCTGCAGTATCAGAAATTTTTTTATCATCAAAATCAGTATCACATACCCACTCGAATTCACCGCAAGGAAGATATTCCGACATCGCCCAACCATACAAATTGTTAGCGTCTAAATATACAAGAAATTCTGATGGTTTTGATGCATCAAAATCTTCTAAATATTTGTTATTCGCCTTCGAATATCTTTGCGAGCATTGAACTAGTCCACCTCTGATTCCGTTTTGCATAAACATATACATTTCAGAATCAGTGAACTGTTCCAGTGAAACTTCTGTGGTTTTCAACATTGCATCCCAAGATAATCCTGGTGCTGTATAATAGTGGCAGGGGTCCAAATCGTATATATCTCTACAAATTTTCCTAAAATTTTCAAACACATCGGTTAGAAGAAGAACATCTGTCTTTAAGTAGAGCTCAGTATAGTCAAGGAGGGTTTTACAGTTAAACTCTCTCCATATTTTTTGAGCATGTTCATACTCGACTACATCACATTCTTCATTCGTTAGAATATTGAAGAACTCTTCTCTAATAGGGATTTTAATTTCATTAAACTTAGTCATGGAATCCATATAAGAGTACGGAAATACACCCTTTCTTCTAATCAGGTTGAAATGAGCTTCATCAACGAAACATGATCGAATAGTATTAAAATCATTGCTATCAAGATTTTTCACTAACATATCTAAGCTCGAATCCATAAATCTAAATCTTATTTCGATTCCGCGTTTTTCATCTAATCTGATGAAAATTGAAAGAGAAATATAACGCTCTGTGTTCTGGGGAATCACTTTTATTGTGGAATATTTTATAGTAGAAAGTTCTTTGAAAAATAGGTGCATATCATATGCTGAAATATTATGCAAGATAACCGGTATAAACTGAGGTGTTTTATAATTCAAATTACATTCGCTATGAGCTGCCCCACGATAATTACCCGTAAGATGACAATGATCTCTAACTTTATTGTTATTTAATATTTTCTTACATATATGACAATTTTTTGCATTATTATATTGAGCTATTTCTATTGGGGTTATGAACATTTTCTTAACTTTAAATAAATAATTTAGGTAAATATCTGTACAATCTTCAACTATTGTTTTGATAAATACGTTTGCCGAATCTTCACCAAAATAATTCCTATATAAATTATTTTCTCTCTTAGAACTACAATTAATAAAATACCCGAATGCACACGCATTGTGTTTCTGTACATTTGTAGTGCTTTTATTTACAGGATCATCGACTTTTTCCAAAATGGGCTCAAAGTCTGCGTAGATTACAAATGGTACATCTAACTGATTGTGGTACTTTGTAAACTTGATAATAGATCCATCTTCTGGCATTCTGATGACTTTTTTGCCGCAAACGTTTTTGTGATGATTATACACATAATCATCATGTGTATGATATAGGCAGGTGTTGCATATTAGGATCTTATGATCATGCGATGTTATGCTGGAACGAAGGAGTCTATATAGGAGAAAATATAGAAAATACCAATACGATATAAATAAATATAACAATAAGAAGTAACTGTTTAAATAGAGATGAAAAAATATTTTGCATAAATGCACAAATGAAACTTACTTTGATATATCCTTGATGAGTACATAGTGGAAGTTTCCATTAGACTGGAGCAATAAAAGATTAAGATGAACATGTTTTTCTCCTTTTGTTATGTAGTATGGTCCCATAAGTGATGTTCCATTATGACTAAATACATTGACGCTCACATCATTTTGACTTTAAAATTTGTTTATCTGCTTCAATGGGAGTGGAAACTCTAGGTCATTAAAATTTAGTACAATTTCCCCTATATTAATATTCTCATCAGAAATGTTTTCGATATTGTAATTTCTACAGTTTTTCCGTTGTTTAGGACTCAGACCACTGTTTATATTCAAAGCCGCAATGAGACACCATTTAAAGCAATAAACATCAGAGTTCTCGATATTTATACATGCATGCTAGTAGTAGGGAATTGGGGTTCCGGCGACAATTAAAATTGTTAAATTGTTGCTGAAATTGTTAAATTGTGGGCTGAAATTGTTAAATTGTTGCTGAAATTGTTAAATTTGGGTAATTAAAATTTGAAAATTGTTAAATTCTTGGAAATTTGTGTTTTCGGCGGCGCTTTGATGTTTTTTGTTTACATTAGGAGTTTTTGTTTACACTAAGTGTATGTCTGTCTGTCCGTCTGTCGGTCTGTCTGCCTGACCGTGGATGTTTATGTGTGGAATATTTTGTGTGAATGTATTAAGGCTGTTCATAGTTTGGCGGTTTTTATGTGTGTGTATATACAGACGAGGAAAATCATGAAAATGATTTTTCCTAATACCAATGGTGAAAGAGTGATTATTAATTTTTCCTAATGCCTACAGCAATTCATGATAATTTTTCCTAATGCCGGGCAATACATGAATATTGTTTTTTCAAATGCCGACGGGAAAATGATTTTTCCTAATGACGACGGGAAAACGAAAAAGCATGTTGAAAGGATAAATGTGGATTTTTCATTATAAGCAAAGATAGTGAATTAAACAATGATCGTTATAGAAAATAATTTTACTACATAAAACTTTACTTTTTCGTATTTCATTTGACTTTAAACTTCATATATATAAATGTTATAAATGGCTAGCTACTTGTACACTGATAACTAAATCTGACTCAGATATCTTGAAATGAAAATATGAACAGCTCCTGATAGCCTGATCTGTTACCTGATAAGCTGGTCTGAAAATCAGATCAGCTCCTGATAAGCTGATCTGAAAACCAGACCAGCTCCTGATAAGCTGATCTGAAAATCAGGTCCTGATAAGCTGATATGATAATCAGACCAGCTCCTGATAAGCTGATCTGATAACCAGACCAGCTCCTGATAAGCTGATCTGAAAACCAGACCAGCTCCTGATAAGCTGATCTGATAACCAGACCAGCTCATAAGCTGATCTGAAAACCAGACCAGCTCCTGATAAGCTGATCTGAAAACCAGACCAGCTCCTGATAAGCTGATCTGAAAACCAGATCAGGTCCTGATAAGCTGATCTGATAACCAGACCAGCTCCTGATAAGCTGATCTGATAACCAGACCAGCTCCTGATAAGCTGAACTGATAACCAGACCAGCTCCTGATAAGCTGATCTGAAAACCAGACCAGCTCCTGATAAGCTGATCTGAAAACCAGAGCAGCTCCTGATAACTTGATCTAGTAGCTGATACCTGTTATTTGCTGTTAGCGAACATGGATGAGAAAGATTTAAAGCATTTGGCGTTGACAAGAAATGTGATGAAGAAAAAGCTTCGTAGTATAAAAACTGGTGAAATAGATACAAGTGAACAACTAAAAGATACATTTAAACCTATAACAGAAGAATTCAAGAATAGTTCTAAAAATATTAAAAGAATTCTTATGAAAGAGGAAAGTAAAATCAAGACAAAAGTTGAAAATATACAAGTTTAAAGCATAAGAAACCATTAGTCAAGATAGAGACAAGTACACCAAAGAAACTAGCAGAAGGAACAATATTTGATAATACCATCATATTTAATGATGCTAATACTGAGAATGATGATGACGATGATTTTACTCATAGACTTCCAATTCTGAAGACATTTATACTGACTTATCAGTATTGGAAGGCATAAATGAATTAGATACAAACTATTGTTGATAGTTACATTAAACTGAATGAAGATAAAATACAAGACAAATTAATAATATAGCTTAAAGCATTAATATTCAAGAATATATTTAAATGCAAATTGAGGAACAACAACGTGAAATAAAATTAGAGAAAGAAGACAGTTATAAAATTGCAAAAGCAATTCTAAAAATTAAATAATTAAAAACAAATTGACGAGTTTACGATTAAATATACAGATTAGAAAATTAACTACATGTTAGTATATTAGTATAAATCACCCCTATTCTGCGTTTCGATTCGAATCGAAAGTTTCTTCGTTTGGCAACTTTGGTATTCTGCGTTCCGTTCTTCGATTTCTCTTTCGATTCTATGTATTCTGCATTTCGATCGTAACTACGTTTTTGTAAGTTGTTATTTTAGTGGCGGAGCGTTTTCAATTTTTGTTTGTTTAGCTTCAAAAAGTGATTAATTAAAAAAATAATGCAAGTATTAAATGCAAAAGAAGGTTTAATTAATAAACTACACAGTTTGTTTTGTTTTTCTGTACTGAAATGCGATTTTTATTTAATTTATTACAGGTAGAACAGTATAAAAAGTTGACATACCTATTTAATGGCAACAAAAAACGATATTACCTACGGATTTAATTAAATTTAAAGAAATAAACTTTATTTTTGTGTTACAATTATGTGTAAAAAATTAAAATATCACCTCCGGCGCGACAGAATTCTTCACACTGGATAAGTTTGGTCACAAATACATACCTCTTGCTTATCTCGTTTTTTTTAATCTCTTTACTTAAATTTGCAAGAATCTATTTAATAAAAATTTTCACAATATTTAATTATTATTTGTTTTAATGGTAAATCACTATTTTTTTGCACTAAATTTAACTTTTTGCTAAAAATTTTGCAAAATTGCTTAATTTTTCTGTTCCTATTTCACCCGTTTCATAGCAAAACAGCAGGTTTAAACATAATCTTCTCTTCTTTTTCTTTCGATTCAGTTTTTTTGCAGAATACCTCTTTTCGATCCGTGCGTAACTGAATGCGGGAACGTAATCGAAACGCAGAATAGGGGTGAATAGCTGAAAGTGCAACATGTAGATCACAACACTTTTGAAAAAATCTGTGAAACAACTCAATGTCTTTAAAAAAAAACTTAGTAAATGAACTCCATATTAAATCTCAACAATTGTTTGTGCTTGTAGAGATGCAATGACAGGAATATATGAAGTTTTATGGAGCTAAGTTAGGTGAAATGGAGAACTATTCTACAGAAAATAGAAATTGTTGATTTTTGAAGACTTTAATTGACACATTCTCAAAGTTTAGTACAGCTGAAAATAAAAGCTGCACTCTAAAAACCAAGGGAATGGAAAATATTTTTGAAGTGGTACGGGTACCAAAAACTTACAAACAGCTGATTCTAAAGAATTTTTTAATAAATACTTTGGAAAACTCATACATATGTAAATAGAAGATTAAACATTACTTAATATGAAAGCATCAATACTAGAATGATTTAATAGATCATTGAAAGGAATGATGTGAAAAGAATTAGCTTTAATGGTTCATATAAGTGGATTGGTATATATAAAGATTTACTTAGTGTATAAAATAGAAAAATTCATCTCACCATTAACATGTTTACAATTAAACATTCCACAAATGAGAAAAAGCTGCTTAATATAGTATAAAGTAACTTTACACCCCTGTATCTCAATTTCATCAGACGAGGTATGAGAACGCTAACCCTTTTAGGAGATTATGCAGAAACTTTAATGATTATTATGTTTTCATTGATAATTCTATAAACGTTAATATTATAAAACGTAACATTATTTTGTTCTTAAATGTTAATAATTAGTTTTTATTATGTAAAAATTGTTTAATTAATTGTAAATTTTTGTTGGTCTGTAAGGATATTACTCTATAGACACTTTTATTATAAATAAATAAAAATAAATCAAATTTGAAGAATGAATGTTGAATTTAATAAAAATAAAAATAAAATTAAAACGAAAAATCTAGTTTTTTGTAGGATTGATTAGGAATGATGGGTCTTAAGAAAGGTAATTAACTAAATGTAGTGGAATTCTCTAAACTTGATGGTCTGAATGAAATATTGGTAAAACTTCAGTGTTTAAAATGAACTATAACATAGTGTAATATTCAGCAGCACATCATATTATCACTTTTTATAAAGTTGTATGTACATTTTCCCATCGAAAGCGCTAGCACACAAAATTTTACAATATGAAAATGGGATTATTATTATAGAAGATCTTCACTCTATTTATTTCTTTAGCTGTCAGATCTTTAGAAAATATAGATAAACTACGGAAATTGGGCTTTGATATCCAATCTTTACGAATGTACATGTGTATGAATAAGTATCAAACAAACTTAGTGAATGAATATAGGCTTCAACTAGAATCATGCTGAAGCATGCATAAATTTTAAAATGTACGGTAAACAGATCTTACTTTATATCTGTATCTGTATGAGTATTAAATAAATTTATAGAAAGAAAAAAATGAAAGCATGCCGAAGCATGTATAATTTCAAAAAAAAAAAATCCGCACGTCATACAATTTTGTAAGCAAAGAAATTTTATGATTTTGTGGTCAATGAAATACATACATATGTATCTACTTTGTAAAAATTCAAAAGAGCGAACTGGTAAATTCTAATAGTAAAGATTTTTAATTGTAACACTCTACATCTCGGACTCTTACGTCACTATCGATATGAATGCGACAGTGGTTGACCCCTCAAACCTCATGTAGAAATACTTGAGGGGAAAAATTCTCTCAAAACATAGATATTTCATTGTTTCTAACACTTTATGAAAACACCAACGGTGAATTGCTGCTAGAGGTAACTGAGTTATTTGAGATCGATTTGATACAATAGTTGTTTATTAAACATGCATTTCTTTGTATGTAAACTAATTTCTATATACCTAATGTATATACCCAGCAAAAAATTAGACAAAAATTCTCTATTCCAAGTAGGAAAATCTGAAAAAAGGAGTGGCACATTAGAAGAAAAAAATAAATAAATAAAAATAGAGACTGACTGACCAACTAATACGTACACTCTGTCCGATGGGCACACAAAACATACTTAAACATTTCAGAAATATATATATATATATACAATACGCTGAACTTTAATAAAATGAAAAAAAAATCATATAGAACATTAAATAAAAGCCATAGGTGCTCACCCTTCATAAAATAAACATATGTGTATGTACCTTATTAATGTAAACATATTATCAGTATAAAGCAACAGAAATTTCGTCATACAAAGTCATCTTGTATCCTAGAGGAGCCGTCGATAGGGTATACCTAAATTATATGAAAACGAGTTCGTTTTCTGTTGATCACTATTCAAGAAGGAAATATGTTTGTTCATTATGATTTAACTAATTTAAAAGTACATTTAAATTCAGTCGCATATTCGTACTTCTTAATATAAAAATTAAAAGTACATAAATGTTATCCAATTCTATATTATATGTATCTAAAATTCCAAGAAAGCTGTTATGTGAAAGAATCTCCAGCGCTTCTAACTACATCACAGTTTAAGAAAAAAGCTCCTTTTATTCAATTGAATAAAATTTTAATTTTAAACAGTAAGCAAAGACATCAGCTTACTGCATTCGTATTCATGATCACATAATAGAATATATAACCACTAAAGTACAAATCCTAAAAGTCTTATAAATTGAGTAATATGGAAAATAACATAACTTTTATAAACGCGTAAGGTTTTAAAAGTAATTCAAATAATTTCATCGCAAAAAACAAAAAAAAAAGCAGCGATTGTTTTCAACAATTATGAAAATAATAGTTACAATATCAAACTCCCTTTTGATTTTAAATGTTTATCAATAAAAAATAAAAAAGGAGTAAGTTAACTAACAACAAAAAACTATCAGTACCTAAGCTGGAGTGGCGGATCAGTTTCATTTAAAAATGTTTATACATTTTTAAAAAGCAAAGCAAGCTTTCCAAAATAAATGTAGAAGGCTATAGTTGGAAAAAATTGTATACCCTAAAAATGTCAAACGTTGACTAACTAACGTTGCATCAACTTTAAAAAAAATGTAAATTAAGTATAAGAAATATTTCTATTATAGTTACTATTACTATAGAGTATGTACATATCTTCACGAATTCAGTTTTACTTAAAACAGAAAATCCTCACAAACTTTTAAGTAAACGCAGATAAAAATTAAAATGTTTTTAATTTCAACAACAACAGACATCACATGACAAAAAATAAAATAAAAAATGTATTCAAAGATTGAGTTAAACACTTATTTGTATGTACATACATACATACATACATAAAATCAATTTGTAGATATATATACATATCAAATTTCTTTTCAATGCTTAAGTATTTATTAGATCTACATCATGAAAATATATGAAGCGTCGTTTAGTTAAAGCACAATGCAAATATAAACAATCCATACACTCAGGGAAAATCTGCAGCTTAAAAATAAGAATTCGTCACATTAATTCAATAATTTTTAATATAATAGAAAATGTATATTGAGATATCTACAAACTAATGAGTTTAATAAATGAATACTGTAAATTAATATTTTGTCCATATTGAAATAAGAAATTTCAATATGACCTTTGTTAATGGCTCTTATTAATTCAGCATGGTTTTTACTTATTTCAAGTTGGTTTTTCTCTGTGTGTACAAAACTCTTTCAGTCAAAGAAGACGGATGTAGTTAAATAAACAAAATCTGTAATATAAACAAATTTCACACAGACAGACTTTAACGCGAGACAAATTTAAGCATGAGAAAATATAAAGCAATCGTAAGTATAAAAGCATACTAGGATTAGGGAAGTCCAGATATATGATAGTATTTTATAGTACCATATGTCGATATTGAAAACAATTTATTTCTACCTACATATAAATACCAGCGCAAATACACACACATAGCAGAATTCATATAAGAAATATCCAAGAAAATTTCAACAACACCCCACCTTTTACAAGTCATGACCAGCCTTAAATTCTCCCCAGATATACATACACAAATTCCCATGATCATACATAGGTACATATACAATATACAAGATTAATCTCAACAACACAACACTCTCACCTACCCGAAATTACAGATAGTCTTAAACTTCTACAGACATCTATACACATAGATTCTCACAGCTACATATTACAAGAACACCTAATCATAATCATCTTAAATTCTTACAGAAATACATACATACATACACATAACCAATTTACCTCAACAACATCCTCACCCACCTCAAATCACGATCAGCCTTAAACTACTATAGACAGACACAACCACAAATCCCCATGGCTACATATTACGTCAACAACCCTGCCCACCCAAATCATGGTCAGCCTTAAACTCCTACAGACACAAACACACAGATTCCCACGGTTGCATATTACCAGAACACCTCACCCCTCATAAATCACAACCAGCCTTATGCTCCTACAGAAATACACACATTGAAATTCCTACAAACATACACACACACGCACGCACAAACACACACACACACACACATTCACACACAACCACACACGCAATCGATCTACCTCAACTACAACCCGCCCCCTGCCAATCAAACCTTCACCTAAATTCTCACAGACAGACAGACACATCCACAAATTCCTATGGTTATATATTACGGCAACAACGCCGCCCACTCCAATCACGGTCAGCCTTAAATTCCCACAGTCTAGCAACACCTGCATTAGCACTAGAAAAAATAACTTTCACGTTTTCCCGTCGTCATTAGGAAAAATCATATTTTCCCGTCGGCATTTGAAAAAACAATATTCATGTATTGCCCGGCATTATCATGCATTGCCGTAGGCATTAGGAAAAATTATCATGTATTGCCGTCGGCATTTGAAAAAAATATTAATCATGTTTTGCCGTAGGCATTTGAAAAAAATAATAATCATGTTTTGCCGTAGGCATATATACTCATAAAAAAAAACCTCCAGATAAATCACACGTTATTACAATTAATGTAACCCAAAAAAAAATCACCCGTTCCCACAAGGGTTAATGTAAACAAAAAACTCCTTATATAAACAAAAAATAAGACGGACTTATTGAACCACCCTCGTAGGTATCAAATTTCACAAATTTCCAAGAATTTAACAATTTTCAAATTTTAATTACCCAAATTTAACAATTTCAGCAACAATTTAACAATTTTAATTGTCGCCGGAACCCCAGTTCCCTACTACTCATGTTTTGCTGCAATATTTTTTGGAAGAGCGATAAAGTTCGATCCTCTTATTATGGACGCCTTATTTATATTAACTTCAAGGGAATTTATTGAAATCAAGGTCCATCCGCTATCCCTCTCTTGAAATTCTTTAATTTTGGCTCTTAGTCATTCGGCTTGTTTCTTGTACATATCCTCTATTTCATCAGACAAAGTCACCAACATCATTTTCGAAATATGAACAAGTTGGGAAACATTCATCTCATCATTCACCATCTTCATATAATCACATGTGAGCTCCATATTAAACTTAAATGTAGTATGTATCCTACTACGTTCATTTAGTTGTTGTACTATGGAGCTCTTGGCAGATTTCAGAAACTCCTCCGGAAACTATACACCCACATTTTTGTTCAGGACGATATATGTCTCGATCCTCCCATTGAAGTTGCTTGCTCTTTTAGTGAGAAAATCTCCAATCCGTTCTTGGTGACAACTGTTTATGTTTTGTGGTTCTGACATGAGCCATATAACCATTTGATGGGATCATCTCATCACAATCCTCACAATATTTGTTTTCAAGATTTAGCTTACTATTTCCAAGCATAGCCTTCGATTGGTTAGCATAGGAGTGCGTTTCAATATGCTGATTTAATTTTTTTTTGAGTCATAAAGACTTTATTGCAGATGGTACAACTTGTAGTATTCATTTTATTTAATTATTTATTTTTTTATTAATTAATTTAATTATAAACAATTTATTTAATTATTTTATTTATAAACAATTTATTTTAGTTATAAACAATTTATTTTATTATTTTTTATGCACTATAAGCTTTTTTAACAAAGAGTAATTAGTTCTAACACTTTTATAGTTTTTGGATTTCAAACACTTTAGAAATTTTGGTTGGGAAAATAGGTTGTGACTTGTTGAGATATCAGAGCAGACTGATGACAATCTACATTATTTCTTCTACTTATATACTTTATGTGAGAATCGCGTAGTAGTCATCAAATCTAATTTATCTGATGGTATTACGACATGTGATGAAATTCATACACACACACACACATACATACGCATATACACACACACATATATATATATATATATATATATATATATATATATGTGTATATATATATAAATATACATACTCACACACCCGTACACATTCTTATACATACCCCATAACAAAATCGCTAGCATCAGTTTGCAATATGAAGGTACGAGAAAAATAGGGACAGGTGAAATTAGGTGCTTCTATAAGTTTTTGCTGTATTTCTCCAAAAGCTATTTCTTATAATTGTTACATTAAAGTAAAATATACTGAAATAAAAATGTGATTACCGCTATTCACAAAACTCTGCTTATCAAACTGCTGGGATTCAAAACATTTAAATTCTGAAATACACTTGTTTATATTAAAACCTATGCCAACACATTATTTTCTATCTCCATAAGAATATCAACGCCAATAGCCTAGAAAATATATATGTATGGATACAGGCATATGTAAATATGTGTGAAGAAGTATAGATGTAATACACACAAGCAATGATATTCTTCAAAGCAAAATAGATACGATCACATACATTACTACAACAACATATATTATATATATATATTATTATATTATAAATACATACATTACCAAATATATTCCCTATCCACCTCCATTCCAAACACCTATCAGGGTTGTCACTACCTGCAGCTATTAGATTATTTCCTCACAGATCCCAAACATAAAAGCATACATATAATAAACCTACATAAGCATAGCAATGTCAACTCACAGCAGCAGATCACAATATACATATCAAATAGCGATCCCTACATAGACACCGATTTCTTGTCTGAAAAGTAGTGGACACCGGCAAACGAATAAGTAATACAAAATCACGCACATATGCACATTCACGCGTACATACACATATACAAACACTCCCACATGCATCCACCCACTGTAATCACAACATTTCTCTACAATAACAACAAAAACTGTACACACATGTGCATACATATATATATATATATATATATATATATATATATATATATATATATATATATATATATATATATATATATATATATATATATATATATATATATATATATATATACATATATATACATACATACACGCATACATATAGAGAAAGAATCAAACTCACACACACACATAGCAAAAAAAAAATATATCAGCATGAAAATCCCAAAAATCCCCCTATTTGTAACAGGGTTGCAATCGTTTTTATTTTTTCCCGGTTTTGAATTCCCAAAACAGGACTCAGACCGCCATTACATCTCTACTGGTAAGTCACTTCTTAGTGGGTTACAGATTGTCACGATAGTGGGAGAGTGATCGGACGAGAGATCTAGAGAAGCTGCTACTTGAACTAAATCCCTAGAGATATTTTTCTTGACGCCAAAATATATGACATCCGGAATTTTTTGTATGTCAGTAGGCCAATAAGTGGGCTCCCCACTCGAAATAACATCCAAGCCAACAAGCTCCAAGGGATTTGTAGAAAATCTGGGAGGGGAGTAAATTGATGATATCACGAAATGTGTACAAAAATGTTCAATGCCAATATTTGTTGCTTGAAGATGTTATTCACATATGTTATCAAGAATATAGTGCTTGATTTTTGACTTTATTAGAATTGCTGATCCGCCGCATGCTCTTCCTCTAGGGTCCTTTGAATCATATAAGGTGTAGCCATAAATTTAAAAAAACTTCTCGAAGTCAAATGAGTCTCAGATACTAACATTATATCAATATTTTTTTCCGTGAGGAAGTGCTCAAGTTCATTTTTATGATGGCGAATGACGTTTGCGTTCCAGAAACATATTGTTAACGTGTTCATTAATGCTCGAAGCAGAGTATTCTGCATTCGCAGCATTTCTTGCATCATACTAGTCATATTTGTTGTAAAGTTGTTTATAGTTTGCACCAGATTATCAATAGTAGCTTCAAGGCGATTAAAATTAAAGCTTGCATCAGTATTTTTTGAATTATTTGGCGGGGAAATATTTTGTGCGGGAATTGAATTTGTCATAGCAGAATCTGCATACGATACACGGGAAGTAACTGGTTGGCTCATTTGAGCAAAAGTGGCAGAGTAAGCATTTGCTGATTGAGCTGGAGCTAATTTAGGTTTTTGCATCTTAGTCTGCTTTACGAAAGAGTACACAGGACAACCTCTGTAGTTAGCGGTGTGATTACCTCCACAATTACTGCATTTTTTATCGATTTGAGTTTTTGAGTTATTGCAACTAGCAGTGCCGTGTAATTCGCCGCACACAACACAAACAGTAGGTGAATTGCAATAAGTTTTCGTATGGACATATTCTTGACAATTATGGCACTGTACGGGTCCAGAACGCTTGTGTGGTTCTTCAACTGATATTTTTCGGTATAACAGGTATTTTAAGCTATAAATTGGGTGCGTCTCATTTTTTTTTTTCAATTTTATATCATTAGGCTCAAGCTCAACACGAAATAGGGGTTGGGGAATTTTCTCCCTGTTTATTATATTGGGCACATTTTTTACCTTAAACCTCTGGAGGACGAGTGCATCTTTTATTTCTTCAGGAACAACATAAGGATCTATGCACTTCAATACGATCTGCAGGCCTTTAGCACTCTTAAGCTGGTATGTGTAGAACCTTGTTTTATTCTTTTCAAATTCAGCAACCATTTTGCGGAAATCTTTTTCGTCATAAATTTGAATTTTCGTTTAGTCGATGTTGCCGCGTTTTATTGGAACAATAAGAAATTTATTCTCACCAATGACCGAGATTAATTTTTTGATAAGTGCGTTTGAATTTTTTTTTCTCAAATAGATTGGTGGCGGCTTGGATGTTTTATTCGAGGATACCTCTAGTTTGTCTTGTCATCTTGCAAAATTTTAAAGCGGTTTTGGCGATTAGTTGAGGCTGCGCTGTTGTCCCTAGACATTTTCGGGGCAGATGAAATTTTTGAAGAATTCGGGCTTCGCCCACGCTTTACCACGGTTATATATCTATCCATTCCGACTTGTACCTTTCGTTTTGAGCTACGAAATTCTCTCGATTTCACGGGATGCTCTCACGAAATTTGTTCCATTAGGCGAAAGGCATCATGTCTTGCCCAGCATCATTTTACATGCATATAAAGGGTCCGTCAGATAACTTTTTTTTTTGAAAATGCTATAAAAAAAACTACTGAATATTTTCTCAAATTTCTTTTTTTATTTGAAAGTACAATCCTTCCGGTTAATAATGAAAAATTATTTCATTCAAATGGCTGCCTCAGCTGGCCATGCAGTAGCCTACACGATCGGTCCAATTTTTAAGCACATTATCGATTGTGAGCTGCTGTATTTCACCAATGCCTTCACGAATATTGTCCTTTAAAGCGTCAATTGTCTCTGGCTTGTCGGCGTAACACTAATCTTTGACGGCACCCCACAAATAATAGTCCAACGGTGTCAAATCGCAGCTCCGAGGTGGCCAAACGACATCAGCTCTGCGGCTGATAATGCGATCTTCAAAAACAGGGCGCAAAACATCGAGTGTAGCTTCAGCTGTGTGGCACGTAGCGCCGTCCTGTTGTACCCAAATGTTGCCAATATCCTCCTCTTCAATTTTTGTGAACAAAAATTCGTTCAACATGGCCCGATTACGATCGCCATTGACTGTAACGGCCACTCCTTGCTCATTTTCGAAAAAAATGGCCCAATTATGCCTCTGGACCAAAATCCGCACCAAACAGTGACTCGTTTTGGCTGCGTCGGCTTTTCAATATATGTGTGCGGGTTTTCTGTGCCCCAAATGCGACAATTTTGCTTGTTTACATACTCGCAAAAGATCAAAATGAGCTTCATTTGAAAAGATGATTTTTTTTTTGGCAAAATAGGCATCTTCTGTAAGTCGATCGCAGGCCCACTTAGCGAAGCGAAAACGCATTGGATGGTCAGTTGGCTCCAACTCCTGAACCAATTGGACTTTGTATGGCGTCATACCAAGGTCTTTATGCAAAATTCGTCTCAATGATGTCTCCGAAATGTTCAATTGTTGAGAACGACGGTGAATTGATGTTGATGGCGCTTCACGCACACTTTCTGCCACAGCAGCAATAATCTCGGGTATACGCACTGTTTTTGGCTTTTTACGCTTTGGTTTATCGATGAGGATGCCAGTTTCTTTCACTTTTTTCACGAGATAACGACAATACGGAGCTGACGGTGCTTCTCTTCTTCCAAAATCTGTACGCAATTTTCGCACACATTCTGCAACATTACCATGGTTTTCAAAGTAATGTCGCAATATTTTCGAGCGTTGTTCAAGCGTATACACAACCATATTCGTTCAGCGGAAGGATAAAACTAATTATCTGTCAAATCAGACATGAGCTAAGTGTTACCATTCACGAAATAAGCACTAGTTGAAAAAAAACGATAGATGGCGGACTCTTTAGAGCAATGGTGGCCTTTTTAACTCTATCTTCTATATTGGGCCTCCACGTGTGTGGAGGGCGATAGCGATAAACCATCTAATTTTGGTGTTCTCGATTCCTTGACTTTCTTATTAGTAAAAAGGTCAGTTTTTCCAGGGTTTAAGTTAGAACCTACCCGTGTTGGCCATCTATGAATATCCCTTAACGAGGACTCCATTAGGGAGCAAACTGTGTCGAGGAACTTACCAGTTATGATAATGGTTAGCTGCTTTATCCTCGAATTCCATGATAATTTCATTAACAACAAGGGTCCAAAGAAGTGGTGATATAACTCCTCTTTGGGGAATTCCTCTGTTAGCTTCCTTGTTTACAGTGGCATTGCCTAATTCCGCAGATACTATTCTACACTTTAAGATGTTGCCAACCCATTTCTTGACTTGCAAGTGAGCACCGGACCGATTTACGCTTTCCATAATTGCGTCCGTAGAGACATTAATGAAAGCGCCTGCGATGTCCAGGAAGACCCCTATAGCATAGTCTTTATAGTGTAACGCTTTTTCGATCAGTTCGACAACATTATTAAGTGCTGTTCCTGCCGATTTGCCCTTTGTGTATGCATGTTGGTTTGAATACAGAATATATTAACGTTTTCAGTAGAAAGGATGTCAGACTGACAGACCTAAGTCATTTTGGGTACATATGGTTGGTCCTACCTGCTTTTGCTATGAATACAACCTCAGCTATCCTCTATGACTTTTTTTTTTTTTTAATGCATGTATTTATTTATTGTATCTTCATATGTGAACTAACAATAAGTATTCAAATCTTAAATCTATAAAAAAAAAAATTATTAGGCCCGACCAGTGTCGGACATAAACTTAGTGGTAGTTATAAATAATACATTAGTAGTGATAATCAAAAAAAAGGGGGGGTGGGGAAAGTATTTTCAAGTAGTCCCATCTGGAGTGTTAGGTATAAGAGCCCGTGTGTCCCTCTTTTTTAAGCGGATGTGTCCAGTAAAGTTCAAAATATTACGAGCAAGCGGATTAGGATGTGATTCGAGTTTTGTTAAATATTTGTCTGCGTATTTTGCAATTTCTTCAGTCACTAGTGGCATATTTAAATCACGATGTATAATAGAATTTTGGATGTACCATGGAGCCGATGTTATTAACCGTAAAATTTTGTTTTGCCTTCGTTGGATTCTCTCGACATTGGAAGCTGAAGCAGTGCCCCATAACTGAATTCCGTAGCGCCATATTGGCTTCAAAAGCGACTTGTATAATAAAAGTTTGCAGTCTAGGCTGAGTGTTGAGTTTCTGCCAATCAACCAATATATTTGAGTTAACTTAAGTTTCATCTGAGTTAACTTAGAGTCAATATGATGTTTCCATGTAAGTCTTCGATCAAGGTGTATACCAAGGTATTTCACTTGGGAATGTTGAGGAATATTTTGATTGTTGATTCGAATGGGGGAGCAAGTATCTCTTCTTAGGGTGAACGTTATATGGGCACACTTTTGTTCATTGACTTTAATTCTCCATAAGTTCAACCATATTTCCAGCTGAGTGATATGTTCCTGGAGATTGCGGGATGCCTCATAAGGGTTTTCGTGCACACTCATACAGGCTGTATCATCGGCAAAAGTAGAAATATGGATATTATTGCTCACAGGCATATCACAAGTATATATTAAATACAAGACAGGACCCAGAATACTACCCTGGGGCACACCAGAAGATATAGTTTCGGGCACACTCGTGAACCCTCCTTCCACAACAGTGAACTTCCTATCAATAATATAACTTTCCAAAAGCTTTTGAATGTTTATTGGCAGATATGTCTTCAATTTTAAAACTAGGCCTTCGTGCCATACTTTATCAAATGCCTGAGAAACATCAATAAAGAGAGCAGAACAATACTTCTTTTCTTCAAATGTTCTTCTTACAACTTGGACCAGTCTATGCGTTTGTTCAATCGTGCTGTGCTGACTTCTAAAGCCAAATTGATGGTCCGGGATGCACCCATTATCAGTTAAAATTTTGGACAATTTAGTCATGAGCAGCTTTTCGAAAAGCTTTGAGATTGTAGATAGTAAGCTTATAGGCCTATATGACTCAGTCTTGGTAAGATCTTTGCACGCCTTTGGAATAATTTTGATCTTGGCCAGTTTCCAGTTATGTGGAAAATATTGCATTCTTAAAATAGCATTAAAAGTAAATAGCAGGATTCTTATTGCAATATGAGGCAAGTTCATGAGCATTTTGTTACTAATGCCATCAATACCTGGAGCTTTCTTCGGGTTGAGTTCAGCAATTACTTTTTGTACTTCACGCATCTTAAACCTTAAGGGACGAGGGGGTAGAGAAACTACACTCGGTAAATCAGCAGCACCCGTACATGAATTGGGAGTGAATACAGATTTTAAATGCTCAGAAAATAAGTTACCTTTCTCACTATCACTTCTTGCCCAGCCTCCGGTCGCAGTACGCAATGGTGATTTAAGATCAACGGGTCGTTTAAGATTTCTAGTAGCGCGCCATAAAGAGTAATTAGATGCGGACGTTACATCAAGACCTTCTAAATACTTTTCCAGTAGTGCAGTTTTTTCCGATGATAGCAGCTCTTTGAGTCGTTTAGTACATTCTTTAAGTCTGATTTTATTTAGGGGTGATCTGTGTTGTTGCCATTCTCTTCTAGCTCTCCTTTTTTCACATACAAGACGTTCAATTTCCGTAGAATAAATTCTGTTAAAGCCGGTCTGCGGATAGGAGGTAGTGGCGTGTTCAGCAGCCTGTTTAATATTTTCGTTAAGATTGGCAATATTAAATTCAATATCATCGCATGATCTAAGCTGAATGTTTTCTACGCAGTGACTACTAAGATATTTTTCGAATACCAGCCAGTTGATTCCATTAATCATCTTCACATATGAGTTAGTTAAATCACTCCTTAGTGGGTTGAAAATTGTAACTATTGTTGGAGAGTGATCGGAGGACAGATCTAGAGAGGCCTCTACATGAATTAAGTCCCTATGAATATTTTTCGTGACGGCAAAATCTATAACATCTGGAATTTTTCTTACGTCAGTAGGCCAGTAAGTAGGCTCCCCACTCGAAATGACATCTAAGCCCATTTTTGAAATTGTATTGAACAAGGCTCGGCCTCTAGGTGTAACAAGACGCGATCCCCAGTACGTATGTTTTGCATTGTAGTCACCAGCTACCACGAAACAAGATCCAAGCGATTTGTAGAACTTCTCATACTGATCTTCGCTAACTGAAAATCTGGGAGGTGAGTAAATTGATGATATCACGAAATTCGCACAAAAATTTTCTACGAAAATATTCGTTGCTTGCAAATATTCTTCACTAACGTTGTCAAGGACATAGTGCTTGAGTCTTGACTTAATCAGAATTGCTGATCCACCACATGCTCTCTCTCTCTCTCGGGTCCTTTGTATCATATAAAGTGTAACCATTTATTTTAAATAAGCTTCTTGAGGTCAAATGAGTCTCAGAAACCAACATTATATCAATATTTTTTTCCATGAGGAAGTGCTCAAGTTCATTTTTATGTTGGCGAATGCCGTTTGCGTTCCAGAAACATATTTTTAACGTGTTCATGGTTTATTAACTAATGCTTGAAGCAGTGTATTCTGCATTCGCAGCATTTCTTGCATCATACTTGTCATATTTGTAGTAAAGTTGTTTATAGTTAGCACCAGATTCTCAATAGTAGCTTCAAGGCGACTAAAGTTATGACTATGGCACATAATTCAGTCTGAGGCAGCCCCTAAATATTCCTATTAGCCAGGGAATTATCCTCTGATTACCATACTGTAGTAAAGCCGGGAAAACACCATCTGGTCCTGGTGATTTATAAGGTTTCAAGGAATTAATGGCCCATTCCACTTTACTAAAGGAAATGACGTCACAATTCTCCGTATCCAGTTCACCTGCCGTTTCTGAGCGAGAGGAGATCTCCGTGCAGCCTGGAAATGTGTGTCCAGGAGAACTTCCAGCGTTTCCCGGCTGCAGCTAGTCCAATCGCCATTAATTTTATAAATTGTGCTCGGCGCTGATGGATTGCTTGCAAGCAGCTTCCTCATTCTGGCCGTATCCGTAGTTTTTTCTATGTTACCACAAACATTCTTCCATGAATTTTTCTTGGCCTTTCTCACCTCTTTCTTAAAAGATTTCAGTGCTCTTTTGTAGTCCCTCCAGCACTCAAATTGGTCTATGTATCTAGCCAATCTGAAGAACTCACGCAGTTCACGTCTTTGCACTTTAAGATTACTATTCCAAAATGCTGGTCTAGACTTACGTTTTACGCGCAAAAGGGGGCAAGCTGATTCATAGGAGTTTATGGCTTTCGTTAAGCAATGTTATGGGTTTCGTTAAGCAATTAACAGACTTTTCAATATCAGCCTCATTCCTAATCGGTTTGGCATGATATAAATTATTTCCGATGTTCCCACCTCGTATTGTGTGGGTTTTTATACAATTTCCTAAGCTTTGAAACTTCAATCCTTTACTACAATATCTTCATTGTTAGCAAGTGTTAAGTCTAATACGTTCGATGAGGTAGGACCTATATAAGAAGGCTCCACCCCTCCGTTTACGATTACAAGGTCAGTTTGCAGTATGAATTGAATAAGTGACTCACCTCTATCATTGATGTCCTTACTTCACCATACAGTATGATGCGCGTTTTCATCTGTGCCTATCACCAGGTTTTGTTTCTTACCGCAGGCCTCTTTGACGAGCCTTTGGAGCTCCAGTGGAGGTGTCTCATTTACGTGTGGCATGTAGCATGATGCAAAGAGTATTGGCTCATCCTTGCTCCCATCTACTGCTACAACCGCTAAATCGTCAGTACTGTAATTATACAAAATATAAAAATTAAAGTTCTTAATTAGGATTGCAGATTTTATCTTGCTTACCGTTTTTGTATGGTAATTATGTGACTTTAGCCCAGAAACCATGTTTCCCGATTAGATCCACGACTCCTGGACTAACGCCACGTCATAGTTGCCCTCCTCTAGAGTGAGGAGAAACTCAGTGAACGCTAGTTTACAGTGTTGGAGGTTTACCTGAAGGATCTTTAGTTCCATCGTCTAATCTCACCTTTTTAGAGTCCATATCCGGGTATGGGACTTCTCGTTTCGGTTCCTCCAACTTTAAGCCGGCTGTGGTGCTGCCAATGCGCTCTCCAATTCCCCGGCTTCTATTGAATTTTCTTTCTTGTCGTGTGGGTGTCTCTTCAGACGTAGATAAACACTACGTACACCTCCTAGGCATTCTTGTTTATCTGCAAAATATAGCTTTGGCCCTTTGACATCGATTTTGGTTTTGGTTTGGTTTGGTTTTTTCGTCGGAATCTCTGGGTTTTGGCTTTGTAGAAGGCGAAGAGTAATATCCGTCTTCACTACACGCGGAATTACAACCTTGGCTTTTGGTATGATGGGAATGTTATCCTTGTTGACCAGGCCACAGGTTTTTGAGTATAAACCCATATATCGCTCTACTCCACAATTTTCTCTGCCAACCTTCGCATTTATATCACCCAGAAGTAGTGTGATATCACCTTTGCGAACATGTATTTTAAAGCAACTGTTTAATTGTTCATAGAACTCGTCTTTATCCTCATCGGACTGCGTCTTTTTTGGCGCATAACAATTAAATGTAACCATTTTACGTGCTCTTTTTTTGATCTTGATAACCATAATTCTTTCGTTTATAAGATGCCAGTCAATCATACTTCTCGCTATTTTCTTAGACATAAGAAAACCAACAGCTATGGTATGTCACTCTTCTTCTGGTCTACCTGAATAAATAAATTCGGTTTTGTCGCCGCTCACTTGTCCGTAACCTGTCCATCGACATTATTGCACAGGTACTAGATCTATTTTGTAGCGAAACATTTCACGTCAAAACTATTGTATCTTACTACCCTCGTATAGTGTTCTAACATTCCACGCTGCAAATTCGATGTTTTCTTTCATGCCAATTTTCATTTTCTGATACCTTTTATTTTGTATAGTAGTAGTAGAAGTTTCATTCATCGTAAAACTTAAACATGGGTTTGGCACCCCCAAAATTAGTGTGCCGTAGCAGGGGGATTTCTCTGAATAACATGACTACCCCTTGGAGAGTTACTTCTTGTTTGTTGTATTTAACTTATGTTTGTTTTTACATCTAAATTCTTCGTCAGTGAGTTATGGGTGCATTTTGCTGTACACACGCCGTTTTCGTGTGAAGTAGTAGTAGAAGTACTTTTGATAATAGTAGCCCAAAATCCAAGGTTCAAGTCGGTATGGACAGATATATAACTATGGTAAAGCATGGCCGAAGCCCAAATTCTTCTAAAGTTTCATCTGCTCCAAAGATATCAAGGGATAACAGCACATCATCTACTAATCTTCAAAACCGTTTTAAAATATATTTTTTATTGTATCTTCAAATATGAACTAACAATAAGTATTCAAATCTTAAATATAAAATATAACTATTAGGCCCGACCACTGTCGGACTTAAACTTAGTGATAGTTTTAAATAATACATAAGTAGTGATAATCAAAAAGAAAGAAAAAAGTATTTTCAAGTAGTCCCATCTGGAGTGTTGAGTATAAGAGCCTTTGTGTCCCTCTTTTTTAAGCGGATGTGTCCAGTAAAGTTCAAAATATTACGAGCAAGCGGATTAGGATGTGATTCGAGTTTTGTTAAATATTTGTCTGCGTATTTTGCAATTTCTTCAGTCACTAGTGGCATATTTAAATCACGATGTATAATAGAATTTTGGATGTACCATGGAGCCGATGTTATTAACCGTAAAATTTTGTTTTGCCTTCGTTGGATTCTCTCGACATTGGAAGCTGAAGCAGTGCCCCATAACTGAATTCCGTAGCGCCATATTGGCTTCAAAAGCGACTTGTATAATAAAAGTTTGCAGTCTAGGCTGAGTGTTGAGTTTCTGCCAATCAACCAATATATTTGAGTTAACTTAAGTTTCATCTGAGTTAACTTAGAGTCAATATGATGTTTCCATGTAAGTCTTCGATCAAGGTGTATACCAAGGTATTTCACTTGGGAATGTTGAGGAATATTTTGATTGTTGATTCGAATGGGGGAGCAAGTATCTCTTCTTAGGGTGAACGTTATATGGGCACACTTTTGTTCATTGACTTTAATTCTCCATAAGTTCAACCATATTTCCAGCTGAGTGATATGTTCCTGGAGATTGCGGGATGCCTCATAAGGGTTTTCGTGCACACTCATACAGGCTGTATCATCGGCAAAAGTAGAAATATGGATATTATTGCTCACAGGCATATCACAAGTATATATTAAATACAAGACAGGACCCAGAATACTACCCTGGGGCACACCAGAAGATATAGTTTCGGGCACACTCGTGAACCCTCCTTCCACAACAGTGAACTTCCTATCAATAATATAACTTTCCAAAAGCTTTTGAATGTTTATTGGCAGATATGTCTTCAATTTTAAAACTAGGCCTTCGTGCCATACTTTATCAAATGCCTGAGAAACATCAATAAAGAGAGCAGAACAATACTTCTTTTCTTCAAATGTTCTTCTTACAACTTGGACCAGTCTATGCGTTTGTTCAATCGTGCTGTGCTGACTTCTAAAGCCAAATTGATGGTCCGGGATGCACCCATTATCAGTTAAAATTTTGGACAATTTAGTCATGAGCAGCTTTTCGAAAAGCTTTGAGATTGTAGATAGTAAGCTTATAGGCCTATATGACTCAGTCTTGGTAAGATCTTTGCCCGCCTTTGGAATAATTTTGATCTTGGCCAGTTTCCAGTTATGTGGAAAATATTGCATTCTTAAAATAGCATTAAAAGTAAATAGCAGGATTCTTATTGCAATATGAGGCAAGTTCATGAGCATTTTGTTACTAATGCCATCAATACCTGGAGCTTTCTTCGGGTTGAGTTCAGCAATTACTTTTTGTACTTCACGCATCTTAAACCTTAAGGGACGAGGGGGTAGAGAAACTACACTCGGTAAATCAGCAGCACCCGTACATGAATTGGGAGTGAATACAGATTTTAAATGCTCAGAAAATAAGTTACCTTTCTCACTATCACTTCTTGCCCAGCCTCCGGTCGCAGTACGCAATGGTGATTTAAGATCAACGGGTCGTTTAAGATTTCTAGTAGCGCGCCATAAAGAGTAATTAGATGCGGACGTTACATCAAGACCTTCTAAATACTTTTCCAGTAGTGCAGTTTTTTCCGATGATAGCAGCTCTTTGAGTCGTTTAGTACATTCTTTAAGTCTGATTTTATTTAGGGGTGATCTGTGTTGTTGCCATTCTCTTCTAGCTCTCCTTTTTTCACATACAAGACGTTCAATTTCCGTAGAATAAATTCTGTTAAAGCCGGTCTGCGGATAGGAGGTAGTGGCGTGTTCAGCAGCCTGTTTAATATTTTCGTTAAGATTGGCAATATTAAATTCAATATCATCGCATGATCTAAGCTGAATGTTTTCTACGCAGTGACTACTAAGATATTTTTCGAATACCAGCCAGTTGATTCCATTAATCATCTTCACATATGAGTTAGTTAAATCACTCCTTAGTGGGTTGAAAATTGTAACTATTGTTGGAGAGTGATCGGAGGACAGATCTAGAGAGGCCTCTACATGAATTAAGTCCCTATGAATATTTTTCGTGACGGCAAAATCTATAACATCTGGAATTTTTCTTACGTCAGTAGGCCAGTAAGTAGGCTCCCCACTCGAAATGACATCTAAGCCCATTTTTGAAATTGTATTGAACAAGGCTCGGCCTCTAGGTGTAACAAGACGCGATCCCCAGTACGTATGTTTTGCATTGTAGTCACCAGCTACCACGAAACAAGATCCAAGCGATTTGTAGAACTTCTCATACTGATCTTCGCTAACTGAAAATCTGGGAGGTGAGTAAATTGATGATATCACGAAATTCGCACAAAAATTTTCTACGAAAATATTCGTTGCTTGCAAATATTCTTCACTAACGTTGTCAAGGACATAGTGCTTGAGTCTTGACTTAATCAGAATTGCTGATCCACCACATGCTCTCTCTCTCTCGGGTCCTTTGTATCATATAAAGTGTAACCATTTATTTTAAATAAGCTTCTTGAGGTCAAATGAGTCTCAGAAACCAACATTATATCAATATTTTTTTCCATGAGGAAGTGCTCAAGTTCATTTTTATGTTGGCGAATGCCGTTTGCGTTCCAGAAACATATTTTTAACGTGTTCATGGTTTATTAACTAATGCTTGAAGCAGTGTATTCTGCATTCGCAGCATTTCTTGCATCATACTTGTCATATTTGTAGTAAAGTTGTTTATAGTTAGCACCAGATTCTCAATAGTAGCTTCAAGGCGACTAAAGTTATGACTATGGCACATAATTCAGTCTGAGGCAGCCCCTAAATATTCCTATTAGCCAGGGAATTATCCTCTGATTACCATACTGTAGTAAAGCCGGGAAAACACCATCTGGTCCTGGTGATTTATAAGGTTTCAAGGAATTAATGGCCCATTCCACTTTACTAAAGGAAATGACGTCACAATTCTCCGTATCCAGTTCACCTGCCGTTTCTGAGCGAGAGGAGATCTCCGTGCAGCCTGGAAATGTGTGTCCAGGAGAACTTCCAGCGTTTCCCGGCTGCAGCTAGTCCAATCGCCATTAATTTTATAAATTGTGCTCGGCGCTGATGGATTGCTTGCAAGCAGCTTCCTCATTCTGGCCGTATCCGTAGTTTTTTCTATGTTACCACAAACATTCTTCCATGAATTTTTCTTGGCCTTTCTCACCTCTTTCTTAAAAGATTTCAGTGCTCTTTTGTAGTCCCTCCAGCACTCAAATTGGTCTATGTATCTAGCCAATCTGAAGAACTCACGCAGTTCACGTCTTTGCACTTTAAGATTACTATTCCAAAATGCTGGTCTAGACTTACGTTTTACGCGCAAAAGGGGGCAAGCTGATTCATAGGAGTTTATGGCTTTCGTTAAGCAATGTTATGGGTTTCGTTAAGCAATTAACAGACTTTTCAATATCAGCCTCATTCCTAATCGGTTTGGCATGATATAAATTATTTCCGATGTTCCCACCTCGTATTGTGTGGGTTTCTATACAATTTCCTAAGCTTTGAAACTTCAATCCTTTACTACAATATCTTCATTGTTAGCAAGTGTTAAGTCTAATACGTTCGATGAGGTAGGACCTATATAAGAAGGCTCCACCCCTCCGTTTACGATTACAAGGTCAGTTTGCAGTATGAATTGAATAAGTGACTCACCTCTATCATTGATGTCCTTACTTCACCATACAGTATGATGCGCGTTTTCATCTGTGCCTATCACCAGGTTTTGTTTCTTACCGCAGGCCTCTTTGACGAGCCTTTGGAGCTCCAGTGGAGGTGTCTCATTTACGTGTGGCATGTAGCATGATGCAAAGAGTATTGGCTCATCCTTGCTCCCATCTACTGCTACAACCGCTAAATCGTCAGTACTGTAATTATACAAAATATAAAAATTAAAGTTCTTAATTAGGATTGCAGATTTTATCTTGCTTACCGTTTTTGTATGGTAATTATGTGACTTTAGCCCAGAAACCATGTTTCCCGATTAGATCCACGACTCCTGGACTAACGCCACGTCATAGTTGCCCTCCTCTAGAGTGAGGAGAAACTCAGTGAACGCTAGTTTACAGTGTTGGAGGTTTACCTGAAGGATCTTTAGTTCCATCGTCTAATCTCACCTTTTTAGAGTCCATATCCGGGTATGGGACTTCTCGTTTCGGTTCCTCCAACTTTAAGCCGGCTGTGGTGCTGCCAATGCGCTCTCCAATTCCCCGGCTTCTATTGAATTTTCTTTCTTGTCGTGTGGGTGTCTCTTCAGACGTAGATAAACACTACGTACACCTCCTAGGCATTCTTGTTTATCTGCAAAATATAGCTTTGGCCCTTTGACATCGATTTTGGTTTTGGTTTGGTTTGGTTTTTTCGTCGGAATCTCTGGGTTTTGGCTTTGTAGAAGGCGAAGAGTAATATCCGTCTTCACTACACGCGGAATTACAACCTTGGCTTTTGGTATGATGGGAATGTTATCCTTGTTGACCAGGCCACAGGTTTTTGAGTATAAACCCATATATCGCTCTACTCCACAATTTTCTCTGCCAACCTTCGCATTTATATCACCCAGAAGTAGTGTGATATCACCTTTGCGAACATGTATTTTAAAGCAACTGTTTAATTGTTCATAGAACTCGTCTTTATCCTCATCGGACTGCGTCTTTTTTGGCGCATAACAATTAAATGTAACCATTTTACGTGCTCTTTTTTTGATCTTGATAACCATAATTCTTTCGTTTATAAGATGCCAGTCAATCATACTTCTCGCTATTTTCTTAGACATAAGAAAACCAACAGCTATGGTATGTCACTCTTCTTCTGGTCTACCTGAATAAATAAATTCGGTTTTGTCGCCGCTCACTTGTCCGTAACCTGTCCATCGACATTATTGCACAGGTACTAGATCTATTTTGTAGCGAAACATTTCACGTCAAAACTATTGTATCTTACTACCCTCGTATAGTGTTCTAACATTCCACGCTGCAAATTCGATGTTTTCTTTCATGCCAATTTTCATTTTCTGATACCTTTTATTTTGTATAGTAGTAGTAGAAGTTTCATTCATCGTAAAACTTAAACATGGGTTTGGCACCCCCAAAATTAGTGTGCCGTAGCAGGGGGATTTCTCTGAATAACATGACTACCCCTTGGAGAGTTACTTCTTGTTTGTTGTATTTAACTTATGTTTGTTTTTACATCTAAATTCTTCGTCAGTGAGTTATGGGTGCATTTTGCTGTACACACGCCGTTTTCGTGTGAAGTAGTAGTAGAAGTACTTTTGATAATAGTAGCCCAAAATCCAAGGTTCAAGTCGGTATGGACAGATATATAACTATGGTAAAGCATGGCCGAAGCCCAAATTCTTCTAAAGTTTCATCTGCTCCAAAGATATCAAGGGATAACAGCACATCATCTACTAATCTTCAAAACCGTTTTAAAATATATTTTTTATTGTATCTTCAAATATGAACTAACAATAAGTATTCAAATCTTAAATATAAAATATAACTATTAGGCCCGACCACTGTCGGACTTAAACTTAGTGATAGTTTTAAATAATACATAAGTAGTGATAATCAAAAAGAAAGAAAAAAGTATTTTCAAGTAGTCCCATCTGGAGTGTTGAGTATAAGAGCCTTTGTGTCCCTCTTTTTTAAGCGGATGTGTCCAGTAAAGTTCAAAATATTACGAGCAGATTAGGATGTGATTCGAGTTTTGTTAAATATTTGCCTGCGTATTTTGCAATTTCTTCAGTCACTAGTGGCATATTTAAATCACGATGTATATTTGAATTTTTGATGTACCATGGAGCCGAAGTTATCATACGTCAAATTTTGTTTTGCCTTCGTTGGATTCTCCCGACATTGGAAGCTGAAGCAGTGCCCCATAGTTGAATTACGTAGCACCATATAGGTTTCAAAAGTGACTTGTATAGTTAAAGTTTGCAATCTAGACTGAGAGTTGAATTTCTACCAATCAGCCAATGTACCTGAGTTCTTTTTTTGTCATTTGTGATAGCTTAGAGTCAATGTGGTGTTTCCATGTAAGGCGTCGATCAAGGTGTATACCAAGATATTCACATGTGAATGTTGAGGAACAACTTGATTGTTGATTTGAATTAGGGAACAAGTGTCTCTTCGTAAGGTAAATGTTACTTGAACACACTTTTGTTCATTTACCTTAATTCTTCATAACTTTAACCATAGCTCCAGCTGGGTAATGTGTTCCTGAAGATATCGAGACGCCTCATAAGGGTTTTCATGCATACTAAGGCAGGATATATCGTCGGCAAATGAAGAAGTGTGGATACTGCTGCTCACAGGCATATCATAAGTACCCAGCAAAAAATTTCAAAATAGGTAATCGAGTTTCGAATTAAGCATTTTTGGTGGAAGCACTTCCCTACTGGATTACCAACTTAATGATATTAACAAGGCGTGAGACTAAAATAATCGATTCTTGAGAAGTACTTACATTTTTTTTATTTGTCAACATTTCACGTAATCTACTTCATCTAAAAAAATCATTCTCTTCATTTAGCAACTTGCACGACAGTTTTTTAAATTTTAGGTAATATGATTTGTAAGCGAGTAATGAAAATTGGCAATCAGAAAAGTAAGTCATTATATGGCAAGTAGTTCTAATGGTAATGTGTAATTCTTTGCTGGGTATAAATCAAATACAAAACTGACCACAGTATACTCCCCTGTGGCACACCGGATGAGGTAGTTTTAGGCATACTCATAAAGTCTCTTTCCACAACAGTAATTTTCCGGGCAGTAATGTAACTTTCCAAAAGATTTATAATGTTTATTGGTAGGTATGTCTTCAATTTTAAATTTAGGCCTTCATGCCACACTTTATCAAATGCCTGAGAAACGTCAATAAACAGCACAGAACAATACTTCTTTTCTTCAAATGTTTTTCTTATAAATGTGTTTATTCAATGGTGCTATGCTGACTTCTAAAACCAAAGTGATGGTCCAGTATGCACCCATTACCAGTTAGAATTGAAGACAACTTTGTCATAAGTAACTTCTCAAAGAGCTTTGACATTATTGACAGTAAACTTATTGGCCTATATGACAGCCTTGGTAAGATATTTGCCCGGCTTTGGAATCATTTTAACCTTGCAAGCTTCCAGCTGTGTGGATAATACTCCGGTCGTAAAATGGCATTAAAAATTAATAACAGGATTCTAATTTCAATACGAGGCAACTTCATCAGCATCTGGTTATTGATTCCATGAATATCTGGAGCTTTCTTCGGGTTGAGCTCAGCAATTAGTTTATGTGCATCACACATTTTTAATTTTTAAGATTCGAGGGGGTAGAGCAACTACACTCGGCAAATCAGCAATACCAGTACATGTGCTTGGGATAAATACGGATTTTATATGCTCAGAAAATATGTTACCTTTTTCAGTATCGCTTCTTGCCCAAACTCCGGTAGATGTGCGCAGAGGTGGCTTAAACTCAACGGGTGTTTTAAGCTTTCTAGCAGCGCTCCACAAAGAGTAATTAAATGTTGGTGTGACCTTCTAGATAATTGTTAAGAGATGCAGTTTTTTCAGACGCAAGCAACTCTTAGAATCGTTTACTGCACTATTTAAATCTGATTTTACGTAAGGGCGATCTGGGCTGCTGCCGTTCCCTTCTAGCTCTTCTTCTTTCACATACGAGACGTTCAATCCCTGTAGAATAAATTCTATTAAACCCAGTCTGCGGATGGAAGCTGGTGGCATGTTCAGCAATCTGTTTAATATTTTCGTTAAGATTGGCAATGTTAGATTACCGGGTGTTCTTAGCTTAATGCTTTCCTATTTTAAAGTTTTATATCTTAAACTTAAACAAAAAAAAAAAAATAATAATAAAAAAAAAATCGCAATACAAAATTCCAATCCAGTCAAAAGTTATATATTTTTGACCGCCATCTCGCGAAACGGTCCACTGTGCGTCGGTGTTTTCATAAAGTGTCAGAAGCATTGGAATATCTATGTTTTGGGAGAATTTTTACCTCAAGTATATCTTCATGAGGTTTTTTGAATATCTTCGGATGTTCTAAGCTTAATGTTTTCCGTACAATGACTGCTGAGATATTTTTTGAATCCGATCCAATTAACACCACTGATCATCTTCACATATGAGTAAGGTAAGTCACTTTTTAATGGGCTACAAATTGTAACGATCGTGGGAGAGTGATCGGAGGAGATATCAGGGGAAGCTTCAACATGAATTAAATTCCTATAAATATTTTTCATGACGCCAAAATCTATAACGTAACATCTATAACGTCAGTAGGCCAATCAGTGGGCTCCCCACTCGAAATGATGTCCAAACTAGCGCGGTCGACTCGGGTTTTCAACCGGTTTTAAAACCCGTTTGTTTCAAAATACGGTTGTCGGTTTTTTCAAAATGTTGGTTTTTCGAATTTCGAATAGTCCGGTTTTTTTACAATTTAAAAACCGGCTGAATCGAATACTTTTCGATTAGTACATGTTGCAATAAAATTAGTTTTTACTATGTTAAAACTTTTTTTATTTTTATTTTTTTTTATTATTATTATTATTACTTATCTATCATCACAGCAATTGAAAAATATTAAAAAATTTATATATATATATACAATATTTGAGATTTTACTTAATAGTATTTCAGCAAATAGAATTAGTTTAGTATTATTTAGAAAAGAGGTTTAGACCAACGTGTTCTGTTGATTTTTCTAAGAAATTTTTTTTCAGTGTAAAAGTTCTAAGCGTTTTTTGAGCATAGCAAAACTTACTGAAACATGAAATTTAAGCGAAGTTATTTTATGAGGTGGTAGCAGAGGCGAATTAAATTGGCCTTCTGGTGTGCAATGGATGTCAAAATCTATTTGCAAAAAGTGTTTTTTAGTTTTGTTGACATTTTGATTCATATTTTATTTAAAGGTTGATATCCACCTTATCCATAGATCAAAGATGTGCAAGCATCTCTTTCCCTATAACGCGTTATAGGAAAGCAAAAAAAAAAAAAACAAATTCTTACGCAGCAAACAAATACGTACACAAAAAACAATGTTGTTACTCTCGCTCTCTTTAGTTTTGGCTGCTCTTTAACAGGAATGGATAACAAGTATTTTTCAATTCTATCTATATTTTGAGTTGAAGGGCTTGTTGCTACTACTCGTATGTTTTGCATTTATAATTGTATTTATTGTATATAACACAATAAATTTATTTATTAAATTTTCTTTAAACATTTTGCGCGCGAATTTTATTACTAGCCGACGTTCGATAGTTTTTAAAAAAATTTGATAAGACACGTTGTGATCAGTTTTGGTGGTCAGATCAGTCTGTCTGTTCTTTTATTTAATTTTATTCAACAACTTAAAATGTATTACAATTGTGCTTGCTTAGCTTAAATTATATTTTTTTATTTTATTTAATTTTGTTAAAGAACTTAAAATGTATGTACATATGTATGTATTACAATTTTGCATACTTAGCTTAAATTACATTTATTGGCAAATCTTTTCATTTATGCAAGTGTGTGAAGTTTTATTATTTTAATTATTGTTAAAATTATGCTGATTAGTTACTTTGGAAATATTATGTCTTGTGCAATGCACCGGAAATATGAAATTGGGTTACTGTTTGGTTTTATTAATTTGATTTAAAAATTCCTCGAATTTATCGGGTTCATTCGATTTTATATCAATATATAGTTAGTTGTATTGTAACTCGCGTGGGTGGTGTTGTCTCAACAAGTGATAAATATAAAGTGATTCAAAAAACATTTCCACCTCTGTTAAAAGTAAACAGAGGTTTTTCTCTGCTCCACACACAAGCGCAAGTGTGTTTATGTGTTAGTGCACATCACTGCCATAGATTCATATGTATATACATACATTAGAGTGGCCGTTTTTTATTTCTTTTATTCTCACCCCCCAAATCGATTCAGTTTTCTATAAAAAAAATACAAACAAAATTCTTAGCTATAAGTTGTGTTTTAGGGGGTGCGACCGCTCCTTAAATTTGGCCTTCAAGTCCAATGTCCATATTCAATGTAATTTGTTTGCATATGACTATCTTTTTAAACAATTTTTACAAGAATATGATATATGTCAATATTTGAGCTCTTCTTGTCTACAACATTAGTCTCAAAGAAAGTTCTTTTCTAAAATTAACATTTTATGAAATAATGAAGAAAATAACCAACAAAATACCAAAAACTGTATATACCAAAATTGCATTTATATGGAAATTATATTACTAAGCGTTTACAATAAGAGTTTATGTCTATTATATTATTTCATACATATATTAAGTATAGTCATAAGAAAGTAAACAAAAAAATAATAAAAAATTACCTTGAATATATGGGCTTGAGGGCTAACCTTGAGGGCCGGACGCACCTCCTAAAACACAACTTATCGCTATGAAATTTTTTGTATTTTTTTTTCATAATACTAAACCGATTTGGGGGTGAGAATAAAACAATTCAACAAAAAAAATTATCCATACAACTAACGGCAACTCTAATATACATATATTATATATGTATATGTACTAGTCTCCTGCACAAGACATCTTATAAGAACTTTCAAGACATGAGGGATTTTTCAAATGCTTTACTACAGCGAAATCTTATAAAACAAACGTTAACAACATTGTTTGCAAGAAATTTGTTTGAGTATTGTAGGTATAAGAGTAAAGAAGAAAACACTTCGTGACGGAAGAATTTGTGATACTTGCTTCTTTCTACGCATGAGCGCGTGTACAAACGTCATGCATGTATGTGTGTATGATTTTTTATTTTTCTGCGCACATGCAAAGCCACACACATGCATTAACATTAGTTGTATGCGGTTAACAACATAATAGCTTACCATCTACATATTACACACACACTCAAACGTACAATATGAAAAATAACAAGCATAGACTAATCAACAGTACTTCTTTTGATTGTTTGTTACAAACAAGCTGTCTTGCGACATCGCTTGTTACAACTGATATACACATACACCAATACATCCATCGTGCTTCGCTTATAGTACGACAGAATTTATTATTGGTTTAGTATAATACATGCGTCGTGAATACATTTAAAAATCATGACGTTTTTACATTTCAAGACTGTTTACGCAGCTGTCTAATATGTAATATATATAAGTATATGAAGCTAATTTTTATGTTTTACCTTTAATTTTTGTATTGTTTTATAGTATTAAATAAACATATAATATATAGACAACGCTGAACCACCAGCAAATAAATTTCGTATTAAATAAACTTTTAATAAATCAATTTAAAATAAAAACTTTTGCACAACAAATTTCTTATTAAAAAAACCGGTTGACCGGGTTTTTCTGAATTGTAAAAACCGAAACCAGGTTTTTCATAATTTCAAATATTCGAACTATTCGAAAACCAGTTTGTGGATAAAGTCGAATAATCGATCACCCTAGTTCAAGCCCATTTTTGAAATTGTGTTAAACAACGCTCGACCTCTGGGTGTAATAAAACGCGAACCCCAGAGTATGTTTTGCATTATAGTCGCGAGCAGCTACAAAACAAGGTCCAAGAGATTTGTAGAAATTCTCGTACTGATCCTCAGTTATTGAAAATCTGGGAGGGGAGTAAATTGATGATATTACGAAATTTTGTAGAAAAATTTTCAATGCCAATATATGTTGCTTGTAGATGTTCTTCACAAATGTTGTCAAGAATATAATGTTTGAGTCTTTAGTTAATTAGAATTGCTTCTCCACCGCATGCTCTTCCTCTTGGGTCCTTTGAATCATATAAGGTGTAGCCATACATTTTAAAAAGGCTTCTCGAAGTGAAATGAGTCTCAGAGATGACAACGACAAACCCGATGTATCCTCGATCAAAACTTTAAAACCACCACCAATCTATCTGAGAGAACAAAATTCAAACGCCCTTATTAAAAAATTAATCTCGGTTATTGGTTGAGAATAAATTTCACATTCCCCCTCATTCCAGTTGTCGGCATCGACGTCACTTTAACACAATACCAAAAAATTGGGGCTTGTTTACTCGCTCTCGAGCATAATTTTGTACAACTGACAATCTATTTCCGTTCCTTAAGGTCTAGAAAATAAGATAAGCCTGCTACCAGGAGTCAGTTGTTTTCGACAACGGGTACACAATCCCCAATTTTTTGGTATTGTGTTTAAGTGACGTCGACGCCGACAACTGGAATAAGAGTGATTATTCCAATAAAACGTGGTAACATTAATGAAACAAAAATTCAAATTTATGAAAAAAAAGATTTCCGCAAAATGGTTATTGAATTTAAAAAATTATAACAAGTTTCTAAATAGGGTTTGCAAATAATCGCAGATTTCCATAATCGCGATTACGAATGAAAAATATGCAATTAATCGCGATTATCGGTTGATCTTGATTAATCAAGAAAATATACCAGTATAATTTTTCTAAAACCAAAATAAATTGCGTCATGAGTTTTAGTAGAACTGTATGGGTTTAGACAAAGAAATTTAATTATTTTATCTTGAGTTCTTGTTTTAATTTATTTTTTCAATTAAATTTTATTGTTATTTTGAGAAAATTGTAAAAAAATTAAAATGAAGTTTTTGTATGAGTTTCTGAGCCTATTTGCTTATTCTATTGGAATTTCCAAAAAGCTTATGTAAATTCTCAAATAATTTTTGAAAGTATGGGTGAAGTCTACTGATGATTTGTTTAAGCGCCAATGGAATGCAAACATAAAGACACGTTTATTCTAAATGTATATATTGTGTATTAAAAATTTTAATTTTTTATGAGTTGAATTTGCCCTCTATGCAAATTTGGCACAAATTATTTGCTTAAAAAAGGGAAACTAATTTTAATCGTAATCGTGCCCCTTAATCGCTGGTGGGATTAATCGATTACGATTATAATCGCTGTGCAAACCCTACTTCTACACATACCTGCTTAAGAGTACAAAAGGCATTATTATGTTAATCCCGAAGAAGTAAAAGATGCACTCATCTTGCAAGGATTTAAGGTAACAAATTTATCTAACATAATAAATAGGGAGAAGATCCCGCAGCCTCCATTTCGCGTTGAACTTGAGCCAAATGATATAAAATTGAGAAAAAATGAGACCCTTCTAATTTGTAGCTTAAAATCAAGGCGCACGGTAGTGCGCCAGGCCAAGTTCCGGCCAATGCACGCAGGATGTATATTTGCAGGAAGCCATTCGAGCTGTTTTACCCCCTCATAACTTTGTTCCCCGAGACGGTAAAATTATAAAACTTAAACCATAATTAGAATAAATTCATGTAACCTCATATGCGAAGTTTAAAAGTTTTACAATGAAAGGTTCCGGAGATATGGAGGTGCAAAAAGTGCAAATTTTAAGACATACTCAAAGACTCACTGATTCACTGACTCACTGATCACTCATCAAATTGATGGAGCACTTCCGCTATAGGTAGAGAGTTAAGATTTGGTACACGAGTATATCTAGGTGAGCAATGAACTAGAAAAATCTGAAAACCCAAAAAATTTTACCAAGAGGGCGGGGCTACCCCCATAAAAACTAAAATCTGTGCTACTGAGCTGAAATTTGCTACAGAGCTAGGTCGATGTGAGCAATACACTAAACAAAATTTTAAAACCCGAAAATTTTGGCCAGGAGGGCGGGGCTACGCCCATAAAGGCTAGAATTAAAAAGCAAATTAAAGACGCTTAATGGGAGATATTTTATTGAAATTTGGCATACATACTGCCATAATGCAAGCATAAGTTTTTTATTAAAAAAAGTGGGCGTTGACACGCCCATACAATTTAAACCTCAATTTTCATGTACTACGGCTCAGCATATTTAGATATACTATTTCCGTATGTATTATTATCCGTTTGCAACGAAACTTGACACGAATAATAAGCACTGGCCGAAAAAAATCTTGAATTTGGAAAAGTGGGCAAGGTTACGCCCATAAAAATTAAAAGTTGCGCTTATGAGCTGAAATTTGATACACAAGCAAGTGTAGATGAGTAAGCCAATGGGAAAATCTTAAAACCAAGAAGTTTTATCCGCTAAAACTCCAATTCGCACTAGAGAATCTAGATCAGAGATCACTAAGAAAAATCTAAGAAACCAGAAGTTTCAATCAGGGGTTGGGAAAAAGCACTGTAAACTCAAAATTGTGTTAAATTTTACTGAAGCTTTTAATTCCAATTGCTCTTATCCAAAGTAAAAATTTCCTGTTTTGAAAAGTGGCCGTGACTACACTCATAAATCTTAGCTTTTTCTTTCATGTACTTCGGCTTAGCAGTTTTTAGTCTATTACTCATGTATTTCTCATTAGCTTTTTCCTACGAAACTTAACATGAACCATAAGCACTAGCATTTGTTAAAGTCGGTGGGGCCAACCCATAAAAATTTTACGTAATATACTGTAGAGAGCTGAAATTTTGTAGACAAATAATCCTAATTGATTTACTCAATCGGAAAATTTAAAAATAAAGCACCAGCTACCCTATGGAAAATTTGCATGCATATTGGGCATATCTTTTTGATTTATGTACTTCGGCTAAGCAGACTTTAACATGTAAATATATTGAGAAAATAGGCTTGATCACTCCTACTAAAATTGATGCTGTATTTTATGTACATGTTTCTTTCCAGACAACTCTTAACAAATTGCGTACGCACTGGCGACCCGTTGTAATAACACAATAATTCATTTTTAAGGTGTACAATCCAACACCCATCACGCTCTAACCCATTATTTTATGCAACTATGCCATTTTTAACTGGCACTAGAGTTGTGCAGCTCATGAATGAACTAGTTCAATTGAACGATTCACCTCACTGAGCGCTGTGAGCCGGTCAATCCACTGAGCGCTTTCAGCTCAGTTCTGAGTGGTTTCTTGATTTGTATCGAACTCTTTCAGTAGCTCGTTTTAGACACAAACCTATAATCAAACCCATTTAAATTACATGTAGACTTCTATCAAACTCTTTCAGCAGCTCGTTTTAGACACAAACCTACGTATTTTAGGTGTGTTTAATAATAGGTTTGTGTCTAAAACGACCTAATGGAAGAGTTCGATACAAGTCTTGTGGTTTTTTTTTAGCAATTTTCTCTTGTCGCACAAGTACATAAAAAGAATTTTTATATGTATTGTGATAATATTAAAATATCTGAAACCTTAAATAATTTTAATTTTGATTGTGCATACATATGTACATAACATAACATAACAAATTCTACTCATTAAACTATGTACTCGTATTTTAGTTTTATTTATTTTTTATACATACTTCATCTGCCTTGTTTTGTAATGTATGACCACACACACACACACTCTGTATAAATCGGTCACTTTTTATGCTTCTGTTTTCGCTCTTTCTTTATGCTTGATAAAATGTTTCACTACAAATGAACTGAGCTACTGAGCCAACTGAATGAAATACTTCAGTAAAGTGAGCTGAGCTGAAAAGAGCGGTCACTCAAAAGAGCTGATAAGCACAACTCTAACTGGCACAGTGATCATGAATAGAAATAAAACATCCTAGAAATTTTATGTAAGTTTAAAAAGTGCTATCATAGAAAATTTTTCAAAAAGTAGTCAGATCCTCACAAAAACATCAATGTGAAAAAAGGCCAAGTTCCTACCAAAAATTTCGGCCATCAAAAGCAGTGAGATATAAATTTTGACCAAGTTCTTGTTTGGCACAACACCTTTCACTGATATATGCTATGCGTTATGTACATTTGTAATCGTAAGGGGTGATATAATTTTTAGATAATCTGTTAACTTGGCAGGGATAGGGATTTTAATAGGCCTCTCTAGATCTCTCCTCCGATCACTTTCCCACAATAGTTAAAACTTTCAACCCACTAAGGAGTGATTTAACTAACTCATATGTGAAAATGATTAATGGGGCCAACTGGCTGGGATTCAAAAAATATCCCAGTAGTCACTGTGGAGAAAACATTCAGCTAAGATTATCTGATGATATTGAATTTAGCATTGCAAATCTTAACGAAAATATTAAACAGGCTGCTGAACATGCCACTACCTCTTATCCGCAGGCTGGCCTTAATAGAATTTATTCTACGGAAATTGAACGTCTTGTATGTGAAAAAAGAAGTGCTAGATGAGGATGGCAATAATACAGATCACTCGTAAATAAAATCAGACTTAAAGAGTGTACTTAACGACTCAAAGGGCTACTATCGTCCGAAAAAAGTGCATTAATGGAAAAATATTTAGAAGGTCTCGATGTCACGTCAGCATCTACTCTCTATGGCGCGCTACTAGAAATCTTAAAAGACTCGTTGATCTTAAATCAAATTCCAAAGGCGGGCAAAGATCTTACCAAAGTTGAGTCATATAGACCTATAACCTAACTATCAACAGTCTCAAAGATTTTCGAGAAGTTGCCCATGACTAAATATTCAAAAATTTTAGCTGATAATGGGTGCATGCCGGACCATAAATTTGGTTTTAGCAATCAGCATGGCACCATTGAACAAGCGCATAGATTGGTCCAAGTTGTAAGAAGAACATTTGAAGAAAAGAAGTATTGATGTTTCTCAGGAATTTAATAAAGTATAGCACGAAGGCTAATTTTTAAAATTGTAGACATATCTCAGTCTTGCACTATCACTTGATGTGTAAAGTCATTCTTTTTGTGTTACATTTGAACTGCGGTCAAAAGTGAACGGTATTTTCTTTCTCCTACTTTTTCTTTGATTCTTGCTTCTGTTATTTTTGGTCGCAATAAAAACAACATTAAGCGTAAAAACGTCGAAGATATTGTTGTTGCCTCACATGGGCACAGCATGAATCTTACAATTTTTATAAACCACTACAAACCGTTGATGATGAAGATGATAACGATGAAATTGTTATCGATAAATCCCCTAAGGTTACCATGCCACCAATTACAATATTAAAGTGTCAAATAGAACAAGTGGATTATTCTATTCGTAAGATTACCCCCCAAAAAATTAAAGACCTTACAAGACGGTTCTACTAGGACTGGAGAAATGTGACCCATCTGTCGTAAAGGCACGCATCCTACAATTAGGTCTCAAGTGCACTGATGTGAAAATTGTTACTAGAGGTACGGACAACTCCAGGGAACACATCATCTATATTGTATATTTTGAAAAGAAATTGATCACACTGAGAGAGTTGAGGCAGAGTTACTCAGTTATCAACTATATAAAGGTACTATGGGAATATCAAAAGCCCAATAAGTCAAAGCTCACGCAATGTTACAATTGTCAGATGTATGGCCACGGTGCCAGTAGTTGCAAGGTCAAATAGTTTTGTGCTCATTGTGCAGGAAATCACAAAATCGAAGAATGTAAAGCTACTACAATTAAATGTGCAAATTGCATGGGCGCCCACAAGGCTATGTCTCCAGAGTGTCCCAGTAGGGAGATGTACAAACAAATTCGTCAAAGAGCTCAACATAAAAGTCCTAGGCAAATATCGATCGAGTTTAGCAGGAAAAACTACAACAACAATTTTCCGAACAAGTTAAATCAAATAGTAAACCGCCCTAGCACATCAAGTGCAAATAACAACCAATCACTCACTCCACCTTTTGATAATGTTAACAGAAATAATAATCTGTTTTCTTTTGAAGAATTAAAAAATCATACCTTCGAGTTAATTAATAACCTTAAAAACTGCAAGTCACGTAAGGAACAGTTGCAAGTTGTCACAAACCTTGCTTGCAAATTTTTATATCAATGAACACCAATATCAAGTTATTTTCCAGGAGGCTCAAGTAGACGTAGCAACACAATAATAAATAATTTTACTTCTGATCTTCAGAAATTAGTTGAAAATCAAGACAAATATATTTTAGGAGGTGACTTCAACTGTAGGCACAAGTACTGGGGATGCCTCAGAAGTAATTCATGGGGAAATATTTTATACAACAAGCTCCAACTTAATCAGACACAATTATTTTTTCCTCCTGAATACACGTATATTCCTTCAGATCCAAACAAGCAACAATCAACATTAGATTTCTTTCTAACCAACATTTCAGCTAATATGTCAATAGTAAATGTGATCAATGACCTGGGATCAGACCATCTACCTATTGTAAGTAATATAAATCTTCGCTATACAGAATCAGACAACTTATTCTACGCATACTACATAGCTAACTGGAGACGCTTTCGTAAATCAATAAATCGTACCCTACCGCCAACAGAAAACCACAATGATATAACTAACGTCAGCCAAATCGACAATCTGATCATTGATCAACAATGTGATCAAAATAGCTATCGAGGCATTTGTTCTAGGGTTTCTAATTTCCCGGACTTTTTCAATTCCCGGGAATCGGGAAACAAAATGTTCTATTCCCTGGAATTCCCAGGAATTTCAAAAACATGTGAATTTAATTAAATGTCTCCAATAAAAAATAATAAAAACACACAACATTTAAATTAAAACCAAAACAACTTTATTCGTTCATTTCAAGAACAACAATATTTCAAAAACAAAACAAAAACAAATAAATTCATATGCTTTAAGTTATAGCATGGATAGAAATTTCATCTACATCTGCCAATCTAGATACTAAAGAGCTGCATGAATGTTTTGATTTTCTGTCTATTGAGAATGAAGCGAAAACAGAACTCTAATTGAGAATACATTTAACGAACGAAACGAATATTTACTCCATTCGCTGGGAGACAAGCAATCGAAACGAAACGAAACACACATGGAAACATGAGAGAATGGAGACATTAGAGTAATGCAACATGAGAGATCGAATTAAATATAACATCACTCTAGTTGTCGTTTGTTTCGTTCAAAAAAAAAAGCGAAACAAACGAAACATGCATGTCTTTGCGAGAATAACAAACGAAACACACATTTACTCTCATCTTTCTAAATTATTATGGAAACATTCGAATGTTTTGGTTTGAAAAGGAAACAAAGGAAACATTCACGCATTTATTTTGTTTTTCTCTGAATCAGTTGCTTGTGCACAGTGTGACCAGATTGTAAAATAATATGAAGCTAAATCAGGTTTGAAATAGAGCTAAAGAAGGAATTTTAAAGCCAAAAAATAAAGCTAAATTTTTTTTATAGCTTTGCAATAGCAACTTTTCATTATTTCAGGGTAGGAAGAGTGCTCGAATTGATTTCTTTCGCAAACGAATTTAATTCGAACGAATTTTATTTTCAATATTTTAAAGAATTATTCTTTTTAATTCGAAAATTTTATAAATAAAAAAAATCAAAGAATGCAAAATAAAACTCCTCTCGAAAATTTAAAAATAAAATTCGCAAATTAAAAGAAATTAGAATTCGCGATTAAATTAAAAATACAAATAGTCCAAAGTAAAGACTAAATTTTTTTAAGGAGATTTTATTGTTAACGACTATAGCTAGAAAACTGAAATCGGATGTGTAGGTTCCTCTTTCGATGCTAGATCCACTAAGAAGGAATTTTTCGTAATTCGAACGCGAAAAGGGGTAAAAAGGGGAAAAAAAGTTTAACATCGGTATCATCATATCTCAGAAACTACGGTGGATAGCCTAAAAATCCTAAAGCATACGAATGCTTATAAAAAATAACCGACACGTGCTAGTACTTTTTCAATATGTGTACTTTTAGGCGTTGAAAGGGGATAAAAACTGAATTTTGGTACCTTTTTTGCATACGAAATATCTTCTAAATTAGTGGATGTAGCAGAAAGCTTTTTGGGCGTTCTTTTCTTCTGTACAGAATATCGAATAAGTTTTGACACTTTCTGAACATTTGCGACTATAAGGGGTAAAATTTTACCCGTTTACGGTACTTTTATGTTAATTATAATGTACAAATATACATACATGTAAAAATACTTTGCTTTTGTTTCAAACCGCTCAGTAGAAGCTGAGGTAAAAATATTAATGTTTTTTCGAAGAGTCCAAAAAAGGTACTAAAAAGGGTAAATGCGGGAAACGTTCTTAACAAATTTACAATTCGTGTAATTCATATTATTGAAACATTTTAAATCTGAGTTCATTATCATATAGTGTGTTGCTAATCATTGGCATTAAAGGCTTAAAAAGTCCTCTTTTGAAAAAGGTACATTTAGGGAAAAGTATTTTTTTCAAAAATGTACTTTTTAAATAAAGTACTTTCTGAAAAAGGTACTTTTTAGAAAAATGTACTTTTTGAAGAGAATACTTTCTTAAGAAGGTACTTTTTAGAAAAAGGTACTTCTTTGGAAAATCCCTTTTTATCAAAAAGTACTTCTAGGAAAAAGTGCTTTTTAGAAAATACTACTTTTTAAAGAAAATGCTTTCTGGAGAAGGTACTTTTTTGAAAAAAGTACTTTTTGAAGAAAGTACTTTTTAGAAAAAGATACTTTTGAAGAAAGTACTGTCTGGTGAAGGTACTTTTTAAAAAATAGTACTTTTTAAAGAAAGTACTTTCTGGTGAAGGTACTTTTTAGAAAATAGTACTTTTTGTAGAAAGTACTTTCTGGAGAAGGTACTCTTTAAAAAATTGTAATTTCTGGAAAAAACGCTATTTAAAAAGGTACTTTTTAGAAAAAAGCTCTTTTCAGAAAAAGGTACTTCTTAGAAAAAGGTACTTTTGGGGAAAAGCACTTTTTAAAACAAGGTACTTCTTGGGAAAAGTGCTTTTAAGTAAAAGATACTTTTTAAATAAAGTACTTTCTACAAAAGGTACTTTTTAGAAAAAAGTACTTTTTGGAGAAAGTACTTTCTAGAAAAGTTACTTTAAAAAAATTACTTTTTTAAGAAATCTCTTTAACAAAAAAGTTACATCTAGAAAATAGTACTTTTTGAAGAAAGTACTTTCTGGAAAAGGTACTTGTTGAAGAAAGCACTTTCCGGAGAAGGTACTTTTTTACATATGAGGTACATATTTTTACCTCAGTTTCTACTGAGCGGTTGGAAGCAAAAGCAAAGTATTTTTACATGTATGTATATTTGTACATTATAATTAACATAAAAGTACCGTAAACGGGTAAAATTTTACCCCTTATAGTCGCAAATGTTCAGAAAGTGTCAAAACTTATTCGATATTCTGTACAGAAGAAAAGAACGCCCAAAAAGCTTTCTGCTACATCCACTAATTTAGAAGATATTTCGTATGCAAAAAAGGTACCAAAATTCAGTTTTTATCCCCTTTCAACGCCTGAAAGTACACATATTGAAAAAGTACTAGCACGTGTCGGTTAATTTTTATAAGCATTCGTATGCTTTAGAATTTTTAGGCTATCCACCGTAGTTTCTGAGATATGATAATACCGATGTTAAACTTTTTTCCCCCTTTTTACCCCTTTTCGCGTTCGAATTACGAAAAATTCCTTCTTAGTGGATGTATGCGTCGAAAGAGGAACCTACACACCCGATTTCAGTTTTCTAGCTATAGTCGTTAACAATAAAATCTCCTTAAAAAAATTTAGTCTTTACTTTGGACTATTTGTATTTTTAAATTTTCGAGAGGAATTTTATTTTGCATTCTTTGATTTTTTTATTTATAAAATTTGCGAATTAAAAAGAATAATTCTTTACAATATTGAAAATAAATTTCGTTGGAATTAAATTCGTTTGCGAAAGAAATCAATTCGAGCACTCTTCCTACCCTGAAATAATGAAAAGTTGCTATTGCAAAGCTATAAAAAAATTTAGCTTTATTTTTTGGCCTTAAAATTCCTTATTTAACTCTATTTCAAACCTGATTTAGCTTCATATTATTTTACAATCTGGTCACACTGCGCACAAGCAACTGATTCAGAGAAAAACAAAATAAATGCGTGAATGTTTCCTTTGTTTCCTTTTCAAACCAAAACATTCGAATGTTTCCATAATAATTTAGAAAGATGAGAGTAAATGTGTGTTTCATTTGTTTCGCTTTTTTTGAACGAAACAAACGACAACTAGAGTGATGTTATATTCAATTCGATCTCTCATGTTTCATTACTCTAATGTCTCCATTCTCTCAAGTTTGCTCTAACAGCAACACACATTTTTTCAGTTCCATTGCTCGTTTCACTTTTACAAATGAGAATACGAAGACTGTTTGAAAATTTGAGAATGTGTTGAACAGCGTTTCAATCACATTCGTGCAGATCATTACTAGATACTCTGAAAAAACTTTCGATCGATATGCAAATTGCAATTATTCATTCCTGCGGTATACCTTTTCCATAAAATTGATTCAACATCCTTGTTTTTATAAATTCTGACGTGGTCAAGGCGAATTCATAACAGGTGACCTTAACAGTCCCGATGATTATCAGGTGTTCGAAGACTGCTTAGACCCCAACTGTCAAAATGTCTTCTTTTATCTGATGTTTGTTTACATTTTAAGTGAAAAAAATTATATCGTTCTTTATGTTTAAAAAATATATTTTAAAGTAAAAAGGATTATAATGTATGAATATTTATCACAATGGAACCCAATTTGGTCTCCGAGTGGTGGTGCAGTATAGCACCACCCTTCTTAACCTATGCATTCTAAATTAACTCTTGCAAAATGATTAACTCCATTAGTTTATTGATGATGATTTTTAAAAAATTGTATCGAATATAAAATATTTCTACCACATGTGTCAGAATCTTGTATGGATTTTCGCACAATATAGAAATAAGATTTTATGAAACGTTCTGCATTCCTTGAGGCAAAGAATTAATACTATTCGACGCATTTGCACGTCGTTGTGGTTGCTGATGTCCATATGGTTCCATTGTGTCATCTTTTAGTAGACTAGGCATGTTTATGAAAATTGGATATTTATATAGGCCAATTCAATGGCTCCCAAATTCTCAACCATGACATTAGTGGCTGGTAAACGACGACGCAATAACGTTGTCACCTGGTCAACAATTTTTCCGTGCAATTTTGGGAAACCTTAAATAGATATAAACATACATACATATGTATGTATACATATATTATTAATATAAGTTTATACATAGAAATAAATATTCAAGCATACCTTAACATTTCCTGTTGCACTTCATTGCCACATGCGCTGCATATCCTCATGTATCAACTCAACACAACGCAAGTTCTTAAATGTGGGGGTAAGACAACTCTTCCGGGCTCAGCTAGTACTAGCTGACTTCTTATATATGTATGTATGTATAAATAAGACGCACGTTTATTTGTTGTACACTTAAGTATTTCATTGTCCGTTTTTGTGAATAATTTCATGCATTTAAGGATAATATTTTGTTTACGGCCATGATGGCCAGTAAAACACATTTTCCGCCATTGATTTCGCGTTAAACAAACCATCGGAGAGGCTGCAATAAGGCAGCAAGTAAGGTTTCTTTACGTTGTCCCAAAATATCAGGATCATTTAACTAGAACCGTCTTTCATAATTTTAATTACATTTATTTTACAAATATTATTTTCTGTGTTGTTGATAGTAGATGCACATGGATAGTAAAATGTGTTTTTATAAATATGTATGTATTGGTATTTTAGTCAACTGTTTTTGACAGATGGGGTTTTTGAAGCCAGACGAATTGCATGTTGTTTTTAGTATTGTTGTATTGTTGTATTGTTGTAGCGATAAGATCACCTGTTATGAATTCGCCTTGGACGTGGTTAGTGTCGGCTGTTGTGTTAAAAAAGCATTTTAAAACATACATACATACTAGTCTCCTGCATAAGACATCTTATAAGAACTTTCAAGAAATGAGGGATTTTTCAAATGTTCTACTACAGCGAAATCTTATAAAACAAACGCTAACAATACTGTTTGCAAGAAATTTTTTTGAGTATTGTAGGTGTAAGAGTAAAGAAGAAAACACTTCGTGACGGAAGAATTTGTGATACTTGCTTCTTTCTACCAATGAGCGCGTGTACAAACGTCATGCATGTATGTGTGTATGATTTTTTATTTTTCTGCGCACATGCAAAGACACACACATGCATTATCATTAGGGCTAATAAATCAGTTAAAGTTTAAACGGTGGTTTAGTTGAACTAAACTTTAATTCATATGTGGTTTAAACTCAACAGGAGTAAATCAGTGAACCATACCTCATGTGTAGTTTAAAAACTAATACTGTGGCAGCACTGGAACAAATGACAAAAAACAGCTGTTTTGCAGCAGGCTATCAGTTCTTTGTACAATCAAAAAGGCAAAAACTTTAATAACATTTAATTAAAAGCATTAAAATTTTACTGAGAAAGAAATTATATATATTCTTTGCAAAGTAGAATAGAACAATAGAGTGTAAGAGAACAAATCGAATCGAATCTGAAGAAAAAGTAGAAGCTTGGAAAAAAGTTGAATGCTTTTTAAATGCAAAACATATGGCCTGTAAGTAATAAAATCATATGGCCTGTATTGGTAGTTTAAACGCCCAATTTTATGCGTTTATAGATGGTTTAAATACTGCATTGATTTATATGTTTGCTGGTTTAAACACATTTTAAACCAAAAACAGAGATTAACTTGAACTGATTTATTAGCCCTTAGTTGTATGCGGTTAATCACATAATAGCTTACCATCTACATATTACACACACACACTCAAATGTACAATATGAAAAATAACAAGCGTACACTAATCAACCGTACTTCTTTTGAGTGTTTGTTACAAACAAGCTGTCTTGCGACATCGCTTGTTACAACTGATATACACATACACCAATACATCCATCGTGCTCCGCTTATAATGGGTGTTTTTTTATTGAGGTATAGAACTTTAAGTTGGCATCACTTTTTTAACTGGCGGCCATCGGAGAAACAGCGTTACGTGATATATGGACAGCCCCTAATATAGGTATATGATACCCCTATATAGTATAGGTATATATACCTGTGATATAAAATATTGTTCCAATTTAGAAATTACTTCTGCGAAAGTCTTGCCTAGAACGTTTTCTGAACCGAATAATTTGCCTGATAATTCAAAACGATCTGAGCCCATCCAGATATAAAATGCGACTTCATTTGATCGTCATCTTGAACATCACATGCTTTGAAATGTTCCTTAAGTTGGTTAGCATAAGTACCAAAGTTATCGGAACTGATTTCAAATTTTGGAAATGGAGTATTTTTTTTTTGAGTGGCACAGAAAGCCATACCCCCAAAAAATATGCATTTTGTGCAAGACTTTAAATTTTTTATCAACAAAATTCATAACGTATCACTTCTTGTAAATAACAAAAATTAAAAATTTTAAAACACCCCCGAATATTTCTAGAAAAGATGAGATATCTTCTAAACGCCTGGACCGATTTTATTAAAACATAGATAAGAACCTTCTCGTTCAATTCACCTTTCAAACAGAAAATAATAAATCAAAATCGGTACAGCCGTTTAGTCTGTACGTGTACTTGTACAGAGACACAGATACATACTACAAACTTATAACACCCCCCCTCTTTATTTGGTCGGGGGTTAAAAATAAAACTATTTTAAAACAAATAATTTTTGAAAAAAGAAAATATTGAACTATAGTGAATTTTTAATCAGAAATAATTTTTAGTCAGGCTTAAGTTCAGTAATTTCAATTCTTTTATTGAATGAAATATTTTTATTAATTAATGTTAGTTTCTAAAGAAGAGAAGAAAAATTAAATTAGACTTTTAAGCTGGGGGAAATACCGATATTTTTCTGTGCAGCAATGCACTTCATCAGCACCCTAGTCTATCTACTTTTGTAGAGATTGTTATTAACATCAGCTATTTAACGTAAATTCTAATGAAACGGAATGTGAGAAATGATTGTTGTGTACAATTATTGATTTACCTTTGGTATATACATATGTAAGTATCACTATTTATTTCCCCTGTTTTTCCATATTTTCATTTTTCTATTTAGGTTAGCACGAAGTTATATTACTCTACCCGCGTATGTTTAACTATTCTTGCTTATCTTTTACGATCATCACATTATTATTATTATTTTTACTTATTCGATGTACCGTCGGTACATACATGTAAGTATTATAGTAGTGGATATTATGTTACTGTTACATATTATGTTAACGAAATTTGATTTTAATGAAATGGAATATGAGAAATGATTATTGTGTATACAATTATTGATTTACCATTGGTAAATACATTTATAAGTATCACTATTCATTTGTTTTTCCATTTTCTTAAATTTTCTATTTGGTTAGCACGAAGTTATATCACTCTACCTAAGTATGTTGAACTATTCTTGCTTATCTTTTACGATTATCACATTAACTACTAATACTTATTCGATGTACCGTCGGTACATACATGTAAGTATTATTGTAGTGGCCTTATGTTACTTTGTTTTTGCTTTCTACAGTTGATTTGGCTTTCCAGCATTTGTGAAGCTGTGATTGGCAAGTGAATCAATTAAAATCTAAAAATTTCTCACTTAATTCATCATGGGCACGTGACAAAAATATGTTCACTTGGTAATCACTTCACTTGTCAATCACAGTTTCACAAATGCTGGAAAGCCAAATCAACTGTAGAAAGCAAAAACAAAGTAACATAAGGCCACTACTATAATACTTACATGTATGTACCGACGGTACATCGAATAAGTAAAAATAATTAAATGTGATGATCGTAAAAGATAAGCAAGAATAGTTAAACATACGTGGGTAGAGTAATAAAAATATTTCATTCAATAAAAAAATTGAAATTACGGAACTTAAGCCTAACTAAAAATTATTTCTGATTAAAAAGAAAATATTTATGAAAAAGTTAACAAAATTCAGTATTTAATGCACAGAAAAGTATACGTACTGCATCGTTTATTGTTCTAGTTCACAAAAAATATTTATATTTTAATATTTTTTTGCAACTTCTTTGCTCTCTAATACGACGTTTAATTGATTTTTCATAAAATATACCAGTTTTCCGATCGTTTCCGAAGAAATTGTGTATCTCGTTGTTTTTCTCAGAACACTTGAAAGTGTTTGGTTAAACGAGTTTTGAAAATCAATTTGATTTTATTATCAAGGCCGCAAACCTTGTTATTTAAGTGCCCAGGAGACGTACAAAAAACCCATCAATCACATAGTTGTGTGCGTGCAGTCGTTTCTTATCGGCTACACGTACACGTTGTCGGCACAGATTGATGAGAATCAAAAAATTTGATATTTTTATTTGACGGCTGATTATTTGTACGTCTCCAAATATGATTGACGAAAAAACGTCATTTGCTTTGTCTTATTTGTTCTGTGACGACATGGAGAAGTGCGCGGAAGAAAAAAATTAATTAGCACTTTATGAAAATGTACCATTGATCTTTGTAAAAAACCAAACAATCAAAAGACTAGAAACAGTTTTATGATTATTATAAATATTATATTCTCTAATTTTTTTAATCTTAATGGATAGTGTGAATAAAAAAATTACTTAAAAATTGTTTTTAAAAACCCAAATACATATGTATTTATGTATGTAAATTTTCTGTTGAAAACAAATTTTTAACTAAAAAGCAAATAAATACATACGATTATGTACATATTTTTTTATTCACACTACCCAATGTCTTGTTTTTATATTAAAAATCGTTTGTTTCGAAATTTTTTTAAGGAAAATATGTTTTTTTTTTTAGAATGGTTTGAAGAACTAGAATTATTATTATTATAAACAATAATAATAATAATAATAATAATAAATGAAAAACTAGAGTGGAAGATAGAAAAATTATTATTTGGCTCTGTATATTTGTTTATTGTGCTTTTTTATACAAAGATTTCATAAAGTTTTTTAGATTAGTAAATTTTTCACTCATTTACTTATAAACAGCGTATAAAAACAACTGATGTGGTTTGTGCAATTGCTTAAAATATTTAATATTCTATATTAGGCCATCTTTTGTCAGAATATTGCGGCTTGTTTTTGAAGTTTAAGCCAGCAACGCAGTGTTGCACTAACAAATTTTTTCATGTTTTGGAGGAAAACAACTTATTTGAGGTGCTTCGCAGATGTGAAAAATGTATGGGAAAACATGTAGCAAAACATTGGTTTTTGAGCAAAACAAGTTTTCTGCTCCAAAACAGGTATATGGAAACGTACTAAAGACGACTGCGGAAGAGAATGTAGTTGTTTTGACACATTGTACAAAAGCAATTCCTTTAAACTGACCGCTGTGTGATTTGATTCGTTATCTTGTTGGGAGTACCAGCTTCCAGGTAGACCCATTTTGGCTGTCACACCTTCAATTTATCCTTTAATAGTTTCAAATGCATAAACCTATCCATTGTTGTATCAATAAGAACTAAATTTCTAGTCCAAGCCGCCGAAATAAACCAAAAACCATAATAGAGCCTCGTCAGTGTTTTATTGTGGGGATCAGGGGGCTACTGCGTATTTCGATTCGTAAGACATAACTTACGAATTCGAACGAATTGCACTGTGCATTACGAGTTTCGTACTACTTGTTTCGAATTTATGAACGTTTTTTGTGGTCTGATTACTCCTTGTCGAAACGGTTGGTGCATTAATTGTGACAAAATATACTTTGATATAAACTATATATATACTAAGATATTTCTTCCAGAAATATAAATGTTTTAATATTTGTGATTTTGAAATTTTCAAGGAATACTAAAAAAAATTACATACACAAATAAAAAGCAATATGTCTCTGCATCCAGGCCTCGCAAAAGGGCATCTAAATGTTCCAGATGCTAAAAACAAATTAATTTTTTACACAAAATACATATCCGGCCTCATTTATTAAGTATTAAACACATTCAGCAAAGCAAGCTACCGACTACCAAATGCCAAGGATAGAACGCACATCTTTATATAAGAATGATTCTTTTGAAGACAGCAAGGCAACACGGCGACAGGTTGTTGTCTATGCTGATTTTGTCGTTGTAGTCCAATTTAACTAATTTCTATTTCTTTGGCTACAATGAGAAAATTCAGTGTTGCCAGTATAATACAAAATGTTGAATGAATGATTTTGTGCAATTATTTCATATTATTTAACAGAAACAATATCCAAAAATTGATGTAAAGAATAAATAGATTAATTTTTGTATTTTTAAGTGAAATAAGTACATTTTAAAAGAGTAATTCATTTTTATAAATGCAAAATATATAAAAGTGGCAATACTGAACTATGTATTTGTACTTGAATATCAGCTGCAGATGGTGCTGCTGCCGTCTCCAAAATAATTAAATAGCCGGCTACGAGGCGACATATGATGCTAGCGGCATTTGAAGTCGTGTGTTCGTGTAGCCTGCTGTGGTGAATGTATTTAATGCATAAAACTTATTAAGGCTCTATAAAGGCTTAAGAAAATTTTTTATGAAAATTTCTCTTAAAACCCATTTATAAAGCATTCGTAATTTTTATAAATAAGACTAATAATATTAAATTTTTTCCAAGGCAAAGATTGTTTTGTTATGTGATATTTTTTTCCATTTTCTGATTTTAGCAGCAATGCTACCAACTTTTCATGTAATATCCCATTTGTTTCTAAATACAACTCTGTAATCGTTTCGAACGAGTTACGCAGTACTGTTTAAGCCCCGTTCAGACTATTATACAAGTATTAATACTGTCATCACATTTTACGATACAGAAATCTAAATACATTCGTTGCGACTGTCAAAAAAATCTAACGTAAAATCACATACTGTGTTCAGACCATCACACTTCAAATCAAATGTGTAATACAAGTAGAAAACAAAACAGCTGTTCAATGAAAATGTCTGTGCTATTGAAAAAATTCAGCAGTTAAAAATATTCTATGTAAATAAAAGAAAAAAATTTAAGAAAAGATATTACAAAAACGTTAAAAAATTACGTCAACGAAATATACTTCCATACGATTCACTTATTCAAAATTTTGAGCCGATATACATATGACAAAACATTACATCAATGACGACACGCTATCGGCGGCGAAACAGCCGACTTGGAAGTTTGGGTTGTGTGAAAATGCAACCCTGATCTAATGAAAAGTATTATCGTTTAGAAAATTTTCTAAAAAGGAAAAAGTCTTATGGGATGTCAAAATTTGTATCGTATTATTTGCCACTTTGAGGACATTTTGCGTTCAGACTATCACACTTGCACGTATTATTTGAATTTTTGACAAGTATAAATACAAAGTATAATATTCTGCACGCGGCTTTAGCATTCGATTCGGAAATTTGTTTCGAAAAATTTTACTTTTCGAATCGAAATACGCGGTAACCCCCCAGGTTTTTATGTTCCAGCTCTTCATTCTTTTTGAACCAATTTTTTAGTTTTAAATTTTATAAGAATAAGTTAAATTCATTCTCTGTGCTAAACACAATATTTTTTAAAAAGTTTCATCTTTATTTAAATGATTTTAAGCAAGTTCCATATGGACTTATTAATATCGCTTGTGAATGTTTTTTTCCGAGGCACTCGGCTATGATAACCTCCACTTCCCAATACACTGCGTAGTGTTTCTGGATGAAGAGTGACAATCAAAATTTTTTCTATGTCTTTTTGCTATATCAACAGCAGTTTTTCCTGGACTTTTTGTCAATTTCTTTCAATATGTGTCGTTTTATACGTTGAGCAATTTTTGGCGGACGGCCACTTCTTGGCCTACTATTAACACTGTTGTTCTTTTTATTACTTCTTATAACGGTTTATGTATTAGACTTTTATTACCCAACAATTTCAGAGATTTTTCGAAACGATTTTACATTCTTTTGATGCTGATTTCTAATATCTAATCTTGTATCTTTAACTTTTGGACACATTATTATTAAAAATTAAGGACGACTGATTATAAACCTCTTCAGTTATTAACTGAGAGACATGAAGCATTACAACGTGGTGGCAAAACATGTGTAAGTTCTTTTCTTGGAAAAGTATCGTTGACCAACAGTGGGAGTATGCATACTTTTCTGTGCAGTAAAATTGATTTTCTTTAAATTATTAATAAATATATTTTTTTCCAAAAATTTTTGTTCTTGAAAAAAGTTTTATTTTTACAAGCAATGATATAATGTAGTTTTTGTTGATAAAAAATTTAAAGTTTTGCTTAAAATATTTTTTGGGGAGGTATGTAGAGTGTTCTGTGCCACTGTACATACGTTAACGTTTTGCATAAAACGTGCAAAAAATCATTGTTGCGTTTCAATTAGCTGTTGGGCTCAAGCATGTTGTTCTTTAAATAAGTTTGCTAATTGTTGCTCCATGTTGATATTCTGTAAATTTATTTAAAAAAAATTTTCTTCGTCGCCAATTATTATGTTTCTATATCATTAAAAATTTATTAGAACTAACAGAAAATGCATAAAATAATTTGACAAATAAGAAAACAATTCGAAGATATTATGATTAATAAAAGATTGTTTCTAACAAGTAAAATAATGCAAAGTAAATACATATCAACTACGATTTTATATATATGTATATATGTAAGTAGATGGGTATGAATGTACTGTTAATGCTTCTTTTTTTAATAGGAGACAACGAAGAATACGAAAATGCCAATGTCCACGAACAGGAATTTATGGAGGCTTTGCAAATTGATGATGAAGATGCGAAAGCATTTGAGCGCTTTCAAAATCCGGATGGCCGCAAGCGGACAATAAAATTAGCAGAAATCATTATGAATAAAATACATGAAAAACAGGCAGACATACAAAGCAAAATTTCCGATGAAGGTTCCTTAAAAATTGAAGAACTTGATCCGCGTGTAAAAGAGATGTACGAAGGTGTACGTGAAGTTATGAAGCGTTATCGTAGTGGAAAAGTTCCAAAAGCATTTAAAATTATACCTAAACTACGAAATTGGGAGCAAATCTTATTCATAACAGAACCACATAATTGGAGTGCCGCTTCCATGTTTCAGGGGACCAGGTACTGAAAACTATTTAATACATTAAGTTGTTTTTCTAAATATTACATTTTATTTTAAAGAATTTTCTCCTCTGTATTGTCACAAGCAATGGCGCAGCGTTTTTATAATCTAGTTTTATTACCTCGTATTCGCGACGATTTAGCCGAATACAAAAAACTTAACATGCACTTGTACAATGCATTAAAAAGGGCTCTCTTCAAACCGGCCGCTTTTATGAAAGGTATTATTTTACCTTTGTTAGAAGCTGGCGATTGCACCTTACGTGAAGCCATTATTTTTGGCAGTGTGATTGCTCGAAATTCTATTCCGGTACTGCATTCTTCAGCTTGTCTGTTGAAAATATGCGAGATGGGCTATACAGGAGCGAATTCGGTTTTTATACGATATTTCCTGGATAAGCGTTATGCTTTACCGTACCGCGTAGTTGATGCAGCTGTCTTTCATTTTTTAAGGTTAGTAAAATGATTTCTTTGGTTGAACAGAAATTTTAATTTTGTTTTTCAAATCCTTTTTTAGATTTGAAAGTGATAAACGTGAAATGCCTGTGTTATGGCATCAAAGCTTTTTAACGTTTGTTCAGCGTTACAAAAATGATATTTCATCGGAGCAGAAGGAAGCTTTAATTTCATTGTTGAGGTAAGTAAATTTACCATACATTCATTTTGTATTTGGAATACTAGGCAGTTAGGTTTGATATAAGGTGTAGTATGATTTGACATCAGCTACCACTTAAATTTTAGCCGTTTGATAAAGTTTTCGTCATATTAAGATATGTGTTTGGCTAAAAATCGAGAACGTGCTATAGAGTAAAGTCATCGCAAACAAACAGCAGAAAATGATGAACCAGTCAAGGCGAATTCAGTATCAGGTGACGTATTCCCTAAAAGAATACAACTACACAAAAACCAACATGCAGTTTGCTGTGGTACATTTCCAATTTTCAAGCAAATTTTGACATTTTGGTTCGTATTGCCTAATTTGGCAACAACAGCTGATTATCAGACGATCTGAAGAGGCAACCCGATACTGAATTCACCTTAGAACAAGTATATCGATATTGAATGAATGAATTAAGTTAAACGGGACACACATGACAATGCCACCGAAGTATATCTATTGTATACCTTGTCAGGTGCTAGAGCACCTCATCTAGACCTACTCTTCTCATGAATCTCAAAATTACCAATGTGTCTAATGTTGGTAGTTCTCAATCCTCCAATAGGTGCTTGCCCAATTGCCTATATCTTCTGTGGCATAACGCTTCACAGTCCTTCAGAATGCTCTGGAGCATTGATGTCAGTTTCATAACACAATTGTGCTAGCTACTATTCTCTTTCATTTAGTCGTCAATGAGACAGTGACGATAACACATGCGTAGCGGGTGTATTAAATTCTTCATAGGTACAGTGAAAGAAAAAAAGTAGAATGCGAACAATTTTGTGTGATCACCAATACTTTTCGCGACATTCAATGTGTTTTATGTTATAAAACTTTTAAGGAAAGAAATGAATATATATTAAAAACACATTTTGATTTTTTTAGATCAGTTTCATTAAACTGCATTTAATATCAAAACAATAACTCGGGAAATATGGGTCGCAGCCATATTTTTGTTGAATATTCTTCTCATTTTTCAAGTTTCTATCAGATAAGCTTTTAAAAATTTCTTTTTGGGGATTCTTCAGTTTCATGAAAAGTTCAGAGACCCATAACTCGAAAAAATATAGGTCCCTGCTAGGGTTTGGGATTTCTCGGACTTTTGCACTTCCCGGGAAACGGGAATGAAAAAATCGTGTTCCAGGAAATTCCCAGCATACCCGGGAAAAGCTAATTTTCTAAATTAAGTACATATATTAAATTAAATTCGGCGAAGTTCCGATTGTTTTATTAACGCAAGCATTCTTTTAAATAAAAGTTAATACAAAAGCACTTCTAAGATAAATTTATGAGAATTTTTGAGTGAATTCAAGCAAATAGAATTTACATAGCTATTACACAGTACTATCGTAATTAGTAAACAATTTTATAATAAGGCTTTCCAAATCTTATCGTTAAGTACTATACAAACAACTTACAGTAGTATACTCAGCTGCACCCTGAGTCACAGTCTGTCAAAATTTTCTGCAATTCAAGAAGTTTTAAAAAATTATGGAATCCAATATCTCATTTAGTGTTTATGAAACACAGTGAGAAAAACTTCCTTTTATAAATTAGAACCAACATTTTGATAATGAAGCACCAAAAAGCTTGCACGAGTTCTGACCTAAAGCTTATGATTACGACGATGCTGCTGGAACTTACAGTAATAATGATACTTAATATAATTAGTACGAAAGTTTTGATTCAATAATTAATATGTGTAGGTAAATACACCTTTAAGTAAACGTTAATTTGGTTTTATCACAAGATTTAAATAATAATTTTAATGTTTTATTTATATTGATTTTTTGGAATAAGTTTTTTTCGTATTTTTTATGCGCGAGTATTTATAAATTTGTTAAAGTTGAATTTTCAAATTTACCTCTTTGGTAGATTTTTTATCCTGTGTTTGTTGTAAGAAAAATCCATTTTTCCAACAAAAAAAAAAAAAAAAAAAAAAAATTAAATGAATACCTTTAATATAATTTTCATATTTGACTATAGATATGACCCACTGAATTTAAAATTTAGCAATATTTGTAAAACAATTACAATATAAAAATATTTTTGTAGCCCAAATTTAATGTTTTATTACATTGGCGATATTCTACCAGTCATTTGGCGGGGAGCCTAAAAATAAATCTGACAACACTGATTTTAACGTCAAGTTTATTTGTTTCTCTAAACTTTCGGAATTTGATAAAATTTCAAAATCTTCAGATTCTAATTCACTTCCAATTGTTTCATTTTCTACAATAAAAAATAGTCTCTTGTAGAGCTGCATACATAGCAAAGTATTTCGTATTAGACTTCGGCGAATATTTTATATATTCGCAATATTACGGAAAGCATCCATTATGTAAAATAAAATATAGGTTTTTTGGGTGGCATAAGAAAAGTAAAATTTAAAGTATCTCTGAAACTAAACTATTTTCCTAATTAGCGGACAAAAGTACATAAGGATTAGTTATTTTATGTCAAAAAACTATTACAAAAAAAGTTTTAAGGGCTGAACTAAAAACACACCGTAAGATATCCTAATATACTCATCAATGTAACTTTACTTAAATGAAAGATAATTTTATGTAGAAGAACCCGACTGCGACCAACTTTGAACCGTTAAATATCCTAAATGGTCATTCGAAATAAAAAATCACAAGAGAAACCTAAGGATGATTTTAAAATACCTGTCGTATTTAAAAAATGGCGTCTGTTGGCCGCCATATGGAGTTTTGACTACTGTAATATCTTTAGTGACAAATCGATTGATGTAAGAATCGTCAAAATCGGTCCACGCGTTCGGTTTATATAGTTTCTCAGGCTGACAGCAAATGTGTCAGTTGTTATTGTATTTCTCTTTGCTTGTGTGTGTTTGTATGTCAGCCAGAAGTTGAAGTTGAAGCTACAGAAAAATCAATTTTCTGTAGATTTTTACTTAGTCCCAAAACACACTGTGCAAGTCTTATTGCTAAGCTGATTAGTTTCATGGAGAGAGAGACGAGGGGAAAAGCAACGTTTCTTTTCCCCCCGTCTCTCTCTCCTAATAAACTAATCAGCTTAGCAATAAGACTTGCCTAGTGTAAATATGGACTTAGCAAACGTTGCGAATACATTTTCAATTAGCATCAACCTGTTTATTAAACATACAATTTGACTAACAAACCCAATATTAAGCGAGTGATACAAAAAGTGGTGTAAATTATGCAAATGGTAAACTTCATTATATCTTTAAAACTAGACCTTCTAGGGAAAAAATAATAGCGCCATCGTAATGAGAAGATAAAAATACATAAAAATCAGCTATTTTTATTTAAACAACAAAAAAAACCTATATTTTGTTGCACACAGTAGGTAAAGAAAAAAACAAAAATTTTAATTTATAAAAATCGGCTCAGCCATCTAGTTGTGTAAGCACCGCTGACGAAAACAAGCCGATGTCAGCCGCATGCATTGGCGGCGGCTCATAGCCGGCTGTGAGCCACACGAATTGGACCTCTGTGCCAGACTCAAAGCATTTGTTAGACATCTTTAAATATCAATCGTTTGTGTTTATGTTAAATGTAAAAAAGTGAAAGTATAAATTATTATGGACCACGAAGAAGCAGTTGCAATGATTTCGTCTGCATATATTTTATTTTAAATTTTTTATTTAAAATCAAGCGTGTGCAGTGTTGCCCATAGAAACAATTCTCTTACAATGACGCCATTGTCAGATGCATAAACTTCGCACATCTGACATTATTAAAATGTCTGACAAATATCTGGCAATAATTTTACAATGTGTTCACACGATTGTAAGATGTCTGACAATTTGTTGTCAGCTGCTAGTCTTGCAATGGACTGACAATGCTCTTTCTGGCAACGACTTCTGACAAAAATTGCCAGTTCTCACGGTTGTAAGAAATTTTGAGCCGATTTTTCTGGCAATATTGTAAGATCTGACAACCGTCTGTACATAGCTTTAAGGCTCCGTTACCCGACTCTAGAAATCGCAGATGTAAGGTAAATGTAAATGTAATGTAAATGTAAACGTTTGAGCGCTTATAGAATACTTAAAAAAGTGTCGTGTTTTCGACACAAAAAAAAACTTCTTTGTGCACACACATATAGTCCCTATTTACACTATGCAAGTCTTATTGCTAAGCTGATTAGTTTATTAGGAGAGAGAGACGGGGGGAAAAGAAACGTTGCTGTTCCCCTCGTCTCTCTCTCTCCCTGAAACTAATCAGCTTAGCAATAAGACTTGCACAGTGTGATTTGGGACATACATACTAATTGCATTATGCCCAGCAAACACGCATTTTTTATTTTAAATTGCGAGTTATTAGAATTCAAACGCGAAAGTTCATATACTTATGTATAATATTTAAATTTTTGAAATTCATTTTATTTATTTATTTATTTGGTACATATTATACAAACTAAATTTGGATAATATGGTGTTGCACAAGTATGGGCGGAGTAACTAGACCATATTCCCAAGATGGTATTAACAGTATTTTAAAAGTTTTTGTAACTGACTGTACACGACCTATGCCTTCACATAGGAAGTAGCAACGTGGTTGTTAAAGAAATTCCACAAAAAAACGCAAGATTATACGGTTATCCGTGGCAGATCAGTCAACCAGTGCGAGCGAGACGAAAAACTCTCGAAGGCCAAACAACACGCACAAGCCTGACCATAATTACGATGACGCGAGAGATGTTCCTCAACCCAGAGCTGCTTAACGACTGTTCTTGAAATTCATTTTGATTGAAATTTACATACATATGTATACTAGAGAGCTGCGTAAACAGTCTTGAAATGTAAAAACGTCATGATTTTTAAATGTATTCACGTCGCATGTATTATACTAATTCAATAATAAATGCTGTCGTACTATAAGCGAAGCACGATGGATGTATTGGTGTACGTGTATATCAGTGTTAACAAGCGAAAACGCCAAGACAGCAAAACAAAACAAACACTCAAAAGAAGTACTGTTGATTAGTGTATGCTTGTTATTTTTCATATTGTACGTTTGAGTGTGTGTGTAATATGTAGATGACAAGCTATTATGTGATTAACCGCATACAACTAATGTTAATGCATGTGTGTGCCTTTGCATGTGCGCAGAAAAATAAAAGATCATACACACATACATGCATAGAGTTACCAGACGGCCTCATCCAGTTACCAGCTAACATAGAATTTATCTAGTTAAAAATTATTTCTTAAATTTTGAAAAATATTTTTTTATCTATTACATTTTTTAATTAATTACACAGCGGAACAGTGGTTTTATTGCTTCATTTAAAATAGCCGATCCTTATGTATTTTTATCTGCTGATTACGATGGAATCATTAGTTTTTCCCCAGCAGCTCTAGTTTTAAAGATATAGTGACAATTAGCATATGCTTAATTTATGCCACTTTTTATAATTCACTTAGTATATCACGAATGGTCCCCCAAACTTAAAAATACTTTCTGGATTATTAAATTTCATTAAATTCTATTTGAGTAGATGAACATTGAGTATATCATGATATCGTACTCTTATTACATGGATGTTAAAAATCGTGCCTTTTTGGTTTAGTTCTTAAATTTTTTTTTATTTAAATTTTTGAAATTAAATTAACTGGCTCTTATGTATTTTTGTCCGCTGATTACGAATATAGTTTTATTATTTATCTATAACCTCTAGTCTCACGAAAAAAAAGACTAAAATTTTTGCTCTCTCATGCCTTCCAAAAAAATTTGTTTTTTGTATCACATATCTGATCAATGCAATTATTACGTATAATAAATGTTGTATTGACCAGTCCAGAAAATTTTTGTTTTATTTGTAGTTATTATATAGAAATTTGCAGCTTTTACCAAAAAAAAAAAAAAAAAAAAAACAATTTTAAGGAAAAATTTAAATTTTTAATGCAAAATTATTGGGCCTAATCATCACGAGTGTGGTATTTCGACTTCTACTACGACTATTTTGTACAAGACTAAAAAATATTGCTTTACAAACTCTTCGTATTCGAAATACGACACTCGTAATTAGGCTCACTAAAATAATCAGAACTTATCAAAAAATAGAGGCTATATTCAAAATCAGCGACGTCATATTATTAGAAATAATATTTTTTGATGGCGTAAGAAAAGAAAAATTCGAGATATTATTTTTTACATATAATGTACAAATCTCTGAAACTAGAGGGTATAAGAATATAAGAAATCTTTTTTCGTAATTAGCGGACAAAAATTCATAACGACTAGTTATTTAAGTAAAAAATATAATAAAAAAGTCTTATGGACTAAACTATGCTCCTCAATGTAAAGCTATCGAAATAAAGGAAATTGTTTTACAGATTAAAACTAATGACGAAATCGTAATCAGGAGATAAAAATACATAAGGATCAGCTTTTCTTATTAAAACAAGGCAAACATTTCTGTTTTCTGGTTGTGTTTTTATACCTTCTAAGGAAAAATTGTTAATACTAAATAAAAAGAAACAATAGTGCTTGCAAATGTACAACCAGTTGTAATTTTCCCTAACACTGATTAGTTCCTCTATTTTGTACATCACTGGCAATTTACAACCAAAACAATATTTTCAAAAAGCATCAACACTTGCTTTTTAAGCTTATTTTTAAATTGTCCAGTTATTTTTTCAAAATCCAGTTGAATTTTTTCCATTGTCCAGGTATTTGACTTTTGGTATCTGGCAACCCTATACATGCATGACGTTCGTACACGCTCTTATGCGTAGAAAGAAGCTAGTATCACAAATTCTTCCGCCACGAAGTGTTTTCTTCTTTACTCTTATACCTACAATACTCAAATAAATTTCTTGCAAACAGTGTTGTTAACGTTTGTTTTATAAGATTTCGCTGTAGTAAAGCATTTGAAAAATCCCTCATGTCTTGAAAGTTCTTGTAAGATATCTTGTGCAGGAGACTAATGTATACGGCCATACACACGAGTATGTATGTATGTATTAGAACTTATAAGTAAATAATATATAACAAAAATTAAAAATTTTAAAAACCCCGACTTTTTTCAGAAAAGATGTTATATCTTCTAAACGGCTGGACCGATTTTTTTAAAACATAGCTAGGAACCGTCTCGATCAAGTCATCTTTCAAACAGAAAAAACTAAGTGAAAATCGGTCCAGCCGTTTGGCCTGTACGTGGACGCGGACAGACACACAGATACACAGACACACACTACAAACTTATAACACCCCTTTTTTAGTCGGGGGTTAATAAAATAGTAATGTTTTAATTAATCCAAGATTTTTTAATAATTTCGCTGAAACTATTTTAATTTACTTTCTTTTGATGGCAAGATTTAGCCTGTTGGAAAAAACTAATTGAGTTTTTGAAATAACACCTTTTAGAACGAAAATGCGCCTAGAGGTTTTGAAAATTATTATTATTATTTTATTTAAATGAACTCAATTATAATAATTTTAATAGCAGCTGTAACGCTCAACCGTAATATTTGTCATTGTACATTACCAGAACAGAGTTTGAGCAACTTCATCGGAAAGACGAAGTATTTAGCTTTTTAATTTCCAAGAATGTGTATGCTTGCAGTAGCACCTCAATAAAATCTTTACTTTCTCGTTTTAACCTTTTCTTATTAATGTTCGTACCTACTCATAATAATTTAGTTTTATTTACAAACAATATAGATATGTATATTTTTTCACAAAAATATAGGGTGTTTTTTAAGAGGTATAGAACTTTGAATTGAAATAAAACACAAGAAAATCGTTTTAATGTCCATCAATTTGGCTTTATTGGAAGGATAATTTTATGCCATTAATGTTTAAATATGATCTCGAGCATGTGGCCGCCGCGGCTGGCTCGAATAAAGCCAATTCTACAGGTCCAATTTTCAACCACTTTTTCGAGCATATGGGGCCGTATGTTGGCAATAACGCCACGAATGTTGGCTTCCAAGTCCCCTAACGTTTCTGGTTTGTTGGCGTAGACGAGCGACTTCACATATCCCCAAAGAAAATAATCCAATGGTGTCAAATCACACGATCTTGGTGGCCAATTGACAGGTCCATTCCGCGAAATTATGCGCTCATCGAATGTTTCCTTCAATAAATCGATTGTGACGTGCGCTGTGTGGCATGTAGCGCCGTCTTGTTGGAACCACAACTCATCCACATTCATGCCATCCAATTCGGGAACAAAATAGTCGGTTAGTCGGCTCCAATTGCTGTGCACGGTGGCGAATCGATTCATTCGGGTCCTCTTCAACACTTTGCTCTACAGCGGCAATTGTTTCTTCGGTGCGCACTGTTCGACGTCTCTGCGGATGCGTATTATCACATAGAGTAAACGTAGTGCGACAACGGTCCATGGTTAACCGAATTAATTGCTCTGATGGACGATTATGTCGACCATAAAATGGACGGAGCTTGCGGTAAACTTCGCGAACTGAACCATTATTTTCGAAATAAATTTGCACGATTTGCAAGCGTTGTTCTTTTGTCAACCTGTTCATGATGAAATGGCAAACCAAACTAAATATTAATCACAACAGCTGACAAAATGGCCGCCAGTTAAAAAAGTGATGCCAACTTAAAGTTCTATACCTCAATAAGAAACACCCTTTACATACACATGTACATATACAGGACTTTTTGTTTTCTGGGTGTTTATCAGTATAAAAAAATCATATAAAATGGAAAACAGCTGTTCGAAACATTGATGAGAGTTCAACATCTTCACATTATTTTTATTTGCATGGAAAAAGTACCAAAATTATTTAAATGGTATCAAATCATTATTTTATACTTACAAACATTGTAATGACTTTGACATTTAGTGAAATTACAATTTAAGCTTCATACCCGTATATACATATTTACATTACAACGTATTATAATCATAAAAAATATTTATATTTTTATTATCATTAGAATTATTTTGATTATACGTACCTATTTTTATTTTTATTGTTATTATTTTTAAATAAAAATAGTTTTTTGTACGCTTGAATGTATGTTTGTACGCACATATGTATGTATATTTTACAAATTCATACATACATATGTACATATACATATGTGTATGTATGTATATTAACAAAAAATAAACACATACGATTGGCAAACTCTGGTTAGATTTTATAAAAAAAACTTTTTTAGAAAACTAAATTTATTAAATATGCCATGTACGTATACAAATTAACCACTCAAAAGCTTAAATTATTAAAAGAAACAAAAGTACCAAATCAGGGCTATTGTGCCACACTCTCATTCAATATACATACATCCCATCACTGTCTACAAATGTCACGTAACGTCGTCATGAAATTCTATTTTCTGCAGGTTCAGACGTTACATTTACGTGCCATTTCAGTCAGGTAAGCGTTTGCATAGCTTTTCATGCAACAGATTCGATCAGCTGACACATTTACATTTACAGTTCTACATTTACAGTCGGGTAATTCTGCCTTTAGTTACTTACTGTTGTGGTCCAACCGAGAAATCACTACACGTCAGGTTAGGTGTATGTAATCCAAAAATGTTTATTTCAATATTTAAAAATGTAAAAAGAATAAAATTAAAGACAAGTACAATTTTAAAGTAGAAACCGGAAGGGAAGATTTAGTAAGCAAGAAAAAAAGGAAAGAAAAAAAAGAATAATAGTGATATACAACGTTTTATATCTGCACGTGGCAACCATAGTTGTACTTTTTAGTAACAACTTTTGACAGACCCACCAAATCGTCTCTTAAGTTAGGTCATAGTCTCTCGTCCAGATCGGCTTATTCACCCGTCGGCAAGGTCGTAGCTCTGTTTGTCGTTGTGAATATAACTCTGATGATGAATCTGATGACATATCCTGTTCTGGATGCAATTGGATCTCCTGTTGTGGACTTACTTCGAATTTTAGCTTAGATCATGTGATGATATTGAATTTAACATTGCCAATCTTAACGAAAATATTAAACAGGCTGCTGAACACGCCACTACCTCCTATCCGCAGACCGGCTTTAACAGAATTTATTCTACGGAAATTTAACGTCTTCTTGTATGTGAAAAAAGGAGAGCTAGAAGAGAATGGCAACAACACAGATCACCCCTAAATAAAATCAGACTTAAAGAATGTACTAAACGACTCAAAGAGCTGCTATCGTCGGAAAAAACTGCACTACTGGAAAAGTATTTAGAAGGTCTTGATGTAACGTCCGCATCTAATTACTCTTTATGGCGCGCTACTAGAAATCTTAAACGACCCGTTGATCTTAAATCACCATTGCGTACTGCGACCGGAGGCTGGGCAAGAAGTGATAGTGAGAAAGGTAACTTATTTTCTGAGCATTTAAAATCTGTATTCACTCCCAATTCATGTACGGGTGCTGCTGATTTACCGAGTGTAGTTTCTCTACCCCCTCGTCCCTTAAGGTTTAAGATGCGTGAAGTACAAAAAGTAATTGCTGAACTCAACCCGAAGAAAGCTCCAGGTATTGATGGCATTAGTAACAAAATGCTCATGAACTTGCCTCATATTGCAATAAGAATCCTGCTATTTACTTTTAATGCTATTTTAAGAATGCAGTATTTTCCACATAACTGGAAACTGGCCAAGATCAAAATGATTCCAAAGGCGGGCAAAGATCTTACCAAGACTGAGTCATATAGGCCTATAAGCTTACTATCTACAATCTCAAAGCTTTTTGAAAAGCTGCTCATGACTAAATTGTCCAAAATTTTAACTGATAATGGGTGCATCCCGGACCATCAATTTGGCTTTAGAAGTCAGCACAGCACGATTGAACAAACGCATAGACTGGTCCAAGTTGTAAGAAGAACATTTGAAGAAAAGAAATATTGTTCTACTCTGTTTCTTGATGTTTCTCAGGCGTTTGATAAAGTATGGCACGAAGGCCTATTTTTAACATTAAAAACACATCTGCCAATAAACATACAAAAGCTTTTAGAAAGTTATATTATTGATAGGAAGTTCACTGTTGTGGAAGGAGAGTTCACGAGTGTGCCCGAATCTATATCTTCTGGTATGCCACAGGGTAGTATTCTGGGTCCTGTCTTGTATATATTTAATATATACTTGTGATATGCCTGTGAGCAATAATATCCATATTTCTACTTTTGCCGATGATACAGCCTGTATGAGTGTGCACGAAAACCCTTATGAGGCATCCCGCAATCTCCAGGAACATATCACTCAGCTGGAAATATGGTTGAACTTATGGAGAATTAAAGTCAATGAACAGAAGTAACGTTCACCCTAAGAAGAGATACTTGCTCCCCCATTCGAATCAACAATCAAAATATTCCTCAACATTCCCAAGTGAAATACCTTGGTATACACCTTGATCGAAGACTTACATGGAAACATCATATTGACTCTAAGTTAACTCAGATGAAACTTAAGTTAACTCAAATATATTGGTTGATTGGCAGAAACTCAACACTCAGCCTAGACTGCAAACTTTTATTATAAAAGTCGCTTTTGAAGCCACTATGGCGCTAAGGAATTCAGTTATGGGGCACTGCTTCATCTTCCAATGTCGAGAAAATCCAACGAAGGCAAAACAAAATTTTACGGTTAATAACATCGGCTCCATGGTACATCCAAAATTCTATTATAATGGGTGTTTTTTATTGAGGTATAGAACTTTAAGTTGGCATCACTTTTTTAACTGGCGGCCATTTTGTCAGCTGTCAAGTGATTAATATTTAGTTTGGTTTGCCATTTCATCATGAACAGGTTGACAAAAGAACAACGCTTGCAAATCGTGCAAATTTATTTCGAAAATAATGGTTCAGTTCGCGAAGTTTACCGCAAGCTCCGTCCATTTTATGGTCGACATAATCGTCCATCAGAGCAATTAATTCGGTTAACCAATTAATTCGCACTACGTTTACTCTATGTGATAATACGCATCCGCAGAGACGTCGAACAGTGCGCACCGAAGAAACAATTGCCGCTGTAGAGCAAAGTGTTGAAGAGGACCCGAATGAATCGATTCGCCACCGTGCACAGCAATTGGAGCTTTGTCCATCAACTTTATGGAAGATTTTGCGCAAAGATCTTGGCTTGCGACCTTACAAGATCCAGCTTGTGCAAGAATTAAAGCCGCGAGACCATGCAATGCGTCGTGATTTTGGTGTATGGGCCGAAAATGAGATTGATCTCGATGCTGATTTTCATCGCAAAATTTTGTTCAGTGATGAGGCTCATTTTTGGTTGAATGGCTACGTCAACAAGCAAAATTGCCGCATTTGGAGTGAAGAGAATCCACATGAGACCCTTGAGACGCCATTACATCCACAAAAACTGACTGTTTGGTGTGCTCTATAGGCTGGTGGAGTCATTGGGCCATACTTCTTCCGAAATAATGCTGGAGAGTCAGTTACCGTTAATGGAGACCGGTATAGAGCCATGATAACCGACTATTTTGTTCCCGAATTGGATGGCATGAATGTGGATGAGTTGTGGTTCCAACAAGACGGCGCTACATGCCACACAGCGCACGTCACAATCGATTTATTGAAGGAAACATTCGATGAGCGCACAATTTCGAGGAATGGACCTGTCAATTGGCCACCAAGATCGTGTGATTTGACACCATTGGATTATTTTCTTTGGGGATATGTGAAGTCGCTCGTATACGCCAACAAACCAGAAACGTTAGGGGACTTGGAAGCCAACATTCGTGGTGTTATTGCCAACATACGGCCCCATATGCTCGAAAAAGTGGTTGAAAATTGGACCTGTAGAATTGGCTTTATTCGAGCCAGCCGCGGCGGCCACATGCCCGAAATCATATTTAAACATTAATGGCATAAAATTATCCTTCCAATAAAGCCAAATTGATGGACATTAAAACGATTTTCTTGTGTTTTATTTCAATTCGAAGTTCTATACCTCTAAAAAAAACACCCTTTACATCGTGATTTAAATATGCCACTAGTGACTGAAGAAATTGCAAAATACGCAGGCAAATATTTAACAAAATTTGAATCACAGCCTAATCCGCTTGCTCGTAATATTTTGAACTTTACTGGACACATCCGCTTAAAAAAGAGGGACACACGGGCTCTTATACCTAACACTCCAGATGGGACTACTTGAAAATACTTTCCCCCCCTTTTTTTTTTTTTTTTTTTTTGATTATCACTACTAATGTATTATTTATAACTACCACTAAGTTTATGTCCGACACTGGTCGGGCCTAATAATTTTTTTTATAGATTTCAGATTTGAATACTTATTGTTAGTTCATATATGAACATTAGAGTGGACAATATTTATATGGAATTATTTTTGTTTTTTGTAGGAGTTGGTTCGCCCCCTAATTTTTTTTATTTTGGGCACAAATAACATATTTCCAAAACTGTAGACTGTTTGGTCAACGTTAAGGCGTGGCACATGCGCCCTCAAGTTGACAAGAAGGGATTTTGCACAATTTAATAAGAAAAAAGTTATAACTTCATTATTATTTATCAAAATTTATGTTAAGTATCGATATTATATTTAATTTTGACTATTATTTTAATGCGTGCCCCTAAAAAGGCGTGGCACCTTATATAATTTAAGTAATATATACGAAAATATGTAGTTTTTGCTTCAAAATATGATGGAATCTTACATATGTATGTAAAATTTATTTCCTAAAAGTCATTAAATAAATGCCGGCAAGTTAAAATAAAACACAAATAGATTAGTGTTCCATGAGATCTGATTTATTAATACCTTTATAGTTTTTTCGATAATCAGTTACAATTTGTAAGATAAATTGTTTTTCTTCTTCATTTATTGATAATGAATTATTATATTCTTCCATTAATTTAACATTTCGTTCGGCAGTATCGTTAACTACCCTCATTTTACTGACGATATTTACGCCCTGTATATAGCTTGGCTCGTTCTGCCATTGGGAGGGTTCTTTTTGGAAAAAATCGGTTGCAATCGAAAAACGTTCAAAGAAGTGAAGTGTATTTTTGGTTACGAAGTCCTCAATTGATTTTGATTGTAAGTCCTGTATATCAGCAATCAGCCGCTTGCTCTCATTTTCTGACTCTACACGAAGTCTCTTTATCATACGAGTTTTTGTTTCAGAAGTAATGGTTTCATCAAAAAACGAAAAACCTACTGTTTCTGCTGCTAAATACCATAAATGGTTACGGAATTTTCCCAAAGTTGCATTGCTTACGTTTTCGTTGACATTTTTGTAGGCGAAAAGAGATTTAATAAAAAGAAGGTCTTGATTAGGCACTTTGGCAGCTATTGGCGCTTCTATCCAGACTTTTACATAAATTTTCACAATAAATAAACAAGCATCGCGTATGGCGTCTATTTCATCTGACGACATGACAAACTCTTCTCTGAATAAAAACATTTTTAATGAATAAATCGCCTTGGCCATCCAACGAGCGTGATGATATGCTCCTGGTGACTTGAATTTATAATTCCTATCGTGCTCCCCAAGAAATATTAGGCTTAATTCCAGAAGCTCCTTATAATCAGCCCTAGGCTGTTTTATTTTTAAATATTGGCGGAAAAACGTGGCTAGATCTTCTAATTCGAAAACGCTAATATGCTGACTTACCTTCTCGTCATCAACTCCAAATTTAAAATTTTCTTGGTTTATCATCGCCCAGGACCCTTTAAACTTTTGGAAAATTGACAAAGTTGGTCCACTTGAAGACAAATTTCTTTTTTCAAATACGCTCTTTAATACAATTTCGTAGATGTCGTGACGACAGGGCAAGTACAAAAGATCTTTTCCTAATTCCTGTTCCAATATCACGCAAGCACCTTGAAGTCTTCCCGTGTTTGTTGCTGTTGTATCAAAACACAGGGCCTGAACTTTGTCAAATTCCACTCTTTTAATAATTGGATTATTGCTTCAGCCTGTTGCCTTCCTGTACCAGCCTGTAATGCAGGAACTCCAAGTAGATGCTCTGTCTCTGTAGATGTAATAACAACTGGCAATCTGTCTACTTTTTCCTTTCCAGTTAATGATGGTAACAGCTTTCCATCCCAATGTACTGTAATGGTTTGCGGTAAAATGTTTTGAAATTTTTCCTTTAAATTTATAGCTGTTTCAGATCGAATTTGTTTACGGCAATTTCGAATTGTAGTTTTACTTATTGCTAACTGACTTAAATCATGGCCCAATGCTTCAGCAGTGGCTATGAGAATTCGAACAGCATCTCTGTCGCTAACTTTACACTTGTCCAGAGTCGCAACAAGCTTGGGTGTTATAAAGTTTTTCATTTTACGTTTCTTTCCCACATTTCCAGTAGATGTTTGTTGAAAATTGTCTTGAAGCTCATCACTGTCTATTTCAGTCAATTGTCCTTCATCATCTGAGTAGTCCTGACTTGCAACCAAATTTTGAGATTGCTCCTGGTGATACTTTTCTTGCCTTATCAGTTCTCTTTCTTCACGCATATTTCTTCTTTTCTCTCTTTCAAAAAGTGCTCGATCGCTTCCAATCATACCACCTGGTCTGCCTTTTTTCCGTTGATTAAGTAGAAATAGTCTATCTTCTTCGATTTGAACAATACTTAACGCATCACCATGAGCGATATCAAACAAATCGTCTAATTCTTCCACAAAATCGTGCTCACGTTTCTCCTGTAGAGCTGTACGGCGCTTACAAGTTTTCTGAAGTGTCTTCCACTGATGATATAGAGCTTCCACTTTCTGAACGCTACGAATATTCTGGCTTGTGGGAATACGTGCTTTATCCCAGAGTACTTCTGCTTCTTTAATTACAAGATATGCACTCGGACGAAGATTGAGCTTAATTTTCCGCATATTGTAAAAAAGAACTTTTAATATTTGCCCTTTTGATGGTAACTTGCACCCAATGATTTGACTTTCGTCGTGCCCAAGCAGAAATAACTTTTCATTTGCTCTTGTTTCCATTGCTGTTTGAGTTACATTAATAATATTAAATATGTTATTATATTTTGAAAATATCGAGCACTTTGTTGTTTAAACTTACCAATTTTATAAACCTTATCTTTCAATCAAATCAAATTAATATTTTCACATTTGCATGTATAACAACACATTATCAACGCTCTTTTTTAGCTTAACAAAAGCACATGTGTACTAGATTCCAGTATTGCTACTTCTATGAAAATATAAGTTTGCTTGATCGCAACTAATTAGCACAGAGCTGCATTTGTTAGTAGCAGTTTAAAATTTTAACTTGCCACGCCCCAATTTGCCGGCATTTATTTAATGACTTTTAGGAAATAAATTTTACATACATATGTAAGATTCCATCATATTCTGAAGCAAAAACTACATATTTTCGTATATATTACTTAAATTATATAAGGTGCCACGCCTTTTTAGGGGCACGCATTAAAATAATAGTCAAAATTAAGTATAATATCGATACTTAACATAAATTTTGATAAATAATAATGAAGTTATAACTTTTTTCTTATTAAATTGTGCAAAATCCCTTCTTGTCAACTTGAGGGCGCATGTGCCACGCCTTAACGTTGACATAACAGTCTACAGTTTTGGAAATATGTTATTTGTGCCCAAAATAAAAAAATTAGGGGGCGAATAACATGTTATTCAAAAAAAAAAAAAAAAAAAAATGTTCACTCTAATGAACATACAATAAATAAATACATGCATTACAAAAAAAAAAAAAAAAAAAAAAATTAATAGGTTGTCTAAAGGTGCCCTCAGATTACTCATATTTGGAAAAAATTTATCATAATAATTTACACTTCCCAAAAAGGATCGCAGTCCAGCAAAATTTTATGATGGAGGCATTTTCAATATGGCACTGATCTTATCTGGATCCGGTCGTATTCCAGTTCGTGATACGATATTGCCTAAATACTTAACCTCTGTTGAAAAAAATTTACATTTCTCCAGTTTGATACCAAAACTATATTCGTGTATCCTTTTTAATACTTTAAACAAGTTCTGCAAGTGCTTTTGCCAATTTTCACCTCCAATAATTATATCGTCTATGTATGCTGCAGTGTCATCGATATCTGCCAACATGGTGTTCATTATTTGCTGGAATGCGGATGGAGCGCTTTCTACCCTTGGTGCCAATCGATTAAACGTAAATAACCTCAGTGTGCAAATATGCATCTGACAGATCAATATGAGTGAAAATATTACTGTTTGCAATTTTAGGGTAAATATCTTCCGCTGTATTAAGGGGGTACTGATATGGTTCTAACGCTGAATTTAAGCCCGAAATTTTTAGTTGTACTTCCCCGTTGAGCTGAATTTCACAAATGAATTCAGCTATAAAACGAATTTTATCTTGTGATGCACTGGTAGCGTGGCTATTGTGAAGTTTTACTCCTGGACTGCCCAAGTCCTACCAATTTTTCTTGCCAATTATAGTTACGTCTAAATCAGTATCAATCTGAAGCTGGAAAGTTTTTCCGTCCTCCAAGATTGCTGCTGGTGGATGTGGGCGAATGATCACTTCGACATACTTACGGCGTGCTGCATAATTTACACAATTTACGTTTACCTTATTGTTCTTTGGTCGCTGCTGGCTTTGTTTAGTTTGCATTTTTTCATAATTTTGTATTTTTCCATAACGGCATGCTTCCTTGGGTGCCTTAGTTTTCTGCGCGTTACAGTAACCCTCTTTATGACCAGTGCGTTTACATTGGGTGCATTTGTGATTTTTAAATTCACAGTGCTCTGGATAATGCATTGCACCGCAATTCCAACAGGGTGATTTTGGTATTTTTTTTCGGCTTTGCTTTTATATTTGCCTTAACCCGCCAATGGTGAAGCAAATTTGACTTTGATCAATGGTGACGCCGGTCTCACGCACCGGAATTTTCAACTGAAGATTTTTGCAAATTTGTTATTAATATTTCATGTTTTTTTTTTTTTTTTTTTTAATTTATGTTCTTTGAGAATAAAGCAAAGATATTTAATCAATTTAAGCTCTTTTATTTCAATATTAACATTAAAAAAACAGCATTAAAAACAACAGCGATTTTAGTAATACATTTTTCAAAATTAAGAAAAAAATAAAAAAATCACATATTTATAAAGGAATATATTGTTTTTTAATCTTTCGACATTAGAAACTTTTACAAAATAAATAAAAAAAATATATTAAAAAAAAATAATGAAAAATGTGTACTTGGTTATTTTATTCACATACACGGTGACACACGGTCTCATGTACCGGGTTAGTAAAAAAAATACACAAAGTGTGCTCACGGAGCAGTTTCGCCATTAACTAATAGTAGGGAATGTGCAATGAGGCAGCTACTCGAAATTGCAACCAAAAATAATAACAGGGAATAATGTTACTCGAATTTTTTAACACACCCGGTCTCACAGACCAATAGGACACCAATGGCGGGATAACATTTATATTGCTTATGGTTGGAGTATTAACTAAATTTACAGTCCTATTTAGATGCTCCACCATCTTTCTTCAAGTTAATAATCCTCTCTGTAGCGCTGACTAACTTGGTCAACTTTGGCTCAGCTTCATCCTACAAAATATTTAAGAATTTGGTACGAATTTCGGCATCCTGCTTCCATTTTAACCCAATGACAAAAATTAGACATTTAATCTGATCAGCTGTCATATCTGCCAGCTTAGATTTATCACAGCATTCATTTTCTAGCTGTACTGTAGACTGAAAATTGATTCTCTGAAACCAAACATGTTCTGAAGAATTTTCACTGTTTCCGAAAATGAAATATCCTAGATTTTTAATCAGAATATATGTAGCGTACTTTCCATATGCTATTGAATTTAGTTTCGTTATCAATAGCCGTACTCGCGCTGCATCATCCAACTCTTTTCCATCAACGGCGAACACATCTTCGTGCCTAGCGTACCACACATCAAATGTTAAATTATTTTGCGGGGTCATAACAAAAATCAGTCATACTGCTGGCCAATTGTTCCATCAAATTTTCTAGAGTTCTTTCTGTCTTGCATTTTGTGAGCATTTCAATTAGCTTGCTCTGCAGCTCCAGTAGCTCCTGGATTTTCCCCGCTTCCGTCATTTACGATGACGTAAATATTTGTCACGCCCAAAAAAAAAAAAAAAAAAACAAAATGTCGAACCAGCTTATAACTGCTTCTAGCCAATTTTTCTCTTTATTTGATCGAAATATAAAATATAAACATCTGAAATTTCCGTGATCCTCGTCGCCAATTTCTGTTGTGGTCCAACTAGAGAAATCACTACACGTCAGGTTAGGTGTACATAATCCAAAAATATTTATTTCAATATTTAAAAATGTAAAAAGAATAAAATTAAAGACAAGTACAATTTTAAAGTAGAAACCGGAAGAGAAGATTTAGTAAGCAAGAAAAAAAGGAAAGAAAAAAGAATAATAATAGTGATATACAACGTTTTAGATCTGCACGTGGAAACCATAGTTGTACTTTTTAGTAACAACTTTTGACAATCCCACAACACCTACAAAGTTCTTTTACTGACTCACTGCTTGTAATTGTATTTTGACGGCAATAAGATGCATAGTTTTTGAGTGTTTGATGTTTGAACAATGCAAGAGAGTAATGTTAACGGTAATCTGTGAAAAACTAGTTTTGTAAAAATTGTTTTTTACAACTTTGTTAGCGGCTATGCTTCAATTGTTGAACATTGTAAAATCATTTTTACGGCAATCGTCAATTTTTGGGATGTGTGGCACATTTGCATTTAAAAGTATTAATATTGTTATTCGCACCTGTTATAATTAACCTGACCAGACATCCCGTTTTAGGCGGGACTATCCCGCTTTTCATAGTTTGATCCCGCCTCGCATTTCTATCCCGCTTTTTAGAGTTTTGAAAATGTCAACCTCTTATTCGATTTTTATAAAAACGAAACTGATAAAAATTCATTCCAAATATTTTTTTAAGTGTAGTTATTGTTTAACTAGCCAAAACCCTGTGTGCATCGCTGCATCCCATATACCTACGTCTTGAGATAAAAAGATATATTATTTGTATTAAAAATGCCACGCTTGTTGTTCAACCTTCATTATTTTGTAGAATACAATTCTCATTTTTAACATAAATAGTTATGAAGAGTTTAAAATTTATCACTGCATCAGTTTCCAAGATATTTTTTAAGCAAAAATTTTCTCTATTTGTCCAATCACAAAGTATACAGAGATATCACTAGACGGAAGATAAGGGTGTTTTTATGCTTGTCGCGCGTTTTTGTTTTGATTCTTCTTTCTAGTGCAATAAAATTACATCGCTGTTCATTACCTGTGTTGATTGGTAAGAGGCCGTTTAGATGAGGGGTGGCCTAGCTGCGACAGTGGTATTTGTAGGCGAGAAGTGAAGAGAAGCTTGCGGGGTAGCAAAATTCGCACGTATTGGGAATTGAAGCCACAATTTTAACTCTTCTCTCTTACTATTTCTTTCTCTCATATTTTTGTTATGCTATGCACAAGCAATGTTACCAGTTAGACCAATTTTTTATAACATGCATGAAATAAACAGTCATAATATAAAAATTATAGTGAAATAAAGTAAGGAGAGAAAAGGAATTATTGTATTTTAGTAGTAAATTAAAAAAAAATAAAAATATGTGAACATATTAATTCTACGTTTCCCAAACTAACAATTAGTCCTTTACGGCAACACTATTACGAATGAAAGAATAAGAATCATTGATCAAATTAATATCAAAAAGTCGCCTGACTGTTGCGACAAAAAGTCTTCATGGACTCCAAAATAGAACGTAAGCATTGTCGCAACTAGGCCACCCTTCATCTAAACGGACTCACCTAAAATCCAAAAGGCCGTAACAACCAGAAAATTCAAAATAGACTGATTGATTATGATGTGATTAACCAAAATACATATTTTCCTAAAATTTTACTCACATATCGTCGATGTTTTAACTAACCGACCTAACTGACATTTTTTTTTTTTTTGAAAAATGAGTTAAGTGATCTACTAGACTTTATAAGTCATAATACACATTGTCTACAACTTTCATGACTGGTGCCTATATAATTAAAAATATTTCTGACGCATCCATAAGAATGAATGTATAAAACAACCATAAAAGCTGCTCTCCTGATAAATTTTTAAAATGCTAGTTAGGTCAGTTAGTTAAACCAGCGACGATATGTTCAAAAATACCGATTTTATTCATTATTCAATTTGGCATCTAACATATAAATAGTATTAAATTTATGAAGTTTTTTTCTTCTCCTGTAAAATAGTAAAAAGTGTACTTACGGCCTTTTGGATTTTAGGTGACGATATGTATTTCTATAAAAATAAAAAAGTATGTGTTTGTGTCTAAAACTGCCTAAAGAAATCCAAAAAGCAAGAAGTTGTTGCTTAAAAAATGCATAATTGCACAGCTTAAGTTACGAATAAAAATTATTGGGCTTTAGTAAATAAATTTCTATACAGTTTTTGACATTTTATTTACGAGAGTGTAAAAATGCACAATTTCACTGTTTGCAAGACTTTTGAACATTCTCATGAAAACCCTTACTATCGGATATGTTCTGCATTCCACGTGAAATTAAAAAATTGCCATAAAATTGTTGTTGGAAATATGTATTTATAACAACAATTCTATGGCAATTCCATACGTTTTAATTTCACGTGGAATACAGAACATACCCGTATATTTGTTTCTTTTTCTCTTATTCTGCACCTTTAACACCTCTGTATATTTTATGGTACAATCCCGCTTATTTCCTGTCATCGGCATGAGTGTTGCTTCTCTTAAAAAAAAAGAATCAGCGGAATTTCAAGTTTCTGTTTGTAGCAGATACCAACGGCCGTATGTATAATGAAAAATTGGCGACTGCTTATACACTACGTACAACGAGCTGCCAACTAAAATGTCTATTGGCCTTAGCAGCTTGTTGGCAAAATGTTTAATAAAACTTTTAGTAAATCAACTCTGAAAATTAACGATGCCATACTGTATTGTAAAAAAAGCCACTATTTTTGCTCAAATCAGCCCTGATTTTGACATTTCATATTTTTTCCCCTCCACAATAAAATAAATTGTTCAAAAACTAAATTAAAAAGAACAAGTTGTAAAAAAGCAGATTAAACTTAATAACAAAAATTAAAAATTTTAAAAACCCCCGACTTTTTTTTAGAAAAAGATGTTATATCTTCTAAACGGCTGGACAGATTTTCTTCAAGAACCCTCTCGATCAAGTCATCTTTCAAACAGAAAAAACTAAATGAAAATCGGTCCAGCCGTTTGGCCTGTACGTGGACACGGACAGATACACAGACACACACTACAAACTTATAACACCCCTTTTTTTATTCGGGGGTTAAAAATGGAAAAAAAGCAAGTGAAAAGATCGGCAAATTCGCAACAAGATGAAAAGGTCAGTAATAATATGGCTTTAATTGATTATTTTGTTGGAAATAATAACATTGCAATATTTTTAGGATTTGCTGTCAAAGCTGGCTTTGGACAAATTGGACATTATCGAAGATGCAAGAATCGACAATAATACAAATAAAAAGAAAAAAGATGCATGGAATGCCATTCATCTTCTATTTAATAAAGTTTCTGCCAACAATAGAACACTGGATCAAATGCAAAACCAGTGGCGAATAACCAAATCGTTGCCAAAAAACAAATAACTCTGCACTCATCAGGAATACAAAGCAGACAGGTGGTGGTCCAGCTCTGGAGCCTTTAAGTAGCGTGGAGGAGGAATTGATTTCAAGACTACCCGAGCACTTTGAAATTGACACCAATTTTTATGATAGCAACTCACAAATAAGTGAACCATCTTCAAAAAAAAAATTGATGATATCGAGCTAAATGAATCCATAAAGACAGACGATGAAATATTTAATACGGAAGATGATACTGCAATAAAAAAAGTGAAGAAGTCGATTTTCAACAGAAAAAGATCGATGAAGTGTCAATATGAATTCGAAAAGGAGAATGTGAAAAGAATTAAACTATTGGATCTAAGTATTAAATAGAAAGAATTGGAAATTAAACTCTCGGAAGAAAATCACGTTATGCAAAAAAGAAAAAATTAAATTTTAGAAAAGCAAGAAAATGAGGAACATAACCTAAGAGTAGAAAAAACTAAATTAGAAATTGAAAAGTTGAAGAAAAGAGGATTTTTTAATTATAGTTGTGCTAATTCTAATTTAATGTGATATGTGAAAAAAGTGTTTCTTTCGTGCTATTCAATTAAAATAAAAACGAATTTTTGGGCATGTTCTGTGTTTTCCAAATTTCAAGTCATTGAGGTTTTAAAACAATCTGCCTGTACATAATTTCCCATTTTTCATTTTAGCCGGAGCATGGAAAAAGAGCTCATTGGTTTTGTTTTAAATGTAATTGAACGAAGAAATTGTCTTTTGATGTTTTGAAACAGTCATTGAATTACATATATTTTTTTCCTTTTTGTAGTGATTGCTTCTTAGGGTTCCGTACACCAAAGGTGAAAAGGAACCCTATTGTTTTCGCTACGCTGTCCGTCTGTCAATCACACGGTATTTTCTCAGGAACCGTGAGAGCTACGGACCTGAAATTTGGACACAGTATGTAGAACCTTGGCCGCTACAACAACAAATACATGAGAAGTAAAAATTAAAGGGTGTTCCAAAACGAGCAACGAAAAATGTTAAAATCCTATGTAATATACATACAATTGTATGTACATATGTATATTAAAACTTGAAATTTGTAAAATTAGTGTATTTTTATACAGACTACAACAATTAACACTAAAATTTAAAAAAAAATTAAAATTAAAGGGTGGTCGGTCCATCAGTTAATGCAATTTTGACTATGTAATTTTGACAATTTGCTATATCTTGGAAACCGTAAGAGGCAAACACTTGAAATTTTCAAAAACGGTAAAACTAACCTTTAATTAGGCGCATGGGGTCAGGAGAAATTAAGATTGAAAAATTTATACGTTAAAATGTTCGGAGCGAACTTAACTTTTTTATAGCTTCATACATTTGAATTGAGAACATAAATTAGTTGCGATTATATCGTTAAAGCATACACACGTGTCACTTTACTAATACGTGTTGACCCCATGCGACTAATAGGGTAACTTTTTTTGATCGTGGTATATGTATATATTTGTGATTTTATTTACCCTTTTTATTTGTTTTTTCAAGTTTTTGTGTATTAATTATTATATTTGTGCACTTTTTGTGTTCCATTTTGAAAATGGATTCAGAAAAACATATACTACAATGTTTAGAAGTGTGCGATGATGAGTTGGATATTGCTGGTTCCGATTCAGAAAACGACATTGTAAGTGACATAGAGGAGATTATGTCACAAAATTCGGAGAGTGTAATAGAAGACATGGCAGAAAGGCATCTCAAGATTTATCAGATATCAACTATTTTTTATCCAGGATGTACCTACAGGACGAGTTATATCAATCAATATAAAGTGGGTGGTGTTCTTTATGCTAAATGTGTTCGTCAGCAAAATGTTCTATTATTCTGCGCAGGATGTAGAACATCACAACCTACTCATGAGTCTGACTAATTTTTAACCGACTTCTTTAATAAATAAGTGTTAAAATAGTTGTAAAAAAACAGTATTGAATTTTATTTATGTTTTTCAATGAAAGAAATTTTATTTATGTTTTTTTATACATTATTTAAATAAATAACTTTGAAAATTTAATATAATGTATTCGTTTGTATTTCTTTGTAATCCAACACTTGCAATACATTTTGGGGTCACGTGAGACCTCAGTTCTCGTGGTACCTTCATAGCGAACAGTCGATTAGCGGAATTTTTCTTACTTACAAAAAATTAAACAAACAAAAAATATTCGTAGTACATATTATTCGTAATAGGTACATACTGTCTTTAATAAATAAGCTTTATGCTTTGCTGATATTTTTACATAGTAAAAATAACAAAAACAAAAAAAACCGCAAACAAAAAAAAATTAAACAAATTGATATTGAGGAATACTATATATATGTGTACCTCTAAACAAATAAACAATCATAAATAACAAAAACAAAAAAAGACCGCAAACATAAAAAAACACAAACGAATATCCCTTGAGGAATTCTTTGTATGAGTGCCTCAAATACAAAAAAAAAATTTTAAGTGAGTTCTAACGGCAGAAATGCTTATTTTACTGTGAGTTCTGAAACTCTTAATGAAAAAAATATAAATAATAAATCTGATGAAAACCTTTTTTTACCGGCAAAGCCAATTTTTCGTCAGCGATCAACTTCGCTTTGTCCAATGCCAAATAGTAATGATGCATTAACATTACAGTTGCCTAGTACTTCTTCATATAAGCCAGTAATATCATCCCCTTCAGGCTCGTGTTCATCACTTAACAAAGTTATCACTACAGATAACAGCGGCTCGAAACTCAAGGTACAAGTCGGAATGGACAGATATATAACCGTGGTAAAGCGTGGGCGAAGCCCGAATTCTTCAAAAATTGCATCTGCTCCAAAAATGTCTAGGGATAACAGCGCAGCCTCAACTAATCGCCAAAACCGCTTCGAAATTTTGCAAGATGACAACGACAAACCCGAGGTATCCTCGAATAAAATATCCAAGCCGCCACCAATCTATTTGAGACAAAAAAATTCAAATGCCCTTATTAAAAAATTAATTTCGGTCATTGGTGAGAATAAATTTCACATTGTTCCAATAAAACGTGGAAACATAGATGAAACTAAAGTCCAAATTTATGACGAAAAAGATTTCCGAAAAATGGTTGCTGAATTTGAAAAAAATAAAACAAGCTTCTACACATACCAGCTTAAGAGCGCTAAAGGCATGCAGATCGTATTGAAGGGCATAGATTCTTATGTTGTTCCCGAAGAAATAAAAGATGCATTCGTCCTCCAGGGGTTTAAGGTAAAAAATGTGTCCAATATAATAAACAGAGAGAAGATTCCCCAACCCCTATTTCGTGTTGAACTTGAGCCTAATGATATAAAATTGAAAAAAAATGAGACGCATCCAATTTATAATTTGAAATACCTCTTGTACCGAAAAATCACAGTTGAAGAGCCACATAAGCGTTCAGGTCCTGTACAGTGCCATAATTGCCAAGAATATGGCCATACAAAAACATACTGCAATTTACCCTCTGTTTGTGTTGTGTGCGGCGAATTACACGGCACTGCTAGTTGCAATAAGCCAAAAGATCAAAGTGATAAAAAATGCAGTAATTGTGGAGGTAATCACACCGCTAACTACAGAGGTTGTCCTGTGTACTCTTTCGTAAAGAAGACTATGGTGCAAAAACCTAAATTAGCTCCAGCTCAATCAGCAAACGCTTACTCTGCCACTTTTGCGCAAATGAGCCAACCAGTTACTTCCCGTGTATCGTATGCAGATGCTGCTAAGACAAATTCAATTTTCACACAAAATGTTTCCCCGCCAAATAATTCAAAAAATACTGACGCAAGCTTTAATTTTAATCGCCTTGAAGCTACTATTGAAAATCTGGTGCAAACTATAAACAATTTTACAACAAATATGACTAGCATGATGCAAGAAATGCTGCGAATGCAGAATACTCTGCTTCAAGCATTAATTAATAAGCCATGAACACGTTAACAATATGTTTCTGGAACGCAAACGGCATTCGCCAATATAAAAATGAACTTGAGCACTTCCTCACGGAAAAAAATATTGATGTTATGTTAGTATCTGAGACTTATTTGACTTCGAGAAGTCTTTTTAAAATTTATGGCTACACTATATATGATACAAAGGACCCTAGAGGAAGGGCTTGCGGTGGATCAGCAATTCTAATAAAGTCAAGACTCAAGCACTATGTTCTTGATAACATTTGTGAAGAACACCTACAAGCAACAAATATTGGCATTGAAAGTTTTTGTACAAATTTTGTTATATCATCAATTTACTCCCCTCCCAGATTTTCAATCACTGAGAATCAATATGAGGATTTCTACAAATCTCTTGGACCTTGTTTTGTAGCAGCTGGCTACAATGCTAAGCATACGTTCTGGGGTTCGCGTCTTATTACCCCCAGAGGTCGAGCATTGTTCAACACTATTTCAAAAATGGGCTTGGATATCATTTCGAGTGGGGAGCCCACTTATTGGCCTACTGACATACAAAAAATTCCGGATGTTATAGATTTTGGCGTCATAAAAAATATCTCTAGGGATTTAATTCAAGTTCAAGCTTCTCTTGATCTTTCGTCCGATCACTCTCCGACGATCATTACAATTTGTAGTCCCTTAAGAAGTAACTTACCTGACCCATATGTGAAGATGATCAATCGTGTTAATTGGCTGGGGTTCAAAAAATATCTCAGTAGTCATTGTACGGAAAACATTACGCTTAGAACATCCGATGATATTGAATCTAACATTGCCAATCTCAGCGAGAATATTAAACAGGCTGCTGAACGTGCCATTATCTCCCATCCGCAGACTGGGTTTAATAAAATTTATTCTACAGACATTGAACGTCTCGTACGTGAAAAAAGAAGAGCTAGAAGGGAATGGCAACAGCACAGATCACCACAAAATAAAATCAGATTTAAAGAGTGCACTAAACGACTCCAAGAGTTGCTTGCGTCTGAAAAAACTACATCTCTTAAAAATTATCTGGAAGGTCTTGATGTCACACCAGCGTCTAATTACTCTTTGTGGCGCGCTGCTAGAAAGCTTAAAACACCCATTGAGTATAAGCCACCTCTACGCACATCTACCGGAAGTTGGGCAAGAAGCGATACTGAAAAAGGTAAAATATTTGCTGAGCACTTAAAATCCGTTTTTACGCCAAACATATATACTGGTATTGCTGATTTGCCGAATGTAGTCGCTCTACCCCCTCAATACATAAAGTTTAAGACGCGTGATTTACAAAAATTAATTGCCGAACTCAACCCGAAGAAAGCTCCTGGTATTGATGGAATTAGTAACCAGATGCTTATGAACTTGCCTCGTATTGCAATGAGAATCCTATTATTCATATTTAATGCCATTTTACGACTGGAGTATTATCCACACAGCTGGAAGCTTGCCAAGGTTAAAATGATTCCAAAGCCGGGCAAAGATCTAACCAAGGCTGAGTCATATAGGCCAATAAGTCTACTATCAACTATGTCAAAGCTTTTCGAAAAACTGCTCAAAACAAAATTGTCCCCAATTCTAATTAGTAGTGGGTGCATACCAGACCATCAATTTGGTTTTAGAAGTCAGCATAGCACCATTGAACAAACTCACAGACTGGTTCAATTTATAAGAAGAACTTTTGAGGAAAAAAAGTATTGTTCTGCGCTCTTTATTGACGTTTCCCAGGCATTTGATAAAGTGTGGCATGAAGGCCTAATTTTAAAATTGAAGACTTACTTACCAATAAACATTTTAAATATTTTGGAAAGTTACATTATTTCCCGTAAGTTCACTGTTGTGGAAGGAGACTTTACGAGTAGGCCTGAAACTATTTCATCCGGTGTGCCACAGGGGAGCATACTGGGACCAGTTTTATACTTGATTTATACTTGTGATATGCCTGTGAGCAGTAGTATCCATACTTCCACATTTGCCGACGATACAGCCTGCCTTAGTATGCACGAAAACCCTGATGAGGCATCCCGCAAACTCCAGGAACACATTAGCCAGATGGAGCTTTGGTTAAACTTATGGAGAATTAAAGTCAATGAACAAAAGTGTGTCCATATAACGTTCACCCTAAGAAGAGATACTTGCTCCCCCATTCGGATTAACAATCAAGTTGTTCCTCAACATTCACATGTGAAATATCTTGGTTTACACCTTGATCGACGACTTACATGGAAACATCACATTGACTCTAAGTTAACTCAAATGAAACTTAAATTAACTCAGGTACATTGGCTGATTGGTAGAAATTCAACACTTAGCCTAGACTGCAAACTTTTAATATACAAGTCGCTTTTAAAGCCAATATGGTGTTACGGAATTCAACTATGGGGCACTGCTTCAGCTTCAAATTTAGAGAAAATTCAACGAAGGCAAAATAAAATTTTACGCATGATAACATCGGCTCCATGGTACATCAAAAATTCAAATATACATCGCGATTTGAATATGCCACTAGTGACTGAAGAAATTGTAAAATACGCAGGCAAATATCTAACAAAACTCGAGTCACATCCTAATCCGCTTGCTCGTAATATTTTGAACTTTACTGGGCACATCCGCTTAAAAAAGAGAGATACACGGGCTCTAATATTCAACACTCTAGATGATGAAGCTGCTTGAAAACACTTTTTTCTTTTTGTTGCTTATCACTACTTATGTATTATTAATAACTATCACTAAGCTTATGTCCGACATTTGTCGGGCCTAATAATTTTTTTATAGACTTAAGATTTGAATACTTATTGTTAGTTCATATTTGAAGATACAATAAATAAAAAAAAACATGCATTAAAAAAAAAAAAAAACGTGAGACCCCATGCGATTAATTGTGTAATTTCCTAAATGCGCCTAATTAAAGGCTAAAAAAACCGAAAATTGAAAAATCGCCAAACCAAAAAAAAAAAAACGCCAAAAATTTAAAAAAATCGCCAAAACGAAAAAATCGCCAAAATTAAAAAAAATTTCTAACACTAAAATAAATCGCCAAATTCGAAAAAATCGCCAAAAGGAAAAAAACGCCAAAATGAAAAAAAACGCCAAAAACGAAAAAAATCGCCAAAACGCGAAAATGTCGCCAAAACTAAAAAAAAATTTAAATAAAAAAAATCGCAAAAATGAAAAAATCGCCAAAAATAAAAAAAATCGCCAAAATGAAAAAACGCCAAAAACCGAAAAAAAATCGCCAAAACAAGAAAATAAAGTGTCAAAACTAAAAAAGAGCCAAAACTTAAAAAATCGACAAAACCGAAAAACGCAAAAACCGCCAAAACAAAAAAACCGAAAAGACCCCAAAAACGAAAAAATGCCAAAACTATATATTATATAGGATGAAGTTTGTATTAAATTATATATCTAGTGTTCGTACGGAACCCTTCCTGCGCGAGTCAGAGTCCCACTTTACTGAATTTTTATATTTGTAATTAATTGAATTATTTCTTAACATTCTATGAATTGTTATATATGTACATACAATCTACTTCTAAGGGCCTGTGCCAAACGGTACCAAAGTACTAGTGTAAGTAAATTTTTGACGCTTCTGAGGTGAATAAAATTTCACTAGCCCTGGGGGCTAGTAGAATTTTTGACACAACAGATAAATTTTTGACAAGCAGCAAATAAGAAGCATGGTATCATAAAAGGCAAAACCGCCGCCGTCGCTTCGAGCCGTCGCCTTTTACATACATTCTTACGTCTCTTAAATGTAGGTAGACTGTAAAATATTCATTGTTTATTTTAATTTGTGAAAAATTTTTCATCATTTATATATTATATAATTTTTTGCTACGAGAATATTGTTTTATAAAAAAAATTTCTTTTAAAAAAATTGATGGTAGTCGGCGGCTTGTAGTCAAATTTTTTGTTTCGCCGCCGCAGCAATTTTTTCATCAGCTTCTTTCTATGGTAATGCGAATTTGTCAAAATTTTACATTGTCAAAAAAGATATCATTTGGCACAGCAGAACAATGAAATTTTTTCCCCACAGCCAAATATTTTTTTACCATAGTACTAAATAGTATATTATTTAAACTAAATCGCTTTTCCGATTATTAAACAGTTTCAGCTTTATTTTATTTTTAAAACTATCGTACAATGAAATGCTATTTTATTTAAGTTTTTATTTTAATGAATTACATGTGTATTTGCTTTATCGTATTCCGTCATATTTTGTTAATAAACGTTAAAAAACAAAATAAATACATACAGATTGTATCTCTTTAAAATTTGGTCAAAACATTTTTGCAACGTACAGGTTTACGTTGTCGAAATTTCAAAAATTTTGCTGAATATAAATACTGCGAGACACATTTTCATCTTCAATGCCATTCTGCGAAATTTCATTAGATGAGGTATTGCTTTGAAGTCGTTTTCATCTATAAAAGAAATATTTTTCACATAGTATGAATGCAGATATATTTTAAAATGGTTTTGCCTTACCAAAGTTTTCCTCATTATACATAATGGATAAATTATGAAGAACGGCAAGAGCCACAATTAAAATTTTTCCGTTGCTTCTAGAAATTCTCATTTTATCCAAAAGAATTCTAAATCTGCTTTTCCAAACACCGAAAAGACGTTCGATAACATTTCTTGTTGTTATATGCACTTTATTGTAATGTTCTTCCTTTGTATATTTTGGATTCTGCACAAGTGTAAATAAATAGTTAGTGCACTTATAACCACCGTCCCCTATTAATCGACCCATAAACGCACCTTCCTCAAATCTCTCTTTTAAGCGGCCCATACACTACAACAGCATGCACGCACAATCAAGCGATTGAGCATTCATGCTCGAACCATACAACATACCAGCAAGCTGGTATAATATTCATTTCTTACAAAATTTCGGGAAGGGTGGTTATGAATAGTGACACATATTTTGTTGCAATTATTATTGGTATGTTGTTAAAATTAGCAGCTGTGTATAACTAAAGTTCTAAAATTCTGTTTACCATTGAAACAAATTATATTTCAAAAAATTATATTACTTAAATGCATGTTTGCTCCATGACAACTTTGCTCAACTGAGCTAATTTCACCATATACCACACCAATGAGCTGGTACCATCAGCAAAATATCAAACTCTACTTGACATCGCTACAGCAAACCGTACAATCGCACAAAATGCCCATACACGACTAAACCGCTGGCACAAACACTTGATTGCGCATGCATGCTGTTGTAGTGTATGGGCCCCTTTATTTTGCTTTCATTAAATATTCTAGAATCATGTGTACTACCTCTCCAGCAGGCAACAATATCGGTTATTTTCAATGAAGCATCACAAACAACCTGCAAACAGTTTTATAAAAAAAATGTATCAATTTCGTTTTTCACATCGTTTTACGTACCTATGCGTTTAGGGAAAAGTATCCCTTTCGATTTACAAATAATTGGGCATCGTCGCCACCTACAGCTTTCATGCGAATGTGGGTGCAGTCAATAGCTCCTATAACATTTTTAAATCCAACAAGTTTTCTAAATTTTTCCGTTTCCACAATTTGTTCTTCGGCTAATGTTGGCATTTTAATAAAGTGCTTGGCCTTTATCGCAAACGCATGTGCAACCTTCACACAAATTCTACTAATAAAGGGTGTTTTTTATTGGGGTAACTGGCGGCCATTTTGTCAGCTGTCAAGTGATTAATATTTAGTTTGGTTTGCCATTTGCTCATGAACAGGTTGACAAAAGAACAACGCTTGCAAATCGTGCAAATTTATTTCGAAAATCATGGTTCAGTTCGCGAAGTTTACCGCAAGCTCCGTCCATTTTATGGTCGACATAATCGTCCATCAGAGCAATTAATTCGGTTAACCATGGATCGTTTTCGCACTACGTTTACTCTATGTGATGATACGCATCCGCAGAGACGTCGAACAGTGCGCACCGAAGAAACAATTGCCGCTGTAGAGCAAAGTGTTGAAGAGGACCCGAATGAATCGATTCGCCACCGTGCACAGCAATTGGAGCCGACTAACCGACTATTTTGTTCCCGAATTGGATGGCATGAATGTGGATGAGTTGTGGTTCCAACAAGACGGCGCTACATGCCACACAGCGCACGTCACAATCGATTTATTGAAGGAAACATTCGATGAGCGCATAATTTCGCGGAATGGACCTGTCAATTGGCCACCAAGATCGTGTGATTTGACACCATTGGATTATTTTCTTTGGGGATATGTGAAGTCGCTCGTGTACGCCAACAAACCAGAAACGTTAGGGGACTTGGAAGCCAACATTCGTGGCGTTATTGCCAACATACGGCCCCATATGCTCGAAAAAGTGGTTGAAAATTGGACCTGTAGAATTGGCATTATTCGAGCCAGCCGCGGCGGCCACATGCCCGAAATCATATTTAAACATTAATGGCATAAAATTATCCTTCCAATAAAGCCAAATTGATGGACATTAAAACGATTTTCTTGTGTTTTATTTCAATTCAAAGTTCTATACCTCTTAAAAAAACACCCTATAGTTGACTGCGTGAAACTATGATACTCAGCACAGTCGTCTTGTACAATATTACGTCCCCAGCACCTTAAAGCTGCCAGCACTTGTATGTGTGGAGAAATGCTACCGCCTTTTCTTGTACCTTTCCCTTTAAGGTCAGCTTTCACCAACCTTATTAATTTTTTGCTGTTTTCTTTTGAAAATCTATATTTAAAAAGAAACTCTTTTTCGCTGTACTCAAAGAATGGGTTTCTTCTCATTTTATAAATTTTTTTGCCGATAACGCACCGTAAAATGTTCCAAATTATCTAAAGCGTCTAAAGTTTCCATTTTTTATTTTCGCGCACAAAAATGATTGATTTTTCTTTTGTTTATATAAAATTTTGAGACTGAACAGCTGTTTTTCACAAGTTGGAAGATATTCGGCAACTCACTAGCCAGAGTTTAGCAGTTTGTTATCCACAGTGTGTTAGCATATATTATAATTCAACTATACGCTAACTTCATGCCAATTTTTCATTATACATACATTAATGTTTCTGGAGTTAAATTTTAAAATATATAAACCTTGACATAAGCCTTGTACTTTAACAGAGCTCTGTTAGAGTATTAACACAGCTCTGTTAAGCTATAAATATTCGATTAATGCATTTCGAAAGGGCCTTTCCAGTAAATGAGACAACCGAGACGAAAAAATATAATGCAAATTTATAGACAAGGTGTTGCTTTATTAATGCCCATGAATCTATTTCTGAAAGACATAAATTTTAAACAGATACTGTCAAGTTTTAAATTTGGCATTTTCTGAAGGATACGAACTTTTTTTTTCGAAAAACTTTAAATCTGTATTTATAACAACAATGCTATGGCAATTCCGAACAATTTAATTTCATGTGGAATACAGAACATATCTGTATATAACAATTTTTTAATGATAATATCGGCCCTTCAAATTTAACCACTTTACATAAGGCTGTTAATTTGTAAGTGCAAAGTAAATCAAAATGTTCATGTCTACAACAAAACGTAGGTAAATTTGTATTCAACGCACATTTACCACCATTTATATAAGAAACTGGGTATGTGCATATCACACATCCCGCTTTCTAAAAGATATTTATATCTGAATCCCGCTTTTTGGCGGTATTTTCTTCAAAATCCCGCTTTTTGCAAAAACCATCTGGTCACGTTAGTTATAATACATATCAATGCATATTCTACTCAAAGAACGTGAATCAAAGCAAAGTGTAAAAATTTAATTATTGTGAATGAAATGAATTGATATTTATTTTTTATTAATAAAATTTCTTTTATTAAATTTATTCAGTCTTTTATTTCTTCCTTTGTTTTTCCTCTAAAAGTCATGTTATATGAATAAAACTGATATTTTCACCTTTTATATTTACTCTAATATATACAGTAATAATACCTACTTGAACAAGTCGTGAAAAATATTGTTGTTATGATTGTGGCATTGCATTTACAAAGATTTTTCTCATTTTTTCTTTAAGTCCTAATAACTCTTCATGTTGGATGTAAAAAGTTTATCAACTTTAAGTTTGAATAAAAACATGTATCTATTACTTTTATTATTAAACAAAAAATTCTATCGTGTATTTTTATAAAACTAATGAACTAAACATTATTCTGCGATTTTCTCGAAAACACATTTTTGTTTTGAATGGAAGTACCTTATATATTTATACCATGGGTTTAATCAAGGTATATATAACCAGGTGGCAGCGCTACTTCAGCTGATAATTTTTGCTCTATGTGCTTTGTAGCTGGCGAATGCCAAAAACTTCGTTTTCTTTTGGGTTTGGTAGAATTATTTTTATGCTTTTGACGTTCTTCGGTTTTTTACACAGCTATGGTTGCCGTATTTTTGTATAAAAATCCTTACAGCGTCACCTGTAGAATTACACCATGGGTTTAATTTTACATTTTGTTCATACAAAATGGAACTGGCAGCTCAGTTTTAATTTTTCAGCCAAATCTAAACTGAGCTACATATCACATAATGTTATAAGAATAATAAAAGCAGAGAATACTTGTATTTATTAGAATAGAATTAAAGGAAAATATTAATATAAAACATACCTACATATGGAGTTGAACGAAAGAATTGCATTAAACCATTAAACTGATGTGTGTGACACAGCAAATTGTCGGAAACAACGGGTGAATCCAGCTTAAAATGGTACGAATGTCGCGTCCGTCGCTTGGGAATTGCCCATATGTATGTATGTACTTATATACATGTATTTTTAATTCTCTCTTTGTTTTAATATTTTAAATTTTTTTATCAGAATTGTATATGAAAAACTTCACAATGACAGGAAAAGACATGGGACAAACAAACAAAAAACTAAACATATAAAAAGTTTTTTTTTTTAATTTAATAAAGTTTTTCTAAAATTGGTGAAACTTGTGTTTTTTATTCCTGTGTACAGGGTGGGCCAAAAGAAACCAAGGGGTGTAAAAGTTTAATAACTTTTTTGTTTATTAATTTTTTTTTATTTTTTCTTTCAGATTATATAGACAGTTCTCGTTGAACCTTCATAGTGAAGAGACATTAAAGCGGATTTTTTTTTACATACATACATACGAAACAAATATAAAAAACAACAAAATCAAAAATTATACAAAAAATATTCGTAATACATATTCACCTTGATAAATAAGCTTATTGGCTTTACTAATATTTTTTACATAGCAAGAAATAGCAAAAACAAAAAAAAACCGTAAACACAAAGTTCCCTTGAGGAATAATACTCTGTATGAGTACCTCAAAGGAAAAAAATTTTGAAGTGAGTTCTAACGGCAGAAATGCTTATTTTACTGTGAGTTCTGAAACTCTTAATGAAAAAAATATAAATAATAAATCTGATGAAAATCTTTTTTTAACGGCAAAGCCAATTTTTCGTCAGCGATCAACTTCGCTTTGTCCAATGCCAACTAGTGAATCGTTAACATTACCATTGCCTAGTACTTCTTCATTTAAGTCTGCGATATCATCCGCATCGGGCTCGCCTTCATCACTAAACCAAGTTATCACTACAGATAACAGTAGCTCAAAACCCAAGGTACAAGTGGGAATGGACAGATATATAACAGTGGTAAAGCGTGGGCGAAGCCCAAATTCTTCAAAAATTTCATCTGCCCCAAAGATGTCTAGGGATAACAGCGCATCATCTACCAATCGTCAAAATCGTTTTTCATTATTGCAAGACACCGACGACAAGCCCTCTACATCATCGCAAAAGTCTTTTAAGCCACCACCTATTTATCTGAGAGAAAAAAATTCTAACGCGCTTATAAAAAAACTACTGTCGACCATTGGTGAAAATACTTTTCACATCATTTCAATTAAACGAGGCAATATTGATGAAACTAAAATCCAAATATATAATGAAAAAGATTTCCGAAAAATTGTTAGTGAATTCGAAAAAAAATAAAACAAATTTTTACACATACCAACTTAAGAGTGCTAAAGGCCTACAGATAGTATTAAAGGGCATAGATTCATATGTTGAACCCGAAGAAGTAAAATGTGCACTTGTCGACAAAGGATTCAAGGTAAAAAATGTTACCAACATATTTAATAGAGAAAAGGTCCCCCAACCCCTATTTCGGGTTGAACTGGAGCCGAATGACATACAATTGAAAAAAAATGAAGCCCATCCAGTTTATAACGTAAAGTATCTCTTACATCGAAAAATCACAGTTGAAGAGCCACGTAAGCGTTCAAGTCCCGTACAGTGCCATAATTGCCAAGAATATGGCCATACGAAAACTTACTGCAAGTTACCTACAGTGTGTGTTATCTGCGGTAAGCCAAAAGATCAAGCAGAAAAAAAATGTAGTAATTGTGGAGGTAATCACACAGCTAACTATAGAGGGTGCCCTGTATTTTCTTTCGTTAAACAGGCTATGGGTCAAAAACCCAAGCTAACTCCAGCTCTACAAGTAAACGCGAACTCCGACACTTTTGCTCAAATCAGCCAACCAGTTACTTCACGTGTATCGTATGCTGATGCTGCTAAGACTAGTTCAATTCCCACGCAAAATGTTCCACCGCCAAATAATTCTACGAATTCAAACTCAAGCTTTAACTTTAGTCGCCTTGAAGCTACTATTGAGAATCTGGTGCTAACTATAAACAACTTTACTACAAATATGACAAGTATGATGCAAGAAATGCTGCGAATGCAGAATACACTGCTTCAAGCATTAGTTAATAAACCATGAACAGGTTAAAAATATGTTTCTGGAACGCAAACGGCATTCGCCAACATAAAAATGAACTTGAGCACTTCCTCATGGAAAAAAATATTGATATAATGTTGGTTTCTGAGACTCATTTGACCTCAAGAAGCTTATTTAAAATAAATGGTTACACTTTATATGATACAAAGGACCCGAGAGAGAGAGAGCATGTGGTGGATCAGCAATTCTGATTAAGTCAAGACTCAAGCACTATGTCCTTGACAACGTTAGTGAAGAATATTTGCAAGCAACGAATACTTTCGTAGAAAGTTTTTGTGCGAATTTCGTGATATCATCAATTTACTCACCTCCCAGATTTTCAGTTAGCGAAGATCAGTATGAGAAGTTCTACAAATCGCTTGGATCTTGTTTCGTGGTAGCTGGTGACTACAATGCAAAACATACCTACTGGGGATCGCGTCATGTTACACCTAGAGGTCGAGCCTTGCTCAATACAATTTCAAAAATGGGCTTAGATGTCATTTCGAGTGGGGAGCCTACTTACTGGCCTACTGACGTAAGAAAAATTCCAGATGTTATAGATTTTGCCGTCACGAAAAATATTCATAGGGACTTAATTCATGTAGAGGCCTCTCTAGATCTGTCCTCCGATCACTCTCCAACAATAGTTACAATTTTCAACCCACTAAGGAGTGATTTAACTAACTCATATGTGAAGATGATTAATGGAATCAACTGGCTGGTATTCAAAAAATATCTTAGTAGTCACTGCGTAGAAAACATTCAGCTTAGTTCATGCGATGATATTGAATTTAATATTGCCAATCTTAACGAAAATATTAAACAGGCTGCTGAACACGCCACTACCTCCTATCCGCAGACCGGCTTTAACAGAATTTATTCTACGGAAATTGAACGTCTTGTATGTGAAAAAAGGAGAGCTAGAAGAGAATGGCAACAACACAGATCACCCCTAAATAAAATCAGACTTAAAGAATGTACTAAACGACTCAAAGAGCTGCTATCATCGGAAAAAACTGCACTACTGGAAAAGTATTTAGAAGGTCTTGATGTAACGTCCGCATCTAATTACTCTTTATGGCGCGCTACTAGAAATCTTAAACGACCCGTTGATCTTAAATCACCATTGCGTACTGCGACCGGAGGCTGGGCAAGAAGTGATAGTGAGAAAGGTAACTTATTTTCTGAGCATTTAAAATCTGTATTCACTCCCAATTCATGTACGGGTGCTGCTGATTTACCGAGTGTAGTTTCTCTACCCCCTCGTCCCTTAAGGTTTAAGATGCGTGAAGTACAAAAAGTAATTGCTGAACTCAACCCGAAGAAAGCTCCAGGTATTGATGGCATTAGTAACAAAATGCTCATGAACTTGCCTCATATTGCAATAAGAATCCTGCTATTTACTTTTAATGCTATTTTAAGAATGCAGTATTTTCCACATAACTGGAAACTGGCCAAGATCAAAATGATTCCAAAGGCGGGCAAAGATCTTACCAAGACTGAGTCATATAGGCCTGTAAGCTTACTATCTACAATCTCAAAGCTTTTCGAAAAGCTGCTCATGACTAAATTGTCCAAAATTTTAACTGATAATGGGTGCATCCCGGACCATCAATTTGGCTTTAGAAGTCAGCACAGCACGATTGAACAAACGCATAGACTGGTCCAAGTTGTAAGAAGAACATTTGAAGAAAAGAAATATTGTTCTGCTCTCTTTATTGATGTTTCTCAGGCATTTGATAAAGTATGGCACGAAGGCCTAGTTTTAAAATTGAAGACATATCTGCCAATAAACATTCAAAAGCTTTTGGAAAGTTATATTATTGATAGGAAGTAAAAGCTTTTGGAAAGTTATATTATTGATAGGAAGTTCACTGTTGTGGAAGGAGAGTTCACGAGTGTGCCCGAATCTATATCTTCTGGTGTGCCCCAGGGTAGTATTCTGAGTCCTGTCTTGTATTTAATATATACTTGTGATATGCCTGTGAGCAATAATATCCATATTTCTACTTTTGCCGATGATACAGCCTGTATGAGTGTGCACGAAAACCCTTATGAGGCATCCCGCAATCTCCAGGAGCATATCACTCAGCTGGAAATATGGTTGAACTTATGGAGAATTAAAGTCAATGAACAAAAGTGTGTCCATATAACGTTCACCCTAAGAAGAGATACTTGCTCCCCCATTCGAATCAACAATCAAAATATTCCTCAACATTCTCAAGTGAAATACCTTGGTATACACCTTGATCGAAGACTTACATGGAAACATCATATTGACTCTAAATTAACTCAGATGAAACTTAAGTTAACTCAAATATATTGGTTGATTGGCAGAAACTCAACACTCAGCCTAGACTGCAAACTTTTATTATACAAGTCGCTTTTGAAGCCAATATGGCGCTACGGAATTCAGTTATGGGGCACTGCTTCAGCTTCCAATGTCGAGAGAATCCAACGAAGGCAAAACAAAATTTTACGGTTAATAACATCGGCTCCATGGTACATCCAAAATTCTATTATACATCGTGATTTAAATATGCCACTAGTGACTGAAGAAATTGCAAAATACGCAGGCAAATATTTAACAAAACTTGAATCACATCCTAATCCGCTTGCTCGTAATATTTTGAACTTTACTGGACACATCCGCTTAAAAAAGAGGGACACTCAGGCTCTTATACCTAACACTCCAGATGGGACTACTTGAAAATACTTCCCCCCCCCCTTTTTTTTTTATTATCACTACTAATGTATTATTTATAACTACCAGTAAGTTTATGTCCGACACTGGTCGGGCCTAATAATTTTTTTTTTATAGATTTAAGATTTGAATACTTATTGTTAGTTCATATATGAAGATCCAATAAATAAATACATGCATTAAAAAAAAAATGAACAAAAGTATGTCCATATAACGTTCACCCTAAGAAGAGATACTTGCTCCCCCATTCGAATCAACAATCATAATATTCCTCAACATTCCCAAGTGAAATACCTTGGTATACACCTTGATCGAAGACTTACATGGAAGCATCATATTGACTCTAAGTTAACTCAGATGAAACTTAAGTTAACTCAAATCTATTGGTTGATTGGCAGAAACTCAACACTCAGCTTAGACTGCAAACTTTTACTGTACAAGTCGCTTTTGAAGCCAATATGGTGCTACGGAATTCAGTTATGGGGCACTGCTTCAGCTTCCAATGACGAGAGAATCCAACGAAGGCAAAACAAAATTTTACGGTTAATAACATCGGCTCCATGGTACATCCAAAATTTTATTATACATCGTGATTTAAATATGCCACTAGTGACTGAAGAAATTGCAAAATACGCAGGCAAATATTTAACAAAACTCGAATCACATCCTAATCCGCTTGCTCGTAATATTTTGAACTTTACTGGACACATCCGCTTAAAAAAGAGCGACACACGGGCTCTTATACCTAACACTCCAGATTATTGTTAGTTCACATATGAAGATACAATAAATAAATACATGCATTATAAAAAAAAATATATATAGACAACACTTGGAGAATTTATAATGGAGAGATTCACAACTGAACAGAGAACCAGAACAATAGAATTTTATTATTTAAACCAGAGATCAATTATTTTAAGATCATTTTCATTTGAATGGCTTTGTTAATAAGCAGAACTGTAGGTTCTGGGGTTCTCAAAATCCAATCCAAATCCATACTGCCCGAGACACAATGGCAATTTTAAGTAAAATTTTTGGAGAGCGAATAATTTCTCGAAATTCGGAAATTATTTGGCCAGCGCGATCGCCAGATTTGACAGCACCCGACTATTTTCTTTGGGGTTTTTTGAAGGAGCGAGTGTATGTGAACAAGCCAGAGACAATCCTTGAACTCAAGGCAAACATTGTTGCAGAAATTCGAACGCTACAGCCACAAGTTTTGAAAGATGTTATGGAAAATGCTCTAAAAAGAGCCCATCAGTGCGAAGCTGAAAACGGTGGTCATTTAAGAGACATCATTTTTCATACTTAGTGTAAAAAAATTTCCATTTTGTATATTATATAATCTGAAAGAAAAAATAAAAAAAAGTTAATAAACAAAAAAGTTATTAAACTTTTACACCCCTTGGTTTCTTTTGGCCCACCCTGTATAATTTTTTTGTTAATTTTCGAAATTCAATAAAATAAACGAAAAATAACTATCGCGATAATTACAAAAAATTAATGAAAACCCCACTATCAAGTCAGGTATTGATAGTTTATTTTTTAAATCACCGTGATTTTCAGAACAGGCACGTATTAACGAAAATAATTGTTCGCAATATCTTTTGTAACTTAACGAAATTCGTAAAAATACGAAATCCAGGGTCGAATCGTCACATTCGTGAATTTACAACCGGTCACGTATAAACACCATTTTCAGATTATGGTGTACAAACGTGCTGAAATCCCATTCAGCTTAAACGATTGGCGTATCACTTTTTTTTAAAGAGAAGTGATACTCAGGTAATTAATGCCTACTACGATTACTAGGTGTTACCTTCTTTTAGAAAAGGTATAGTGATAGAAAACAGGTGGTGAAGGAAGAGATAGAAGAAAGCTTCATTCTTTTACAACTCTGCTTTTTGCACGCTTTTTAATAATGCAGTGTTGCAGTGCCTTCTGATGTCAAATTAGGCGTATTAAATTTTGAAGCTGTGTTTCAAGGCGCATATATTAGGTGGCAGCACTACACCAGGTGACTAACGCCATTATACCAATCTAAATGTCAAATTTGGACTGTGTAGGTATAAGCCTAAAAGCATGCTTTTATTTGGGTATACATAAACACCTTTCGAATATTCAGTTTTGTATGGTGTTTGACATTTCCTATAAGAAACATGCAATCTGACAATGCTACCCTGTTTTGAAAAGTAAGAAGGTAATTTATACCAACAAAGTACATGTGGTTGTTGCTGTTGTAATATTTGTTGTAGAATCGCGGGTACCTGATTTATGTGCCTTGCTGTGTTTAGTAGCCATTTTATTGGTTATTTTACTTCGCCGATGATTCTGCTACACAATACCGACGAAGGAGGGCGCTCTAATATTACATTAGGATTAGCATATGCTGAAGTCTGTATAGTTCAGTGACCAGTGACTATGCCTTTATCACTTGAACTTTTCTACAACAACTAATACAAAGGGACACTAATGCACATCAGAAAAATGCATGGTGTTGTTATTTAATGACTGTCGGATACAGAGATTGAGCCCAGCTTCTTCGGTTTTGTAATCAATGTGCTAACTACTTCAGCCAACGTCATCCTTAAGGTAGAATTAGTAAAATCGTATCGTGATGTTGCGTGTCAGCTGACAAAAACCGTACGATATACAATGCATGTTACTAGTTATAAAATATGTGATGGTAGCACTGCTGACGTAGGAATCTGCAGAAAACAGGTTTTTTTTAGCGAATGTCAAAAACGCCGTATTTAATGCCAGACAAAAAAAAAATGTGCTATGCAAACTGTTACATTTTCTATAACTTGTGCACAAAGTTGAACGATACGGCAAGCTGTAAAGTAGAATGATACGATTTTACTAATTCTACCTTTAATTTGTTTTAGTACGATTGTCGCTACTATCACGGATGTGTCGATTTAATCCCTGTTTTCCTGCACAAACTACAAATATGTTCGTAAAATATACAAAAGTTTCGTTTATTTCACAAAAATTGAATTACAAAGCAATCATTCGTATTTTTAAGCATGATATATTTTGAGTTTACATTTCATTAATTTATTTTTCTTTTAGAAAACAATCTCATCCCAAAATAACACCCGAAGTACGCAGAGAATTATTTGCAGCCAAGTGCCGTGATATTGAAATGATGGAATATGATGATAAAATTGCTGGCCTGCCTATGAAAATGTATACGGACCAAGATGTAGAATATGATTGATTGTAAAATGGGCTATAAAGAATCAAGAGAATATTTTTTAAATTAAAAATCATATACATACCCAACAAAAAATTTCATATTACCATCAGAACTACTCCATACTACGCCATATCGAGCTATAACTAGAGCTGCAAAACTATCGATAGTACTATCGATAGTATCGATAGTTTTGTTCTAAATGAAATATCGATAGTTTTTTCCACTATCGATACTATCGGCAAAAAAAAACAAGTTATGAAAAGAGTAAAAATAATCGAAGTCAGTAAACAGTAGCCGGCAGCTTTGAAGCAAATTATCCGTAGTTAATTTAAGCTTTTGTACAGCGATGTAAAAGTTGGTACAATTGTATAATTTTAGCGCTATTTGAATGCCAAAAGTACCGTAGCACCGCAATGACCCATTTAGCACTACTGGAATCTCTTTATATTTATTACATGCCAAAAATAGAATTAAAATATATTAACCCCCTTATGCAAAAAATAATGCGTGCTTGAAGTGTACATTAAAAAAAATTTCCATAGAAAAACCGGTTTTAACGTTCACTTACATAATTTTTTGCACAAGGGGGTTAATCTTTAGCTCGAAGATATTAGAAAATTAAGTAAATCCGGTACTTAAAGAATTGCTGAAGGAATGTTATTTATTCCAAATTCATCTGCAAATGTGGAAATTTTATTTTCGTACCAAGGAGAGAAGCCGACTATTTGCATCGACTGTGAACAATCGAATAAAAAAAAGGTTATAAACATAGTATATCGTAAATGTTACTTTTATATTCAGATCCCAGCAACTAATATTCTTTGTGCACCTTCTGGCGTTTTGTTAATTGATTTTTAGTTAATTAAAAAGTACAAGTATTAAAAAAATATAAATAAAGAATTGGGTACAATCGTACTGAAAAAATTAATTTTTTTTTTTTTAGTTAGTACAATTTGTAAATGACATCGCATCCCTGCTTCTGTATACATAAGTACTTAAATACATACATATGTATGTATATGAATTTATTTATAAATCCAAGTGTTATTCGACAAATAGTAGTCACAAGTATCTTAATAAATTCAACATCGTCGACACAAAGATAAATTTTGGTGGTACTGATATCGCGACGGCCGCCAATCGTCTCGGATTTATTTTGACATACCCTAGCGTGTTTTAATTGTACCTACATACGTACTTATCCAGCCTAATCTTCGATGTAATCGTATGCGATAAAAATTAAATTTTTAGAAGAAGGTTAAAATTGTCGCTTACGATAAAACTTTACAGTTAGTGTCTTAAAAGTTATCAACAATTTTCGCGTTTTGATAATTATAAACCATGGGTAGGCCCATAAAATTATAAGTTCAATAAAAAAGTATATTTTTGATAATGTGCCGCTTACGATAAAATCGAAAAAAAAGGCTTGATATATTTTTATATACTAACGAAAATGTTGAGGACTCTGGATTTTTTTTTTCGAGTCAAATGTAGTTTATGTGGCAACTTTTATAAAACTATTCGATACTATCGATAGTATCGATAGTTTTACATAAAACTATCGAAAATATCGAGTAGAGCGACTATCGATAGTTTTGCAGCTCTAGCTATAACCGCACAAAAAGCTTAAGTAACAAAAACAGAAGAAGGTTTTATAGGAGGTTTTTTTTTAATTATCTTCGATCTTATTTAAGTTAATTCATTGAATTTTAGTATTTAGGTGTTGTGCTAAATATAAATAACGCATCTAATTTTAACGAAATATCATAATAACGGTATTTTTTGTCCCTTAAGCTTTTTTTGCTGTCTCCCTGATAACCTCCTGTGTATATTTTTGTGTTGGTTAAGCTAAAAAAAAATTTTAAGAGAAAGTAAATATCAGGTTTTTTACCTAAACTTGTCTTCAATTTGCTAAATTATTGTCTTCTTGATCGGCGCCATGTAGTGAATCTTCTACAGACTTATTATTTTTCGAATTAAAAAGTTCGCTATTAAATTTGTTGTGCATAGTTTTACCGACGGAAAGTATTTCCAAGTCCGTATACTTTTGTGAAGAAATTTTTAATAAATTGCTACGTACTGGAACTGAACTGGCGACTATCTCAGTTTTTCGCCAGGACTGCGTAATCAAATCATAATGCATGACCTGCATTATGATAATATTAGTTAAATTTTATGAGTCACACCGACGATGCTTGAAGCAAAATCTAAATTTTTTGATTTTTGCACATGCATGTATACAATACAAACATATCAAGATAAACTACTCAAAGCAGTGAGGTTTCAAAGAACTGTCAAATTCTATATGTAAAAAGTTTTTGTAGGTAGTTTGACAATTGCCTTGCAATTAGCTTGTAACAAGATGCTATCAATTAATCGTGCAATGCATGCACGTGTATGCCGAGTTCTTCATGCACACGTATACGATGCTTGTGTCATGCATTTTGACCGTGAATACTGCGCTTTACGCAACGAATTTTAACTAAATATTATTTTTGTGTTGGTTTAGCTGAAAAAATGTTTTTTTAAAGTAAATATCATCTTTTTTACTTGAACTTGTCTCCAAATTACTTAATTATTGTCTTCTTGATCGGCTCCAGAATCTTCTACAGACTTATCACTTTTGAAATTAAGGAGCTCGCTTTAAATCTGTTGTGTATAGTTTTACCGACGGAAAGTATTTTCAAGTCCATATACTTTTGTGAAGAAATTTTGGATAAACTGCTACGTACCTGAACTAAACTGGCGACTATCTCAGTTTTGCGCCTAGACATTCAAAAAAATTTAAATCAAAATAGATTGTTTCAGAGTTATCCAAACAATCATATTTAAGACTTGCAGATGATTTTTTTCAAGTTGGGAAACAAATCCTTTAAAACATTTGTAACTCACTTCAATACAATCATATATTTTGGATTAGGTGTAGAGTTGAATAATAGGCTTTATCGTGAATTGCGTATTTCGAATACGACCACAAAAATTTGGTTCTAGATTAAAAAATACTGTATATATTTATTTTTATTTTTTTTTTGTAGAAAGAATTCTAATGATTTCTTCTTGAATTTACCTAATATATACAATTATGTTTTCCTCTATCGTCTATATTTGTGTTTATTTTTGTGGAGATATATTCAATGGACCACGAGCTGTAGAATAATTTCCAAATACATTAAAGCATAATAAACTGGTATGTGATGTTTAATTCTTATATTATTAGATGTTACATATTTTGTCCAAAATATAATTATAATTATCGCTATCTAATTTTTAGCGATAGCCGTTGAAAAAAAGTATTTCCAAAAAAAAATTAGTTTCATCCCATTAAAGAACCATGATAGGCCATATTTAGATGAAAATTATGTAAAGGAACCACATCTTTCTTTCTTTCTATTTATTGTAAATAAAAGTGGTTATAAAAATTTTTCCGAAAAATGCCACATTTAAAAGATATGGTGTCAAAAGTGTTTATAGCCAAGATATGTAGGTTATTTTTTTAGCTGGAAATTGCAATGCTCATGACCGGTATGCACGCTATTAGTGCAATTTTTACATGTGTTTTTTTTATATAAAAGGTATTCACGTCAACTCTTGCAACTGTGCAAAAATGCATAATTGCACTTTCTGACGTGAGCAACCCATTTTGTTTAGTTGTCTATAAAGCAACACAATATGTGCATAGATATATTGTACTCGTATGTTTCTTAATTGTTAAAAGAAACGAAGAAAACAAAGTGTTGTAACTTCGCTGATTAATTCTGTAATTAATTCACTAATAAAAATATCAATATTAATAATATTGGTATTATTTAACAAAATTCTGATAACAATTTGACCCATAGGTCTTTCGAAAATAACAAAATTATGTATTTGTTATATTAAAATCGAATTTGAAGATTTCTTTATAATTTCTAGTTAAGACTTTTTAAAATTATTTAAATTTTATAGTTTTTTAATTCGTTTATTTGTATCGAAAATATCTTTAACCTCTTGTTTTTTCATTTAAAAGAAAAACATTAAGGTATTTCCGCGTTGTAATTTGGTGTATGATTGATTTTATAAGTACTTTTTGTCCATTTTTTTTTGGGTTGGCAATGCTATAAAAAGTTGCACAACTTTGCAAAATTTACTCTGATAATCTTGCACTTACTCAGACCCTGACAATTTTGCATCATTTGTGCAAAATAATTTTCTATGTGGTTGTTGTTATAAATATTTTTTGAAAATCTTGCAATTTTGCATTTCTGCAACAGTGCAACTTTTGACGTGAATACCTTTATTATAAAGGTACTCACGTCACGAAGTGTTGGAACTTCACTGATTAATTTTGTAATCAATTCACTAATAAAAATATCAATATTAATAATATTGGTATTATTTAACAAAATTCTAATAACTATTTGAGCCACAGGTCTTTTGAAAATAGCAAAATTATGTATGTATTTGTTATCTGAAAATCGAATTTGAAGATTTCTTTATATTTTTAAATATTTTTTTAATTTTATAATTTTTTAATTAATTTATTTGTATCGAAAATATCTTCAACGACTTGTTTTTTCATTTAAAAAAAAAAAAAAAAACATTAGGAATTTCTGTGTTGTAATTTGGTGTATGGTTGATTTTATAACTACTTTTTGTCCAAAGTTGTGCAACTTTTTATGGCATTGCCAAATAAATGCATAAAATTTTTGATTTTGATTTTGCTTTATTTTATTTCAATAATGGTAAAACCTATTTAACGCCAAAAAAAAAAAAGGTCGGACATATTGCAACACTTGTTTTTTTTTTAATGCATGTATTTATTTATTGTATCTTTAAATATGAACTGACAATAAGTATTCAAATCTTAAATCTAAAATATAATTATTAGGCTCCACCACTGCCGGACATAAACTTAGTGCTAGTTATAAATAATACATAAGTAGTGAAAACCAAAAAGGAAAAAAAGGAATTTCAAGTACTCCCATCTGGAGTGTTGAGTCTAAGAGCCCTTGTGCCCCTCTTTTTTTAGGCGGATGTGTCCAGTAAAGTTCGAAATATTACGAGCAAGCGGATTAGGATGTGATTCGAGTTTTGTTAAATATTTGCCTGCGTATTTTGCAATTTCTTCAATCACTAGTGGCATATTCAAATCACGATGTATATATGAATTTTTGATGTACCATGGAGCCGATGTTACGTAAAATTTTGTTTTGGAATTCGTTGGATTCTCCCGACATTGGAAGCTGAAGCAGTGCCCCATAGTTGAATTCCGTAGCACCATATAGGTTTCAAAAGTGACTTGTATATCAAAAGTTTGCGATCTAGACTGAGAGTTGAATTTCTAGCAATCAACCAATATATTTGAGTTAACTTAAGTTTCATCTGAGTTAACTTAGAGTCAATATGATATTTCAATGTAAGCCGTCGATCAAGGTGTATACCAAGGTATTTTACATGTGAATGTTGAGGATCAATTTGATTATAGATTCTAACAGGGAACAGGTATCTTTTCGTAGAGTAAATGTTACCTGCGCACACTTCTGTTCATTTACTTTAATTCTCCATAACTTTAACCATAGTTCCAGCTGGGTAATATGTTCCTGAAGATATCGGGATGCCTCGTGAGGGTTTTCGTGCATGCTAAAGAAGGCTGTATCATCGGCAAATGTAGATGTATGGATTTTAGTGCTAACAGGCATATCAGAAGTATATACCAAAAACAAAACTGGGCCCAGTATACTTACGGTGACCATAATTTTTAAATCAAAATACAGAACAAAGAAATACTTAACAAACAGTAAAAATTAACAAAAAAAAAAAATTCAAAAAGTAGCATAACAATGTAATCACATACGCTAATCTTCATATGTATGTATTTATACTTATGTGTGTAATTCGAAACTAAAGAAAATGCTTTCGAATTTACACGTTATATTTACACAGCGTTATATTTAAACAGCTAATTTTGATATTTTTCTGTGGAATGAATTTGTTTAACCAAGTATTGATTTCCGTATAAATATTCTTTAAATTCAATACAATTTAAATCATATTTTATTTTTTATTAAAAACGCTCTGATGGTATCCATCTTCATTAAAGTTTTTTCACTGGTCCATATATTATATAAATCAGAAAATACTCTTTCTGTTGGTGCATTGGAACCAGATAAACGTAAACTGAATTCGACTACTTTCAACCTATTTTGGAAACTTATGTCTCTTTTTAAAATATTGAAACATTTATGCTGATATTTGATTCTCATTCTCTTTAATTTTTCTAAATTCTCTTTTAACAAGAGTTAATTCATCAAATAATTTGATGTAGTTTATGTTTAACTCTTTTCTTTTATCCATAATGAAAACAAGACTGGATTTAACATATTTCCACGTAGGAGTTTCAACTTCTGCATAAAATCAATACAATCTGCATAAAATCGGCTTGCATTACCTTTAAACCAAGGCTGGCCACTAAGAGAACACCGAAAGTATTCGCGTGTATGTATTCATTTGTATAGGAAGCCGATTGATGTTTGGCACTCTGGTGCCAGTTTGAACAGCCTGGCTTTAAACTAATCCATATCAATAACATTTTTTTGGCTCAACTCAATTACAATCTTTTTAACAGCAATACAATAGGCAAAAATATTTCCTCTCTACGTTGTGGGATTTTAAACTTAAGTTCATTAATAATGAGAGAGACCTCTGTCATACATATTTTTTGGAATTCAATCTGCGTTATATAATCATGAAATAAAGTAGCTTGACAATTAACGAAGAAAAGCCAGGCTCCTAAAGCGGGATCGTCAAAAATAAGATGTCACTAACACAGACAAATTTCATATTCACGCTCTCAAGGAAAAAAAATTAAGGAAACAAAACTCATGTTGTTTCTGTATTTTTATAGAAATGCGGCATTTAGAGTTGATATATTAAGCCCTTTTTAAATGTTGATTAAAACAGCATTGTTGCAGAAACCTCGTTAATTTTTTAAATGCAGTTTGAGTCATGAAAATACAGAACAAATACTGAACAGTAAATAAAATACAGAACATTTCAACGTTATTTCCTAATGAATAATTTATACAGAACAGGGCTCTCAAATACAGTACTGTTCTGTATAATACAGAACGGATGGTCACCGTAAGTATACTCCCCTGTGGCACACCGGCAGAGATAGATTCAGGCACACTCACGAAGTCTCCTTCCACAACAATGAATTTCCGGGACGGAATATAACTTTCCAATAGAAGACATATCAATTTTAAAATTAGGCCTTCATGCCATACTTTATCAAATGCCTGAGAAACATCAATAAAGAGAGTAGAACAATACTTCTTTTCTTCAAATGTTCTTCTTATAACTTGAACCAATCTATGCGTTCGGTGCTATGCTGACTTCTAAAACCAAATTGATGGTCCAGTATGCACCCACTATCAGTTAGAATTGGGGAGAATTTTGTCATGAGCAACTTTTTGAAAAGCTTTGATATTGTTGATAGTAAACTTATTGGCCTGTATGACTCATCTTTGGTAAGATCTTTGGCCGGCTTTGGGATCATTTTGACCTTGGCAAGCTTCCAGTGTTGTGGATAATACTCCAGTCGTAATATGGCATTAAAAATAAATAGTGAGATTCTAGTTGCAGTGCGAGGTTTTAATAAAAGTTGATTTTTACATTAAAACCAACTGTTAAAACCTGGTTTTACCATACAAATTGTTTTTGTTAAAACCAAATTAAAACTATTTTTGAATTGGTTTTAAGTTGGTTTTATGAAATGCAACCTTGTTTTCGCTGTGATAAATTCAGTGCTGCCAAGTTGAAATGACCGACAGCAGCTGGTATGCCAGTGAACAATAGATGGCGCCTGAAAAATTTTCAACTTAAAAATTAATGCAGCAGTAACAATAATCAAAAAAATTATGGAAAAAATAGTCTTTTGGAAGGAAAACAACGAAAATATTTTAAATTGAACTCTGGAAAGTGAAAATAGACAATATGACTGCCATTCATCTGCCTATAAAAAAGGTTTATCTCATAATATATATGTGCATTTTTAAATTATTAACAATATTTACAAGCACTTCTTCATTCTGTATAAGAAGTTCCATAATTTAAAATAATTTTATTTATTAAATATAAACTAATTTCCATTTTAGAGCGCATTGTGAAATATCTCAGTTTTTCATTCAAACAAAAACAGTTAAACAGTATGTCCAACAAGTGTTATTAAAAAGCAGAAAAAATGCAACAACAAATGCACGCATTTCGGCAGGAGATTTATTTTATTTTGAGCAAAGTTATTAGACAGCCTGTGAGTTAAAAACTGAATTTAACAAACTTGCAGTGTGAAAGCAAAATCAGCTGTTTATGGTTTTAACGTTAAAACCAGGTTTTAACTTTCAGTGCGAAAACGCTATCAGCATCTTGTTACTAATTCCATCAATACCTGGAGCTTTCTTCGGGTTGATCTCAGCAATTAGTTTATGTACATCACTCATCTTAAACTCGATGGGGTAGAGGAACTACACTCGGCCAATCAACAGCCTTTTTCAGTATCGCTTCTTGCCCAACCTCCGGTAGATGTGCGCAGAGGTGGCTTAAACTTAACGGGTGTTTTAAGCTTTTTAGCGCCACAAAGAGTAATTAGATGCTGGTGTGACATCAAGACCTTCCAGATAATTTTTAAGAGATGCAATTTTTTCAGATGCAAGCAACTCTTGGAGTCGTTTAGTACACTCTTTAAATCTCAATTTATGTTGATCTGTGCTGTTGCCATTCCCTTCTGGCTCTTCTTTTTTCACATACGAGACGTTCAATATCCGTGGAATAAATTCTATTAAACCCAGTCTGCGGATGGGAGGCAGTAGCATGTTCAGCAGCCTGTGCAATCATTTTTATTAAGGTTGGCAATGTTAACTAGTGTTTATTGTCAAAGTGTCTTCATGATATCCTTTATTTTTATCTGACAATTATTTTTTATCATCATTTACAAATGCGCAATTTATAAGTGATACAAGAAGTTTGCTTTTATAAAGTTTGTTTAAAGTTTTTTTAAATGTCAAAAGCAAAATCATACACCTCAGAAGAAGGTCCAAAAATTTTAAAAATTATGAAGCTAGAAAACTCGTTCGAGAGATTGGGGAAATAGTCGACAGACCAAACTCAACTGTCCATGATATCATTAAAAGGTATAAAAATACAAATTCCCTGGAAAATAAACCAAAATATGGAAGACCAAAATTGTTTACTAATTCTGACGAACGATGGATTGTCCAACAGGTAAAGAAAAATCCCTAAATTAGTGCTCCGAAATTGGCGAATAAAATCGCTAAAGGCAAAAATAAATACTAAAACCCAGAAACTGTTTGTTCCCGAAAAATAATTGTTATAATGGTAGAGTCCCTCGTAAAAAGCCTTATATTAACAACATCAATAGAAAGAAACGATTAGATTTTTCCAAAAAGTATAAAATCATGGATATATCATTCTGGAATAAAGTGTTATTTACCGATGAAAGTAAATTTAATTTATTTAGATCTGACGGGCAGTCATACGTATGGAGAAAGTGGCTGAGTTCATAAATGCAGCTTGCAATCCAACACTGCAAAGAAATTAATTTACAAGGCGAAGCAATACATTATGGCAACACTATTTTGACAATCAATGAAATACATTTTAGTGCATTTATGAACACGCAAAATTTGTTTAGTTGTTTCATTAAGTATAAATTTTGTAGAATTAAGTTTTTTAATAAATCTTCAGCAAACATGCGCTAATCTTTTCAACCCGCTTTCGAATTGGCTGATAATGATAAAAAAATATACCAAGCACAAAAGAATCATAAATGAAAGCAATGCACAAATTTGACAGATGTTGCGCATTGAAAAGCATTGCCTTGCAATAATGAACTCGCGGCGTTGCCAAAAATAACTCTGCTGTATTTATGAACACTACGCATTTCAGTGTTGCATTGTAAAGCCGCGTTCAGACTATTATACAAGTATTAATACTTTCATCACATTTTGCGATACAGAAATCTAAATACATTCGTTGCGACTGTCAAAAAAATCTAACGTAAAATCACATATTGTGTTCAGACCATCACACTTCAAATCAAATGTGTAATACAAGTAGAAAACAAAACAGCTGTTCAATGAAAATGTCTGTGCTATTGAAAAAATTCAGCAGTTAAAAATATTCTATGTAAATAAAAGAAAAAAATTTAAGAAAAGATATTACAAAAACGTTAAAAAATTACGTCAACGAAATATACTTCCATACGATTCACTTATTCAAAATTTTGAGCCGATATACATATGACAAAACATTACATCAATGACGACACGCTATCGGCGGCGAAACAGCCGACTTGGAAGTTTGGTTTGTGTGAAAATGCAACCCTGATCTAATGAAAAGTATTATCGTTTAGAAAATTTTCTAAAAAGGAAAAAGTCTTATGGGATGTCAAAATTTGTATCGTATTATTTGCCACTTTGAGGACATTTTGCGTTCAGACTATCACACTTGCACGTATTATTTGAATTTTTGACAAGTATAAATACAAAGTATAATAGTCTGAACGCGGCTTAAGCTGCATTTATGAAGTCAGCCAGTCTAACGAAGAACTGAAAGAAAAAAAATTTAAAAGGTAATATTAAGTAGAGATGTGCAAATGTCGTGATTTTATCGTGTCACGCGTGATTCACGTGATTCGTGATCAAATATTATAACATCACGCGTGAGTGCGTGAGCGTGACTGAAAAAATTTACTCGTGCGTGATCGTGCGTGAGCTTTTTTTTAATAATCACGAACGAATTCTCACGCTCTCACGAGATAACATTCCGGAATAGGTACATATGTATGTAACTGTATTCAATCATTTGAAATAAATTATTTTATAATAATAAATGCATATATGTATGTATAGTAATATGTATGGTAGTATGAACTTACAAACATAATGAATACCCCCAAACAAAATGTTTCGACTTTTTCTGAAGTCAGATTTGTTGTACCGAATTCGTTAAGACATTTCTGAAAAAAAAAATTTTAAACTTTGATTTTTGAATACATAAGTAAAAGTCTGTGAAAATTTTTTTAAATAAATATGTATGTATGTATATGTTGATAAAAAAAGGATTGTAACAAATATTTCGACAATAGCAGCAACATAACGGTGAAGCGGTACTGTGCTATAAAAGCAAAAAGAAATCGTACCTACATGTCGTTACGAATTCGTACAGACTTATCGTAACGAATTCGTACCGACATATCGTTACGAAGTCGTGTCAACCATTCCATACAAAAATTGTTACGATTTCGGTAATATTTCGGTGCCGAAATCGAAAGATTTTGTCGACCAATCGTTACGAATTCTTTACGAATTCGGAGCATTTTGTTTGATGGGTACATACATCTTTGTAAGTCCTTGTCCAGACTTGCAATTTTTGTTGCTGCAATTTCTTAAAATTCTGCTCTCAAATTGCATAAGTGTCCACATTACGAAATTATAATATTGCAATTATGTATTCAAAAACACCACAAATTTCCTTTAAAAATTATATTTACTTTTTGTTATATTTTTTTATTTTTCATACAACTGAAGAAATAAAATTATAAAAAACGTCAAATACAAACTAACAACTTGAAATTAATAACTACGAATTTCAATTCAAAAGAGAATTGCCGAGCACATGAAACTGTGTACCCCTCCCCAATCTTCTCACCTCTCTTACCAATAAACTCAAGAATTGCTGCAACAAAAATTGCAAGTATGGACAGCGACTAAGTATGTATGTATGTTTCTTAGATACCCTGTGGGAAGTATCAATTGAGAAACACTACTGATTCAACAGTGCCTTTGTCAACAATACTACTGACGAATTGTACAGCAGAAAATGTTTTTTGATTTAGGGGCCGTCCATATATTACGTAACGCTGTAGGGGGACGGGTGGGGTTCGAGTTTTGCTATGATTTGTTTTGGAAGGGTTGGGGGTCTTTGAAAATGTTACGTAACAGAAAAATTTTAGTAATTTGTATGTTTTCTCATTTAATATGCTTTTCTCGTTTATTTGATTATCATTTATTTAATTGATCATACGTCTTACCTTCACATTTATATTATGTATGTATACGTACATACATGTGCGGAATGTCAATTTTTGATATACGAGAATTCGAATTCGAATGTTTAAAATGATATCCGCGAATACGAATATTTAAAACGATATTAAATTAACTTTGCTTTATTTTAATTTACATTGTAAATTTTACAAAAACACGAGCATACATATATACATAGATATGTATATATGTATATCGTCACCTAAAATCCAAAATGCCGCAACTACACTTTTTACTATTTTACAGGAGAAGCAAAAAACTTCATAAATTTATTCTATTTATAGATATGTTAGATGCCAAATTAAATAATGAATAAAATCGGTATTTTTAAACATATGTGAGTAAAATTTTAGTAAAATGTGTATTTTGGTTAATCACATCATAATCAATCAAAAAGTCTATTTTGAATTTTTATGTTTGTTACGGCCTTTTGGATTTTAGGTGACGATATGTAAGAACCTATTTTTCAACCCCAAAAAACATGAAAATTATATTGTACATATACTTTTTCGTGAGCGTGCGTGATCGTGATAAGTTGTAAACTACTCGTTCGTGATTAAAAATATTTTATTCGTGAGCGCGTGATCGTGAAAATTTTCAAAATCATTCGTGCGTGAAAGTGCGTGAGTAAAATATTTTTCTGCGTGCGCGTGCGTGTCGTGAGTCAGAAAACACTCACGTGCACATCTCTACTATTAAGCATGGCGGCGGCTCAGTTCTAGTTTGGGGTTGTATGTCAGCCTCTGGAGTTGGAAAACTGTGTATAATAGATGGCGTCATGTACCAAGCAAAATACACAAGCATTCTAAAACAAAATTTGATACCCAGTGTCGAAAAGCTAGCAGGCCTGCCACAGAAACCAAATTCGATCGAAATGATTTCAATTCCGTAATTAGGTTCTTCAGAAAACGAAAAACGAAGAATTTGCTCGAAATGAAATCACTTTAAATTTAATGCTCGGAATTATCATTTTCTGTATGTTAAAGTAAAAAACCAATTTAAAAAACCTTTATTTCAATAGAATAAAATGTTTTTTATAAATTAGTTTATAATTTTTTTTATTTATTTTTTTTAAAATTATAAGAAATTTTTTAAATTCTTAAAGAAATGCAGCATCATAAAAACTGAAATAATATATATACAAAGTGCTGCCACATTTTTTTTGTTGAGGAAATAACTTTTTTTCTTTAGCAAAATTGCTTCATGTTTAAAAAGCTTACATACTGTCATCCTAAAACAAAAACCAAATAAAATAAGAACATAAGTTTTTGGAATTTTTGCGGGATGTAAGTATTATAATTTTATTGAAAATACTTTTTATTTTATTAAAATTTTAATTACTTAGGGGAAAACACAGAAATTCGCAGCAAGAAAAAATCATTGTTGAGTTCATGGAGATGAACCAAGATATTGCTAGAGGCTACGTCAAAGGTGATAGAGTGGCAAAAGATTTGCTATGGGTATCCTTAACAGAAAAATTAAACTCCTTTGGTCCACCAATTAAAGATTGTCATGGCTGGAAGAAGACATGGACAGATTGAAAGGCGTACGTAAAAAATAAAATGAGCCGCAACAAAAGAGAGAATCAGATAACCGGTGGTGGCGAGCATAATAAATTTGTGTTATTAGATGTAAAGGAATCCGTGGCAAGATTGAGTGGCATTTACAGAAGTGTTGAGGGAATAGTCGGAGCAAAAGATTTTGCCAATGCAGATTTAAGTTTCGTTTTGAACGATTCCGACGAAGAAAACGAAGCAATAAATAAAAATCCTGCGTCATCGTCACAAAGTTCCCGAAATGTATTGCAAAATAACAATAGAGAAATTATCTGCTCAAATTCCACAGATCTTGACTTTACACCTTTAACTTCTAAAAGTGCTAAAAGCCTCTTTGGGGGTGAAAAAAATTTCGAAATCAACTCATTTTAGTTTAAGAAAATACACTTCCAAAAAAGATGTTGGTGGTAAAAAAAAAGTTAAGTGCCAAAAATTTCCCCAACATCAAAAAGACGGTTGAGTTCAACACCATCACCAGACCCAAAACGACAAAAAATGCGAACCCCATATACCACCACTACTGTGCCAAAATATGATTTGAACACACTTTTATTTGATGAAAATACACAATTAAAATCTATTGTGAAGATAATGGAAGAACACCGGGAAGAATAAAAAAGTGAAAATCGAAAGTTAGGGAAACTTGTGATATATTTAAAAATTACTTTGAAGAAAAAAAGTGCAAGACAAAGAACCTCTAAAGCTTTTAAAAGGAAAACATGAACTTAAATTTAAATCTAAAATTATTAGAAATAGAAACCATGAAGCTTGAAATTGAAAAGTCGAAACAAAATTAATTTAAAAGACACTAAAGAATAATAGTACAAACTAGAATATAATTTGAAAAAATGAATTGAAAATACTGAAAGTTCCTTATTTTTATTTTATTTTAACTATGTACGAGTTTTTAATTTACTGCAGTTAATAAATTCAATTAAACTTTTGAAAAGAAAAGCGTCTGTTAATTTATTTGGGCAGCAATGTTGCCTCGTATGCGTTGGCCCACTCTAAACATTTCTCTTCCAAGATGCTCTTCGTCATCTGCTATGTTAGGTTCTTCGAGATCGCTCGTTAAAATTTCCACATGTCTACATTGTACTTTCTACAAATATTGTGAATCGCACAACAAACGTTAGTTATTTGTGATACTTTACGAGGTGTATACTGGAGGGTGAGAAGTGAGCATCTAAAACGACTTTTTAAAACCCCAATACTTCGTTCTATGATGTTACGGGCAGAAGAATGTTTAGAGTTAAATATATGCTCCAAACTTCCAGCAACTACATTTTTAAATGGGATAATTGAATATGACTCTAAACCATAGCCAGAATCTCCCAGTAGCCAAGTATTTTTATTTCCATTTAAATAATTGTGTTGGAATACGTTTCTTGCTCTGCTCATATGCCAAATAAAAGAGTCGTGGCATGACCCCGGTCTGCAGGCATCTACAGCACGCACTTCCATTTTGTGATCGCATATCTAAAACAAAAAACAGGTTTATTTAATAAAACCGTAGTTTTTAACGTATCTTACAATCATTGCGTTAATGCTAAGTGTTCCTTTCCTGTTCAAAAAGAGAGATTCGTCTACAGTTGGCTTGCACAGTTTGATATGTGTGCCATCAATGCAGCCTATCACACCGGGTATTTGATATTTTTGAAAAAAATAAAATTTTGATTTTTCAATTTCATCTTCCGTTAGCTGAAGCTTTATACATCGCGGACATAATATATGTTCGGCTGCATTTATTACCCTTCACATAATCGTTGATACCGTGCTTCTTCCTAAGTTGACATCGTTGTCTTTAGCTGAAAAAAAAACATAAAATATTATAAGGTGTTGAAATGATATACATATGTACAACATATTCTTACCTATAGCACCTTGAAACGAGCCTGTGGCTAAAAACCGAAGCGTGGTCGTCAATTGTAAGATAGATGGAATGGAAGAACTTTTAAGATGTGGACTCAATTTATTTAAAACCATTACGAAGGCTTCTTTACTCAAACGATAATAACTTATAAAACTAAAAAGCTAATTATTACTTTTATATGAAAAAAGAAATTAAAATTTAACACTTACACTGCGTTTGCATATGAAAGTGGATCTGAAGCATCCCTCAATCCTCTTTGTCGCAATTTTTCGGCAGACTGTTGACGTCTGTGGGAATCTAGCACTGCAGTTATTGCAATTCCAGGCACTTATTTTATTAATTTTTAAATTTTGTTCACTTCGCAAGTTGTTTGCTACTTTTGTATTTTGTTTTGCTCTTCTAATAAACATATGTATTTTGTTTTGGTTTGCATAATATTGCCACATTTAAATTGAAAATAATCGAATTGCCCCTTTTTCGGAATGAACAAAATCGATGGAAATCTGGAGAAGGTAAAACAAAATCGATCGAAATGGAAATTCGTAATCAAACCGGTTTCGATAGATTTCTGTGACAGGCCTGTAGATACAAAAGACACATTCCAGGGGGCAAATTATGGCACTCGTTATCGAACGAAATTACGAAATATTTCAATAGAGTTTATGTGGAAACATTTTAAAATTTCGAACCGTATCGAATGCCGTAATTTGCCCCCAGTTCTACCAAGACAATGATCCCAAGGATAAAGCATATGCAGTACGTATGTGGTTCTTGTTTAACTGTCCACATGTTCCAGAAACACCACCACAGTCGCCGGACATCAATGTAATTGAGCATTTGTGGGCGCAATTAGAAAATTTATTTAAAAAATATACATTTTCTAACAAAAATTATCTCGTGAAAGCAATAAAGGAAAAATGGGAGAAAATTGACCCCAATATATGCAGAAATCTTGTGGAATCAATGCAAATAAGATTAGAAGCAGTTACCAAGGGCAAAGGACTTCCTATTAAATATTAAATTCCAAATCTTAAGCGAAAAGTATTTCAACTGTCCGACTACTTTTTTGGTGCGAATTTTCGTATGTTTTTTTAAGACGTTTTTTTATTTATTGTATCTTCAATTATGAACTAACAACAAGTATTCAAATATTAATCTAAAGTATAATTATTAGGCCCAACCAATGTCGGACATAAACTAAGTGATAGTTATTAATAATCATAAGTAGTGATAAGCACAAAAAAAATATTTTTAAGCAGCTGCATCTGGAGTGTTGTTTATTAGAGCCCTTGTGTCTCTCTTTTTTAAGCGGATGTGTCCATTAAAGTTCAATATATTACGAGCAAGCGGATTAGGATGTGACTCGAGTTTTGTTAGGTATTTACCTCCGTATTTTGCAATTTCTTCAGTCACTAGTGTCATATTTAAATCACGATGTATATTTGAATTTTTGATGTACCATGGAGCCGACGTTATGAAGCGTAAAATTTTGTTTTGCCTTTGTTGGATTTTCTCAACATTTGAAGCTGAAGCAGTGCCCCATAGCTGAATTCCGTAGCACCATATTGGCTTTAAAAGCGACTTGTATATTAAAAGTTTGCAGTCTAGGCTGAGTGTTGAATTCCTACCAATCAGCCAATGTACCTGAGTTAATTTGAGTTTCATTTGTGAAAGCTTAGAATCCATGTGGAGTTTCCATGTAAGTCGTCGATCAAGGTGTATACCAATATATTTCACATGTGAATGTTGAGCAACAACTTTATTGTTAATCCGAATGGGGGGAACAAGTAGCTCTTCGTAAGGTAAATGTTATTTGAACACACTTTTGTTCATTTACCTTAATTCTCCATAAGTTTAACCATAGCTCCATCTGGCTAATGTGTCCCTGGAGTTTGCGGGATGCCTCATCAGGGTTTTCGTGCATACTAAGGCAGGCTGTATCGTCAGCAAATGTGGAATATGAAATATGATCACATGCATATCACAAGTATAAATCAAATATAAAACTGGCCCCAGTATACTCCCCTGTGGCACACCGGATGAGATAGTTTCAGGCCTACTCGTAAAGTCTCCTTCCACAACAGTGAACTTACGGGAAATAATGTAACTTTCCAAAAGATTTAAAATTATATATAAATTTTATTAAAATTTAATTTCCTGAAAAAGCTACAGAAAGTTGAAGCGAAATATCGGATAAATTAAATAAAATTGTAAATTTATTACAAAAAGACCCATAGCTTTAATAAAATTTATATACAATTAATAAAAAAGGTCGAATAAACTATTATAATAAAAGATTTAAAATGTTTATTGGTAAGTAAGTCTTCAATTTTAAAATTAGGCCTTCATGCCACACTTTATCAAATCCCTGGGAAATGTCAATAAACAGCGCAGAACAAGACTTTTTTTCTTCAAAAGTTCTTCTTATAAATTGAACCAATCTGTGACTTTGTTCAATGGTGCTATGCTGACTTCTAAAACCAAATTGATGGTCTGGTATGCACCCACTACTAATTAGAATTGGGGACAATTTTGTTTTGAGCAGTTTTTCGAAAAGCTTTGACATTGTTGATAGTAGATTTATTGGCCTATATGACTCAGCCTTGGTTAGATATATGCCCGGCTTTGGAATCATTTTAACCTTGGCAAGCTTCCAGCTGTGTGGATAATACTCCAGTCGTAAAATGGCATTAAAAATTAATAACAGGACTCTCACTGCAACACGAGGCAACTTCATCAGCATCTGGTTACTAATTCCATCAATACCCGGAGCTTTCTTCGGGTTGAGTTCGGCAATTAATTTTTGTAAATTACGCGTCTTAAATGTAATGTGTTGAGGGGTTAGAGCGACTACACTCGGCAAATCAGCAACACCAGTACATATCTTTGGCGTAAAAACGGATTTTAAGTGCTCAGGAAATATGTTACCTTTTTCAGTATCGCTTCTTGCCCAACCTCCGGTAGATGTGCGTAGCGGTGGCTTATACTCAACAGGTGTTTCAAGCTTTCTAGCAGCACGCCACAAAGAGTAATTTGATGCTTGTGTGACATCAAGACCTTCCAGATAATTTTTAAGAGATGCAGTTTTTTCAGATGCAAGCAACTCTTGGAGTCGGTTAGTGCACTCTTTAAATCTGATTTTATTTAGGGGTGATCTGTGCTGTTGTCATTTCCTTCTAGCTCTTCAGACGTGAACGGGACGTTCAATGTCTGAAGAATAAATTCTATTAAAACCAGTCTGCGGATGGGAGGTAGTGGCATGTTCAGCAGCCTGTTTAATATTTTTGTTGAGATTGATAATGTTAGATTCAATATCATTGTGTGTTCTTAAAGGCAATTTACACTGTGCCTTTTCTGCTTGCCTGTGAAGGCAGGCTCTTTTGGTTTATTGGTAAGAGGGGCTGAGAGGCTTGCGGTGTAGAACAAAAGGCACGAAATGAAAATTCGAGGGGATTTATGACATTTCTCTTTGCCTCTTTCGCATTCTCAGCATTAAACGTGTATATAAATGCCAAAAAGGCATGAATAAAAAAGGCTTAATGTAAATGTGTGTGACTTTTCGTAGGGGTTTCAAAAGAAAATTGTCAATACAAGGCAGGCTAAAAAAGCATAGAATAGCGATTTAGCGTAATATTTTCCGTGCAATGACTACTGAGATATTTTTTGAACCCCAGCCAATTAACACGATTGATCATCTTCACATATGGGTCAGGTAAGTTACTTCTTAATGGGCTACAAATTTTGTAATGATCGTTGGCGAGTGATCGCACGAGAGATCAAGAGAAGCATGAACCTGAATTAAATCCCTAGAGATATTTTTTATGACGACAAAATCTATAACATCCGGATTTTTTTTGTATGTCAGTAGACCAATAAGTGGGCTCCCCACTCGAAATGACATCCAAGCCCATTTTTGAAATTGTGTTGAACAATGCTCGACCTCTGGGTGTAATAAGACGCGAACTCCAAAACGTATGTTTTGCATTGTAGTCGCCAGCTGCTATAAAACGAGGTCCAAGAGATTTGTAGAAATTTTCGTATTGATCTTCAGTGATTGAAAATCTGGGAGGGGAGTAAATTGGTGATATCACGAAGTTTGTACCAAAACTTTCAATGCCAATATTTGTTGCTTGTAGGTGTTGTTCACAAATGTTGTCAAGAATATAGTGCTTAAGTCTTGACTTTATTAGAATCGCTGATCCACCGCATGCTCTTCCTCTAGGGTCCTCTGAATCATATCAGGTGTAGCAAAAAATTTTAAAAATGCTTCTCGAAGTCAAATGAGTCTCAGAGACTAGCATTACTTCAATATTTTTTAAAGTTAATAAATAAATTCTAAAAATCCTAGTGTTGTTTTTTAAAGGAAATATATAGTGTATAAAAAATCTTGTTTTTCCGTAACTTTTACGTTTGTTGAATTCCTTAACACCATATTGGTTTCAAAATCGACTTGTATATTAAAAGTTTACAATCGAGACTGAGTGTTGAATTTCTACCAATCAGCCAATGTATCTGTGTTATTTCAAGTTTCATTTGTTTCAGCTTTGAGTCAATATGGTGTTTCCATGTAAGCCGACGATCAAGGTATTTCAGATGTGAATGTTGAGGAACAACTTGACTGTTGATTCTAATGGGGGGACAAATATCTTTTCGTAGGGTAAAGTTATCGGGATGCCTCATGAGGGTTTTCGTGCATACTAAGGCAGGCTGTATCATCGGCAAATGTAAAAGTGTTGATATTACTACTCACAGGCATATCACAAGTATAAATCAAATACAAAACTGGCCCCACTATACTCCCTTGTGGTACACCGGATGAGATAGTTTCGGGCCTACTCATAAATTCTCCTTCCATAACAGAGAACTTCTGGCATAAATTTATAACTTTCCAAAAGTTTTAGAATGTTATTTTGTAGATATGTCTTCAATTTTAAAATTAGGCCATCGTGCCAAACTTTATCAAATGCCTGAAAAACATCAATAAACAGAGCAGAACAATACTTCTTTTCTTCGAATGTTTTCCTTATAAATTGAACCAATCTATGCGTTTGTTCAATGGTGCTATGCTGACTTCTAAAACCAAATTGATAGTCCGGTATGCACATATTATCTGTTAGAAAAGGGGACAATTTTGTCATGAGCAGCTTTTCGAAGAGTTTTGACATAGTTGACAACTACTTATTGGCCTATATTGGCAAGCTTTCAGTGTTGTGGATAATACTCCAGTCGTAATATGGCATTAAAAATAAACAGCAGTATTCTTATTGTCATATGCGGCAAGTTCATCAGCATCTTGTTACTAATACCATCAATACCTTTCTTTGGTTTGAGTTCATCAATTACTTTTTGTACATCACGCATCTGAAACTTTAAGGGTCGAGGGGGTAGAGCAACTACACTCGGCAAATCAGAAACACCAGTACATGTGTTTGGCGTAAATACGAATTTTAAGTGATCAGCAAATATTTTACATTTTTCCGAATCGCTTCTTGCCCCACCTCCGGTAGATGTGCGCAGATGTGGCTTAAACTCACAGGTGTTGTAAGCTTTCTAGCAGCGCGCCACAACGAGTAATTTGATGCTTGTGCGACATCAAGACCTTCCAGATAATTTTTAAGAGATGCAGCTTTTTCAGATGCAAGCAACTCTTGGAGTCGTTTAGTACACTCTTTAAATCTGATATTATTTTGGGGTTATCTGTGCTGTTGCCATTCCCTTCTAGCTCTCCTTTTTTCATACACGAGACATTCAATATCCCTAGAACAAATTTTATTAAACCCAGTCTGCGGATGGGAGGTAGTGGCATGCTCAGCAGCCTGTTTAATATTTTCATTAATATAGGCAATGCTAGATTCAATATCATTGGGTGTTCTTAGCGTAATACTTTCCTTGCAATGACTACTAAGATATTTTTTGAATCCCAGCCAATTAACACGATTGATCATCTTCATATATGGGTGAGGTGCTTTACTTCTTAGAGGGTTACAGATTGAAACGGTAGTCAGAGAGTGATCGGAGGAGAGATCTAGAGAATCTTCAACATGAATTAAATCCCTCGAAATATTTTTCATGACGCCAAAATCTATAATATTTGGAATTTTTCGTACGTCAGCAGGCCAGTAAGTGGGCTCCCCACTCGAAATAATATCCAATCCCATTTTTGAAATTGTATTAAACAAAGCTCGACCTCTAGGTGTTACAAGGCGCGAACCCCAGTACGTATGTTTTGCATTGTAGTCTCCAGCTGCCACGAAACAAGATCCAATCGATTTGTAAAACTTTTCATACTGATCTTCCCCCCCCCCCCTCAACCCCCTCAACACATTAAGTTTAAGACGCGTATTTTACAAAAATTAATTGCCGAACTCAACCCGAAGAAAGCTCCGGGTATTGATGGAATTAGTAACCAGATGCTGATGAAGTTGCCTCGAGTTGCAGTGAGAATCCTGTTATTCATTTTTAATGCCATTTTACGACTGGAGTATTATCCACACAGCTGGAAGCTTGCCAAGCTTAAAATGATTCCAAAGCCGGGCAAATATATAACCAAGGCTGAGTCATATAGGCCAATAAATCTACTATCAACAATGTCAAAGCTTTTCGAAAAACTGCTCAAAACAAAATTGTCCCCAATTCTAATTAGTAGTGGGTGCATACCAGACCATCAATTTGGTTTTAGAAGTCAGCATAGCACCATTGAACAAAGTCACAGATTGGTTCAATTTATAAGAAGAACTTTTGAAGAAAAAAAGTCTTGTTCTGCGCTGTTTATTGACATTTCCCAGGGATTTGATAAAGTGTGGCATGAAGGCCTAATTTTAAAATTGAAGACTTACTTACCAATAAACATTTTAAATCTTTTATTATAAATTTTACGCTTGATAACGTCGGCTCCATGGTACATCAAAAATTCAAATATACATCGTGATTTAAATATGACACTAGTGACTGAAGAAATTGCAAAATACGCAGGCAAATACCTAACAAAACTCGAGTCACATCCTAATCCGCTTGCTCGTAATATATTGAACTTTACTGGACACATCCGCTTAAAAAAGAGAGATACAAGGGCTCTAATAAACAACACTCCAGATGCACCTGCTTAAAAATATTTTTTTTTGTGCTTATCACTACTTATGATTATTAATAACTATCACTTAGTTTATGTACGACATTGGTTGGGCCTAATAATTATACTTTAGATTAAGATTTGAATACTTATTGTTAGTTCATAATTGAAGATACAATAAATAAAAAAACGTCTTAAAAAAAACTGATCTTCGGTAACTGAAAATCTGGGAGGTGAGTAAATTTATGATATCACAAAATTTGTACAAAAATTTTCTACGAAATTATTCATTGCTTGCAAATATTATTCACTAACGTTGTCAAGGACATAGTGCTTGAGTCTTGACTTAATTAGAATTGCTGATCCACCGCATGCTCTCCCTCTCGGGTCCTTTGTATCATAAAGTGTAACTATTTATTTTAAATAAGCTTCTTGAGGTCAAATGAGTCTCAGAAACCAACATTATATCAATATTTTTTTTCCATGAGGAAGTGCTCGAGTTCATTTTTATGTTGGCGAATGCCGTTTGCGTTCCAGAAACATATTTTTAACGTGTTCATGGTTTATTAACTAATGCTTGAAGCAGTGTATTCTGCATTCGGAGCATTTATTGCATCATACTTGTCATATTTGTTGTAAAGTTGTTTATAGTTAGCACCAGATTCTCAATAGTAAAGGCGACTAAAGTTAAAGCTTGAGTTTGAATTCGTTGAATTATTTGGCGGAACATTTTGTGTGGGAATTGAACTAGTCTTAGCAGCATCAGCATACGATACACGTGAAGTAACTGATTGGCACATTTGAGTAAAAGTGGCGGAGTTCGCGTTTACTGGTTGAGCTGGAGTTAATTGGGGTTTTTGACCCATAGCCTGTTTAACGAAAGAATATACAGGGCACCCTCTATAGTTAGCTGTGTGATTGCCTCCACAATTACTACATTTTTTTTCTGCTTGATCTTTTGGCTTATTGCAACTAGCAGTGTCGTGTAATCGCCGCACACTCAGTACATTATGAACTATTCTTGCTTATCTTTTACTATCATCACATTAATTACTATTACTTATTCGATGTACTGTCGGTACATACATGTAAGTATTATTGTAGTGGCTTTATGTTACTTTGTTTTATTTTTCTACAGTTCATTTGGCTTTCCAGAATTTGTGAAACTGTAATTGCCATATCTTATATACATACGTAGGTAGAGTGATATAACTTCGTGCTAACCAAATAGAAAAGTAAAAAAATGGAACAACAGAAAATGAATAGTGATACTTATAAATGTATTTACCAATGGTAAATCAATAATTGTATACACAATAATGATTTCTCTCATATTCCATTTCATACTAAATTTGCGTTAAATAGCTGATGTTAATAACAAAACTCTACCCCAGTAGATAGACGTGGGTGCTGATGAAGTGCGTGGCTGCACAGAAAAATATCGGTATTTCCCCCAGCTATAAAGTCTAAGTTAAATTTTTCTTCTCTTCCTTAGAAACTCACATTAATTAATAAAAATATTTCATTCAATAAAGAACTGAAATTACTGAATGAAATTAGTAGAAATTTGAAATATATACTATCTACATAAGTTGATTGACATCGAAAAAGAAAAAAAAAATTGTTAACATAGTTTCTCTTTTCATGTAAAAACTAAAAATACCTACAGTACACTAAAGAAGATAAAATAATGCAAACAAAATGAATGCATTAATACAAAACAAAAGCAGAAATAAGAGAAACTAAACGTCAAATGCATTTGTGGAAAAATAAGTAGCAAATTAACAATTTTTCTTTAGTATTGCAATTAATTTAAAAATGTTTAAACACTGCTTGTATTTTTCTACTATTCTTTGTTACAAAACAAAACAAAAGTAAATTTATGGTTTAAACGTTTAATAGACTGAAATGTTTGAAATAGTAGCCAAAAAAATAAATAAAATTTGATAAATCTCTTTGGTGTCATATGTTTTTCTTTCCGAATTTGTACCACTCTGGAAAAACTTCAACGGAAAATCTGACAGCGTAGCATTTATTAAAGAAATATTTTTGAAATAGGTAATTTGACAAGAAAACATAAAACAGCGGTTTTGAAAATTCTTGCAAGTAAAAATTTTACTAGTAGTAATTTGTAAGAATTTTTTTCGTATTTCAAATTCTTTCTCTCTTTGAAGCTCTCTCCTTGCAAACTTTCAGAATTAAGGAACACTTTCCAGTAACAATTGTTACAAATTCGTAACAAATTGTAGTAAATGAACAAACTCACGAATTCAATTTAAATAAATTTAAATTCAAAATTTGTTTTTTTTTTTGTGTGTCATGGTAAATTTTCTTAATTTATCACACATGTATTATGCCAACATTATACCCAGTTAAACATTTATTTGATAAGTTAATAAGTCTCAAATTGTAAATGAAAACCTTATTCAAAACTTGTGCGTTTTATTAAAGTTTCGACTGCCTATATTACCTTTCTACAAACCAAGATAACTTATACCCAGCAAAAAATTACACATTACCATTAGAACTACTTGCCATATAATGACTTACTTTTCTGATTGCCAATTTTCATTACTCGCTTACAAATCACATTACCTAAAATTTAAAAAAAATGACGTGCAAGTTGCTAAATGAAGAGAATGATTTTTTTAGATGAAAAAGATTACGTGAAATGTTGACAAATAAAAAAATGTAAGTACTTCTCAAGAATCGATTACTTTAGTCTCACGCCTTGTTAAAATCATTAAGTTGGTAATACAGTAGGGAAGTGCTTCCACCAAAAATGCTTAATTCCAAACTCGATTACCTTTTTTGAAATTTTTTGCTGGGTATCTACTGCTAACTCATTACCAAACTCCACAAAATAATACAAACTTGAAATTCGTAAAAAATTAATCTAGTGTATCTATATTCTTTGCTTTAACTAGATTACAAAACATCGAGTGCTACTTCATTGGCCCCAAATATACAAAGAATATTAAAATACACTTAGATTATAAATAAAAAATAACAATATAATAAAACCCAAGTTTATAAGCACAAAGTCTACTTACTATTGAGAAAACTGTAATACAAAAATTGAAATTTATCGCTTGTAGAGATATATCAACCCTATTGCAATAACGACCAACGCTACTTCATTTCCATTGAAACGCTGTGTTCTTACACATTAACTTACCAAATCTCATTTGCTATCTACATTTCGTATTGCACAAATCAGATTCAATCCGTCACTTATCAATATGACTTCCACATCGTAAACATCAAGCTCTTCTCAAGATCATTTTGAATTTGATTTCGAGCACCTGGTCGCTTTGTGCGAAAGGTTTACAACGACTCCAGTAGAAGATCTAACGGATACAATTCTAGAAGTCATATTAAGAGACCTAGACTCAAGATGGGATAATTTAAACTTCTCTTATGAAAAAGTCATTTCCTGCAATGACAGTAGAATTACTCAAGAAATGAAACAACCCTACAAGAAATGAATGACCGAAACTAACACAAACAAAACTTTTTTACTAACACACATGCAACAATTTTATGTTGAATTTTTGCTACTGGAGCTGCCACTGTTTCGTTTTTGCAATAAAATTTGAAGGATTGTTTTTACAATATTTATTGCATATTTTTGTATAGTAATTTTTGTACATATTTATTTATGTTTTATTTTAATTAAAGTTTTATTAAAATATATTGATAATGTTTGTCAAAAAAAATATATAATTAGTATACAAATGGGTTTTCGAAATTTTGGGGTTTTTTTTAGGAAAAAAACGTATAGAACAAAAATTTTTGCTAGTGGCAGTTCAGGCATATATTGCATCAGTTGTTTCACTCTAACATATATTTTATATGCGTACATGCATTAATTCTTGCTAATACTTTTTGCATGTATAAAAAGCACTAGCTATACATAGCATTTGTGAACACATGATTGTGAAAAACCCCAAAATAAAATTTTCTAAAAGTTAATTTTTACATGCATTTGGAATAAAATTTAAATAATTATGCAATATGGCTTTAATTTTTGTGTTTTATATTCCTTAATCAAAGGCCAGTGGTGTTCCTCATATTCTGACTGTGAAATAACGCCTAAATAATGGGAAAGTGATGACATGTTTGTGGAATCATGTTCAGGAATTTGCATTGACAAAATAAATTAATTTTAAATATTTTTTTACGTTTAATGCGCTTTAACTATAATCAATTTTGATTCGTACTATATGTTCTTAACAATTTCCGTCATTTCGGCATGGTACATGCAACAACTTGGCCAAATGTTCCCACTTAATGCCGCTTGTGGTTTCTTTGCCTAGAATGGGATCCGGCCAACGTTTCTATGTCCTAAGTGACCAGAACACTCAACAGATGCACGCAACTCTGGCTATTCCGCAAATGCATCAAAACGGTAATATGTTTTTTAAATCATTTTGTTTTAGAAGTTTTAATTGTTCTCGCCTTTTATTTAAGGACCTGAAAATATTTTGCCTCGCTGTTGGTAAATGCAATACCACAAGATCAGAAGCTGGGCGAACGTTCATACCAAATGATGGAACGTATGGATCCATCTAAGACCACGGGCATGTTGGAATAAAAATATCCAAACTCTTGTGCATGACGGAAGATCATAAAGCTCTTTGTTGGAAAATGTAATACCATAAGAGCAAATTCTGAGCGGACGTTTACACCCAATGACCGAAAGCATGCATCCATCTTTGGCTAGTAAGATAAAGGGCATGTTGCTTAAATTAGTTCTAAGAACTTTAATATTTATTGTTTTATGTTAAATAAAAACTTTGATTTAAAATGTAAATTTTAATTGACAAATATTTATGTTATGACTTAATAGTTAGAGCTAACCAATATTTACGTTTGCCTGACTGGTTAGAGCTTGCCAGTATTTACGTTTACCTAACTGGTTAGAACTTACCTGTATTTACGTTTGCCTAACTGGTTGGAGCTAACCAATATTTACGTTTGCCTAACTATTTAGAGCTAACCAATATCTACGTTCTCCTAACTAGTTGGAACTAACCCATATTTTGGTAGTCATAACCTTCAAAAGGAATCAGAGTGAGCAGCACAGATATATGTTATGTAGTCGGGTGGTATTAATGAGATAGAGAGAGATGTTAAATCACATGTACACAAGAGTTTCGGTTAGTTTTTTCATTTTGCTCTTAATAAACTAATAGAAACTTTAACAGACATATCAGTAAGCCCAACCGGTTAAATGACCGGTCATTTAACTGGCCAAAGAGAGATTTGAACAATGTACCACAGAGTATTATAACTGTTCATCTCGAATACTGGACCTTGGGAAAATATTCCAACAAGAAATCCCAGGTATACCAAGATTTCAGTCTACTTCTACTCAGCACCCCACCAAGCACCTGCCCAAACTTTTACCCAAATCAATTCTAGCTACTGTATTAAACTCCTCCCCATTCAAAACTTAATCCCGTCACAAAACTTTGCCACCTGCGACACAAAACGAGGGGTGAAGCAGGAGCGATAGTAAAAAGATATCACACGATAATTTTGAACTCGCTTGGAACGCGTTATGAAAACAAACGTGTACTTGTCGATAACCAGATCAACATTCTGTTTGACATACCAGCAGCAAAAAATGATCGCAGTGAATCTATCAGAAAGATACAATCATCTGTTAACGATTCATCGGCCACGTTAAAAACTCTTGGAGTTGATGTGTCAAGTTGGGATCCGATTCTAATTCGATTAGTATCCACAAAACTTCCAGAAGCAACTTTGACACTATGGGAGCAATCTCTCACATCTCTTAGAGTATTGCCACAATGGTCACAAATGTCCCAATTTCTCGTAAACAGATATGAGGCAGTAGAACGCGTTAATAGCATAAGAAAGTCTTAATACGATTTCAGCCTCAAAAATACAACCCCACATAGCGTACAAATGTACGTGTCACAAGAAAATCTTAGAGCAATGTGCAAGTTATGCAACGAAGATCACCTACTTAGAATATGTCCCAAATTCCAAGACTTTACTATTCAGCAAAGAGTAGATTACGTCTTTCAAAATACATTTTGCAACAATTGTCTATGATCTTCCCACATCAAAGCGCTTTGCAAAAGCAAGCATACTTGTACTTATTGTAAGAAACCCTATCACACATTATTGCATATGCTTCAAAAGCCTCAAGTCACTACTCATCAGGCAGGCAACTCCCAGCAAAAAAATTCTTCAAACAAAAACTCTGTCTCTCAAAAATTATCCCATAGTAATTACAGAGGTATCAAAAAGTAATATACAAGCAGAGCTTCAGACTACATCAAGGCAAGTACAAGCTAACTATTCACAAGGTAACGAAAATATTCTATTACGCACAGCGTTAATGCAGATAGAATCCAGAGGAGAACGGTTCACTATAAGAGCGTTAATAGACCCATGCTCTCAGCATACGTTTTTGACTGAAAGGATTAGAAACCGCCTCCAGCTCCCTTACCAGAACTCTCAATTTGAGATTGTTGGAATTGGCGGTCAAAAACAAACAGCTACCAAAGAATGTGAATTCACACTCTACTCCAGAAGAACACCAACACGCGTATCCCCATTAAGGCCATAGTCTTACCAAAGGTCATGAAAAGACTCCCAGCCTGTAGCCTTGAAGTTCCCTTCTCAAAGCTTAAAGAATTAGATCTTGCCGATCCAAATTTTAATAAATCTGCACAAATAGATCTTATACTTGGTAATGACTATGATCAAAACATTAACATTGAAGGCATAAAGAAAAATATATGTGGCAACACATCGGCCTATAACACAATCTTTGGATGGGTACTTAGCGGTCCGATAAAAACGAAAACCATCCATTCATTCACCATCTCTGTAATTCCCTCTGAAACTGCAGATCTTCACATACTGCTAAAAAAGTTTTGGGAGGAAGAAGACATACCCTCAAATCTCAAAGGAAGATGAATTCTGCGAAACTTTTTATGTTAAAACGACTACACGTCAAAAGAATGGAAGATATATAGTAAGACTGCCATTCAAAACAGAACATCCCGAAAAGGTCTTTTTAGGATCGTCAAGTTTTGTAGCTTTAGCTCAATACACCAGGATGGAATAGACATTAGCAAAGGACCCAGAGCTTCAAGCCCAATATAGGGCAGTTCTCAATGAATATTTGACTCTTGACCATATGGAAAAAACTTCCTCCCAAGAAATAATATCAATAATTTTATTTACCGCATCATGCAGTAGTGCGCCCAGAGCACAAGACCACAAAGGTCAGAGTCGTATTCAACGCTTCGAGAAAAACAAAATCTCAATTTGCTCTTAACGATATACTTTATACTGGCCCTATTTTGCAGAATGATTTAAATAAAAAATGTATCGCCAAATTCTCGTGCACCCAGAAGATAGACAGTTTCAAAGAATTGTGTTCCAGCCTGCAATCGATGGCCCAATCAAAGACTTTGAGTTGAAGACAGTAACGTTCGGAGTTAACTGTACCCCATATCTCGCAATACGCACCCTTCAACTTGCAACAGATTGCGAAGCTGAATTCCCGAAGGCGGCTCAATTTTACGTTCGCAAACGAACGTAGATGACATTCTGTCAGGAGGTTTTTCATTCGACGAAACTTTATCCGCACAAACGCAACTCATTAACGCGTTAAAATCAGCTGGCTTACCTCTAAAAAAAGATAACAGCAAATAACTCCCAATTACTGAACTATTTGCCAAGAGATCTATATGATTTAGATTTTCTTCGATTTCAAGAATCAAATTCAACTAAAACCCTTGGGATTAAGTAGAATACAGTCTCAGATGCATTCACTTATAATTTCTGTCCAGTTGACCAATGCACAAAAATTACAAAAAGGCAAATTCTCTCGTCAGTCGCAAAGCTATTTGACCCTGTAGGATGGCTGGCACCAATAGTCATCAGGGCCAAGATACTAATGCAGCAGTTGTGGCTCGAAGGGTTAGAATGGGATGAAAACATCTCAAATGAATCTCCAAGAAATTGGAATGATTTGGTTTCAGACCTATCCAAGATAGAAACTGTTACCATACCTTGTCTGCAATACTCACCCTCAGATGAAGTCCAAATTCATGGCTTTTGTGACGCTTCCAAAGCAGCTTATTACGCTACAATTTACATTCGTTGCAAAACTAAATCTCATGCAACTTTCGCGAACTTATTGCTTGCAAAATGTAAAGTAGCGCCTATACAAACAGTCTGTTTACCGCGTTTAGAGCTTAATGGAGCAGTACTCTTAGCAAACCTCATCAAGTACGTGCAGTCATCATTGAGTTTCCAAGACACAAAAGTGTTTTTATGGACAGATTCATCGATAGTCCTGGGTTGGCTCTCAAAACCCTCCTCAACATGGGAGACTTACGTGGCAAACATAATTGCCCAAATTCATCGCCTTGTTTCAATGGCAACGTGGAAACATGTCCCAACACACGATGACCCTGCAGATCTCGGAACTCGGGGATGTAAGTCTCAAGAACTTGCCAGCAACACTCAATGGTGGTTTGGGCCACCATGGCTAATTAAACCTGAGTCCGAGTGGCCAAAAAGAAATCCTCTGAAATACAAGAGGCGCCGACAGAAGTCCACAGTTTTCATAAAACACTCAAGAGGAAGATATTTTAATCAGATTTTGAACATATAGTAAAGCGCTGCGAGTTTTAGGATATGTGTTCCGCTTCTTTAATAGAAGTATTAGGAAAGTCAGACCTGATATTCGTTGTGAATTCCAAAATAAATTAACACAATCAGAAGTTCAATATGTAAAGTATAGGCTTTTTATTCTAGCTCAAAAAAGGTTTCATTTTACTCAGTGGTCAAGATATACCGAATTAAAGTTCTCTCAAAACGTTAAACCCATTTTTAGATAAAAACTCGATTCTGCGGATAAATGGTAGATTGTCTGAATCATCTCTTCCTTACTGCGAGCGTCACCCAAATATTCTGCCTGGAAATTCTCATTTTTGCTACCTTTATCTCAATCATTTGCACAAATTCCTCTTGCATGCTGAATGCAGTCAAATTTGCCGAATGGCACAAACTGAATTTTACATATTCAGACTTAAACCGCGTGTAAAAAACATAATATGTCATTGTAAAACATGCACTATTTACAAACAGCAGCCATGCACACAATGGCCCCCTTACCACCTGAAAGGTGCAATTTATCACTTCCGTTTCAAGTCACGGGCGTTGACTTTGCTGGCCCGTTTGAATTGAAAACATCTCTCCTGCGAAAATCCCCGTCAGTTAAAGGATTTGTAAGTGTCTGTATGCTTCAGTACCCGAGCAATACATTTAGAAGCGTGCTCAGACTTATCATCTGCAGCGTTCCATGCAGCATTTTCTCGCTCTGTTGGAAGGCGGGGGCTCCTTCAGAGGGTAGTTAGTGATAATGGTAGAAACTTCTTGGGCGCAAGTAAAATTCTGGAACGTGAATTCGCAACGTTCGTGCAAAATGCAGCACAAGATATAGCTCAGAGATACGTCACCCATGGCTTCGAGGGGAAATTCATACCACCACATGCTCCTCACATGGGCGGATTATGGGAAGCTGATGTAAAAAGCTGAAAATTTCATTTCAAACGAATTGCAGGCGCTCAAAATTCACCTTCGAAGAATTCGCTACAATATTGGCCAGAATCGAAGAAATACTCAATTCCAGACCAATATCGGCATTCTCTGAAGACCCTACAGATTTGACAGCATTAACCCCAGGTCATTTCCTAAGAGGTGCTCCCTTGATGGCTTTTCCAGAGCAAATTTTTCAAAGTATGTCACTTATTAATAGGTGGGAAAAGTTAAAAGCCCTTCAACATCAGTTCGCAATACGTTGGAAGGATGATTATCTCAAGGCATTGCATAAGCGTTATAATGGAAAGAGTTCACTCCAAATTTAAAGGTAGGATATCTTGTAGTGGTGATGGACGATTTACAAACTCCCTATGAATGGCGTCTGGGAAGAATAGACACAACATATCCCCGCTCTGACAATAATGTACGCATAGCTGAAGTGCGCATCGCTTCAGGAACTATAACTAGGCCTATAACTAAGCTTGCTACCTTCCTTTACTCAATAATAAAAATTTGAATAAAAACTACTCATATCTCTAAATGCATTTGTTTTCACATTACTTTACAATTCACATACTTCATTAAGCATTAATGAATAATAATTCACATTAATAAATTAGTCATGTAATTTCGCCCATAGGAACAACCGCCGACTCGAAAAAACACGATCTACCGAGACTCGTCGCAGCAACCATAAATTTCATGAAAAAAGACGTGACCCGGACACATATCAGTGCGTATTATGTAAAAATTTCACGCCTTGAGATTTTGCCGAAAGTTCTTAAGAATGACACCACAAAGAAGAGAAGAAGTAATGGAAAACCATCGGTATTGTGTTAATTGCTTAGCAAGAAGCCACAATTTAAAGGGATGCTCGTCGTTGGACACCTGTATGAGATGCGGGAAATTCCACCATACGTTGCTCCACTCCAGGCAGCAGTTTACAAACCAGCGTAACAAAAGGGCCAAGAAAATCATCCAACAACGCAATTCTCACAAAACCAAGTCATCAGCAACAAGCGCAGCCACAACAACAACAACACCAGACACCAGATTACTTGCGGAGGCAATTAAATCCTTAGCACATGTAATATCTGTCACTGATAATTCTGCATCTATTGCCTAACGGCAAGGCCGGCGCCATGTCCAAACGAATGTTTGAACACTTAGTAATTCCAAGAATGAATTATACATATATATAAAAAATAAACAAAGTTATTAATTTTTGAATTGTACTTAATTAATTATAATTACTTGTTTTATACTTACTTTATTTTTATTTTCTACTTACCTTATTTTATACTTACCTTATAATATAACTACTTACCTTGAATTATACGTAGCTTGAATTCACTGTAATTAGTTGTCTAAAAAGTTGTGTAAAGTTGCCTTCACCGAAATGTATTTACATCGTGATTTAAATATGCCACTAGTGACTGAAGAAATTGCAAAATACGCAGGCAAATATTTAACAAAACTCGAATCACAGCCTAATCCGCTTGCTCGTAATATTTTGAACTTTACTGGACACATCCGCTTAAAAAAGAGGGACACACGGGCTCTTATACCTAACACTCCAGATGGGACTACTTGAAAATACTTTCCCCCCCTTTTTTTTTTGATTATCACTACTAATGTATTATTTATAACTACCACTAAGTTTATGTCCGACACTGGTCGGGCCTAATAATTTTTTTTTTATAGATTTAAGATTTGAATACTTATTGTTAGGTCACATATGAAGATACAATAAATAAATACATGCATTAAAAAAAAAAAAAAAAAATATAATCTGAAAGAAAAAATAAAAAAAGTTAATAAACAAAAAAGTTATTAAACTCTTACACCCCTTGGTTTCTTTTGGCCCACCCTGTATTAATGTATCTAGATAAGAAATCTTTGAATTACATTCCTTTTCTATTGTAAATTTTATATCATTGTGAAAAGAGTTGAAAGTTGATAACATATTTTCAATTTCATTCTCTGAAATAATGCAAAATAAGTCATCAACATATTTAGTTAAAATTTTTGGTTTTATTGTTAGCTTTGTAATGCAATCATCAATTAACTTTTCCATTACAATATCAGCTATTATTGGTGAGGCTGGAGATCCCATTGCTAGACCTTTAAGTTGTGAATATATTTTATCATTATATTGAAAATATCTATTATCCATTATGCAATATTTTATTATTCGTAAAAATAATTCTTTTCTTATATTTTCTTTTTATTAAATCCCATTTTTCATCTACAGTATCTATAGCCAGATCTACTGGAATACTGGGAAATAATGAAACAACATCAAGTGAAATTAATTTTTCATTTTCATTAACTTTTAAATGTTTTACTTTATCTCTAAACTGAAGTGAGTTAACTACATTATATTTAGAATCTAGTGTAATTTTTCTTTATATTTACATTACATTATTATACATTTATAATATATTTACATAGTTCATATGATGGAGAGTTTATAAAAGAACATATTGATCTTAATGGAAAATTTTCTTTATGGATTTTAGGTAATCCAAACAGTCTAGGAGCTATAGCTACATTTGTTTTCAGTTTACTTCTATCTGTAGACGTAATTATATTTTCTTTGAAAAGTTCCTCAACTAAATCAATATTAATTTTTTGTAATTTAGTTGTAGGATCTTTACTGAGAATCTTATATGTGGTGGTGTTATCTACAATATTATTAATCCTTGTTTCGTAATCATTCTTATTCATAGCAACAGTAGTATTTCCCTTATCTGGATTAAAAATAATTATGTTATTATTATTTCTCAAAAATCTTTTGCTAATTTCAACTTTATCTAATAAATATTTATCTCTATTAGTTAATATAGACTTACTCATATGATTATCAATAATTGAAGATAATCTTGATCTAGCTACTTCCTGTTCCTCTTTATTTTGTAGAGTCTGAACAAAATCTTCTCCATCTGCTATTATTTTCATTAAGGGAATATTATCTCTTCTATTTGGCAACGCAAATTTTTTACCTAATGAAAGAATATATTGAACATCTATTGGTATATCTACATTTGATTTATTTACAAACCATTTTTTATTAAATTTAATTTCTAATTCTTTTCTTTGTAAATTGATAAGACAATTAAATTTCTTAATGTGTGTCCGTTTAGTCTTTATCATCAGTGTATTTGTTAACTTATCATTATATTTTAAAAATAATTCATCTCTTCGTCATTAAAATGTCTTCTTAAAAAGTTTTTAATAAATAATAATTCTTTTTCATACTGTTTTAGGATCTCATGTTTTTCTTTTATGGTAAAATTTAGGATTTTGACTTGAAATTTTTGGATATGTTTAATCAGAAATAATTTTTAGTCAGGCTTGAGTTCAGTAATTTCAATTCTTTTTATTGCATGAAATATTTTATATACACATATACATACATAAATATATACATGCATACACATACATACATATATATACACATAAACTATTCAAATACGTAAACATACATACATACAAGCATATACACCCATATACAAACATGAGCATACATACATATACACAAACACATATACATATATATATATGTATATGTATATATATATCTTATATATAAAATTGTCGTGTCACAATGTTCGTTCCCGTATTCCTCCGAAACGGCTTGACCGATTCTCAGGAAATTTTGTGAGCATATTGAGTAGGTCTGAGAATCAGCCAACATCTATTTTTCATACCCCTTAGTGATAAGGGTTGTCCACCCTTAACATTTTTCTTTAATTTTTAGACATTTTTTTAATTTCTTTATTTTTTTTTATTATGTCGCATTAAAAAATACATACAACCCTAAATTTGTACCCTTTTATCACCAACCCCTTTTTTTAATAGCCATTTTAGTAATTTAATCATTTTTCATCCCCGGTCGATAACTGATCAATTGTCATTTAATTAGTTATCCCCGCCAGTTGTCTACAGGTGTCACTTCTGACCCAGTAAACAGCACGGAGTACGGATGAGAACGAAGCCGGTCTCCTGTTTCTCTCACACAATAAGACTTCTCTCACTCCCTACACAGTTGTCGGCCATCATTATTGTTTATGCATCAAGTGTAGTAGTAACGTTGACAATTATTATTTTGCTCTCAGTGTAACTCTCATATTAACTATTAATCATTCCTATTTTATTAATAATAATAAAATTATCAATTTTTAGTGTATTTTGCACGATTAGTTAATCAAGTGACATAACCTCAAAAGTACTCAACACGTGGCACGAGCTTCCACCAACAACGGCTTTTGTGTTGTAAGTATATTTTTTTTTATTTATATCGAAAATGTTGTTGGAAACGGTCAAAAAAGATTCGGTGGATTTAATTTTTATTAAAATTGAGCAAACCTTTTTTTTGTATTAATTTTTTTTACCATTTCTAACCTTATATTTTCGATATGATTATGAAAAATAAAATGTTTCGCTTTTGTAAAACAGTCTAATGTTTACATGAATATGTAAATGAATGTATGTACAACCAAATATTAAATACATTATAACTAGGGCCAAGATTTTTGTTCTTAAGTTTTTGACATTACGGCAAATATATTTGATCTTATAAAAATGTAATTTTAGTTTAATTTTATTAAAAAAATGTAATTTAACAATTAAGATTTTCATAGTTTCCAAAAATTTGAATCAATAATTATGAATCTTTATTTTGAAATATCGATGGAAATATTGGTTGTATGAGAAAATTATAAGAGACAATTTTTTTCGTAAAATTAAATTTTTTACAACTTTTGTCTGAAAATTTTTTTCATAAAACTTATATTTTTGCTATAATTTCATAAATTCAAACTAATCATTTCAAAACTGCGGCAAAAATCCTGGCCCTAATTGTACCTTTAACATTTTTCATCATTAAGTAATTTCATTAATTCTATTTATGTGTGTTTTGTACAGTGAACAATGCCAAGAAAACGCAAAGGGGCTGATTTGAGCCGTAATACAAGTAAATCTCGAAGCTTGGGAAATAGAAGATCCAAAAGAACCGTAGAACAAATCCAGCAACAAAATACTGATGCACGTGTCAGAATGGCGCAATTGCGTCAAGAAGAGTCAGAAGATACACGAGCTGAACGCAATGAAGTAATAAGATTAGAACAACCACAATCACGCCTTTTCACAGTCAATAGACGCAGAACAAATGACCAACAACGACAACAGGTACATCGAGCATTTACATCTGATTCATTCCTGCGTCTAGCATTCCAGTATAAGCCCGATATTGAATATTAGCTCATTCAAAAGTGGTAATTGGTGCTATGGACAAGGAATGTCCGCAATGTCATGCTCTGAAATTCAAAAATGAGCCAGCTGGGATGTGTTGCGCGTCAGGAAAAGTGCAACTACCTGAAATTGAAACACCACCTGAACCATTGAACGGTTTACTTATCGGCACGGATCCAGATTCTAACGTGTTCCTGAAGTCAATTCGAACATTCAATTCATGCTTTCAAATGACATCGTTCGGAGCAACAGAAATAGTTCGAAGTACTAATGCAAATGGTCAACAATACAATTCTACATTCAAAATCAGAGGCCAAGTTTATCATAAAATGGGCTCACTGCTGTCAATTCCAAACGAACCACATAAATTTTTACAAATCTACTTCATGGGCGGCGAGGATTCCGGAAGCGCACTTGCTAATCGCGTGAATACACGTGATTATAATAACCTTGATTCATTTTATGCCAGACGCATCGTCAGCGAGCTGGATGCTCTATTGAACGAGCACAACGAAATGTTGAAAATATTCAAATCACACATGCACAAATTACAAAGCGATCATCACGCTATCGTCATTAATCCTGATAAAACACCAGCTGGAGAGCATATTCGTAGATTCAATGCACCCGTTGTTGATGATGTTGCTGGAATCATGGTTGGCGATCGTACAGGTGCACGAGAAATTGTGATTCGTAGAAGAAATAATAATCTTCAGTTCATTGCTGATACACATCGTTCATATGACGCTCTCCAATGTCCGCTAATATTCTGGAAGGGACAAGACGGATATTGCATAAACATAAAGCAACGAAATCCCGTATCAAACAAACGAAATTAACCAGGAAAGCAATTGCTACGAAATTGTTTCGAAAACAAATAAACAGGATGCCGCCCAACGTATGATTGTCTCAAATACTAAAAATGATACTAAGCTTGTGGGTGAAGTTGTAATTTCTTTACCATGTTTAGATTGATTTTTAACTACAATTATCATACCGCAAAAACGTATTAGGCTGTTTTAAGCATGATATAAAAATATAAGATACTTCCATTCTCTCATTTTTTTGTTGACATTCATCGTGTCAATTTTTTATTCCCCTCGTTTCATGGTGTAATTATACAGGTGACTGCGGCAACCATAGATGTGTAAAGAACCGAAGAATGTCAAAAGCACAAAATTAATTGTACTAAAACCAAAACAAAATCGAAGTTTTTGACATTATTCAGCTACAAAGCACATAGAGCAAAAAATTATCAGCTGAAGTAGCGCTGCCACCTAGTTAGATACACCTTGCCTCGTTTCCTGTGTTTCTTTGAAAATTCTGTTAAAAAATTATTTCAAAATTGTTTTTATAATATACATATAAATTCAAACAATTTAAAATTTAGAGAAAAAATATAAGTTGTGTTCATTTACTTCTCTGGCAGAATCTTGCAACGATAGAGTAAAAGGCAGAATTGGTTTTTAATTTCTGTTATGTTATGAATCAGCTGTCTGTTTTGTTTCTAGAAATCTTATACAAGTAGTTACAAGGCACATTTATTTCCAGGTAATATCAGGATTACAAGAAAAAAACAACATGGCTTTTAGTTGATCCAAAATATCAAAAATAGAATTTGTTGTAAAATAACAATGAATATTATTCACATAAATTTGAAAAAATTTCTTCACGGCTACCACTAACAAAATTTGCAACGTTTAGGCACTTTTCACAAGTGTTTAATAGTTTTTTTTCATATTTTTAAATTTGTTTCAAAAGAATTTTTTTAATAAAATATTTTTCACATTGAAAATTTTTTAAAATTTTTTTTTTTTGGAATTTCTCTGTCGTAAAAAATTTTTGAAGCTTCGAATGAACTATAATTTAAAAAAAATAGCTCAGCTGCGTTTCCGCTACTACCGGTGAATGTGCCTTGAGTAGTTAGTTTTTCAGTTTCGTTCTGTTCTGTTTCGGTCCAACCTGTGTAAATCAGGGACCGAAAATAATTATTATTTTTGAATTTTTAAAGAAAAAATCAAGTACAAGGAAATATCGTAGAGCCTGGGCAATCACACCATCTTATTGTTTTCAATTAGATTTTTCAAAACTCAAATGTTTTAAGAATTTTGGATTTTTATTTGTTTGGCCAGTAATAATTGTTATTTTCTGATTTCTGATTTTTACTGCCAGTTTATAGAAGCCATGTAAAAATTCTCGGCTGTCTATTTACATTGAAAGTAAAAATAAAGCACTCGAGAATTTTTACATGGTTTCTGTTAACTGGCAGTTATTTTTTTTTGAGCAGAAATAAAAATCAATTTCTGATTTTTATTTTTTTGGGCAGTAATAATTGTTATTTTCTGTTTTTTTTTTATATTTTTGAGCAGAAATAAAAATCAATTTCTGATTTTTGTTTTTCATACGGGATTTTTCCCGGGATCCCGCACATTTTCCGGGAAAGAAATCCCGGGAAATTTATGCGGAAATGCCCGGGATTTTTTTGATTTTATATTTTTATATGTATTTTTATACATTCCTTGATTAGTGTCGTTATTGACTTTATGAATGCGATGGTGCAATAATAAGGTAATGGCACTAGCACAATAGCTAAAACCAGAGTTTAAAAACTTCAAATTTGTGTATTTCTTTTGCTTCTGCTCATACTTCTGCTTCAGAAAATTCATGTGTCGTTGTAGAAGTTAACATGATAAACGAAGAGTTATACAAAACGAAGAGCTTCAGCATTCTACATGTTCGAAAAGTTTTCTGTTTGTCAGCGCGCTGTTTTAAATAAATTCTGAAGTTATCGTAGTAGAGATGTTGTGTGATTTTTCTTTTCTTTTGGTTTTGCAGTTTCAATTGCGTATTTAGTTGCTTGTTGGAAGAAATGTTGTTGTTGTTGTCTTACTTTTATATTTGTACATATAGGAAAAAAACACTCATTCACACGCAAAACTCTCATTCAAACTTCGTTAACTTCGTATTTATTTAAAGCAGCCGTCAGTCAAACCGAAAACTTTTAGAACATGTCGAGAGTTGAAGCTCTTCGTTTTGTAAAGTTATTCGTTAACTGTGTTAACTTCAACTACGACACTTTGAAATTCAGTAGCAGAGGTGGTCATACACATGTTGTGATTGTGCAGTCAAACAAAAGAATGGTCTATAAAATAGTACAATTTTACGACTTTTGCTATTTCGACTGCAGTTTTTTAAACACTGGCTAAAACTTTACAACAACTAAGGCGGAGTTTACATCTGGTAAACATGTGATCTGAGACTTAGAGGCCTTTATTTGCCAAAAGTGGCGCGACGTTCAAACTTTAATTCTACAAAAATTCATAACAGTAAAAAGAGAAATGCGCAAGGCAATAAAAGGAAATTTATAAAATAGTTAGAGTTACAAATTTGGTTACAAAGAACGATTCTATTAATGCTTATTCTCTACTAAAGTCCTATTCCCAAAAAAATATTTTTTGGAATATTTTCTTAATAACATAATTTTCTTCTTTTTGCGTTATATCAATGCATTTCGCTTTGGATTTACATATAAGTATGTAATATTGATATTTATGGATTACTATTATATAAAGAACTGATTTTTTTTTTACTAAAGGCAGAAGTAGGTTTTATTTTCTGCTCTGTTTCGAATCAGCTGAATCTTTTTTGTTTATAGAAATCTAATAAAAGTCGTTAGTTTTTCTGTTTCGTTCTGTTCTGTTTCGATTCAACCTGTTAAGGCTTCATTAGTCTTTACGTTCTGTTGCTGTTCTGTGCGGTGCCGTTCTGCTTCTAAATTGTAGTACTTACTTTTTCTGTAGTAACTTATCCGCTATTTCGGACCAGAAGGGTCGCAGTTTTCAACTAAAGTGATATAAATATATAAATATAATTTAATGTTTTTCTTTCAAAAGTTATTATTTTTTAATTCTAAAAGCACAATAATAATTTATTTCAAAATATTTTTATTTAATTATGCTGTCACTTACAATTACTTAAAAATTTTTTGATTTTCACAGGTTGAAACGAAACAGAACAGAACGAAACAGAAAAACTAACGACTTGTATTAGATTTCTATGAACAAAAAAGAGTCAGCTGATTCGTAACAGAACAGAAAGTAAAAACTAATTTTGGCTTTAAAATAAAAAAATTGTTAAGTAATTGTAACTGACAACATAAATTAAATAAGAATATTTTGAAATAAATTATGATTGTGCTCTTAGAATTTAAAATTTTAATTTTTAAAAGAACAACATAAATTATATTGAAATTTAACAATGGGCGATGCAAAACTCATCACTTCAGAGGAAAACTGCAACCCATCTGGCCAGAAACAGCTGATAAGTTAAGATAAGTAAGTAATTAAATTAGAAGCAGAACGTCAGAGCAAGTAAGGACTAATGAAGCCTTAATGTCTTTGTAAAACGTTATTATTTAATCGATCTCATGAATTACAATTTCTTTTTTGTTAAAATAAATTAAATTAAAAAATATTTTCTATTGTTTTGCACTGGGCGGGAATTCCCGGGAAACCGAAAAGCCGTTCCCGTATTACTCTTTTTATCACTTTTATGATATGAAATGAAAGGGATTTTCGAGAAGATGAAAGGGATTTTCAAGAAGATGACCAAAAATGCGACGAAAAAAATGGAGGAGGCGCCAAAAAGTGGACATATATCACTTTCATGATATGGGTATCAAATGAAAGGGATTTTCGAGAAGATAAACAAAAGTGAGATGAAAAAAAGGTGGAAGCGCTAAAAAGCGGACATTCATGTCCATTTATCACTTTCATGATATGGATATCAAATGAAAGGGATTTTCGAGAAGATCACCAAAAATGCGATGAAAAAAATGGCGGAGGCGCAAAAAGTATACATTTATCACCTTTTATGATATCGAATGAAAGGGATTTTCGAGAAGATGGCCAAAAATGAGATGAAAAAATGGCGGAGACGCCAAAAAGGCGGATATCAATGTATGTACATTAAAGCAGGTCGATTTATATGAAGAAAATAAATCGATATTGTGACATCGATTTTTTGATAGCTTTTGGCACGAGGAAAAAAATTCCACTACGACATATCAAAAAACAAAATTTTAATTTATTAACTTTTTTATTTTTTTGAGGTTTTTTTTTTAGTAGGTAATAAAAAAAACTCGGCTGATTAATTTTTTTAAATAATAATATGTATAAATATTTTTTTTTGTTGTGGAGTTAAATATTGATACCCAATAAATTAATATCATGCAAAATAATTAGTTCAAATTTATTTGCGCTATAGAAGAAATGTGCATATATTTGAGAGACCGACAAAACTTCTACCGAGAACGTTCGTATCTTAAGTCCTTTGTTTTATAAAAATAAATAAAAATAAAATATTCGAGTATTTTTCTTAAAAAAATTGTCGCCTCGAAAATTGTTTTTTTGATATGTCGTAGTGGAATTTTTTTCTCATGTCAAAAGCTATAGAAAAATCGATTGCACGATATTGATTAATTTTTTTCATAAAGGGTGTTTTTTATTGAGGTATAGAACTTTAAGTTGGCATCACTTTTTTAACTGGCGGCCATTTTGTCAGCTGTCAAGTGATTAATATTTAGTTTGGTTTGCCATTTCATCATGAACAGGTTGACAAAAGAACAACGCTTGCAAATCGTGCAAATTTATTTCGAAAATAATGGTTCAGTTCGCGAAGTTTACCGCAAGCTCCGTCCATTTTATGGTCGACATAATTGTCCATCGCATAATTTCGCGGAATGGACCTGTCAATTGGCCACCAAGATCGTGTGATTTGACACCATTGGATTATTTTCTTTGGGGATATGTGAAGTCGCTCGTCTACGCCAACAAACCAGAAACGTTAGGGGACTTGGAAGCCAACATTCGTGGCGTTATTGCCAACATACGGCCCCATATGCTCGAAAAGTGGTTGAAAATTGGACCTGTAGAATTGGCTTTTTTCGAGCCAGCCGCGGCGGCCACATGCCCGAAATCATATTTAAAAATTAATGGCATAAAATTATCCTTCCAATAAAGCCAAATTGATGGACATTAAAACGATTTTCTTGTGTTTTATTTCAATTTGAAGTTCTATACCTCTAAAAAAACACCCTATAGTATATAAAACGGTCAAACCGTTTCAACTTCGTTTTTAGTATAGAAGTGGTCCCTAAAGTTTAGCTAAAACCAACGTTCATTTCTAATTTAACGTTCGTGAGAACAACTAAATCTTCCCTTTTTATATAAACAAGTGTTACTGAATAAATCAACATTAATTGAAATCTAAATATTCAAAGATTTAAAGTTTAATTTGCACATTCCCACAGTCCTAAAGAAAGGTGAGTTTCTCCCATACTTACCTGTAATTAAAGCAAGTATAATTATTTGTGGCGTTTTATCATAAAATCTTAAGTCTAAAAATCGACTTTCGAGATATTAAAGATTGTGGTCTTTTAAGTATTGTGTAGTGGAGTATAATGTTCTAGTGGTCCTATAGTCCTTGGTTATATTTATGCAGCTGCCAAGGAGGACAGCATAAATCTAGGCGTTCAAAGGAACTGCCGAAAGTTGAGATTATTAAATTCAAAACAAGGCTGCTAGAGCCGATATGTGTTTCTACTTATTAAGAATCTGTTTTATTAAAATTTGTTCTTGCTTATATACTAATTATGAAAATAAATCTTAACCCTTCTAACTTACACTAGCTTATTACAATTATCTTCTATTTCATTTGTCATTATGGAGGATCATGTTGCACACTTTCACTTGACCAATCGTCAAATCGTCGTTTCTAAAATAAAAACTCAATGGTAATTGAAAGTGAAAGTGTGTCACTCAAATATCTGCTAAAGCTGTACATGTGTTATTGATTCTTAATTGTTTTCTTTTATTTATTCTTTCTTGTTAATTGTGTATGCATTGCAGACGTGTGTGACACACTAAACCCTCACCCTTAAGAGAAAAATTATAAAAATGATTTTTCTTTTCCTCTCCATAACGAAATTACAAAATTTATTTATAAATATTTTATATAAATTTACATTTTTACATTGGTTAAGGTAGTACAAATTTTCTTATTCTAGTAGTGTATTGTATTTTTTTAAGTTGTTGTTATGATACTGTTTTTGTTTTCCGTTGTAATCTATCTTGTACGTAGTCTTCATAATTATAAATTTTTGTTTTGTTATTTAATATATCAGATGGCATGCATGGTACTTTTCCGTACACTAGCTCAAAAGGCGTGTAACCTGTATCAATGTGTGGTGCCGTATTGTAGGCAAAAGTAAAGTATGGAATCCACTTGTCCCATTCGTCATCACTTGCTGTTGTTAATAAAAATTCATTTAGAACCCTGTGATTTCTTTCTATTGAGGTAGTTTAGACGAGAACAATTTTTAAGCCGCACAATTTTTGTTCTTTTCCAAATTACACGAGACTAATTCATCTGGCACAAAATGAATTCGTATACACAGCTGTGTGTGTGTGTTAGTGTTTTTAGTATTAATTTAACATTTGCTGTTTTTTAAGTTGTATGTGTATTGGTTTTATGCTGCTAATGCGGGGTTGAAGCTGGTTGAAAAGTTATGCCAACCGCAAAACCACTCTCTTTGCCTCTCTCACCAACAAACTGGCATGCCAGCACAATTATGCCCGTGTAAATCAGCGCATTGAACCTAATGTTTCATGATGGTAAGGTGTTGAAAAGACTTGTTTGATTTGTAATAATGAGCATATGTTTCTCATTAGTTCATTTGTAAATTCTGTCCCTCTGTCTGATTTAAGTATCTTGAATTGACCGTATTTTAAAATAAATTGTTCAACTAATTGTTTTTGCGGTTACAACTGCGTCTTTCGTCGGCATTGGGTGCGCAATGACAAATTTTGTCAATTCACAGTGTATTGTTAAAATGTAGCGATAATCATTTGAAATACTAAGAGGTCCTACAGTATCAACTGAGATCACTTCAAAACTATTATTTGGTGTGGTTGTTAGTGTAAGTGGTTCTTTTGTGTGCTTTGTTTGTTTATTTTTGTTACAACTGTCACAATATGATACAAATTGCTTTACCATTTTGTTTATGTTTTTCCAGACGTATCTCTGTTTTAGTTTAATAATTGTTTTCCTTATTCCCAAGTGACCTGCGTGTGAGGTATTGTGGAATTCATCAATTAATTTATATTTTAAAATGTCATCTGTTATTATTTTTGGGGCATTATATATTAATATTTTTAGTTGAGGACTTTTATTGTTTATTCTGATTCTTGCATATGCTTTTTTAATTTTTCTTTTGTATATATTTTGAATATTTCATCTTTATTTGAAAGCGCTAATTCTTTTATGTTTTCTTCATTCATTTTAGATATCAGTTTCCTCAGAATCAAATCTAGTTTTGCTGAGTTATTGCTGAATCTTGCATGCTTATTATTTTCATTATTTGAGTTTTCGGTATGTAACTTCTTCATAATCAAATCTTGTTTCGATGAATTATCGTTACATCCGTTATTCATACTATTCTTATATTGGGTACGTAATTTCTTCATAGTCGAAACTCTTTTCGATGAATTATCACTACGTCCTATGTGCACAATATTATCTTCAATAATTATATCGATATCTTCTATGTTCTCAAGTTCACTAAATTTCAAATTCTTCATATTTTTGACGTCATTGATGGATGTACATTCCCATATGTGAAGTTGATCAGACTTCTGAGAGATGCATGTTTCCATATTATCTTTTTTTTACACGTGTTTTATTCTGTTTATTATTCTTTTCATTATTTATTATATTATTTGCCTCACTTAAATTCTTATTTATCTCATTTAAATTCTTATCTGCCTCATTTAATTTATTTTTCATTGCCCTCGTTGTCGCTAATATCTTTCTTTCTTTTTCATAATTTTCTTGTGGTATCATTTGTTTTAAAATTTTTGAATCTATTTCTATCCTAGAAAGTGCATCCGCGTTTGTGTTCATTTTGCCTTTTTTTATAAACAATAGTAAAGTCATAATCGCTCAAATCTAATCTTATTCTTGTCATTTTCGATGAAGGATTTTTGTGTGAAAATAGTGAAATTAAAGGTCTATGGTCTGTCAAAACTATAAATTTTCTGCCTTATAGGTATGGTTTAAAAAAATTTATGCTCCAATGGATTGCTAAAAGTTCTTTCTCAATTACCGGGGTTTGTTAATGTCGCGTTTTTGTAATGATTTACTAGCATATGAAATAGTTAAGTCTTGTCCTATTTCGCCTTGAGATAAAACTGCTCATAACGCGTAGTTTGATGCGTCTGTCGTTAATATGAAAGGATATTTTAGTATAGGTGGGTTTATTAATTTTTCTTTTAATTCATCAAAAGCATGTTGGCATTTTTCTGTCCATATGAATTTTGTCTTCTTCTTTAAAAGTGCGTTTAATTCCTTTGCAATGTCAGCGAAGTTTGGTATAAATCTTCTGTAATAATTGCAAAATGCAACAAATCGTCTTACTTCGTCTGCGTTCTTTGGTGTGGGGTAGTTTTTTATCACTTCATATTTGGATGGGTCAGTTTTTACCCCGTCTTTTGTTATTAAGTGTCCTAAATATATTACCTCTGGTCTTAGAAATTTACATTTGCTTGGGTTTAGTTTTAGGTTGTATTTTTGTAGTCGGTCTAGTACTTTAACTAAATTTTGGTTGCGATGATTCAAACTACAACCATACACAATTATATCATGCAAATACAGAAATGCCTCTGATTCTAATCCTGATAAAGCAATGGTAAGCATTCTTTGAAAACTGTTAGAAGAAATTTTCAATCCGAATGGAAGTCTTTTAAACTAAAAATGTCCTTGTGGTGTGGAAAAAGCTGTTAATGGTCTGGAGTCTCTATCTAGTTCAATTTGATGAAGAGAACTAGTCATATCTTTTTTTTTAATGCATGTTTTTTTTTATTTATTGTATAGGGTGTTTTTTTAAGAGGTATAGAACTTTGAATTGAAATAAAAGACAAGAAAATCGTTTTAATGTCCATCAATTTGGCTTTATTGGAAGGATAATTTTATGCCATTAATGTTTAAACATGATTTCGGGCATGTGGCCGCCGCGGCTGGCTCGAATAAAGCCAATTCTACAGGTCCAATTTTCAACCACTTTTTCGAGCATATGGGGCCGTATGTTGGCAATAACGCCACGAATGTTGGCTTCCAAGTCCCCTAACGTTTCTGGTTTGTTGGCGTAGACGAGCGACTTCACATATCCCCAAAGAAAATAATCCAATGGTGTCAAATCACACGATCTTGGTGGCCAATTGACAGGTCCATTCCGCGAAATTATGCGCTCATCGAATGTTTCCTTCAATAAATCGATTGTGACGTGCGCTGTGTGGCATGTAGCGCCATCTTGTTGGAACCACAACTCATCCACATTCATGCCATCCAATTCGGGAACAAAATAGTCGGTTAGTCGCCTCCAATTGCTGTGCACGGTGGCGAATCGATTCATTCGGGTCCTCTTCAACACTTTGTTCGACAGCGGCAATTGTTTCTTCGGTGCGCACTGTTCGACGTCTCTGCGGATGCGTATTATCACATAGAGTAAACGTAGTGCGAAAACGATCCATGGTTAACCGAATTAATTGCTCTGATGGACGATTATGTCGACCATAAAATGGACGGAGCTTGCGGTAAACTTCGCGAACTGAACCATTATTTTCGAAATAAATTTGCACGATTTGCAAGCGTTGTTCTTTTGTCAACCTGTTCATGATGAAATGGCAAACCAAACTAAATATTAATCACTTGACAGCTGACAAAATGACCGCCAGTTAAAAAAGTGATGCCAACTTAAAGTTCTATACCTCAATAAAAAACACCCTTTATCTTCAAATATGAACTAACAATAAGTATTCAAATCTTAAATCTATAAAAAAATTATTAGGCCCGACCAATGTCGGACATAAGCTTAGTGATAGTTATTAATAATACATAAGAAGTGATAAGCAACAAAAAGAAAAAAGTGTTTTCAAGCAGCTTCATCATCTAAAGTGTTGAATATTAGAGCCCGTGTATCTCTCTTTTTTAAGCGGATGTGTCCAGTAAAGTTCAAAATATTACGAGCAAGCGGATTAGGATCTGACTCGAGTTTTGTTAGATATTTGCCTGCGTATTTTACAATTTCTTCAGTCACTAGTGGCATATTCAAATCGCGATGTATATTTGAATTTTTGATGTACCATGGAGCCGACGTTATCAAGCGTAAAATTTTGTTTTGCCTTCGTTGGATTTTCTCAACAGTTGAAGCTGAAGCAGTGTCCCATAGCTGAATTCCGTAGCACCATATTGGCCTTAAAAGCGACTTGTATACTAAAAGTTTGCAGTCTAGGCTGAGTGTTGAATTTCTACCAATCAGCCAATGCACCTGAGTTAATTTAAGTTTCATTTGTGATAGCTTAGAATCAATGTGGTGTTTCCATGTAAGTCGTCGATCAAGGTGTATACCAAGATATTTCACATGTGAATGTTGAGAAACAACTTGATTGTTAATCCGAATGGGGGAGCAAGTATCTCTTCTTAGGGTGAACGTTATATGGACACACTTTTGTTCATTGACTTTAATTCTCCATAAGTTTAACCAAAGCTCCATCTGGCTAATGTGTTCCTGGAGTTTGCGGGATGCCTCATCAGGGTTTTCGTGCATACTAAGGCAGGCTGTATCGTCGGCAAATGTGGAAGTATGGATACTACTGCTCACAGGCATATCACAAGTATAAATCAAGTATAAAACTGGTCCCAGTATGCTCCCCTGTGGCACACCGGATGAAATAGTTTCAGGCCTACTCGTAAAGTCTCCTTCCACAACAGTGAACTTACGGGAAATAATGTAACTTTCCAAAAGATTTAAAATGTTTATTGGTAAGTAAGTCTTCAATTTTAAAATTAGGCCTTCATGCCACACTTTATCAAATGCCTGGGAAACGTCAATAAAGAGCGCAGAACAATACTTTTTTTTCCTCAAAATTTCTTCTTATAAATTGAACCAATCTGTGAGTTTGTTCAATGGTGCTATGCTGACTTCTAAAACCAAATTGATGCTCTGGTATGCACCCACTACTATTAGAATTGGGGACAATTTTGTTTTGAGCAGTTTTTCGAAAAGCTTTGACATAGTTGATAGTAGACTTATTGGCCTATATGACTCAGCCTTGGTTAGATCTTTGCCCGGCTTTGGAATCATTTTAACCTTGGCAAGCTTCCAGCTGTGTGGATAATACTCCAGTCGTAAAATGGCATTAAATATGAATAATAGGATTCTCATTGCAATACGAGGCAAGTTCATAAGCATCTGGTTACTAATTCCATCAATACCCGGAGCTTTCTTCGGGTTGAGTTCGGCAATTAATTTTTGTAAATCACGCGTCTTAAACTTTATGTGTTGAGGGGGTAGAGCGATTACATTCGGCATATCAGCAACACCAGTACATATGTGTGGCGTAAAAACGGATTTTAAGTGCTCAGCAAATATTTTACCTTTTTCAGTATCGCTTCTTGCCCATCTTCCGGTAGATGTGCGTAGAGGTGGCTTATACTCAATGGGTGTTTTAAGCTTTCTAGCAGCGCGCCATAAACAGTACTTAGACGCTGGTGTGACATCAAGACCTTCCAGATAATTATTAAGAGATGCAGTTTTTTCAGATGCAAGCAACTCTTGGAGTCGTTTAGTGCACTCTTTAAATCTGATTTTATTTTGTGGTGATCTGTACAGTTGCCATTCCCTTCTAGCTCTTCTTTTTTCACGTACGAGACGTTCAATGTCTGTAGAATAAATTTTATTAAACCCAGTCTGCGGATGGGAGATAGTGGCATGTTCAGCAGCCTGTTTAATATTCTCGCTGAGATTGGCAATTTTAGATTCAATATCATCGGATGTTCTAAGCGTAATGTTTTCCGTACAATGACTACTGAGATATTTTTTGGACCCCAGCCAATTAACACGATTGATCATCTTCACATATGGGTCAGGTAAGTTACTTCTTAATGGACTACAAATTGTAATGATCGTCGGAGAGTGATCGGACGAAACATCAAGAGAAGCTTGAACTTGAATTAAATCCCTAGAGATATGTTTTATGTCGCCGAAATCTATAACATCCGGAATTTTTTGTATGTCTGTAGGCCAATAAGTGGGCTCCCCACTCGAAATGACATCCAAGCCCATTTTTGAAATAGTGTTTAACAATGCTCGACCTCTGGGTCGTACGTATGCTTAGCATTGTAGTCGCCAGCTGCTACAAAACAACGTCCAAGAGATTTGTAGAAATCCTCATATTGATTCTCAGTGATTGAAAATCTGGGAGGGGAGTAAATTGATGATATAACAAAATTTGTATAAAAACTTTCAATGCCAATATTTTTTGCTTGTAGGTGTTCTTCACAAATGTTGTCAAGAACATAGTGCTTGAGTCTTGACTTTATTAGAATTGCTGATCCACCGCAAGCCCTTCCTCTAGGGTCTTTTGTATCATATATAGTGTAGCCATAAATTTTAAAAAGACTTCTCGAAGTCAAATGAGTCTCAGATACTAACATTACATCAATATTTTTTTCCGTGAGGAAGTGCTCAAGTTCATTTTTATGTTGGCGAATGCCGTTTGCGTTCCAGAAACATATTGTTAACGTGTTCATGGCTTATTAATTAATGCTTGAAGCAGAGTATTCTGCATTCGCAGCATTTCTTCCATCATGCTAGTCATATTTGTTGTAAAATTGTTTATAGTTTGCACCAGATTTTCAATAGTAGCTTCAAGGCGATTAAAATTAAAGCTTGCGTCAGTATTTTTTGAATTATTTGGCGGGGAAACATTTTGTGTGGGAATTGAATTTGTCTTAGCAGCATCTGCATACGATACACGGGAAGTAACTGGTTGGCTCATTTGCGCAAAAGTGGCAGAGTAAGCGTTTGCTGATTGAGCTGGAGTTAATTTAGGTTTTTGCACCATAGTTTTCTTTACGAAAGAGTACACAGGACAACCTCTGTAGTTAGCGGTGTGATTACCTCCACAATTACTGCATTTTTTATCACTTTGATCTTTTGCCTTATTGCAACTAGCGGTGCCGTGTAATTCGCCGCACACAACACAAACAGAGGGTAAATTGCAGTATGTTTTTGTATGGCCATATTGTTGGCAATTATGGCACTGTACAGGACCTGAACGCTTATGTGGCTCTTCAACTGTGATTTTTCGGTACAAGAGGTATTTTAAATTATAAATTGGATGCGTCTCATTTTTTTTCATTTTTGTATCATTAGGCTCAAGTTCAACACGAAATAGGGGTTGGGGAACCTTCTCTCTGTTTATTATATTGGACACATTTTTTACCTTAAACCCTTGGAGGACGAGCGCATCTTTTATTTCTTCGGGAACAACATAAGAATTTAGGCCCTTCGATACGATCTGCATGCCTTTAGCACTCTTAAGCTGGTATGTGTAGAAGCTTGTTTTATTTTTTTTCAAATTCAGCAACCATTTTGCGGAAATCTTTTTCGTCATAAATTTGGACTTTAGTTTCATCGATGTTGCCACGTTTTATTGGAACAATGTGAAATTTATTCTCACCAATGACCGAAATTAATTTTTTAATAAGTGCGTTTGAATTTTTTTCTCTCAAATAGATTGGTGGCGGCTTGGATGTTTTATTCGAGGATACCTCTAGTTTGTCTTGTCATCTTGCAAAATTTTAAAGCGGTTTTGGCGATTAGTTGAGGCTGCGCTGTTATCCCTAGACATTTTTGGAGCAGATGAAATTTTTGAAGAATTCGGGCTTCGCCCACGCTTTACCACGGTTATATATCTGTCCATTCCGACTTGTACCTTGAGTTTCGAGCTGCTGTTATCTGTAGTGATAACTTTGTTAAGTGATGAACACGAGCCTGAAGGGGATGATATTACTGGGTTATATGAAGAAGTACTAGGCAACTGTAATGTTAATGCATCATTACTATTTGGCATTGGACAAAGCGAAGTTGATCGCTGACGAAAAATTGGCTTTGACGTTAAAAAAGACTTTCATCAGATTTATTATTTATATTTTTTTCATTAAGAGTTTCAGAACTCACAGTAAAATAAGCATTTCTGCCGTTAGAACTCACTTAAAATTTTTTTTTTGTATTTGAGGCACTCATACAAAGAATTCCTCAAGGGATATTCGTTTGTATTTTTTTTTTGTTTGCGGTCTTTTTTGTTTTTGTTATTTATGATTATTTATTTGTTTAGAGGTACACATCTATATAATTAATAGGCAAACATGTTTTTTGTAATCCCTTTTACGCTGGCACCACTGCACCGATTTTAAAAAGATTTATATGGTTTTAAAGGATTTTTTATACAGATGTGCAGAATCTATATTTATTTATCGGCTTAGTATTTTGGGAGCTATAAGCGTTTAAAGTTGCTACTACTACATGCAAGCATATTACACACGCATTTATTAGCTTACAAGTAAAAAAGAAACAAAACATGATTGTGTGTGTGTGTTTGTAGTATTTCTCTTCACCTTACAATTGTTTTTCTCTTATTTGTTGTTGTATTAAAGCCATAATACTTAAAGGAAGAGATTTGAATAAATTGAATTAGCTTGGTTGAAGGGGTTTTGTTTATGTTTTTTTAATTTCATATATTATTTAATTATGCTTGCATATGTATGTAAGTTTTTGATTCTAGAATACGGACGAGTGTGTCGTCCGTTTGGTATATCTAGTATATAGTATTCCTCAATATCACTTTGTTTAATTTTTTTTGTTTGCGGTTTTTTTGTTTTTGTTATTTTTACTATGAAAAAATATTAGCAAAGCATAAAGCTTATTTATTAAAGACAGTATGTACCTATTACGAATAATATGTACTACGAATATTTTTTGTTTGTTTAATTTTTTGTAAGTAAGAAAAATTCCGCTAATCGACTGTTCGCTATGAAGGTACCACGAGAACTTGAACTAGTCAACATGAAAAATCAAAATTTTTTGATTTTTTTTTTCAACCAACTCGACAACTGCCAAACTAGTCAATTGATAGAGCCATACACGCTTTGGATTTGGACAACAACCGACTCAGTTGAAAATTGAATTGAATCGTGTATGGGGCGCTTAAGGGCTAACTGAAGGTTCTATTAACTCGTCGTCCAGCATTTTGTGTACTTGTTCATTTATTATGTCAGTATGTGAGTGTGGTAGGCTGTAGTTTTTTATGTAAACTGGTGTGTTGTCTGAGGTCGTGATTTTCTGCTTATAAAAATTGTTGACACTTAATTTTTCGTCTTCTAATGAAAAATATTTTGATATTTCTTAAATATTTCTTTTAATTGTGTTTTTACATAGTCGTCATTATGTTCCAACTGTAGTTCCTTTAATACTTTTTCAAAACGTTCGTTGTTGTTTATACTATTGTAACTTAATATTTCATAATTTTTAAGTGGGTCAGTTTCGAGTTGAATGTCTTATTGTTACAGTTTCGTCAGTAGTATTTAAAATTTTTATATGTGTCTTGGCGCTTTTGGGTGCTATTGAATTACTTAAAAATATTCCCTCTTGTAATTGTTTATTGAATATGACGCAATCCTCTTACAGCTCTAATTTTATTACTTGTATTATTTCTGTTCTTGGAGGTATTTTTATTTGTAACAATTTAAATGATTTTGTACGCATTGGCAGACATGTTGATATTGTTTGTAAATAATGATATTGTAAATGTTTCATAATCTATTTTACAAAGATATTCCTTTAAAAAATCTCTACCTATTATTCCGTCAGTTTCTATAGGAAAATCTGATTTTAGTAATTGGAAAGAGTGTCCACATTTCTCATCTTCCAAAGTCAGTTATAATTTGTTATTTTATACACCCAGCAAAAAATTAGACATTACCATCTGAACTACTTGCCTTACTTTTTTACTAATGACTTACTTTTTAGATTGCCAAATTGAAGTACTCGCTTACAAAACACATTACGCAAAATTTTTAAAAATAGGAAGCAGAAGTTGAACATATTCTTTGGGTTTCAAAAGAAGACGTGAAAATATGGCCAAAATAAGTAGTTATTTTAAATAAATTATAAATATTTCTAAATTGCCTACTTATTTATTTTAAACTAAAAAATAAGTACTTACATTTTGGAAAATAATTATTTAAATATAAGTAGTTCTAAATAATTTTTTTTCAATGAAAGCAATTGAAATTTTTCTAAATATAGTATTTATAATTAAGAATAGAGGCACTGATACGAATAAAATATAACCCACTTCAATTGAGTTTATAAAAGAAATTTTACAAAATGGTGTATTTCGTAGTAAAACAATAGCTTTTTTTTAATTATTTAAATTTTTCTTAAAAGTTATTATATGTATATTTAATCAAACTGAGTTTTTAACCAAGACCTTCCATTTACTGAAACAACGGCATATTTAAAAAAAGTAGTTCAATCAAGAAAAAAATAACTATTTCCCACAACGGAAAATATAATTAATTCCTACAATAAACAACATAACTACTTCTCAAGAATCGATTATTTTAGTTCACGCCTTGTTAAAATCATTAAGTTGGTAATCCAGTAAGGAACAGCTTCCACCAAAAATGCTTAATTCCAAACTCGATTACCTTTTTTGAAATTTTATGCTGGGCATTTACACAATTTTTTTAAGCAACATTTCTATAGAAGTGCTACCAAGTTTTTATAAATTTATAATGGCGTATAAACAGTGAGTTAATTTATTTGCAAATATTCACCAATGTGAGTAGTAGCAAATAATTTAGTAATTATTTCTTTATATTTGATACCTCTATTTCCTTTAAATCGGTTACTAGGATCGTAGTTTACTCTATGTGCATTTGTATCAAGTAAAATTCGTTTGTAAATATCTAGTTCAGTTGAGTCATACTGTTCCGGCCTTTTGTGAAATAGTAATGAGTAAAGGCCTGGAGTTAATCCCCAAGATTTATTTCCTATGGTAATTTTGTCGTCACTTAGCTTAAGATATGAATTTCCAAATTTCCAATCACCATTTTCATCCTAATAAGGTAAAAATATGGCATCGAGTTTTTTGTTTTCAAACAAATCTGTTAAATTAAATTTCCAATCATCAGGTTGGGAGTAAAATGATTCATTCAAGTGTGAATCTTCTTTATTTTCACTTTTCCCTAAACTAAAACACTATTTTTTAGTGGGAGTACTGGTAATAATCTTTTCCTTGTGTCCTTTTACTTATATATAAATTTTATTAAAGCTATAGGTCTTTTTGTAATAAATTTACAATTTTACTTAATTTATCCGATATTTCGCTTCAACTTTGTGTAGCTTCTTCAGGAAATTAAATTGTTCTAAATTTACTAATACATAGATATATAAATTGAAAAATATTTGTGAAAATTAAAAAAATACAAAAGTTCAAAAAGTTCTTTATATACAAAAAGATGTTTAAAAGAATTAAAATATTAAATATATTAAAACAAATATATATGTCTATAATCATAATGTTAATTATAAATATATATATATATATATATATATATATATATACATACATATACATACATAAATATATACATACATATGTCTATAATCATAATGTTAATTATATATATTAGGGTGACAATGAAAAATCAACTTTGGATTTTTGATGATAAATGTGAAGATTCTTTTGCCACTTGGTCTAAAACTTACTTGCAGAAAATTTGAGCCAAATCGGATAACTCTATCCCGTGCACCTTTGAGGTCAAAGTTCAAATTTTGGGAAAGATAGTGCATTCGCCTATATTGGAGCTAAAAAAATAGCTTTTCGATATGAATTATACCGAAATCCAATGGGATTAATGTGCCACATAGTGTTGAACTTGCATGCTGAAAATATTAGCCGAATCGGGTAACTCTATGCCGTGCACCTTTGAGGTCAAAGTTCAAATTTTGGGAAATTCTGTATATTTAACTATAATGGATCTAAAAATATCGTTTTTTTAAGTATATTCATTTAAATTGTTCAGAAACTGGATGTTTTAGATATTTTTAAAAGTATTCTGAAATATTATGAGTAAATTTAACCCTTTTTTGCAACGGGGGCAAAACTACACATTTGCTTAAATTAGCTATAAATCCAATATTTAAAAAAAGTGTAAAATATAATTTCTAAAAACGAAAAACGGAAATTTTAAAACCAATATTTAAAAATATATATTTATGTGAATGTTTTTCATATAGAAGCAAAAGCAGTATATTTCAGTTGGAATAAAAATATGTTTTTAATATAAAAAGTAAGGCAACTTGAAAGGTCTTTTTCGGTAAGTTTGATTAAATGTAATCATTTCTTAAATTATTTAAATTCGCATGCTTCGTATATTATTGTCGATAGTTTTGAACAACCTAAAAAGAAACAAAATAATTATTTAAATGTAAATTAGTTAAATTTAAATATAACTTACTTTGAATAAATATTGTCGCTGCTGTTCATCTTTTGTGATCTTCTCATGATAATCTTCAACAAGCTTAATACCTCGTTCGGCGCAGTCATTAACAACCTTTAGTTTTTGAATAATAAATTTTCCTTTTCTATAATCTTCACAATCTTTCCAGCTACCTGGGTCTTTTTATAAAAAATCCATCGAAATTTGGAATCTCTTCAAAACACTTTTCGAATTTTTGGATACAAGTTCAATCAAAATTGATGAATTATCTTTAGCGAAGAAAGTATTAAGATTTTATTTTTTAATTAAAAACTTTTTCAAAATTTCTTCTTCCTCAAGGTTTTCTTCAGTAGATTAGTAATGGGGACCTGAGTCCTGTTTTGGGAATTCAAAACCGGGAAAAAAACAAAAACGATGGCAATCCTGTTACAAATGGGGGGATTTTGGGGATTTTCACGCTGATATGGTGTGTGTGTGTGTGAGTTTGATTCTTTGGCCATGTGTATGTATGTATACTTGTGTGCACAGCTTTTGTTGTTATTGTAGAGAAACGTTGTGCTTACAGTGCAGGGATGTATGTACGTGTGGGATGTGTATGTGTGTGTGTGTGTGAGTCTAATTCTTTGGTTGTATGTGCATGTATATGTGGGTGTTTGTATGTATGTATGGGTGTGTGCGTATGTGTGTGTGATTGTTATTTGATAGACTTATGGTTGCTGTTTTGAGTTATAGTTGGTATGCTTATGTAGGGTTATTGTATGTATGCATTTATGTTTGTGATCTCTGGGGCGGGGGGGAAAATAATCTAATAGCTGCAGAGAGTGGCAACCCTGTTGCGAATGGAAGTCGTTAGGGAATGTATTTGGTAATGTATGTATATGTTGTTGGATTAATGTATGTGATCTTATCTATTTTTGCTTTGAAGAATGTCATTGCTTGTGTGAGTTACATCAACACTTTTTCATACATATTTACAAATGCATGTATATATGTTTTTAAGGCTATTGACGTTGCTATTATGGAGATAGAAAATATTGTGTCGGCATAGGTTTCATATATGTTCAAGTGAATTTCAGATGTTAAATGTTTTGAATCCGATCAGGTTGATAAGAAGAGCTTTTCAATAGGGGTAGTGATATCTTTATTTCGGTATATTTTACTTTAATGTAACAATTATAAGAAATAGCTTTTGGAGAAATACAGCAAAAACTTATAGAAGCACCTACTTTCACGTGTCCCGATTTTTCTAGTACCTTTATATTGCAAACTGATGCTAGCGATTTTGTTCTGGGTGTTGCTGTGTATATGAATTTCATCATATATCGTAATACCAACAGAGAATTGTGGAAATGTGTGTGTGTGTGTGTGAGTATGTGTGCGTGTGTGTGAGTGTGTGTGAGTGTGTGTGTGTGTGTGTGTATGAATTTCATCATATGTCGTAATAAATTAGGCTTGATGACTACTACGCGATTCTCATATAAAGTATATAAGTAGAAGAAATAATGTAGATTGTCATCAGTCTGCTTTGATATCTCAACAAGTAACAACCTATTTTCCCAACAAAAATTTCTAAAGTGTTTGAAATCCAAAAACTATAAAAGTGCTAGAACTTAACTACTGTTTGTTAAACAAGTTTATAGTGCATAAAAAAAAATAATTAAATAAATTGTTTATAACTGAAATAAATTGTTTATAAATAAAATAATTAAATAAATTGTTTATAAATATAATAATTAAATTAATTAATAAACGAATAAATAATTAAATAAAATGAATACTACAAGTTGTACCATCTGCAATAAAGTCTTTCTGACTCAAACAAAACTAAATCAGCATATTGAAACGCACTCATATGCTAACCAATCGAAGGCTATGGTTGGAACTAATAAGCTAAATCTTCAAAACAAATATTGTGAGGATTGTGATGAGATGATCCCATCAAATGGTTATATGGCTCATGTCAGAACCACAAAACATAAAAACAGTTGTCAACAAGAACAGATTGGAGATTTTCTCACAAAAAGAGCAAGCAACTTCAATGGGAGGATCGAGACATATATTGTCCTAAACAAAAATGTGGGTGTCTTGTTTCCGGAGGAGTTTCTGAAATCTGCCAAGAGCTCCATAGTACAACAAATCAATGAACGTAGTAGGATACATACTACATTTAAATTTAATATGGAGCTCACATGTGATTATATGAAGATGGTGAATGATGAGATTAATGTTTCCCAACTTGTTCATATTTCGAAAATGATGATGGTTACTTTATCTGATGACATAGAGGATATGTACAAGAAACAAACCGAGGAGCTAAGAACCAAAATGGAAGAATTTCAAGAGAGGGATAGCGGATGGACTTTGATTTCAATAAATACCCTTGAAGTCAATATAAACAAGGCGTCCATAATAAGAGGATCGAACTTTATCCCTCTCCCAAAAAATATTGCAGCAAAACATGCATGCATAAATGTCGAGAACTCTGATGTTTATTGCTTTAAATGGTGTCTCATTGCGGCTTTGAATGTAAACAGTGGTCTGAGTCCTAAACAACGGAAAAACTGTAGAAATTACAATATTGCAAACATTTCTGATGAGAATATTAATATAAGCGGAATTGTATTAAATTTTAAAGACCTAGAGTTTCCACTTCCATTGAAGCAGATACAAAAATTTGAAAGTCAAAATTATGTGAGCATCAATGTATTTGGTCACAATGGAACATCGCTTATAGGACCATACTACATAACAAAAGGAGAAAAACATGTTCATATTAATCTCTTATTGCTCCAGTCCAATGAAAACTTCCACTATGTACTCATCAATGATATATCAAAGTAAGTTTCATTTCTGCATTTAAGCGAAATATGTTTTCATATCTATTTAAACAGTTACTTATTATTGTTATATTAATTTACATACTATTTTATTTTCTATATTTTCTTCAGACTTCTTCGTTCCAACATGACGGCACACAGAAGTAAGATTCTGATATGCAACACCTGCCTATATTATACACATGATGATTATGTGTATAATCATCACAAAAACGTTTGCGGCAAAAAAGTCTTCAGAATGCCAGAAAATGGATCTATTATCAAGTTTACGAAGCACTACAAACAGTTAAATGTACCATTTGTAATATACGCAGACTTTGAGTCCATTTTAGAAAAAGTCAATGATCCTGTGAGTAAAAGCACTACAAATGTACAGAAACACCATGCATGTGCATTCGGGTATTTAATTAATTGTAGTTTTAAGAGAGAAAATAATTTATATAGGAATTATTTTGGTGAAGATTCGGCAAATGTATTTATCAAAAAAATAGTTGAAGATTGTACAGATATTTATCTAAATTATTTACTTAAAGTTAAGAAAATGTTCATAACCCCAATAGAAATAGCTCAATATAATAATGCAAAAAATTGTCATATATGTAAGAAAATATTAAATAAGGATAAAGTTAGAGATCATTGTCATCTTACGGGCAATTATCGTGGGGCAGCTCATAGCGAATGTAATTTGAATTATAAAACACCTCAGTTTATACCGGTTATCATGCATAATCTTTCTGCATATGATATACATCTATTTTTCAAAGAACTTTCTACTATAAAATATTCCACAATAAAAGTGATTCCCCAGAACACAGAGCGTTATATCTCTCTTTCAATTTTCATCAGATTAGATGAAAAATATGGATTCGAAATAAGATTTATAGACTCGTTTAGATTTATGGCTTCGAGCTTAGATATTTTAGTGAAAAATCTTGATAATAATGATTTCAATACTATTCGATCATGTTTCGTTGATGAAGCTCAGTTCAACCTGATAAGAAGAAAGGGTGTATTTCCGTACTCTTACATGGATTCCATAACTAAGTTTAAGGAAACTAAGCTCCCTAGTAGATACGAGTTCTTCAATATTCTAACGAATGAAGAATGTGATGTAGTCGAGTATGAACATGCTCAAAAAATATGGAGAGAGTTTAACTGTAAAACCCTCCTTGACTACACTGAACTCTACTTAAAGACAGATGTTCTACTTCTAACTGACGTGTTTGAAAATTTTAGGAAAATTTGTAGAGATATATATGATTTAGACCCCTGCCACCCCTGTTGAAAACCACAGAAGTTTCACTGGAACAGTTCACTGATTCCGAAATGTATATGTTTATGCAAAACGGAATTAGAGGTGGACTAGTTCAATGCTCGCAAAGATATTCCAAAGCAAATAACAAATATTTGGAAGATTTTGATGCATCAAAACCATCAGAATTTCTTGTATATTTAGACGCTAACAATTTGTATGGTTGGGCGATGTCGGAATATCTACCTTGCGGTGAATTTGAGTGGATATGTGATACTGATTTTGATGTTAAAAAAATTTCTGATACTGCAGAGTATGGGTACATTTTGGAAGTGGATATAGAGTACCCCGATTCAGTGCATGATCTTCATAATGATTTGCCATTTTGTCCTCAAAATAAGACAGTGGGGGGATCCAAAATCAAAAAATTAGTTGCAGACTTACACTCAAAAACAAATTACACCATACACTATAGAGTTTTAAAACAAGCCATTTCAAATGGCATCATTTTAAAACAGATCCATAGAATACTCAGATTTAAACAATCCTCTTGGCTTAAAAAATATATTGACTTAAACACATTTCATAGGACAAATGCTAAAAATAACTTTGAAAAAGATTTCTTCAAACTTTTAAACAATGCTGTTTACGGGAAGACAATGGAAAACATTGAAAAACGTAGGGACATTAGAATTACTTCATCTTGGGAAACAACAAATAGGAATCATTTAGGTCTCAGAGCATTAATTGCGAAACCAAATTTTAAGCAGTTGACAAAATTTTCTGATGATATGTATGCGGTAGAGTTAGAAAAAATGGAACCACTATATGATAAACCCATATATGTTGGTTTTACAGTACTGGAGTTATCCAAGTGGAGAATGTATGACTTCCATTATGGCTTCATGAAGCCTAAATTTGGAGACAACATTTCTCTCAACTATATGGATACTGACTCATTTATTTATTCAATTAAAACTGATGATTTTTACGATGACATCAGTAATGACATTAGTTTGAATTTTGATACGTCAGAATATCCTATAGATAATCAATTTCGTTTGCCGCTACTAAATAGGAAGGTTTTAGGAATGATGAAAGATGAAAACCATGGGGATATAATGACAGAGTTTGTTGGTTTAAGAGCAAAAATGTATTCTCTGTCGATTCTTCGCTCGGAAGCTGTTAAAAAATCAAAAGGGGTCAAAAAGTCTGTAATTAAAAAGTTATCCATTAATGATTACAAAAGTTGCTTATTCGAATCCAAAATCATCTCGGATGAAATGTTTTTGTTTAGATCTAAAACACATCAACTATATACCCAAAAACTGCATAAAATAGCACTTAGCTTTTCTGATGATAAAAGAAATATAATGAAAGATAAAATAAAAACGCGTGCTTGGGGACATTACATAGACCGAAATAATGATGCAATGGATGTAGAATAGAATGATTCCTACTAAATTGCATGTAAGATGTCAATGAAAATTTAATTTTGTACTAATTGTATTTATTTATTAATGTATTTCTTTAATTATTTATTAATTTATTTATTATTCAATTATTTGTTTATTAATTAATTTATGTATTTATTATTTGTTTATTAATTTATTAATTAGTTTATTCCTTTATTTCTTTATTAATTTATTTATTGTTTATATATTTGGTTATAAATTTATCTATTAATTTTAGTATTTTATTCACACAAAAGTATGTAAAAATTTAATGCTTTAAAGCTTTTATCTTTTTACCTATACCTAAGTTACCTTTAAATAAAAATTAAATATTAGATTAATGATCTTTTTTCTTTTTATATCTGTATATTTTTATTTATAAATATAGTTAAATTTGTATTGGTACTAAGATTTTTAAGAAAAAATGTTAAATAAAATATGGAAAAAATAAAAATATATATAAATGGTTTTTATTTCAACTTAAATTTACTTAATAGAAATTTTAACTACAAATGTCCACATTTTTATATTTTGTTTCTTTATGGGTTTTACTTCAAAAAATTTTTTTTTCTTCTTTCATGCGAATTCTTGTTTTTTCTTTTCATATCGCTTAAACATGCACAGTCTTGTTATCTTTGAAAGGTTCTGCACAAAACAAATCGAATTTCACAATATTATGAAATTCCATTATATTTCATTAGGTATTTTCTTATCGACACCAACTGCTTTAACACCATCTCATTTACGTTTGCTAACAGCAAATAGTACAATAGGTGTCAGCTATTAGATCAGTTTATCAGCTATTAGATCAGCTTATTAGCACCTTGTCTGGTTTTCAGATCAGCTTATCAGGACCTGGTCTGGTTTTCAGATCAGCTTTTCAGGACCTGGTCTGGTTTTCAGATCAGCTTATCAGGAGCTGGTCTGATTTTCAGGTCAGCTTATTAGGAGCTGGTCTGATTTTCAAGTCAGCTTATTAGGAGCTGGTCTGTTTTTCAGATCAGCTTTTCAGGACCTGGTCTGTTTTTAAGATCAGCTTTTCAGGAGCTGGTCTGGTTTTCAGATCAGCTTTTCAGGACCTGGTCTGGTTTTCAGATCAGCTTATCAGGACCTGGTCTGGTTTTCAGATCAGCTTTTCAGGACCTGGTCTGGTTTTCAGATCAGCTTATCAGGACCTGGTCTGGTTTTCAGATCAGCTTTTCAGGACCTGGTCTGGTTTTCAGATCAGCTTTTCAGGACCTGGTCTGGTTTTCAGATCAGCTTATCAGAACCTGGTCTGGTTTTCAGATCAGCTTATCAGAACCTGGTCTGGTTTTCAGATCAGCTTTTCAGGACCTGGTCTGGTTTTCAGATCAGCTTATCAGGAGCTGGTCTGATTTTCAGGTCAGCTTATTAGGAGCTGGTCTGATTTTCAAGTCAGCTTATTAGGAGCTGGTCTGGTTTTCAGGTCAGATGAAATAACTAAAGTCTATCTTTTATTAGCAGTATTTTTTTTTCTATAACGAAAATCGTTTAATTCAATATATTTGCTTATAATCAAAAATCCATATTTATCCTTCCAACACTCTACAAATTTTTTAAAACTTGTCAAAATTCATATTACTGCCAACATGAACCTTGTAAACATGCTTCATATTTTCCTCATCTTACTTAAACATTATAATTACATTTGCATTGTCTCTTATTAAATGCTTATAGCCATATTCATAAAAATTTTAAACAGCATTTCAAATGTTGTTTGAGCAAAATTCGCTAAAATTGTATTCATAATAGAATATTAGCGTAAAAACGTTTTTTAACTTGCGTAAATCACCAAATCTTAAAAATTAAATGCACCCATATTTAAAATAATTTTGAATTGACGTCGTTGTAGTTTTGCTAGACTGTGGGAATTTAAGGCTGACCGTGATTTGAGTGGGTGGCGTTGTAGTTTTGCTTCTTGCTTATTTATATTTTTAACTTTGTCTGTATGTATGTATGTATGCATGTATTAAGAATTATGCTTATGTTTGGCACAAGTAGAATGAGTCATCATTATTCTGTCGCCCCGTAAAAAAAATATACACGTATTATTCTGCTTTCCACATGCAACATCAGCAAATATCATAATTGAAATGTATTAAGCTTCATTACCAGAAAAAAATAAATGTATAATAACCCATTCTTTTAATTATGAAATTATGTAATTTCTTTAACTATTCATATTTGTAGTAGTATATAGATAATTTTAGTATAAATATATGTTTTTAAACCTCAGATAGTAGTAGGGAACTGGGCATTCTGTGTCAATTAAAATTGTTAAATTGTTGCTGAAATTGTTAAATTTGGGTAATTAAAATTTGAAAATTTTAAAATTCTTGAAATTTGATACCTACGAGGGTGGTTCGATAAGTTCTTTAAATATTTTTCGAGGGTGGTTCAATAAGTCCGTCTTTTATTTTTTGTTTGCACTAAGAGCTTTTGTTTACATTAAGTTTATGTCTGTCTGTCTACCTACCTGACCGTGGAAATTTGAGTCTGTCAGTGATTTGGGGTGTGTAATAATTTGTTGGTGTCCTTTGTCGGAGTTATGACTAATGAAACTTTAAAATTTTAATCTAAGCCAGATGCCCAGTTCCCTACTACTATCTGAGGTTTAAAAACATATATTTATGCTAAAATTATCTATATACTACTACAAATATGAATACTTAAAGAAATTACATAATTTCATAAGTAAAAGAATGGGTTATTATACATTTATTTTTTTCTGGTAATGAAGCTTAATACATTTCAATTATGATATTTGCTGATGTTGCATGTGGAAAGCAGAATAATATACATACATATGTACGTGTACGTGTATATTTTTTTTTACGGGGCGACAGAATAATGATGACTCATTCTACTTGTGCCAAACATAAGCATAATTCTTAATACATGCATACATACATACATACAGACAAAGTTAAAAATATAAATAAGCAAGAAGCAAAACTACAACGCCACCCACTCAAATCACGGTCAGCCTTAAATTCCCACAGTCTAGCAAAACTACAACGACGTCAATTCAAAATTATTTTAAATATGGGTGCATTTAATTTTTAAGATTTGGTGATTTACGCAAGTTAAAAAACGTTTTTACACTAATATTCTATTATGAATACAATTTTAGCGAATTTTGCTCAAACAACATTTGAAATGCTGTTTAAAATTTTTATGAATATGGCTATAAGCATTTAATAAGAGACAATGCAAATGTAATTATAATGTTTAAGTAAGATGAGGAAAATATGAAGCATGTTTACAAGGTTCATGTTGGCAGTAATATGAATTTTGACAAGTTTTAAAAAATTTGTAGAGTGTTGGAAGGATAAATATGGATTTTTGATTATAAGCAAATATATTGAATTAAACGATTTTCGTTATAGAAAAAAAAAATACTGCTAATAAAAGATAGACTTTAGTTATTTCATCTGACCTGAAAACCAGACCAGCTCCTAATAAGCTGACTTGAAAATCAGACCAGCTCCTAATAAGCTGACCTGAAAATCAGACCAGCTCCTGATAAGCTGATCTGAAAACCAGACCAGGTCCTGAAAAGCTGATCTGAAAACCAGACCAGGTTCTGATAAGCTGATCTGAAAACCAGACCAGGTTCTGATAAGCTGATCTGAAAACCAGACCAGGTCCTGAAAAGCTGATCTGAAAACCAGACCAGGTCCTGAAAAGCTGATCTGAAAACCAGACCAGGTCCTGATAAGCTGATCTGAAAACCAGACCAGGTCCTGAAAAGCTGATCTGAAAACCAGACCAGGTCCTGAAAAGCTGATCTGAAAACCAGACCAGGTCCTGATAAGCTGATCTGAAAACCATACCAGGTCCTGAAAAGCTGATCTGAAAACCAGACCAGGTCCTGAAAAGCTGATCTGAAAACCAGACCAGGTCCTGATAAGCTGATCTGAAAACCAGACCAGGTCCTGAAAAGCTGATCTGAAAATCAGACCAGCTCCTGAAAAGCTGATCTGAAAAACAGACCAGGTCCTGAAAAGCTGATCTGAAAAACAGACCAGCTCCTAATAAGCTGACTTGAAAATCAGACCAGCTCCTAATAAGCTGACCTGAAAATCAGACCAGCTCCTGATAAGCTGATCTGAAAACCAGACCCGGTCCTGAAAAGCTGATCTGAAAACCAGACCAGGTCCTGATAAGCTGATCTGAAAACCAGACAAGGTGCTAATAAGCTGATCTAATAGCTGATAAGCTGATCTAATAGCTGACACCTATTGTACTATTTGCTGTTAGCAAACGTAAATGAGATGGTGTTAAAGCAGTTGGTGTCGATAAGAAAATACCTAATGAAATATAATGGAATTTCATAATATTGTGAAATTCGATTTGTTTTGTGCAGAACCTTTCAAAGATAACAAGACTGTGCATGTTTAAGCGACATGAAAAGAAAAAACAAGAATTCGCATGAAAGAAGAAAAAAAAAATTTTGAAGTAAAACCCATAAAGAAACAAAATATAAAAATGTGGACATTTGTAGTTAAAATTTCTATTAAGTAAATTTAAATTGAAATAAAAACCATTTATATATATATTTACTTTTTCCATATTTTATTTAACATTTTTTCTTAAATATCTTAGTACCAATACAAATTTAACTATATTTATAAATAAAAATATACAGATATAAAAAGAAAAAAGATCATTAATCTAATATTTAATTTTTATTTAAAGGTAACTTAGGTATAGGTAAAAAGATAAAAGCTTTAAAGCATTAAATTTTTACATACTTTTGTGTGAATAAAATACTAAAATTAATAGATAAATTTATAACCAAATATATAAACAATAAATAAATTAATAAAGAAATAAAGGAATAAACTAATTAATAAATTAATAAACAAATAATAAATACATAAATTAATTAATAAACAAATAATTGAATAATAAATAAATTAATAAATAATTAAAGAAATACATTAATAAATAAATACAATTAGTACAAAATTAAATTTTCATTGACATCTTACATGCAATTTAGTAGGAATCATTCTATGCTACATCCATTGCATCATTATTTCGGTCTATGTAATGTCCCCAAGCACGCGTTTTTATTTTATCTTTCATTATATTTCTTTTATCATCAGAAAAGCTAAGTGCTATTTTATGCAGTTTTTGGGTATATAGTTGATGTGTTTTAGATCTAAACAAAAACATTTCATCCGAGATGATTTTGGATTCGAATAAGCAACTTTTGTAATCATTAATGGATAACTTTTTAATTACAGACTTTTTGACCCCTTTTGATTTTTTAACAGCTTCCGAGCGAAGAATCGACAGAGAATACATTTTTGCTCTTAAACCAACAAACTCTGTCATTATATCCCCATGGTTTTCATCTTTCATCATTCCTAAAACCTTCTTATTTAGTAGCGGCAAACGAAATTGATTATCTATAGGATATTCTGACGTATCAAAATTCAAACTAATGTCATTACTGATGTCATCGTAAAAATCATCAGTTTTAATTGAATAAATAAATGAGTCAGTATCCATATAGTTGAGAGAAATGTTGTCTCCAAATTTAGGCTTCATGAAGCCATAATGGAAGTCATACATTCTCCACTTGGATAACTCCAGTACTGTAAAACCAACATATATGGGTTTATCATATAGTGGTTCCATTTTTTCTAACTCTACCGCATACATATCATCAGAAAATTTTGTCAACTGCTTAAAATTTGGTTTCGCAATTAATGCTCTGAGACCTAAATGATTCCTATTTGTTGTTTCCCAAGATGAAGTAATTCTAATGTCCCTACGTTTTTCAATGTTTTCCATTGTCTTCCCGTAAACAGCATTGTTTAAAAGTTTGAAGAAATCTTTTTCAAAGTTATTTTTAGCATTTGTCCTATGAAATGTGTTTAAGTCAATATATTTTTTAAGCCAAGAGGATTGTTTAAATCTGAGTATTCTATGGATCTGTTTTAAAATGATGCCATTTGAAATGACTTGTTTTAAAACTCTATAGTGTATGGTGTAATTTGTTTTTGAGTGTAAGTCTGCAACTAATTTTTTGATTTTGGATCCCCCCACTGTCTTATTTTGAGGACAAAATGGCAAATCATTATGAAGATCATGCACTGAATCGGGGTACTCTATATCCACTTTCAAAATGTACCCATACTCTGCAGTATCAGAAATTTTTTTAACATCAAAATCAGTATCACATATCCACTCAAATTCACCGCAAGGTAGATATTCCGACATCGCCCAACCATACAAATTGTTAGCGTCTAAATATACAAGAAATTCTGATGGTTTTGATGCATCAAAATCTTCCAAATATTTGTTATTTGCTTTGGAATATCTTTGCGAGCATTGAACTAGTCCACCTCTAATTCCGTTTTGCATAAACATATACATTTCGGAATCAGTGAACTGTTCCAGTGAAACTTCTGTGGTTTTCAACAGGGGTGGCAGGGGTCTAAATCATATATATCTCTACAAATTTTCCTAAAATTTTCAAACACGTCAGTTAGAAGTAGAACATCTGTCTTTAAGTAGAGTTCAGTGTAGTCAAGGAGGGTTTTACAGTTAAACTCTCTCCATATTTTTTGAGCATGTTCATACTCGACTACATCACATTCTTCATTCGTTAGAATATTGAAGAACTCGTATCTACTAGGGAGCTTAGTTTCCTTAAACTTAGTCATGGAATCCATGTAAGAGTACGGAAATACACCCTTTCTTCTTATCAGGTTGAACTGAGCTTCATCAACGAAACATGATCGAATAGTATTGAAATCATTATTATCAAGATTTTTCACTAAAATATCTAAGCTCGAAGCCATAAATCTAAACGAGTCTATAAATCTTATTTCGAATCCATATTTTTCATCTAATCTGATGAAAATTGAAAGAGAGATATAACGCTCTGTGTTCTGGGGAATCACTTTTATTGTGGAATATTTTATAGTAGAAAGTTCTTTGAAAAATAGATGTATATCATATGCAGAAAGATTATGCATGATAACCGGTATAAACTGAGGTGTTTTATAATTCAAATTACATTCGCTATGAGCTGCCCCACGATAATTGCCCGTAAGATGACAATGATCTCTAACTTTATCCTTATTTAATATTTTCTTACATATATGACAATTTTTTGCATTATTATATTGAGCTATTTCTATTGGGGTTATGAACATTTTCTTAACTTTAAGTAAATAATTTAGATAAATATCTGTACAATCTTCAACTATTTTTTTGATAAATACATTTGCCGAATCTTCACCAAAATAATTCCTATATAAATTATTTTCTCTCTTAAAACTACAATTAATTAAATACCCGAATGCACATGCATGGTGTTTCTGTACATTTGTAGTGCTTTTACTCACAGGATCATTGACTTTTTCTAAAATGGACTCAAAGTCTGCGTATATTACAAATGGTACATTTAACTGTTTGTAGTGCTTCGTAAACTTGATAATAGATCCATTTTCTGGCATTCTGATGACTTTTTTGCCGCAAACGTTTTTGTGATGATTATACACATAATCATCATGTGTATAATATAGGCAGGTGTTGCATATCAGAATCTTACTTCTGTGTGCCGTCATGTTGGAACGAAGAAGTCTGAAGAAAATATAGAAAATAAAATAGTATGTAAATTAATATAACAATAATAAGTAACTGTTTAAATAGATATGAAAACATATTTCGCTTAAATGCAGAAATGAAACTTACTTTGATATATCATTGATGAGTACATAGTGGAAGTTTTCATTGGACTGGAGCAATAAGAGATTAATATGAACATGTTTTTCTCCTTTTGTTATGTAGTATGGTCCTATAAGCGATGTTCCATTGTGACCAAATACATTGATGCTCACATAATTTTGACTTTCAAATTTTTGTATCTGCTTCAATGGAAGTGGAAACTCTAGGTCTTTAAAATTTAATACAATTCCGCTTATATTAATATTCTCATCAGAAATGTTTGCAATATTGTAATTTCTACAGTTTTTCCGTTGTTTAGGACTCAGACCACTGTTTACATTCAAAGCCGCAATGAGACACCATTTAAAGCAATAAACATCAGAGTTCTCGACATTTATGCATGCATGTTTTGCTGCAATATTTTTTGGGAGAGGGATAAAGTTCGATCCTCTTATTATGGACGCCTTGTTTATATTGACTTCAAGGGTATTTATTGAAATCAAAGTCCATCCGCTATCCCTCTCTTGAAATTCTTCCATTTTGGTTCTTAGCTCCTCGGTTTGTTTCTTGTACATATCCTCTATGTCATCAGATAAAGTAACCATCATCATTTTCGAAATATGAACAAGTTGGGAAACATTAATCTCATCATTCACCATCTTCATATAATCACATGTGAGCTCCATATTAAATTTAAATGTAGTATGTATCCTACTACGTTCATTGATTTGTTGTACTATGGAGCTCTTGGCAGATTTCAGAAACTCCTCCGGAAACAAGACACCCACATTTTTGTTTAGGACAATATATGTCTCGATCCTCCCATTGAAGTTGCTTGCTCTTTTTGTGAGAAAATCTCCAATCTGTTCTTGTTGACAACTGTTTTTATGTTTTGTGGTTCTGACATGAGCCATATAACCATTTGATGGGATCATCTCATCACAATCCTCACAATATTTGTTTTGAAGATTTAGCTTATTAGTTCCAACCATAGCCTTCGATTGGTTAGCATATGAGTGCGTTTCAATATGCTGATTTAGTTTTGTTTGAGTCAGAAAGACTTTATTGCAGATGGTACAACTTGTAGTATTCATTTTATTTAATTATTTATTCGTTTATTAATTAATTTAATTATTATATTTATAAACAATTTATTTAATTATTTTATTTATAAACAATTTATTTCAGTTATAAACAATTTATTTAATTATTTTTTTTTATGCACTATAAACTTGTTTAACAAACAGTAGTTAAGTTCTAGCACTTTTATAGTTTTTGGATTTCAAACACTTTAGAAATTTTTGTTGGGAAAATAGGTTGTTACTTGTTGAGATATCAAAGCAGACTGATGACAATCTACATTATTTCTTCTACTTATATACTTTATATGAGAATCGCTTAGTAGTCATCAAGCCTAATTTATTACGACATATGATGAAATTCATACACACACACACACACACACACACACTCACACACACGCACACATAAACACATACTCACACACACACACACACATTTCCACAATTCTCTGTTGGTATTACGATATATGATGAAATTCATATACACAGCAACACCCAGAACAAAATCGCTAGCATCAGTTTGCAATATAAAGGTACTAGAAAAATCGGGACACGTGAAAGTAGGTGCTTCTATAAGTTTTTGCTGTATTTCTCCAAAAGCTATTTCTTATAATTGTTACATTAAAGTAAAATATACCGAAATAAAGATATCACTACCCCTATTGAAAAGCTCTTCTTATCAACCTGATCGGATTCAAAACATTTAACATCTGAAATTCACTTGAACATATATGAAACCTATGCCGACACAATATTTTCTATCTCCATAATAGCAACGTCAATAGCCTTAAAAACATATATACATGCATTTGTAAATATGTATGAAAAAGTGTTGATGTAACTCACACAAGCAATGACATTTTTCAAAGCAAAAATAGATAAGATCACATACATTAATCCAACAACATATACATACATTACCAAATACATTCCCTAACGACTTCCATTCGCAACAGGGTTGCCACTCTCTGCAGCTATTAGATTATTTCCCCCCCCCCCCGCCCCAGAGATCACAAACATAAATGCATACATACAATAACCCTACATAAGCATACCAACTATAACTCAAAACAGCAACCATAAGTCTATCAAATAACAATCACACACACATACGCACACACCCATACATACATACAAACACCCACATATACATGCACATACAACCAAAGAATTAGACTCACACACACACACACACATACACATCCCACACGTACATACATCCCTGCACTGTAAGCACAACGTTTCTCTACAATAACAACAAAAGCTGTGCACACAAGTATACATACATACACATGGCCAAAGAATCAAACTCACACACACACACCATATCAGCGTGAAAATCCCCAAAATCCCCCCATTTGTAACAGGATTGCCATCGTTTTTGTTTTTTCCCGGTTTTGAATTCCCAAAACAGGACTCAGGTCCCCATTACTAATCTACTTTCTTCTTCCATAAAAGTCAAAATTTTTTTAGCCATTTTGTTTTTTGTTTCAAAGTCTATTCTATCATCGAATAAACTGAATGCTACGCATTCTTCATTAAGGTAATAGAGATGATTAATAAACTTTGCTATGGCTCTATCAGCAATTTGTGCATTTATTTTTTTATAATCTTCTAAATTTCTCAAAAATAATATGTCGTTTAAGGGAGCTTGCTCCGCTTTAACTGAATTGAATCAGAAAAATGCATAGCACTTTATAACAAAACCTGCAACTTCAACTAGACCATTTATTTCCAATTCTGTGATTTCTGGGAATTGATTGCGAAACATTAATATCTTAAGGCAATATATTCCCCTAGACATCCATCTAGCTAAATGAAGAGCACCGGGTTTAAAAAATTTTATGCCACTAGGAGGACTTCCACCCAGAAATATGATAATTAATTCCAGGAACTCTTTGTAGTCATTTCGTGGAAAGTCCTCTTTAACTTTTATATTTGCAAATTCTAAAATTTTAGCGCAATCATCACCTACTATTTCTTTTATTCCAGGTATTGCTAATCCCGTCATATACTCATCCTTTTTTACGTTCGACCATTGTTTTTTGAATTTTTTAAATAAGCTGACTTCTGGGCCAGTCGAAGAACAAATTTTTGTTTCATTAAAAACAGCTGCTAAAATTATTTCAAACACATGGTGTCTGCATCCTAGGAACAAAATGTCTCTACGTATTTTTTTTCTAATATATTGCAGGCCCCTTTAAATTTGCCAGTGTTTGAGGCGGTTGTGTCAAAGACAAATGTCTCGATTCTATCCAAAACTTGATACTCTTCTAATGAATCATATACTGCAGATGCTATTTCAACACCAGTTCCAGCCGGTATATCAGGAATATTAATTATTTGTTCAAAATCGGGAGCGGTTGCAATTATTGACAGTCGGTCTTCGTTTTTTCCTGATATGCCAGATAACAATTTTGTATCCCAGTGTATCGTTAGTGGCTGAGTATTGGATTAAAGTTTTAACCCGATTCGAGTACTATTTGCTTTTCTGAATGCATCCCTTTGCTGATGAATAGACGTGCGGTTAATAACATACTCTGAGTTTAGTCCAACTGCATCCAAAACTGCAATAAGCATGTGAACAGTATCTCTAGAGCTTAATTTTAATTTATCTAAAACTGCAGCAAGTCTGGGCGTTAAAATTTCTTCAGATGGCCTTTTTGTGTTTAAAGTATTTTGTTTTTGTGAACTATTCAAAGTATCAGGACAACTCGTGGTCATTGGGTCTATTATATGATCATTAGCTTCCGTAGATTCACCGTTTTCTGACTCATCTGAACTTGTTACATATTTAGTAAATCCTATAATTTTTTTTATATGATTATAAAAAAAATCAAAAATTTTTTAAATATTTTAGGTGGAAATAATGATTTTAGTATACAGGGTAATAGAAGGCTTTGCTGTGTTTGTAAAAGTTTCACAGATTTATAAAAAATAGTTAATTACTATAAAAATTACCTTTTGATGTTGAAGGAGCCTCTTGATACATTTTTCTTTTAGTTTCTTCCCGCTGCTTCCGGGTTTCACGTCTTTCTTCAGTTTTCTTTAATTTTGCATCAACTCCCACCATGCAACCTTCTCGTCCTTTTCCTCTCTGTTTCAACAAAAACAATTTATCCTCCTCGATTTTCATTAACTTAAGTGCATCGGGATGTGCGATGTCAAACAAATCATCGAGTGCATCTTTCCATGTTTCTCTCTTTTTATTATAAATTTCGGATGTTCTGCTTTTCCGTCTATTCATTTCCCTCCACTCCTCGTACAAGCGAGTTAATTTCTACTCTGCATTTTGAATTGACATAGTAGGAATCCGAGCTTTTTCCCAAAAACTAAAACACTCCTTAACCACCAGTCGTACACTTTCTTTAATTTTTAATTTCACAGTTCTTAAATTATAAAATATAACTCTGAGACAATCCCCTATTGATGGAAGTTTACTCCCAGTTAATTGATAATTGATTAATAAAGGCATTGTTTAAAACTATTTTTTTGACAAAATACCACTTTGCACTGTTAACTCGAGCTTTTAACGCGTCAAACTGATTAAAATAATAAAGCTTTGCAATTATTTATAATTTCTTGTAAAAAAAATAGATCTAGTATGCCTTGACTTTTTGTCTTAAATCCGTTAAATTTAAATATTATCGGTTTGTATCTACACCAACTGATAAAAATCATGTTTTACAGGTGTTGAGGTCTGCACTAACAGGTTACATACAGGGCTGTTCATATATATTTTTATTTTGTAATGAAAACAAAATATTTCAAATGGGTAGTTTTGACCCTAGTAGCTAAAAAGGGTTAATATTTTCAGGATTAGTATATCACCTTTTTTAAATGTTGTATTTAAAGCTAAGAAATTTGGTCGTTTTGACCCCCGTTGCAAAAAAAGGGTTAAATTTACTCATAATATTTCAGAATACTTTTAAAAATATCTAAAACATCCAGTTTCTGAACAATTTAAATGAATATACTTAAAAAAACGATATTTTTAGATCAATTATAGTTAAATATACAGAATTTCCCAAAATTTGAGCTTTGACTTAAAAGGTGCACGGCATAGACTTACCCAATTCGGCTAATATTTTCAGCATGCAAGTTCAACAATATGTGGCACATTAATCCCATTGGATTTCGGTATAATTCATATCGAAAAGCTATTTTTTTAGCTCCAATATAGGCGAATACACTATATTTCCCAAAATTTGAACTTTGACCTCAAAGGTGCACGGGATAGAGTTATCCGATTTGGCTAAAATTTTCAGCAAGTAAGTTTTAGACCAAGTGGCAAAAGAATCTTCATATTTTTGTTTAAAATTCTGGAAAAAAATTTTTCCCATATATTTCATTGTCGCCCTAATATATATATATGTATATGTATATGTGTTTGTGTATATGTATGTATGCTCATGTTTGTATATGGGTGTATATGCTTGTATGGATGTATATTTACGTATTTGAATAGTTTATCAGCCTGTTTTTAGAAAACATAAGCCCTTTCGTTTTTATGTTTCGTTTATAAGCGATAACGTTTAAAATTTGATTTTTATAAAACATATTCTAAAGCTTTCGTTTTGACATAAAAGGAGCTTTTTAGGTATAATGAAAAAATCACACTCACAAAATTATTACAGTGAAGGAATACAAAAAATAATATCTATTGAAAAAAAATGTCTATGAAAAATTTTAAATAAAATTAATTTCAAATTAATTTTAAATTTTATCAATAAGGGGGTAAGCAATTTAATTTTTAATTGAGTTTAGCATTCAATTGGAAATCAATTTACCCATTAAAACAGATTTTCATTGCATTTCATATTTTTCGTTGTTTGTTAGAACTAACTATGTTTTTTCTTCTATAACTTTATTTTGACTCAATACTTAAATTTTTTGTGATTTGTTTGGCAGTTAAATTGTGGAAAAAAAGCAAAAATTACCTGTTTATAGTGAATTTGGTCTTGAGTCTTTCACAGAAAAATTAGAGAATTAGAATTAGAATTGCTTTGTACGGAAGTCAAGATTCGTTCTTGTGAAAGTTAAATCAATCTGCTTATAATTCAGTTCAGATTCTAACATTAAAAATTAAATAACATTTTCGTTAAAGTAAAATGAAAATATGTAGACTGATTTTTAATTAATTTTACATAAAAAATTTTATGAGTGTGGAAAACTGAAAGCTCTTTTGTTGTCACACACATAAAAATAAATAAATGTTTTAAAAACGAAAACATGGTTTCATTCGTTATTTTAAAGAACGTATACACTTATTCATTTTCGAAAAACAGGCTGTATGTGTATATATACCCTGCAGAATGTGCGAATAGTAAAATTGTAGAGATTTACTTGTGATATTGTCAGTAGTACTACTGACCAGGTGTACCCCAGCACTACTACGGACTAAGTAGTTCTTTTGGGACCACATGGAGACATTGACACCAAAGATTCACTAGTAAATTTTAGGGGCTATAGTCTACAATATCGATATTTCCTCGCTCGTTGTCAATAGTAAAATTATAGTGATTTTTCTAGTGACATTGTCAATAGTGCTACTGACTAGGTGTACCCCAGCCAGTGCAAATGCCTATTGACATATAACATAGCGTTGTCATTGAAAATCTGCCAGTAGAATTTAGCACTATTGAGAAGGTAGTTCTTTTACGACCATATGGAGATATTTGAACCAAAGATTCAGTACTAGATTTTAGTGACCCTCGTCTAGATATATTTATTTAATATTATTGCACAACATAATAAAAAAGACAAACAAACTATTGACGCGTTCATTGACAATATCACCAGATATACACCAGAACTGTAGTCTCTGACGTATCTCTACTCGCGCAAAAAAGGAAAATTGTCGACATTTTAACTAGTGCAATTTTCGCTTGAGAAAAAAGAGTATTGACATAGAGACATATGGTTCTAGGCTGACTAGAGGGTATGTATGTATGTATATATTTATGTATGTATATGTATGTATATATATATAGATATAAATATATATATATATATATATATATATATATATATATATATATATATATATATATATATATATATATATACATATATATAATTAACATTATGATTATAGACATATATATTTATTTTAATACATTTAATATTTTAATTCTTTTAAACATCTTTTTGTATATAAAAAGCTATTTTGAACTTTTGTATTTTTTCAATTTTGCCAAATATTTTTCAATTTATATATCTATGTATTAGTAAATTTAGAACAATTTAATTTCCTGAAGAAGCTACACAAAGTTGAAGCGAAATATCGGATAAATTAAATAAAATTGTAAATTTATTACAAAAAGACCTATAGCTTTAATAAAATTTATATATAATTAATAAAAAAAAGGTCGAATAAACTATTATAATATCTTTAATTTTACTATAATTTTCAGATTTAATTCATTCATCAGAAAATTTCATTGGATCTAATGAGTTTTCATCAGATAATTTTACAAGATTTTTAAGTAGTTCTGTTTAAATGTATATTCTAGGTTTAAATGTATATTCTAATTTATTAAACGATTCTTATTCATCTTGTTTGATACTTTCGAATTTCTTTTTTAGAATTTTTCTAGATTTCACTAGTTCTTTAAATATACTTCCTTCCATGTTGGGTTGCTGGAGAATAGCTTAGCTAGTTACAAACAGCTTTTTGAAACAGATAATTAGAAAATGTCTGCAGCAGTTGGATGATCATTTATAACTAAGGTTGAATAAAAACATCAAAGGCTTTTTCTATAGCGCCCATTCATCATCATCCTTGCTGATCACAAGAAAACCCTATTTTTTCTTCGAACATTCATTGCATATATTATGAACCATGTTACGCGTGCTCTGACTACTTCGTTAAAAAAATATGGTTTACTGAATAGGAAAAGTAGCAGTTCAAAGAAAAACGTAGTTAAGGGGCATTAAATGAAGGTTTTCCCGGTAGCTCGGCTTTAAGGCTATGTTGGTTCTCAACCCGTTAGTGACGCGTAAGCATATAACATGCTCTTCATACCCGTAGAGCATGCAAAGAAACAAAATGTGAAAAAAACAAAACTCTGGAGATGCATATACATATGTTCATTCTTATGTATGTATGTATGTTGTTATACAAAACCACATGACAGTATATTATATGGTTAGATGATACACCATGTAGGATACAATTTTCCCCACCTAAGTAAGTAAAAAAAATCCTATGACAAACCTAATATCCTGATTTTATGGTTTGTCCCTAAAACTCAAAAAATATTACCTTACCTCAATTAGACTTTGTTGCCGTGGTTATCCTTCCCAAGAAAAAAATCTTATAGATTCATTTTTCTTCTTTTATACAAAAGTTCACAACAGGTTTATTTAAAAAAAATTCATAATCTTAATTTATTTAAAATCTAAGAGATTACTCTATAGTAGCTGATAAAATTAAACCTTATTATGTATATTGATATTTCTTGCAAGGGAATGAAATTGAATTGGGCTAAATATTTTAGAGAGTTAAAATGATAACAATTGAACAATAATCATCACTTACAGAAACTGTTGAAATTTACTCCACGCCGATTGATTTGTTGGGCCCAGCAGACAATGCGTGTTGTTGTTACTTTTCTTTATTATGGATGTTCCAAATTATACCTGTTCCTTCGTAAATGATAATTATTAAATGAATTTCAGATGAAATAAGTCAAATAGAGGGGAACAAATTTAACATATTAAAATTTAAGATGAGAGAATCCAATAATGAAGTATTATGCAAGGTAAAGATATATGTACATAATTACATGAATTTGATTACACTATTGGAAAAAATGTTAGTGGTGGATACGAAAAGATATAAGTGCAGGTGTATTTATATAATTTAAAATAAAAGAACAATATAAATTTTATATGATTAGGTATAAGGTATTATTTTATAATATGTATATGTTTAAACAATTTTTTTCCTTTTTTTTTAAATATAGATTTATTGTAAGTTTTAGTAATTAATATTTGACGATAGAATTAAACCTCAATATTTTAAACACATTTATATCTATAATTCACATGTAGATTATATGAAATAAGTAGAATTCGTTTTTTTATCGGAATTTAGTTTAATCAATTCTTTTTTTTACACCTTTGTTAGTGTTGTACTGCGGTAAGTTACTAAATTTAAGCTTATAACTAAATATAGCTTCATTTTTGATTTTGTATGTTTTGCCTTTAAATATGGGCTAGATATATACACATTTATGTATGCACATTCATATGTATACGCAAATGTATGTATGTACATACATATGTATGTATGTAAAATTTAAAGTTTGTGAAATCTTAGGTTAATAAATTGGTAATTATATTGAATGCGCAGTGAGGTAAAAAAAAAATGATGCAATATTTGGTAGCCTTATGGATGCAACTAGATTAGATAAGTATATACTTTACTTTCGGTTTCAATGTCATATGTGATTCCCAGTGAAAACGTTTAGATTATTCTTATTTTTGTGATTATTCTTATTTTTGGGGTCATCTGAAGGTCTCCCAGAGGTGTTAGGAATATCATGATTATGCGCATACACCGGCCCATGTAACGTGAGGTGTTCCAACAAAGTAATCCCTCAAGATGCTAGGTTAGACCAGAAACGCACCAAGTGATGGAAAAGAGGCCCTTAAAGAATTCTAAGAAATCTAGTAATTTCTTCTCTTTTTTTTCGCTGGTCTCACGTACGCGACAATTTTTTTGTTTTATCTTTGCTTTTTCTTATTTTATGTAATTCACTTTAACATTAAGGGAAAGACACTTCTTTACACTCTTGCACCACGTTTCATAATCATCGATCAGAAAAAATAAGTATAATAGGTAGTACACAAAAAAATTATTACCGCAATTTTGTCAATGCGATTTCAATGACAATGGAAATATGCATTTATAATTTAATGCCAAAGAAGGACAAAATATACTTTTACAGAAATTGATGAGTATGATTTCAATGACAATGGAAATATGTATTTATCATTTAATGGCAAAGAAAGTCAAGATATAGTACTGGGATTCGTGAGCGTTATTCTCTGAGAACGATACTCGATTTGTACGAGTACATAGTGCATATACCATACATATATGTATATATTGCTGTATATATGTACAAATATGTACATACATATGTAGATATGTATCAATATATGAACTACTCTTGTATTGAGAGTAGTTAATAATAATGGTATTCAATCATGCAAACTTTTGTGTGTTATCTTCCTTTACTTTCATTTTTACAGAACAACATTTTTAAACATGAAAATCGTAACAAAACTTGTTCGGTCCGAAAATTCTATTAATTTAGGACGAACAAGAAACAGATTTTTCTTTAGCTGAATCTTGTTGTTTTTATTTAGCTTGTGTCAGGTGTGGCACGACCCACGAAAAGCCGGGCAAATTTGTTTATTATCTTTATGTATTATTGTTGTTTCCTTCCCAGTGTTGCCAGAAAATGATGATGAGAGAATGCTAGATCTGTAAAAAAAATTCTGCTAAAATGTTCTACAGAACAAATGTATAATGCCAGATTTAAATTTAAAAAATTGTTATTGAAATAGCTTTGAATTTCATATTTATACAAACTTATTAGTACTTGCAGGTGTTTTTATAGCACATACATAAATAATGTATGTGTTTGATATTATCCATAGATATGAATATTTATGTATTTTCGGACTAGGACCAAGTTTCTTTATGTCAACACATTGTCTACAGTTTTTTTCTATTCATCATCAGTATAAAGGTAAGAGAGAAAACATATGTGGTGTATTTCTGGTGAATTTTTCAACAACTTGTTAATAAACATAAATTTTGCATGTACGTAAAGTATAGAAATGTACCAGTAAAGTCTGGTTGGTATTTCTCCATGTTGCCATAAGAACTACGTAGTCACTACCTAGTCAACTGTTTTAGTGTTACTAGTAGATTTTCAATGGTAAGCACATGCTAAATGTCTATAGGACAAAGTATTTCATGGGGAATAATTAGAGAGTAGTACTGGTGACAAAGTCAAAAGCGACTCAGCACATTTTACCGTCGACATTTCATTCAGGGTATATACATAAAATATATGTATATATGTCTGTATATCGAGACTTATTTTCGGTTTAATTGGAAGCAAGATGTTGTAAAAAATAGACTTTTGTAATTGAAATTAAAACTATGGCCTACCCATAGTTTAGAATTATCAAAATGTCGAAATGTTTAATATCTTTTAAAATGCAGGCTGCAAAATTTATACTTAAGCGACAATTTATGTATGGTAAAATATATTTGGATACTATAAAAACCTGCCTTCTGAAAACTTTAATTTTTGTCTAGAGCTCCACATACATACATATACAATACATAGCATATAATACATACATATGTAGGTAATCGTTGCATCTACATTACGAAGGAAACACAAAATTATAAAAAAAATTTTAATTTATTAATAAAAATACTCTGTACATTGAAGAAAAATTTAACTAATTAACATTTATTATTTTAAGCAAATTCTGCCAAAAAGCATCTGGCAGAATCTTTTAAAAGTTGAATGCTTTTCACATAATGAAAATGCCCGATCTGGCAGTGGAAATGCCAAAATGGCGACAATGTTCCTTCCTCATCTTTAGGCTTTTAGGTCGGAGGTATGATATTTTCCTACGAACTTTCCTTGCATGTCTTCTATGCTGTACAAGTTGTTTCCAATTTTTTCTCTTATTTTACTCTTTATGAACTTTGGCGCAAATTTTCGGTTTATACGCTTAGACATATTACTAAGAAGATGGTTTTTCCTGTAAACTATTTGACCAATTTGAAAATTTATTGCCCTACTCCTCAAACTATAGTTCTTTGTTGCTTTTTCATGTGCAGTAGTTAAATTGCTTCGGATTTCTGCCCTAATTTTTTTCAATTTATCCGTACTATTTTGAATGCTTAAGTCCTCTCCAGACATACATCCCAGTTTTCTTAATATTTTATAACTTGATCCATGTAGAACCATGTTCTGGCCAAATGCAGCGTAATACGGTGAGCAATTTATTGCAGAATGGTAATCACTCTTCAGAATGCATAACATTTGTGGGATGTATTTATCCCACTCACCATGTTGTTTGTGATCTCTCAGAAAACATCTTATTATAGTTATAATTTCACTATTAGCACGCTCAGAGGCATTGGAATGAGGGGCATAAAATCCAGTTGTTACGTGTTGTATATCATACAATTGGAAAAATTCACGCATTTCCTTCGAAATAAATTGTCTGCCATTGTCACTATGTATACATCTTGGCACGCCGAAAGTGGGAAATATTTCATTTTGTAAGAACAAAATAACACTTGCAGATGTGGCTACTTTTAATGGTTTGAGAAATATAAACTTTGTCATATGGTCTAGGCAAACAAAAATCGTTGTGTGTTTAGCTTTTGTCAACGGATAAGGACCAAGAAAATCACAATACATCCTTTCAAAAGGTCTATCTGTAAGTACCTGATTCCCCATTAAGGGTTTTGATGTTATGTTTGCTGATTTAACGCATTTACATACTTAACAATTTTTGACATATGACTTCACATCCTGTACCATGGGTGGCCAAAAGTACTTCTGGCGGATTCTAAATAAAGTTTTGGAAAAGCCTCCATGGCACGATGTGTTTGAATCATGAGCGGATTCGATGACTCTTTGGGAAAGCGATTTTGGTATCCAAAAACGCCACAAGCTTCCTTCGGCTTCACTACTCTGTCTTAGTCCTACTCGCTTAAATATGAGACCATCAGAAATGTGCAAATCGGGTAAAAGTTCCTTTTCCTTGGTAATATACTTTTTAAGGCTTTCGTACTCCTCCCCATTGAATTCTGGAGAAGACAAGTCAATCTTCTTACCTATACTTGGCATAATTACTTCGTCTACGTCAAGTCGTGATAAACAGTCTGCCACAAGATTTAATTTTCCTCTTCTATATTCTATAATGAAATCAAACCTCTGTAAATGAAGGCTCCAACGTGCCAGTCGACCGCTCAAATCTTTTTGTGACATTAGCCACTTGAGCGATGAATGATCCGTTAAAATTCGAAAAGGGAGGCCTTCAATGTAAGGACGAAACTTTTTAACGCAAACTACGGCTGCCAAACATTCAAGTTCTGTTAGAGTATAGTTACGCTGCGACTTGTTAAGCTTTTGAGAGACGTATGAAATTGGGTGTTCATTACCATGGTCATCCTGTTGAAATAAAACACCGCCAACGCCAGCTCTAGATGCGTCGCACTGTATAACGAACTCTTTTTCGAAGTTAAGCTGAGCCAGAACAGACGCTGAGGAGAGGGCTAATTTAAGTTTCTCAAAAGGGGATTTGGAAGCTTCTGTTAAATAAAATGGCTTTTGTGACTTTTGCAAGCAATCCGTTAAGGGGCTGGCCAGGTCTGAAAAATTTCCAATAAAAGATCTGTACCAATTTGTCATGCCAATGAATCTGCGCACTTGCTTTGGCGTTTTTGGCAGAGGAAATTCCGTTATATTTCGTACCTTTTCAGGGTCAACCTTAAGACACCCATTTCCAACTATGTAACCCAAATATCTAACTTCTTTCTGGTAAAATTTACTTTTACCAATATTGATAGTTAGTTTTGCTTTCTTTAAGCACTGCGCGACTTGGGATAAAAGTTTGATATGTGTTTGAAAATCTGAACTGCATATAAGCAAGTCATCCAGATATATGAAAACATTTTCTCTTAGACTTGACGGAATAACCTTATCCATGAGACGGCTCATAGTTTGGGGTCCGTTGCATAGACCAAAAGGCATGTATTTATAATGATACAGTGGTTTCCCTGGTAAGTTTTATTTGTAAAAATGCGTCTTTTAAGTCTAGCCCGCTTATATAATAAGTATCCTTTAGCCTGCTCAATAATCCATTTATGTGTGGCAATGGGTAAGAATCTTTTTTGGTGACAGAATTTAGTTTCCTACAGTCTATGCATAATCTTATCTTACCTGGTTTTCTAACTAAAATGGCGGGAGAGCACCAGGGGGAATTGGATTCTTCTATGACTCCCATACTTAGTAGTCGGTCAATCTCCCTATAGGCTTCTTCCTGTCTGGGTGTCGAGAGCGGGTAATGCCTGCTCTTGATTGGCACTGCATCCCCAGTATCAATATTGTGTTCCAATATAAACCTATTTTTTCATAGGATGGGAATTCATAAATTGTTTTCTAAAATTCTATCATTTCTTCAGGAGAGAGATTGTGGAAGTTTGTATTCTCGTCTTGGACGCCAGCAAGTTCAGCTACACATAAAGGGACAGAAGGAACTATTTCGGGAGCGAGGTCAAACTCGCGCCAAAAATTTATTCCGAAGTATGCATTTTGGCTCAGGGATGGAACTAAATAAAAGTCTATGTTTTTAATTACACCTTTCAAATTTAGAGGTAATGTACAAAAGCCAATAACTACTTGTTTAGCACTACTAGCTGCTCTAATTGAAGACTTAATTGGTCTAAAGGATATGTTCACCTTTTCTAGGAACTCCAAGCAAGATTTTCCCAAAACAGACACATTTGCTCCCGAATCTAGCAACCCGAGCAAATATTCATTTAAAACTTTCACTTTGGCGAAAGGTCTGTCATCTGAGCCTCGAATCACAGTTGACTCTAAAATTTTTCTGTAATGTTTCCGTTTCTTATATCGAAGCCTACATTTCATAATTTTTAAACATGGTTTTTTCAATTTTTGTACATTTAGTTGAAAATCGGTTTGCGTTGAAATTGAATTTAATTTTAATATGTTTGATTCGTCTGGAAAATTATAAAAGTTGCAAAAGATTTCTGAGTTTAATTTGAACTCGGGGACGAGCGGGATGGACGAGTGTCCCCGGTCGCCACGTCGCCCATTTTCTTGTTTCCCTGAAAGTGGTTGTTAGGACATTTTGGTGTCAGTACACCCTTATTACCACATTTAAAACAAAAAGGTCTCCTAATTTCTTCGGAGCAATAAATATAGGAATGGCCATAAGACGCGCAGTTCCAACATTGAATCTTGGAGAAATCATGCTTAAGTTTTCTTGACGTTGAAGTAATTGCATCAATTTGGGGATCTGAAAGATCAAAATCAGATTCTTCATTCAACAAGGACTCGATTTCACTTACATTTCGTGGTAGCACTCCAGGATTTTGAAATTTTGTATCTCTGATTACCCTTTCGGCTTTTCGAGCTGTCTCTCGAAATTGGTTTATATCTCTAGCTTCTGTACTAAACAGGAGAAACTTTAAATTAGAGTTTAGATTCTTTTTTATAATATCTATTAATGTGTCATCAGGCAATGGGTAATTAAGTCTAAGATTCATGGAAATGATTGTGGAGTGAAAGTCGTCATAAGATTCCTTAAATTGTTGCTTGCGTGAGGACATTTTCAACAATATATCGTGATCCGACTCATGTTGACCAAACTCTTTTACTATTGCATGACGCAGTAAAGGGTATGTGATGTTTCTACATTGCCTGGTGAAAAGCCAGTACCAGCTCTCAGCTTTTCCATCTAAGAGTACGTGAAAGTTTGAAAGGAGATGTTCGTCGGAGCATCTTGATCTAGTACGAAGTGTCTCCACTTTAAAAATGAAATCCGAAACTGACCCTAATCCATCATAGGATATTTTCCACTTCTCCAGTTTAGCGCTATTGTCCATACTTTGAAAAGAACTGTTCTGGTTATTAGGCATTCGATTATTGCCCAAATTTGGTGTATTATTTGATAATTCTTGCTGCCTACCCAAATTTGATTGGTTCACAGAACCAATTTGACAAATATTGTTTCTTAAAGAACTAAGTTCTTTCCTAAACTCTTCTCGGGTATTCCTCATCGTTTCTTCCATAAAAGTGAATAAGGTGTTGAAAGGTTTATTTGCCTGAAGGTAATCATTATTGTACACCGGACAAATTGGAACATTTCCACTTTGGCTAGCAGATGGTTCATGATGCAGAGTTTCCGCTTGGCCTGGATCAGTGGCTGAAACTCTTCCAGTCATTGGCGCGAAAACATGAGCCTGTGCTGATAATTCCGGGTCATCCATGACTTCTAAGTCACGAAAAATTGAGGAAGAAGGAACAATTTTAGAAGTTGTTGGCCCTTCAAGATTTTTAGAAACACTACCAGTCAACGTTGGGTCTTCGCTACTAGTATCTTGAGCCCTTTTTCCCGACTCTGAAGCGGATATCCTTTCTCTGGGCGAGTGCACAACTTTTGATGCTGCTGGTGGAATCGGGTCTAGCAACTCAATTGAAATGTTATTTGCAGAAGCAGAAGAACTTCGTGAAGTTTGTTTTTTGGTATTGGAATTGCTTTTTAAAGCGCGTGCCGTGTTTATTTTATTCATTTTCAACTGTCAACTAATTATTCTAAATAACGGATCAGATTTCTAAAATATGACAAATGAGTTAATCGAAAACTAGTAACAAACTTCGCCCTAAATTATCTCACAAGTAATTAGCATGTATATTAAAATAAATTATGCGGAAATTAAGCGGTTACTACAATAGAATCTAAAATAAAACAAAAGTAGTTGTGACCTGCCAATTCTGTGGCAATTAAAATTGTTAAATTGTTGCTGAAATTGTTAAATTTGGGTAATTAAAATTTGAAAATTGTTAAATTCTTCGAAATTTGTGTTTTTTTGTTTACATAAGGAGTTTTTTGTTTACATTAGGAGTTTTTTGTTTACATTAGGAGTTTTTGTTTACATTAAGTATATGTCTGTCTGTCGGTCTGTCTGTCTGCCTGCCTGACCGTGGGAAGTTTGTGTGTGGAATATTTTGTGTGAATGTATTGAGGCGGTTCATAGTTTGGCGGTTTTTATGTGTGTATGTGACGACGGGGAAAATCATGAAAATGGTTTTTCCTAATGCTGACGGAAAATCATCTAATGATTTTTCGTAATTCCGAAGGCAAAACATGATAATTTTTCGTAATACCGAAGGCAAAACATGATAATTTTTCCTAATGCCTACTGCAATACATGATAATTTTTCCTAATGCCTACTGCAATACATGATTATTATTTTTTTTCAAATGCCGACGGCAAAAAATGAATATAATTTTTTCAAATGCCGACGGCAATACATACTTATTTTTCCTAATGCCGACGGGAAAACGTGAAAGTTATTTTTTCTAATGCCTACTGCAATACATGATTATTATTTTTTTCAAATGCCGACGGCAAAAAATGAATATAATTTTTTCAAATGCCGACGGGAAAATGATTTTTCCTAATGACGACGGGAAAACGTGAAAGTTATTTTTTCTAATGCTAATGTAGGTGTTGCTAGACTGTGGGAATTTAAGGCTGACCGTGATTTGAGTGGGCGGCGTTGTTGCCGTAATATGTAACCATAGGAATTTGTGGATGTGTCTGTCTGTCTGTGAGAATTTAGGTGAAGGTTTGATTGGCAGGGGGCGGGGTGTAGTTGAGGTAGATCGATTGCGTGTGTAGTTGTGTGTGAATGTGTGTGTATGTGTGTTTGTGTGTGTGTGTGTGTATGTTTGTAGGAATTTCAATGTGTGTATTTCTGTAGGAGCTTAAGGCTGATTGTGATTTATGAGGGGTGAGGTGTTCTAGTAATATGCAACCGGGGGAATCTGTGTGTTTGTATGTCTGTAGGAGTTTAAGGCTGACCATGATTTGGGTGGGCATGGTTGTTGACGTAATATGTAGCCATGGAGATTTGTGGGTGTGTCTGTCTGTAGGAGTTTAAGGCTGATCGTGATTTGAGGTGGGTGAGGATGTTATTGAGGTAAATTGGTTATGTGTATGTATGTATGTATGGCCAGGGGAATTTGTGTATGCATATCTGGGGGAGAATTTAAGGCTAGTCGTGATTTGTGAAAGGTGGGGTGTTGTTGAAATTTTCTTGGATATTTTTTATATGAATTCTGCTATGTGTGTGTATTTGCGCTGATATTTATATGTAGGTGGAAATAAATTGTTTTCAGTGTCGACATTTGGTACTATAAAATAATATCATATGTCTGGACTTCCCTAATCCTAGTATGCTTTTATACTTACTATTGCTTTATATTTTCTCATGCTTAAATTTGTCTCGCGTTGAAGTCGGTCTGTGTGAAATTTGTTTATATTACAGATTTTGTTTATTTAACTACATTCGTCTTCTTTGACTGAAAGAGTTATCTACACACAGAGAAAAACCAACTTGAAATCAGTAAGAACCATGCTGAATTAATAAGAACCATTAGCGAAGGTTTAGTCATATTGAAATTTCTTATTTCAATATGGACAAAATATTAATTTACAGTATTCATTTATTAAACTCATTAGTTTGTAGATATCTCAATATACATTTTCTATTATATTAAAAATTATTGAATTAATGTGATGAATTCTTATTTTTAAGCTGCAGATTTTCCCTGAGTGTATGGATTGTTTATATTTGCATTGTGCTTTAACTAAACGACGCTTCATATATTTTCATGATGTAGATCTAATAAATACTTAAGCATTGATAAGAAATTTGATATGTATACATACATATCTACAAATTGATTTTATGTATGTATGTATGTATGTATGTATGTACATATATATGTACATACAAATAAGTGTTCAACTCAATCTTTGAATACATTTTTTATTTTATTTTTTGTCATGTGATGTCTGTTGTTGGTGAAATTAAAAACATTTTAATTTTTATCTGCGTTTACTTAAAAGTTTGTGAGGATTTTCTGTTGTAAGTAAAACTGAATTCTTGAAGATATGTACTTACATACTCTATAGTAATAGTAACTATAATAGAAATATTTCTTATACTTAATTTACAGTTTTTAAAAGTATAGGGTATAAAATTTTTTCTAGCTATAGCCTTCTACATTTATTTTGGAAACTTGCTTTGCTTTTTAAAAATGTATAAACATTTTTAAATGAAACTGATCCGGCACTCCAGCTTAGGTACTGATAGTTTTTTTTTTTGTTGTTAGTTAACTTACTTATTTTTTATTTTTTATTGATAAACATTGGAAATAAAAAGGGAGTTTTATATTGTAATTATTATTTTCATAATTGTTGAAAACACTCGCTGCTTTTTGTTTGTTTTTTGCGATGAAATCATTTGAATTACTTTTGCAACTTTACGCGTTTATAAAAATTATGTTATTTTCTATATTTCTTAATTTATAAGACTTTTAGACTTTGTCCTTTAGGGGTTATATATTCTATTATACGATTATGAATAAGAATGCAGTAAGCTGATGTATTTGCTTACTGCTTCAAATTAAAATTTTATTAAATTGAATAAAAGGAGTTTTTTTTTCTTAAACTCTGATGCAGTTAGAAGCGCTGGAGATTCTTTCATATAACAGCTTTTTTGAAATTTTTGATACATAGTATAATATAGAATTGGATAACATTTATTTTTAATTTTTATGTTAAGAAGTACGGGTATGAGACTGAATTTAAATGTACTTTTAAATTAGTTAAATCATAATGAACAAACATATTTTCTTCTTTAATAGCGATCAACAGAAAACGAACTCGTTTTCATATAATTTAGGTATACCCTATCGACGGCTCCTCTAGGATACAAGATGACCTTGTATGACGAAATTTCTGTTGCTTTATACTGATAATATGTTTACATTAATAAGATACATATACATATGTTTATTTTATGAACGGTGAGCACCTATGGCTTTTATTTAATGTTCTATATGACTTTTTTTTTCATTTTATTAAAGTTCAGCGTATTGTATATATATATTTCTGAAATGTTTAAGTGTGTTTTGTGTGCCCATCGGGCAGAGTGTACGTATTAGTTGGTCAGTCAGTCTCTATTTTTATTTATTTTTTTTTTCTTCTAATGTGCCACTCCTTTTTCAGATTTTACTACTTGGAATAGAGAATTTTTGTCTAATTTTTTGGTGGGTATATACATTAGGTATGTAGAAATTAGTTTAGATACAAAGAAATGCATGTTTAATATACAACTATTGTATCAAATCGATCTCAAATAACTCAGTTACCTCTACCAGCAATTCACCGTTGGTGTATTCATAAAGTGTTAGAAACAATGAAATATCTATGTTTTGAGAGAATTTTTCCCCTCAAGTATTTCTACATGAGGTTTGAGGGGTCAATCACTGTCGCATTCATATGTAATGATTATTCACTTAAAAAACGTCATCATCACCATCAATCATCTCCGTATACAATACATTCATGAGTTGGGTTGATCCAGATACAATTGCTGTCTCATCACCTTCTAACAGCTTTATATATTTTGCTAGTATGCATGCCTTAGCATGCTTCTATTGATAGTGACGTAAGAGTCCGAGATGTATATAGTAGTGTTACAATTAAAAATCTTTACTATTAGAATTTACCAGTTCGCTCTTTTGAATTTTTGCAAAGTAGATACATATGTATGTATTTCATTGACCACAAAATCATAAAATTTCTTTGCTTACAAAATTGTATGACGTGAGGATTTTTTTTTTTTTTTTTTTTTTTTTTTAATTATACATGCTTCGGCATGCTTTCATTTTTTTTCTATAAATTTATGTAATACTCATACAGATACAGATATAAAGTAAGATCTGTTTACTGTACATTTTAAAATTTATGCATGCTTCAGCATGAGTAGTAGGGAACTGGCGGTTCTGCCCCACAGTGGGTCGGTTCGCTAACCTGGCAGGTCAAAATTATTTGATGGTCAGTCTATACGGTTTTGAGGATGCTGAGTTCGACAAAAATAATTAAAAAATTCTAACTCAATTTGTTAGGAAATATTACAGAGTTTTGCTATTGCGAACTTCGGTAGTATTAATTTTTCATGTAATATTTTCAATATTTAATTTTTCATATAATATTTTCAGTACTTTTAGAACAAGTTCTTAGCTGTCCAGAAATCCTTTTATTTTTTTGATATTGAAATGGTAATATTTATGGTTTTAGTCCAGATAAATTAAGCATTCATTCCACTGTGCACCCCCAAATTGTTAAATTTGGGTAATTAAAATTTGAAAATTGTTAAATTCTTGGAAATTTGTGTTTTTTTGTTTACATAAGGAGTTTTTTGTTTATATAAGGAGTTTTTTTGTTTACATTAGGAGTTTTTTGTTTACATTAGGAGTTTTTGTTTACATTAAGTGTATGTCTGTCTGTCGGTCTGTCTGTCTGCCTGCCTGACCGTGGGAAGTTTGTGTGTGGAATATTTTGTGTGAATGTATTAAGGCGGTTCATAGTTTGGCGGTTTTTATGTGTGTATGTGACGACGGGGAAAATCATGAAAATGGTTTTTCCTAATGCTGACGGAAAATCATCTAATGATTTTTCGTAATACCGAAGGCAAAACATTATAATTTTTCCTAATGCCTACTGCAATAAATGATAATTTTTCCTAATGCCTACTGCAATACATGATAATTTTTCCTAATGCCTACTGCAATACATGATTATTATTTTTTTCAAATGCCGACGGCAAAAAATGAATATAATTTTTTCAAATGCCGACGGCAATACATACTTATTTTTCCTAATGCCTACGGCAATACATACTTATTTTTCCTAATGCCTACGGCAATACATAATTATTTTCAAATGCCGACGGCAATACATGATAATTTTTCCTAATGCCTACTGCAATACATGATAATTTTTCCTAATGCCTACTGCAATACATGATTATTATTTTTTTCAAATGCCGACGGCAAAAAATGAATATAATTTTTTCAAATGCCGACGGGAAAATGATTTTTCCTAATGACGACGGGAAAACGTGAAAGTTATTTTTTCTAATGCTAATGTAGGTGTTGCTAGACTGTGGGAATTTAAGGCTGACCGTGATTTGAGTGGGCGGCGTTGTTGCCGTAATATGTAACCATAGGAATTTGTGGATGTGTCTGTCTGTCTGTGAGAATTTAGGTGAAGGTTTGATTGGCAGGGGGCGGGGTGTAGTTGAGGTAGATCGATTGCGTGTGTAGTTGTGTGTGAATGTATGTGTATGTGTGTGTGTGTGTGTGTGTGTGTGTATGTGTATGTTTGTAGGAATTTCAATGTGTGTATTTCTGTAGGAGCTTAAGGCTGATTGTGATTTATGAGGGGTGAGGTGTTCTAGTAATATGCAACCGGGGGAATCTGTGTGTTTGTATGTCTGTAGGAGTTTAAGGCTGACCATGATTTGGGTGGGCAGGGTTGTTGACGTAATATGTATCCATGGGGATTTGTGGATGTGTCTGTCTATAGTAGTTTAAGGCTGATCGTGATTTGAGGTGGGTGAGGATGTTGTTGAGGTAAATTGGTTATGTGTATGTATGTATATATGTATTTTTGTAAGAATTTAAGATGATTGTGATTTATTAGGGCCGAGGTGTTCTTGTAATATGTAGCCGTGAGAATCTATGTGTATAGACGTCTGTAGAAGTTTAAGACTATCTGTAATTTCAGGTAGGTGAGAGTGTTGTGTTGTTGAGATTAATCTTATATATTGTATATGTATGTATGATCATGGGAATTTGTGTATGTATATCTGAGGTAGAATTTAAGGCTCGTCATGATTTGCAAAAGGTGGGGTGTTGTTGAAATTTTCTTGGATATTTCTTATATGAATTCTGCTATGTGTGTGTATTTGAGCTGGTATTTATGTGTAGGTAGAAATAAATTGTTTTCAATATCGACATATGGTACTATAAAATACTATCATATATCTGGACTTCCCTAATCCTAGTATGCTTTTATACTTACGATTGCTTTATATTTTCTCATGCTTAAATTTGTCTCGCGTTGAAGTCAGTCTGTGTGAAATTTGTTTATATTACAGATTTTGTTTATTTAACTACATTCGTCTTCTTTGACTGAAAGAGTTATCTACACACAGAGAAAAACCAACTTGAAATCAGTAAGAACCATGCTGAATTAATAAGAACCATTAGCGAAGGTTTAGTCATATTGAAATTTCTTATTTCAATATGGACAAAATATTAATTTACAGTATTCATTTATTAAACTCATTAGTTTGTAGATATCTCAATATACATTTTCTATTATATTAAAAATTATTGAATTAATGTGATGAATTCTTATTTTTAAGCTGCAAATTTTCCCTGAGTGTATTGATTGTTTATATTTGCATTGTGCTTTAACTAAACGACGCTTCATATATTTTCATGATGTAGGTCTAATAAATACTTAAGCATTGATAAGAAATTTGATATGTATACATACATATCTACAAATTGATTTTATGTATGTATGTATGTATGTATGTATGTACATATATATGTACATACAAATAAGTATTCAATTCAATCTTTGAATACATTTTTTATTTTATTTTTTGTCATGTGATGTCTGTTGTTGATGAAATTAAAAACATTTTAATTTTTATCTGCGTTTACTTAAAAGTTTGTGAGGATTTTCTGTTGTAAGTAAAACTGAATTCTTGAAGATATGTGCTTACATACTCTATAGTAATAGTAACTATAATAGAAATATTTCTTATACTTAATTTACAGTTTTTTAAAGTATAGGGTATAAAATTTTTTCTAGCTATAGCCTTCTACATTTATTTTGGAAAGCTTGCTTTGCTTTTTGAAAATGTATAAACATTTTTAAATGAAACTGATCCGGCACTCCAGCTTAGGTACTGATAGTTTTTTTTTTTTGTTGTTAGTTAACTTACTTATTTTTTATTTTTTATTGATAAACATTGGAAATCAAAAGGGAGTTTTATATTGTAATTATTATTTTCATAATTGTTGAAAACAATCGCTGCTTTTTGTTTGTTTTTTGCGATGAAATCATTTGAATTACTTTTGCAACTTTACGCGTTTATAAAAATTATGTTATTTTCTATATTTCTTAATTTATAAGACTTTTAGACTTTGTCCTTTAGGGGTTATATATTCTATTATACGATTATGAATAAGAATGCAGTAAGCTGATGTATTTGCTTACTGCTTCAAATTAAAATTTTATTAAATTGAATAAAAGGAGTTTTTTTTTCTTAAACTCTGATGCAGTTAGAAGCGCTGGAGATTCTTTCATATAACAGCTTTTTTGAAATTTTTGATACATAGTATAATATAGAATTGGATAACATTTATTTTTAATTTTTATGTTAAGAAGTACGGGTATGAGACTGAATTTAAATGTACTTTTAAATTAGTTAAATCATAATGAACAAACATATTTTCTTCTTTAATAGCGATCAACAGAAAACGAACTCGTTTTCATATAATTTAGGTATACCCTATCGACGGCTCCTCTAGGATACAAGATGACTTTGTATGACGAAATTTCTGTTGCTTTATACTGATAATATGTTTACATTAATAAGATACATATACATATGTTTATTTTATGAACGGTGAGCACCTATGGCTTTTATTTAATGTTCTATATGACTTTTTTTTCATTTTCTTTAATAATTTTCTCCCCATAATAGCATTCTAAATATTTCAAGGGCTCAAATGCTGTGTAGTCTTCTTCTGCAAACTTAACTAAACGTCTAACTTCTTCCAATGCTTCTTTATAAGAAGATATTTTGTTATGGTCTTCTTCTACGATACGTGCCCATCGGGCAGAGTGTACGTATTAGTTGGTCAGTCAGTCTCTATTTTTATTTATTTTTTTTTTCTTTTAATGTGCCACTCCTTTTTTTAGATTTTACTACTTGGAATAGAGAATTTTTGTCTAATTTTTTGGTGGGTATATACATTAGGTATGTAGAAATTAGTTTAGATACAAAGAAATGCATGTTTAATATACAACTATTGTATCAAATCGATCTCAAATAACTCAGTTACCTCTACCAGCAATTCACCGTTGGTGTATTCATAAAGTGTTAGAAACAATGAAATATCTATGTTTTGAGAGAATTTTTCCCCTCAAGTATTTCTACATGAGGTTTGAGGGGTCAATCACTGTCGCATTCATATGTAATGATTATTCACTTAAAAAACGTCATCATCACCATCAATCATCTCCGTATACAATACATTCATGAGTTGGGTTGATCCAGATACAATTGCTGTCTCATCACCTTCTAACAGCTTTATATATTTTGCTAGTATGCATGCCTTAGCATGCTTCTATCGATAGTGACGTAAGAGTCCGAGATGTAGTAGTGTTACAATTAAAAATCTTTACTATTAGAATTTACCAGTTCGCTCTTTTGAATTTTTGCAAAGTAGATACATATGTATGTATTTCATTGACCACAAAATCATAAAATTTCTTTGCTTACAAAATTGTATGACGTGAGGATTTTTTTTTTTTTTTTTTTTTAAATTATACATGCTTCGGCATGCTTTCATTTTTTTTTTCTATAAATTTATGTAATACTCATACAGATACAGATATAAAGTAAGATCTGTTTACTGTACATTTTAAAATTTATGCATGCTTCAGCATGATTCTAGTTGAAGCGTATATTCATTCACTAAGTTTGTTTGATACTTATTCATACACATGTACATTCTTAAAGATTGGATATCAAAGTCCAATTTCCGTAGTTTATCTATATTTTCTAAAGATCTGATAGCTAAAGAAATAAATAGAGTGAAGATCTTCTATAATAATCCCATTTTCATATTGTAAAATTTTGCGTGCTAGCGCTTTCGATGGGAAAATATACATACAACTTTATAAAAAGTGATAATATGATGTGCTGCTGAATATTGCACTATGTTATAGTTCATTTTAAGCACTGAAGTTTTAGCAATATTTCATTACGACCAGAATTCCACTACATTTAGTTAATTATCTTTCTTAAGACTCATCATTCCTAATCAATCCTGCAAAAACAACACAAACTAGATTTTTCGTTTTAATTTTATTTTTTTTAAATTCAACATTCATTCTTCAAATTACTTTATACTATATTAAGTAGCTTTTCCTCATTTGTTGAGTTGACTTTAATAGGAGACATTTTAATGGTACGATGAACTTTTCTATTGCATGCATTGAGTAAATCTTTATACATACCAATCCACTTATATGAACCATTAAAGCTAATTCTTTTCACATCATACCTTTCAATGATCTATTAAATCATTCTAATATTGATGCTTTCATATTAAGTAATCTTTAATCTTCTATTTATGTATGAGTTTTCCCAAGTATTTATTAAAAAATTCTTTAGAATCATCTGTTTGTAAGTTTTTTGGTACCCGTACCACTTCAAAAATATTTTCCATTGCCTTGGTTTTTAGAGTGCAGCTTTTATTTTCAGCTGTACTTTGAGAATGTGTCAATTACAGTCTTCAAAAATCAACAATTTCTATTTTCTGTAGAATAGTTCTACATTTCACCTAACTTAGCTCCATAAAACATCATATATTCCTGTCATTACATCTCTACAAGCACAAACAGTTGTTGAAATTTAATATGGACTTCGTTAACTAAATTCCTTTTTAAGGACATTGAATTGTTTCACAGATTTTTTCGAAAGTGTTGTGATCTACATCTTGCACTTTCAGCTATTTATACTAACATGTAGTTAATTTTCTAATCTATATATTTAACCGTAAACTCTTCAATTTGTTTTTAATTATTTACTTTTTAGAATTGCTTTTTCAATTTTATAACTGTCTTCTTTCTCTAATTTTATTTCACGTTGTTGTTCCTCAATTTGCATTTAAATATATTCTTGAATATTAATGCTTTAAGCTATATTATTAATTTGTCTTGTATTTTATCTTCATTCAGTTTAATGTAACTATCAACAATAGTTTGTATCTAATTCATTTATGCCTTCCAATACTGATAAGTCAGTATAAATGTCTTCAGAATTGGAAGTCTATGAGTAAAATCATCGTCATCATCATTCTCAGTATTAGCATCATTAAATATGATGGTATTATCAAATATTGTTCCTTCTACTAGTTTCTTTTGGGGTACTTGTCTATATCTTGAGTGAAGGTTTCTCAGGCTTTAAACTTGTATATTTTCAACTTCTGTCTTGATTTTACTTTCTTCTTTCATAAGAATTCTTTTAATATTTTTAGAACTATTTATGAATTCTTCTGCTATAGGTTTAAATGTATCTTTTAGTTGTTCACTTGTATCTATTTCACCAGTTTTTATACTACGAAGCTTTTTCTTCAACACATTTCTTGTCAACACCAACTGTTTTAAAATTTTCTCATCCAGGGCAAATAACAGGTATCAGCAATCATATCAGCTTTTCAGGAGCTGGTCTGGTTTTCAGATCAGCTTTTCAGGACCTGGTCTGGTTTTCAGATCAGCTTATCACGACCTGGTCTGGTTTTCAGATCAGCTTTTCAGGACCTGGTCTGGTTTTCAGATCAGCTTTTCAGGACCTGGTCTGGTTTTCAGATCAGCTTTTCAGGACCTGGTCTGGTTTTCAGATCAGCTTTTCAGGACCTGGTCTGGTTTTCAGATCAGCTTATCAGGACCTGGTCTGGTTTTCAGATCAGCTTATCAGGAGCTGGTCTGGTTATCAGATCAGCTTATCAGGAGCTGGTCTGGTTTTCAGATCAGCTTATCAGGAGCTGATCTGATTTTTAGATCAGCTTATCAGGTAACAGATCAGGCTATCAGGAGCTATTCAGATTTTCATTTCAAGATATCTGAGTTAGATTTAGTTATCAGTGTACAAGTAGCTAGCCATTTATAACATTTATATACATAAAGTTTAAAGTCAGATGAAATACGAAAAAGTAAAGTTTTATCTAGTAAAATTATTTTCTATAACGATCATCGTTTAATTCACTATCTTTGCTTATAATCAAAAATCCATATTTATCCTTTCAACATGCTTTTTATTTTTCTCACCTAACTTAAACATTAAATATACATTATGATGATCTCTTATTAAATGTTTGGTGATTCTGGTGTAAGTTTTACATAAGAAGAATGAATCAACATTCTTATCTCTCCCCATACAAAAATATGCTTCCCACACGCATCATCGTTAAATATCATATTGGAACTACTTTGGACTGAAATAACAGATTCACTATCGGTAAATTTTGTAATATATTATTATTTTAATTGATGTAATTAATTTCTTCAGATATTTATATCTGGGGTGATATAAAGATTTTGAGTATAAATAAATGTTCTCAAAATTTAAGTCCATTAGGACTTTCTAGCAAGCCAATCATAGCGTTTTTTTTTCGTAATTTGACAGGTCAACTATTGTTGCACGAATAGAATTTGATATAAAGGAACTATGATTTATTTTTGAACTATCGTTCGATGAATCATCAATATTTCGTACCAAGGTATTTTAGGTTGTTTTACTAACCGCATTTATGTAGCTAAATACATTTTATAAATATTATCTCTTATTATAGAAAAAATAAACTAATGCAGCTATACGATTTCAGAAAATATTTTCTGATATGGTATAGCTGTATTAGTTTATTTTTTTATAATAAGAGATAATATTTATAAAATGTATTTAGCTACATAAATGCGGTTAGTAAAACAACCTAAAATACCTTGGTACGAAATATTGATGATTCATCGAACGATAGTTCAAAAATAAATCATAGTTCCCTTATATCAAATTCTATTCGTGCAACAATAGTTGACCTGTCAAATTACGAAAAAAAAACGCTATGATTGGCTTGCTAGAAAGTCCTAATGGACTTAAATTTTGAGAACATTTATTTATACTCAAAATCTTTATATCACCCCAGATATAAATATCTGAAGAAATTAATTACATCAATTAAAATAATAATATATTACAAAATTTACCGATAGTGAATCTGTTATTTCAGTCCAAAGTAGTTCCAATATGATATTTAACGATGATGCGTGTGGGAAGCATATTTTTGTATGGGGAGAGATAAGAATGTTGATTCATTCTTCTTATGTAAAACTTACACCAGAATCACCAAACATTTAATAAGATATCATCATAATGTATATTTAATGTTTAAGTTAGGTGAGAAAAATAAAAAGCATGTTGAAAGGATAAATATGGATTTTTGATTATAAGCAAAGATAGTGAATTAAACGATGATCGTTATAGAAAATAATTTTACTAGATAAAACTTTACTTTTTCGTATTTCATCTGACTTTAAACTTTATGTATATAAATGTTATAAATGGCTAGCTACTTGTACACTGATAACTAAATCTAACTCAGATATCTTGAAATGAAAATCTGAATAGCTCCTGATAGCCTGATCTGTTACCTGATAAGCTGATCTAAAAATCAGATCAGCTCCTGATAAGCTGATCTGAAAACCAGACCAGCTCCTGATAAGCTGATCTGATAACCAGACCAGCTCCTGATAAGCTGATCTGAAAACCAGACCAGGTCCTGATAAGCTGATCTGAAAACCAGATCAGCTCCTGATAAGCTGATCTGAAAACCAGACCAGGTCCCGATAAGCTGATCTGAAAACCAGACCAGGTCCTGAAAAGCTGATCTGAAAACCAGACCAGGTCCTGAAAAGCTGATCTGAAAACCAGACCAGGTCGTGATAAGCTGATCTGAAAACCAGACCAGGTCCTGAAAAGCTGATCTGAAAACCAGACCAGCTCCTGAAAAGCTGATATGATTGCTGATACCTGTTATTTGCCCTGGATGAGAAAATTTTAAAACAGTTGGTGTTGACAAGAAATGTGTTGAAGAAAAAGCTTCGTAGTATAAAAACTGGTGAAATAGATACAAGTGAACAACTAAAAGATACATTTAAACCTATAGCAGAAGAATTCATAAATAGTTCTAAAAATATTAAAAGAATTCTTATGAAAGAAGAAAGTAAAATCAAGACAGAAGTTGAAAATATACAAGTTTAAAGCCTGAGAAACCTTCACTCAAGATATAGACAAGTACCCCAAAAGAAACTAGTAGAAGGAACAATATTTGATAATACCATCATATTTAATGATGCTAATACTGAGAATGATGATGACGATGATTTTACTCATAGACTTCCAATTCTGAAGACATTTATACTGACTTATCAGTATTGGAAGGCATAAATGAATTAGATACAAACTATTGTTGATAGTTACATTAAACTGAATGAAGATAAAATACAAGACAAATTAATAATATAGCTTAAAGCATTAATATTCAAGAATATATTTAAATGCAAATTGAGGAACAACAACGTGAAATAAAATTAGAGAAAGAAGACAGTTATAAAATTGAAAAAGCAATTCTAAAAAGTAAATAATTAAAAACAAATTGAAGAGTTTACGGTTAAATATATAGATTAGAAAATTAACTACATGTTAGTATAAATAGCTGAAAGTGCAAGATGTAGATCACAACACTTTCGAAAAAATCTGTGAAACAATTCAATGTCCTTAAAAAGGAATTTAGTTAACGAAGTCCATATTAAATTTCAACAACTGTTTGTGCTTGTAGAGATGTAATGACAGGAATATATGATGTTTTATGGAGCTAAGTTAGGTGAAATGTAGAACTATTCTACAGAAAATAGAAATTGTTGATTTTTGAAGACTGTAATTGACACATTCTCAAAGTACAGCTGAAAATAAAAGCTGCACTCTAAAAACCAAGGCAATGGAAAATATTTTTGAAGTGGTACGGGTACCAAAAAACTTACAAACAGATGATTCTAAAGAATTTTTTAATAAATACTTGGGAAAACTCATACATAAATAGAAGATTAAAGATTACTTAATATGAAAGCATCAATATTAGAATGATTTAATAGATCATTGAAAGGTATGATGTGAAAAGAATTAGCTTTAATGGTTCATATAAGTGGATTGGTATGTATAAAGATTTACTCAATGCATGCAATAGAAAAGTTCATCGTACCATTAAAATGTCTCCTATTAAAGTCAACTCAACAAATGAGGAAAAGCTACTTAATATAGTATAAAGTAATTTGAAGAATGAATGTTGAATTTAAAAAAAATAAAATTAAAACGAAAAATCTAGTTTGTGTTGTTTTTGCAGGATTGATTAGGAATGATGAGTCTTAAGAAAGATAATTAACTAAATGTAGTGGAATTCTGGTCGGAATGAAATATTGCTAAAACTTCAGTGCTTAAAATGAACTATAACATAGTGCAATATTCAGCAGCACATCATATTATCACTTTTTATAAAGTTGTATGTATATTTTCCCATCGAAAGCGCTAGCACGCAAAATTTTACAATATGAAAATGGGATTATTATAGAAGATCTTCACTCTATTTATTTCTTTAGCTATCAGATCTTTAGAAAATATAGATAAACTACGGAAATTGGACTTTGATATCCAATCTTTAAGAATGTACATGTGTATGAATAAGTATCAAACAAACTTAGTGAATGAATATACGCTTCAACTAGAATCATGCTGAAGCATGCATAAATTTTAAAATGTACAGTAAACAGATCTTACTTTATATCTGTATCTGTATGAGTATTACATAAATTTATAGAAAAAAAAAATGAAAGCATGCCGAAGCATGTATAATTTAAAAAAAAAAAAAAAAAATCCTCACGTCATACAATTTTGTAAGCAAAGAAATTTTATGATTTTGTGGTCAATGAAATACATACATATGTATCTACTTTGTAAAAATTCAAAAGAGCGAACTGGTAAATTCTAATAGTAAAGATTTTTAATTGTAACACTACTACATCTCGGACTCTTACGTCACTATCGATAGAAGCATGCTAAGGCATGCATACTAGCAAAATATATAAAGCTGTTAGAAGGTGATGAGACAGCAATTGTATCTGGATCAACCCAACTCATGAATGTATTGTATACGGAGATGATTGATGGTGATGATGACGTTTTTTAAGTGAATAATCATTACATATGAATGCGACAGTGATTGACCCCTCAAACCTCATGTAGAAATACTTGAGGGGAAAAATTCTCTCAAAACATAGATATTTCATTGTTTCTAACACTTTATGAATACACCAACGGTGAATTGCTGGTAGAGGTAACTGAGTTATTTGAGATCGATTTGATACAATAGTTGTATATTAAACATGCATTTCTTTGTATCTAAACTAATTTCTACATACCTAATGTATATACCCACCAAAAAATTAGACAAAAATTCTCTATTCCAAGTAGTAAAATCTAAAAAAAGGAGTGGCACATTAGAAGAAAAAAAAAATAAATAAAAATAGAGACTGACTGACCAACTAATACGTACACTCTGCCCGATGGGCACGTATCGTAGAAGAAGACCATAACAAAATATCTTCTTATAAAGAAGCATTGGAAGAAGTTAGACGTTTAGTTAAGTTTGCAGAAGAAGACTACACAGCATTTGAGCCCTTGAAATATTTAGAATGCTATTATGGGGAGAAAATTATTAAAGAAAATGAAAAAAAAAGTCATATAGAACATTAAATAAAAGCCATAGGTGCTCACCGTTCATAAAATAAACATATGTATATGTATCTTATTAATGTAAACATATTATCAGTATAAAGCAACAGAAATTTCGTCATACAAAGTCATCTTGTATCCTAGAGGAGCCGTCGATAGGGTATACCTAAATTATATGAAAACGAGTTCGTTTTCTGTTGATCGCTATTAAAGAAGAAAATATGTTTGTTCATTATGATTTAACTAATTTAAAAGTACATTTAAATTCAGTCTCATACCCGTACTTCTTAACATAAAAATTAAAAATAAATGTTATCCAATTCTATATTATACTATGTATCAAAAATTTCAAAAAAGCTGTTATATGAAAGAATCTCCAGCGCTTCTAACTGCATCAGAGTTTAAGAAAAAAAAACTCCTTTTATTCAATTTAATAAAATTTTAATTTGAAGCAGTAAGCAAATACATCAGCTTACTGCATTCTTATTCATAATCGTATAATAGAATATATAACCCCTAAAGGACAAAGTCTAAAAGTCTTATAAATTAAGAAATATAGAAAATAACATAATTTTTATAAACGCGTAAAGTTGCAAAAGTAATTCAAATGATTTCATCGCAAAAAACAAACAAAAAGCAGCGATTGTTTTCAACAATTATGAAAATAATAATTACAATATAAAACTCCCTTTTGATTTCCAATGTTTATCAATAAAAAATAAAAAATAAGTAAGTTAACTAACAACAAAAAAAAAAAACTATCAGTACCTAAGCTGGAGTGCCGGATCAGTTTCATTTAAAAATGTTTATACATTTTCAAAAAGCAAAGCAAGCTTTCCAAAATAAATGTAGAAGGCTATAGCTAGAAAAAATTTTATACCCTATACTTTAAAAAACTGTAAATTAAGTATAAGAAATATTTCTATTATAGTTACTATTACTATAGAGTATGTAAGCACATATCTTCAAGAATTCAGTTTTACTTACAACAGAAAATCCTCACAAACTTTTAAGTAAACGCAGATAAAAATTAAAATGTTTTTAATTTCATCAACAACAGACATCACATGACAAAAAATAAAATAAAAAATGTATTCAAAGATTGAATTGAATACTTATTTGTATGTACATATATATGTACATACATACATACATACATACATACATAAAATCAATTTGTAGATATGTATGTATACATATCAAATTTCTTATCAATGCTTAAGTATTTATTAGACCTACATCATGAAAATATATGAAGCGTCGTTTAGTTAAAGCACAATGCAAATATAAACAATCAATACACTCAGGGAAAATTTGCAGCTTAAAAATAAGAATTCATCACATTAATTCAATAATTTTTAATATAATAGAAAATGTATATTGAGATATCTACAAACTAATGAGTTTAATAAATGAATACTGTAAATTAATATTTTGTCCATATTGAAATAAGAAATTTCAATATGACTAAACCTTCGCTAATGGTTCTTATTAATTCAGCATGGTTCTTACTGATTTCAAGTTGGTTTTTCTCTGTGTGTAGATAACTCTTTCAGTCAAAGAAGACGAATGTAGTTAAATAAACAAAATCTGTAATATAAACAAATTTCACACAGACTGACTTCAACGCGAGACAAATTTAAGCATGAGAAAATATAAAGCAATCGTAAGTATAAAAGCATACTAGGATTAGGGAAGTCCAGATATATGATAGTATTTTATAGTACCATATGTCGATATTGAAAACAATTTATTTCTACCTACACATAAATACCAGCTCAAATACACACACATAGCAGAATTCATATAAGAAATATCCAAGAAAATTTCAACAACACCCCACCTTTTGCAAATCATGACGAGCCTTAAATTCTCCCTCAGATATACATACACAAATTCCCATGATCATACATACATATACAATATATAAGATTAATCTCAACAACACAACACTCTCACCTACCTGAAATTACAGATAGTCTTAAACTTCTACAGACGTCTATACACATAGATTCTCACGGCTACATATTACAAGAACACCTCGGCCCTAATAAATCACAATCATCTTAAATTCTTACAAAAATACATATATACATACATACACATAACCAATTTACCTCAACAACATCCTCACCCACCTCAAATCACGATCAGCCTTAAACTACTATAGACAGACACATCCACAAATCCCCATGGATACATATTACGTCAACAACCCTGCCCACCCAAATCATGGTCAGCCTTAAACTCCTACAGACATACAAACACACAGATTCCCCCGGTTGCATATTACTAGAACACCTCACCCCTCATAAATCACAATCAGCCTTAAGCTCCTACAGAAATACACACATTGAAATTCCTACAAACATACACATACACACACACACACACACACACATACACATACATTCACACACAACTACACACGCAATCGATCTACCTCAACTACACCCCGCCCCCTGCCAATCAAACCTTCACCTAAATTCTCACAGACAGACAGACACATCCACAAATTCCTATGGTTACATATTACGGCAACAACGCCGCCCACTCAAATCACGGTCAGCCTTAAATTCCCACAGTCTAGCAACACCTACATTAGCATTAGAAAAAATAACTTTCACGTTTTCCCGTCGTCATTAGGAAAAATCATTTTCCCGTCGGCATTTGAAAAAATTATATTCATTTTTTGCCGTCGGCATTTGAAAAAAATAATAATCATGTATTGCAGTAGGCATTAGGAAAAATTATCATGTATTGCAGTAGGCATTAGGAAAAATTATCATGTATTGCCGTCGGCATTTGAAAATAATTATGTATTGCCGTAGGCATTAGGAAAAATAAGTATGTATTGCCGTAGGCATTAGGAAAAATAAGTATGTATTGCCGTCGGCATTTGAAAAAATTATATTCATTTTTTGCCGTCGGCATTTGAAAAAAATAATAATCATGTATTGCAGTAGGCATTAGGAAAAATTATCATGTATTGCAGTAGGCATTAGGAAAAATTATCATTTATTGCAGTAGGCATTAGGAAAAATTATAATGTTTTGCCTTCGGTATTACGAAAAATCATTAGATGATTTTCCGTCAGCATTAGGAAAAACCATTTTCATGATTTTCCCCGTCGTCACATACACACATAAAAACCGCCAAACTATGAACCGCCTTAATACATTCACACAAAATATTCCACACACAAACTTCCCACGGTCAGGCAGGCAGACAGACAGACCGACAGACAGACATACACTTAATGTAAACAAAAACTCCTAATGTAAACAAAAAACTCCTAATGTAAACAAAAAAACTCCTTATATAAACAAAAAACTCCTTATGTAAACAAAAAAACACAAATTTCCAAGAATTTAACAATTTTCAAATTTTAATTACCCAAATTTAACAATTTGGGGGTGCACAGTGGAATGAATGCTTAATTTATCTGGACTAAAACCATAAATATTACCATTTCAATATCAAAAAAATAAAAGGATTTCTGGACAGCTAAGAACTTGTTCTAAAAGTACTGAAAATATTATATGAAAAATTAAATATTGAAAATATTACATGAAAAATTAATACTACCGAAGTTCGCAATAGCAAAACTCTGTAATATTTCCTAACAAATTGAGTTAGAATTTTTTAATTATTTTTGTCGAACTCAGCATCCTCAAAACCGTATAGACTGACCATCAAATAATTTTGACCTGCCAGGTTAGCGAACCGACCCACTGTGGGGCAGAACCGCCAGTTCCCTACTACTAGCATGATTCTAGTTGAAGCGTATATTCATTCACTAAGTTTGTTTGATACTTATTCATACACATGTACATTCTTAAAGATTGGATATCAAAGTCCAATTTCCGTAGTTTATCTATGTTTTCTAAAGATCTGATAGCTAAAGAAATAAATAGAGTGAATATCTTCTATAATAATCCCATTTTCATATTGTAAAATTTTGCGTGCTAGCGCTTTCGATGGGAAAATATACATACAACTTTATAAAAAGTGATAATATGATGTGCTGCTGAATATTGCACTATGTTATAGTTCATTTTAAACACTGAAGTTTTAGCAATATTTCATTCAGACCAACAAGTTTAGAGAATTCCACTACATTTAGTTAATTATCTTTCTTAAGACCCATCATTCCTAATCAATCCTACAAAAAACAACACAAACTAGATTTTTCGTTTTAATTTTATTTTTATTAAATTCAACATTCATTCTTCAAATTACTTTATACTATATTAAGTAGCTTTTCCTCATTTGTTGAGTTGACTTTAATAGGAGACATTTTAATGGTACGATGAACTTTTCTATTGCATGCATTGAGTAAATCTTTATACATACCAATCCACTTATATGAACCATTAAAGCTAATTCTTTTCACATCATACCTTTCAATGATCTATTAAATCATTCTAATATTGATGCTTTCATATTAAGTAATGTTTAATCTTCTATTTATGTATGAGTTTTCCCAAGTATTTATTAAAAAATTCTTTAGAATCATCTGTTTGTAAGTTTTTTGGTACCCGTACCACTTCAAAAATATTTTCCATTGCCTTGGTTTTTAGAGTGCAGCTTTTATTTTCAGCTGTACTTTGAGAATGTGTCAATTACAGTCTTCAAAAATCAACAATTTCTATTTTCTGTAGAATAGTTCTACATTTCACCTCCATAGTTCAAAAATAAATCATAGTTCCCTTATATCAAATTCTATTCGTGCAACAATAGTTGACCTGTCAAATTACGAAAAAAAAACGCTATGATTGGCTTGCTAGAAAGTCCTAATGGACTTAAATTTTGAGAACATTTATTTATACTCAAAATCTTTATATCACCCCAGATATAAATATCTGAAGAAATTAATTACATCAATTAAAATAATAATATATTACAAAATTTACCGATAGTGAATCTGTTATTTCAGTCCAAAGTAATTCCAATATGATATTTAACGATGATGCGTATGGGAAGCATATTTTTGTATGGGGAGAGATAAGAATGTTGATTCATTCTACTTATGTAAAACTTACACCAGAATCACCAAACATTTAATAAGAGATCATCATAATGTATATTTAATGTTTAAGTTAGGTGAGAAAAATAAAAAGCATGTTGAAAGGATAAATATGGATTTTTGATTATAAGCAAAGATAGTGAATTAAACGATGATCGTTATAGAAAATAATTTTACTAGATAAAACTTTACTTTTTCGTATTTCATCTGACTTTAAACTTCATGTATATAAATGTTATAAATGGCTAGCTACTTGTACACTGATAACTAAATCTGACTCAGATATCTTGAAATGAAAATCTGAACAGCTCCTGATAGCCTGATCTGTTACCTGATAAGCTGATCTAAAAATCAGATCAGCTCCTGATAAGCTGATCTGAAAACCAGACCAGCTCCTGATAAGCTGATCTGATAACCAGACCAGCTCCTGATAAGCTGATCTGAAAACCAGACCAGGTCCTGATAAGCTGATCTGAAAACCAGACCAGGTCCTGAAAAGCTGATCTGAAAACCAGACCAGGTCCTGAAAAGCTGATCTGAAAACCAGACCAGGTCCTGAAAAGCTGATCTGAAAACCAGACCAGGTCATGATAAGCTGATCTGAAAACCAGACCAGGTCCTGAAAAGCTGATCTGAAAACCAGACCAGCTCCTGAAAAGCTGATATGATTGCTGATACCTGTTATTTGCCCTGGATGAGAAAATTTTAAAACAGTTGGTGTTGACAAGAAATGTGTTGAAGAAAAAGCTTCGTAGTATAAAAACTGGTGAAATAGATACAAGTGAACAACTAAAAGATACATTTAAACCTATAGCAGAAGAATTCATAAATAGTTCTAAAAATATTAAAAGAATTCTTATGAAAGAAGAAAGTAAAATCAAGACAGAAGTTGAAAATATACAAGTTTAAAGCCTGAGAAACCTTCACTCAAGATATAGACAAGTACCCCAAAAGAAACTAGTAGAAGGAACAATATTTGATAATACCATAATATTTAATGATGCTAATACTGAGAATGATGATGACGATGATTTTACTCATAGACTTCCAATTCTGAAGACATTTATACTGACTTATCAGTATTGGAAGGCATAAATGAATTAGATACAAACTATTGTTGATAGTTACATTAAACTGAATGAAGATAAAATACAAGACAAATTAATAATATAGCTTAAAGCATTAATATTCAAGAATATATTTAAATGCAAATTGAGGAACTACAACGTGAAATAAAATTAGAGAAAGAAGACAGTTATAAAATTGAAAAAGCAATTCTAAAAAGTAAATAATTAAAAACAAATTGAAGAGTTTACGGTTAAATATATAGATTAGAAAATTAACTACATGTTAGTATAAATAGCTGAAAGTGCAAGATGTAGATCACAACACTTTCGAAAAAATCTGTGAAACAATTCAATGTCTTTAAAAAGGAATTTAGTTAACGAAGTCCATATTAAATTTCAACAACTGTTTGTGCTTGTAGAGATGTAATGACAGGAATATATGATGTTTTATGGAGCTAAGTTAGGTGAAATGTAGAACTATTCTACAGAAAATAGAAATTGTTGATTTTTGAAGACTGTAATTGACACATTCTCAAAGTACAGCTGAAAATAAAAGCTGCACTCTAAAAACCAAGGCAATGGAAAATATTTTTGAAGTGGTACGGGTACCAAAAAACTTACAAACAGATGATTCTAAAGAATTTTTTAATAAATACTTGGGAAAACTCATACATAAATAGAAGATTAAACATTACTTAATATGAAAGCATCAATATTAGAATGATTTAATAGATCATTGAAAGGTATGATGTGAAAAGAATTAGCTTTAATGGTTCATATAAGTGGATTGGTATGTATAAAGATTTACTCAATGCATGCAATAAAAAAGTTCATCGTACCATTAAAATGTCTCCTATTAAAGTCAACTCAACAAATGAGGAAAAGCTACTTAATATATTATAAAGTAATTTGAAGAATGAATGTTGAATTTAATAAAAATAAAATTAAAACGAAAAATCTAGTTTGTGTTGTTTTTTGTAGGATTGATTAGGAATGATAGTAGTAGTGAACTGCCAATTCGGTGGCAATTAAAATTGTTAAATTGTTGCTGAAATTGTTAAATTTGGATAATTAAAATTTGAAAATTGTTAAATTCTTCGAAATTTGTGTTTTTTTGTTTACATTAGGAGTTTTTTGTTTACATTAGGAGTTTTTGTTTACATTAAGTGTATGTCTGTCTGTCGGTCTGTCTGTCTGCCTGCCTGACCGTGGGAAGTTTGTGTGTGGAATATTTTGTGTGAATGTATTAAGGCGGTTCATAGTTTGGCGGTTTTTATGTGTGTATGTGACGACGGGGAAAATCATGAAAATGGTTTTTCCTAATGCTGACGGAAAATCATCTAATGATTTTTCGTAATTCCGAAGGCAAAACATGATAATTTTTCGTAATACCGAAGGCAAAACATGATAATTTTTCCTAATGCCTACTGCAATACATGATAATTTTTCCTAATGCCTACTGCAATACATGATTATTATTTTTTTCAAATGCCGACGGCAAAAAATGAATATAATTTTTTCAAATGCCGACGGGAAAATGATTTTTCCTAATGACGACGGGAAAACATGATTATTATTTTTTTTTTCCTAATGCCTACGGCATGCATGATAATTTTTTCAAATGCCGACGGCAATACATGATTATTTTTTTTTTCCTAATGACGACGGCAATACATGATTATTTTTTTTTTCAAATGCCGACGGCAATACATGATTATTTTTTTTTTCCTAATGCCGACGGCAATACATACTTATTTTTCCTAATGCCTACGGCAATACATAATTATTTTCAAATGCCGACGGCAATACATGATAATTTTTCCTAATGCCTACGTCAATGCATGATAATTTTTCCTAATGCCGAAGGCAAAACATGATAATTATTTATTTCAAATGCCGACGGCAAAACATGATTATTATTTTTTTCCTAATGCCGACGGCAAAACGTGAAAGTTATTTTTTCTAATGCTAATGTAGGTGTTGCTAAACTGTGGGAATTTAAGGCTGACCGTGATTTGAGTGGGTGGCGTTGTTGCCGTAATATGTAACCATAGGAATTCGTGGGTGTGTCTGTCTGTCTGTGAGAATTTAGTTGAAGCTTCGATTGGAAGGGGGGGCGGGGTGTAGTAGAGCTAGATCAATTGCATGTATATATGTGTGTGTGTGTGTGTGTGTGTGTGTGTATATGTGTGTGTGTGTGTACGTTTGTAGGAATTTCTATAGGAGCTTAAGGCTGATTGCGATTTATGAGGGGCGAGGTGTACTAGTAATATGTAACCGAGGGAGTCTGTCTGTTTGTATTTCTGTAGGAGTTTAAGGCTGACCATGATTTGGGTGGGCATGGTTGTTGACGTAATATGTAGCCATGGAGATTTGTGGGTGTGTCTGTCTGTAGGAGTTTAAGGCTGATCGTGATTTGAGGTGGGTGAGGATGTTATTGAGGTAAATTGGTTATGTGTATGTATGTATGTATGGCCAGGGGAATTTGTGTATGCATATCTGGGGGAGAATTTAAGGCTAGTCGTGATTTGTGAAAGGTGGGGTGTTGTTGAAATTTTCTTGGATATTTCTTATATGAATTCTGCTATGTGTGTGTATTTGCGCTGATATTTATATGTAGGTGGAAATAAATTGTTTTCAGTATCGACATTTGGTACTATAAAATAATATCATATGTCTGGACTTCCCTAATCCTAGTATGCTTTTATACTTACTATTGCTTTATATTTTCTCATGCTTAAATTTGTCTCGCGTTGAAGTCGGTCTGTGTGAAATTTGTTTATATTACAGATTTTGTTTATTTAACTACATTCGTCTTCTTTGACTGAAAGAGTTATCTACACACAGAGAAAAACCAACTTGAAATTAGTAAGAACCATGCTGAATTAATAAGAACCATTAGCGAAGGTTTAGTCATATTGAAATTTCTTATTTCAATATGGACAAAATATTAATTTACAGTATTCATTTATTAAACTCATTAGTTTGTAGATATCTCAATATACATTTTCTATTATATTAAAAATTATTGAATTAATGTGATGAATTCTTATTTTTAAGCTGCAGATTTTCCCTGAGTGTATGGATTGTTTATATTTGCATTGTGCTTTAACTAAACGACGCTTCATATATTTTCATGATGTAGATCTAATAAATACTTAAGCATTGATAAGAAATTTGATATGTATACATACATATCTACAAATTGATTTTATGTATGTATGTATGTATGTATGTATGTACATATATATGTACATACATATGTACATACAAATAAGTGTTCAACTCAATCTTTGAATACATTTTTTATTTTATTTTTTGTCATGTGATGTCTGTTGTTGGTGAAATTAAAAACATTTTAATTTTTATCTGCGTTTACTTAAAAGTTTGTGAGGATTTTCTGTTGTAAGTAAAACTGAATTCTTGAAGATATGTACTTACATACTCTATAGTAATAGTAACTATAATAGAAATATTTCTTATACTTAATTTACAGTTTTTTAAAGTATAGGGTATAAAATTTTTTCTAGCTATAGCCTTCTACATTTATTTTGGAAAACTTGCTTTGCTTTTTAAAAATGTATAAACATTTTTAAATGAAACTGATCCGGCACTCCAGCTTAGGTACTGATAGTTTTTTTTTTGTTGTTAGTTAACTTACTTATTTTTTATTTTTTATTGATAAACATTGGAAATCAAAAGGGAGTTTTATATTGTAATTATTATTTTCATAATTGTTGAAAACAATCGCTGCTTTTTGTTTGTTTTTTGCGATGAAATCATTTGAATTACTTTTGCAACTTTACGCGTTTATAAAAATTATGTTATTTTCTATATTTCTTAATTTATAAGACTTTTAGACTTTGTCCTTTAGGGGTTATATATTCTATTATACGATTATGAATAAGAATGCAGTAAGCTGATGTATTTGCTTACTGCTTCAAATTAAAATTTTATTAAATTGAATAAAAGGAGTTTTTTTTCTTAAACTCTGATGCAGTTAGAAGCGCTGGAGATTCTTTCATATAACAGCTTTTTTGAAATTTTTGATACATAGTATAATATAGAATTGGATAACATTTATTTTTAATTTTTATGTTAAGAAGTACGGGTATGAGACTGAATTTAAATGTACTTTTAAATTAGTTAAATCATAATGAACAAACATATTTTCTTCTTTAATAGCGATCAACAGAAAACGAACTCGTTTTCATATAATTTAGGTATACCCTATCGACGGCTCCTCTAGGATACAAGATGACTTTGTATGACGAAATTTCTGTTGCTTTATACTGATAATATGTTTACATTAATAAGATACATATACATATGTTTATTTTATGAACGGTGAGCACCTATGGCTTTTATTTAATGTTCTATATGACTTTTTTTTTCATTTTATTAAAGTTCAGCGTATTGTATATATATTTCTGAAATGTTTAAGTGTGTTTTGTGTGCCCATCGGGCAGAGTGTACGTATTAGTTGGTCAGTCAGTCTCTATTTTTACTTATTTTTTTTTCTTCTAATGTGCCACTCCTTTTTCAGATTTTACTACTTGGAATAGAGAATTTTTGTCTAATTTTTTGGTGGGTATATACATTAGGTATGTAGAAATTAGTTTAGATACAAAGAAATGCATGTTTAATATACAACTATTGTATCAAATCGATCTCAAATAACTCAGTTACCTCTACCAGCAATTCACCGTTGGTGTATTCATAAAGTGTTAGAAACAATGAAATATCTATGTTTTGAGAGAATTTTTCCCCTCAAGTATTTCTACATGAGGTTTGAGGGGTCAATCACTGTCGCATTCATATGTAATGATTATTCACTTAAAAAACGTCATCATCACCATCAATCATCTCCGTATACAATACATTCATGAGTTGGGTTGATCCAGATACAATTGCTGTCTCATCACCTTCTAACAGCTTTATATATTTTGCTAGTATGCATGCCTTAGCATGCTTCTATCGATAGTGACGTAAGAGTCCGAGATGTAGTAGTGTTACAATTAAAAATCTTTACTATTAGAATTTACCAGTTCGCTCTTTTGAATTTTTGCAAAGTAGATACATATGTATGTATTTCATTGACCACAAAATCATAAAATTTCTTTGCTTACAAAATTGTATGACGTGAGGATTTTTTTTTTTTTTTTTTTTTAATTATACATGCTTCGGCATGCTTTCATTTTTTTCTATAAATTTATGTAATACTCATACAGATACAGATATAAAGTAAGATCTGTTTACTGTACATTTTAAAATTTATGCATGCTTCAGCATGATTCTAGTTGAAGCGTATATTCATTCACTAAGTTTGTTTGATACTTATTCATACACATGTACATTCTTAAAGATTGGATATCAAAGTCCAATTTCCGTAGTTTATCTATATTTTCTAAAGATCTGATAGCTAAAGAAATAAATAGAGTGAAGATCTTCTATAATAATCCCATTTTCATATTGTAAAATTTTGCGTGCTAGCGCTTTCGATGGGAAAATATACATACAACTTTATAAAAAGTGATAATATGATGTGCTGCTGAATATTGCACTATGTTATAGTTCATTTTAAACACTGAAGTTTTAGCAATATTTCATTCAGACCAACAAGTTTAGAGAATTCCACTACATTTAGTTAATTATCTTTCTTAAGACCCATCATTCCTAATCAATCCTACAAAAAACAACACAAACTAGATTTTTCGTTTTAATTTTATTTTTATTAAATTCAACATTCATTCTTCAAATTACTTTATACTATATTAAGTAGCTTTTCCTCATTTGTTGAGTTGACTTTAATAGGAGACATTTTAATGGTACGATGAACTTTTCTATTGCATGCATTGAGTAAATCTTTATACATACCAATCCACTTATATGAACCATTAAAGCTAATTCTTTTCACATCATACCTTTCAATGATCTATTAAATCATTCTAATATTGATGCTTTCATATTAAGTAATGTTTAATCTTCTATTTATGTATGAGTTTTCCCAAGTATTTATTAAAAAATTCTTTAGAATCATCTGTTTGTAAGTTTTTTGGTACCCGTACCACTTCAAAAATATTTTCCATTGCCTTGGTTTTTAGAGTGAAGCTTTTATTTTCAGCTGTACAGTCTTCAAAAATCAACAATTTCTATTTTCTGTAGAATAGTTCTACATTTCACCTAACTTAGCTCCATAAAACATCATATATTCCTGTCATTACATCTCTACAAGCGCAAACAGTTGTTGAAATTTAATATGGACTTCGTTAACTAAATTCCTTTTTAAAGACATTGAATTGTTTCACAGATTTTTTCGAAAGTGTTGTGATCTACATCTTGCACTTTCAGCTATTTATACTAACATGTAGTTAATTTTCTAATCTATATATTTAACCGTAAACTCTTCAATTTGTTTTTAATTATTTACTTTTTAGAATTGCTTTTTCAATTTTATAACTGTCTTCTTTCTCTAATTTTATTTCACGTTGTAGTTCCTCAATTTGCATTTAAATATATTCTTGAATATTAATGCTTTAAGCTATATTATTAATTTGTCTTGTATTTTATCTTCATTCAGTTTAATGTAACTATCAACAATAGTTTGTATCTAATTCATTTATGCCTTCCAATACTGATAAGTCAGTATAAATGTCTTCAGAATTGGAAGTCTATGAGTAAAATCATCGTCATCATCATTCTCAGTATTAGCATCATTAAATATGATGGTATTATCAAATATTGTTCCTTCTACTAGTTTCTTTTGGGGTACTTGTCTATATCTTGAGTGAAGGTTTCTCAGGCTTTAAACTTGTATATTTTCAACTTCTGTCTTGATTTTACTTTCTTCTTTCATAAGAATTCTTTTAATATTTTTAGAACTATTTATGAATTCTTCTGCTATAGGTTTAAATGTATCTTTTAGTTGTTCACTTGTATCTATTTCACCAGTTTTTATACTACGAAGCTTTTTCTTCAACACATTTCTTGTCAACACCAACTGTTTTAAAATTTTCTCATCCAGGGCAAATAACAGGTATCAGCAATCATATCAGCTTTTCAGGAGCTGGTCTGGTTTTCAGATCAGCTTATCAGGACCTGGTCTGGTTTTCAGATCAGCTTTTCAGGACCTGGTCTGGTTTTCAGATCAGCTTTTCAGGACCTGGTCTGGTTTTCAGATCAGATTATCAGGACCTGGTCTGGTTTTCAGATCAGCTTATCAGGAGCTGGTCTGGTTTTCAGATCAGCTTTTCAGGAGCTGGTCTGGTTTTCAGATCAGCTTATCAGGAGCTGGTCTGGTTATCAGATCAGCTTATCAGGAGCTGGTCTGGTTTTCAGATCAGCTTATCAGGAGCTGATCTGATTTTTAGATCAGCTTATCAGGTAACAGATCAGGCTATCAGGAGCTGTTCAGATTTTCATTTCAAGATATCTGAGTCAGATTTAGTTATCAGTGTACAAGTAGCTAGCCATTTATAACATTTATATACATGAAGTTTAAAGTCAGATGAAATACGAAAAAGTAAAGTTTTATCTAGTAAAATTATTTTCTATAACGATCATCGTTTAATTCACTATCTTTGCTTATAATCAAAAATCCATATTTATCCTTTCAACATGCTTTTTATTTTTCTCACCTAACTTAAACATTAAATATACATTATGATGATCTCTTATTAAATGTTTGGTGATTCTGGTGTAAGTTTTACATAAGTAGAATGAATCAACATTCTTATCTCTCCCCATACAAAAATATGCTTCCCATACGCATCATCGTTAAATATCATATTGGAATTACTTTGGACTGAAATAACAGATTCACTATCGGTAAATTTTGTAATATATTATTATTTTAATTGATGTAATTAATTTCTTCAGATATTTATATCTGGGGTGATATAAAGATTTTGAGTATAAATAAATGTTCTCAAAATTTAAGTCCATTAGGACTTTCTAGCAAGCCAATCATAGCGTTTTTTTTTCATAATTTGACAGGTCAACTATTGTTGCACGAATAGAATTTGATATAAGGGAACTATGATTTATTTTTGAACTATCGTTCGATGAATCATCAATATTTCGTACCAAGGTATTTTAGGTTGTTTTACTAACCGCATTTATGTAGCTAAATACATTTTATAAATATTATCTCTTATTATAAAAAAATAAACTAATACAGCTATACCATATCAGAAAATATTTTCTGAAATCGTATAGCTGCATTAGTTTATTTTTTCTATAATAAGAGATAATGATCCACACTCATAATCAAAACAGCATAAAAATATCCTTTGTTTTGACTATGAGTATGGATCAATATTTATGAAATGCGTTTAGTTACAAAAATGTGGTTAGTAAAACAAAGTATATTTTAACAGCCTTATTTATAACACTTATTAGGGCTTTATAAAGACTTTTTAAGAAAAAATTTTTATAAAAAATTTGTTTTAAAAAGCCTTTACAAAGCCTTAATAAGTTTTATAAATAATGCTGTAAGAGTTTAAAATCAGTATTTTGTATGATAATACTGATTTGAAACTCTTAAAATATTCTTTGTTTTGACTATGAGTAGGGGCCATTATCTCTTATTATAGGACAAATAAAATAATATAGCTATACGATTTCAGAAAATATTTTCTGATGTCGTATAGCTACATTTTTAATTTTTCTGTAATAAGAGATAATATTTATGAAATACATTTCATAAATATTGGCGCATACTCATAGTAAAAACAACCTAAAAATACCTTGGTACGAAATATTGATGAATCATCAAAATTTCATACCATCCTATATTTATGTTGTTTTACTAATCGCATTTTGTAAATAAATGCATTTCATAAATATTATCTATTATTATAGAAAGAATCAAATAGTATGGTTATATGATATTAGAAAACATGATTTCTGATATCATATAATCATACTATTTTATTTTTCTATAATAAGAGATAATGACTCATACTCATAGTCAAAACAAAGGATATTTATATGCTGTTTTGATTATGAGTATGCGTCAATATTTATGAAATGCATTTAGTTATAAAATGCGGTTAGTAAAACAAAGTATATTTTAAGTGTTTAAAACCACAATTTTTATGGTAATAGCGGTTTTAAACACTTAAAGCATACTTTGTTTTGACTATGAGCATGAGCTGATATTTATGAAATGGATTTTATAAATATTGACTCATACCCTTAGTCAAAACAACATAAATAATTCTTGGTACGAAATATTGATGATTCATCGAACGATAGTTCAAAAATAAATCATAGTTCCCTTATATCAAATTCTATTCGTACAACAATAGTTGACCTGTCAAATTACGAAAAAAAAAGCTATGATTGGCTTGCTAGAAAGTCCTAATGGACTTAAATTTTGAGAACATTTATTTATACTCAAAATCTTTATATCACCCCAGATATAAATATCTGAAGAAATTAATTACATCAATTAAAATAATAATATATTACAAAATTTACCGATAGTGAATCTGTTATTTCAGTCCAAAGTAATTGCAATATGATATTTAACGATGATGCGTATGGGAAGCATATTTTTGTATGGGGAGAGATAAGAATGTTGATTCATTCTACTTATGTAAAACTTACACCAGAATCACCAAACATTTAATAAGAGATCATCATAATGTATATTTAATGTTTAAGTTAGGTGAGAAAAATAAAAAGCATGTTGAAAGAATAAATATGGATTTTTGATTATAAGCAAAGATAGTGAATTAAACGATGATCGTTATAGAAAATAATTTTACTAGATAAAACTTTACTTTTTCGTATTTCATCTGACTTTAAACTTCATGTATATAAATGTTATAAATGGCTAGCTACTTGTACACTGATAACTAAATCTGACTCAGATATCTTGAAATGAAAATCTGAACAGCTCCTGATAGCCTGATCTGTTACCTGATAAGCTGATCTAAAAATCAGATCAGCTCCTGATAAGCTGATCTGAAAACCAGACCAGCTCCTGATAAGTTGATCTGATAGCCAGACCAGCTCCTGATAAGCTGATCTGAAAACCAGACCAGCTCCTGATAAGCTGATCTGAAAACCAGATCAGCTCCTGATAAGCTGATCTGAAAACCAGACCAGGTCCCGATAAGCTGATCTGAAAACCAGACCAGGTCCTGAAAAGCTGATCTGAAAACCAGACCAGGTCCTGAAAAGCTGATCTGAAAACCAGACCAGGTCCTGATAAGCTGATCTGAAAACCAGACCAGGTCCTGAAAAGCTGATCTGAAAACCAGACCAGCTCCTGAAAAGCTGATATTATTGCTGATACCTGTTATTTGCCCTGGATGAGAAAATTTTAAAACAGTTGGTGTTGACAAGAAATGTGTTGAAGAAAAAGCTTCGTAGTATAAAAACTGGTGAAATAGATACAAGTGAACAACTAAAAGATACATTTAAACCTATAGCAGAAGAATTCATAAATAGTTCTAAAAATATTAAAAGAATTCTTATGAAAGAAGAAAGTAAAATCAAGACAGAAGTTGAAAATATACAAGTTTAAAGCCTGAGAAACCTTCACTCAAGATATAGACAAGTACCCCAAAAGAAACTAGTAGAAGGAACAATATTTGATAATACCATCATATTTAATGATGCTAATACTGAGAATGATGATGACGATGATTTTACTCATAGACTTCCAATTCTGAAGACATTTATACTGACTTATCAGTATTGGAAGGCATAAATGAATTAGATACAAACTATTGTTGATAGTTACATTAAACTGAATGAAGATAAAATACAAGACAAATTAATAATATAGCTTAAAGCATTAATATTCAAGAATATATTTAAATGCAAATTGAGGAACTACAACGTGAAATAAAATTAGAGAAAGAAGACAGTTATAAAATTGAAAAAGCAATTCTAGAAAGTAAATAATTAAAAACAAATTGAAGAGTTTACGGTTAAATATATAGATTAGAAAATTAACTACATGTTAGTATAAATAGCTGAAAGTGCAAGATGTAGATCACAACACTTTCGAAAAAATCTGTGAAACAATTCAATGTCTTTAAAAAGGAATTTAGTTAACGAAGTCCATATTAAATTTCAACAACTGTTTGTGCTTGTAGAGATGTAATGACAGGAATATATGATGTTTTATGGAGCTAAGTTAGGTGAAATGTAGAACTATTCTACAGAAAATAGAAATTGTTGATTTTTGAAGACTGTAATTGACACATTCTCAAAGTACAGCTGAAAATAAAAGCTGCACTCTAAAAACCAAGGCAATGGAAAATATTTTTGAAGTGGTACGGGTACCAAAAAACTTACAAACAGATGATTCTAAAGAATTTTTTAATAAATACTTGGGAAAACTCATACATAAATAGAAGATTAAACATTACTTAATATGAAAGCATCAATATTAGAATGATTTAATAGATCATTGAAAGGTATAATGTGAAAAGAATTAGCTTTAATGGTTCATATAAGTGGATTGGTATGTATAAAGATTTACTTAATGCATGCAATAGAAAAGTTCATCGTACCATTAAAATGTCTCCTATTAAAGTCAACTCAACAAATGAGGAAAAGCTACTTAATATAGTATAAAGTAATTTGAAGAATGAATGTTGAATTTAATAAAAATAAAATTAAAACGAAAAATCTAGTTTGTGTTGTTTTTTGTAGGATTGATTAGGAATGATGGGTCTTAAGAAAGATAATTAACTAAATGTAGTGGAATTCTCTAAACTTGTTGGTCTGAATGAAATATTGCTAAAACTTCAGTGTTTAAAATGAACTATAACATAGTGCAATATTCAGCAGCACATCATATTATCACTTTTTATAAAGTTGTATGTATATTTTCCCATCGAAAGCGCTAGCACGCAAAATTTTACAATATGAAAATGGGATTATTATAGAAGATCTTCACTCTATTTATTTCTTTAGCTATCAGATCTTTAGAAAATATAGATAAACTACGGAAATTGGACTTTGATATCCAATCTTTAAGAATGTACATGTGTATGAATAAGTATCAAACAAACTTAGTGAATGAATATACGCTTCAACTAGAATCATGCTGAAGCATGCATAAATTTTAAAATGTACAGTAAACAGATCTTACTTTATATCTGTATCTGTATGAGTATTACATAAATTTATAGAAAAAAATGAAAGCATGCCGAAGCATGTATAATTAAAAAAAAAAAAAATCCTCACGTCATACAATTTTGTAAGCAAAGAAATTTTATGATTTTGTGGTCAATGAAATACATACATATGTATCTACTTTGCAAAAATTCAAAAGAGCGAACTGGTAAATTCTAATAGTAAAGATTTTTAATTGTAACACTACTACATCTCGGACTCTTACGTCACTATCGATAGAAGCATGCTAAGGCATGCATACTAGCAAAATATATAAAGCTGTTAGAAGGTGATGAGACAGCAATTGTATCTGGATCAACCCAACTCATGAATGTATTGTATACGGAGATGATTGATGGTGATGATGACGTTTTTTAAGTGAATAATCATTACATATGAATGCGACAGTGATTGACCCCTCAAACCTCATGTAGAAATACTTGAGGGGAAAAATTCTCTCAAAACATAGATATTTCATTGTTTCTAACACTTTATGAATACACCAACGGTGAATTGCTGGTAGAGGTAACTGAGTTATTTGAGATCGATTTGATACAATAGTTGTATATTAAACATGCATTTCTTTGTATCTAAACTAATTTCTACATACCTAATGTATATACCCACCAAAAAATTAGACAAAAATTCTCTATTCCAAGTAGTAAAATCTGAAAAAGGAGTGGCACATTAGAAGAAAAAAAAAATAAATAAAAATAGAGACTGACTGACCAACTAATACGTACACTCTGCCCGATGGGCACACAAAACACACTTAAACATTTCAGAAATATATATACAATACGCTGAACTTTAATAAAATGAAAAAAAAAGTCATATAGAACATTAAATAAAAGCCATAGGTGCTCACCGTTCATAAAATAAACATATGTATATGTATCTTATTAATGTAAACATATTATCAGTATAAAGCAACAGAAATTTCGTCATACAAAGTCATCTTGTATCCTAGAGGAGCCGTCGATAGGGTATACCTAAATTATATGAAAACGAGTTCGTTTTCTGTTGATCGCTATTAAAGAAGAAAATATGTTTGTTCATTATGATTTAACTAATTTAAAAGTACATTTAAATTCAGTCTCATACCCGTACTTCTTAACATAAAAATTAAAAATAAATGTTATCCAATTCTATATTATACTATGTATCAAAAATTTCAAAAAAGCTGTTATATGAAAGAATCTCCAGCGCTTCTAACTGCATCAGAGTTTAAGAAAAAAAACTCCTTTTATTCAATTTAATAAAATTTTAATTTGAAGCAGTAAGCAAATACATCAGCTTACTGCATTCTTATTCATAATCGTATAATAGAATATATAACCCCTAAAGGACAAAGTCTAAAAGTCTTATAAATTAAGAAATATAGAAAATAACATAATTTTTATAAACGCGTAAAGTTGCAAAAGTAATTCAAATGATTTCATCGCAAAAAACAAACAAAAAGCAGCGATTGTTTTCAACAATTATGAAAATAATAATTACAATATAAAACTCCCTTTTGATTTCCAATGTTTATCAATAAAAAATAAAAAATAAGTAAGTTAACTAACAACAAAAAAAAACTATCAGTACCTAAGCTGGAGTGCCGGATCAGCTTCATTTAAAAATGTTTATACATTTTTAAAAAGCAAAGCAAGTTTTCCAAAATAAATGTAGAAGGCTATAGCTAGAAAAAATTTTATACCCTATACTTTAAAAAACTGTAAATTAAGTATAAGAAATATTTCTATTATAGTTACTATTACTATAGAGTATGTAAGCACATATCTTCAAGAATTCAGTTTTACTTACAACAGAAAATCCTCACAAACTTTTAAGTAAACGCAGATAAAAATTAAAATGTTTTTAATTTCACCAACAACAGACATCACATGACAAAAAATAAAATAAAAAATGTATTCAAAGATTGAGTTGAACACTTATTTGTATGTACATATATATGTACATACATACATACATACATACATACATAAAATCAATTTGTAGATATGTATGTATACATATCAAATTTCTTATCAATGCTTAAGTATTTATTAGATCTACATCATGAAAATATATGAAGCGTCGTTTAGTTAAAGCACAATGCAAATATAAGCAATCCATACACTCAGGGAAAATCTGCAGCTTAAAAATAAGAATTCATCACATTAATTCAATAATTTTTAATATAATAGAAAATGTATATTGAGATATCTACAAACTAATGAGTTTAATAAATGAATACTGTAAATTAATATTTTGTCCATATTGAAATAAGAAATTTCAATATGACTAAACCTTCGCTAATGGTTCTTATTAATTCAGCATGGTTCTTACTGATTTCAAGTTGGTTTTTCTCTGTGTGTAGATAACTCTTTCAGTCAAAGAAGACGAATGTAGTTAAATAAACAAAATCTGTAATATAAACAAATTTCACACAGACCGACTTCAACGCGAGACAAATTTAAGCATGAGAAAATATAAAGCAATAGTAAGTATAAAAGCATACTAGGATTAGGGAAGTCCAGACATATGATATTATTTTATAGTACCAAATGTCGACACTGAAAACAATTTATTTCCACCTACATATAAATATCAGCGCAAATACACACACATAGCAGAATTCATATAAAAAATATCCAAGAAAATTTCAACAACACCCCACCTTTCACAAATCACGACTAGCCTTAAATTCTCCCCCAGATATGCATACACAAATTCCCCTGGCCATACATACATACATACACATAACCAATTTACCTCAATAACATCCTCACCCACCTCAAATCACGATCAGCCTTAAACTCCTACAGACAGACACACCCACAAATCTCCATGGCTACATATTACGTCAACAACCATGCCCACCCAAATCATGGTCAGCCTTAAACTCCTACAGAAATACAAACAGACAGACTCCCTCGGTTACATATTACTAGTACACCTCGCCCCTCATAAATCGCAATCAGCCTTAAGCTCCTATAGAAATTCCTACAAACGTACACACACACACATATACACACACACACACACACACACACATATATATATACATGCAATTGATCTAGCTCTACTACACCCCGCCCCCCCCCCCCCCTTCCAATCGAAGCTTCAACTAAATTCTCACAGACAGACAGACACACCCACGAATTCCTATGGTTACATATTACGGCAACAACGCCACCCACTCAAATCACGGTCAGCCTTAAATTCCCACAGTCTAGCAACACCTACATTAGCATTAGAAAAAATAACTTTCACGTTTTGCCGTCGGCATTAGGAAAAAAATAATAATCATGTTTTGCCGTCGGCATTTGAAATAAATAATTATCATGTTTTGCCTTCGGCATTAGGAAAAATTATCATGCATTGACGTAGGCATTAGGAAAAATTATCATGTATTGCCGTCGGCATTTGAAAATAATTATGTATTGCCGTAGGCATTAGGAAAAATAACTATGTATTGCCGTCGGCATTAGGAAAAAAAAATAATCATGTATTGCCGTCGGCATTTGAAAAAAAAAAAAATAATCATGTATTGCCGTCGTCATTAGGAAAAAAAAATAATCATGTATTGCCGTCGGCATTTGAAAAAATTATCATGCATTGCCGTAGGCATTAGGAAAAATTATCATGCATGCCGTAGGCATTAGGAAAAAAAATAATAATCATGTTTTCCCGTCGTCATTAGGAAAAATCATTTTCCCGTCGGCATTTGAAAAAATTATATTCATTTTTTGCCGTCGGCATTTGAAAAAAATAATAATCATGTATTGCAGTAGGCATTAGGAAAAATTATCATGTTTTGCCTTCGGTATTACGAAAAATTATCATGTTTTGCCTTCGGAATTACGAAAAATCATTAGATGATTTTCCGTCAGCATTAGGAAAAACCATTTTCATGATTTTCCCCGTCGTCACATACACACATAAAAACCGCCAAACTATGAACCGCCTTAATACATTCACACAAAATATTCCACACACAAACTTCCCACGGTCAGGCAGGCAGACAGACAGACCGACAGACAGACATACACTTAATGTACACAAAAACTCCTAATGTAAACAAAAAACTCCTAATGTAAACAAAAAACTCCTTATGTAAACAAAAAAACACAAATTTCGAAGAATTTAACAATTTTCAAATTTTAATTACCCAAATTTAACAATTTCAGCAACAATTTAACAATTTTAATTGCCACCGAATTGGCAGTTCACTACTACTAATGATGGGTCTTAAGAAAGATAATTAACTGAATGTAGTGGAATTCTCTAAACTTGTTGGTCTGAATGAAATATTGCTAAAACTTCAGTGTTTAAAATGAACTATAACATAGTGCAATATTCAGCAGCACATCATATTATCACTTTTTATAAAGTTGTATGTATATTTTCCCATCGAAAGCGCTAGCACGCAAAATTTTACAATATGAAAATGGGATTATTATAGAAGATCTTCACTCTATTTATTTCTTTAGCTATCAGATCTTTAGAAAATATAGATAAACTACGGAAATTGGACTTTGATATCCAATCTTTAAGAATGTACATGTGTATGAATAAGTATCAAACAAACTTAGTGAATGAATATACGCTTCAACTAGAATCATGCTGAAGCATGCATAAATTTTAAAATGTACAGTAAACAGATCTTACTTTATATCTGTATCTGTATGAGTATTACATAAATTTATAGAAAAAAAATGAAAGCATGCCGAAGCATGTATAATTAAAAAAAAAAAAAAAAAAAAAAAAAAAAAAAAAAAAAAAATCCTCACGTCATACAATTTTTTAAGCAAAGAAATTTTATGATTTTGTGGTCAATGAAATACATACATATGTATCTACTTTGCAAAAATTCAAAAGAGCGAACTGGTAAATTCTAATAGTAAAGATTTTTAATTGTAACACTACTACATCTCGGACTCTTACGTCACTATCGATAGAAGCATGCTAAGGCATGCATACTAGCAAAATATATAAAGCTGTTAGAAGGTGATGAGACAGCAATTGTATCTGGATCAACCCAACTCATGAATGTATTGTATACGGAGATGATTGATGGTGATGATGACGTTTTTTAAGTGAATAATCATTACATATGAATGCGACAGTGATTGACCCCTCAAACCTCATGTAGAAATACTTGAGGGGAAAAATTCTCTCAAAACATAGATATTTCATTGTTTCTAACACTTTATGAATACACCAACGGTGAATTGCTGGTAGAGGTAACTGAGTTATTTGAGATCGATTTGATACAATAGTTGTATATTAAACATGCATTTCTTTGTATCTAAACTAATTTCTACATACCTAATGTATATACCCACCAAAAAATTAGACAAAAATTCTCTATTCCAAGTAGTAAAATCTGAAAAAGGAGTGGCACATTAGAAGAAAAAAAATAAATAAAAATAGAGACTGACTGACCAACTAATACGTACACTCTGCCCGATGGGCACACAAAACACACTTAAACATTTCAGAAATATATATACAATACGCTGAACTTTAATAAAATGAAAAAAAAGTCATATAGAACGTTAAATAAAAGCCATAGGTGCTCACCGTTCATAAAATAAACATATGTATATGTATCTTATTAATGTAAACATATTATCAGTATAAAGCAACAGAAATTTCGTCATACAAAGTCATCTTGTATCCTAGAGGAGCCGTCGATAGGGTATACCTAAATTATATGAAAACGAGTTCGTTTTCTGTTGATCGCTATTAAAGAAGAAAATATGTTTGTTCATTATGATTTAACTAATTTAAAAGTACATTTAAATTCAGTCTCATACCCGTACTTCTTAACATAAAAATTAAAAATAAATGTTATCCAATTCTATATTATACTATGTATCAAAAATTTCAAAAAAGCTGTTATATGAAAGAATCTCCAGCGCTTCTAACTGCATCAGAGTTTAAGAAAAAAAAACTCCTTTTATTCAATTTAATAAAATTTTAATTTGAAGCAGTAAGCAAATACATCAGCTTACTGCATTCTTATTCATAATCGTATAATAGAATATATAACCCCTAAAGGACAAAGTCTAAAAGTCTTATAAATTAAGAAATATAGAAAATAACATAATTTTTATAAACGCGTAAAGTTGCAAAAGTAATTCAAATGATTTCATCGCAAAAAACAAACAAAAAGCAGCGATTGTTTTCAACAATTATGAAAATAATAATTACAATATAAAACTCCCTTTTGATTTCCAATGTTTATCAATAAAAAATAAAAAATAAGTAAGTTAACTAACAACAAAAAAAAACTATCAGTACCTAAGCTGGAGTGCCGGATCAGTTTCATTTAAAAATGTTTATACATTTTTAAAAAGCAAGGCAAGTTTCCAAAATAAATGTAGAAGGCTATAGCTAGAAAAAATTTTATACCCTATACTTTAAAAAACTGTAAATTAAGTATAAGAAATATTTCTATTATAGTTACTATTACTACAGAGTATGTAAGTACATATCTTCAAGAATTCAGTTTTACTTACAACAGAAAATCCTCACAAACTTTTAAGTAAACGCAGATAAAAATTAAAATGTTTTTAATTTCACCAACAACAGACATCACATGACAAAAAATAAAATAAAAAATGTATTCAAAGATTGAGTTGAACACTTATTTGTATGTACATATATATGTACATACATACATACATACATAAAATCAATTTGTAGATATGTATGTATACATATCAAATTTCTTATCAATGCTTAAGTATTTATTAGATCTACATCATGAAAATATATGAAGCGTCGTTTAGTTAAAGCACAATGCAAATATAAACAATCCATACACTCAGGGAAAATCTGCAGCTTAAAAATAAGAATTCATCACATTAATTCAATAATTTTTAATATAATAGAAAATGTATATTGAGATATCTACAAACTAATGAGTTTAATAAATGAATACTGTAAATTAATATTTTGTCCATATTGAAATAAGAAATTTCAATATGACTAAACCTTCGCTAATGGTTCTTATTAATTCAGCATGGTTCTTACTGATTTCAAGTTAGTTTTTCTCTGTGTGTAGATAACTCTTTCAGTCAAAGAAGACGAATGTAGTTAAATAAACAAAATCTGTAATATAAACAAATTTCACACAGACCGACTTCAACGCGAGACAAATTTAAGCATGAGAAAATATAAAGCAATCGTAAGTATAAAAGCATACTAGGATTAGGGAAGTCCAGATATATGATAGTATTTTATAGTACCAAATGTCGATGTTGAAAACAATTTATTTCTACCTACATATAAATACCAGCTCAAATACACACACATAGCAGAATTCATATAATAAATATCCAAGAAAATTTCAACAACACCCCACCTTTTGCAAATCATGACGAGCCTTAAATTCTCCCTCAGATATACATACACAAATTCCCATGATCATACATACATATACAATATATAAGATTAATCTCAACAACACAACACTCTCACCTACCTGAAATTACAGATAGTCTTAAACTTCTACAGACGTCTATACACATAGATTCTCACGGCTACATATTACAAGAACACCTCGCCCCTAATAAATCACAATCATCTTAAATTCTTACAAAAATACATACATACATACATACGCATAACCAATTTACCTCAACAACATCCTCACCCACCTCAAATCACGATCAACCTTAAACTACTATAGAGAGACACATTCACAAATCCCCATGGCTACATATTACGTCAACAACCCTGCCCACCCAAATCATGGTCAGCCTTAAACTCCTACAGACATACAAACACACAGATTCCCCCGGTTGCATATTACTAGAACACCTCACCCCTCATAAATCACAATCAGCCTTAAGCTCCTACAGAAATACACACATTGAAATTCCTACAAACATACACACACACACACACACACACACACACATACACATACATTCACACACAACTACACACGCAATCGATCTACCTCAACTACACCCCGCCCCCTGCCAATCAAACCTTCACCTAAATTCTCACAGACAGACAGACACATCCACAAATTCCTATGGTTACATATTACGGCAACAACGCCGCCCACTCAAATCACGGTCAGCCTTAAATTCCCACAGTCTAGCAACACCTACATTAGCATTAGAAAAAATAACTTTCACGTTTTCCCGTCGTCATTAGGAAAAATCATTTTCCCGTCGGCATTTGAAAAAATTATATTCATTTTTTGCCGTCGGCATTTGAAAAAAATAATAATCATGTATTGCAGTAGGCATTAGAAAAAATAACTTTCACGTTTTCCCGTCGTCATTAGGAAAAATCATTTTCCCGTCGGCATTTGAAAAAATTATATTCATTTTTTGCCGTCGGCATTTGAAAAAAATAATACATAATCATGTATTGCAGTAGGCATTAGGAAAAATGATCATGTATTGCAGTAGGCATTAGGAAAAATTATCATGTTTTGCCTTCGGTATTACGAAAAATTATCATGTTTTGCCTTCGGAATTACGAAAAATCATTAGATGATTTTCCGTCAGCATTAGGAAAAACCATTTTCATGATTTTCCCCGTCGTCACATACACACATAAAAACCGCCAAACTATGAACCGCCTTAATACATTCACACAAAATATTCCACACACAAACTTCCCACGGTCAGGCAGGCAGACAGACAGACCGACAGACAGACAGACCGACAGACAGACATACACTTAATGTAAACAAAAACTCCTAATGTAAACAAAAAACTCCTAATGTAAACAAAAAACTCCTTATGTAAACAAAAAAACACAAATTTCCAAGAATTTAACAATTTTCAAATTTTAATTACCCAAATTTAACAATTTCAGCAACAATTTAACAATTTTAATTGCCACAGAATTGGCAGTTCACAACTACTAACAAATTAAATGTATTTGCAAAAAAAATAAAACAATACAAATATCTGAAAATCTCAGAATACAGTGTAAGCTTAGTAAATTTAAATACAATATATGTAATCACTCTCATGAAATTATGGGTAAGATACACCACGACAAAAGTTAAAGATTTAAGGTAAAAAAAAACATGTCATGTTTAAAATAAAACTTATGTTCGCTATCGTAATGTTTCGTCTTCTATTTCTGATAAAATACGAATGAACTATTTATACATAAAACTTTTGGCATGCGCCATACCCCCCAATATGCGGCAATAAAAACTTAGGGTTGACTGTTTTTAAAGGACTCTATTGACGGCTATAGCAACTTATCTGTACTTGTATGCGCAAATGAAATAAGGCTTTAAAATAATGTTTGAAAGCCTGGACTACTCTAACACAAGAAAAGACGTTAGTTGGATAAAACATTTCAGCACATAATTTCATTATACTGCAAATAGATTCAAAGATATTTTTCTCACATGAAACTACGACTAATACAAGAAATTGTGCCTTTTTTTCATTACACTCTAGAGATTTGCGTTGGGCGCCATATATGTTACGCGTGCTCTGACTACTTCGTTAAAAAATATGGTTTACTGAATAGGAAAAGTAGCAGTTCAAACAAAAACGTAGTTAAGGGGCATGAAATGAAGGTTTTCCCGGTAGCTCGGTTTTAAGGCTATGTTGGTTCTCAACCCGTTAGTGACGCGTAAGCATATAACATGCTCTTCATACCCGTAGAGCATGCAAAAAAACAAAATGTGAAAAAAAACAAAACTCTGGAGATGCATATACATATGTTCATTCTTATGTATGTATGTTGTTATACAAAACCACATGACGGTATATTATATGGTTAGATGATACACCATGTGGGATACAATTTTCCCCACCTAAGTAAGTAAAAAAAACCCTATGACAAACCTAATATCCTGATTTTATGGTTTGTCCCTAAAACTCAAAAAATATTACATTACCTCATATTAGACTTTGTTGCCGTGGTTATCCTTCCCAAGAAAAAAATCTTATAGATTCATTTTTCTTCTTTTATACAAAAGTTCACAACAGGTTTATTTAAAAAAAATTCATAATCTTAATTTATTTAAAATCTAAGAGATTACTCTATAGTAGCTGATAAAATTAAACCTTATTATGTATATTGATATTTCTTGCAAGGGAATGAAATTGAATTGGGCTAAATATTTTAGAGAATTAAATTGATAACAATTGAACAATAATCATCACTTACAGAAACTGTTGAAATTTACTCCACGCCGATTGATTTGTTGGGCCCAGCAGACAATGCGTGTTGTTGTTACTTTTCTTTATTATGGATGTTCCAAATTATACCTGTTCCTTTGTAAATGATAATTATTAAATGAATTTCAGATGATATAAGTCAAATAGAGGTGAACAAATTTAACATATTAAAATTTAAGATGAGAGAATGCAATAATGAAGTATTATGCAAGGTAAAGATATATGTAAAGGGTGTTTTTTATTGAGGTATAGAACTTTAAGTTGGCATCACTTTTTTAACTGGCGGCCATTTTGTCAGCTGTCAAGTGATTAATATTTAGTTTGGTTTGCCATTTCATCATGAACAGGTTGACAAAAGAACAACGCTTGCAAATCGTGCAAATTTATTTCGAAAATAATGGTTCAGTTCGCGAAGTTTACCGCAAGCTCCGTCCATTTTATGGTCGACATAATCGTCCATCAGAGCAATTAATTCGGTTAACCATGGATCGTTTTCGCACTACGTTTACTCTATGTGATAATACGCATCCGCAGAGACGTCGAACAGTGCGCACCGAAGAAACAATTGCCGCTGTAGAGCAAAGTGTTGAAGAGGACCCGAATGAATCGATTCGCCACAGTGCACAGCAATTGGAGCCGACTAACCGACTATTTTGTTCCCGAATTGGATGGCATGAATGTGGATGAGTTGTGGTTCCAACAAGACGGCGCTACATGCCACACAGCGCACGTCACAATCGATTTATTGAAGGAAACATTCGATGAGCGCATAATTTCGCGGAATGGACCTGTCAATTGGCCACCAAGATCGTGTGATTTGACACCATTGGATTATTTTCTTTGGGGATATGTGAAGTCGCTCGTCTACGCCAACAAACCAGAAACGTTAGGGGACTTGGAAGCCAACATTCGTGGCGTTATTGCCAACATACGGCCCCATATGCTCGAAAAAGTGGTTGAAAATTGGACCTGTAGAATTGGCTTTATTCGAGCCAGCCGCGGCGGCCACATGCCCGAAATCATATTTAAACATTAATGACATAAAATTATCCTTCCAATAAAGCCAAATTGATGGACATTAAAACGATTTTCTGGTGTTTTATTTCAATTCAAAGTTCTATACCTCTTAAAAAAACACCCTATACATAATTACATGAATTTGATTACACTATTGGAAAAAATGTTAGTGGTGGATACGAAAAGATATAAGTGCAGGTGTATTTATATAATTTAAAATAAAAGAACAATATAAATTTGATATGATTAGGTATAAGGTATTATTTTATAATATGTATATGTTTAAACAATTTTTTTCATTTTTTTTTAAATATAGATTTATTGTAAGTTTTAGTAATTAATATTTGACGATAGAATTAAACCTCAATATTTTAAACACATTTATATCTATAATTCACATGTAGATTATATGAAATAAGTAGAATTCGTTTTTTTATCGGAATTTAGTTTAATCAATTCTTTTTTTTACACCTTTGTTAGTGTTGTACTGCGGTAAGTTACTAAATTTAAGCTTATAACTAAATATAGCTTCATTTTTGATTTTGTATGTTTTGCCTTTAAATATGGGCTAGATATATACACATTTATGTATGCACATTCATATGTATACGCAAATGTATGTATGTACATACATATGTATGTATGTAAAATTTAAAGTTTGTGAAATCTTAGGTTAATAAATTGGTAATTATATTGAATGCGCAGTGAGGTTAAAAAAAATGATGCAATATTTGGTAGCCTTATGGATGCAACTACATTAGATAAGTATATACTTTACTTTCGGTTTCAATGTCATATGTGATTCCCAGTGAAAACGTTTAGATTATTCTTATTTTTGTGATTATTCTTATTTTTGGGGTCATCTGAAGGTCTCCCAGAGGTGTTAGGAATATCATGATTATGCGCATACACCGGCCCATGTAACGTGAGGTGTTCCAACAAAGTAATCCCTCAAGATGCTAGGTTAGACCAGAAACGCACCAAGTGATGGAAAAGAGGCCCTTAAAGAATTCTAAGAAATCTAGTAATTTCTTCTCTTTTTTTTCGCTGGTCTCACGTACGCGACAATTTTTTTGTTTTATCTTTGCTTTTTCTTATTTTATGTAATTCACTTTAACATTAAGGGAAAGACACTTCTTTACACTCTTGCACCACGTTTCATAATCATCGATCAGAAAAAATAAGTATAATAGGTAGTACACAAAAAAATTATTACCGCAATTTTGTCAATGCGATTTCAATGACAATGGAAATATGCATTTATAATTTAATGCCAAAGAAGGACAAAATATACTTTTACAGAAATTGATGAGTATGATTTCAATGACAATGGAAATATGTATTTATCATTTAATGGCAAAGAAAGTCAAGATATAGTACTGGGATTCGTGAGCGTTATTCTCTGAGAACGATACTCGATTTGTACGAGTACATAGTGCATATACCATACATATATGTATATATTGCTGTATATATGTACAAATATGTACATACATATGTAGATATGTATCAATATATGAACTACTCTTGTATTGAGAGTAGTTAATAATAATGGTATTCAATCATGCAAACTTTTGTGTGTTATCTTCCTTTACTTTCATTTTTACAGAACAACATTTTTAAACATGAAAATCGTAACAAAACTTGTTCGGTCCGAAAATTCTATTAATTTAGGACGAACAAGAAACAGATTTTTCTTTAGCTGAATCTTGTTGTTTTTATTTAGCTTGTGTCAGGTGTGGCACGACCCATGAAAAGCCGGGCAAATTTGTTTATTATCTTTATTTATTATTGTTGTTTCCTTCCCAGTGTTGCCAGAAAATGATGATGAGAGAATGCTAGATCTGTAAAAAAAATTCTGCTAAAATGTTCTACAGAACAAATGTATAATGCCAGATTTAAATTTAAAAAATTGTTATTGAAATAGCTTTGAATTTCATATTTATACAAACTTATTAGTACTTGCAGGTGTTTTTATAGCACATACATAAATAATGTATGTGTTTGATATTATCCATAGATATGAATATTTATGTATTTTCGGACTAGGACCAAGTTTCTTTATGTCAACACATTGTCTACAGTTTTTTTCTATTCATCATCAGTATAAAGGTAAGAGAGAAAACATATGTGGTGTATTTCTGGTGAATTTTTCAACAACTTGTTAATAAACATAAATTTTGCATGTACGTAAAGTATAGAAATGTACCAGTAAAGTCTGGTTGGTATTTCTCCATGTTGCCATAAGAACTACGTAGTCACTACCTAGTCAACTGTTTTAGTGTTACTAGTAGATTTTCAACGGCAAGCACATGCTAAATGTCTATAGGACAAAGTATTTCATGGGGAATAATTAGAGAGTAGTACTGGTGACAAAGTCAAAAGCGACTCAGCACATTTTACCGTCGACATTTCATTCAGGGTATATACATAAAATATATGTATATATGTCTGTATATCGAGACTTATTTTCGGTTTAATTGGAAGCAAGATGTTGTAAAAAATAGACTTTTGTAATTGAAATTAAAACTATGGCCTACCCATAGTTTAGAATTATCAAAATGTCGAAATGTTTAATATCTTTTAAAATGCAGGCTGCAAAATTTATAATTAAGCGACAATTTATGTATGGTAAAATATATTTGGATACTATAAAAACCTGCCTTCTGAAAACTTTAATTTTTGTCTAGAGCTCCACATACATACATATACAATACATAGCATATAATACATACATATGTAGGTAATCGTTGCATCTACATTACGAAGGAAACACAAAATTATAAAAAAAATTTTAATTTATTAATAGTACATTGAAGAAAAATTTAACTAATTAACATTTATTATTTTAAGCAAATTCTGCCAAAAAGCATCTGGCAGAATCTTTTAAAAGTTGAATGCTTTTCACATAATGAAAATGCCCGATCTGGCAGTGGAAATGCCAAAATGGCGACAATGTTCCTTCCTCATCTTTAGGCTTTTAGGTCGGAGGTATGATATTTTCCTACGAACTTTCCTTGCATGTCTTCTATGCTGTACAAGTTGTTTCCAATTTTTTCTCTTATTTTACTCTTTATGAACTTTGGCGCAAATTTTCGGTTTATACGCTTAGACATATTACTAAGAGGATGGTTTTTCCTGTAAACTATTTGACCAATTTGAAAATTTATTGCCCTACTCCTCAAATTATAGTTCTTTGTTGCTTTTTCATGTGCAGTAGTTAAATTGCTTCGGATTTCTGCCCTAATTTTTTTCAATTTATCCGTATTATTTTGAATGCTTAAGTCCTCTCCAGACATACATCCCAGTTTTCTTAATATTTTATAACTCGATCCATGTAGAACCATGTTCTGGCCAAATGCAGCGTAATACGGTGAGCAATTTATTGCAGAATGGTAATCACTCTTCAGAATGCATAACATTTGTGGGATGTATTTATCCCACTCACCATGTTGTTTGTGATCTCTCAGAAAACATCTTATTATAGTTATAATTTCACTATTAGCACGCTCAGAGGCATTGGAATGAGGGGCATAAAATCCAGTTGTTACGTGTTGTATATCATACAATTGGAAAAATTCACGCATTTCCTTCGAAATAAATTGTCTGCCATTGTCGCTATGTATACATCTTGGCACGCCGAAAGTGGGAAATATTTCATTTTGTAAGAACAAAATAACACTTGCAGATGTGGCTACTTTTAATGGTTTGAGAAATATAAACTTTGTCATATGGTCTAGGCAAACAAAAATCGTTGTGTGTTTAGCTTTTGTCAACGGATAAGGACCAAGAAAATCACAATACATCCTTTCAAAAGGTCTATCTGTAAGAACCTGATTCCCCATTAAAGGTTTTGATGTTATGTTTGCTGATTTAACGCATTTACATACTTCACAATTTTTGACATATGACTTCACATCCTGTACCATGGTGGGCCAAAAGTACTTCTGGCGAATTCTAAATAAAGTTTTGGAAAAGCCTCCATGGCACGATGTGTTTGAATCATGAGCGGATTGGATGACTCTTTGGGAAAGCGATTTTGGTATCCAAAAACGCCACAAGCTTCCTTCGGCTTCACTACTCTGTCTTAGTCCTACTCGCTTAAATATGAGACCATCAGAAATGTGCAAATCGGGTAAAAGTTCCTTTTCCTTGGTAATATACTTTTTAAGGCTTTCGTACTCCTCCCCATTGAATTCTGGAGAAGACAAGTCAATCTTCTTACCTATACTTGGCATAATTACTTCGTCTACGTCAAGTCGTGATAAACAGTCTGCCACAAGATTTAATTTTCCTCTTCTATATTCTATAATGAAATCAAACCTCTGTAAATGAAGGCTCCAACGTGCCAGTCGACCGCTCAAATCTTTTTGTGACATTAGCCACTTGAGCGATGAATGATCCGTTAAAATTCGAAAAGGGAGGCCTTCAATGTAAGGACGAAACTTTTTAACGCAAACTACGGCTGCCAAACATTCAAGTTCTGTTAAAGTATAGTTACGCTGCGACTTGTTAAGCTTTTGAGAGACGTATGAAATTGGGTGTTCATTACCATGGTCATCCTGTTGAAATAAAACACCGCCAACGCCAGCTCTAGATGCGTCGCACTGTATAACGAACTCTTTTTCGAAGTTAAGCTGAGCCAGAACAGACGCTGAGGAGAGGGCTAATTTGTCATGCCAATGAATCTGCGCACTTGCTTTGGCGTTTTTGGCAGAGGAAATTCCGTTATATTTCGTACCTTTTCAGGGTCAACCTTAAGACACCCATTTCCAACTATGTAACCCAAATATCTAACTTCTTTCTGGCAAAATTTACTTTTACCAATATTGATAGTTAGTTTTGCTTTCTTTAAGCACTGCGCGACTTGGGATAAAAGTTTGATATGTGTTTGAAAATCTGAACTGCATATAAGCAAGTCATCCAGATATATGAAAACATTTTCTCTTAGACTTGACGGAATAACCTTATCCATGATTCGGCTCATAGTTTGGGGTCCGTTGCATAGACCAAAAGGCATGTATTTATAATGATACAGTGGTTTCCCTGGAATTGCGAACGCAGTTTTCTCTTTTGATGAATCGGTAAGTTTTATTTGTAAAAATGCGTCTTTTAAGTCTAGCCCGCTTATATAATAAGTATCCTTTAGCCTGCTCAATAATCCATTTATGTGTGGCAATGGGTAAGAATCTTTTTTGGTGACAGAATTTAGTTTCCTACAGTCTATGCATAATCTTATCTTACCTGGTTTTCTAACTAAAATGGCGGGAGAGCACCAGGGGGAATTGGATTCTTCTATGACTCCCATACTTAGTAGTCGGTCAATCTCCCTATAGGCTTCTTCCTGTCTGGGTGTCGAGAGCGGGTAATGCCTGCTCTTGATTGGCACTGCATCCCCAGTATCAATATTGTGTTCCAATATAAACCTATTTTTTCATAGGATGGGAATTCATAAATTGTTTTCTAAAATTCTATCATTTCTTCAGGAGAGAGATTGTGGAAGTTTGTATTCTCGTCTTGGACGCCAGCAAGTTCAGCTACACATAAAGGGACAGAAGGAACTATTTCGGGAGCGAGGTCAAACTCGCGCCAAAAATTTATTCCGAAGTATGCATTTTGGCTCAGGGATGGAACTAAATAAAAGTCTATGTTTTTAATTACACCTTTCAAATTTAGAGGTAATGTACAAAAGCCAATAACTACTTGTTTAGCACTACTAGCTGCTCTAATTGAAGACTTAATTGGTCTAAAGGATATGTTCACCTTTTCTAGGAACTCCAAGCAAGATTTTCCCAAAACAGACACATTTGCTCCCGAATCTAGCAACCCGAGCAAATATTCATTTAAAACTTTCACTTTGGCGAAAGGTCTGTCATCTGAGCCTCGAATCACAGTTGACTCTAAAATTTTTCTGTAATGTTTCCGTTTCTTATATCGAAGCCTACATTTCATAATTTTTAAACATGGTTTTTTCAATTTTTGTACATTTAGTTGAAAATCGGTTTGCGTTGAAATTGAATTTAATTTTAATATGTTTGATTCGTCTGGAAAATTATAAAAGTTGCAAAAGATTTCTGAGTTTAATTTGAACTCGGGGACGAGCGGGATGGACGAGTGTCCCCGGTCGCCACGTCGCCCATTTTCTTGTTTCCCTGAAAGTGGTTGTTAGGACATTTTGGTGTCAGTACACCCTTATTACCACATTTAAAACAAAAAGGTCTCCTAATTTCTTCGGAGCAATAAATATAGGAATGGCCATAAGACGCGCAGTTCCAACATTAAATCTTGGAGAAATCATGCTTAAGTTTTCTTGACGTTGAAGTAATTGCATAAATTTGGGGATCTGAAAAATCAGAATCAGATTCTTCATTCAACAAGGACTCGATTTCACTTACATTTCGTGGTAGTCCTCCAGGATTTTGAAATTTTGTATCTCTGATTACCCTTTCGGCTTTTCGAGCTGTATCTCGAAATTGGTTTATATCTCTAGCTTCTGTACTAAACAGGAGAAACTTTAAATTAGAGTTTAGATTCTTTTTTATTATATCTATTAATGTGTCATCAGGCAATGGGTAATTAAGTCTAAGATTCATGGAAATGATTGTGGAGTGAAAGTCGTCATAAGATTCCTTAAATTGTTGCTTGCGTGAGGACATTTTGAACAATATATCGTGATCCGACTCATGTTGACCAAACTCTTTTACTATTGCATGACGCAGTAAAGGGTATGTGATGTTTCTACATTGCCTGGTGAAAAGCCAGTACCAGCTCTCAGCTTTTCCATCTAAGAGTAAGTGAAAGTTTGAAAGGAGATGTTCGTCGGAGCATCTTGATCTAGTACGAAGTGTCTCCACTTTAAAAATGAAATCCGAAACTGACCCTAATCCATCATAGGCTATTTTCCACTTCTCCAGTTTAGCGCTATTGTCCATACTTTGAAAAGAACTGTTCTGGTTATTAGGCATTCGATTATTGCCCAAATTTGGTGTATTATTTGTGTATTATTCGGGTCTAGCAACTCAATTGAAATGTTATTTGCAGAAGCAGAAGAACTTCGTGAAGTTTGTTTTTGGGCATTGGAATTGCTTTTTAAAGCGCGTGCCGTGTTTATTTTATTCATTTTCAACTGTCAACTAATTCTAAATAACGGATAAGATTTCTAAAATATGACAAATGAGTTAATCGAAAACTAGTAACAAACTTCGCCCTAAATTATCTCACAAGTAATTAGCATGTATATTAAAATAAATTATGCGGAAATTAAGCGGTTACTACAATAGAATCTAAAATAAAACAAATTAAATGTATTTGCAAAAAAAATAAAACAATACAAATATCTGAAAACCTCAGAATACAGTGTAAGCTTAGTAAATTTAAATAAAATATATGTAATCACTCTCATGAAATTATGGGTAAGATACACCACGACAAAAGTTAAAGATTTAAGGTAAAAAAAAACATGTCATGTTTAAAATAAAACTTATGTTCGCTATCGTAATGTTTCGTCTTCTATTTCTGATAAAATACGAATGAACTATTTATACATAAAACTTTTGGCATGCGCCATACCCCCCAATATGCGGCAATAAAAACTTAGGGTTGACTGTTTTTAAAGGACTCTATTGACGGCTATAGCAACTTATCTGTACTTGTATGCGCAAATGAAATAAGGCTTTAAAATAATGTTTGAAAGCCTGGACTACTCTAACACAAGAAAAGACGTTAGTTGGATAAAACATTTCAGCACATAATTTCATTATACTGCAAATAGATTCAAAGATATTTTTCTCACATGAAACTACGACTAATACAAGAAATTGTGCCTTTTTTTTCATTACACTCTAGAGATTTGCGTTGGGCGCCATATATGTTACGCGTGCTCTGACTACTTCGTTAAAAAATATGGTTTACTGAATAGGAAAAGTAGCAGTTCAAACAAAAACGTAGTTAAGGGGCATGAAATGAAGGTTTTCCCGGTAGCTCGGTTTTAAGGCTATGTTGGTTCTCAACCCGTTAGTGACGCGTAAGCATATAACATGCTCTTCATACCCGTAGAGCATGCAAAAAAAACAAAATGTGAAAAAAAACAAAACTCTGGAGATGCATATACATATGTTCATTCTTATGTATGTATGTTGTTATACAAAACCACATGACGGTATATTATATGGTTAGATGATACACCATGTGGGATACAATTTTCCCCACCTAAGTAAGTAAAAAAAACCCTATGACAAACCTAATATCCTGATTTTATGGTTTGTCCCTAAAACTCAAAAAATATTACATTACCTCATATTAGACTTTGTTGCCGTGGTTATCCTTCCCAAGAAAAAAATCTTATAGATTCATTTTTCTTCTTTTATACAAAAGTTCACAACAGGTTTATTTAAAAAAAATTCATAATCTTAATTTATTTAAAATCTAAGAGATTACTCTATAGTAGCTGATAAAATTAAACCTTATTATGTATATTGATATTTCTTGCAAGGGAATGAAATTGAATTGGGCTAAATATTTTAGAGAATTAAATTGATAACAATATATAAATCATCACTTACAGAAACTGTTGAAATTTACTCCACGCCGATTGATTTGTTGGGCCCAGCAGACAATGCGTGTTGTTGTTACTTTTCTTTATTATGGATGTTCCAAATTATACCTGTTCCTTTGTAAATGATAATTATTAAATGAATTTCAGATGATATAAGTCAAATAGAGGTGAACAAATTTAACATATTAAAATTTAAGATGAGATAATGCAATAATGAAGTATTATGCAAGGTAAAGATATATGTACATAATTACATGAATTTGATTACACTATTGGAAAAAATGTTAGTGGTGGATACGAAAAGATATAAGTGCAGGTGTATTTATATAATTTAAAATAAAAGAACAATATAAATTTGATATGATTAGGTATAAGGTATTATTTTATAATATGTATATGTTTAAACAATTTTTTTCCTTTTTTTTTAAATATAGATTTATTGTAAGTTTTAGTAATTAATATTTGACGATAGAATTAAACCTCAATATTTTAAACACATTTATATCTATAATTCACATGTAGATTATATGAAATAAGTAGAATTCGTTTTTTTATCGGAATTTAGTTTAATCAATTCTTTTTTTTACACCTTTGTTAGTGTTGTACTGCGGTAAGTTACTAAATTTAAGCTTATAACTAAATATAGCTTCATTTTTGATTTTGTATGTTTTGCCTTTAAATATGGGCTAGATATATACACACTTATGTATGCACATTCATATGTATACGCAAATGTATGTATGTACATACATATGTATGTATGTAAAATTTAAAGTTTGTGAAATCTTAGGTTAATAAATTGGTAATTATATTGAATGCGCAGTGAGGTTAAAAAAAATGATGCAATATTTGGTAGCCTTATGGATGCAACTACATTAGATAAGTATATACTTTACTTTCGGTTTCAATGTCATATGTGATTCCCAGTGAAAACGTTTAGATTATTCTTATTTTTGTGATTATTCTTATTTTTGGGGTCATCTGAAGGTCTCCCAGAGGTGTTAGGAATATCATGATTATGCGCATACACCTGCCCATGTAACGTGAGGTGTTCCAACAAAGTAATCCCTCAAGATGCTAGGTTAGACCAGAAACGCACCAAGTGATGGAAAAGAGGCCCTTAAAGAATTCTAAGAAATCTAGTAATTTCTTCTCTTTTTTTTCGCTGGTCTCACGTACGCGACAATTTTTTTGTTTTATCTTTGCTTTTTCTTATTTTATGTAATTCACTTTAACATTAAGGGAAAGACACTTCTTTACACTCTTGCACCACGTTTCATAATCATCGATCAGAAAAAATAAGTATAATAGGTAGTACACAAAAAAATTATTACCGCAATTTTGTCAATGCGATTTCAATGACAATGGAAATATGCATTTATAATTTAATGCCAAAGAAGGACAAAATATACTTTTACAGAAATTGATGAGTATGATTTCAATGACAATGGAAATATGTATTTATCATTTAATGGCAAAGAAAGACAAGATATAGTACTGGGATTCGTGAGCGTGATTCTCTGAGAACGATACTCGATTTGTACGAGTACATAGTGCATATACCATACATATATGTATATATTGCTGTATATATGTACAAATATGTACATACATATGTAGATATGTATCAATATATGAACTACTCTTGTATTGAGAGTAGTTAATAATAATGGTATTCAATCATGCAAACTTTTGTGTGTTATCTTCCTTTACTTTCATTTTTACAGAACAAAATTTTTAAACATGAAAATCGTAACAACCATTTTGGGACTCATATCACTTCCAACATGATCATTATAAATTTGTTTTAAATTTAAGTCGTCTTGTTTAAACATTACGATAAAGTTTGCATTATCTCGTACTAAATGTTTTGGAATACGTGTATATGTTCGACACAAATAAAATGAATCAATGTCTCTATGACGACCCCTACAAAAATATGATCTAATATTATTCTCTTTTTCGTATGCAACATCATCAAATATCACTATAGAGTTTCCCTTTGCCTTATCAGGCGATATGACATCTTCATGATCTGTAAATGTGAGTAGTAGTGAACTGCCAATTCGGCAATTAAAATTGTTAAATTGTTGCTGAAATTGTTAAATTTGGGTAATTAAAATTTGAAAATTGTTAAATTCTTGGAAATTTGTGTTTTTTTGTTTACATAAGGAGGTTTTTGTTTACATTAGGAGTTTTTTGTTTACATTAGGAGTTTTTGTTTACATTAAGTGTATGTCTGTCTGTCGGTCTGTCTGTCTGCCTGCCTGACCGTGGGAAGTTTGTGTGTGGAATATTTTGTGTGAATGTATTAAGGCGGTTCATAGTTTGGCGGTTTTTATGAGTGTATGTGACGACGGGGAAAATCATGAAAATGGTTTTTCCTAATGCTGACGGAAAATCATCTAATGATTTTTCGTAATTCCGAAGGCAAAACATGATAATTTTTCCTAATGCCTACTGCAATACATGATAATTTTTCCTAATGCCTACTGCAATACATGATTATTATTTTTTTCAAATGCCGACGGCAAAAAATGAATATAATTTTTTCAAATGCCGACGGGAAAATGATTTTTCCTAATGACGACGGGAAAACGTGAAAGTTATTTTTTCTAATGCTAATGTAGGTGTTGCTAGACTGTGGGAATTTAAGGCTGACCGTGATTTGAGTGGGCGGCGTTGTTGCCGTAATATGTAACCATAGGAATTTGTGGATGTGTCTGTCTGTCTGTGAGAATTTAGGTGAAGGTTTGATTGGCAGGGGGCGGGGTGTAGTTGAGGTAGATCGATTGCGTGTGTAGTTGTGTGTGAATGTATGTGTATGTGTGTGTGTGTGTGTGTGTGTGTGTGTATGTTTGTAGGAATTTCAATGTGTGTATTTCTGTAGGAGCTTAAGGCTGATTGTGATTTATGAGGGGTGAGGTGTTCTAGTAATATGCAACCGGGGGAATCTGTGTGTTTGTATGTCTGTAGGAGTTTAAGGCTGACCATGATTTGGGTGGGCAGGGTTGTTGACGTAATATGTAGCCATGGGGATTTGTGAATGTGTCTCTCTATAGTAGTTTAAGGTTGATCGTGATTTGAGGTGGGTGAGGATGTTGTTGAGGTAAATTGGTTATGCGTATGTATGTATGTATGTATTTTTGTAAGAATTTAAGATGATTGTGATTTATTAGGGGCGAGGTGTTCTTGTAATATGTAGCCGTGAGAATCTATGTGTATAGACGTCTGTAGAAGTTTAAGACTATCTGTAATTTCAGGTAGGTGAGAGTGTTGTGTTGTTGAGATTAATCTTATATATTGTATATGTATGTATGATCATGGGAATTTGTGTATGTATATCTGAGGGAGAATTTAAGGCTCGTCATGATTTGCAAAAGGTGGGGTGTTGTTGAAATTTTCTTGGATATTTATTATATGAATTCTGCTATGTGTGTGTATTTGAGCTGGTATTTATATGTAGGTAGAAATAAATTGTTTTCAACATCGACATTTGGTACTATAAAATACTATCATATATCTGGACTTCCCTAATCCTAGTATGCTTTTATACTTACGATTGCTTTATATTTTCTCATGCTTAAATTTGTCTCGCGTTGAAGTCGGTCTGTGTGAAATTTGTTTATATTACAGATTTTGTTTATTTAACTACATTCGTCTTCTTTGACTGAAAGAGTTATCTACACACAGAGAAAAACTAACTTGAAATCAGTAAGAACCATGCTGAATTAATAAGAACCATTAGCGAAGGTTTAGTCATATTGAAATTTCTTATTTCAATATGGACAAAATATTAATTTACAGTATTCATTTATTAAACTCATTAGTTTGTAGATATCTCAATATACATTTTCTATTATATTAAAAATTATTGAATTAATGTGATGAATTCTTATTTTTAAGCTGCAGATTTTCCCTGAGTGTATGGATTGTTTATATTTGCATTGTGCTTTAACTAAACGACGCTTCATATATTTTCATGATGTAGATCTAATAAATACTTAAGCATTGATAAGAAATTTGATATGTATACATACAAATTGATTTTATGTGTGTATGTATGTATGTATGTATGTACGTACATACAAATAAGAGTACAACTCAATCTTTGAATTCATTTTTTTTTTGTCTTGTGATATCTTTTTGTTGTGTATTATCTGAAATTAAAAACGTTGTTTTATCTGCATTTACTTAAAAGTTTGTGAAGATTTTCTGTTTTAAGTAAAACTGAATTTCTGAAGATACATACTCCATAGTAATAGTAACTATAATAGAAATATTTCTTATACTTAATTTACATTTTTTTAAAGTTGACGCAACGTTAGTTAGTCAACGTTTGACATTTTTGGGGGTATGCAATTTTTTCTAACTATAGCCTTTTTTCTTCACTTTCTACATTTATTTTGGAAAACTTGCTTTGCTTTTTAAAAATGTATAAACATTTTTAAATGAAACTGATCCGGCACTCCAGCTTAGGTACTGATAGTTTTTTTTGTTGTTAGTTAACTTACTTATTTTTTATTTTTTATTGATAAACATTGGAAATCAAAAGGGAGTTTTATATTGTAATTATTATTTTCATAATTGTTGAAAACAATCGCTACTTCTTTTGCGATGAAATCATTTGAATTACTTTTGCAACTTTACGCGTTTATAAAAATTATGTTATTTTCTATATTTCTTAATTTATAAGACTTTAAGACTTTGTCCTTTAGGGGTTATATATTCTATTATACGATTATGAATAAGAATGCAGTAAGCTGATGTATTTGCTTACTGCTTCAAATTAAAATTTTATTAAATTGAATAAAAGGAGTTTTTTTTTCTTAAACTCTGATGCAGTTAGAGGCGCTGGAGATTCTTTCATATAACAGCTTTTTTGAAATTTTTGATACATAGTATAATATAGAATTGGATAACATTTATTTTTAATTTTTATGTTAAGAAGTACGGATATGAGACTGAATTTAAATGTACTTTTAAATTAGTTAAATCATAATGAACAAACATATTTTCTTCTTTAATAGCGATCAACAGAAAACGAACTCGTTTTCATATAATTTAGGTATACCCTATCGACGGCTCCTCTAGGATACAAGATGACTTTGTATGACGAAATTTCTGTTGCTTTATACTGATAATATGTTTACATTAATAAGATACATATACATATGTTTATTTTTTGAAAGGTGAGCACCTATGGCTTTTATTTAATGTTCTATATGACTTTTTTTTTTTCATTTTATTAAAGTTCAGCGTATTGTATATATATTTCTGAAATGTTTAAGTGTGTTTTGTGTGCCCATCGGGCAGAGTGTACGTATTAGTTGGTCAGTCAGTCTCTATTTTTATTTATTTTTTTTTTCTTCTAATGTGCCACTCCTTTTTCAGATTTTACTACTTGGAATAGAGAATTTTTATCTAATTTTTTGGTGGATATATACATTAGGTATGTAGAAATTAGTTTAGATACAAAGAAATGCATGTTTAATATACAACTATTGTATCAAATCGATCTCAAATAACTCAGTTACCTCTACCAGCAATTCACCGTTGGTGTATTCATAAAGTGTTAGAAACAATGAAATATCTATGTTTTGAGAGAATTTTTCCCCTCAAGTATTTCTACATGAGGTTTGAGGGGTCAAGCACTGTCGCATTCATATGTAATGATTATTCACTTAAAAAACGTCATCATCACCATCAATCATCTCCGTATACAATACATTCATGAGTTGGGTTGATCCAGATACAATTGCTGTCTCATCACCTTCTAACAGCTTTATATATTTTGCTAGTATGCATGCCTTAGCATGCTTCTATCGATAGTGACGTAAGAGTCCGAGATGTAGAGTGTTACAATTAAAAATCTTTACTATTAGAATTTACCAGTTCGCTCTTTTGAATTTTTACAAACTAGATACATATGTATGTATTTCATTGACCACGAAATCATAAAATTTCTTTGCTTACAAAATTGTATGACGTGAGGATTTTTTTTTTTTTTTTTTTTTTTTTTAAATTATACATGCTTCGGCATGCTTTCATTTTTTTTCTATAAATTTATGTAATACTCATACAGATACAGATATAAAGTAAGATCTGTTTACTGTACATCTTAAAATTTATGCATGCTTCAGCATGATTCTAGTTGAAGCGTATATTCATTCACTAAGTTTGTTTGATACTTATTCATACACATGTACATTCTTAAAGATTGGATATCAAAGTCCAATTTCCGTAGTTTATCTATATTTTCTAAAGATCTGATAGCTAAAGAAATAAATAGAGTGAAGATCTTCTATAATAATCCCATTTTCATATTGTAAAATTTTGCGTGCTAGCGCTTTCGATGGGAAAATATACATACAACTTTATAAAAAGTGATAATATGATGTGCTGCTGAATATTGCACTATGTTATAGTTCATTTTAAACACTGAAGTTTTAGCAATATTTCATTCAGACCAACAAGTTTAGAGAATTCCACTACATTTAGTTAATTATCTTTCTTAAGACTCATCATTCCTAATCAATCCTACAAAAAACAACACAAACTAGATTTTTCGTTTTAATTTTATTTTTATTAAATTCAACATTCATTCTTCAAATTACTTTATACTATATTAAGTAGCTTTTCCTCATTTGTTGAGTTGACTTTAATAGGAGACATTTTAATGGTACGATGAGCTTTTCTATTGCATGCATTGAGTAAATCTTTATACATACCAATTCACTTATATGAACCATTAAAGCTAATTCTTTTCACATCATACCTTTCAATGATCTATTAAATCATTCTAATATTGATGCTTTCATATTAAGTAATGTTTAATCTTCTATTTATGTATGAGTTTTCCCAAGTATTTATTAAAAAATTCTTTAGAATCATCTGTTTGTAAGTTTTTTGGTACCCGTACCACTTCAAAAATATTTTCCATTGCCTTGGTTTTTAGAGTGCAGCTTTTATTTTCAGCTGTACTTTGAGAATGTGTCAATTAAAGTCTTCCAAATCAACAATTTCTATTTTCTGTAGAATAGTTCTACATTTCACCTAACTTAGCTCCATAAAACATCATATATTCCTGTCATTACATCTCTACAAGCACAAACAGTTGTTGAAATTTAATATGGACTTCGTTAACTAAATTCCTTTTTAAAGACATTGAATTGTTTCACAGATTTTTTCGAAAGTGTTGTGATCTACATCTTGCACTTTCAGCTATTTATACTAACATGTAGTTAATTTTCTAATCTATATATTTAACCGTAAACTCTTCAATTTGTTTTTAATTATTTACTTTTTAGAATTGCTTTTTCAATTTTATAACTGTCTTCTTTCTCTAATTTTATTTCACGTTGTAGTTCCTCAATTTGCATTTAAATATATTCTTGAATATTAATGCTTTAAGCTATATTATTAATTTGTCTTGTATTTTATCTTCATTCAGTTTAATGTAACTATCAACAATAGTTTGTATCTAATTCATTTATGCCTTCCAATACTGATAAGTCAGTATAAATGTCTTCAGAATTGGAAGTCTATGAGTAAAATCATCGTCATCATCATTCTCAGTATTAGCATCATTAAATATGATGGTATTATCAAATATTGTTCCTTCTACTAGTTTCTTTTGGGGTACTTGTCTATATCTTGAGTGAAGGTTTCTCAGGCTTTAAACTTGTATATTTTCAACTTCTGTCTTGATTTTACTTTCTTCTTTCATAAGAATTCTTTTAATATTTTTAGAACTATTTATGAATTCTTCTGCTATAGGTTTAAATGTATCTTTTAGTTGTTCACTTGTATCTTTTTCACCAGTTTTTATACTACGAAGCTTTTTCTTCAACACATTTCTTGTCAACACCAACTGTTTTAAAATTTTCTCATCCAGGACAAATAACAGGTATCAGCAATCATATCAGCTTTTCAGGAGCTGGTCTGGTTTTCAGATCAGCTTTTAAGGACCTGGTCTGGTTTTCAGATCAGCTTTTCAGGACCTGGTCTGGTTTTCAGATCAGCTTATCAGGATCTGGTCTGGTTTTCAGATCAGCTTTTCAGGACCTGGTCTGGTTATCAGATCAGCTTATCAGGAGCTGATCTGATTTTTAGATCAGCTTATCAGGTAACAGATCAGGCTATCAGGAGCTGTTCAGATTTTCATTTCAAGATATCTGAGTCAGATTTAGTTATCAGTGTACAAGTAGCTAGCCATTTATAACATTTATATACATGAAGTTTAAAGTCAGATGAAATACGAAAAAGTAAAGTTTTATCTAGTAAAATTATTTTCTATAACGATCATCGTTTAATTCACTATCTTTGCTTATAATCAAAAATCCATATTTATCCTTTCAACATGCTTTTTATTTTTCTCACCTAACTTAAACATTAAATATACATTATGATGATCTCTTATTAAATGTTTGGTGATTCTGGTGTAAGTTTTACATAAGTAGAATGAATCAACATTCTTATCTCTCCCCATACAAAAATATGCTTCCCATACGCATCATCGTTAAATATCATATTGGAATTACTTTGGACTGAAATAACAGATTCACTATCGGTAAATTTTGTAATATATTATTAATTTAATTGATGTAATTAATTTCTTCAGATATTTATATCTGGGGTGATATAAAGATTTTGAGTATAAATAAATGTTCTCAAAATTTAAGTCCATTAGGACTTTCTAGCAAGCCAATCATAGCGTTTTTTTCTTCGTAATTTGACAGGTCAACTATTGTTGCACGAATAGAATTTGATATAAGGGAACTATGATTTATTTTTGAACTATCGTTCGATGAATCATCAATATTTCGTACCAAGGTATTTTAGGTTGTTTTACTAAACGCATTTATGTAGCTAAATACATTTTATAAATATTATCTCTTATTATAAAAAAATAAACTAATACAGCTATACCATATCAGAAAATATTTTCTGAAATCGTATAGCTGCATTAGTTTATTTTTTCTATAATAAGAGGTAATGATCCACACTCATAATCAAAACAGCATAAAAATATCCTTTTTTTTTGACTATGAGTATGCATCAATATTTATGAAATGCGTTTAGTTACAAAAATGTGGTTAGTAAAACAAAGTATATTTTAACAGCCTTATTTATAACACTTATTAGGGCTTTATAAAGACTTTTTAAGAAAAAATTTTTATAAAAAATTTGTTTTAAAAAGCCTTTCCAAAGCCTTAATAAGTATTATAAATAAGGCTGTAAGAGTTTAAAATCAGTATTTTTTATGATAATACTGATTTGAAACTCTTAAAATATTCTTTGTTTTGACTATGAGTAGGGGCCATTATCTCTTATTATAGGACAAATAAAATAATATAGCTATACGATTTCAGAAAATATTTTCTGATATCGTATAGCTACATTTTTAATTTTTCTATAATAAGAGATAATATTTATGAAATACATTTCATAAATATTGGCGCATACTCATAGTAAAAACAACCTAAAAATACCTTGGTACGAAATATTGATGAATCATCAAAATTTCATACCATCCTATATTTATGTTGTTTTACTAATCGCATTTTGTAAATAAATGCATTTCATAAATATTATCTATTATTATAGAAAGAATCAAATAGTATGGTTATATGATATTAGAAAACATGATTTCTGATATCATATAATCATACTATTTTATTTTTCTATAATAAGAGATAATGACTCATACTCATAGTCAAAACAAAGGATATTTATATGCTGTTTTGATTATGAGTATGCGTCAATATTTATGAAATGCATTTAGTTATAAAATGCGGTTAGTAAAACAAAGTATATTTTAAGTGTTTAAAACCACCATTTTTATGGTAATACCGGTTTTAAACACTTAAAGCATACTTTGTTTTGACTATGAGTATGAGCTGATATTTATGAAATGGATTTTATAAATATTGACTCATACCCTTAGTCAAAACAACATAAATAATTCTTGGTATGAAATTTTGATGATTCATCGAACGATAGTTCAAAAATAAATCATAGTTCCCTTATATCAAATTCTATTCGTGCAACAATAGTTGACCTGTCAAATTACGAAAAAAAAACGCTATGATTGGCTTGCTAGAAAGTCCTAATGGACTTAAATTTTGAGAACATTTATTTATACTCAAAATCTTTATATCACCCCAGATATAAATATCTGAAGAAATTAATTACATCAATTAAAATAATAATATATTACAAAATTTACCGATAGTGAATCTGTTATTTCAGTCCAAAGTAATTCCAATATGATATTTAACGATGATGCGTATGGGAAGCATATTTTTGTATGGGGAGAGATAAGAATGTTGATTCATTCTACTTATGTAAAACTTACACCAGAATCACCAAACATTTAATAAGAGATCATCATAATGTATATTTAATGTTTAAGTTAGGTGAGAAAAATAAAAAGCATGTTGAAAGGATAAATATGGATTTTTGATTATAAGCAAAGATAGTGAATTAAACGATGATCGTTATAGAAAATAATTTTACTAGATAAAACTTTACTTTTTCGTATTTCATCTGACTTTAAACTTCATGTATATAAATGTTATAAATGGCTAGCTACTTGTACACTGATAACTAAATCTGACTCAGATATCTTGAAATGAAAATCTGAACAGCTCCTGATAGCCTGATCTGTTACCTGATAAGCTGATCTAAAAATCAGATCAGCTCCTGATAAGCTGATCTGATAACCAGACCAGCTCCTGATAAGCTGATGTGAAAACCAGACCAGCTCCTGATAAGCTGATCTGAAAACCAGACCAGGTCCTGATAAGCTGATCTGAAAACCAGACCAGGTCCTGAAAAGCTGATCTGAAAACCAGACCAGGTCCTGATAAGCTGATCTGAAAACCAGACCAGGTCCTGAAAAGCTGATCTGAAAACCAGACCAGGTCCTGATAAGCTGATCTGAAAACCAGACCAGGTCCTGAAAAGCTGATCTGAAAACCAGACCAGGTCCTGATAAGCTGATCTGAAAACCAGACCAGCTCCTGAAAAGCTGATATGATTGCTGATACCTGTTATTTGCCCTGGATGAGAAAATTTTAAAACAGTTGGTGTTGACAAGAAATGTGTTGAAGAAAAAGCTTCGTAGTATAAAAACTGGTGAAAAAGATACAAGTGAACAACTAAAAGATACATTTAAACCTATAGCAGAAGAATTCATAAATAGTTCTAAAAATATTAAAAGAATTCTTATGAAAGAAGAAAGTAAAATCAAGACAGAAGTTGAAAATATACAAGTTTAAAGTCTGAGAAACCTTCACTCAAGATATAGACAAGTACCCCAAAGAAACTAGTAGAAGGAACAATATTTGATAATACCATCATATTTAATGATGCTAATACTGAGAATGATGATGACGATGATTTTACTCATAGACTTCCAAATCTGAAGACATTTATACTGACTTATCAGTATTGGAAGGCATAAATGAATTAGATACAGACTATTGTTGATAGTTACATTAAACTGAATGAAGATAAAATACAAGACAAATTAATAATATAGCTTAAAGCATTAATATTCAAGAATATATTTAAATGCAAATTGAGGAACTACAACGTGAAATAAAATTAGAGAAAGAAGACAGTTATAAAATTGAAAAAGCAATTCTAAAAAGTAAATAATTAAAAACAAATTGAAGAGTTTACGGTTAAATATATAGATTAGAAAATTAACTACATGTTAGTATAAATAGCTGAAAGTGCAAGATGTAGATCACAACACTTTCGAAAAAATCTGTGAAACAATTCAATGTCTTTAAAAAGGAATTTAGTTAACGAAGTCCATATTAAATTTCAACAACTGTTTGTGCTTGTAGAGATGTAATGACAGGAATATATGATGTTTTATGGAGCTAAGTTAGGTGAAATGTAGAACTATTCTACAGAAAATAGAAATTGTTGATTTGGAAGACTTTAATTGACACATTCTCAAAGTACAGCTGAAAATAAAAGCTGCACTCTAAAAACCAAGGCAATGGAAAATATTTTTGAAGTGGTACGGGTACCAAAAAACTTACAAACAGATGATTCTAAAGAATTTTTTAATAAATACTTGGGAAAACTCATACATAAATAGAAGATTAAACATTACTTAATATGAAAGCATCAATATTAGAATGATTTAATATTGAAAGGTATGATGTGAAAAGAATTAGCTTTAATGGTTCATATAAGTGGATTCTCTCAGTTCTCGTGGTACCTTCATAGCGAACAGTCGATTAGCGGAATTTTTCTTACAAAAAATTAAACAAACAAAAAATATTCGTAGTACATATTATTCGTAATAGGTACATACTGTCTTTAATAAATAAGCTTTATGCTTTGCTAATATTTTTACATAGTAAAAATAACAAAAACAAAAAAAAACCGCAAACAAAAAAAATTAAACAAAGTGATATTGAGGAATGCTATATATGTGTACCTCTAAACAAATAAACAATCATAAATAACAAAAACAAAAAAAAGACCGCAAACAAAAAAAAAAAACACAAACGAATATCCCTTGAGGAATTCTTTGTATGAGTGCTTCAAATACAAAAAAAATTGAAGTGAGTTCTAACGGCAGAAATGCTTATTTTACTGTGAGTTCTGAAACTCTTAATGGAAAAAATATAAATAATAAATCTGATGAAAGTCTTTTTTTAACGTCAAAGCCAATTTTTCGTCAGCGATCAACTTCGCTTTGTCCAATGCCAAATAGTAATGATGCATTAACATTACAGTTGCCCAGTACTTCTTCATATAAGCCAGTAATATCATCCCCTTCAGGCTCGTGTTCATCACTTAACAAAGTTATCACTACAGATAACAGCGGCTCGAAACTCAAGGTACAAGTCGGAATGGACAGATATATAACCGTGGTAAAGCGTGGGCGAAGCCCGAATTCTTCAAAAATTTCATCTGCTCCAAAAATGTCTAGGGATAACAGCGCAGCCTCAACTAATCGCCAAAACCGCTTCGAAATTTTGCAAGATGACAACGACAAACCCGAGGTAGCCTCGAATAAAATATCCAAGCCGCCACCAATATATTTGAGACAAAAAAATTCAAATGCCCTTATTAAAAAATTAATTTCGGTCATTGGTGAGAATAAATTTCACGTTGTTCCAATAAAACGTGGCAACATCGATGAAACTAAAGTCCAAATTTATGACGAAAAAGATTTCCGCAAAATGGTTGCTGAATTTGAAAAAAATAAAACAAGCTTCTACACATACCAGCTTAAGAGCGCTAAAGGCATGCAGATCGTATTGAAGGGCATAGATTCTTATGTTGTTCCCGAAGAAATAAAAGATGCACTCGTCCTCCAGGGGTTTAAGGTAAAAAATGTGTCCAATATAATAAATAGAGAGAAGATTCCTCAACCCCTATTTCGTGTTGAACTTGAGCCTAATGATATAAAATTGAAAAAAAAACGAGACGCATCCAATTTATAATTTGAAATACCTCTTGTACCGAAAAATCACAGTTGAAGAGCCACATAAGCGTTCAGGTCCTGTACAGTGCCATAATTGCCAAGAATATGGCCATACAAAAACATACTGCAATTTACCCTCTGTTTGTGTTGTGTGCGGCGAATTACACGGCACTGCTAGTTGCAATAAGCCAAAAGATCAAAGTGATAAAAAATGCAGTAATTGTGGAGGTAATCACACCGCTAACTACAGAGGTTGTCCTGTGTACTCTTTCGTAAAGAAGACTATAGTGCAAAAACCTAAATTAGCTCCAGCTCAATCAGCAAACGCTTACTCTGCCACTTTTGCGCAAATGAGCCAACCAGTTACTTCCCGTGTATCGTATGCAGATGCTGCTAAGACAAATTCAATTCCCACACAAAATGTTTCCTCGCCAAATAATTCAAAAAATACTGACGCAAGCTTTAATTTTAATCGCCTTGAAGCTACTATTGAAAATCTGGTGCAAACTATAAACAATTTTACAACAAATATGACTAGCATGATGCAAGAAATGCTGCGAATGCAGAATACTCTGCTTCAAGCATTAATTAATAAGCCATGAACACGTTAACAATATGTTTCTGGAACGCAAACGGCATTCGCCAACATAAATATGAACTTGAGCACTTCCTCATGGAAAAAAATATTGATGTAATGTTAGTATCTGAGACTCATTTGACTTCGAGAAGTCTTTTTAAAATTTATGGCTACACTATATATGATACAAAGGACCCTAGAGGAAGGGCTTGCGGTGGATCAGCAATTCTAATAAAGTCAAGACTCAAGCACTATGTTCTTGATAACATTTGTGAAGAACACCTACAAGCAACAAATATTGGCATTGAAAGTTTTTGTACAAATTTTGTTATATCATCAATTTACTCCCCTCCCAGATTTTCAATCACTGAGAATCAATATGAGGATTTCTACAAATCTCTTGGACCTTGTTTTGTAGCAGCTGGCGACTACAATGCTAAGCATACGTTCTGGGGTTCGCGTCTTATTACCCCCAGAGGTCGAGCATTGTTCAACACTATTTCAAAAATGGGCTTGGATGTCATTTCGAGTGGGGAGCCCACTTATTGGCCTACTGACATACAAAAAATTCCGGATGTTATAGATTTTGGCGTCATAAAAAATATCTCTAGGGATTTAATTCAAGTTCAAGCTTCTATTGATCTTTCGTCCGATCACTCTCCGACGATCATTACAATTTGTAGTCCATTAAGAAGTAACTTACCTGACCCATATGTGAAGATGATCAATCGTGTTAATTGGCTGGGGTTCAAAAAATATCTCAGTAGTCATTGTACGGAAAACATTACGCTTAGAACATCCGATGATATTGAATCTAACATTGCCAATCTCAGCGAGAATATTAAACAGGCTGCTGAACATGCCACTAACTCCCATCCGCAGACTGGGTTTAATAAAATTTATTCTACAGACATTGAACGTCTCGTACGTGAAAAAAGAAGAGCTAGAAGGGAATGGCAACAGCACAGATCACCACAAAATAAAATCAGATTTAAAGAGTGCACTAAACGACTCCAAGAGTTGCTTGCATCTGAAAAAACTGCATCTCTTAAAAATTATCTGGAAGGTCTTGATGTCACACCAGCGTCTAATTACTCTTTGTGGCGCGCTGCTAGAAAGCTTAAAACACCCGTTGAGTATAAGCCACCTCTACGCACATCTACCGGAAGTTGGGCAAGAAGCGATACTGAAAAAGGTAAAATATTTGCTGAGCACTTAAAATCCGTTTTTACGCCAAACATATGTACTGGTGTTGCTGATTTGCCGAATGTAGTCGCTCTACCCCCTCAACACATAAAGTTTAAGACGCGTGATTTACAAAAATTAATTGCAGAACTCAACCCGAAGAAAGCTCCGGGTATTGATGGAATTAGTAACCAGATGCTTATGAACTTGCCTCGTATTGCAATGAGAATCCTATTATTCATATTTAATGCCATTTTACGACTGGAGTATTATCCACACAGCTGGAAGCTTGCCAAGGTTAAAATGATTCCAAAGCCGGGCAAAGATCTAACCAAGGCTGAGTCATATAGGCCAATAAGTCTACTATCAACTATGTCAAAGCTTTTCGAAAAACTGCTCAAAACAAAATTGTCCCAAATTCTAATTAGTAGTGGGTGCATACCAGACCATCAATTTGGTTTTAGAAGTCAGCATAGCACCATTGAACAAACTCACAGACTGGTTCAATTTATAAGAAGAACTTTTGAGGAAAAAAAGTATTGCTCTGCGCTCTTTATTGACGTTTCCCAGGCATTTGATAAAGTGTGGCATGAAGGCCTAATTTTAAAATTGAAGACTTACTTACCAATAAACATTTTAAATCTTTTGGAAAGTTACATTATTTCCCGTAAGTTCACTGTTGTGGAAGGAGACTTTACGAGTAGGCCTGAAACTATTTCATCCGGTGTGCCACAGGGGAGCATACTGGGACCAGTTTTATATTTGATTTATACTTGTGATATGCCTGTGAGCAGTAGTATCCATACTTCCACATTTGCCGACGATACAGCCTGCCTTAGTATGCACGAAAACCCTGATGAGGCATCCCGCAAACTCCAGGAACACATTAGCCAGATGGAGCTTTGGTTAAACTTATGGAGAATTAAAGTCAATGAACAAAAGTGTGTCCATATAACGTTCACCCTAAGAAGAGATACTTGCTCCACCATTCGGATTAACAATCAAGTTGTTCCTCAACATTCACATGTGAAATATCTTGGCATACACCTTGATCGACGACTTACATGGAAACAACACATTGACTCTAAGTTAACTCAAATGAAACTTAAATTAACTCAGGTACATTGGCTGATTGGTAGAAATTCAACACTTAGCCTAGACTGCAAACTTTTAATATACAAGTCGCTTTTAAAGCCAATATGGTGTTACGGAATTCAACTATGGGGCACTGCTTCAGCTTCAAATGTAGAGAAAATTCAACGAAGGCAAAATAAAATTTTACGCATGATAACATCGGCTCCATGGTACATCAAAAATTCAAATATACATCGCGATTTGAATATGCCACTAGTGACTGAAGAAATTGCAAAATACGCAGGCAAATACCTAACAAAACTCGAGTCACATCCTAATCCGCTTGCTCGTAATATTTTGAACTTTACTGGACACATCCGCTTAAAAAAGAGAGATACACGGGCTCTAATATTCAACACTCTAGATGATGAAGCTGCTTGAAAACACCTTTTTCTTTTTGTTGCTTATCACTACTTATGTATTATTAATAACTATCACTAAGCTTATGTCCGACATTGGTCGGGCCTAATAATTTTTTTTATAGATTTAAGATTTGAATACTTATTGTTAGTTCATATTTGAAGATACAATAAATAATAAACATGCATTTAAAAAAAAAAAAAAAAAAAAATATAAGTGGATTGGTATGTATAAAGATTTACTCAATGCATGCAATAGAAAAGTTCATCGTACCATTAAAATGTCTCCTATTAAAGTCAACTCAACAAATGAGGAAAAGCTACTTAATATAGTATAAAGTAATTTGAAGAATGAATGTTGAATTTAATAAAAATAAAATTAAAACGAAAAATCTAGTTTGTGTTGTTTTTTGTAGGATTGATTAGGAATGATGAGTCTTAAGAAAGATAATTAACTAAATGTAGTGGAATTCTCTAAACTTGTTGGTCTGAATGAAATATTGCTAAAACTTCAGTGTTTAAAATGAACTATAACATAGTGCAATATTCAGCAGCACATCATATTATCACTTTTTATAAAGTTGTATGTATATTTTCCCATCGAAAGCGCTAGCACGCAAAATTTTACAATATGAAAATGGGATTATTATAGAAGATCTTCACTCTATTTATTTCTTTAGCTATCAGATCTTTAGAAAATATAGATAAACTACGGAAATTGGACTTTGATATCCAATCTTTAAGAATGTACATGTGTATGAATAAGTATCAAACAAACTTAGTGAATGAATATACGCTTCAACTAGAATCATGCTGAAGCATGCATAAATTTTAAGATGTACAGTAAACAGATCTTACTTTATATCTGTATCTGTATGAGTATTACATAAATTTATAGAAAAAAAATGAAAGCATGCCGAAGCATGTATAATTTAAAAAAAAAAAAAAAAAAAAAAAAAATCCTCACGTCATACAATTTTGTAAGCAAAGAAATTTTATGATTTCGTGGTCAATGAAATACATACATATGTATCTACTTTGTAAAAATTCAAAAGAGCGAACTGGTAAATTCTAATAGTAAAGATTTTTAATTGTAACACTCTACATCTCGGACTCTTACGTCACTATCGATAGAAGCATGCTAAGGCATGCATACTAGCAAAATATATAAAGCTGTTAGAAGGTGATGAGACAGCAATTGTATCTGGATCAACCCAACTCATGAATGTATTGTATACGGAGATGATTGATGGTGATGATGACGTTTTTTAAGTGAATAATCATTACATATGAATGCGACAGTGCTTGACCCCTCAAACCTCATGTAGAAATACTTGAGGGGAAAAATTCTCTCAAAACATAGATATTTCATTGTTTCTAACACTTTATGAATACACCAACGGTGAATTGCTGGTAGAGGTAACTGAGTTATTTGAGATCGATTTGATACAATAGTTGTATATTAAACATGCATTTCTTTGTATCTAAACTAATTTCTACATACCTAATGTATATATCCACCAAAAAATTAGACAAAAATTCTCTATTCCAAGTAGTAAAATCTGAAAAAGGAGTGGCACATTAGAAGAAAAAAAAAATAAATAAAAATAGAGACTGACTGACCAACTAATACGTACACTCTGCCCGATGGGCACACAAAACACACTTAAACATTTCAGAAATATATATACAATACGCTGAACTTTAATAAAATGAAAAAAAAGTCATATAGAACATTAAATAAAAGCCATAGGTGCTCACCGTTCATAAAATAAACATATGTATATGTATCTTATTAATGTAAACATATTATCAGTATAAAGCAACAGAAATTTCGTCATACAAAGTCATCTTGTATCCTAGAGGAGCCGTCGATAGGGTATACCTAAATTATATGAAAACGAGTTCGTTTTCTGTTGATCGCTATTAAAGAAGAAAATATGTTTGTTCATTATGATTTAACTAATTTAAAAGTACATTTAAATTCAGTCTCATATCCGTACTTCTTAACATAAAAATTAAAAATAAATGTTATCCAATTCTATATTATACTATGTATCAAAAATTTCAAAAAAGCTGTTATATGAAAGAATCTCCAGCGCCTCTAACTGCATCAGAGTTTAAGAAAAAAAACTCCTTTTATTCAATTTAATAAAATTTTAATTTGAAGCAGTAAGCAAATACATCAGCTTACTGCATTCTTATTCATAATCGTATAATAGAATATATAACCCCTAAAGGACAAAGTCTTAAAGTCTTATAAATTAAGAAATATAGAAAATAACATAATTTTTATAAACGCGTAAAGTTGCAAAAGTAATTCAAATGATTTCATCGCAAAAGAAGTAGCGATTGTTTTCAACAATTATGAAAATAATAATTACAATATAAAACTCCCTTTTGATTTCCAATGTTTATCAATAAAAAATAAAAAATAAGTAAGTTAACTAACAACAAAAAAAACTATCAGTACCTAAGCTGGAGTGCCGGATCAGTTTCATTTAAAAATGTTTATACATTTTTAAAAAGCAAAGCAAGTTTTCCAAAATAAATGTAGAAAGTGAAGAAAAAAGGCTATAGTTAGAAAAAATTGCATACCCCCAAAAATGTCAAACGTTGACTAACTAACGTTGCGTCAACTTTAAAAAAATGTAAATTAAGTATAAGAAATATTTCTATTATAGTTACTATTACTGTGGAGTATGTATCTTCAGAAATTCAGTTTTACTTAAAACAGAAAATCTTCACAAACTTTTAAGTAAATGCAGATAAAACAACGTTTTTAATTTCAGATAATACACAACAAAAAGATATCACAAGACAAAAAAAAATGAATTCAAAGATTGAGTTGTACTCTTATTTGTATGTACGTACATACATACATACATACATACACACATAAAATCAATTTGTATGTATACATATCAAATTTCTTATCAATGCTTAAGTATTTATTAGATCTACATCATGAAAATATATGAAGCGTCGTTTAGTTAAAGCACAATGCAAATATAAACAATCCATACACTCAGGGAAAATCTGCAGATTAAAAATAAGAATTCATCACATTAATTCAATAATTTTTAATATAATAGAAAATGTATATTGAGATATCTACAAACTAATGAGTTTAATAAATGAATACTGTAAATTAATATTTTGTCCATATTGAAATAAGAAATTTCAATATGACTAAACCTTCGCTAATGGTTCTTATTAATTCAGCATGGTTCTTACTGATTTCAAGTTGGTTTTTCTCTGTGTGTAGATAACTCTTTCAGTCAAAGAAGACGAATGTAGTTAAATAAACAAAATCTGTAATATAAACAAATTTCACACAGACCGACTTCAACGCGAGACAAATTTAAGCATGAGAAAATATAAAGCAATCGTAAGTATAAAAGCATACTAGGATTAGGGAAGTCCAGATATATGATAGTATTTTATAGTACCATATGTCGATATTGAAAACAATTTATTTCTACCTACACATAAATACCAGCTCAAATACACACACATAGCAGAATTCATATAAGAAATATCCAAGAAAATTTCAACAACACCCCACCTTTTGCAAATCATGACGAGCCTTAAATTCTCCCTCAGATATACATACACAAATTCCCATGATCATACATACATATACAATATATAAGATTAATCTCAACAACACAACACTCTCACCTACCTGAAATTACAGATAGTCTTAAACTTCTACAGACGTCTATACACATAGATTCTCACGGCTACATATTACAAGAACACCTCGCCCCTAATAAATCACAATCATCTTAAATTCTTACAAAAATACATACATACATACATACGCATAACCAATTTACCTCAACAACATCCTCACCCACTTCAAATCACGATCAACCTTAAACTACTATAGAGAGACACATTCACAAATCCCCATGGCTACATATTACGTCAACAACCCTGCCCACCCAAATCATGGTCAGCCTTAAACTCCTACAGACATACAAACACACAGATTCCCCCGGTTGCATATTACTAGAACACCTCACCCCTCATAAATCACAATCAGCCTTAAGCTCCTACAGAAATACACACATTGAAATTCCTACAAACATACACACACACACACACACACACACACACACACACACACACACACATACACATACATTCACACACAACTACACACGCAATCGATCTACCTCAACTACACCCCGCCCCCTGCCAATCAAACCTTCTCCTAAATTCTCACAGACAGACAGACACATCCACAAATTCCTATGGTTACATATTACGGCAACAACGCCGCCCACTCAAATCACGGTCAGCCTTAAATTCCCACAGTCTAGCAACACCTACATTAGCATTAGAAAAAATAACTTTCACGTTTTCCCGTCGTCATTAGGAAAAATCATTTTCCCGTCGGCATTTGAAAAAATTATATTCATTTTTTGCCGTCGGCATTTGAAAAAAATAATAATCATGTATTGCAGTAGGCATTAGGAAAAATTATCATGTATTGCAGTAGGCATTAGGAAAAATTATCATGTTTTGCCTTCGGTATTACGAAAAATTATCATGTTTTGCCTTCGGAGTTACGAAAAATCATTAGATGATTTTCCGTCAGCATTAGGAAAAACCATTTTCATGATTTTCCCCGTCGTCACATACACACATAAAAACCGCCAAACTATGAACAGCCTTAATACATTCACACAAAATATTCCACACACAAACTTCCCACGGTCAGGCAGGCAGACAGACAGACCGACAGACAGACATACACTTAATGTAAACAAAAACTCCTAATGTAAACAAAAAACTCCTAATGTAAACAAAAAACTCCTTATGTAAACAAAAAAACACAAATTTCCAAGAATTTAACAATTTTCAAATTTTAATTACCCAAATTTAACAATTTCAGCAACAATTTAACAATTTTAATTGCACCGAATTGGCAGTTCACTACTACTAATGTGTAAAGACGCATTCCCTTTACTGATGAAATTAGTTTTTCAAGATACTTATATTTTGGCTGTTGTAATGACTTTGAATGCAAGTAAATATTTTTAAACCTTAAATCATTTGGACTTTCGATTTAACTGAGCATTGCATTTGTTTTACCGCAATTCGATGGACCTACTATTAATGGTCTTATAGAATTTGGTAATAGGCAAATATGTTTACTTCGGCTATTGGTTTCAATGAAATCGAAATTTCTTACCTGAACTTCATTTACCTGGAATCAATTTTGTGGACCTGGAACAAAATTATAAAAACGGCTAAAGAGACGAGATAGGGGAATTAAAGAGCTAGCTAATAAAGTTTGGGAGAGGGTTACAACTAAAGACAGCACATTCGGAGAAAAATATATATTCGTATCTTTTAACAAACGCAATGAAATCTAAAAGAAAATTTGGTTTGGGTGTTAAATCCAAAGACTTTAAGAAAACTTGTAAGCAAAACCATTTTCGTAATGCAATTAAAGCAGCTACAACTTTCTTAAAGAAAAATAAGCCTACAGATATAAACGATGCTATAAAACTTGCACGAAATATTATTAAACATTATTTTCTTGGGAAAAAATCTGAAGTAAAAATTCCAAGAATTATTAGAGTTCCCAAAATTGTCGGCTTATTACCTTTGATACTTATAGCACTTGCAGCATTAGGTGCAATGGCTTCTGGAGGTTCACAAATTGCTAAGGCTATTAATATAGGTAAAAATGGTAGAGAACAGTTGGAAGAAAACGACATAACAGAGCATTAGAGGCAATAGCAATAGGAAAAGATCTCTATCTCAAACCTTATAAAAAGGGGTATGTAATATTTTATACGAAAACCACACCAAAAAACTATTAAATCAGCTACCCAACAGACCACTAACATATATGGATTTAAAAACTTTTGGAAAGAAGTATATTCTTCAGTTTAGAGCAGTTTATATGAGAGATGAACTTCCTAATCTTCCACGGAGGATAGAATGTGGAATTATCAACTTAGACTCTGATACCGGAGATGGTACACATTGGGTAGCATATATTAAAAATAATGATAATGTGAAATATTTTGACTGTTTTGGTAATCTTCAACCACCCTTAGAAGTATTAAGATAAATATTTGGGAAACACTATAAAGCATAACTATAAGAGATATCAGCAATTTAATGAGTTTAATTGTGGATATTTATGGTAAACTTTTTAATAAAATACCAAATAAAAACAATGCGGAATAAAAAAAGAAAACAACAAACATATAATTTGTTTAATTTATTTATTTATAGTTTAATTTCATTTATTATCCATTCTTAACAATAGTCTATGTATTTTTACATCTGTTAAAATTTTGCTTTGCATTTTTTTTCTATTTAGTAACAAAGACGTGTCAGATCAACTTCAATATCTTTTCATTAATTCCTTTATTTCATTTATTTGTATACTAGTTTTCTCAGTATTGAACGCGTTGGAATGTAGAAGTCAAAATAAAAATGTAGAATTTGCTTCCTGAGGATGCCTTTCCAACATATAATTGAAGTTAACAATATTCCAACATCAATTAGAGATTTCCATGCATCTAGCTCTATTTTAATTTTTTAGTTGTCTTGCTAAATAATTAAACGATAGCTACCGCTTTCATATTGATATACATATATAGGCTGTATTCCTTTCAGTAGTGTCATCTATCAAATTTACTGAATTTAGAAACTCTCTCTGAGAAAGGACACTGTTAATATAAGTTTTATATTGCATTAAACGTAGCCACTCTTCCCGATCCAATCCAATAAAATGTTTATGTTTATGTACCCATATCATCGGTTTAATCCATTTCAAGTTGAAAAACCACAAGAAATTTTTAATTTTAATTTCATTATATTGAAAATATTTTGAATACTTTGCTCTATTTATCTATCTATCTATCTATATGTCATTGTGTAAATAAGTTGAGATGCACAATTACATATATATATATATATGTACATATGTATGTTTTCTAAACGTTTCTAAGAAAAGAAATAAATTATGTCTCCTTTTAAACATTTTGTTTATTTTTTAATGTAAATTATAAAACTTAATTAAAGATATTGCTTAAAAAGTTTATTAATTCATCTCAATCTTCCTTTCGGTTTAACGGTGGCAGTCGATAAAAAGTGATGAAATAACCCTGCAGAAAGTGCGAATAGTGAAATTGTGGTGATTTACAAGTGACGTTGTCAGTAGCACTACTGACCAGGTGTACCCCAGCCAATGGTATCATCTATTGACATTTAACATTAGCTTGTCATTGAAAATCCACCACTAGACTATAGCACTAGTGACTTAGTAGTTCTTTCGGAACCACATGGAGACATTGGCACCAAAGATTCACTAGTAAATTTTAGTGGTTCTATTCTACAATATCGATATATCCTCTCTCGTTGTAGTAGACTTTAGCACTATTGAGAAGGTACTTCTTTTACGACCATATGGAGATACTTGAACCGAAGATTCGCTCGTAGACTTTAGTGACCGTCGTCTACATATATTTATTTAATATTATTGCACAACATAATAAAAAAGAAAAACCAACTATTGACGCGTTCATCGACAATATCACCAGAAATACACTAGAACGTTTGTCTCTAAAATGGGATTATTATAGAAGATCTTCACTCTATTTATTTCTTTAGCTATCAGATCTTTAGAAAATATAGATAAACTACGGAAATTGGACTTTGATATCCAATCTTTAAGAATGTACATGTGTATGAATAAGTATCAAACAAACTTAGTGAATGAATATACGCTTCAACTAGAATCATGCTGAAGCATGCATAAATTTTAAGATGTACAGTAAACAGATCTTACTTTATATCTGTATCTGTATGAGTATTACATAAATTTATAGAAAAAAAATGAAAGCATGCCGAAGCATGTATAATTTAAAAAAAAAAAAAAAAAAAAAAAAAATCCTCACGTCATACAATTTTGTAAGCAAAGAAATTTTATGATTTCGTGGTCAATGAAATACATACATATGTATCTACTTTGTAAAAATTCAAAAGAGCGAACTGGTAAATTCTAATAGTAAAGATTTTTAATTGTAACACTCTACATCTCGGACTCTTACGTCACTATCGATAGAAGCATGCTAAGGCATGCATACTAGCAAAATATATAAAGCTGTTAGAAGGTGATGAGACAGCAATTGTATCTGGATCAACCCAACTCATGAATGTATTGTATACGGAGATGATTGATGGTGATGATGACGTTTTTTAAGTGAATAATCATTACATATGAATGCGACAGTGCTTGACCCCTCAAACCTCATGTAGAAATACTTGAGGGGAAAAATTCTCTCAAAACATAGATATTTCATTGTTTCTAACACTTTATGAATACACCAACGGTGAATTGCTGGTAGAGGTAACTGAGTTATTTGAGATCGATTTGATACAATAGTTGTATATTAAACATGCATTTCTTTGTATCTAAACTAATTTCTACATACCTAATGTATATATCCACCAAAAAATTAGACAAAAATTCTCTATTCCAAGTAGTAAAATCTGAAAAAGGAGTGGCACATTAGAAGAAAAAAAAAATAAATAAAAATAGAGACTGACTGACCAACTAATACGTACACTCTGCCCGATGGGCACACAAAACACACTTAAACATTTCAGAAATATATATACAATACGCTGAACTTTAATAAAATGAAAAAAAAGTCATATAGAACATTAAATAAAAGCCATAGGTGCTCACCGTTCATAAAATAAACATATGTATATGTATCTTATTAATGTAAACATATTATCAGTATAAAGCAACAGAAATTTCGTCATACAAAGTCATCTTGTATCCTAGAGGAGCCGTCGATAGGGTATACCTAAATTATATGAAAACGAGTTCGTTTTCTGTTGATCGCTATTAAAGAAGAAAATATGTTTGTTCATTATGATTTAACTAATTTAAAAGTACATTTAAATTCAGTCTCATATCCGTACTTCTTAACATAAAAATTAAAAATAAATGTTATCCAATTCTATATTATACTATGTATCAAAAATTTCAAAAAAGCTGTTATATGAAAGAATCTCCAGCGCCTCTAACTGCATCAGAGTTTAAGAAAAAAAACTCCTTTTATTCAATTTAATAAAATTTTAATTTGAAGCAGTAAGCAAATACATCAGCTTACTGCATTCTTATTCATAATCGTATAATAGAATATATAACCCCTAAAGGACAAAGTCTTAAAGTCTTATAAATTAAGAAATATAGAAAATAACATAATTTTTATAAACGCGTAAAGTTGCAAAAGTAATTCAAATGATTTCATCGCAAAAGAAGTAGCGATTGTTTTCAACAATTATGAAAATAATAATTACAATATAAAACTCCCTTTTGATTTCCAATGTTTATCAATAAAAAATAAAAAATAAGTAAGTTAACTAACAACAAAAAAAACTATCAGTACCTAAGCTGGAGTGCCGGATCAGTTTCATTTAAAAATGTTTATACATTTTTAAAAAGCAAAGCAAGTTTTCCAAAATAAATGTAGAAAGTGAAGAAAAAAGGCTATAGTTAGAAAAAATTGCATACCCCCAAAAATGTCAAACGTTGACTAACTAACGTTGCGTCAACTTTAAAAAAATGTAAATTAAGTATAAGAAATATTTCTATTATAGTTACTATTACTGTGGAGTATGTATCTTCAGAAATTCAGTTTTACTTAAAACAGAAAATCTTCACAAACTTTTAAGTAAATGCAGATAAAACAACGTTTTTAATTTCAGATAATACACAACAAAAAGATATCACAAGACAAAAAAAAATGAATTCAAAGATTGAGTTGTACTCTTATTTGTATGTACGTACATACATACATACATACATACACACATAAAATCAATTTGTATGTATACATATCAAATTTCTTATCAATGCTTAAGTATTTATTAGATCTACATCATGAAAATATATGAAGCGTCGTTTAGTTAAAGCACAATGCAAATATAAACAATCCATACACTCAGGGAAAATCTGCAGATTAAAAATAAGAATTCATCACATTAATTCAATAATTTTTAATATAATAGAAAATGTATATTGAGATATCTACAAACTAATGAGTTTAATAAATGAATACTGTAAATTAATATTTTGTCCATATTGAAATAAGAAATTTCAATATGACTAAACCTTCGCTAATGGTTCTTATTAATTCAGCATGGTTCTTACTGATTTCAAGTTGGTTTTTCTCTGTGTGTAGATAACTCTTTCAGTCAAAGAAGACGAATGTAGTTAAATAAACAAAATCTGTAATATAAACAAATTTCACACAGACCGACTTCAACGCGAGACAAATTTAAGCATGAGAAAATATAAAGCAATCGTAAGTATAAAAGCATACTAGGATTAGGGAAGTCCAGATATATGATAGTATTTTATAGTACCATATGTCGATATTGAAAACAATTTATTTCTACCTACACATAAATACCAGCTCAAATACACACACATAGCAGAATTCATATAAGAAATATCCAAGAAAATTTCAACAACACCCCACCTTTTGCAAATCATGACGAGCCTTAAATTCTCCCTCAGATATACATACACAAATTCCCATGATCATACATACATATACAATATATAAGATTAATCTCAACAACACAACACTCTCACCTACCTGAAATTACAGATAGTCTTAAACTTCTACAGACGTCTATACACATAGATTCTCACGGCTACATATTACAAGAACACCTCGCCCCTAATAAATCACAATCATCTTAAATTCTTACAAAAATACATACATACATACATACGCATAACCAATTTACCTCAACAACATCCTCACCCACTTCAAATCACGATCAACCTTAAACTACTATAGAGAGACACATTCACAAATCCCCATGGCTACATATTACGTCAACAACCCTGCCCACCCAAATCATGGTCAGCCTTAAACTCCTACAGACATACAAACACACAGATTCCCCCGGTTGCATATTACTAGAACACCTCACCCCTCATAAATCACAATCAGCCTTAAGCTCCTACAGAAATACACACATTGAAATTCCTACAAACATACACACACACACACACACACACACACACACATACACATACATTCACACACAACTACACACGCAATCGATCTACCTCAACTACACCCCGCCCCCTGCCAATCAAACCTTCTCCTAAATTCTCACAGACAGACAGACACATCCACAAATTCCTATGGTTACATATTACGGCAACAACGCCGCCCACTCAAATCACGGTCAGCCTTAAATTCCCACAGTCTAGCAACACCTACATTAGCATTAGAAAAAATAACTTTCACGTTTTCCCGTCGTCATTAGGAAAAATCATTTTCCCGTCGGCATTTGAAAAAATTATATTCATTTTTTGCCGTCGGCATTTGAAAAAAATAATAATCATGTATTGCAGTAGGCATTAGGAAAAATTATCATGTATTGCAGTAGGCATTAGGAAAAATTATCATGTTTTGCCTTCGGTATTACGAAAAATTATCATGTTTTGCCTTCGGAGTTACGAAAAATCATTAGATGATTTTCCGTCAGCATTAGGAAAAACCATTTTCATGATTTTCCCCGTCGTCACATACACACATAAAAACCGCCAAACTATGAACAGCCTTAATACATTCACACAAAATATTCCACACACAAACTTCCCACGGTCAGGCAGGCAGACAGACAGACCGACAGACAGACATACACTTAATGTAAACAAAAACTCCTAATGTAAACAAAAAACTCCTAATGTAAACAAAAAACTCCTTATGTAAACAAAAAAACACAAATTTCCAAGAATTTAACAATTTTCAAATTTTAATTACCCAAATTTAACAATTTCAGCAACAATTTAACAATTTTAATTGCACCGAATTGGCAGTTCACTACTACTAATGTGTAAAGACGCATTCCCTTTACTGATGAAATTAGTTTTTCAAGATACTTATATTTTGGCTGTTGTAATGACTTTGAATGCAAGTAAATATTTTTAAACCTTAAATCATTTGGACTTTCGATTTAACTGAGCATTGCATTTGTTTTACCGCAATTCGATGGACCTACTATTAATGGTCTTATAGAATTTGGTAATAGGCAAATATGTTTACTTCGGCTATTGGTTTCAATGAAATCGAAATTTCTTACCTGAACTTCATTTACCTGGAATCAATTTTGTGGACCTGGAACAAAATTATAAAAACGGCTAAAGAGACGAGATAGGGGAATTAAAGAGCTAGCTAATAAAGTTTGGGAGAGGGTTACAACTAAAGACAGCACATTCGGAGAAAAATATATATTCGTATCTTTTAACAAACGCAATGAAATCTAAAAGAAAATTTGGTTTGGGTGTTAAATCCAAAGACTTTAAGAAAACTTGTAAGCAAAACCATTTTCGTAATGCAATTAAAGCAGCTACAACTTTCTTAAAGAAAAATAAGCCTACAGATATAAACGATGCTATAAAACTTGCACGAAATATTATTAAACATTATTTTCTTGGGAAAAAATCTGAAGTAAAAATTCCAAGAATTATTAGAGTTCCCAAAATTGTCGGCTTATTACCTTTGATACTTATAGCACTTGCAGCATTAGGTGCAATGGCTTCTGGAGGTTCACAAATTGCTAAGGCTATTAATATAGGTAAAAATGGTAGAGAACAGTTGGAAGAAAACGACATAACAGAGCATTAGAGGCAATAGCAATAGGAAAAGATCTCTATCTCAAACCTTATAAAAAGGGGTATGTAATATTTTATACGAAAACCACACCAAAAAACTATTAAATCAGCTACCCAACAGACCACTAACATATATGGATTTAAAAACTTTTGGAAAGAAGTATATTCTTCAGTTTAGAGCAGTTTATATGAGAGATGAACTTCCTAATCTTCCACGGAGGATAGAATGTGGAATTATCAACTTAGACTCTGATACCGGAGATGGTACACATTGGGTAGCATATATTAAAAATAATGATAATGTGAAATATTTTGACTGTTTTGGTAATCTTCAACCACCCTTAGAAGTATTAAGATAAATATTTGGGAAACACTATAAAGCATAACTATAAGAGATATCAGCAATTTAATGAGTTTAATTGTGGATATTTATGGTAAACTTTTTAATAAAATACCAAATAAAAACAATGCGGAATAAAAAAAGAAAACAACAAACATATAATTTGTTTAATTTATTTATTTATAGTTTAATTTCATTTATTATCCATTCTTAACAATAGTCTATGTATTTTTACATCTGTTAAAATTTTGCTTTGCATTTTTTTTCTATTTAGTAACAAAGACGTGTCAGATCAACTTCAATATCTTTTCATTAATTCCTTTATTTCATTTATTTGTATACTAGTTTTCTCAGTATTGAACGCGTTGGAATGTAGAAGTCAAAATAAAAATGTAGAATTTGCTTCCTGAGGATGCCTTTCCAACATATAATTGAAGTTAACAATATTCCAACATCAATTAGAGATTTCCATGCATCTAGCTCTATTTTAATTTTTTAGTTGTCTTGCTAAATAATTAAACGATAGCTACCGCTTTCATATTGATATACATATATAGGCTGTATTCCTTTCAGTAGTGTCATCTATCAAATTTACTGAATTTAGAAACTCTCTCTGAGAAAGGACACTGTTAATATAAGTTTTATATTGCATTAAACGTAGCCACTCTTCCCGATCCAATCCAATAAAATGTTTATGTTTATGTACCCATATCATCGGTTTAATCCATTTCAAGTTGAAAAACCACAAGAAATTTTTAATTTTAATTTCATTATATTGAAAATATTTTGAATACTTTGCTCTATTTATCTATCTATCTATCTATATGTCATTGTGTAAATAAGTTGAGATGCACAATTACATATATATATATATATATGTACATATGTATGTTTTCTAAACGTTTCTAAGAAAAGAAATAAATTATGTCTCCTTTTAAACATTTTGTTTATTTTTTAATGTAAATTATAAAACTTAATTAAAGATATTGCTTAAAAAGTTTATTAATTCATCTCAATCTTCCTTTCGGTTTAACGGTGGCAGTCGATAAAAAGTGATGAAATAACCCTGCAGAAAGTGCGAATAGTGAAATTGTGGTGATTTACAAGTGACGTTGTCAGTAGCACTACTGACCAGGTGTACCCCAGCCAATGGTATCATCTATTGACATTTAACATTAGCTTGTCATTGAAAATCCACCACTAGACTATAGCACTAGTGACTTAGTAGTTCTTTCGGAACCACATGGAGACATTGGCACCAAAGATTCACTAGTAAATTTTAGGGGTTCTATTCTACAATATCGATATATCCTCTCTCGTTGTAGTAGACTTTAGCACTATTGAGAAGGTACTTCTTTTACGACCATATGGAGATACTTGAACCGAAGATTCGCTCGTAGACTTTAGTGACCGTCGTCTACATATATTTATTTAATATTATTGCACAACATAATAAAAAAGAAAAACCAACTATTGACGCGTTCATCGACAATATCACCAGAAATACACTAGAACGTTTGTCTCTAACGTATCTCTACTCTCACATAAAAGGAAAGTTGTCGACATTTTAACTAGTGCAATTGTCGCTCAAGGAAGAGTATTGACATCGAGACATATGGTTCTAGGTTGACTAGAGGGAAGCTTCTATATTTATCAATAATCTTCTTTACCCTTAGTTTTTTCATATGAAACAAGTAACATGTACACATGCCAACAACGTCTTCATTTGAATTGTCGTCATGAGAGCAAGGTATCTTATCGTTAAATTTCTCGTAATCAGTTTTGATTGCTCGAAGGAAAGACAGATGCTCTTCAAAAATTATATTTCCAAACTCTAATAAGAAATTATTTATAAAATCCATCGTTTTAGTTTAAAATCTTAATGAAAAATATTCCTTCATTTATTAAATCCTCGTATTATATACTTACATATGTATGTATGTTTTGACATTGTTGAATTCGTATAAATCAAACAAATATTTATGCAATTTCATTTGTTTTTTTTTTTTGTTTTTATTTAAAATATTTCGTTTGTAATGTATTTCCAATGAAGTGTAATACACAAGCGAGATCAAAGTATATTGATATTTTATTAAAGAATTTCTTCAGCTTATATACTAACAATTAGAAGTTCTCTTTTTCTTATTTTTACTTATTCTAATACACATACATTCACACCAGGGAAAGCCAATCGATACAAAAAATTTTGGATACTACCGCACATATCGAACATTTTTTATGCTAGTGCGTGTTGATATCTATTCATTCTGATATTTGCGTATACCCCTACGCACTTTATTTCATACTTGTATGTATCGATGCGCATTATTCGTTACATCCCGCATATCTACGCACAGCGTGACCGTTTGACCGACTAAAGTGGCAAATTGCCACTTTTTCGACTGTCTTGCCACTTTTTGTTTCCATTTTTTTAGGGTGAGTTTTATGAAAATACATTAAAAATAAAAAGTTTAGTGTAGTTTTCTCGTTTTTTCATTTTGCCCCCTTTTTTTTTGATATATCCCCTATTTGGTGCCACTTTTTGAGAAATGTCATCAGTCACCCTGTCTACGCATATCTATCGACATACCCATGACTTGCAACACATTCGGTTTTTTAAATATTTTTTGATAAGTGTTGCCAGAAATACTAGTTTGTAGCTGTTGAGGTAATAACATTTTTTTCAAACTATTTTAGCACAAAATTCAATAAAAATGTTTTACCCACACACACACACTCTTCGCAGTCCTTAGATCTAAAAGCCCTATTAAATATTTACGTGAGTAATTTGACCGCGAATATAGAAACACATTCCATTTTAGATCTCAGCTAAGAGCCGAATTAATGAAAGAAAAGAAAGGTTGAACCATGGCATTCCTTACAATTTTAGCAATTTTAGCGCTTTTTTGTCGCCAATTTTCGCGATGAAACTGACTTTTTAGCCAAATCTTGGCTTTTTTGCCATTTTAACGATTTTTAATCCATCGGCATATCTATTTAATGTTATCGAGTTTTCGCCACTTCGGCATTCCTTAGATCTTTAATTATTTGTAAGTTATTTTAGGGAAATTTACCGCAAATGTTTTCTTTCTTTTGGCAATAAAAGTGATTGTTCCCAATTATTTGTTTTTTGGCAGTTTCAAATATTTTCAACCAGTATCACACTATGATATCTTTTATCTTTTTTTATGTTACCAAGTTTTTGCTAATTTTCGACATGGTCGCAAATTTTTCCAAGTTTTTGACATTCGTTACAATTTTGGTGTTTTGTTTTAAATACATTTTAAGGCTTTTTTCAATTAAAAAATTATTCACGAATTTTCCCAACTTTTTGTAAGTGAGATTGTTTTTGATTTTTAAAATCTACTGAATATTTTCGTTCACATTTTTTTTTGTTTTTGGAAATTTTTTAAATAATATTCGCATTTTTGCAAGTTTTTGCGATTAATATGCGGAACTAATTTTCGACTTATTGCCGTTTTGAGGTTTATATAATCAGCTTTATGGGTTTTTTTATTGTTTTAATACTTGCGAGTATGTATAATTTTTGCAATATATAACTTTTTTAATAGCTATTTGCTAAAGAAACCCGCCTCGTATTTACGCATTTTTTCATAAAATTGGTTGTATGAAAATTTTTTGATTTGTAAACAGGCTCCTGGAGAACCAAATTAGATAAAAAAAGTTGTCAAAAATGCTTCAGAAATTCATGTTACGTGTCTTCTCTATTGGCAAATAGAAAAATTTTCGTGAAATAGATTTCATGAAAAAAAATGCATAATATAAATTAGGCATTTGTTAAATTCATACACAACGATTTTTTTATTTACTAACATATTTGGTAACATTGTTCATATAGTCATACTCGTCATTACATGCTTGTGCGCACATGTATTGATACGAATATCTATAGCACATTTGTTTGATCGAACCCGCACCTATCAGTATGCGCACTTATTTGTGTTGATAGCTATAGATATGTATGCCTGTATGTTAGCATGCTTGTTGATGCGAATGTTCTATTATACTCATTGTCGTTGGAGTATCGATATGTATTGAGCAGCCAAAAAGTAACTTTTTGGCTTTCCCTGATTCACACAGTTGAATTACATTGTATTATATTTACATTGTACCAGGCTGTGTGTGTGTTTTTGTATATTTGAAGTTCAGTGCAATTTCGCTTTAGTCATAGTAACAATTAACTCAAGTCAGCATAATTCAAACTATTTAGCAATAGCGAGTGTTGACCGAAAATTATAAGAATATTATGTTTCCGAAATTCCAGCGTTTATGACTAAGTGTGTTTGCAATTAAAAATCATTGCTGACCTATCTTAAGAAGACGTTGACTTTAAGTTAGTTCAATTTGTTTACATACTTTTGAATATTATTGTTTTTTATGAATATTATCTTGCTGTGACTATTTGGTGAGGTTCATGCATATGTCATACACTACACTTTAAATACTTTTTAAATAGTTTCTATTTAAATGTAGCAAAAGGATAATAATCTCTTGCAGGAGGAACTGGCTTTAACTCCAATCTGTATAAATCACTATTGTTGCTATCATTTATAGGAGACCCAGCTAAAAAAAATATGTATGGAGCATATATGATATCCCATATATGGTTCGGATCCAAAAAAAATAGGGTATATGGGCATATATGATTATACATATTCATACATTTTCATACATGTATGTGTAAATATTCCCTCTACAGTATGTAAAGTTCATATTCATACTCTCTTGATTCACAAAAGCGTACTGCTGTGCAATAAATTAAATTACTAAAATTACTTTTTTATAGATTTTGAACAGGGAGGTTTTATTTAATGAAACATTTGTTTGGTCAATAATAAAAAAACGAACTGAACGTCATTTCAGTCATCATTTTAAGTCAAAAGGTGAATCGATTACTTAAAAACCCCAAAACACACATTCGAACACAATATATAATTTAAGAAATCAGATTAAAAACTAATGCAATTATAAATAAAATATAATATAAATTATAAAGGATTATTATTTATTATTATTTTTTCAATATTCTTTTGGCAGTTATATAAATTTTGTTTCTTAAATATATCTGATAATTCCGTTATTTTTTATAAAATTAATGGCTGCATTATCTTTTTGATTATTTGATTTATTAAATAGGCTCACAATATGTAAAATCCACAAGAATTATTATTTTTTGTTACACGAGTTTTAAACCTTGAGGCTCTACGCATATAAACTTTGCAAACGCGTATGTATTTTCTAACAGGCTTCCAATTCACCAGTGATAAAAAAGAGGGAAAAAGGTCGAATTAATAAAATTCAAGCTTTTTTGATGATCTTATGCGAGATATCATGAATGCCTACATTCTTATATGGCTCCATATATTAAATCTTATTTCTATATATATGGATCCACATATGAAGAGCTTTATATTGGAATTTTCATATATGAGCTCATATATTATAATGCATTTCATATATTAGTCCATATATTAATTCATATATAATAGTTTTGCCATTTATTTCCATACAATTTAAGGTAAAAATGATACTAATATAATCAATAGGGAGAAGATACCCCGGCCTCTACTTCGTGTTGAACTGGAGCCGAATGATATATAGTTGAAAAAACGAGACAGAACCAATTTATAGCCTAAAATACCTCTTTTACCGAAAAATCACAGTTGAAGAGTCACATAAGGGTTCAGGTCCCGTGCAGTGTCATAATTGCCAAGAACTTTTTTTATGTTTTTATTTATTTATTGTATCTTCATATATGAACTAACAATAAGTATTCAAATCTTAAATCTATAAAAAAAATTATTAGGCCCGACCAGTGTCGGACATAAACTTAGTGATAGTTATAAATAATCATGTCTATTCGGGAAGTCACTTTCACCACAAATACGCGCATCTTTCACTTTTTGCTATTCTAAAATACTACGTTGGAGATAAGTGATAGAAAACATATGTCTTCTTTCACTTTGGTGGTATTCTAAAATACTTCGTCACCATGATCAATGTCATATTCGTTCGTCGCCAATTTTAGCGCGTTAAGTTTAAATAAATAAAGAAAAAAGATATATGAAGTGTTTATATGGTGTCTACCACTGTTAATTAAGCTTTAATGGCGTTCGGCCATGCTCTACAAGACAATTAAGTTTTCTTAAATTCTTCAAAGATGCAAACACGTTTTTAAAACAAATAAAAGAAGTAACTAATTTTATTTTTACTGTTTATTGTTTTTTATGTTACTTAGCACTTGTACTGTTAAGTTTTTTATTAATTATTTCTTTAAATTACTTCTTAAATCCCTTTTTGTTTTCAACTTTTTCTGCACACAAGTCAGCTGTTTTCAATGTTGTTGATGTTTATACGAGATAACATAATATCGATTACTGAAAACGATATTTCTTCGCACGTATTTTAGAATCTGTCGACGTCGAACTGTCGAAAGTGAACGTTCAAAGATGAAGAAGTGAAGCGCGTATTTTCGAATTAGTAGTGATAATCAAAAAAGGGGGAAAAAAGTATTTCCAAGTAGTCCCATCTGGAGTGATAGGTATAAGAGCCCGTGTGTCCCTCTTTTTTAGGCGGATGTGTCCAGTAAAGTTCAAAATATTACGAGCAAGCGGATTAGGATGTAATTCGAGTTTTGTTAAATATTTGCCTGCGTATTTTGCAATTTCTTCAGTCACTAGTGGCATATTTAAATCACTATGTATAATAGAATTTTTGATGTACCATGGAGCCGATGTTATTAACCGTAAAATTTTGTTTTGCCTTCGTTGAATTCTCTCGACATTGGAAGCTGAAGCAGTGCCCCATAACTGAATTCCGTAGCACCATATTGGCTTCAAAAGCGACTTGTGTAGTAAAAGTTTGCAGTCTAGGCTGAGTGTTGAGTTTCTGCCAATCAACCAGCGTTGCCGTTGTGACACTAAAGTATCACTTTTGACCCTTTTTCGTGTCAATGTCACTTTTTATGACCTTTTATTAATTTATCCCTTTGTATCATTTTAACAAAATGTATGCCGTAGGGCATTCATGTGCTCAGAAATTGGTCGAAGCACAGTCTAGCATATCAGGTATTGGAAAAAGTGCTGTTCGTCCAGTTAGCGATATTTGGTTTGATGGTGTCGATCATTTTGCTGTTTGCTAATAAATGGTAAAAATATTGCAAAAAATCTAACACCCAAATCCCTGATTCCAAATGCAAATTATTTCTGGGTGTATCTCAATTAAAAAATATGTTTTTAACTTACTTTCATCTTTAATCGTAATAAAACTTTTTATAAATAAAATTTTTAAAAACCGACAAGACCGTCTACAGAAGGTCTTCACTATTCTTTACCTGGAGTTCGTTCCTTACGTTTTTTCACCTATAAGTTAAAACTTACGGTTCTTTTGACTATATCCACTTTTAAGAAAAATAGCTCCATCCGATCATTTTTACGATCTGACCAGTTAGAGGGTTAACATTGATTTATAATTAAATTATGTTAGTTAATTAATTTTATTTTAGTCTAATGTATTTAATTAATTGTTAAGATTCGTGTTTTTTTAATTGAAATAAATGTATTTTTTTTGTTCACAAAAAACTTGACCCTATTTTACTATAAAATACCCTTTTATTCTTAAATACCCTTTTTATTACACTTTTTAAAAATTTTCAAAGGCAACCCTGCAATCAACCAATATATTTGAGTTAACTTAAGTTTCATCTGAGTTAACTTAGAGTCAATAATATGTTTCCATGTAAGTCTTCGATCAAGGTGTATACCAAGGTATTTCACTTGGGAATGTTGAGGAATATTTTGATTGTTGATTCGAATGGGGGAGCAAGTATCTCTTCTTAGGGTGAACGTTATATGGACACACTTTTGTTCATTGACTTTAATTCTCCATAAGTTCAACCATATTTCCAGCTGGGTAATATGTTCCTGGAGATTGTGGGATGCCTCATAAGGGTTTTCGTGCACACTCATACAGGCTGTATCATCGGCAAATATAGAAATATGTATATTATTGCTCACAGGCATATCAGAAGAATATATTAAATACAAGACAGGACCCAGAATACTACCCTGTGGCACACCAGAAGATATAGATACGGGCACACTCGTGAACTCTCCTTCCATAACAGTGAACTTCCTATCAATAATATAACTTTCCAAAAGGGTTTGAATGTTTATTGGCAGATATGTCTTGAATTATAAAACTAGACTTTCGTGCCATACTTTATCAAACGCCTGAGAAACATCAATAAAGAGAGCAGTAGTAGGGAACTCCCACTTCTGTGGCAATTAAAATTGTTAAATTGTTGCTGAAATTGTTAAATTTGGGTAATTAAAATTTGAAAATTGTTAAATTCTTGGAAATTTGTGTTTTTTGTTTACATTAGGAGTTTTTGTTTACATTAGGAGTTTTTGTTTACATTAAGTGTATGTCTGTCTGTCTGTCGGTCTGTCTGTCTGCCTGATCGTAGATGTTTGTGTGTGAAATATTTTGTGTGAATGTATTAAGGCGGTTCATAGTTTGGCGGTTTTTATGTGTGTATATGCCGACGGGAAAATGATTTTTCCTAATGACGACGGGAAAACGTGAAAGTTATTTTTTCTAGTGCTAATGTAGGTGTTGCTAGACTGTGGGAATTTAAGGCTGACCATGATTTGAGTGGGTGGCGTTGGTGCCGTAATATGTAACCATAGCCATTCGCGGATGTGTCTGTCTGTCTGTCTGTGAGAATTTAGGTGAGGGTTTGATTGGAAGGGTCGGGGTGTAGTTGAGGTAGATCGATTGCGTGTGTATGTGTATGTGTGTGTATGTGTGTGTGTGTGTGTGTGTATGTTTGTAGGAATTTCAATGTGTGTATTTCTGTAGGAGCTTAGGGCTGATTGTGATTTATGAGGGGTGAGGTGTTCTAGTAATATGTAACCGGGGGAATCTGTGTGTTTGTATGTCTGTAGGAGTTTAAGGCTGACCATGATTTGGGTGGGCAGGGTTGTTGACGTAATATGTATTCATGGGGATTTGTGGATGTGTCTGTCTATAGTAGTTTAAGGCTGATCGTGATTTGAGGTAGGTGAGGATGTTGTTGAGGTAAATTGGTTATTTGTATGTATGTATGTATGTATTTTTGTAAGAATTTAAGATGATTGTGATTTATTAGGGGCGAGGTGTTCTTGTAATATGTAGCCGTGAGAATATATGTGTATAGACGTCTGTAGAAGTTTAAGACTATCTGTAATTTCAGGTAGGTGAGAGTGTTGTGTTGTTGAGATTAATCTTATATATTATATATGTATGTATGTATGATCATGGGAATTTGTGTATGTATATCTGAGGGAGAATTTAAGGCTCGTCATGATTTGCAAAAGGTGGGGTGTTGTTGAAATTTTCTTGGATATTTCTTATATGAATTCTGGTATGTGTGTGTGTGTATTTGCGGTAATATTTATATGTAGATAGAAACAAATTGTTTTCAGTATCGACATTTGGTACTATAAAATACTATCATATGTCTGGACTTCCCTAATCTTATTATGTTTTTATACTTACGCTTGTTTTATATTTTCTCATACTTAAATTTGTCTCGCGTTAAAGTCTGCTATATGAAATTTGTTTATATTACAGATTTTGTTTATTTCAATCTTTGAATACATTTTTTTGTTTGTCATTGATGTCTTTTGTTCTTCTTGTTGTTGGTGTTGTTGTTGTAAATATTCGTCTGTGTATAGATGCAATATATTCAGTTTTTTTTTTATTTGAAAATAAAAACGTTTTAATTTTTATCTGCGTTTACTTAAAAGTTTGTGAGGATTTTCTGTTTTTAAGTAAAACTGAATTCCTGAAGATACATACTCTATAGTAATAGCAACTATAATAGAAATATTCCTTATACTCAATTTACATTTTGTAAAGTTGATGCAACGTTAGTAAGTTAACGTTAGAAATTTTTGGGGTACATAATTTTTTCTAACTATAGACTTTTTTCTTCACTTTCTACATTTGTTTTCGAAATCTTGCTTTGCTTTATGAAAATGTATAAACATTTTTAAATGAAACTGATCCGGCACTCCAGCTTATATACTGATAGTTTTTTTTTTTCTTTGGTAGTCAACTTACTTCTTTTTTTATTTTTATTGATAAACATTTAAAATCAAAAGGGAGCTTTATATTGAAATTATTATTTTCATAATTATTGAAAACAATCACTAGTTTTTTTTTGTGATGAAATCATTTGAAGTTGAAGCTGATATCTTTGCTTACTGTTTTAAATTAAAATTTTATTCAATAGAATAAAAGGAGCTTTTTTCTTAAATTCTGATGCAGTTAAAATCGGATATGAGACTGAATTTAAATGTACTTTTAAATTAGTCATAATGAACAAACTTATTTTCTTGTTGAAAAGCGATCATCAGAAAACGAAGTGGTTTTCAGAGACTTTAGGTATACCCTTTCGACGGTTCCTCTAGGATACAAGATGACTTTGTTTGACGAAATTTCTGTTGCTTTATACTGATAATATTTTTACATTAATAAGGTACATATATGTTTGTTTTATGAAGGGTGAGCACCTTTCACTTTTATTTGTTGTCATATATGATTTTTTTTAATTTTATTAAAGTTCAGCGTATTGTGTATATATTTCTGAAATGTTTAAGTGTGTTTTGTGTTCCCATCGGACAGAGTGTACGTATTAGTTGGTCAGTCAGTCTATATTTTTATTTATTTTTTTCTTCTAATGTGCCACTCCTTTTTTCAGATTTTACTACTTGGAATAGAGTATTTTTGTCTAATTTTTTGCTGGGTATATACATTAGGTATGTAGAAATTAGTTTACTTACAAAGAAATGTATGTTTAATAAACAACTATTGTAGCAAATCGATCTCAAATAACTCAGTTACCTCTACCAGCAATTCACCGTCGGTGTTTTCATAAAGTGTTAGAAACAATGAAATATCTATGTTTGGGAGAATTTTTTTGCCTCAAGTAGGTATTTCTACATGAGGTTTGCTGGTTGACTCCTATCGCATTCATATGTAATGATTATCCACTTAAAAAAGATCATCATCACCATCAATCACTCCCGTATACAATACATTCATGACTTGGGTTGATTCAGATACAATTGCTGTCTCATCACCTTCTAACAGCTTTATATATTTTGCTAGTATGCATGCCTTAGCATGCTTCTATCGATAGTGACGTAAGAGTCCGAGATGTAGTAGTGTTACAATTAAAAATCTTTACTATTAGAATTTACCAGTTCGCTCTTTTGAATTTTCGCAAAGTAGATACATATGAATGTTTGTATTTAAGTGACCACAAAATCATAAAATTTCTTTGCTTACAAAATTGTATGACGTGAGGATTTTTTTTTATTTTTTTTGAAATTATTCATGCTTCGGCATGCTTTCATTTTTTTTTCTGTAAATTTATTTAATACTCATATAGATACAGATATAAAGTAAGATCTGTTTGCAGTATGCATGCTTCAGCATGATTCTAGTTGAAGCGTATATTCACTCACTAAGTTTGCTTGATACTTATTCATACACATGTACATTCTTAAAGATTGGATATCAAAGTCCAAACTCCGTAGTTTATCTATATTTTCTAAAGATCTGATAGCTAAAGAAATAAATAGAGCGAAGATCTTCTATAATAATCCCATTTTCATATTGTAAAATTTTGCGTTCTAACGCTTTCGATGGGAAAATGTACATACAACTTTATAAAAAGTGATAATATGATGTGCTGCTGAATATTGCACTATGTTATAGTTTATTTTAAACACTGAAGTTTTAGCAAATTTCATTCAGACCAACAAGTTTAGAGAATTCCACTACATTTAGCTAATTATCTAATTCCACTACATTTAGTTAATTACCTTTCTAGTAGTAGGGAATTGTTCATCCTGGCGCCGATTAAAATTGTTAAATTGTGGCTGAAATTGTTAAATTGTGGGCTGAAATTGTTAAATTGTGGCTGAAATTGTTAAATTGTTGCTGAAATTTTAAAATTCTTGGAAATTTGTGTTTTCGGCGGCGCTTTGATGTTTTTTGTTTACATTAGGAGTTTTTGTTTACATTAAGTGTATGTCTGTCTGTCCGTCTGTCGGTCTGTCTGCCTGACCGTGGATGTTTGTGTGTGGAATATTTTGTGTGAATGTATTAAGGCGGTTCATAGTTTGGCGGTTTTTATGTGTGTATGTGACGACGGGGAAAATCATGAAAATGGTTTTTCCTAATGCTGACGGAAAATCATCTAATGATTTTTCGTAATTCCGAAGGCAAAACATGATAATTTTTCGTAATACCGAAGGCAAAACATGATAATTTTTCCTAATGCCTACTGCAATACTTGATAATTTTTCCTAATGCCTACTGCAATACATGATTATTATTTTTTTCAAATGCCGACGGCAAAAAATGAATATAATTTTTTCAAATGCCGACGGGAAAATGATTTTTCCTAATGACGACGGGAAAACGTGAAAGTTATTTTTTCTAATGCTAATGTAGGTGTTGCTAGACTGTGGGAATTTAAGGCTGACCGTGATTTGAGTGGACGGCGTTGTTGCCGTAATATGTAACCATAGGAATTTGTGGATGTGTCTGTCTGTCTGTGAGAATTTAGGTGAAGGTTTGATTGGCAGGGGCGGGGTGTAGTTGAGGTAGATCGATTGCGTGTGTAGTTGTGTGTGAATGTATGTGTATGTGTGTGTGTGTGTGTGTGTGTGTGTGTATGTTTGTAGGAATTTCAATGTGTGTATTTCTGTAGGAGCTTAAGGCTGATTGTGATTTATGAGGGGTGAGGTGTTCTAGTAATATGCAACCGGGGGAATCTATGTGTTTGTATGTCTGTAGGAGTTTAAGGCTGACCATGATTTGGGTGGGCAGGGTTGTTGACGTAATATGTAGCCATGGGGATTTGTGAATGTGTCTCTCTATAGTAGTTTAAGGTTGATCGTGATTTGAGGTGGGTGAGGATGTTGTTGAGGTAAATTGGTTATGCGTATGTATGTATGTATGTATTTTTGTAAGAATTTAAGATGATTGTGATTTATTAGGGGCGAGGTGTTCTTGTAATATGTAGCCGTGAGAATCTATGTGTATAGACGTCTGTAGAAGTTTAAGACTATCTGTAATTTCAGGTAGGTGAGAGTGTTGTGTTGTTGAGATTAATCTTATATATTGTATATGTATATTTAAGGCTCGTCATGATTTGCAAAAGGTGGGGTGTTGTTGAAATTTTCTTGGATATTTCTTATATGAATTCTGCTATGTGTGTGTATTTGAGCTCTTATTTATATGTAGGTAGAAATAAATTGTTTTCAACATCGACATTTGGTACTATAAAATACTATCATATATCTGGACTTCCCTAATCCTAGTATGCTTTTATACTTACGATTGCTTTATATTTTCTCATGCTTAAATTTGTCTCGCGTTGAAGTCGGTCTGTGTGAAATTTGTTTATATTACAGATTTTGTTTATTTAACTACATTCGTCTTCTTTGACTGAAAGAGTTATCTACACACAGAGAAAAACCAACTTGAAATCAGTAAGGACCATGCTGAATTAATAAGAACCATTAGCGAAGGTTTAGTCATATTGAAATTTCTTATTTCAATATGGACAAAATATTAATTTACAGTATTCATTTATTAAACTCATTAGTTTGTAGATATCTCAATATACATTTTCTATTATATTAAAAATTATTGAATTAATGTGATGAATTCTTATTTTTAAGCTGCAGATTTTCCCTAAGTGTATGGATTGTTTATATTTGCATTGTGCTTTAACTAAACGACGCTTCATATATTTTCATGATGTAGATCTAATAAATACTTAAGCATTGATAAGAAATTTGATATGTATACATACAAATTGATTTTATGTGTGTATGTATGTATGTATGTATGTACGTACATACAAATAAGAGTACAACTCAATCTTTGAATTCATTTTTTTTTTGTCTTGTGATATCTTTTTGTTGTGTATTATCTGAAATTAAAAACGTTGTTTTATCTGCATTTACTTAAAAGTTTGTGAAGATTTTCTGTTTTAAGTAAAACTGAATTTCTGAAGATACATACTCCATAGTAATAGTAACTATAATAGAAATATTTCTTATACTTAATTTACATTTTTTTAAAGTTGACGCAACGTTAGTTAGTCAACGTTTGACATTTTTGGGGGTATGCAATTTTTTCTAACTATAGCCTTTTTTCTTCACTTTCTACATTTATTTTGGAAAACTTGCTTTGCTTTTTAAAAATGTATAAACATTTTTAAATGAAACTGATCCGGCACTCCAGCTTAGGTACTGATAGTTTTTTTTTGTTGTTAGTTAACTTACTTATTTTTTATTGATAAACATTGGAAATCAAAAGGGAGTTTTATATTGTAATTATTATTTTCATAATTGTTGAAAACAATCGCTGCTTTTTGTTTGTTTTTTGCGATGAAATCATTTGAATTACTTTTGCAACTTTACGCGTTTATAAAAATTATGTTATTTTCTATATTTCTTAATTTATAAGACTTTTAGACTTTGTCCTTTAGGGGTTATATATTCTATTATACGATTATGAATAAGAATGCAGTAAGCTGATGTATTTGCTTACTGCTTCAAATTAAAATTTTATTAAATTGAATAAAAGGAGTTTTTTTTTCTTAAACTCTGATGCAGTTAGAAGCGCTGGAGATTCTTTCATATAACAGCTTTTTTGAAATTTTTGATACATAGTATAATATAGAATTGGATAACATTTATTTTTAATTTTTATGTTAAGAAGTACGGGTATGAGACTGAATTTAAATGTACTTTTAAATTAGTTAAATCATAATGAACAAACATATTTTCTTCTTTAATAGCGATCAACAGAAAACGAACTCGTTTTCATATAATTTAGGTATACCCTATCGACGGCTCCGCTAGGATACAAGATGACTTTGTATGACGAAATTTCTGTTGCTTTATACTGATAATATGTTTACATTAATAAGATACATATACATATGTTTATTTTATGAACGGTGAGCACCTATGGCTTTTATTTAATGTTCTATATGACTTTTTTTTCATTTTATTAAAGTTCAGCGTATTATATATATATTTCTGAAATGTTTAAGTGTGTTTTGTGTGCCCATCGGGCAGAGTGTACGTATTAGTTGGTCAGTCAGTCTCTATTTTTATTTATTTTTTTTTTCTTCTAATGTGCCACTCCTTTTTCAGATTTTACTACTTGGAATAGAGAATTTTTGTCTAATTTTTTGGTGGGTATATACATTAGGTATGTAGAAATTAGTTTAGATACAAAGAAATGCATGTTTAATATACAACTATTGTATCAAATCGATCTCAAATAACTCAGTTACCTCTACCAGCAATTCACCGTTGGTGTATTCATAAAGTGTTAGAAACAATGAAATATCTATGTTTTGAGAGAATTTTTCCCCTCAAGTATTTCTACATGAGGTTTGAGGGGTCAATCACTGTCGCATTCATATGTAATGATTATTCACTTAAAAAACGTCATCATCACCATCAATCATCTCCGTATACAATACATTCATGAGTTGGGTTGATCCAGATAGAATTGCTGTCTCATCACCTTCTAACAGCTTTATATATTTTGCTAGTATGCATGCCTTAGCATGCTTCTATCGATAGTGACGTAAGAGTCCGAGATGTACAATTAAAAATCTTTACTATTAGAATTTACCAGTTCGCTCTTTTGAATTTTTACAAAGTAGATACATATGTATGTATTTCATTGACCACAAAATCATAAAATTTCTTTGCTTACAAAATTGTATGGCGTGAGGATTTTTTTTTTTTTTTTTTTTTTTTTTTTTTAATTATACATGCTTCGGCATGCTTTCATTTTTTTTCTATAAATTTATGTAATACTCATACAGATACAGATATAAAGTAAGATCTGTTTACTGTACATCTTAAAATTTATGCATGCTTCAGCATGATTCTAGTTGAAGCGTATATTCATTCACTAAGTTTGTTTGATACTTATTCATACACATGTACATTCTTAAAGATTGGATATCAAAGTCCAATTTCCGTAGTTTATCTATATTTTCTAAAGATCTGATAGCTAAAGAAATAAATAGAGTGCATATCTTCTATAATAATCCCATTTTCATATTGTAAAATTTTGCGTGCTAGCGCTTTCGATGGGAAAATATACATACAACTTTATAAAAAGTGATAATATGATGTGCTGCTGAATATTGCACTATGTTATAGTTCATTTTAAACACTGAAGTTTTAGCAATATTTCATTCAGACCAACAAGTTTAGAGAATTCCACTACATTTAGTTAATTATCTTTCTTAAGACTCATCATTCCTAATCAATCCTACAAAAAACAACACAAACTAGATTTTTCGTTTTAATTTTATTTTTATTAAATTCAACATTCATTCTTCAAATTACTTTATACTATATTAAGTAGCTTTTCCTCATTTGTTGAGTTGACTTTAATAGGAGACATTTTAATGGTACGATGAACTTTTCTATTGCATGCATTGAGTAAATCTTTATAAATACATACCAATCCACTTATATGAACCATTAAAGCTAATTCTTTTCACATCATACCTTTCAATGATCTATTAAATCATTCTAATATTGATGCTTTCATATTAAGTAATGTTTAATCTTCTATTTATGTATGAGTTTTCCCAAGTATTTATTAAAAAATTCTTTAGAATCATCTGTTTGTAAGTTTTTGGTACCCGTACCACTTCAAAAATATTTTCCATTGCCTTGGTTTTTAGAGTGCAGCTTTTATTTTCAGCTGTACTTTGAGAATGTGTCAATTAAAGTCTTCCAAATCAACAATTTCTATTTTCTGTAGAATAGTTCTACATTTCACCTAACTTAGCTGCATAAAACATCATATATTCCTGTCATTACATCTCTACAAGCACAAACAGTTGTTGAAATTTAATATGAACTTCGTTAACTAAATTCCTTTTTAAAGACATTGAATTGTTTCACAGATTTTTTCGAAAGTGTTGTGATCTACATCTTGCACTTTCAGCTATTTATACTAACATGTAGTTAATTTTCTAATCTATATATTTAACCGTAAACTCTTCAATTTGTTTTTAATTATTTACTTTTTAGAATTGCTTTTTCAATTTTATAACTGTCTTCTTTCTCTAATTTTATTTCACGTTGTAGTTCCTCAATTTGCATTTAAATATATTCTTGAATATTAATGCTTTAAGCTATATTATTAATTTGTCTTGTATTTTATCTTCATTCAGTTTAATGTAACTATCAACAATAGTTTGTATCTAATTCATTTATGCCTTCCAATACTGATAAGTCAGTATAAATGTCTTCAGAATTGGAAGTCTATGAGTAAAATAATCGTCATCATCATTCTCAGTATTAGCATCATTAAATATGATGGTATTATCAAATATTGTTCCTTCTACTAGTTTCTTTTGGGGTACTTGTCTATATCTTTAGTGAAGGTTTCTCAGGCTTTAAACTTGTATATTTTCAACTTCTGTCTTGATTTTACTTTCTTCTTTCATAAGAATTCTTTTAATATTTTTAGAACTATTTATGAATTCTTCTGCTATAGGTTTAAATGTATCTTGTAGTTGTTCACTTGTATCTATTTCACCAGTTTTTATACTACGAAGCTTTTTCTTCAACACATTTCTTGTCAACACCAACTGTTTTAAAATTTTCTCATCCAGGGCAAATAACAGGTATCAGCAATCATATCAGCTTTTCAGGAGCTGGTCTGGTTTTCAGATCAGCTTTTCAGGACCTGGTCTGGTTTTCAGATCAGCTTATCAGGACCTGGTCTGGTTTTCAGATCAGCTTTTCAGGACCTGGTCTGGTTTTCAGATCAGCTTATCAGGACCTGGTCTGGTTTTCAGATTAGCTTATCAGGAGCTGGTCTGGTTTTCAGATCAGCTTATCAGGAGCTGGTCTGGTTTTCAGATCAGCTTATCAGGAGCTGGTCTGGTTATCAGATCAGCTTATCAGGAGCTGGTCTGGTTTTCAGATCAGCTTATCAGGAGCTGATCTGATTTTTAGATCAGCTTATCAGGTAACAGATCAGGCTATCAGGAGCTGTTCAGATTTTCATTTCAAGATATCTGAGTCAGATTTAGTTATCAGTGTACAAGTAGCTAGCCATTTATAACATTTATATACATGAAGTTTAAAGTCAGATGAAATACGAAAAAGTAAAGTTTTATCTAGTAAAATTATTTTCTATAACGATCATCGTTTAATTCACTATCTTTGCTTATAATCAAAAATCCATATTTATCCTTTCAACATGCTTTTTATTTTTCTCACCTAACTTAAACATTAAATATACATTATGATGATCTCTTATTAAATGTTTGGTGATTCTGGTGTAAGTTTTACATAAGTAGAATGAATCAACATTCTTATCTCTCCCCATACAAAAATATGCTTCCCATACGCATCATCGTTAAATATCATATTGGAATTACTTTGGACTGAAATAACAGATTCACTATCGGTAAATTTTGTAATATATTATTATTTTAATTGATGTAATTAATTTCTTCAGATATTTATATCTGGGGTGATATAAAGATTTTGAGTATAAATAAATGTTCTCAAAATTTAAGTCCATTAGGACTTTCTAGCAAGCCAATCATAGCGTTTTTTTTTCGTAATTTGACAGGTCAACTATTGTTGCACGAATAGAATTTGATATAAAGGAACTATGATTTATTTTTGAACTATCGTTCGATGAATCATCAATATTTCGTACTTTTGTATGGGGAGAGATAAGAATGTTGATTCATTCTACTTATGTAAAACTTACACCAGAATCACCAAACATTTAATAAGAGATCATCATAATGTATATTTAATGTTTAAGTTAGGTGAGAAAAATAAAAAGCATGTTGAAAGGATAAATATGGATTTTTGATTATAAGCAAAGATAGTGAATTAAACGATGATCGTTATAGAAAATAATTTTACTAGATAAAACTTTACTTTTTCGTATTTCATCTGACTTTAAACTTCATGTATATAAATGTTATAAATGGCTAGCTACTTGTACACTGATAACTAAATCTGACTCAGATATCTTGAAATGAAAATCTGAACAGCTCCTGATAGCCTGATCTGTTACCTGATAAGCTGATCTAAAAATCAGATCAGCTCCTGATAAGCTGATCTGAAAACCAGACCAGGTCCTGATAAGCTGATCTGAATACCAGACCAGGTCCTGAAAAGCTGATCTGAAAACCAGACCAGGTCCTGATAAGCTGATCTGAAAACCAGACCAGGTCCTGAAAAGCTGATCTGAAAACCAGACCAGCTCCTGAAAAGCTGATATGATTGCTGATACCTGTTATTTGCCCTGGATGAGAAAATTTTAAAACAGTTGGTGTTGACAAGAAATGTGTTGAAGAAAAAGCTTCGTAGTATAAAAACTGGTGAAATAGATACAAGTGAACAACTACAAGATACATTTAAACCTATAGCAGAAGAATTCATAAATAGTTCTAAAAATATTAAAAGAATTCTTATGAAAGAAGAAAGTAAAATCAAGACAGAAGTTGAAAATATACAAGTTTAAAGCCTGAGAAACCTTCACTAAAGATATAGACAAGTACCCCAAAAGAAACTAGTAGAAGGAACAATATTTGATAATACCATCATATTTAATGATGCTAATACTGAGAATGATGATGACGATTATTTTACTCATAGACTTCCAATTCTGAAGACATTTATACTGACTTATCAGTATTGGAAGGCATAAATGAATTAGATACAAACTATTGTTGATAGTTACATTAAACTGAATGAAGATAAAATACAAGACAAATTAATAATATAGCTTAAAGCATTAATATTCAAGAATATATTTAAATGCAAATTGAGGAACTACAACGTGAAATAAAATTAGAGAAAGAAGACAGTTATAAAATTGAAAAAGCAATTCTAAAAAGTAAATAATTAAAAACAAATTGAAGAGTTTACGGTTAAATATATAGATTAGAAAATTAACTACATGTTAGTATAAATAGCTGAAAGTGCAAGATGTAGATCACAACACTTTCGAAAAAATCTGTGAAACAATTCAATGTCTTTAAAAAGGAATTTAGTTAACGAAGTTCATATTAAATTTCAACAACTGTTTGTGCTTGTAGAGATGTAATGACAGGAATATATGATGTTTTATGGAGCTAAGTTAGGTGAAATGTAGAACTATTCTACAGAAAATAGAAATTGTTGATTTGGAAGACTTTAATTGACACATTCTCAAAGTACAGCTGAAAATAAAAGCTGCACTCTAAAAACCAAGGCAATGGAAAATATTTTTGAAGTGGTACGGGTACCAAAAACTTACAAACAGATGATTCTAAAGAATTTTTTAATAAATACTTGGGAAAACTCATACATAAATAGAAGATTAAACATTACTTAATATGAAAGCATCAATATTAGAATGATTTAATAGATCATTGAAAGGTATGATGTGAAAAGAATTAGCTTTAATGGTTCATATAAGTGGATTGGTATGTATTTATAAAGATTTACTCAATGCATGCAATAGAAAAGTTCATCGTACCATTAAAATGTCTCCTATTAAAGTCAACTCAACAAATGAGGAAAAGCTACTTAATATAGTATAAAGTAATTTGAAGAATGAATGTTGAATTTAATAAAAATAAAATTAAAACGAAAAATCTAGTTTGTGTTGTTTTTTGTAGGATTGATTAGGAATGATGAGTCTTAAGAAAGATAATTAACTAAATGTAGTGGAATTCTCTAAACTTGTTGGTCTGAATGAAATATTGCTAAAACTTCAGTGTTTAAAATGAACTATAACATAGTGCAATATTCAGCAGCACATCATATTATCACTTTTTATAAAGTTGTATGTATATTTTCCCATCGAAAGCGCTAGCACGCAAAATTTTACAATATGAAAATGGGATTATTATAGAAGATATGCACTCTATTTATTTCTTTAGCTATCAGATCTTTAGAAAATATAGATAAACTACGGAAATTGGACTTTGATATCCAATCTTTAAGAATGTACATGTGTATGAATAAGTATCAAACAAACTTAGTGAATGAATATACGCTTCAACTAGAATCATGCTGAAGCATGCATAAATTTTAAGATGTACAGTAAACAGATCTTACTTTATATCTGTATCTGTATGAGTATTACATAAATTTATAGAAAAAAAATGAAAGCATGCCGAAGCATGTATAATTAAAAAAAAAAAAAAAAAAAAAAAAAAAAAAAAAATCCTCACGTCATACAATTTTGTAAGCAAAGAAATTTTATGATTTTGTGGTCAATGAAATACATACATATGTATCTACTTTGTAAAAATTCAAAAGAGCGAACTGGTAAATTCTAATAGTAAAGATTTTTAATTGTACATCTCGGACTCTTACGTCACTATCGATAGAAGCATGCTAAGGCATGCATACTAGCAAAATATATAAAGCTGTTAGAAGGTGATGAGACAGCAATTCTATCTGGATCAACCCAACTCATGAATGTATTGTATACGGAGATGATTGATGGTGATGATGACGTTTTTTAAGTGAATAATCATTACATATGAATGCGACAGTGATTGACCCCTCAAACCTCATGTAGAAATACTTGAGGGGAAAAATTCTCTCAAAACATAGATATTTCATTGTTTCTAACACTTTATGAATACACCAACGGTGAATTGCTGGTAGAGGTAACTGAGTTATTTGAGATCGATTTGATACAATAGTTGTATATTAAACATGCATTTCTTTGTATCTAAACTAATTTCTACATACCTAATGTATATACCCACCAAAAAATTAGACAAAAATTCTCTATTCCAAGTAGTAAAATCTGAAAAAGGAGTGGCACATTAGAAGAAAAAAAAAATAAATAAAAATAGAGACTGACTGACCAACTAATACGTACACTCTGCCCGATGGGCACACAAAACACACTTAAACATTTCAGAAATATATATATAATACGCTGAACTTTAATAAAATGAAAAAAAGTCATATAGAACATTAAATAAAAGCCATAGGTGCTCACCGTTCATAAAATAAACATATGTATATGTATCTTATTAATGTAAACATATTATCAGTATAAAGCAACAGAAATTTCGTCATACAAAGTCATCTTGTATCCTAGCGGAGCCGTCGATAGGGTATACCTAAATTATATGAAAACGAGTTCGTTTTCTGTTGATCGCTATTAAAGAAGAAAATATGTTTGTTCATTATGATTTAACTAATTTAAAAGTACATTTAAATTCAGTCTCATACCCGTACTTCTTAACATAAAAATTAAAAATAAATGTTATCCAATTCTATATTATACTATGTATCAAAAATTTCAAAAAAGCTGTTATATGAAAGAATCTCCAGCGCTTCTAACTGCATCAGAGTTTAAGAAAAAAAAACTCCTTTTATTCAATTTAATAAAATTTTAATTTGAAGCAGTAAGCAAATACATCAGCTTACTGCATTCTTATTCATAATCGTATAATAGAATATATAACCCCTAAAGGACAAAGTCTAAAAGTCTTATAAATTAAGAAATATAGAAAATAACATAATTTTTATAAACGCGTAAAGTTGCAAAAGTAATTCAAATGATTTCATCGCAAAAAACAAACAAAAAGCAGCGATTGTTTTCAACAATTATGAAAATAATAATTACAATATAAAACTCCCTTTTGATTTCCAATGTTTATCAATAAAAAATAAGTAAGTTAACTAACAACAAAAAAAACTATCAGTACCTAAGCTGGAGTGCCGGATCAGTTTCATTTAAAAATGTTTATACATTTTTAAAAAGCAAAGCAAGTTTTCCAAAATAAATGTAGAAAGTGAAGAAAAAAGGCTATAGTTAGAAAAAATTGCATACCCCCAAAAATGTCAAACGTTGACTAACTAACGTTGCGTCAACTTTAAAAAAATGTAAATTAAGTATAAGAAATATTTCTATTATAGTTACTATTACTATGGAGTATGTATCTTCAGAAATTCAGTTTTACTTAAAACAGAAAATCTTCACAAACTTTTAAGTAAATGCAGATAAAACAACGTTTTTAATTTCAGATAATACACAACAAAAAGATATCACAAGACAAAAAAAAAATGAATTCAAAGATTGAGTTGTACTCTTATTTGTATGTACGTACATACATACATACATACATACACACATAAAATCAATTTGTATGTATACATATCAAATTTCTTATCAATGCTTAAGTATTTATTAGATCTACATCATGAAAATATATGAAGCGTCGTTTAGTTAAAGCACAATGCAAATATAAACAATCCATACACTTAGGGAAAATCTGCAGCTTAAAAATAAGAATTCATCACATTAATTCAATAATTTTTAATATAATAGAAAATGTATATTGAGATATCTACAAACTAATGAGTTTAATAAATGAATACTGTAAATTAATATTTTGTCCATATTGAAATAAGAAATTTCAATATGACTAAACCTTCGCTAATGGTTCTTATTAATTCAGCATGGTCCTTACTGATTTCAAGTTGGTTTTTCTCTGTGTGTAGATAACTCTTTCAGTCAAAGAAGACGAATGTAGTTAAATAAACAAAATCTGTAATATAAACAAATTTCACACAGACCGACTTCAACGCGAGACAAATTTAAGCATGAGAAAATATAAAGCAATCGTAAGTATAAAAGCATACTAGGATTAGGGAAGTCCAGATATATGATAGTATTTTATAGTACCAAATGTCGATGTTGAAAACAATTTATTTCTACCTACATATAAATAAGAGCTCAAATACACACACATAGCAGAATTCATATAAGAAATATCCAAGAAAATTTCAACAACACCCCACCTTTTGCAAATCATGACGAGCCTTAAATTCTCCCTCAGATATACATACACAAATTCCCATGATCATACATACATATACAATATATAAGATTAATCTCAACAACACAACACTCTCACCTACCTGAAATTACAGATAGTCTTAAACTTCTACAGACGTCTATACACATAGATTCTCACGGCTACATATTACAAGAACACCTCGCCCCTAATAAATCACAATCATCTTAAATTCTTACAAAAATAAATACATACATACATACGCATAACCAATTTACCTCAACAACATCCTCACCCACCTCAAATCACGATCAACCTTAAACTACTATAGAGAGACACATTCACAAATCCCCATGGCTACATATTACGTCAACAACCCTGCCCACCCAAATCATGGTCAGCCTTAAACTTCTACAGACATACAAACACATAGATTCCCCCGGTTGCATATTACTAGAACACCTCACCCCTCATAAATCACAATCAGCCTTAAGCTCCTACAGAAATACACACATTGAAATTCCTACAAACATACACACACACACACACACACACACACACACATACACATACATTCACACACAACTACACACGCAATCGATCTACCTCAACTACACCCCGCCCCTGCCAATCAAACCTTCACCTAAATTCTCACAGACAGACAGACACATCCACAAATTCCTATGGTTACATATTACGGCAACAACGCCGTCCACTCAAATCACGGTCAGCCTTAAATTCCCACAGTCTAGCAACACCTACATTAGCATTAGAAAAAATAACTTTCACGTTTTCCCGTCGTCATTAGGAAAAATCATTTTCCCGTCGGCATTTGAAAAAATTATATTCATTTTTTGCCGTCGGCATTTGAAAAAAATAATAATCATGTATTGCAGTAGGCATTAGGAAAAATTATCAAGTATTGCAGTAGGCATTAGGAAAAATTATCATGTTTTGCCTTCGGTATTACGAAAAATTATCATGTTTTGCCTTCGGAATTACGAAAAATCATTAGATGATTTTCCGTCAGCATTAGGAAAAACCATTTTCATGATTTTCCCCGTCGTCACATACACACATAAAAACCGCCAAACTATGAACCGCCTTAATACATTCACACAAAATATTCCACACACAAACATCCACGGTCAGGCAGACAGACCGACAGACGGACAGACAGACATACACTTAATGTAAACAAAAACTCCTAATGTAAACAAAAAACATCAAAGCGCCGCCGAAAACACAAATTTCCAAGAATTTAACAATTTTCAAATTTTAATTACCCAAATTTAACAATTTCAGCAACAATTTAACAATTTCAGCCACAATTTAACAATTTTAATCGGCGCCAGGATGAACATTCCCCTACTACTCTTTCTTAAGACCCATCATTCCTAATCAACCCTACAAAAAACTAGATTTTTCGTTTTAATTCAATTTTTATTTTTATCAAATTCAACATTCATTCTTCAAATTACTTTATACTGTATTAAGCAGCTTTTTCTCATTTGTTGAGTTAACTTTAATCGTAAACATTTTAATGTTGAGATAAATTTTTCTATTTTATGCGCTAAGTAATTCTTTATATATGTATACCAATCCTTTTATATGAACCATTAAAGCTAATTCTTTTCACATCATTCCTTTTAATGATCAATTAAATCATTGTACTATTGATGCTTTCATATTAAGTAATGTTTAATCTTCTATTTATGTATGAGTTTTCCAAAGTATTTATTAAAAAATTCCTTAGAATCATCTGTTTGTAAGTTTTTTGATTTTTTTGATACCCGTACCACTTCAAAAATATTTTCCATTCCTTGGTTTTTTGAGTGCAGCTTTTATTTTCAGCTGTACTACAATTTGAGAATGTGTCAATTACAGTCTTCAAAAATCAACAATTTCTATTTTCTGTAGAATAGTTCTCCATTTCACCTAACTTAGCTCCATAAAACTTCATATATTCCTGTCATTGCATCTCTACAAGCACAAACAATTTTCGAGTCTTAAAATGGAGTTCGTTTACTAAATTTCTTTTTAAAGACATTGAGTTGTTTTACAGATTTTTTCGATAGTGTGGTGATCTACATGTTGCACTTTCAGCTATTTATACTAACATGTAGTTAATTTTCTAATCTATATATTTAATCGTACAACTCTTCAATTTATTTTTAATTATTTAATTTTTAGAATTCCTTTTCAATTTTATAACTCTCTTCCTTCTCTAATTTTATTTCACGTTGTAGTCCACCAATATGCATTTGAATATATTCTTGAATTATATCAATGCCTTAAGCTATATTATTAATTTGTTCTTTAGTTTATCGATTTCAGTTTCCAGAAAAATTAACTTATATCATCGTTCTCTGACGGAGAACGATGATGATTCTGTATGCATACATTAGTAGTAATTAAAATCTTTTTATAGATTTCGAGTTCAAATTTATCATAATTTTTTGGTATTTTATCAAACATTAGAGAAAATAGTCCTAGTGTTAGAGCCCATATTTGACCACCAACTTGTATTTTATCTTCATTCAGTTTGAGGTTACTATCACCATTAATTTGTATCTAATTCATTTCCTCCTTCCAATACTGATAAGTCTTCGGAATTGGAAGTCTTTGAGTACAAATCATCGTCATCATCATTCTCAGTATTAGAATCATTAAATAAGATGGTATTATCAAATATTGTTCCTTCTGCTAGTTTCTTTGGTGTACTTGTCTCTATCTTGACTGATGGTTTCTCATGCTTTAAACTTGTATATTTTCAACTTCTGTCTTGATTTTACTTTTTTCTTTCATAAGAATTCTTTTAATATTTTTAGAACTATTTATGAATTCTTCTGTTATAGGTTTAAATGCATCTCTTAGTTGTTCATTTGTATCTATTTCACTAGTTTTTATACTACGAAGCTTTTTCTTAATCACATTTGTTCTCAACACCAAATGCTTTAAAACTTTCTCATCCATGTTTGCTAACAGCAAATTCAGGTATCGGCTACTAGATCAGCTTATCAGGAGCTGATCTGGTTTTCAGATCAGCTTATCAGGAGCTGGTCTGGTTTTCAGATCAGCTTATCAGGAGCTGGTCTGGTTATCAGATCAGCTTATCAGGAGCTGGTCTGGTTATCAGATCAGCTTATCAGGAGCTGGTCTGGTTATCAGATCAGCTTATCAGGACCTGATCTGGTTTTCAGATCAGCTTATCAGGAGCTGGTCTGGTTTTCAGATCAGCTTATAAGGAGCTGGTCTGGTTTTCAGATCAGCTTATGAGCTGGTCTGATTATCAGATCAGCTTATCAGGAGCTGGTCTGGTTTTCAGATCAGCTTATCAGGAGCTGGTCTGGTTATCAGATCAGCTTATCAGGAGCTGGTCTGGTTATCAGATCAGCTTATCAGGAGCTAGTCTGGTTATTAGATCAGCTTATCAGGACCTGATCTGGTTATCAGATCAGCTTATCAGGAGCTGGTCTGGTTTTCAGATCAGCTTATCAGGACCTGATCTGATTTTCAGATCAGCTTATCAGGAGCTGGTCTGGTTTTCAGATCAGCTTATCAGGTAACAGATCAGGCTATCAGGAGCTGTTCAGATTTTCATTTCAAGATATCTGAGTCAGACTTAGGTATCAGTGTACAAGTAGCTAGCCATTTAGAACATTTATATACATGAAGTCCAAAGTAATTCCAATATGATATTTAACGATGATGCGTATGGGAAGAATACTTTTTTATGGGGAGAGATAAGAATGTTGATTCATTCTACTTATGTAAAACTTACACCAGAATCACCAAACATTTAATAAGAGATCATCATAATGTAATTTTAATGTTTAAGTAAGGTGAGAAAAATATAAAGCATGTTGAAAGGCTAAATATGAATTTTTGATTATAAGCAAAGATATTGAATTAAACGATGATCGTTATAAAAAATAATTTTACTACATAAAACTTTACTTTTTCGTATTTCATTTGACTTTAAACTTCATGTATATAAATGTTCTAAATGGCTAGCTACTTGTACACTGATAACTAAATCTGACTCAGATATCTTGAAATGAAAATCTGAACAGCTCCTGATAGCCTGATCTGTTACCTGATAAGCTGATCTGAGAACCAGACCAGCTCCTGATAAGCTGATCTGAAAATCAGATCAGGTCCTGATAAGCTGATCTGAAAACCAGACCAGCTCCTGATAAACTGATCTGATAACCAGATCAGGTCCTGATAAGCTGATCTGATAACCAGAACAGCTCCTGATAAGCTGATCTGATAAACAGATCAGGTCCTGATAAGCTGATCTGATAACCAGACCAGCTCCTGATAAGCTGATCTGATAACCAGACCAGCTCCTGATAAGCTGATCTGATAACCAGACCAGCTCCTGATAAGCTGATCTGATAACCAGACCAGCTCCTGATAAGCTGATCTGATAACCAGACCAGCTCCTGATAAGCTGATCTGATAACCAGACCAGCTCCTGATAAGCTGATCTGATAACCAGACCAGCTCCTGATAAGCTGATCTGATAACCAGACCAGCTCCTGATAAGCTGATCTGATAACCAGATCAGGTCCTGATAAGCTGATCTGATAACCAGACCAGCTCCTGATAAGCTGATCTGAAAACCAGATCAGGTCCTGATAAGCTGATCTGATAACCAGACCAGCTCCTGATAAGCTGATCTGAAAACCGGACCAGCTCCTGATAAGCTGATCTGATAACCAGACCAGCTCCTGATAAGCTGATCTGATAACCAGACCAGCTCCTGATAAGCTGATCTGATAACCAGACCAGCTCCTGATAAGCTGATCTGATAACCAGACCAGCTCCTGATAAGCTGATCTGATAACTAGACCAGCTCCTGATAAGGTGATCTGAAAACCAGATAAGCTCCTGATAAGCTGATCTAGTAGCCGATACCTGAATTTGCTGTTAGCAAACATGGATGAGAAAGATTGAAATCATTTGGTGTTGACAAGAAATGTGATGAAGAAAAAGCTTCGTAGTATAAAAACTAGTGAAATAGATACAAATGAACAACTAAGAGATGCATTTAAACCTATAACAGAAGAATTCATAAATAGTTCTAAAAATATTAAAAGAATTCTTATGAAAGAAGAAAGTAAAATCAAGACAGAAGTTGAAAATATACAAGTTTAAAGCATGAGAAACCATTAGTCAAGATAGAGACAAGTACACCAAAGAAACTAGCAGAAGGAACAATATTTCATAATACCATCTTATTTAATGATGCTAATACTGAGAATGATGATGACGATGATTTGTACTCAAAGACTTCCAATTCCGAAGACTTATCAGTATTGGAAGGTAGAAATGAATTAGATACAAACTAATGGTGATAGTAACCTCAAACTGAATGCAGATAAAATACAAGTTGGTGGTAAATATGGGCTCTAACACTAGGACTATTTTCTCTAATGTTTGATAAAATACCAAAAAATTATGATAAATTTGAACTCGAAATCTATAAAAAGATTTTAATTACTACTAATGTATGCATACAGAATCATCATCGTTCCCCGTCAGAGAACGATGATATAAGTTAATTTTTCTGGAAACTGAAATCGACAAACTAAAGAACAAATTAATAATATAGCTTAAGGCATTGATATAATTCAAGAATATATTCAAATGCATATTGGTGGACTACAACGTGAAATAAAATTAGAGAAGGAAGAGAGTTATAAAATTGAAAAGGAGTTCTAAAAATTAAATAATTAAAAATAAATTGAAGAGTTGTACGATTAAATATATAGATTAGAAAATTAACTACATGTTAGTATAAATAGCTGAAAGTGCAACATGTAGATCACCACACTATCGAAAAAATCTGTAAAACAACTCAATGTCTTTAAAAAGAAATTTAGTAAACGAACTCCATTTTAAGACTCGAAAATTGTTTGTGCTTGTAGAGATGCAATGACAGGAATATATGAAGTTTTATGGAGCTAAGTTAGGTGAAATGGAGAACTATTCTACAGAAAATAGGAATTGTTGATTTTTGAAGACTGTAATTGACACATTCTCAAATTGTAGTACAGCTGAAAATAAAAGCTGCACTCAAAAAACCAAGGAATGGAAAATATTTTTGAAGTGGTACGGGTACCAAAAAAATCAAAAAACTTACAAACAGATGATTCTAAGGAATTTTTTAATAAATACTTTGGAAAACTTATACATAAATAGAAGATTAAACATTACTTAATATGAAAGCATCAATAGTACAATGATTTAATTGATCATTAAAAGGAATGATGTGAAAAGAATTAGCTTTAATGGTTCATATAAAAGGATTGGTATACATATATAAGGAATAACTTAGTGCATAAAATAGAAAAATTTATCTCAACATTAAAATGTTTACGATTAAAGTTAACTCAACAAATGAGAAAAAGCTGCTTAATACAGTATAAAGTAATTTGAAGAATGAATGTTGAATTTAATAAAAATAAAAATTGAATTAAAACGAAAAATTTAGTTTTTTGTAGGGTTGATTAGGAATGATGGGTCTTAAGAAAGGTAATTAACTAAATGTAGTGGAATTAGATAATTAGCTAAATGTAGTGGAATTCTCTAAACTTGTTGGTCTGAATGAAATTTGCTAAAACTTCAGTGTTTAAAATAAACTATAACATAGTGCCATATTCAGCAGCACATCATATTATCACTTTTTATAAGGTTGTATGTACATTTTCCCATCGAAAGCATTAGAACGCAAAATTTTACAATATGAAAATGGGATTATTATAGAAGATCTTCGCTCTATTTATTTCTTTAGCTATCAGATCTTTAGAAAATATAGATAAACTACGGAATTTGGACTTTGATATCCAATCTTTAAGAATGTACATGTGTATGAATAAGTATCAAGCAAACTTAGTGAACGAATATACGCTTCAACTAGAATCATGCTGAAGCATGCATACTGCAAACAGATCTTACTTTATATCTGTATGAGTATTAAATAAATTTACAGAAAAAAAATGAAAGCATGCCGAAGCATGAATAATTTCAAAAAAAATATAAAAAAAAATCCTCACGTCATACAATTTTGTAAGCAAAGAAATTTTATGATTTTGTGGTCACTTAAATACAAACATACATATGTATCTACTTTGCAAAAATTCAAAAGAGCGAACTCGTAAATTCTAATAGTAAAGATTTTTAATTGTAACACTACTACATCTCGGACTCTTACGTCACTATCGATAAAAGCATGCTAAGGCATGCATACTAGCAAAATATATAAAGCTGTTAGAAGGTGATGAGATAGCATTGTATCTGGATCAACCCAACTCATGAATGTATTGTATACGGGAGTGATTGATGGTGATGATGATCTTGTTTAAGTGGATAATCATTACATATGAATGCGATAGGAGTCAACCAGCAAACCTCATGTAGAAATACCTACTTGAGGCAAAAAAATTCTCCCAAACATAGATATTTCATTGTTTCTAACACTTTATGAAAACACCGACGGTGAATTGCTGGTAGAGGTAACTGAGTTATTTGAGATCGATTTGCTACAATAGTTGTTTATTAAACATACATTTCTTTGTAAGTAAACTAATTTCTACATACCTAATGTATATACCCAGCAAAAAATTAGACAAAAATACTCTATTCCAAGTAGTAAAATCTGAAAAAAGGAGTGGCACATTAGAAGAAAAAAATAAATAAAAATATAGACTGACTGACCAACTAATACGTACACTCTGTCCGATGGGAACACAAAACACACTTAAACATTTCAGAAATATATACACAATACGCTGAACTTTAATAAAATTAAAAAAAAATCATATATGACAACAAATAAAAGTGAAAGGTGCTCACCATTCATAAAACAAACATATATGTACCTTATTAATGTAAAAATATTATCAGTATAAAGCAACAGAAATTTCGTCAAACAAAGTCATCTTGTATCCTAGAGGAACCGTCGAAAGGGTATACCTAAATTATATGAAAACCACTTCGTTTTCTGATGATCGCTTTTCAACAAGAAAATAAGTTTGTTCATTATGACTAATTTAAAAGTACATTTAAATTCAGTCTCATATCCGATTTTAACTGCATCAGAATTTAAGAAAAAAGCTCCTTTTATTCTATTGAATAAAATTTTAATTTAAAACAGTAAGCAAAGATATCAGCTTCAACTTCAAATGATTTTATCACAAAAAAAAACTAGTGATTGTTTTCAACAATTATGAAAATAATAATTTCAATATAAAGCTCCCTTTTGATTTTAAATGTTTATCAATAAAAATAAAAAAAGAAGTAAGTTGACTACCAAAGAAAAAAAAAAAACTATCAGTATATAAGCTGGAGTGCCGGATCAGTTTCATTTAAAAATGTTTATACATTTTCATAAAGCAAAGCAAGATTTCGAAAACAAATGTAGAAAGTGAAGAAAAAAGTCTATAGTTAGAAAAAATTATGTACCCCAAAAATTTCTAACGTTAACTTACTAACGTTGCATCAACTTTACAAAATGTAAATTGAGTATAAGGAATATTTCTATTATAGTTGCTATTACTATAGAGTATGTATCTTCAGGAATTCAGTTTTACTTAAAAACAGAAAATCCTCACAAACTTTTAAGTAAACGCAGATAAAAATTAAAACGTTTTTATTTTCAAATAAAAAAAAAACTGAATATATTGCATCTATACACAGACGAATATTTACAACAACAACACCAACAACAAGAAGAACAAAAGACATCAATGACAAACAAAAAAATGTATTCAAAGATTGAAATAAACAAAATCTGTAATATAAACAAATTTCATATAGGCAGACTTTAACGCGAGACAAATTTAAGTATGAGAAAATATAAAACAAGCGTAAGTATAAAAACATAATAAGATTAGGGAAGTCCAGACATATGATAGTATTTTATAGTACCAAATGTCGATACTGAAAACAATTTATTTCTATCTACATATAAATATTACCACAAATACACACACACACATAGCAGAATTCATATAAGAAATATCAAAGAAAATTTCAACAACACCCCACCTTTTGCAAATCATGACGAGCCTTAAATTCTCCCTCAGATATACATACACAAATTCCCATGATCATACATACATACATATACAATATATAAGATTAATCTCAACAACACAACACTCTCACCTACCTGAAATTACAGATAGTCTTAAACTTCTACAGACGTCTATACACATAGATTCTCACGGCTACATATTACAAGAACACCTCGCCCCTAATAAATCACAATCATCTTAAATTCTTACAAAAATACATACATACATACATACAAATAACCAATTTACCTCAACAACATCCTCACCTACCTCAAATCACGATCAGCCTTAAACTACTATAGACAGACACATCCACAAATCCCCATGGATACATATTACGTCAACAACCCTGCCCACCCAAATCATGGTCAGCCTTAAACTCCTACAGACATACAAACACACAGATTCCCCCCGGTTACATATTACTAGAACACCTCACCCCTCATAAATCACAATCAGCCCTAAGCGCCTACAGAAATACACACATTGAAATTCCTACAAACATACACACACACACACACATACACATACACACGCAATCGATCTACCTCAACTACACCCCGACCCTTCCAATCAAACCCTCACCTAAATTCTCACAGACAGACAGACAGACACATCCGCGAATGGCTATGGTTACATATTACGGCACCAACGCCACCCACTCAAATCACGGTCAGCCTTAAATTCCCACAGTCTAGCAACACCTACATTAGCACTAGAAAAAATAACTTTCACGTTTTCCCGTCGTCATTAGGAAAAATCATTTTCCCGTCGGCATATACACACGTAAAAACCGCAAAACTATGAACCGCCTTAATACATTCACACAAAATATTCCACACACAAACATCTACGATCAGGCAGACAGACAGACCGACAGACAGACCGACAGACAGACAGACAGACAGACATACACTTAATGTAAACAAAAACTCCTAATGTAAACAAAAACTCCTAATGTAAACAAAAAACACAAATTTCCAAGAATTTAACAATTTTCAAATTTTAATTACCCAAATTTAACAATTTCAGCAACAATTTAACAATTTCAGCCCACAATTTAACAATTTCAGCAACAATTTAACAATTTTAATTGCCACAGAAGTGGGAGTTCCCTACTACTGAGAGCAGAACAATACTTATTTTCTTCAAAAGTTCTTCTTACAACTTGGACCAGTCTATGCGTTTGTTCAATGGACGGAATTCAAATATGAGGCACTGCTTCAGCTTCCAATATCGAGAGAATCCAACGAAGGCAAAACAAAATTTTACAGTTAATAACATCGGTTCCATGGTACGTCAAAAATTCAAACATACATCGTGATTTAAATATTCCACTAGTGACTGAAGAAATTGAAAATACGCAGGCAAATATTTAACCAAACTCGAGTCACATCCTAATCCGCTTGCTCGTAATATTTTGAACTTTACTGGACACATCCGCCTAAAAAAAGGAATACAAGGGCTCTTATACTCAATACTCCAGATGGGACTGCTTGATAATACATTTATTTTTCCTTTTTGATTATCACTACTTATGTATTATTTATAACTATCACTAAGTTTATGTTCGATACTGGTCGGGCCTAACAATTATATTTTAGATTTAAGATTTGTTAGTTCACATATGAAGATACAACACAGAGAAAAAACTGACTCATAGAATCAATAAGATTTTCTCTATGAAACGTTTTTAGGCTAAGGGGTATCCCAGCAGAAAGAAGTGAAGATTTTTTCATAGAGATTCCTTATTGTTTTTATGTGGTAAATCTTATTAATTTTATCAAGAATTAAACCACATAAAATCAAGAAGAAATCTTGTTATTCACAACTTTTTTTACTCAATTTCCGTTATTTTTGGCACCAAAAAAACAATCCATAGAGAAAAACTTCTTGATTCTATTAGGTTTTCTTATACACTGTAAACTATAGGGATTTCTTATTGATTTTATTAGGCTATGTTATTGATTTTTTCAATAAGGTTTTCTCATTAATTTTATTAGGTTCCTATATGATTACGTGTAAAGCATCTTATTGATTTTTTTAATAAGGAAATCTTCTTGATTTTATGAGGTGTCTTGTTATTTCATATCTATAAATAGACATACAGGCAATTTTTTTCATGATCTTTTTCGTTTTTGTATAAGCATGTTTGCAAAATTATTTCAACTAGATATACCAAACGGACGACACACTCGTCCGTATTCTAGAATCAAAATGTAAATAATATAAGATTCAAAGAAAATGTATCTAAACTTCATAAAAAATTCATTAAAACACAGCCACACACAAACTTACATATATATGCAAGCATAATTAAATACATGAAATTAAAAAAAACATAAACAAAATTCCTTTAACCAAGTTAATTCAATTTATTCAACTCTCTTCCTTTAAGTATTATGGCTTTCATGCAACAAAAAAGAGAAAAAAATTGTTAGATCAAGAGAAATACTACAAACCCAACACACACACACTCATGTTTTGTTTCTTTTTTACTTGTAAGCTAATGATGCGTGTGTAATATGTTTGCATGTAGTAGTAGCAACTTTAAACGCTTATAGCTCCCAAAATATTAAACCGATTTCAATAAAATATAGATTCATCTGTATAAAAAATCCTTTAAAACAATATGAATCTTTTTAAAATCGGTGCAGTGGTACCAGCATAAAAGGGATTACAAAAAACATGTTTGCCTATTAATTATATAGATGGTTATTCAGACTGCTTGTTAGCATATTGGTTAGAGTGTTTGTCTATCAGTCAGAAGTTTGCTGGTTCAATACTTGTCTCCTTTCAAGTAATAATATGTATGTATGGTGAGTTAGTTAATTAAAATACAATATAATATGTATGTATGTATGTAAGTAAGTATAGTATGTATAGTATAAATAAATAACATCTACATATACTACATACATATATAAAAGTATATGGTATAGAATTTAAATGAAAATACATAAGCAAAGCACAAAGAATAAAGACATATTTTTTTTATTAGGTTGCCTCATAAAATCAATAAGAAAACCCTATTAAAAAAATCCATAATCTCATAAAAACTACAAGATTTCTTGATTTTTTCAAAAAGGGTTTCTCTATGAAATTAATAAGATTTCCTTACTGAAAAAAAAACCATAGAGATTTCTTATTAATTTTGTTCTATTTTATGAGGTATTTAGTAGGCACTGTTTTCTCTGTGAATAAATAAATACATGCATTAAAAAAAATAAAAATTCCATACATGAATTCATACATACTCACATATAGTTACATACATTCTTAAAAATATATGGACCATATATAATTTTTTTTAGCGGGGTATTTAGAAATAAGATAAGCGCCCGTAGATAAATTTTCAATATCCTTATCACTTAGTGAATCAAATCTCGTTGGTAAATATAAAATGTTCGTTCCCAATTCTAAGACAATAGTTTCCAAATACTTTGAAGTAATACGCTCAGCTCCAGTTATATGTTACTCTTCTAGAGATAACATATCCTTCACACTTAGTCTCTGCCTGGCGTTAAATTTTTTTGAAGGTAGAAATTAACTCCTCGTTGGTGTTCATTGTTATGTAACTTATACTAAACTGTGAACTTTTATACATCAATACAAATTATTTATAATTTTTTCATATCCAAGATATATACATATCTCTATCTCTCTATATCTTTTTCTTTCTCTCGCTCTCTTTATTTATTAATTAAATTTTCTCTTTTCCATTAATTATTATTAACATTTTAGTAACAGTTGTATTTTATTTTATTTCTTTATTTTATTTCTTGATTTTATTTCATTATTTTGTTTATATAATATTTAATAGATTCTATTTATATAATTTTAATATTATGATTTTAAAAACTTAAACCGAATATTATTTTGTCTCCATCGTCGTCGCACCAGAATTCGTCATTAAATGTCGAAAGTAAATTATTCCCTTCTTCATCGTACAAGAGTTCGCAAACTTCATCCTAGAAAAATTTTTTATGATAACCCATCTGGTTGATGGGAATATCCTGTTCGTTCCAATTCTGATGTAGTGGAAGACTACTTCTTCCACTAATTATAAATATCCAATTCTGTCAATCCGCTTATGGAGAGTGGGCTGATCGAAGGCTGTATGATTCCGAAGTCTTCCTGCAATGATATTACCAGAGGATTAGATTCCATTTTACTTTTTTAATTTAGTTATAGCGCTTGCAATTGAGTTTCACTGACTAAAGGCCCTATTATGAGTTGCATTCGATTTTCGATCTTCGCTGGGTATCGAAAATCGAATATTAAATTCATATTATGAACATCGAAAATTTCACTGAGCAACGAATTTTCTATCGAACAGAATTTGGCTTTCGATGAAGTATTTTAATATGAAAAATTGTTAAAAAAGTGTTAAAAAATGTTGATTTTTAAGTACACAAACACAAATTGTGAGCTATTTTTCCTCGAGTTTATTTACAATAACGGCGTCCTTTGTTGAATGCTCGTCGTAATACCTAATTAAAATTCGTTCGCTCAGTACTTTCGACTACAGTCAAAGATCGACGATTCCACGATTCGACCTTTATACTAAAAAAAAACTAAATCATCATCATCAACAACAACAACAACAACAACAACAACAACAACAACAACAACAACAACAAAATAATAATGGGCCTTATTACGAGTGTCGTATTACGACTTCGACTGCGACGATTTTGTACTAGGAATTCGTCTCCCTTTAACTATGAATCTCCGCATAGACAGTTTGTCTAACAATATTAAATATGTATATCAAAATCAATAATAGAATTTACATATACAAATAGTTGAACAAAAATATCAACTATAATTTTTATACGAACATCGGCAGATCAAACCCACACAAATTATTACATCTCGTTTACTTATAAAATGCTAACCCTAATTAACATATTTTCTATTCGCACATGCACTCACAAATCTAGGAATTTGTCTCGCTTTTACTATGAATCTCCGCACAGACAGTTTGTCTAACAAAATTAAAATTTTTAGACGAACACCTGACATACTTGCCATAATAATTGCAACATGACCTGCGCAGACCATTGGATGCACTTCTCCGAAAAAATGCTCCATGGGACAGCGGAGTGTCAGCGTTCTTTCAACAAGTTCAAGGAGATCCTCAAATCCGATCTTCTCACGCATTTTGACCCCGATGCGGAAATCGTCATAGCAGCAGACGCTTCCAATGCGGGAATCGTAGCATGCCTATACCACAGGTACGGCAACAGCGCTATGAAAGCCATCAGTCACGCTTCAAGATCTCTGTCAAAGGCCGAGCAGGGCTACAGTCGGATAGAAAAAAGAAGCGCTCGCCTTAGTATTCGCGGTTACCAAATTTCATAAGTACATTTTTTGCCGCAGATTCACCATGCAAACCGATCACAAGCCATTGTTATCGATTTTTGGGTCCAAGAATGGCATTCCAGTGTATACAGCGAATCGATTGCAGAGATGGGCACTTACTCTTAAATTGTATGATTTCAATATTGAATACGTATCAACGAATAATTTTGGCTACGCTGATGTACTTTCACGTTTAATAAACGAGCACATCAAACCAGATGAAGAATTTGTCATCGCTTCAATTCAAACAGAAAGTGATATTGGTCGTGTTCAAAATGACATTTTGCGTAAATTGCCAGTAACACACATGGTTCATAGAGCCACACAACAGTCAGATGCTTTGCAAAAAATTATACAACATGTTCAAAGCGGTTGGCCCGACGCTTCACAAATCGTTGACCCTGACGCCTGCAGTTTCTATAAACGTAGATCTGGCCTTTACGTCTTAAACGACTGTTTAATCTATGGAGAACGTATAGTCATACCACGTAAGTATAGAACCCGTATATTGCAACAGCTTCACAAAGGGCATCAAGGGATGCAAAGAATGAAAACAATCGCAAGAGGTTATATTTTTTGGCCTGGTATAGACATGCATATCGAGGATTTAGTCAAAACTTGCGATAAGTGCGCCAGTGTTGCCAAATCGCCTTCTAAAACGTTACTCGAATCCTGGAAAACGCCTGATGGGCAATGGAAACGTATTCATATTGATTATGCTGGTCTAATGGAAAACACCTACTTTCTTGTGGTTATAGACGCATATTCAAAATGGCCAGAAATCATCGCAACTACCTCAACGACAGCAAGCAAAACGATTCAATTGCTAGAAATCGTCTTCGCCAAATTTGGTCTTCCGCAAACTTTAGTTTAGGACAACGGCACCCAATCCGCTTCAGCCCAATTCAAGATGTTTTGTGAGCAGAATGATAACGACCACGTTCGAACGGCTCCCTATCACCCTCAGTCAAACGGTCAGGCTGAAAGGTTTGTGGACACGCTAAAACATTTTCTTCAGAAAAATCAATGGAAAGCGGCATACAGGACGCGCTTCAAGTGTTCTTGTCTACTTACCGTACTACACCAAATCCGTGCACAACCATACAAAAGTCTCCAGCAAAGCTTATGTTAGGGTATCAAATAAGAACGCCACTAGACTTGCTTAAGCCAGACAACACTCATTGCGACAACTTGTATGATATACGTCAGCAAGCCCAAAATAATCAGTTCAACGCAATCATAAAGCTAAACTTCGTGAATTTTCAGTTGGAGATACTGTTGGTGTAAAGGTCTATCACAACAACAATTATAAATGGTCAACTGGTTCAGTCCAGGAGAGGATAGGCAAGGTAATGTATTATGTTTTAATACATGGTGCCAATAGGACTGTCAGATCTCACGCCAACCAAATGCGATTGCGCCCACGGTTGAAGAAGCAAGTACAGAACTGCCTCTAGATATTTTATACGATGATATAAATCAACAAGTGCATCGGCAACTGCCAACAACGCAACCAGTCCATGATGATGAAGAGTGCGTAGATAATATGCCAACGACAATTCGAAGACCGGCCAGAGACCGAAGACCACCCCTTAGGCTCAAAGACTTTGTTGGGAGGTGTTGGCATCACTGTTTGTACGAATTTCAAGACGAAGAAAATGAAAAACTTCATAAGAGTATTAGCGGTGGACTGTAACTAATGTGTATTTTTATCTAATGGAAGTGAATTTTTTATATATTGAAATAAATGAATTTAATAGAAAGTTGAATTAAAGTTTATGTTGTTTCTATCAAACACAACACTTTTGGTTATGCCAAGACTCATTGATCAATACTTAGCCAACTCACAAACCGTTATTATTACTCCACTGCTGCCATCTACACTTATCTAACACACAACTGCTCATCCAAAATCCACTAAGATAAACTTGATTACTTTTGGGTAAGCTAAGCCACATTGATCAACACTTAGCCAACTCACACACATTTTATCTCTTTACAGCGTTGCCATCTCAAGTCAACATGCTCCATTTAGCCAATTCACTATCCTTTTTATCCTTTTTTCACCTCATAATGGACACGCTCACACCATTATTTAACAAAGAGACACTTCTTTTACCCATTATCACCACCATAGGGCATCTCTCATACAAGTATTTAGCGAAGACACAAACCTTTACTGCTTAAAGCTCCCCTAGTAGTGAAATTTATTTATCTATTTTAATTGCTTGGTTTGCTTGGTTTAATTGCTTCGTTGTACATTGATAGCGAACAGACGTCTTAGCGGAGTTTTTATTACATACTAAACAAAAAAAATCATACGAAAAAATATTCGGAACACATATTGTATTGATAAATAACTTTTATTTGCTTTGCTAATATTTTTTGCATAGTCAGAAATAACAAAAACAAAAAAAAACCGCAAAAAAACTCATATAAAGGTCCCTTGAGGAATACTCTACATGAGTACCTCAAAAACAAATAACTGTGAAGTGAGTTCTAATGGCAGAAATGCATATTTTACTGTGAGTTCTGAAGCTCTTAATGAAAATAATAAAAATAAAAAATCTGATGATAGTCTTACTGTGAGTTCTGAAGCTCTTAATGAAAACAAAATAAATAAAAAAAACCTGATAATAGACTTTTTTAACGACAAAGCCACCCAGTAAAAAATTACACATTACCATTAGAACTAGTTGCCGTATAATGACTTAATTTTCTGATTGCCAATTTTCATTACCAGCTTACAAATCACATTACCTAAAATTTAAAAAAATGACAAGTTGCTAAATGAAGAGAATGATTTTTTTAGATGAAATAGATTACGTGAAATGTTGACAAATAAAAAAAGTAAGTACTTCTCAAGAATCGATTATTTTAGTCTCATGCCTTGTTAAAATCATTAAGTTGGTAATCCAGTAAGGAATAGCTTCCACCAAAAATGCTTAATTCCAAACTCGATTACCTTTTTTGAAATTTTTTGCTGGGCACTTTTTCGTCAGCGATCAACTTCGCTTTGTCCAATGACAACTAGTGATTCGTTAATAGTTATTACCGTTGCCTAGTACTTCTACATTCAACTCAACGATATCATCCGCTTCGTGCTCGTAGTCATCACTTAACCAATTTTTCACTGAAGATAAGAGCAGCCCAAAACCCAAGGTCCAAGTCGGAATGGACAGATATATAACTGTGGTAAAGCGCGGACGAAGCCCAAAGTCTTCTAAAATTTCATCTGCTCCAAAAATATCTAGGGATAACAGCGCATCCTCTACTAACCGTCGAAACCGCTTTCAAATATTGCAAGATGACAACAACAAAACCCGATGTATCCACGAACAAAACATCCAAACCACCACCAATCTATTTGAGAGAAAAAATTCAAACGCTCTTAATAAAAAATTAATCTCGGACATTGGTGAGAATAAATTTCACATTGTTCCAATAAACCGTGGTAACATTGAGTGCTAAAGGACTGCAGATCGTATTGAGGGGCATAGATTCTTATGTTGTTCCTGAGGAAATAAAAGATGCACTCGTCCTCCTGGGATTTAAGGTAAAAAATGTATCTAACATAATAAATAGGGATAAGATTCCTCAACCTCTATTTCGCGTCGAACTTGAGCCAAACGATATAAAATTGAAAAAAATGAGACATCCAATTTATAATTTAAAATATATCTTATACCGAAAAATAACAGTTAAAGAACCACACAAGCGTTCTGGATGCGTACAGTGCCATAATTGTCAATAATATGGCCACACAAAAACTTACTGCAATTTACCTTCAGTTTGTGTTATCTGCGGTGAATTTTACGGTACTGCTGGTTGTGCTAAACCAAAATATAGTAATTGTGAAGGTATTCACACCGCTAACTACAGAGGGTGTCCTGTATATTCTTTAGTTAAACAGACTATGGGACAAAACCCTAAATTAGCTCCAGCACAAACAGCAAACGCTTACTCCGCCACTTTTGCTCAAATGAGCCAACCAGTTACTTCACGTGTATCGCATGCCGATGCAGCTAAGACTAGATCTATTTCCACACAAAATGTTCCACCTCAAAATAATTCAACGCATGCAAATTCAAGCTTTAACTTTAGTCGCCTTGAAGCTACTATTGACAATTTGGTGCAAACTATAAATAATTTTACAACATATATGACTAGCATGATGCAAGAAATGCTGAGAATGCAGAATACTCTGCTTCAAGCATTAGTTAACAAGCCATGAACACGTTAAAAATATGTTTCTGGAACGCAAACGGCATTCGCCAACATGAAAATTAACTTGTGAACACTTCCTCACGGAAAAAAATATTGATACAATGTTTGTTTCTGAGACTCATTTGACTTCAAGAAGTATATTCAAAATTAACGGCTACACCTTATATGATTCAAACGACCCAACATTAAGAGCTTGCGGTGGATCAGCAATTCTAATAAAGTGAAGACTCAAGCATTATACTCTTGACAACATTTGCAACGAATATTTGTGTCGAAAATTTTTTTACAAATTTTGTGACATCATCAATTTACTCCACTCCCAGATTCGCAATTACTGAGGATCAATACGAGGATTTCTACAAATCTCTTGGCCCTTGTTTCGTAGCAGCTGACGACTATAGTGCAAAACATACTTTCTGGGCTTCGCGTTTTATCACTCCCAGAGGTCGAGCAGTTGTTCAACGCAATTTTCAAAATGGGCTTGGATGTCATTTCCAGTGGGGAGCTCACTTACTGGCCTACTGACATACATAAAATTCCAGATGATATAGATTTTGGCGTCATGAAAAATTTTTCTAGGGAATTAATTCACGTTGAGCAGTGCTTTACCTCACTCATATGTGAAGAGGATTAGTCGTGTTAATTGGCTGCGATTCAAAACATATCTTAGTAGTCATTGCACGGAAAACATTGCGCAAAGAACACCCGAAGATATTGAAGTTAAGATTGCCAACCTTTACAAAATGATTACACAGGCTGCTGAACATGCTACTACCTCCCATCCGCTGACTGGGTTTAATAGAATTTATTCTACGGATATTGAACGTCTCGTATGTGAAAAAAGAAGAGCTAGAAGGGAATGGCATCAGCACAGATCACCTCAACATAAACTCAGATTTAAAAAGTGCACTAAACGACTCCAAGAGTTGCTTGCATCTGAAAAAACTGCATCTCTTAAAAATTATCTGGAATGCCTTGATGTCACAACAGCGTCTAATAACTCTTTGTGGCGCGCTGCTAGAAAGCTTAAAACACCCGTTGAGTTTAAGCCACCTATGCGCACATCCACCGGAGGCTGGGCAAGAAACCATACTGAAAAAGGTAACATATTTGCTGAGCATTTAAAATCCGTATTTACCCTAAACACATGTACTGGTGCTGTTGATTTGCCGAGTGTAGTTGCTCTACCCCCTCGACCCATAAAGTTTAAGACGCGTGATGTACAAAAACTAATTGCTGAGCTTAATCCGAAGAAAGCTCCAGATATTGATGGAATTAGTAACAATATGCTAATGAAGTTGCCTCATAACACAATAAGAATCCTGCTATTTATTTTTAATGCCATTTCAGGAATGCAGTATAATCCACATAACTTGGAAACTTGTCAAGATAAAAATGATTTCGAAGCCGGGCAAAGATCTTACCAAGGCTAAGTCAGATTTTCCAGAATTTTAGCTGATACCGAGTGCATCCCGGACCATCAAATTTGGCTTTAGAAGTCAGCATAGCACTATTGAGCAAACGCATAGATTGGTTTAAGTTATAGGGAGGACATTTAAAGAAAAGAAGTATTGTTCTCCCCTTTTTATTGATGTTTCTCAGGCATTTGATAAAGTATGGCACGAAGGCCTATTTTTAAAAATGAAGACATATCTGCCAATAAACATACAAAAACTTTTGGAAAATTATATTATTGGTAGGAAGTTCACTGTTCTGGAAAAAGACTTCAAGAGTTTGTCCGAATCTATATCTTCTGGTGTACCACGGGGTAGTATTCTGGGCCAGTCTTGTATTTAATATATACTTGTGATATGCCTGTGAGCAATAATATCCACACCTCTACATTTGCCGATGATACAGTCTGTATGAGTATGCACGACGAGGCATCCCGCAATCTCCAGGAGCATATTACTCAGCTGGAAACATGGAGAATTAAAGTAAATGAACAAAAGTGTGTCCATAAAACGTTTATCCTAAGAAGAGATACTTGCTCCCCCATTCGAATCAACAATCAAAATATCCCTCAACATTCACAAGTAAAATACCTTGGTATAGATTAGTTAACTCAAATACATTGGTTGATTGGCAGATATTTAACACTCAGCCTTGACTGCAAACTTTTGATATACAAGTCGCTTTTGAAGCCAATATGGTGCTACGGAATTCAATTATGGGGCACTGCTTCAGCTTCCAATGTCGCGAGAATGCAACGAAGGCAAAACCAAATTTTACGATTGATAACATCGGCTCCATGGTACATTAAAAACTCAAATATACATCGAGATTTAAATATGCCACTAGTGACTGAAGAAATTGCAAGATACGTTGGCAAATACTTAACTAAACTCGAGTCACATCCTAATCAACTTGCTCGTAATATCTTGAATTTTACTGGACACATCCGCCTAAAAAAGAGGAATACAAGGGCCCTTAGACTCAACACTCCACATGGGATTGCTTGAAAATACTTTTTTTTCCTTTTGATTATCACTACTTATATATTATATATAACTATCACTAAGTTTATGTCCAACACTGGTCGGGCCTAATAATTATATTTTAGATTTAAGATTTGAATACTTATTGTTAGTTCATTTTTGAAGATACCATAAATAAAAACATGCATTAAAAAAATAATTGCTTCCTGGGAAAACAAGCAATTCCTATATACTAATATATAACATATACAATATATAGTTTCATAACATGGTTTCATAAAACGTGTTTATTTCAATTTTAATTTTCTACGTGTTGATAACCTAACTTTTTTGTCTATGTTAAACAGATGTTCTATGGGCAGCTTTCTATAATATTTGGAAATTTTTTGAAAGTAATTTCATAAAAACTTTAATTAACCACTGAGAAAATGAAATCATATAGAATTAGAACTTAATTTTAAATAAAAATTAGCTAATTATGTACTTAATTGTTAAGTTAAAAATTGGGGGTTAGACTTAAAAGACATTGGTTAGAATCAAATTTGAATTTAATAACATGTATATTACATACGTGCGCTTAATTATTGAAGTGGTCTAAGTCATGTGCAGTTTTGCTAAATATCAGTGTACAAAAACAAACTGTACATTATTTATTGTAATTTACACGGGGTAAGGTATGACATCTATCTACTTTGTATGTTTACATATACACTACACGATAAGAATCATAATGATTTTTCAACTCAAGTAATATACCTTATAAAGCACTCTGCCTGACGGCCTATAGCATTGAAATTATAGGGTTGCATTTGTATACTCGTTTGTATAGCCAAAACAAATATACCATGGTATGTACCATGTAATTGTAGTGTGAGCGACAGAACTAGTATAAGAGTTATTGTGTGTGCGTGTCTTTCCAAATTAAAATACAATTAAAACAAATAACAATTGCTTATTGTATTGCTGCTGAGCAACTGTTTGATCTGTTTTTGCCCAAAAATACATATTGTAATACAAATATATGAAAAAACCACTATTGAAACAAATACATGATGTGGAGATGTATGTGCGGACGTTCGTTATGTTATTTTGTGGCGCAGCCAAAGTATAGAGAGAGAAAGAGACAATTTTGCTCTGAGAGTAATTACAAATGCATGTGTTTCATGTACATGTATGTATGTTACATGTGTATGTGAAATTTTACTTTCATTCGTTCATTCATCAACCATGGATTTTTTTTTCAACACACCATGTGGTACTTATGTTAAAACCAGTTTTATGTATCTTATTTGTTATAGAAAAACAAATACATACAAACGTGTTTTTCTCATTTGGTCATTGCACAACCATACAATAACTCCTTTAAAAATCAACATTTACAACTAGTAAAAGAAACGATAAATAACAAAAATGGTGCAAACAGATGCATCTGTGCAATGCTATAATTGAAATTAAAATTTTTGTGTAAAACTATGTATAAATACACTATATTTTAGTGTTCTTTGTCAAATTGTTAGTGCTTCATAAGCAAAGACTGTAAATATATGTACATCCATTCATGCATGCATGTATGAATGGATGTTCATATAAAGATGTGCAATTAAAAAAAAAATTTTTTGTTTTCGTTGGGAGGGAAGTAACTAGGAGAGAAAATTATTGAGAGTTTAAAGCAGCACACATTAAAACATCAGTGTTGCCGACTTCTGCGATGTTATCTATAAATGGAACAAATCAATTTTTCCTAAACTATATTTGAATTATATATAAATATCTTATGTAATTTTAATACAATTTCGCTCCAACATTATTGTATGCTCGAATTATTCAGTGGAAAGTTTACACTTTTGATAATCAAGTTGCATACATATTTTGTTCACATTTCGTGTTAAATTGAAATATTATAAAAAGGTATTTTGTTTGTCATTTATATTAAATACATGTAAATCAAAAATTAATGTTTCGCTGAATTAGTAAAGTCAAACACTTAAGTATGGAACTAAACGCGTGGCAAACCTTTAACTGATGGCATAAAATCTTAGTAGTAGGGAACTCCCACTCCGGTGGCAATTAAAATTATTAAATTGTTGCTGAAATTGTTAAATTTGGGTAATTAAAATTTGAAAATTGTTAAATTCTTGGAAATTTGTGTTTTTTTGTTTACATAAGGAGTTTTTTGTTTATATAAGGAGTTTTTTTGTTTGCATTAGGAGTTTTTTGTTTACATTAGGAGTTTTTGTTTACATTAAGTGTATGTCTGTCTGTCGGTCTGTCTGTCTGCCTGCCTGACCGTGGGAAGTTTGTGTGTGGAATATTTTGTGTGAATGTATTAAGGCGGTTCATAGTTTGGCGGTTTTTATGTGTGTATGTGACGACGGGGAAAATCATGAAAATGGTTTTTCCTAATGCTGACGGAAAATCATCTAATGATTTTTCGTAATACCGAAGGCAAAACATTATAATTTTTCCTATTGCCTACTGCAATACATGATAATTTTTCCTAATGCCTACTGCAATACATGATAATTTTTCCTAATGCCTACTGCAATACATGATTATTATTTTTTTCAAATGCCGACGGCAAAAAATGAATATAATTTTTTCAAATGCCGACGGGAAAATGATTTTTCCTAATGACGACGGGAAAACGTGAAAGTTATTTTTTCTAATGCTAATGTAGGTGTTGCTAGACTGTGGGAATTTAAGGCTGACCGTGATTTGAGTGGGCGGCGTTGTTGCCGTAATATGTAACCATAGGAATTTGTGGATGTGTCTGTCTGTCTGTGAGAATTTAGGTGAAGGTTTGATTGGCAGGGGGCGGAATGTAGTTGAGGTAGATCGATTGCGTGTGTAGTTGTGTGTGAATGTATGTGTATGTGTGTGTGTGTGTGTGTGTGTATGTGTATGTTTGTAGGAATTTCAATGTGTGTATTTCTGTAAGGCTGATTGTGATTTATGAGGGGTGAGGTGTTCTAGTAATATGCAACCGGGGGAATCTGTGTGTTTGTATGTCTGTAGGAGTTTAAGGCTGACCATGATTTGGGTGGGCAGGGTTGTTGACGTAATATGTATCCATGGGGATTTGTGAGTAGTAGGGAACTATCGCTCCGGGGACAATTAAAATTGTTAAATTGTTGCTGAAATTGTTAAATTGTGGGCTGAAATTGTTAAATTGTGGCTGAAATTGTTAAATTGTTGCTGAAATTTTAAAATTCTTGGAAATTTGTGTTTTCGGCGGCGCTTTGATGTTTTTTGTTTACATTAGGAGTTTTTTTGTTTACATTAGGAGTTTTTTGTTTACATTAACTTTGTGTGAACGGGTGATTTTTTTGGGTTACATTAATTGTGATAACGGGTGATTTTTTTTGAGGTTTCATATGAGTGTATATGCCGACGGCAATACATGATTATTATTTTTTTCAAATGCCGACGGCAAAACATGAATATAATTTTTTCAAATGCCGACGGGAAAATGATTTTTCCTAATGACGACGGGAAAACGTGAAAGTTATTTTTTCTAATGCTAATGTTCGTGTTGATAGACTGTGAGAATTTGGACGTGGCGTTGTTGCCGTATTATGTAACCATAGGAATTTGTGGATGTGTCTGTCTGTCTGTGAGAATTTAGGTGAGGGTTTGATTGGAAGGGGCGGGGTGTAGTTGAGGTAGATCGATTGCGTGTGTATGTGTGTGTGTGTGTGTGTGTGTATGTGTGTGCGCGTGTGTGTGTGTCTGTGTTGTTTGTATTAATTTCAATGTACATATGTATTTCTGTAGGAGCTTAAGGCTGACCATGATTTGGGTGGGCAGGGTTGTTGACGTAATATGTATCCATGGGGATTTGTGGATGTGTCTGTCTATAGTAGTTTAAGGCTGATCGTGATTTGAGGTGGGTGAGGATGTTGTTGAGGTAAATTGGTTATGTGTATGTATGTATCTGTTTCTGTAAGAATTTAAGATGATTGGGATTTATTAGGGCCGAGGTGTTCTTGTATTATGTAGCCGGGAGAATCTATGTATATATGTCTGTAGCAGTTTAAGACTATCTGTAATTTCAGGTAGGTGAGAGTGTTGTGTTGTTGAGATTAATCTTATATATTGTATATGTATGTATGTATGATCATGGGAATTTGTGTATGTATATCTGAGGGAGAATTTAAGGCTCGTCATGATTTGCAAAAGGTGGGGTGTTGTTGAAATTTTCTTGGATATTTCTTATATGAATTCTGCTATGTGTGTGTGTGTATTTGCGCTAATATTTATATGTAGATAGAAATAAATTGTTTTCAATATCGACATATGGTACTATAAAATACTATCATATATCTGGACTTCCCTAATCCTAGTATGCTTTTATACTTACGATTGCTTTATATTTTCTCATGCTTAAATTTGTCTCGCGTTGAAGTCAGTCTGTGTGAAATTTGTTTATATTACAGATTTTGTTTATTTAACTACATTCGTCTTCTTTGACTGAAAGAGTTATCTACACACAGAGAAAAACCAACTTGAAATCAGTAAGAACCATGCTGAATTAATAAGAACCATTAGCGAAGGTTTAGTCATATTGAAATTTCTTATTTCAATATGGACAAAATATTAATTTACAGTATTCATTTATTAAACTCATTAGTTTGTAGATATCTCAATATACATTTTCTATTATATTAAAAATTATTGAATTAATGTGATGAATTCTTATTTTTAAGCTGCAGATTTTCCCTGAGTGTATGGATTGTTTATATTTGCATTGTGCTTTAACTAAACGACGCTTCATATATTTTCATGATGTAGGTCTAATAAATACTTAAGCATTGATAAGAAATTTGATATGTATACATACATATCTACAAATTGATTTTATGTATGTATGTATGTATGTATGTATGTACATATATATGTACATACAAATAAGTGTTCAATTCAATCTTTGAATACATTTTTTATTTTATTTTTTGTCATGTGATGTCTGTTGTTGGTGAAATTAAAAACATTTTAATTTTTATCTGCGTTTACTTAAAAGTTTGTGAGGATTTTCTGTTGTAAGTAAAACTGAATTCTTGAAGATATGTGCTTACATACTCTATAGTAATAGTAACTATAATAGAAATATTTCTTATACTTAATTTACAGTTTTTTAAAGTATAGGGTATAAAATTTTTTCTAGCTATAGCCTTCTACATTTATTTTGGAAAGCTTGCTTTGCTTTTTGAAAATGTATAAACATTTTTAAATGAAACTGATTCGGCACTCCAGCTTAGGTACTGATAGTTTTTTTTTGTTGTTAGTTAACTTACTTATTTTTTATTTTTTATTGATAAACATTGGAAATCAAAAGGGAGTTTTATATTGTAATTATTATTTTCATAATTGTTGAAAACAATCGCTGCTTTTTGTTTGTTTTTTGCGATGAAATCATTTGAATTACTTTTGCAACTTTACGCGTTTATAATAATTATGTTATTTTCTATATTTCTTAATTTATAAGACTTTTAGACTTTGTCCTTTAGGGGTTATATATTCTATTATACGATTATGAATAAGAATGTAGTAAGCTGATGTATTTGCTTACTGCTTCAAATTAAAATTTTATTAAATTGAATAAAAGGAGTTTTTTTTTTCTTAAACTCTGATGCAGTTAGAAGCGCTGGAGATTCTTTCATATAACAGCTTTTTTGAAATTTTTGATACATAGTATAATATAGAATTGGATAACATTTATTTTTAATTTTTATGTTAAGAAGTACGGGTATGAGACTGAATTTAAATGTACTTTTAAATTAGTTAAATCATAATGAACAAACATATTTTCTTCTTTAATAGCGATCAACAGAAAACGAACTCGTTTTCATATAATTTAGGTATACCCTATCGACGGCTCCTCTAGGATACAAGATGACTTTGTATGACGAAATTTCTGTTGCTTTATACTGATAATATGTTTACATTAATAAGATACATATACATATGTTTATTTTATGAACGGTGAGCACCTATGGCTTTTATTTAATGTTCTATATGACTTTTTTTTCATTTTCTTTAATAATTTTCTCCCCATAATAGCATTCTAAATATTTCAAGGGCTCAAATGCTGTGTAGTCTTCTTCTGCAAACTTAACTAAACGTCTAACTTCTTCCAATGCTTCTTTATAAGAAGATATTTTGTTATGGTCTTCTTCTACGATACGTGCCCATCGGGCAGAGTGTACGTATTAGTTGGTCAGTCAGTCTCTATTTTTATTTATTTTTTTTTCTTCTAATGTGCCACTCCTTTTTTTTAGATTTTACTACTTGGAATAGAGAATTTTTGTCTAATTTTTTGGTGGGTATATACATTAGGTATGTAGAAATTAGTTTAGATACAAAGAAATGCATGTTTAATATACAACTATTGTATCAAATCGATCTCAAATAACTCAGTTACCTCTACCAGCAATTCACCGTTGGTGTATTCATAAAGTGTTAGAAACAATGAAATATCTATGTTTTGAGAGAATTTTTCCCCTCAAGTATTTCTACATGAGGTTTGAGGGGTCAATCACTGTCGCATTCATATGTAATGATTATTCACTTAAAAAACGTCATCATCACCATCAATCATCTCCGTATACAATACATTCATGAGTTGGGTTGATCCAGATACAATTGCTGTCTCATCACCTTCTAACAGCTTTATATATTTTGCTAGTATGCATGCCTTAGCATGCTTCTATCGATAGTGACGTAAGAGTCCGAGATGTAGAGTGTTACAATTAAAAATCTTTACTATTAGAATATACCAGTTCGCTCTTTTGAATTTTTACAAAGTAGATACATATGTATGTATTTCATTGACCACAAAATCATAAAATTTCTTTGCTTACAAAATTGTATGACGTGAGGATTTTTTTTTTTTTTTTTTAAATTATACATGCTTCGGCATGCTTTCATTTTTTTTCCTATAAATTTATGTAATACTCATACAGATACAGATATAAAGTAAGATCTGTTTACTGTACATTTTAAAATTTATGCATGCTTCAGCATGATTCTAGTTGAAGCGTATATTCATTCACTAAGTTTGTTTGATACTTATTCATACACATGTACATTCTTAAAGATTGGATATCAAAGTCCAATTTCCGTAGTTTATCTATATTTTCTAAAGATCTGATAGCTAAAGAAATAAATAGAGTGAAGATCTTCTATAATAATCCCATTTTCATATTGTAAAATTTTGCGTGCTAGCGCTTTCGATGGGAAAATATACATACAACTTTATAAAAAGTGATAATATGATGTGCTGCTGAATATTGCACTATGTTATAGTTCATTTTAAACACTGAAGTTTTAGCAATATTTCATTCCGACCAGAATTCCACTACATTTAGTTAATTATCTTTCTTAAGACTCATCATTCCTAATTAATCCTGCAAAAACAACACAAACTAGATTTTTCGTTTTAATTTTATTTTTTTTAAATTCAACATTCATTCTTCAAATTACTTTATACTATATTAGGTAGCTTTTCCTCATTTGTTGAGTTGACTTTAATAGGAGACATTTTAATGGTACGATGAACTTTTCTATTGCATGCATTGAGTAAATCTTTATACATACCAATCCACTTATATGAACCATTAAAGCTAATTCTTTTCACATCATACCTTTCAATGATCTATTAAATCATTCTAATATTGATGCTTTCATATTAAGTAATCTTTAATCTTCTATTTATGTATGAGTTTTCCCAAGTATTTATTAAAAAATTCTTTAGAATCATCTGTTTGTAAGTTTTTTGGTACCCGTACCACTTCAAAAATATTTTCCATTGCCTTGGTTTTTAGAGTGCAGCTTTTATTTTCAGCTGTACTTTGAGAATGTGTCAATTACAGTCTTCAAAAATCAACAATTTCTATTTTCTGTAGAATAGTTCTACATTTCACCTAACTTAGCTCCATAAAACATCATATATTCCTGTCATTACAAGCACAAACAGTTGTTGAAATTTAATATGGACTTCGTTAACTAAATTCCTTTTTAAAGACATTGAATTGTTTCACAGATTTTTTCGAAAGTGTTGTGATCTACATCTTGCACTTTCAGCTATTTATACTAACATGTAGTTAATTTTCTAATCTATATATTTAACCGTAAACTCTTCAATTTGTTTTTAATTATTTACTTTTTAGAATTGCTTTTTCAATTTTATAACTGTCTTCTTTCTCTAATTTTATTTCACGTTGTAGTTCCTCAATTTGCATTTAAATATATTCTTGAATATTAATGCTTTAAGCTATATTATTAATTTGTCTTGTATTTTATCTTCATTCAGTTTAATGTAACTATCAACAATAGTCTGTATCTAATTCATTTATGCCTTCCAATACTGATAAGTCAGTATAAATGTCTTCAGAATTGGAAGTCTATGAGTAAAATCATCGTCATCATCATTCTCAGTATTAGCATCATTAAATATGATGGTATTATCAAATATTGTTCCTTCTACTAGTTTCTTTTGGGGTACTTGTCTATATCTTGAGTGAAGGTTTCTCAGGCTTTAAACTTGTATATTTTCAACTTCTGTCTTGATTTTACTTTCTTCTTTCATAAGAATTCTTTTAATATTTTTAGAACTATTTATGAATTCTTCTGCTATAGGTTTAAATGTATCTTTTAGTTGTTCACTTGTATCTATTTCACCAGTTTTTATACTACGAAGCTTTTTCTTCAACACATTTCTTGTCAACACCAACTGTTTTAAAATTTTCTCATCCAGGGCAAATAACAGGTATCAGCAATCATATCAGCTTTTCAGGAGCTGGTCTGGTTTTCAGATCAGCTTTTCAGGACCTGGTCTGGTTTTCAGATCAGCTTATCAGGACCTGGTCTGGTTTTCAGATCAGCTTTTCAGGACCTGGTCTGGTTTTCACATCAGCTTTTCAGGACCTGGTCTGGTTTTCAGATCAGCTTTTCAGGACCTGGTCTGGTTTTCAGATCAGCTTATCAGGACCTGGTCTGGTTTTCAGATCAGCTTATCAGGAGCTGGTCTGGTTTTCAGATCAGCTTATCAGGAGCTGGTCTGGTTATCAGATCAGCTTATCAGGAGCTGGTCTGGTTTTCAGATCAGCTTATCAGGAGCTGATCTGATTTTTAGATCAGCTTATCAGGTAACAGATCAGGCTATCAGGAGCTATTCAGATTTTCATTTCAAGATATCTGAGTTAGATTTAGTTATCAGTGTACAAGTAGCTAGCCATTTATAACATTTATATACATGAAGTTTAAAGTCAGATGAAATACGAAAAAGTAAAGTTTTATCTAGTAAAATTATTTTCTATAACGATCATCGTTTAATTCACTATCTTTGCTTATAATCAAAAATCCATATTTATCCTTTCAACATGCTTTTTATTTTTCTCACCTAACTTAAACATTAAATATACATTATGATGATCTCTTATTAAATGTTTGGTGATTCTGGTGTAAGTTTTACATAAGTAGAATGAATCAACATTCTTATCTCTCCCCATACAAAAATATGCTTCCCACACGCATCATCGTTAAATATCATATTGGAATTACTTTGGACTGAAATAACAGATTCACTATCGGTAAATTTTGTAATATATTATTATTTTAATTGATGTAATTAATTTCTTCAGATATTTATATCTGGGGTGATATAAAGATTTTGAGTATAAATAAATGTTCTCAAAATTTAAGTCCATTAGGACTTTCTAGCAAGCCAATCATAGCGTTTTTTTTCGTAATTTGACAGGTCAACTATTGTTGCACGAATAGAATTTGATATAAAGGAACTATGATTTATTTTTGAACTATCGTTCGATGAATCATCAATATTTCGTACCAAGAATTATTTATGTTGTTTTGACTAAGGGTATGAGTCAATATTTATAAAATCCATTTCATAAATATCAGCTCATGCTCATAGTCAAAACAAAGTATGCTTTAAGTGTTTAAAACCGGTATTACCATAAAATGGTGGTCTTAAACACTTAAAATATACTTTGTTTTACTAACCGCATTTTATAACTAAATGCATTTCATAAATATTGACGCATACTCATAATCAAAACAGCATATAAATATCCTTTGTTTTGACTATGAGTATGAGTCATTATCTCTTATTATAGAAAAATAAAATAGTATGATTATATGATATCAGAAATCATGTTTTCTAATATCATATAACCATACTATTTGATTCTTTCTATAATAATAGATAATATTTATGAAATGCATTTATTTACAAAATGCGATTAGTAAAACAACATAAATATAGGATGGTATGAAATTTTGATGATTCATCAATATTTCGTACCAAGGTATTTTTAGGTTGTTTTTACTATGAGTATGCGCCAATATTTATGAAATGTATTTCATAAATATTATCTCTTATTATAGAAAAATTAAAAATGTAGCTATACGATATCAGAAAATATTTTCTGAAATCGTATAGCTATATTATTTTATTTGTCCTATAATAAGAGATAATGGCCCCTACTCATAGTCAAAACAAAGAATATTTTAAGAGTTTCAAATCAGTATTATCATAAAAAATACTGATTTTAAACTCTTACAGCCTTATTTATAATACTTATTAAGGCGTTGGAAAGGCTTTTTAAAACAAATTTTTTATAAAATTTTTTTCTAAAAGTCTTTATAAAGCCCTAATAAGTGTTATAAATAAGGCTGTTAAAATATACTTTGTTTTACTAACCACATTTTTGTAACTAAACGCATTTCATAAATATTGATGCATACTCATAGTCAAAAAAAGGATATTTTTATGCTGTTTTGATTATGAGTGTGGATCATTATCTCTTATTATAGAAAAAATAAACTAATGCAGCTATACGATTTCAGAAAATATTTTCTGATATGGTATAGCTGTATTAGTTTATTTTTTTATAATAAGAGATAATATTTATAAAATGTATTTAGCTACATAAATGCGGTTAGTAAAACAACCTAAAATACCTTGGTACGAAATATTGATGATTCATCGAACGATAGTTCAAAAATAAATCATAGTTCCTTTATATCAAATTCTATTCGTGCAACAATAGTTGACCTGTCAAATTACGAAAAAAAAACGCTATGATTGGCTTGCTAGAAAGTCCTAATGGACTTAAATTTTGAGAACATTTATTTATACTCAAAATCTTTATATCACCCCAGATATAAATATCTGAAGAAATTAATTACATCAATTAAAATAATAATATATTACAAAATTTACCGATAGTGAATCTGTTATTTCAGTCCAAAGTAATTCCAATATGATATTTAACGATGATGCGTGTGGGAAGCATATTTTTGTATGGGGAGAGATAAGAATGTTGATTCATTCTACTTATGTAAAACTTACACCAGAATCACCAAACATTTAATAAGAGATCATCATAATGTATATTTAATGTTTAAGTTAGGTGAGAAAAATAAAAAGCATGTTGAAAGGATAAATATGGATTTTTGATTATAAGCAAAGATAGTGAATTAAACGATGATCGTTATAGAAAATAATTTTACTAGATAAAACTTTACTTTTTCGTATTTCATCTGACTTTAAACTTCATGTATATAAATGTTATAAATGGCTAGCTACTTGTACACTGATAACTAAATCTAACTCAGATATCTTGAAATGAAAATCTGAATAGCTCCTGATAGCCTGATCTGTTACCTGATAAGCTGATCTAAAAATCAGATCAGCTCCTGATAAGCTGATCTGAAAACCAGACCAGCTCCTGATAAGCTGATCTGATAACCAGACCAGCTCCTGATAAGCTGATCTGAAAACCAGACCAGCTCCTGATAAGCTGATCTGAAAACCAGACCAGGTCCTGATAAGCTGATCTGAAAACCAGACCAGGTCCTGAAAAGCTGATCTGAAAACCAGACCAGGTCCTGAAAAGCTGATGTGAAAACCAGACCAGGTCCTGAAAAGCTGATCTGAAAACCAGACCAGGTCCTGATAAGCTGATCTGAAAACCAGACCAGGTCCTGAAAAGCTGATCTGAAAACCAGACCAGCTCCTGAAAAGCTGATATGATTGCTGATACCTGTTATTTGCCCTGGATGAGAAAATTTTAAAACAGTTGGTGTTGACAAGAAATGTGTTGAAGAAAAAGCTTCGTAGTATAAAAACTGGTGAAATAGATACAAGTGAACAACTAAAAGATACATTTAAACCTATAGCAGAAGAATTCATAAATAGTTCTAAAAATATTAAAAGAATTCTTATGAATGAAGAAAGTAAAATCAAGACAGAAGTTGAAAATATACAAGTTTAAAGCCTGAGAAACCTTCACTCAAGATATAGACAAGTACCCCAAAAGAAACTAGTAGAAGGAACAATATTTGATAATACCATCATATTTAATGATGCTAATACTGAGAATGATGATGACGATGATTTTACTCATAGACTTCCAATTCTGAAGACATTTATACTGACTTATCAGTATTGGAAGGCATAAATGAATTAGATACAGACTATTGTTGATAGTTACATTAAACTGAATGAAGATAAAATACAAGACAAATTAATAATATAGCTTAAAGCATTAATATTCAAGAATATATTTAAATGCAAATTGAGGAACTACAACGTGAAATAAAATTAGAGAAAGAAGACAGTTATAAAATTGAAAAAGCAATTCTAAAAAGTAAATAATTAAAAACAAATTGAAGAGTTTACGGTTAAATATATAGATTAGAAAATTAACTACATGTTAGTATAAATAGCTGAAAGTGCAAGATGTAGATCACAACACTTTCGAAAAAATCTGTGAAACAATTCAATGTCTTTAAAAAGGAATTTAGTTAACGAAGTCCATATTAAATTTCAACAACTGTTTGTGCTTGTAGAGATGTAATGACAGGAATATATGATGTTTTATGGAGCTAAGTTAGGTGAAATGTAGAACTATTCTACAGAAAATAGAAATTGTTGATTTTTGAAGACTGTAATTGACACATTCTCAAAGTACAGCTGAAAATAAAAGATGCACTCTAAAAACCAAGGCAATGGAAAATATTTTTGAAGTGGTACGGGTACCAAAAAACTTACAAACAGATGATTCTAAAGAATTTTTTAATAAATACTTGGGAAAACTCATACATAAATAGAAGATTAAAGATTACTTAATATGAAAGCATCAATATTAGAATGATTTAATAGATCATTGAAAGGTATGATGTGAAAAGAATTAGCTTTAATGGTTCATATAAGTGGATTGGTATGTATAAAGATTTACTCAATGCATGCAATAGAAAAGTTCATCGTACCATTAAAATGTCTCCTATTAAAGTCAACTCAACAAATGAGGAAAAGCTACCTAATATAGTATAAAGTAATTTGAAGAATGAATGTTGAATTTAAAAAAAATAAAATTAAAACGAAAAATCTAGTTTGTGTTGTTTTTGCAGGATTGATTAGGAATGATGAGTCTTAAGAAAGATAATTAACTAAATGTAGTGGAATTCTGGTCGGAATGAAATATTGCTAAAACTTCAGTGTTTAAAATGAACTATAACATAGTGCAATATTCAGCAGCACATCATATTATCACTTTTTATAAAGTTGTATGTATATTTTCCCATCGAAAGCGCTAGCACGCAAAATTTTACAATATGAAAATGGGATTATTATAGAAGATCTTCACTCTATTTATTTCTTTAGCTATCAGATCTTTAGAAAATATAGATAAACTACGGAAATTGGACTTTGATATCCAATCTTTAAGAATGTACATGTGTATGAATAAGTATCAAACAAACTTAGTGAATGAATATACGCTTCAACTAGAATCATGCTGAAGCATGCATAAATTTTAAAATGTACAGTAAACAGATCTTACTTTATATCTGTATCTGTATGAGTATTACATAAATTTATAGGAAAAAAAATGAAAGCATGCCGAAGCATGTATAATTTAAAAAAAAAAAAAAAAAAATCCTCACGTCATACAATTTTGTAAGCAAAGAAATTTTATGATTTTGTGGTCAATGAAATACATACATATGTATCTACTTTGTAAAAATTCAAAAGAGCGAACTGGTATATTCTAATAGTAAAGATTTTTAATTGTAACACTCTACATCTCGGACTCTTACGTCACTATCGATAGAAGCATGCTAAGGCATGCATACTAGCAAAATATATAAAGCTGTTAGAAGGTGATGAGACAGCAATTGTATCTGGATCAACCCAACTCATGAATGTATTGTATACGGAGATGATTGATGGTGATGATGACGTTTTTTAAGTGAATAATCATTACATATGAATGCGACAGTGATTGACCCCTCAAACCTCATGTAGAAATACTTGAGGGGAAAAATTCTCTCAAAACATAGATATTTCATTATTTCTAACACTTTATGAATACACCAACGGTGAATTGCTGGTAGAGGTAACTGAGTTATTTGAGATCGATTTGATACAATAGTTGTATATTAAACATGCATTTCTTTGTATCTAAACTAATTTCTACATACCTAATGTATATACCCACCAAAAAATTAGACAAAAATTCTCTATTCCAAGTAGTAAAATCTAAAAAAAGGAGTGGCACATTAGAAGAAAAAAAAAATAAATAAAAATAGAGACTGACTGACCAACTAATACGTACACTCTGCCCGATGGGCACGTATCGTAGAAGAAGACCATAACAAAATATCTTCTTATAAAGAAGCATTGGAAGAAGTTAGACGTTTAGTTAAGTTTGCAGAAGAAGACTACACAGCATTTGAGCCCTTGAAATATTTAGAATGCTATTATGGGGAGAAAATTATTAAAGAAAATGAAAAAAAAAGTCATATAGAACATTAAATAAAAGCCATAGGTGCTCACCGTTCATAAAATAAACATATGTATATGTATCTTATTAATGTAAACATATTATCAGTATAAAGCAACAGAAATTTCGTCATACAAAGTCATCTTGTATCCTAGAGGAGCCGTCGATAGGGTATACCTAAATTATATGAAAACGAGTTCGTTTTCTGTTGATCGCTATTAAAGAAGAAAATATGTTTGTTCATTATGATTTAACTAATTTAAAAGTACATTTAAATTCAGTCTCATACCCGTACTTCTTAACATAAAAATTAAAAATAAATGTTATCCAATTCTATATTATACTATGTATCAAAAATTTCAAAAAAGCTGTTATATGAAAGAATCTCCAGCGCTTCTAACTGCATCAGAGTTTAAGAAAAAAAAACTCCTTTTATTCAATTTAATAAAATTTTAATTTGAAGCAGTAAGCAAATACATCAGCTTACTACATTCTTATTCATAATCGTATAATAGAATATATAACCCCTAAAGGACAAAGTCTAAAAGTCTTATAAATTAAGAAATATAGAAAATAACATAATTATTATAAACGCGTAAAGTTGCAAAAGTAATTCAAATGATTTCATCGCAAAAAACAAACAAAAAGCAGCGATTGTTTTCAACAATTATGAAAATAATAATTACAATATAAAACTCCCTTTTGATTTCCAATGTTTATCAATAAAAAATAAAAAATAAGTAAGTTAACTAACAACAAAAAAAAACTATCGTACCTAAGCTGGAGTGCCGGATCAGTTTCATTTAAAAACGTTTATACATTTTCAAAAAGCAAAGCAAGCTTTCCAAAATAAATGTAGAAGGCTATAGCTAGAAAAAATTTTATACCCTATACTTTAAAAAACTGTAAATTAAGTATAAGAAATATTTCTATTATAGTTACTATTACTATAGAGTATGTAAGCACATATCTTCAAGAATTCAGTTTTACTTACAACAGAAAATCCTCACAAACTTTTAAGTAAACGCAGATAAAAATTAAAATGTTTTTAATTTCACCAACAACAGACATCACATGACAAAAAATAAAATAAAAAATGTATTCAAAGATTGAATTGAACACTTATTTGTATGTACATATATATGTACATACATACATACATACATAAAATCAATTTGTAGATATGTATGTATACATATCAAATTTCTTATCAATGCTTAAGTATTTATTAGACCTACATCATGAAAATATATGAAGCGTCGTTTAGTTAAAGCACAATGCAAATATAAACAATCCATACACTCAGGGAAAATCTGCAGCTTAAAAATAAGAATTCATCACATTAATTCAATAATTTTTAATATAATAGAAAATGTATATTGAGATATATACAAACTAATGAGTTTAATAAATGAATACTGTAAATTAATATTTTGTCCATATTGAAATAAGAAATTTCAATATGACTAAACCTTCGCTAATGGTTCTTATTAATTCAGCATGGTTCTTACTGATTTCAAGTTGGTTTTTCTCTGTGTGTAGATAACTCTTTCAGTCAAAGAAGACGAATGTAGTTAAATAAACAAAATCTGTAATATAAACAAATTTCACACAGACTGACTTCAACGCGAGACAAATTTAAGCATGAGAAAATATAAAGCAGTCGTAAGTATAAAAGCATACTAGGATTAGGGAAGTCCAGATATATGATAGTATTTTATAGTACCATATGTCGATATTGAAAACAATTTATTTCTACCTACACATAAATACCAGCTCAAATACACACACATAGCAGAATTCATATAAGAAATATTCAAGAAAATTTCAACAACACCCCACCTTTTGCAAATCATGACGAGCCTTAAATTCTCCCTCAGATATACATACACAAATTCCCATGATCATACATACATATACAATATATAAGATTAATCTCAACAACACAACACTCTCACCTACCTGAAATTACAGATAGTCTTAAACTTCTACAGACGTCTATACACATAGATTCTCACGGCTACATATTACAAGAACACCTCGGCCCTAATAAATCACAATCATCTTAAATTCTTACAAAAATACATATATACATACATACACATAACCAATTTACCTCAACAACATCCTCACCCACCTCAAATCACGATCAGCCTTAAACTACTATAGACAGACACATCCACAAATCCCCATGGATACATATTACGTCAACAACCCTGCCCACCCAAATCATGGTCAGCCTTAAACTCCTACAGACATACAAACACACAGATTCCCCCGGTTGCATATTACTAGAACACCTCACCCCTCATAAATCACAATCAGCCTTAAACTACTATAGACAGACACATCCACAAATCCCCATGGATACATATTACGTCAACAACCCTGCCCACCCAAATCATGGTCAGCCTTAAACTCCTACAGACATACAAACACACAGATTCCCCCGGTTGCATATTACTAGAACACCTCACCCCTCATAAATCACAATCAGCCTTAAGCTCCTACAGAAATACACACATTGAAATTCCTACAAACATACACATACACACACACACACACACACACACACATACACATACATTCACACACAACTACACACGCAATCGATCTACCTCAACTACACCCCGCCCCCTGCCAATCAAACCTTCACCTAAATTCTCACAGACAGACAGACACATCCACAAATTCCTATGGTTACATATTACGGCAACAACGCCGCCCACTCAAATCACGGTCAGCCTTAAATTCCCACAGTCTAGCAACACCTACATTAGCATTAGAAAAAATAACTTTCACGTTTTCCCATCGTCATTAGGAAAAATCATTTTCCCGTCGGCATTTGAAAAAATTATATTCATTTTTTGCCGTCGGCATTTGAAAAAAATAATAATCATGTATTGCAGTAGGCATTAGGAAAAATTATCATGTATTGCAGTAGGCATTAGGAAAAATTATAATGTTTTGCCTTCGGTATTACGAAAAATCATTAGATGATTTTCCGTCAGCATTAGGAAAAACCATTTTCATGATTTTCCCCGTCGTCACATACACACATAAAAACCGCCAAACTATGAACCGCCTTAATACATTCACACAAAATATTCCACACACAAACTTCCCACGGTCAGGCAGGCAGACATACAGACCGACAGACAGACATACACTTAATGTAAACAAAAACTCCTAATGTAAACAAAAAACTCCTAATGTAAACAAAAAAACTCCTTATATAAACAAAAAACTCCTTATGTAAACAAAAAAACACAAATTTCCAAGAATTTAACAATTTTCAAATTTTAATTACCCAAATTTAACAATTTCAGCAACAATTTAACAATTTTAATTGCCACCGGAGTGGGAGTTCCCTACTACTAATCTTCCACAGGCTCATCAAAATTTCATAAATTACAGTTCTACATAAGTAGAATTGTTAAGTTTTGAAATTTTTTATTTTTATACAATTTTGCATTTTTTTTTTAATATTTTGAAATATATTTTAATACATTTATATTAACGTTTTACAGGGATTTCTTAAACTAATTTCTATAAAAACTTATATGTTACTTTACGCCCCATTTATTTAAAAACTAATGAAACATTAAGAAGAAGGCTACATATGTAGTTATGTGTACCTGGCAAAACGTTTTCTTCGTATCAAAAACAAACTTAAAATGTAGACGCTACTTTGACAATCTCGCCAAAAAGGCACCAAAGTAATGGACAAAATAAGCGATTCTGGGACACAACCCGACGCTTCTTTCTTGGTTAAGAATCGAAAAGTGCACCTGTTGAAAATTCATTATGAATATTTCTTATATATGTATGTATAAATCTATATGTATGTGTGAGAACATACACAATTAATTAATTTAATAATAATTAAACGTTTATACATGTGCATGTACATTAGGGTCATAACTTTTTTCATTTTCTTTTGATTCTTTAAATAATATTGACCGTAAGATAGATCATTGGGAGAATGACGTCCAAATAAAGTTATTATATGTACATGTTTATTATGTATTTGAATAATTGTTTATCTTATACATATCGGTACGCAGAATTGAATTTCAAAACTCGCTACATGCAACGTTAAAAAACGTTTAATAAAGTAAGTGTGGCATATACAGTTTATGTCCTTTCGTTATTTTGTTGGATAGAAACATAGTAAATTTTTGCAGAAGAAAAAATATTTTACTTAAAACATATGTACAGCAGCTAAAAACATGTGTAGCAGGAGCGAGTTTTTAAACTACGCACTTATTGCAGTGTTTTGGAATTAAATTTTCTTCAAGTAGCAAGTTGTGTTCCTCGCAAATTGTTTTAGTTTGTTCTACTTCTCGGTCTAAGGGCGTTAAAGAGCAGAATGGATCAATATTATTTTTATTATTACTATGATGCTTTCTAAAACATAAGATTAAAAATTTAAATTTTCTATTACTCGCAAATCTACACCAAAATTAACACTATGTTTTTTTCGGGTTTTAATAATTTATAATATTTTTCTAATATCTTTGGGAGCTACTCTTAAGCAATAGTGCTCCACCCAGCAATTATTTTTTTTAGAATTTTTTAAATTTATCGACAACGGAAAGTACTACAACTACACAAAGCAATAAAAGGTGCACATTAGGGTGGTTATGGCTGCAAAGGACGAGTTTTATTCTGTTCCATTCAAGCAAGAAGTTTTTTTTCTCACTAGACAATGCAAAGAAATAGTTTTCAGTAATCATTGAGCGATTTGCTTGTTTTTTACTTCAGATACTAAAGCTGCACGGTGTTTTTTGTCAAAAGTCACTGCTATCGTGATTTATATATATATACATACAAGTAATGTACATACTTATGTACATACAGGGTGGGCCAAAAGAAACCAAGGGGTGTAAAAGTTTAATAACTTTTTTGTTTATTTACTTTTTTTTATTTTTTCTTTCAGATTATATAATATACAAAATGGAAATTTTTTTACACTAAGTATGAAAAAGGATGTCTCTTAAATGACCACCGTTTTCAGCTTCGCACTGATGGGCTCTTTTTAGAGCATTTTCCATAACATCTTTTAAAACTTGTGGCTGTAGCGTTCGAATTTCTGCAACAATGTTTGCCTTGAGTTCAAGGATTGTCTCTGGCTTGTTCACGTACACTCGCTCCTTCAAAAAACCCCAAAGAAAATAGTCGGGTGCTGTCAAATATGGCGATCGCGCTGGCCAAATAATTTCCGAATTTCAAAATTTTGCAAAATTTAGACGTTGCCGATGATCTGCGGGTTTTAATTCTTGGACCAATTGCACCTTATATGGGTATAACTGTAAATCTTGCTTTAAAATGCACCGTAGTGACGTACGAGACATTTCTAGCTGAGCAGAAGGCCTTCTGCCAGATGTTTCTGGTGCTTCGTTAACACTTTACTGTACTCGTTCAATATTTTCCGCAGTGCCACTTAAACGTGGTCTACCGGTTCGAGGCAAATCTCTTACGCTGCCATGTTGGTGATGACGATTAACTAAGCAACGAATCATCGCTTTAGAGGGCGAAATTCTGACGTTAAAATGTCGACGATATGCTCTTTGCGTTAAAATAATTGATCTCTGGTTTAAATAATAAAATTCTATTGTTCTGGTTCTCTGTTCAGTTGTGAACATCTCCATTATAAATTCTCCAAATGTTGTCTATATAATCTGAAAGAAAAAATAAAAAAAAATTAATAAACAAAAAAGTTATTAAACTTTTACACCCCTTGGTTTCTTTTGGCCCACCCTGTATGTATATAGGAATAGAGCACCGTATATATAATTACAAAAAATTTTGCTTACGTAATATTTAAAATTTGGATTAGTTTGAAGTTTTATCCCTGTAAAACAGAATTGGGATTCCGGCAACACTGAATAGAATATGAGATTAAACCAACCCAAGAACATTGCAGACGGACGACGCCATGCACTCTTTATACTTATCTGTTGATAATTTTAAGCCAGGATTGCAACTTTTACACATGTAATGTGAAACCGTTCTTCTTGTATTAAGTTTGGCAATAAATTGAGGACAAAAATCTACATCACTTTTTAACTTTTGCAAGTTCATATGTGCGTAATAAAAAAATATGGTTTTTCTTGAATTTACCCTTGGATCTTAGGTTTAATATTGCAATACTTTTGAGTAAAATAATAACATTGTGCTTTACAAGCTTATAAGACTTCCAAATTTTTAATAAAAAAATACTTGAAAATTCATAATATTGTTTGCTTTGTAACTTCAAATTGCTCAAAATACGCATTTGTATGAGTGGAATTTGACATTTTCCATGGCAAAAATTGGTTAATAATACTTTACACTCTAACCATAATACATATGTAGTAGAAACTGAAACTCGTTAAGAGTCCACTGGCCATAATTTTCAAATCAATAGAATTTAATTACATAATTACCGCTAAAATCATAGAAAGTCTGGATACAAGAGTATGAAAGCAGGATTAATTTTTGTCTTCCCATTTTACCGAACTTAGCAAGAAAAGTATGGGAAAACATTACTTGCGTAAAAGTTGGCAGTCCTGTAGTTACATACATACATACATACATACATACATACATAAATATGAAGTGTGCAGTGGGCAGTTGCAAGCAAAATAACACCAAAAATTTGTTTTACTTCTATTGTTTTCCGAAAAATAAGGAGCAAAGAGCATACTCGTATTGCAATCAAAGTAATGCAGTATTTTATTAAAAATTACATAATTTGTTTTAAAAAATTTCAGCATGCATAAAGAAATTTCAAATTATAAATTTAAAACTAATTTTATTTTATTTTTTGATGTGTAAACATCTACGCTAGGGGGTAAAAATCTTTTGACTTTGATTTCTTTCCTGAGATTTCTTTGCATTGTCAAATCGGTGTGAGCTATGTATGAGTGTATTAGTGTTTGAAAGAAGCAATACCAAGCAGAGAAACAAGTCAACCGCCGGTTATTTTTCTGTATATTTCCGTACACCAAAGGTGAAAATGAACCGTAAGAGCTACGGACTTGAAATTTGGACACAATGTGTAGACAACAAATACATGAGAGTTAAAATCTAAAGGGTGTTCCAAAACGAGCAACGAAAAATGTTAAAATCCCATGTAATATACATACAATTGTATGTGCATACATATATACACTTGAAAATTTAAAAGTTAGTGTATTTTTATACAGACTACAACAATTAACACTAAATTTAAAAAATTTAAATCAATGGGTGTTCTTCAGTTAATGCAATTTTGACTTTGTAATTTTGACAACTTGCTGTATCTTGGAAACCGTAAGAGCAAAACTCTTGAAATTTTCAAAAGCGGTAAAACTAATAAATCAAAAAAATATAAAATCGCCAAATATAAAAAAATCGCCAAAAACAAAAAAAAATCGCCAAAACGAAAAAAGCACCATATTAAAAAAAATTTCTAGGACTAAAATAAATCGCGAAAAACCGGAAAAATCTCCAAAATGAAAAAAATCCTCAAACAAAAAAATTGCCAATATGAAAAAATCGCCAAAATGAAAAAATCGCCTAAATAAAAAAACCCCAAAAACAGAAAAAAATCGCCAAAATGAAAAAAATTGCGAAAATTAAAAAAACTCAAAGAGAAAAAAACGCCAAAACGAGAAAAAAGCGACAAAACTGAAAAAATCGTTTAAACTGAAAAAACTTAAAAAAGGAAGAAAGCTAAATAAAAAAAAAATTATCACCGAATGTGCGCGAGTCAAAGTCGCACTTTACTGAATTTATTTTAATTGCAATGCGTACACAACAACAAGAACAGCAATAACTAAACGATGAACAACAGGAATTAAAAATTAAAAAGTAAAAGTAAAGGCATTTACCATAGATGAGCACTGCAGTACCAATAAAGTTTCAGTAAAAACAATAAAAAATGTTTAACAGGTAAATTTTTACTGATTACTAAAATTTTTTCTACAATTTTTATAAATTGCCTAAATGATTTGTTATATGATGAGGTGCATTGAATTTTCAGTAATCAGTAATGCCCGTATTCATAATGAAATTCTACCAAGTGGCTAAATGTTTTTCATACAAAAGTTTCAAAATTTTAATGAAAAAACTTTGCCACTTGCTACAATTTTATTATGATTACGGCCCTACGATTTTACTGCTAATGCAAATTAAATTTCCTTAGCAGTAAAAATTTACTGAATTTTTTTAGTAATCAGTAAATTTACTGCTTACTGCAATTTTGAATACAGTACAGATACATATACTGCAGTGTGCCCATTTACTAACCAAATAAGTTTAATAAAACAAACAAAAACCAACAAATTCACCTGTATTTACATTACATTAGCAGATAGAAAAAGTTGCATGCAACAAAATTCCTGAAATTTCATGAAAAAATGCTTAATGTAAATCAGGTATTAGATTTCAAAAAGCAATGCAACCAGGAAAAACACTTGAGTTAAATAAAAAGGTACTAAATATAATATACCGTATTCATAAAAAATATTTAAGGTTTATTTGACAAATTTCCCATAGGAATATGTCAAATAAATCTTTAATAAACTTTAAATGTGTTTTATGAATACGGCAGAATATGTTTTACTTTTATTAAAACTAATCTTATATATAAAAAAAGAAAATCATATACTAAAGAACATATTATTAAAGCACATATGTATATTAAAAAACAAACTTTAAAAAGAACGAACATATCAAATTTTCATTTCATAAAAATATCGCAGTTCCTATACGAAAACAAACTTCATTTAACACACAAATTAATAAAGAGGAACAGCCTTATTTATAAAAATTATTAAGGCTTAATGAAAAGAATTTTGTATGAAAATTTGTTTTAAAAATCCATAATAAAACCTATAACAATAAGTAAGTTTTTATTGAAACAAGGACTTGATTTGTTTAAACCCAGCAGATGTCAGATGCTCTATATAAAAATTGATGTTTGCACTGAAAAATATCAAATGCTGGTATTTAAAGGTTTTCAGACTACATGTACCATGTAAAAGTGATATTCCACAAGACAAAAACATATATGTATGTAATTTGAACTCAATTTAACTGCCTGTTTATAGAAGCCATGTAAAAATTCTCGTCTGTGTATTTATATTGAAAACAAAAACAAATTTGAGTGCTTTGTTTTTGTTTTCAATATAAATAGGCAGACGAGAATTTTCACATGGCTTCTATAAACTGGCAGTAAGTAGTTTTACACCTATTATTTAGTATTTTTCTATAATATTTTTAAAAGTATTTTTTCAACTATTCATGTATCATTCAAACCCATACAAAATGTGAAGGAAGATAAAAAACAATTGTATATACATATGTATGTATGTATGAAAAGTTATTTACACGTCATTGCTATTTATATGAAAATCACCATCCTTTGGTATTTCATTGCTTTCACACAACAAATTTTATTGTGTAAGAATATTGTGGCATATGTTTTAAACTTAAAGAAATACATAAAATCCAAATCTCTTTCTATTTCTGCCTTTAAATATGGATGTGACAGAACTTTTTGCTGGTTTGTAAAACAGGCTTATATCAACTCAATCTATATAATATATTAATTCTTCCTAAAACTCTAAAATGGACTTCTATAATACAAATTTCGCTATTAGATTCTATTTGGAATGCTGATGACATAATGATTCCCTCTTGTTAGACAAAACAATTTTTTACATTAATTAAATTCAATATTAAAGTTAGAGTTTGATAGAGCGCGTATTCCTTGAATCAGTCGTATAATAATACAAACAAATATCTTGAAATGTTCAATTTAAATTTTTAAATCACAGGATTGCTCGAAATAAAATAGATTTGAAATTTTGAGTTTAGTGCACTTCCACGAAAAAAAAATAAATTTAAAAAGCACTATCTTCATATTTTTCCGCGTTTAAAATTTCAAGAGGTGACAGGATTGCAAGTCGAGTATAATCTGTGACTTTTTAACATCAACACACGTGCGCTGTGTATGATACTCACGAAGCACATACACTACCAAAGAATAAGATAGTACATGTGTGGACAAAACACCCTGCAGAAAGTGCGAATAGTGAAATTGTGGCGATTTACTAGTGACGTTGTCAGTAGCACTACTGACCAGGTGTACCCCACCCAATGTAATCGTCTATTGACATTTAACATTAGCTTGTCATTGAAAATCCACCACTAGACTATAGCACTACTGACTTAGTAGTTCTTTCGGGACCACATGGAGACATTGGCACCAAAGATTCACTAGTAAATTTTAGGGGCTCTAGTCTACAATATCGATATATCCTCTCACGTTGTAAATAGTAAACTTATAGTAATTTTCTAGTCACATTGTCAATAGTGCTACTGGTGCTGGTGTACCCCAGCCAATGCAAATGCCTATTGACAAATACCATAGGGTTGTCATTCAAAATCTATCAGTAGACTTTAGCACTATTGAGAAGGTAGTTCTTTTACGACCATATGGAGATATTTGAACCGAAGATTCACTCGTAGATTTTAGTGACCCTCGTCTACATATCGCACATTTACTTCAATAGTGGCATAACTCAAAAAATGAGTTTTTTGAGTTAATAATGCAGAAAGATGCGGCATTTCGTATTTTATCTTGCGTAAAAATTTCATATAAATAGCTTGTACCATCACCTCCTGAGAGAAGAATTTTTTTTTTCATTTCTCCATTGAGTTGTATGGAAATTGAAAACTTAAAACGCGTTTTCTGCAAAACTCTTTTTTTTTTGAGTTATGCCAGTATTGAAGTATATGTGCGATATATTTATTTAATATTATTGCACAACATAATAAAAAAGAAAAACAAACTATTGACGCGTTTATTGACAATATCACCAGAAATACACTAGAACTGTCGTCTCTAACGTATCTCTACTCGCGCATAAAAGGAATGTTGTCGACATTTTAACTAGTGCAATTGTCGCTGGAGAAAGAGTATTGACATAGAGACTAGAGGGGCAGTTATTGATTCATGTTACACTCAAAATATGCTGTTAGTAAATTCAAATGAAACATCATTTCAAACAATATGGTACATGACATGTAGAAAGACACATAATGACGTTAGGAGAATTTCCAGCATGTTGCTTGCATTTTGTTAAGTAAGCAGTAGCGGCTACAAATGTAACACATATTTTTTATAAGCAGCACTTAAAATGTATATGTATATACATGGGCCCTTAAAAATTAACTACCCTTGTGAGTTGAATACAAATTTACCTACGTTTTGTTGTAGATGTGAACATTTTGATTTACTTTGCACTTACAAATTAACAGCCTTATGTAAATTGGTTAAATTTTAAGGGCTGAAATCGGCCCTACTACGTGGTATGTACCATATGCAGCTTCATAGTGACGTCAATATTACGCCCAAGCTACATGCGCACAGGCCTTATTTTTCATGTGAAGCGAATGATTTTTTAGTTATTTTTGAATATTAGTTATTTTAATTTCAAACTTAAGTAAAAATGTTTTTTATTTTCAACACCAACACACACATATTTAAAACTACTGATTTTAAATCGTTTGTTTCAAAATATTTTTCTTCTAATTTGGAACACATACTATTAATTTGTGTATTCAAAATTTCAACTTAAGCAGGTGTGGCATATCTTTTAACAGCAGAATTCACATCAAGACAACACGTGAAACGACTCGGAAGCTATCACATACCGTATATAAAACTATAAAAATTGTGTTAAACTTATTTTAACGGACAACAAATTACCTACCTGACCAATTTGAACACAAGTTAGTACAATTACAATTGCTTGAATCGAATTTGAAAAAACGACTTCAAATAAATTAGAAATAACTTGTTTTCATTTAGAAGTATTTTAATTAAACTTTCTTTTCAAATACAACACAACAAGGCTTGTAAATTAAATAAATATAATTTAAAGAATGTTTTTTAGAAATCATTTTTATTGTTTATAAATATGTAAAGTACATATTGCTGAGATAATTAGGTAATATGGAAAAAAATATCTGTAAGTAATCTAATAACATAATTTTTTTATTGTGATTTTTTATGGGAATTGTTAAAATTTAAGTTTAAAATTTTTTAAACGCACTAATAATCCCAAATTAATATTTTACTTATTAAGTAAAATATTTTTTTTATTAAAAATACATTGAAATTGATTATTGAGGGGTTTAGCTGGATCCTATTTATTCGATAGTAATGAATTTTTTACATCCATATATGTATGTAAATATGTATGCATATATGTACATATCTATGTTTAAATTTAAAATGAAAAAGAAAGAAAATAATATAAATCAAATAGTATACGGCATGAGAATTTCACCAGGGTTTAAAAAAACTAATATATTTACCAGAAATTGTCAACATATTAACTAATTTCCTATGAAAACTAAAAAATTATTTTTCTGTTACGAAATAATTTTATTGCGCTAAATAAATATTTTATACCTTCACACTATTTAATATTTTCCATAGCAATCAGAACAGAAATATTTTTGTAGTAATATTTTTCTATGCACACAAACTAAAAATATATCCACAACAATATTTTACGCAGTACACAGATTTCAATTTTTGCATATTAGCTTGTGTTATATTTTTGTGACTGCAAAATATTATAGCACACAAATATTACAAATAACAACTACCGAAAAATATGCATAGAAAAATATTTCAACTCTAAAAAATATTTCGCCATTCAACTACTCTGAAAAATATGCTAAATGAAATATGAGAAAATTGAAATATTTGAGAAAAAAAAATATGTAGATATGCAAACAAGAAATATTGTCATTTTGAAAATATTTTCAAGAAATATTTTGAAGAAATATGCATATTTATGGCAAAAAATATTTGTGACTCATTATGATGCGTAAAATGGAATGATTGAAGATTAGTGTGGGCATTTGACTATGTGTGTATGTTGTATATTTATGTGTGTATGTATGTTAATTAATTTACGCAAAGTTTATTATCATTATTATTATTAATAATAATATTAATAATAATAATAATTTTAATTATTGCTTTTTTTTAAATATATTTTACTTAGAATGTGTAAGTAAATAAAATGTTCACTAAGGAAACATTTCCTTCTAGGATGAACAAAATAGTAAAACTACAATTCATATTAGATAATACTAAAAAATACGTTAGATAGGACAAACTTGCCCTTAAGTTATCGCTCACTTTAGGTTAAACTAAAATTGTAATAATGAAAAAAACCTTTTATACGTCGGATAAAATCATAATTTTAAATAATTAATAAGCTCTTCCCAAATCAAATGTCAATGCTGAATTATCACAATTATATATTTGTAAAAAATTGCCAATATGAAAAAATCGCCAAAATGAAAAAATCGCCTAAATAAAAAAACCCCAAAAACAGAAAAAAATCGCCAAAATGAAAAAAATTGCGAAAATTAAAAAAACTCAAAGAGAAAAAAACGCCAAAACGAGAAAAAAGCGACAAAACTGAAAAAATCGTTTAAACTGAAAAAACTTAAAAAAGGAAGAAAGCTAAATAAAAAAAAATTATCAAAACCGAATGTGCGCGAGTCAAAGTCGCACTTTACTGAATTTATTTTAATTGCAATGCGTACACAACAACAAGAACAGCAATAACTAAACGATGAACAACAGGAATTAAAAATTAAAAAGTAAAAGTAAAGGCATTTACCATAGATGAGCACTGCAGTACCAATAAAGTTTCAGTAAAAACAATAAAAAATGTTTAACAGGTAAATTTTTACTGATTACTAAAATTTTTTCTACAATTTTTATAAATTGCCTAAATGATTTGTTATATGATGAGGTGCATTGAATTTTCAGTAATCAGTAATGCCCGTATTCATAATGAAATTCTACCAAGTGGCTAAATGTTTTTCATACAAAAGTTTCAAAATTTTAATGAAAAAACTTTGCCACTTGCTACAATTTTATTATGATTACGGCCCTACGATTTTACTGCTAATGCAAATTAAATTTCCTTAGCAGTAAAAATTTACTGAATTTTTTTAGTAATCAGTAAATTTACTGCTTACTGCAATTTTGAATACAGTACAGATACATATACTGCAGTGTGCCCATTTACTAACCAAATAAGTTTAATAAAACAAACAAAAACCAACAAATTCACCTGTATTTACATTACATTAGCAGATAGAAAAAGTTGCATGCAACAAAATTCCTGAAATTTCATGAAAAAATGCTTAATGTAAATCAGGTATTAGATTTCAAAAAGCAATGCAACCAGGAAAAACACTTGAGTTAAATAAAAAGGTACTAAATATAATATACCGTATTCATAAAAAATATTTAAGGTTTATTTGACAAATTTCCCATAGGAATATGTCAAATAAATCTTTAATAAACTTTAAATGTGTTTTATGAATACGGCAGAATATGTTTTACTTTTATTAAAACTAATCTTATATATAAAAAAAGAAAATCATATACTAAAGAACATATTATTAAAGCACATATGTATATTAAAAAACAAACTTTAAAAAGAACGAACATATCAAATTTTCATTTCATAAAAATATCGCAGTTCCTATACGAAAACAAACTTCATTTAACACACAAATTAATAAAGAGGAACAGCCTTATTTATAAAAATTATTAAGGCTTAATGAAAAGAATTTTGTATGAAAATTTGTTTTAAAAATCCATAATAAAACCTATAACAATAAGTAAGTTTTTATTGAAACAAGGACTTGATTTGTTTAAACCCAGCAGATGTCAGATGCTCTATATAAAAATTGATGTTTGCACTGAAAAATATCAAATGCTGGTATTTAAAGGTTTTCAGACTACATGTACCATGTAAAAGTGATATTCCACAAGACAAAAACATATATGTATGTAATTTGAACTCAATTTAACTGCCTGTTTATAGAAGCCATGTAAAAATTCTCGTCTGTGTATTTATATTGAAAACAAAAACAAATTTGAGTGCTTTGTTTTTGTTTTCAATATAAATAGGCAGACGAGAATTTTCACATGGCTTCTATAAACTGGCAGTAAGTAGTTTTACACCTATTATTTAGTATTTTTCTATAATATTTTTAAAAGTATTTTTTCAACTATTCATGTATCATTCAAACCCATACAAAATGTGAAGGAAGATAAAAAACAATTGTATATACATATGTATGTATGTATGAAAAGTTATTTACACGTCATTGCTATTTATATGAAAATCACCATCCTTTGGTATTTCATTGCTTTCACACAACAAATTTTATTGTGTAAGAATATTGTGGCATATGTTTTAAACTTAAAGAAATACATAAAATCCAAATCTCTTTCTATTTCTGCCTTTAAATATGGATGTGACAGAACTTTTTGCTGGTTTGTAAAACAGGCTTATATCAACTCAATCTATATAATATATTAATTCTTCCTAAAACTCTAAAATGGACTTCTATAATACAAATTTCGCTATTAGATTCTATTTGGAATGCTGATGACATAATGATTCCCTCTTGTTAGACAAAACAATTTTTTACATTAATTAAATTCAATATTAAAGTTAGAGTTTGATAGAGCGCGTATTCCTTGAATCAGTCGTATAATAATACAAACAAATATCTTGAAATGTTCAATTTAAATTTTTAAATCACAGGATTGCTCGAAATAAAATAGATTTGAAATTTTGAGTTTAGTGCACTTCCACGAAAAAAAAATAAATTTAAAAAGCACTATCTTCATATTTTTCCGCGTTTAAAATTTCAAGAGGTGACAGGATTGCAAGTCGAGTATAATCTGTGACTTTTTAACATCAACACACGTACGCTGTGTATGATACTCACGAAGCACATACACTACCAAAGAATAAGATAGTACATGTGTGGACAAAACACCCTGCAGAAAGTGCGAATAGTGAAATTGTGGCGATTTACTAGTGACGTTGTCAGTAGCACTACTGACCAGGTGTACCCCACCCAATGTAATCGTCTATTGACATTTAACATTAGCTTGTCATTGAAAATCCACCACTAGACTATAGCACTACTGACTTAGTAGTTCTTTCGGGACCACATGGAGACATTGGCACCAAAGATTCACTAGTAAATTTTAGGGGCTCTAGTCTACAATATCGATATATCCTCTCACGTTGTAAATAGTAAACTTATAGTAATTTTCTAGTCACATTGTCAATAGTGCTACTGGTGCTGGTGTACCCCAGCCAATGCAAATGCCTATTGACAAATACCATAGGGTTGTCATTCAAAATCTATCAGTAGACTTTAGCACTATTGAGAAGGTAGTTCTTTTACGACCATATGGAGATATTTGAACCGAAGATTCACTCGTAGATTTTAGTGACCCTCGTCTACATATCGCACATTTACTTCAATAGTGGCATAACTCAAAAAATGAGTTTTTTGAGTTAATAATGCAGAAAGATGCGGCATTTCGTATTTTATCTTGCGTAAAAATTTCATATAAATAGCTTGTACCATCACCTCCTGAGAGAAGAATTTTTTTTTTCATTTCTCCATTGAGTTGTATGGAAATTGAAAACTTAAAACGCGTTTTCTGCAAAACTCTTTTTTTTTTGAGTTATGCCAGTATTGAAGTATATGTGCGATATATTTATTTAATATTATTGCACAACATAATAAAAAAGAAAAACAAACTATTGACGCGTTTATTGACAATATCACCAGAAATACACTAGAACTGTCGTCTCTAACGTATCTCTACTCGCGCATAAAAGGAATGTTGTCGACATTTTAACTAGTGCAATTGTCGCTGGAGAAAGAGTATTGACATAGAGACTAGAGGGGCAGTTATTGATTCATGTTACACTCAAAATATGCTGTTAGTAAATTCAAATGAAACATCATTTCAAACAATATGGTACATGACATGTAGAAAGACACATAATGACGTTAGGAGAATTTCCAGCATGTTGCTTGCATTTTGTTAAGTAAGCAGTAGCGGCTACAAATGTAACACATATTTTTTATAAGCAGCACTTAAAATGTATATGTATATACATGGGCCCTTAAAAATTAACTACCCTTGTGAGTTGAATACAAATTTACCTACGTTTTGTTGTAGATGTGAACATTTTGATTTACTTTGCACTTACAAATTAACAGCCTTATGTAAATTGGTTAAATTTTAAGGGCTGAAATCGGCCCTACTACGTGGTATGTACCATATGCAGCTTCATAGTGACGTCAATATTACGCCCAAGCTACATGCGCACAGGCCTTATTTTTCATGTGAAGCGAATGATTTTTTAGTTATTTTTGAATATTAGTTATTTTAATTTCAAACTTAAGTAAAAATGTTTTTTATTTTCAACACCAACACACACATATTTAAAACTACTGATTTTAAATCGTTTGTTTCAAAATATTTTTCTTCTAATTTGGAACACATACTATTAATTTGTGTATTCAAAATTTCAACTTAAGCAGGTGTGGCATATCTTTTAACAGCAGAATTCACATCAAGACAACACGTGAAACGACTCGGAAGCTATCACATACCGTATATAAAACTATAAAAATTGTGTTAAACTTATTTTAACGGACAACAAATTACCTACCTGACCAATTTAAACACAAGTTAGTACAATTACAATTGCTTGAATCGAATTTGAAAAAACGACTTCAAATAAATTAGAAATAACTTGTTTTCATTTAGAAGTATTTTAATTAAACTTTCTTTTCAAATACAACACAACAAGGCTTGTAAATTAAATAAATATAATTTAAAGAATGTTTTTTAGAAATCATTTTTATTGTTTATAAATATGTAAAGTACATATTGCTGAGATAATTAGGTAATATGGAAAAAAATATCTGTAAGTAATCTAATAACATAATTTTTTTATTGTGATTTTTTATGGGAATTGTTAAAATTTAAGTTTAAAATTTTTTAAACGCACTAATAATCCCAAATTAATATTTTACTTATTAAGTAAAATATTTTTTTTATTAAAAATACATTGAAATTGATTATTGAGGGGTTTAGCTGGATCCTATTTATTCGATAGTAATGAATTTTTTACATCCATATATGTATGTAAATATGTATGCATATATGTACATATCTATGTTTAAATTTAAAATGAAAAAGAAAGAAAATAATATAAATCAAATAGTATACGGCATGAGAATTTCACCAGGGTTTAAAAAAACTAATATATTTACCAGAAATTGTCAACATATTAACTAATTTCCTATGAAAACTAAAAAATTATTTTTCTGTTACGAAATAATTTTATTGCGCTAAATAAATATTTTATACCTTCACACTATTTAATATTTTCCATAGCAATCAGAACAGAAATATTTTTGTAGTAATATTTTTCTATGCACACAAACTAAAAATATATCCACAACAATATTTTACGCAGTACACAGATTTCAATTTTTGCATATTAGCTTGTGTTATATTTTTGTGACTGCAAAATATTATAGCACACAAATATTACAAATAACAACTACCGAAAAATATGCATAGAAAAATATTTCAACTCTAAAAAATATTTCGCCATTCAACTACTCTGAAAAATATGCTAAATGAAATATGAGAAAATTGAAATATTTGAGAAAAAAAATATGTAGATATGCAAACAAGAAATATTGTCATTTTGAAAATATTTTCAAGAAATATTTTGAAGAAATATGCATATTTATGGCAAAAAATATTTGTGACTCATTATGATGCGTAAAATGGAATGATTGAAGATTAGTGTGGGCATTTGACTATGTGTGTATGTTGTATATTTATGTGTGTATGTATGTTAATTAATTTACGCAAAGTTTATTATCATTATTATTATTAATAATAATATTAATAATAATAATAATTTTAATTATTGCTTTTTTTTAAATATATTTTACTTAGAATGTGTAAGTAAATAAAATGTTCACTAAGGAAACATTTCCTTCTAGGATGAACAAAATAGTAAAACTACAATTCATATTAGATAATACTAAAAAATACGTTAGATAGGACAAACTTGCCCTTAAGTTATCGCTCACTTTAGGTTAAACTAAAATTGTAATAATGAAAAAAACCTTTTATACGTCGGATAAAATCATAATTTTAAATAATTAATAAGCTCTTCCCAAATCAAATGTCAATGCTGAATTATCACAATTATATATTTGTAAAAAATTGCCAATATGAAAAAATCGCCAAAATGAAAAAATCGCCTAAATAAAAAAACCCCAAAAACAGAAAAAAATCGCCAAAATGAAAAAAATTGCGAAAATTAAAAAAACTCAAAGAGAAAAAAACGCCAAAACGAGAAAAAAGCGACAAAACTGAAAAAATCGTTTAAACTGAAAAAACTTAAAAAAGGAAGAAAGCTAAATAAAAAAAAAATTATCAAAACCGAATGTGCGCGAGTCAAAGTCGCACTTTACTGAATTTATTTTAATTGCAATGCGTACACAACAACAAGAACAGCAATAACTAAACGATGAACAACAGGAATTAAAAATTAAAAAGTAAAAGTAAAGGCATTTACCATAGATGAGCACTGCAGTACCAATAAAGTTTCAGTAAAAACAATAAAAAATGTTTAACAGGTAAATTTTTACTGATTACTAAAATTTTTTCTACAATTTTTATAAATTGCCTAAATGATTTGTTATATGATGAGGTGCATTGAATTTTCAGTAATCAGTAATGCCCGTATTCATAATGAAATTCTACCAAGTGGCTAAATGTTTTTCATACAAAAGTTTCAAAATTTTAATGAAAAAACTTTGCCACTTGCTACAATTTTATTATGATTACGGCCCTACGATTTTACTGCTAATGCAAATTAAATTTCCTTAGCAGTAAAAATTTACTGAATTTTTTTAGTAATCAGTAAATTTACTGCTTACTGCAATTTTGAATACAGTACAGATACATATACTGCAGTGTGCCCATTTACTAACCAAATAAGTTTAATAAAACAAACAAAAACCAACAAATTCACCTGTATTTACATTACATTAGCAGATAGAAAAAGTTGCATGCAACAAAATTCCTGAAATTTCATGAAAAAATGCTTAATGTAAATCAGGTATTAGATTTCAAAAAGCAATGCAACCAGGAAAAACACTTGAGTTAAATAAAAAGGTACTAAATATAATATACCGTATTCATAAAAAATATTTAAGGTTTATTTGACAAATTTCCCATAGGAATATGTCAAATAAATCTTTAATAAACTTTAAATGTGTTTTATGAATACGGCAGAATATGTTTTACTTTTATTAAAACTAATCTTATATATAAAAAAAGAAAATCATATACTAAAGAACATATTATTAAAGCACATATGTATATTAAAAAACAAACTTTAAAAAGAACGAACATATCAAATTTTCATTTCATAAAAATATCGCAGTTCCTATACGAAAACAAACTTCATTTAACACACAAATTAATAAAGAGGAACAGCCTTATTTATAAAAATTATTAAGGCTTAATGAAAAGAATTTTGTATGAAAATTTGTTTTAAAAATCCATAATAAAACCTATAACAATAAGTAAGTTTTTATTGAAACAAGGACTTGATTTGTTTAAACCCAGCAGATGTCAGATGCTCTATATAAAAATTGATGTTTGCACTGAAAAATATCAAATGCTGGCATTTAAAGGTTTTCAGACTACATGTACCATGTAAAAGTGATATTCCACAAGACAAAAACATATATGTATGTAATTTGAACTCAATTTAACTGCCTGTTTATAGAAGCCATGTAAAAATTCTCGTCTGTGTATTTATATTGAAAACAAAAACAAATTTGAGTGCTTTGTTTTTGTTTTCAATATAAATAGGCAGACGAGAATTTTCACATGGCTTCTATAAACTGGCAGTAAGTAGTTTTACACCTATTATTTAGTATTTTTCTATAATATTTTTAAAAGTATTTTTTCAACTATTCATGTATCATTCAAACCCATACAAAATGTGAAGGAAGATAAAAAACAATTGTATATACATATGTATGTATGTATGAAAAGTTATTTACACGTCATTGCTATTTATATGAAAATCACCATCCTTTGGTATTTCATTGCTTTCACACAACAAATTTTATTGTGTAAGAATATTGTGGCATATGTTTTAAACTTAAAGAAATACATAAAATCCAAATCTCTTTCTATTTCTGCCTTTAAATATGGATGTAACAGAACTTTTTGCTGGTTTGTAAAACAGGCTTATATCAACTCAATCTATATAATATATTAATTCTTCCTAAAACTCTAAAATGGACTTCTATAATACAAATTTCGCTATTAGATTCTATTTGGAATGCTGATGACATAATGATTCCCTCTTGTTAGACAAAACAATTTTTTACATTAATTAAATTCAATATTAAAGTTAGAGTTTGATAGAGCGCGTATTCCTTGAATCAGTCGTATAATAATACAAACAAATATCTTGAAATGTTCAATTTAAATTTTTAAATCACAGGATTGCTCGAAATAAAATAGATTTGAAATTTTGAGTTTAGTGCACTTCCACGAAAAAAAAATAAATTTAAAAAGCACTATCTTCATATTTTTCCGCGTTTAAAATTTCAAGAGGTGACAGGATTGCAAGTCGAGTATAATCTGTGACTTTTTAACATCAACACACGTACGCTGTGTATGATACTCACGAAGCACATACACTACCAAAGAATAAGATAGTACATGTGTGGACAAAACACCCTGCAGAAAGTGCGAATAGTGAAATTGTGGCGATTTACTAGTGACGTTGTCAGTAGCACTACTGACCAGGTGTACCCCACCCAATGTAATCGTCTATTGACATTTAACATTAGCTTGTCATTGAAAATCCACCACTAGACTATAGCACTACTGACTTAGTAGTTCTTTCGGGACCACATGGAGACATTGGCACCAAAGATTCACTAGTAAATTTTAGGGGCTCTAGTCTACAATATCGATATATCCTCTCACGTTGTAAATAGTAAACTTATAGTAATTTTCTAGTCACATTGTCAATAGTGCTACTGGTGCTGGTGTACCCCAGCCAATGCAAATGCCTATTGACAAATACCATAGGGTTGTCATTCAAAATCTATCAGTAGACTTTAGCACTATTGAGAAGGTAGTTCTTTTACGACCATATGGAGATATTTGAACCGAAGATTCACTCGTAGATTTTAGTGACCCTCGTCTACATATCGCACATTTACTTCAATAGTGGCATAACTCAAAAAATGAGTTTTTTGAGTTAATAATGCAGAAAGATGCGGCATTTCGTATTTTATCTTGCGTAAAAATTTCATATAAATAGCTTGTACCATCACCTCCTGAGAGAAGAATTTTTTTTTTCATTTCTCCATTGAGTTGTATGGAAATTGAAAACTTAAAACGCGTTTTCTGCAAAACTCTTTTTTTTTTGAGTTATGCCAGTATTGAAGTATATGTGCGATATATTTATTTAATATTATTGCACAACATAATAAAAAAGAAAAACAAACTATTGACGCGTTTATTGACAATATCACCAGAAATACACTAGAACTGTCGTCTCTAACGTATCTCTACTCGCGCATAAAAGGAATGTTGTCGACATTTTAACTAGTGCAATTGTCGCTGGAGAAAGAGTATTGACATAGAGACTAGAGGGGCAGTTATTGATTCATGTTACACTCAAAATATGCTGTTAGTAAATTCAAATGAAACATCATTTCAAACAATATGGTACATGACATGTAGAAAGACACATAATGACGTTAGGAGAATTTCCAGCATGTTGCTTGCATTTTGTTAAGTAAGCAGTAGCGGCTACAAATGTAACACATATTTTTTATAAGCAGCACTTAAAATGTATATGTATATACATGGGCCCTTAAAAATTAACTACCCTTGTGAGTTGAATACAAATTTACCTACGTTTTGTTGTAGATGTGAACATTTTGATTTACTTTGCACTTACAAATTAACAGCCTTATGTAAATTGGTTAAATTTTAAGGGCTGAAATCGGCCCTACTACGTGGTATGTACCATATGCAGCTTCATAGTGACGTCAATATTACGCCCAAGCTACATGCGCACAGGCCTTATTTTTCATGTGAAGCGAATGATTTTTTAGTTATTTTTGAATATTAGTTATTTTAATTTCAAACTTAAGTAAAAATGTTTTTTATTTTCAACACCAACACACACATATTTAAAACTACTGATTTTAAATCGTTTGTTTCAAAATATTTTTCTTCTAATTTGGAACACATACTATTAATTTGTGTATTCAAAATTTCAACTTAAGCAGGTGTGGCATATCTTTTAACAGCAGAATTCACATCAAGACAACACGTGAAACGACTCGGAAGCTATCACATACCGTATATAAAACTATAAAAATTGTGTTAAACTTATTTTAACGGACAACAAATTACCTACCTGACCAATTTAAACACAAGTTAGTACAATTACAATTGCTTGAATCGAATTTGAAAAAACGACTTCAAATAAATTAGAAATAACTTGTTTTCATTTAGAAGTATTTTAATTAAACTTTCTTTTCAAATACAACACAACAAGGCTTGTAAATTAAATAAATATAATTTAAAGAATGTTTTTTAGAAATCATTTTTATTGTTTATAAATATGTAAAGTACATATTGCTGAGATAATTAGGTAATATGGAAAAAAATATCTGTAAGTAATCTAATAACATAATTTTTTTATTGTGATTTTTTATGGGAATTGTTAAAATTTAAGTTTAAAATTTTTTAAACGCACTAATAATCCCAAATTAATATTTTACTTATTAAGTAAAATATTTTTTTTATTAAAAATACATTGAAATTGATTATTGAGGGGTTTAGCTGGATCCTATTTATTCGATAGTAATGAATTTTTTACATCCATATATGTATGTAAATATGTATGCATATATGTACATATCTATGTTTAAATTTAAAATGAAAAAGAAAGAAAATAATATAAATCAAATAGTATACGGCATGAGAATTTCACCAGGGTTTAAAAAAACTAATATATTTACCAGAAATTGTCAACATATTAACTAATTTCCTATGAAAACTAAAAAATTATTTTTCTGTTACGAAATAATTTTATTGCGCTAAATAAATATTTTATACCTTCACACTATTTAATATTTTCCATAGCAATCAGAACAGAAATATTTTTGTAGTAATATTTTTCTATGCACACAAACTAAAAATATATCCACAACAATATTTTACGCAGTACACAGATTTCAATTTTTGCATATTAGCTTGTGTTATATTTTTGTGACTGCAAAATATTATAGCACACAAATATTACAAATAACAACTACCGAAAAATATGCATAGAAAAATATTTCAACTCTAAAAAATATTTCGCCATTCAACTACTCTGAAAAATATGCTAAATGAAATATGAGAAAATTGAAATATTTGAGAAAAAAAATATGTAGATATGCAAACAAGAAATATTGTCATTTTGAAAATATTTTCAAGAAATATTTTGAAGAAATATGCATATTTATGGCAAAAAATATTTGTGACTCATTATGATGCGTAAAATGGAATGATTGAAGATTAGTGTGGGCATTTGACTATGTGTGTATGTTGTATATTTATGTGTGTATGTATGTTAATTAATTTACGCAAAGTTTATTATCATTATTATTATTAATAATAATATTAATAATAATAATAATTTTAATTATTGCTTTTTTTTAAATATATTTTACTTAGAATGTGTAAGTAAATAAAATGTTCACTAAGGAAACATTTCCTTCTAGGATAAACAAAATAGTAAAACTACAATTCATATTAGATAATACTAAAAAATACGTTAGATAGGACAAACTTGCCCTTAAGTTATCGCTCACTTTAGGTTAAACTAAAATTGTAATAATGAAAAAAACCTTTTATACGTCGGATAAAATCATAATTTTAAATAATTAATAAGCTCTTCCCAAATCAAATGTCAATGCTGAATTATCACAATTATATATTTGTAGGTTTTTCTTCTAGCACATTGTAGATATTGGTGTTTTATTATTTTACTATTTAAATTTATAAAACCAAATTCTCGACAGACAAAATTGATGAATATGTTATTTGGGAACTCATTTTTTATATATTTTTTTTTTACAAAACGAGCAACGAATTAAAATTAAATGGACGCGCTGATAAAAGCAATTATATTAAAATCATGCACATATACTAAAAACAATAATAAAACAGTTAAGTTTTGACTAACTTATATAAAGTCTATAGTACACGGCATGTAAAAAGCTACGTGCGCATGTGGTTCTGACGTAATTTTGTCGCCATCACAAAGCTAGATTTGCTACATGCCGTGTACTAGTAACATATGTAACATATTAACCTTACGAAACGAAGTTGATCATCATCATTTTGAGTAGGTTAACATAATTATTCTTGTTGTGCACAAGTTAACTAAAATTATAAGTACTTATAATTTTAATATATTCGGTATGCCTACATTATTAGCGTTTGTGTATGTGAGGTTGTACCTTACAGAATATTAAAGTACATTAACAGCTAGTTTTTAACATAAAGATAAACACTACTTGTCAGTTAACTGTAGTTTAAACTTAAAATTTTGTTTTTCAGATAAAGATTATCTAGTTAAAAATCTAGGTTTAACCGAGCAACATTACTCAGCTAAACTATTGTTAGAACTGTCAAATGATAAATATATGAAATAAATATTACGCAATTGAAAAAAAAATTACAAAAATGTATATATAATAAATAAATATATTCATACATAATTAAAATGGATGCTTGTTATGACGACGAAGATTTTAGTAATTATGAAACCAGAATAACTTGAATAGGACAATTGGGAGAAAAATAAGAGATAAAAACACGTCCAAATCATTTTTGTGTGCATAATGAATTGAATGGAGTTCTTGCAAAGATTTCTTTTAATAAAGAGGTCTGTGTATGATGATTTTAGAATTAATTGCAAATAAAGTCTATTTCGTTTGGTATAAAATTGTATGCTCTTTTTTGGTTTTATTTTTGAAACGTCACTATTTTTTAAGTCCATATCATTTAATTTTTTATTTTACAAAAATTCAAAATTCAGTTATTGAAGTTTTTTAAAATAAATTTAAAAATGTGTCACATCGCTTTTCAAGTGTTGCCCTATTTACGTAAACTATTTTCAAGAATGCCACATCTATATTGAAAACAAAGTATGGAATTTTTAGCTAAATTGACAACTGTTAATCCCTGACTGAAAAACAGCACGGGCGGTTAAATCCCGTTTAACTTTGTTTCTTGGTTAACTCAAACGTATGTTAAACTAAGTTTAACTATTTAGTAAGAAACTAGCCCTAAATAATGTTTAATTTCGAACACTGCTAAATATATCACATCATAAGCTGTGAAGTGGTTGTTGAACACGGTGGTGTTACCAGTATTTATTATTAAATCACAAAATAAATAATTTCTTAACAAAGCAATGTTAGCCTTAAAATGCTTGGCAACTACTATTAACTTTAGAGCTAAAGTAAAATACATTTTTGCATAAGGCCGTAAAACTAAAAGTACATAGGTTATATAATGGCAAACTAAAACGTTTCTTTAATATATACCCAGCAACAATTTTCAAAAAAGGTAATCGAGTTTGGAATTAAGCATTTTTGGTGGAAGCTGTTCCTTACTGGATTACTAATCGATTCTTGAGAAGTAGTTATGTTGTTTATTGTAGGAATTAATTATATTTTCCTTTGTTATATATTAATAGTTATTTTTTTCTTGATTGAACTACTTTTTTTAAATATGCCGTTGTTTGAGTAAATGGAAGGTCTTGGTTAAAAACTCAGTTTGATTAAATATACATATAATAACTTTTAAGAAAAATTTAAATAATTTAAAAAAACCTATTGTTTTACTACGAAATACACCATTTTGTAAAATTTCTTTTATAAACTCAATTGAAGTGGGTTATATTTTATTCGTATCAGTGCCTCTATTCTTACTTATAAATACTATATTTAGAAAAATTTCAATTGCTTTCATTGATGAACTTTTATTAAAACCGTAAATGAAAAAAAATTATTTAGAACTACTTATATTTAAATAATTATTTTCCAAAATGTAAGTACTTATTTTTTAGTTTCAAATAAATAAGTAGGCAATTTAGAAATATTTATAATTTATTTAAAATAACTACATACTTATTTTGGCAATATTTTCACGACTTCTTTTAAAACCCAAAGAATATGTTCAACTTCTGCTTCTTATTTTTAAAAATTTGCGTAATGTGCTTTGTAAGCGAGTACTTCAATTTGGCAATCTAAAAAGTTAGTCATTATATGGCAAGTAGTTCAGGTAATGTCTAATTTTTTGCTGGGTATGTTTATAAATATTTTAACTTAATAGTTATTTTGGTTTTGATATAATAATAACATACATAATACATATGTAAGTATGTGTAGCTTGAAATTATTTAGTTTAAGGCAAAATTAGTTTTTACTTTCTGCTCTGTTACGAATCAGCTGACTCTTTTTGGTTTATAGAAATCTTATACAAGTTGTTAGTTTTCTATTTTGTTCTGTTCTGTTCAACCTGTGGAAATCAAAAAAATTGTTAAGTAATTGTAAGTGACAGCATAAATTAAGTAAAAGTATTTTGAAATAAACTGTGATTGTGCATTTAGAATTTAAAAAATTTAATGTTTACCAAAAAAAAAAAAAACATAAAACTATATTGAAATATAACAATGGACGATACAAAACTCATCACTTTATGGAAAACTGATCGTTCTGGTCAGAAACAGTTGATAAGTTATTACAGAAAAAGTAGGTATTAAAATTAAGAAACAGAACGTCACAGCAACAGAAAGTAAAGACTAATGAAGCCTTAACTCTCTTTACTACGAATAAAGGTTTTATTCACATGTACTTTTACATACATGCATACATATGTATACATATGTATTGTGGAGTATTTGAATAATATTATGTTTTTAATCAATAGCTACACTCAAAATATTTCATAGGTAAAATAAACGAAAAATGTGATTTATTCTACGAAAATATTCGTTGTTTTTACGGTACGAAATGCTTCGTACATAGTACAAATGATATTTGTTTGATTTACAAAATAATTTTTGTCTGTAAATAACAAAATTTTGTATTTTTACAAATTTTTTTTTCGTAAATTTACGAAAATATACATATTGGAATTGAATGTTGTAACAATAGGAAGACAAAGATAATTTAAGGGGAATTGTTACAGCATCTGTATTCTTCATACATCACAAACACATACATACTCGTACATATTTTGCACTGAAACGCACGAACCAAACTGGGAACACAACTGGGAGGGACAACGAATTTTTCGTTGCGAACTTTCAATAAAAAAACTAAATTAACAACACACCTCTGTAGAAGGAAATTCCTCGAGCGTGACGAATTCTGAGATAGATTAATTTCTATTTCTTACGCCAATAATTCAGTAACCAATTATTCAATTATCAATTATAAGATCTGTTACGTATTCTTCGTCGGTGTGCCGTGGAGGAGATTTGTCGTTCGCCCCAGTTGTTTTCCCAGCATAAACCAAAAACAATCAACCCTATTCTGCGCTTCGATTTTAATAGAAATTTTCTCCATTTGGCAACTTTGGTATTCTGCGTTCCGTTCTTCGATTCCTCTTTCGATTCTTTGTATTCTGCATTTCGATCGTAACTACGTTTTAGTAAGTTGTTATTTTAGTGACGGAGCGTTTTAAATTTTTGTTTGTTTAGCTTCAAAAAGTGATTAATTCAAAAAATAATGCAAGTATTAAATGCAAAAGAATATTTAATTAATGAACTACACAATTTGTTTTGTTTTTCTGTACTGAAATGCGGTTTTTATTTAATTTATTACAGGTGGAACAGTATAAAAAGTTAACATATTTATTTAATGGCAACGAAAAACGTTATTGTCTGCTGATTTAACTAAATTAAAACAAATAAACTTTTTTTCTGTGTTACAATTATGTTTTAAAAATTAGAATATCACCTCCGGCGCGACAGGATTCTTCACACTGGATAACTTTGGTCACAAATACCTCGTATCTCGTTTTTTAAACTCTCTGTACTTAGATTTCCAAGAATTTATTTAATAAAAATGTTGACAATATATAATTATTATTTGTTTTAATTGTTATATCACTGTTTTTTGCACTAAATTTAACATTTTGCTAATTTTTTTGTGCAAAATTGCTTTTTTTTCTGTTACTATTTCACGTTTAATAGCAAAGCAGCTGTCTTAAACATACTCTTCTCTTCTTCTTCTTCTTCTTTCGATTAAGTTTTTTGCAGAATATCATTTTTCGATCCGTGCGTAACTGAATGCGGGAGCGTAATCGAAACGCAGAATAAGAGTGAATAATTATAATAATTTTTTAATTTTAATTGAAATGTATTTAATAATTTTTTATACAACATATACAATGACAGGAAAATAAATTGGGAAAATATTACAAAATCAAACAAAACAACAGTTTTTATTCTCATATTAAAAAAAAAATTTCGCAAAATTCACGAAACTTGTATAGATTTAAGAATAATTTTGTACTGCAAAGAAAATGATAACAAAACAAAATTTGTTTATTTTACGAAATTTCTAATTTTATAAAATATTTGTTATTTTCTCTTATGTTCAATAAAATAAACAAAAAATGTGGTATTATATACAAAAATAATTGTACGAAATAATTTTTGTAACTTAACGAAATTCGTAAAATTACGAAATCTGTTTTCCTGCCACAAATATTTTCCAAAATATAAAAAATTTTCGTTTAAAATTTTTATTTTCTTTTACGTACTCTTACGACTACAATTTGAAGCTGAAAAGGAGTCAGCCAATGTAGCAATGGTAAAGTAAGAAAACAAAAAACATGTTGATTATTGAGTTCTTGTTTCAACTTTGTTATTTGTTATTGAGCTTGTCATTTGTTTAAATGAAAGTTTGGGTAAAGGTTCCCTGATGATCTGCATTAGCAAAAGTGAAATGCGCGTAGGATCCAGCTAAACCCCTCAATAATCAATTTCAATGTATTTTTAATAAAAAAATATTTTACTTAATAAGTAAAATATTAATTTGGGATTATTAGTGCGTTTAAAAAAAATTTTTAACTTAATGCATTAAACACATTCACCACAGCAGGCTACATGAACACACGACTTCAAATGCCGCTAGCAGCATTTGTCGCCTCGAAGCCGGCTACTTCATTATTTTGGAGACGGCAGCAACACCATCTGCAGCTGATATTCAAGTACGAATACATTGTTCAGTATTAACACTTTTATATATTTTGCATTTATAAAAATTAATTACACTTTTAAAATGTACTTATTTCACGTAAAAGTACAAGAATGAATCAATTTATTCTTTACATCAATTTTTGGATATTGTTTCTGTTAAATAATATGAAGTAATTGTACAAAATCATTCATTCAACATTTTTTATTATACTGGCAATACTGAATTTTCTCATTGTAGGCAACAAAATAGAAATTAGTTTAACTGGACTACAACGACAAAATCAACATAGACAACAACCTGCCGCCATGTTGCCTTGCTGTCTTCAAAAGAATCATTCTCATATAAACATGTGTATTCTATCCTTGACATTTGGTAGTCGGTAGCTTGCTGTGGTGAATGTGTTTAATGCTTAAATTGTAAAAATTCCCATAAAAAGCACTAATTATTAACTTGTGTGGTAACACTCTATTCTCAAATAGCTGTTATTTACATTTATTTTCTTTTGCGTACTCTTACGACTACAATTTGAAGCTGAAAAAAATGCATTAAACACATTCACCACAGCAGGCTACACGAACACACGACTTCAAATGCCGCTAGCAGCATTTGTCGCCTCGTAGCCAGCTACTTAATTATTTTGGAGACGGCAGCAGCACCATCTGCACCTCATATTTAAGTATGAATACATAATTCAAATATTCGGGATTTATAAAAATTAAATTACTCTTTCGAAATGTACTTATATGACTAGGGTGATCGATTATTCGACTTTTTCCAGAAACCAGTTTTCGAATAGTTCGAATATTTGAAATTATGAAAAACCCGGTTTCGGTTTTTACAATTCAGGAAAAACCGGTCAACCGGGTTTTTTAAGCAAGAAAATTATTATACAAAAGTTTTGATTTTAAATTGCTTTATAAAAAAATGGTTAACAGTTCATGTAAATACTATAAAACAATACAAAAATTAAAGGTGTTGGCGACCCTTAAATTAAGTTCATCATAATTATTCAACTCATTAAAACTCATTAACATTGGTGACCCCGACGGAATTTCGAAGGAGTTACACCTATGCCTGAAGATCCTAATAGTACTCCTGGCGTCATCCACAAATTAAATATGCGTTTAGCAGTTCTGAAACGGCTATTAAATGCATTGAGATTCATATATGATAAGCCAAAACAGTTTGTTGACGTGAACATAAGTAATATAAAGAAATTATGGGAGAAAATAGAAATTCTATATGATGAAGTTCATGAGCAGCTTACAATTCCAGCTGCGTATGGACTTGATCAGAATGAATATGAAGCGCTATATCTTTCTGTGCAGGCAGACAACCTTCAACCGAATGATATGCACACTCAAACAGCAGCATCAGAATTAATGACAAACAGTTGTAAAATGCAGTCGTTACAACTGCCAAATTTAACTATACCACAATTTATTGGGGATTACCTGAAATGGCGTCAATTCCATGACTTATTTTCTGAAATGGTAGACAAGCAACCAGTACCAGCTATTCAGAAAATGTGGTATTTCAAAAGTAACTTATCCGGCGAAGCTGAACGTTTAATAAGTCAGTTGTCATTATCAGAAACAAATTATGCCTCTGCCTGGCAAACACTCAAGGACCGCTACAACAATAAAAGAGTTCTTGTGGCAAACCTGGTAGATAAATTAATTGATCAGCCTGCAGCTACGTCATCTTCTTCAGCGATTAAGACTCTTCATGACACCACCAAGGAGTGTATGTTGGCTTTAAACAATTTAGGAATTGCAAAAGCCTCTTGGGATGCAATTCTTATTCAGCTTCTGATGAGAAAACTTGATAGAAGCACACATGTAAGGTACATGCAATCGTTAACCAATCCAAGGAACGTCCCAGTTCTAGCTGAGTTTTTATCATTCCTGGAATTTGAGTTTCAATCAATGGAATCAATCCGCCAAAGGGATAAGTCATCACCTAAAGTTTTGTCATCATCTGCAACCACTGCCAATGAACACTATGTTTCCTGTAAATTATGCACTGCCGGCGACCACAGACTCTTCCATTGTCAGAAATTTCTACAACTATCAGAAGCAAAGCGGCTAAGCTGGGTACAACAACAAAGACTGTGTGTAAACTGTTTCAGAGCTGATCACAGTTCGAAAACCTGCACATCAAGACCTTGCAAAAAATGTAACAAAAAACATAATACATTATTGTATTTAGGTTCACATTCCAAACCACATAAATTATCAAAACATGGCAATCAAGTCAAAACCGCAGATCAGCACTCAAATGATATACGGAAAACAGATGTTGCACCTAACACTACTAATGTGACTGTTACATCAGCTGCCACAAACAAACCGCCGTCGCGCCAGGGTTATGTATAACAGCAAGAGTAAGGTTAACAGCGGCCACCGCAATATTGGATTACGGGTCGCAGGTGAATCTAGTATCCGAGCGTGTCGTCTTTATCTTCATCTGAAGCTTTTTTATGCATTGATGGTATTGGAAACGCACGAAGAAGGGCCACAAAGTGCATAAATGTTAAATTGCAAGCCAGAAATAACAATTTTTCAACTAACTTAGACGCTTTTGTTCTCCCTATAATCATCCCTCCACAACCAAATCAACATATTGACATTTCAAATTGACAAATCCCAAATGTAGACTTAGCTGACCCATATTTCGACCAACCAGGAAAGGTGGATATTCTGCTAGGCGCCGAATACTACTTCAGTCTTATGCAAAACGGGAAAACAGAGATGGCCGATAATCTTCCAATATTGTTGAACACAAAACTTGGATGGATCGCCAGTGGCAGAGTATCGGAAGACAGCACAACTGAAGCGATATGCGCAGTTTTAAGTGAAGATGATGTGTCAACTGACGAACTAATTGAAAATTTCTGGAAGGTTGAAGATGTTCCTACAGAAAGCAATTATACAGCCGCTGAACAAGCATGTGAAACTCACTTTATTCAAACCACAACCATAAATCCCAATGGAAGATTTGTTGTTCGTTTACCTTTATCTGAAGACGCGGCAGCACTTGGCGAATCAGAACCAACAGCATATTCCAGATTCCGTGCTTTGGAACGACGATTCAGACGAGATGAAAAGCTCGAAACACAATACAAGGATTTCATGAAGTCATATGAAGATCTTGGTCACATGACTCAAATCGACCCAAAATCTCCCTACGGCCCACGTTACTACATTCCATATCATTGCATTCTGCGTCCAAAAAGTAGCACAACTAAGCTCAGAGTCGTTTTTGATGCATCGGCAAAAACATCAACAGATCGTTCATTAAACGACATTTTACTTACAGGTCCAACCGTACAGGGGGACCTCTTCGGAATGCTTCTACGTCTCCGTTTACCCAGATTTGTCTTTACCACAGACATTGAAAAAATGTACCGTCAGATCCTCATAGATGAACGAGACAGGAACCTTCAACTAATTCCGTGGAGAGAGAATCCTGGCCAGCCTCTACCCCATTTTCAACTAAACACCGTTACATATGGCACATCATCAGCTCCGTATCTGGCGACGAAATGTTTACAAAGCTTCTCGGCCACTCGTATGGACAAATACCCGCCGAGTGTAACGATTTTGGGCTAGGACTTCTACGTTGATGACGGAATAAGCGGATCCAATAGTTTAGCAACAGCTAAGGAAATGCAATCCCAACTAACAAACTTGCTCAAGGAAGCTGGTTTCAAGTTACGTAAATGGTGTGCAAACCATCTCCATCTACTCCAAGATATACCACAAGAAGATCAAGAAGTCAACCTTGATTTCGAAAATGCATCAATCAAGGCACTGGGACTAATATGGAGCCCATCTTCGGATCAATTTTGCCTAAAGGCAAATCTTCAGCCAACCTCAAGCATAACAAAACGATCTGTCATCTCAGATGTGGCACGAATCTACGATCCTTTGGGTATTCCAGGCCCAGTCGTGGTCTTAGCCTAAATATTGTGGGAAGGTAAAAGATCTTGGGATGAGGAACTCCCTAAAGATCTCACAACAAAATGGCATGATTTCCGTAAGTCACTAAACACGTTAGACAACACTCCTATACCACGACATGTTTTCAATGGTCAAATAGCATGGCACGTCCAATTGCACGTATTTGTAGACGCATCAGAAAGGGCTTATGGAGCAGCAGTCTACATTCGATCCAAGCTCAAAAATGGAGGAAAAATAGTCCGATTGTTGTGCTCCAAGTCCAGAATTGCGCCTCTCCAAAGGTTATCCCTACCAAGGCTAGAACTTTGCGCAGCACTTCTAGGAGCAGAACTAGCCAACAAGGTAGAAACGACAAACAGCTTTTCTTTTGGTCTGACTCAGAAATTGTCTTGTATTGGATAAATTCAGCGTCTTCATCACTCAAGACTTTCGTGGCTTACCGAATCAGCAAGATACAAGACCTAACCATCAATAGTCAATGGCGACACGTCAAATCAAAGGAAAACCCAGCTGACTTCATTTCGAGAGGCGTAACTCCAGAGAAACTACCAAGCTTGAACTTGTGGTTTTATGGCCCTCCATTTTATCATGGCCAAGAATGTATCTGGCCTAAACCATTTAAAAAGAATGCTCAGATCGCTACCAATTTGGAGTTTAAGATGACTGCTGCAGCATCATCCAACGTCGAAGACTGGGTTTACAGCATCAACCACAGAAATTCATTTATCTTCCTTCAACGCACTGTAGCCCATGTACTAAGATTCGCTCAAAGGATCAGAAAAAACTCAACCCAAACTGGAAGTCGCATCACTGCCATTGAACTGGATAATGCCTTTCACACCATAGTGCGAGCAATGCAACAATCTGATTTCCCAGACGAATTGAAAACACTTCAACGGTCTCAGATAGTCGAAGGGGCAAGTCCGCTTAAAAGTTTGTGCCCTTTCTTAGACTCAGCAGGATTAATAAGAGTAGGTGGGCGCTTAGAAGCATCAGAGCTGTCATACGACGCCAAACATCCGCTCGTGTTACCATATAACGATCATTTTTTTTGGATTCTGAAAGGGAAAACAATGACAAGATCTGTGGTCCATCAGTGTATACGTTGCACAAGGGCTAAGCCACGAATGTTCAATCAAATAATGGGCAATTTACCAAGTTGCAGAATAAGCCCAGGTCGACCATTCATCACAACTGGGGTAGATTACTGTGGCCCTTTATGGGTACATTATAAGCTCAGAGGAAAGCGCCCTCATAAGGTGTATATTGCAGTATTCTGTTGCTTTGCTACCAAGGCGATACACTTGGAGGTAGTTACAGATTTGACCACTGATGCATTCATAGGGGCAATGAAGAGGTTCATTTCTCGCCGTGGACGCTGCCAAGCGATGTACTCCGACAATGCAACAAAGTTTGTTGCAACTAAAAACAAACTTGAAGAGCTTAATACAGCTATATTCAGTTCCCGTTCCCAAGAAAAAATAGAAAATGCCTCCGCCAAGGAAGGAATAGAATTTAAGTTCATCCCGCCCAGAGCTCCCCATTTCGGAGGTCTATGGGAGGCTGCCGTGAAATCAGCCAAACACCTACTTCTCCGAACGACCGCCGAGTCTTCTCTGACCCACTAGCAGTTGTAATAGAGGTGGAAGCCATTCTAAACTCAAGACCACTAACACCAATCCGAATGATCTAACGGCCTTAACACCAGGCCATTTTTTAATAGGAGAACCATTAACTGCTCAATTCGACAGACGGGCAAAACAGCCAACAACATCACTCGCGAAAACATGGGAACTAGTGTCTCACTTGAAACATGCTTTTTGGAATCGATGGTGAAAAGAATACCTTTCAGAATTACAACAACGACATAAGTGGAGAACAGCTTCATCAAACGTTCAAGAAGGTCAAAGAAGACAATGTGCCAGTCATGAAATGGCCCCTTGGTCGAATAGTAAATATATGCAAGGGTCATGATGGCTTCGTACGAGTAGTCAAGGTCAAAACGTCATCAGGTATTGAGTCACTTGATATTCATCGCTTGGCCCCTTTAATGAATGAGGAAACAAATGAGAAACATACAAACAAAACCTTAAAGAGGTCACCCGAACCAGACTTGTCTCCCACCAAGCGACCTAAATCTATTGGCTGCAGCTTACTATACACAACCTTGCTCACCCTTCTCTTACTCCCTGCTGTTCTCGGCAAACCAATAAATTCTGAGGTATTCAGTAAGGGTCCCGGCCTGTATTTTGAAGGGATAGGCACAGCAAGAACAATCACAGCAGAATGGAAAATAATGGTGTTTTACGATCTCGTTCCATTCCGATCAGAAGTTAAGGCATATTCAACCGCATTGGAGACTTGTTCCAATCTCTGCAAAATCTCTTCACAAGCATGTGTCAGGATTTCATAAGCAACCTAAAACAGCCTCAGGCCGATCTGATACAAGATGAGAACGTGATCATGTCTGGTCGAATGCGTAGCGGTGCCCTCAACATCATCGGGAACGTAGCAAGAAGCCTCTTTGGTGTTCTCGACTCTGATTATGCCACAGAAATGGAACACACGATACGCCAGCCAGAGACGGGCAGAGAGCATCTTTACTCATTACTACGAAATCAAACATCCATAATTGATTCTACTCTTAACATTATCAAATAAACAGAGCTTTCGTTGCAGTCAAGGTTAAACGAAACACACAATGAAATAACAAGACTACAAAATCAAGTAACGGAAGACCAGCGTCAACTAAAGATCGCATATTTAACAACATTTCTATCTAGTGAGCTGATTTTAACAGCAACGCGACTCCGCCGAATTGAAGCTGAAATAATAAACGTCTTAACGGACTCCCATCATGGTAGAATTAGTCCTTCTCTTTTATCAGCAAATAAGCTTCAGAGAGAACTAAACGTGATCAAGGCACATTTACCAGTGTCGCGAGTCCTACCCGTCAAAGAAGGCGACTTGATTCAACTTTACAAACTTATGCGAACTAAGGCAGGAGTCACAGAAAACAAGGTCATCTTTGAAGTCAAATTAACTAACAACCATTTGAACTCTTAAATATATTTGGAGTCCCCTCAAACAGGAACGGCACACTTTTCGTCATAGTACCCGAGAAACTATATCTGGCAATTAATTCACTCAGAGATGAATACATTCCACTGTCGAATGATGATATAACAAATTCATTCCAGCTCAACGATGTCTTTATCTTCGACAACAATCAACCTTCGGAAAAAAATCAATGGCATCATCCTGCGAAATTAACTTCTTTAATTAAAAACCTGCTAGAAATTTCAGGCTAGTTACATCAAGAGAACAAGGCGTTTGGATACAACTACAGAACAAAAACAAATGGATTTATTCCACAATAAATAGCACTGAAGTTTATGCTGTTTGTGGAACTGAAATAATGCAATTCACATTGCACGGTTCTGGTATACTTCAGACTGAACCAACCTGTATCCTAAAGACAGCCGATATCACCATTCGGGGGCACTATGACGTATCCAGTAACATCCAAACATCGAACTTCCGTTTCAAAAATATTAATGCTCTGACCAACATAAGTGAGCCTATAACAATATTCAACAGCACGCGACAGGTTCTTCAAACTCATACTGATCAACTAAATGAGCTACAAGCCCAACTTCAGGAAGCCGACATGTCACACCATCAAGCAATAAGCTATTTTACGCTCAGCTTAGTTTTCGCCTTAGTTGTCCTTTATCTGGTCTGGGAAAACCGATCATCTTGTAGAAGGAAGGACCAACCCGAAGCGATACCTACTCCAACTCCTCGACAAAGCTCACCATCCAAATACGTCATCGAACTACAAGATACCTGAAGTGCATCGGCAGTACTTGAACATTACATGGTTCAACCGGGGGAGAATGTTGGCGACCCTTAAATTAAGTTCATCATAATTATTCAACTCATTAAAATTAATTTCATATTCATCCAAACACATGTGTATGTATGTAAATGAATTTGCAATTGTTTGTTTATAAAAAAACACAAACAATAAGTGCAATACATTAACGGTTAGTGACCGGAGAATCATATTGCAGTCACAGCATAACATACACACATACATACACATGTGTAGTCATACTATTAACAATAAGTTTTTTGTTTTGTTTTATTTAACGCCAGTCAATGACCACAATAAAGAACATAAGTTCAATGTTTTCAATGGTCAGCGACTTTACAAATTCAGCATTTCTAGTTTTCTTACACCTTGCATTAATAATTGACCTAATTAATTAGCGTATAGGTTTAATTAGCTATAATATTTTTGTATAAATATAGAAGAAAAATAAAGACATATAGTAGTAGACATATTGACTTGTTTTACTGCACTTTTGTTACATGGTCCAAAGTACCTTGTGATACCAAACAAATTCTTGGTTTATGTACCTAGAATTTAACATCAAACTTAACATTTTGTTACATGGTCCAAAGTACCTTGTGATACCAAACAAATTCTTGGTTTATGTACCTAGAATTTAACATCAAACTTAACAAAAGGTAAAACATAAAAATTAACTTCATATATATGATTTGAATAGGCTAAAGTTCGTATCGCTTTTTAAGCCAAATTACATGTGATAATTATTAATGAACAAATAACATAAACTTAGTTGTAAATATTCTGACAGCACATAGTTGAACGGAACAGCTAGCCGTTTTCGAAGGCTACTAAACCTTCATCATCAGCGTTCTTCTGTGTTTGGTCCACTGTGTGTGGTGTCAGTTGATGTAGATTTGTGCTTTATATACGAAACTTTTTTGCAAATAGAATATGTGAATTGTTTTGATTCATCGTATTTCAATTTGCTGAAAGATGTTTTGTAATGAAAGCTCACTTTACCATCTCTAAATTTACAACAGTCTTACCATTGTCGTTATGTTATGTACAAATCGAAAATTATTCGACTCGGCCGGTTGTAAAATTGTAAGAAAACCGGATTATTCGACATTCGGAAAATCAACATTTTGAAAAAACCGACAACCGTATTTTAAAAAAAACCGGGTTTTAAAACCGGTTGAAAAACCGAGTCGATCACCCTATATATGACGTAAAAGTATAAAAATGAATCAATTTATGCTTTACATCAATTTTTGGATATTGTTTCTATTAATTAATATGAAATAATTGTACAAAATCATTCATTCAACATTTTGTATTATACTGGCAACACTGAATTTTCTCATTGTAGCCAAAGAAAGAGAAATTAGTTTAATTGGACTACAACGACAAAATCAATGTAGACAACAACCTGTCGCCCTGTTGCCTTGCTGTCTTCAAAAGAATTATTCTCATATAAACATGTGTATTCTATCCTTGACATTTGGTAGTCGGTAGCTTGCTGTGGTGAATGTGTTTAATGCAAAAGTCAGCCAATGTAGTAATGGTAAAGTAAGAAAATTAAAAACATGTTGATTATTGAGTTCTTGTTTCAACTTTGTTATATGTTATTGAGCTTCTCATTTGTTTAAATCAAAGTTTATAATATAATAACTCTAGTTGTTCTAAGCTTTGGGTAAAGGTTCCCTGATGATCTGCATTACCAACAGTGAAATGCGCATAGGATCCAGCTAAACCACTCAATAATTAAGTTCAATGTATTTTTAATAAAAAAAAAGTAATGCGAGTCCGATCACAGAGGAGATGTGTAAACATCTAGTAATGAAATTTTTTTTTAAGTTGGAAGTACTTATACTTTTAGTATCTTTTTTTAAATTAATTAATTAAAAGTATCAAAACTTTCAATATTCTAAATATATATGAATTTGTTGGTTTTTGTTTATTTTATTAAACTTATTTGGTTAGTAAATGGGCACACTGCAGTATATGTATATGTACTGCATTCAAAATTGCAGTAAGCAGTAAATTTACTGATTGCAAAAAAAATTCAGTAAATTTTTACTGCTAATGAAATTTAATTTGCGTTACCAGTAAAATCGTAGGGCCGTAATCATAATAAAATTGTAGCAAGTGGCAAAGTTTTTTCGTTCAAATTTTGAAACTTTTGTATGAAAAACATTTAGCCACTTGGTAGAATTTCATTATGAATACGGGCATTACTGATTGCTGAAAATTCAATGCACCTCATCATATAACAAATCATTTAGGCAATTTATAAAAATTGTAGAAAAAATTTTAGTAATCAGTAAAAATTTACTTGTTAAACATTTTTTTTGTTTTTACTGAAACTTTAGTGGTACTGCAGTGCTCATCTATGGTAAATGCCTTTACTTTTACTTTTTAATTTTTAATTCCTGTTGTTCATCGTTTAGTTATTGCTGTTCTTGTTGTTGTGTACGCATTGCCATTAATATAAATTCAGTAAAAGTGCGACTTTGACTCGCGCACATTCGGTTTTGATCATTTTTTTTTGATTTAGCTTTCTTCCTTTTTTAAGTTTTTTCAGTTTAAACGATTTTTTTCAGTTTTGTCGCTTTTTTCTCGTTTTGGCATTTTTTTCTCTTTGAGTTCTTTTAATTTTCGCAATTTTTTTTTAATTTTGGCGATTTTTTCATTTTGGCGATTTTTTTCTGTTTTGTTTTTGGGGTTTTTTTCATTTTGGCGATTTTTTCTGTTTTTGGGGTTTTTTATTTAGCCGATTTTTTAATTTGGTGCTTTTTTTCATATTGGCGATTTTTTTGTTTAAGGATTTTTTTCATTTTGGCGATTTTTCCGGTTTTTCGCGATTTAATTTAGTCCTAGAGATTCTTTTTTAATTTGGTGCTTTTTTTCGTTTTGGCGATTTTTTTATATTTGGCGATTTTATATTTTTTTGATTTTTTAGTTTTACCGTTTTTGAAAATTTCAAGAGTTTTGCTCTTACGGTTTCCAAGATACAGCAAGTTGTCAAAATTACAAAGTCAAAATTGCATTAACTGAAGAACACCCATTGATTTAAATTTTTTAAATTTAGTGTTAATTGTTGTAGTCTGTATAAAAATACACTAACTTTTAAAATTTACATACAATTGTATTACATGGGATTTTAAAATTTTTTATTGCTCGTTTTGGAACACCCTTTAGTTTTTAACTCTCATGTATTTGTTATTGTAGTGGCCAAATGTCTACACATTGTGTCCAAATTTCAATTCCGTAGCTGTTACGGTTCATTTTCACCTTTGGTGTAGTCGAGTCGGTCGACTTGTTTCTCTGCTTGGTATTGCTTCTTTCAAACACTAATACACTCATACATAGCTCACACCGATTTGACAATGCAAAGAAATCTCAGCAAAGAAATCTCATCAAAGAAATCAAAGGCAAAAGATTTTTACCCCCTAGCGTATAGATGTTTACACATCAAAATATTTTACTTAATAAGTAAAACATTAATTTGGGATTATTAGTGCGTTTAAAAAAATTCTAAACTTAAATTGTAACAATTCCCATAAAAAAACACTAAAAACTTTCGTTTATTGCACAAAATTAAATTACAAAAAATGTTTCGTACTTTTAAGCATGGAATATTTTGAGTGTATTTATATGAAATATATTAGGAAACATTTATAAATTACTTAAAACCATGGTATAAAAGTAGAAGGCACTTCCATTCTTTAATTTTTTCTTGACATTCACCATCTGACAAGTATAAGGAATACGAAGTTTCTGGTAAAATCGTGCCACCGTATTAATTAAATATTTCACCTCTGTTTCCTGTTTGTTTAAAAATTTTACTAATAAATTATTTTAAAATTGTTTTTATCAAATACAAACCCACATATGCAAAAAATAAAGTGTGTATTCTTCAAATACGTTAAGACAAAAATTCCATACAAAAACCGGTTTTAACGTACACTTGAAACACACTTTATTTTTTTTTCATAGGGGGGGAAATGTATAAATGCAAGAGCCGATCGTGTATTTAAGCATTTTTTAAAAAAGCATATCAAAATCAGCAAGAAACGAATTACATATGCAGATTAAACAAAAAGCAATATCAATCAATATTTGTTAAACTTAAGCCTATAATACACGGCATGTAAAAAACCACATGCGCATGTAGTTCTGACGTAATTTTGACGTCGCACAGTGGCATCTATGTATAAATCTATATGTATGTGTGAGAACATACACAATTAATTAATTTAATAATAATTAAACGTGTATACATGTGCATGTACATTAGGGTCATAACTTTTTTCATTTTCTTTTGATTCTTTAAATAATATTGACCGTAAGATAGATCATTGGGAGAATGACGTCCAAATAAAGTTATTATATGTACATGTTTATTATGTATTTGAATAATTGTTTATCTTATACATATCGGTACGCAGAATTGAATTTCAAAACTCGCTACATGCAACGTTAAAAAACGTTTAATAAAGTAAGTGTGGCATATACAGTTTATGTCCTTTCGTTATTTTGTTGGATAGAAACATAGTAAATTTTTGCAGAAGAAAAAATATTTTACTTAAAACATATGTACAGCAGCTAAAAACATGTGTAGCAGGAGCGAGTTTTTAAACTACGCACTTATTGCAGTGTTTTGGAATTAAATTTTCTTCAAGTAGCAAGTTGTGTTCCTCGCAAATTGTTTTAGTTTGTTCTACTTCTCGGTCTAAGGGCGTTAAAGAGCAGAATGGATCAATATTATTTTTATTATTACTATGATGCTTTCTAAAACATAAGATTAAAAATTTAAATTTTCTATTACTCGCAAATCTACACCAAAATTAACACTATGTTTTTTTCGGGTTTTAATAATTTATAATATTTTTCTAATATCTTTGGGAGCTACTCTTAAGCAATAGTGCTCCACCCAGCAATTATTTTTTTTAGAATTTTTTAAATTTATCGACAACGGAAAGTACTACAACTACACAAAGCAATAAAAGGTGCACATTAGGGTGGTTATGGCTGCAAAGGACGAGTTTTATTCTGTTCCATTCAAGCAAGAAGTTTTTTTTCTCACTAGACAATGCAAAGAAATAGTTTTCAGTAATCATTGAGCGATTTGCTTGTTTTTTACTTCAGATACTAAAGCTGCACGGTGTTTTTTGTCAAAAGTCACTGCTATCGTGATTTATATATATATACATACAAGTAATGTACATACTTATGTACATACAGGGTGGGCCAAAAGAAACCAAGGGGTGTAAAAGTTTAATAACTTTTTTGTTTATTTACTTTTTTTTATTTTTTCTTTCAGATTATATAATATATAAAATGGAAATTTTTTTACACTAAGTATGAAAAAGGATGTCTCTTAAATGACCACCGTTTTCAGCTTCGCACTGATGGGCTCTTTTTAGAGCATTTTCCATAACATCTTTTAAAACTTGTGGCTGTAGCGTTCGAATTTCTGCAACAATGTTTGCCTTGAGTTCAAGGATTGTCTCTGGCTTGTTCACGTACACTCGCTCCTTCAAAAAACCCCAAAGAAAATAGTCGGGTGCTGTCAAATATGGCGATCGCGCTGGCCAAATAATTTCCGAATTTCAAAATTTTGCAAAATTTAGACGTTGCCGATGATCTGCGGGTTTTAATTCTTGGACCAATTGCACCTTATATGGGTATAACTGTAAATCTTGCTTTAAAATGCACCGTAGTGACGTACGAGACATTTCTAGCTGAGCAGAAGGCCTTCTGCCAGATGTTTCTGGTGCTTCGTTAACACTTTACTGTACTCGTTCAATATTTTCCGCAGTGCCACTTAAACGTGGTCTACCGGTTCGAGGCAAATCTCTTACGCTGCCATGTTGGTGATGACGATTAACTAAGCAACGAATCATCGCTTTAGAGGGCGAAATTCTGACGTTAAAATGTCGACGATATGCTCTTTGCGTTAAAATAATTGATCTCTGGTTTAAATAATAAAATTCTATTGTTCTGGTTCTCTGTTCAGTTGTGAACATCTCCATTATAAATTCTCCAAATGTTGTCTATATAATCTGAAAGAAAAAATAAAAAAAAATTAATAAACAAAAAAGTTATTAAACTTTTACACCCCTTGGTTTCTTTTGGCCCACCCTGTATGTATATAGGAATAGAGCACCGTATATATAATTACAAAAAATTTTGCTTACGTAATATTTAAAATTTGGATTAGTTTGAAGTTTTATCCCTGTAAAACAGAATTGGGATTCCGGCAACACTGAATAGAATATGAGATTAAACCAACCCAAGAACATTGCAGACGGACGACGCCATGCACTCTTTATACTTATCTGTTGATAATTTTAAGCCAGGATTGCAACTTTTACACATGTAATGTGAAACCGTTCTTCTTGTATTAAGTTTGGCAATAAATTGAGGACAAAAATCTACATCACTTTTTAACTTTTGCAAGTTCATATGTGCGTAATAAAAAAATATGGTTTTTCTTGAATTTACCCTTGGATCTTAGGTTTAATATTGCAATACTTTTGAGTAAAATAATAACATTGTGCTTTACAAGCTTATAAGACTTCCAAATTTTTAATAAAAAAATACTTGAAAATTCATAATATTGTTTGCTTTGTAACTTCAAATTGCTCAAAATACGCATTTGTATGAGTGGAATTTGACATTTTCCATGGCAAAAATTGGTTAATAATACTTTACACTCTAACCATAATACATATGTAGTAGAAACTGAAACTCGTTAAGAGTCCACTGGCCATAATTTTCAAATCAATAGAATTTAATTACATAATTACCGCTAAAATCATAGAAAGTCTGGATACAAGAGTATGAAAGCAGGATTAATTTTTGTCTTCCCATTTTACCGAACTTAGCAAGAAAAGTATGGGAAAACATTACTTGCGTAAAAGTTGGCAGTCCTGTAGTTACATACATACATACATACATACATACATACATAAATATGAAGTGTGCAGTGGGCAGTTGCAAGCAAAATAACACCAAAAATTTGTTTTACTTCTATTGTTTTCCGAAAAATAAGGAGCAAAGAGCATACTCGTATTGCAATCAAAGTAATGCAGTATTTTATTAAAAATTACATAATTTGTTTTAAAAAATTTCAGCATGCATAAAGAAATTTCAAATTATAAATTTAAAACTAATTTTATTTTATTTTTTGATGTGTAAACATCTACGCTAGGGGGTAAAAATCTTTTGACTTTGATTTCTTTCCTGAGATTTCTTTGCATTGTCAAATCGGTGTGAGCTATGTATGAGTGTATTAGTGTTTGAAAGAAGCAATACCAAGCAGAGAAACAAGTCAACCGCCGGTTATTTTTCTGTATATTTCCGTACACCAAAGGTGAAAATGAACCGTAAGAGCTACGGACTTGAAATTTGGACACAATGTGTAGACAACAAATACATGAGAGTTAAAATCTAAAGGGTGTTCCAAAACGAGCAACGAAAAATGTTAAAATCCCATGTAATATACATACAATTGTATGTGCATACATATATACACTTGAAAATTTAAAAGTTAGTGTATTTTTATACAGACTACAACAATTAACACTAAATTTAAAAAATTTAAATCAATGGGTGTTCTTCAGTTAATGCAATTTTGACTTTGTAATTTTGACAACTTGCTGTATCTTGGAAACCGTAAGAGCAAAACTCTTGAAATTTTCAAAAGCGGTAAAACTAATAAATCAAAAAAATATAAAATCGCCAAATATAAAAAAATCGCCAAAAACAAAAAAAAATCGCCAAAACGAAAAAAGCACCATATTAAAAAAAATTTCTAGGACTAAAATAAATCGCGAAAAACCGGAAAAATCTCCAAAATGAAAAAAATCCTCAAACAAAAAAATTGCCAATATGAAAAAATCGCCAAAATGAAAAAATCGCCTAAATAAAAAAACCCCAAAAACAGAAAAAAATCGCCAAAATGAAAAAAATTGCGAAAATTAAAAAAACTCAAAGAGAAAAAAACGCCAAAACGAGAAAAAAGCGACAAAACTGAAAAAATCGTTTAAACTGAAAAAACTTAAAAAAGGAAGAAAGCTAAATAAAAAAAAAATTATCACCGAATGTGCGCGAGTCAAAGTCGCACTTTACTGAATTTATTTTAATTGCAATGCGTACACAACAACAAGAACAGCAATAACTAAACGATGAACAACAGGAATTAAAAATTAAAAAGTAAAAGTAAAGGCATTTACCATAGATGAGCACTGCAGTACCAATAAAGTTTCAGTAAAAACAATAAAAAATGTTTAACAGGTAAATTTTTACTGATTACTAAAATTTTTTCTACAATTTTTATAAATTGCCTAAATGATTTGTTATATGATGAGGTGCATTGAATTTTCAGTAATCAGTAATGCCCGTATTCATAATGAAATTCTACCAAGTGGCTAAATGTTTTTCATACAAAAGTTTCAAAATTTTAATGAAAAAACTTTGCCACTTGCTACAATTTTATTATGATTACGGCCCTACGATTTTACTGCTAATGCAAATTAAATTTCCTTAGCAGTAAAAATTTACTGAATTTTTTTAGTAATCAGTAAATTTACTGCTTACTGCAATTTTGAATACAGTACAGATACATATACTGCAGTGTGCCCATTTACTAACCAAATAAGTTTAATAAAACAAACAAAAACCAACAAATTCACCTGTATTTACATTACATTAGCAGATAGAAAAAGTTGCATGCAACAAAATTCCTGAAATTTCATGAAAAAATGCTTAATGTAAATCAGGTATTAGATTTCAAAAAGCAATGCAACCAGGAAAAACACTTGAGTTAAATAAAAAGGTACTAAATATAATATACCGTATTCATAAAAAATATTTAAGGTTTATTTGACAAATTTCCCATAGGAATATGTCAAATAAATCTTTAATAAACTTTAAATGTGTTTTATGAATACGGCAGAATATGTTTTACTTTTATTAAAACTAATCTTATATATAAAAAAAGAAAATCATATACTAAAGAACATATTATTAAAGCACATATGTATATTAAAAAACAAACTTTAAAAAGAACGAACATATCAAATTTTCATTTCATAAAAATATCGCAGTTCCTATACGAAAACAAACTTCATTTAACACACAAATTAATAAAGAGGAACAGCCTTATTTATAAAAATTATTAAGGCTTAATGAAAAGAATTTTGTATGAAAATTTGTTTTAAAAATCCATAATAAAACCTATAACAATAAGTAAGTTTTTATTGAAACAAGGACTTGATTTGTTTAAACCCAGCAGATGTCAGATGCTCTATATAAAAATTGATGTTTGCACTGAAAAATATCAAATGCTGGTATTTAAAGGTTTTCAGACTACATGTACCATGTAAAAGTGATATTCCACAAGACAAAAACATATATGTATGTAATTTGAACTCAATTTAACTGCCTGTTTATAGAAGCCATGTAAAAATTCTCGTCTGTGTATTTATATTGAAAACAAAAACAAATTTGAGTGCTTTGTTTTTGTTTTCAATATAAATAGGCAGACGAGAATTTTCACATGGCTTCTATAAACTGGCAGTAAGTAGTTTTACACCTATTATTTAGTATTTTTCTATAATATTTTTAAAAGTATTTTTTCAACTATTCATGTATCATTCAAACCCATACAAAATGTGAAGGAAGATAAAAAACAATTGTATATACATATGTATGTATGTATGAAAAGTTATTTACACGTCATTGCTATTTATATGAAAATCACCATCCTTTGGTATTTCATTGCTTTCACACAACAAATTTTATTGTTTTAGTGTTAAACGCGTGTAAGAATATTGTGGCATATGTTTTAAACTTAAAGAAATACATAAAATCCAAATCTCTTTCTATTTCTGCCTTTAAATATGGATGTGACAGAACTTTTTGCTGGTTTGTAAAACAGGCTTATATCAACTCAATCTATATAATATATTAATTCTTCCTAAAACTCTAAAATGGACTTCTATAATACAAATTTCGCTATTAGATTCTATTTGGAATGCTGATGACATAATGATTCCCTCTTGTTAGACAAAACAATTTTTTACATTAATTAAATTCAATATTAAAGTTAGAGTTTGATAGAGCGCGTATTCCTTGAATCAGTCGTATAATAATACAAACAAATATCTTGAAATGTTCAATTTAAATTTTTAAATCACAGGATTGCTCGAAATAAAATAGATTTGAAATTTTGAGTTTAGTGCACTTCCACGAAAAAAAAATAAATTTAAAAAGCACTATCTTCATATTTTTCCGCGTTTAAAATTTCAAGAGGTGACAGGATTGCAAGTCGAGTATAATCTGTGACTTTTTAACATCAACACACGTACGCTGTGTATGATACTCACGAAGCACATACACTACCAAAGAATAAGATAGTACATGTGTGGACAAAACACCCTGCAGAAAGTGCGAATAGTGAAATTGTGGCGATTTACTAGTGACGTTGTCAGTAGCACTACTGACCAGGTGTACCCCACCCAATGTAATCGTCTATTGACATTTAACATTAGCTTGTCATTGAAAATCCACCACTAGACTATAGCACTACTGACTTAGTAGTTCTTTCGGGACCACATGGAGACATTGGCACCAAAGATTCACTAGTAAATTTTAGGGGCTCTAGTCTACAATATCGATATATCCTCTCACGTTGTAAATAGTAAACTTATAGTAATTTTCTAGTCACATTGTCAATAGTGCTACTGGTGCTGGTGTACCCCAGCCAATGCAAATGCCTATTGACAAATACCATAGGGTTGTCATTCAAAATCTATCAGTAGACTTTAGCACTATTGAGAAGGTAGTTCTTTTACGACCATATGGAGATATTTGAACCGAAGATTCACTCGTAGATTTTAGTGACCCTCGTCTACATATCGCACATTTACTTCAATAGTGGCATAACTCAAAAAATGAGTTTTTTGAGTTAATAATGCAGAAAGATGCGGCATTTCGTATTTTATCTTGCGTAAAAATTTCATATAAATAGCTTGTACCATCACCTCCTGAGAGAAGAATTTTTTTTTTCATTTCTCCATTGAGTTGTATGGAAATTGAAAACTTAAAACGCGTTTTCTGCAAAACTCTTTTTTTTTTGAGTTATGCCAGTATTGAAGTATATGTGCGATATATTTATTTAATATTATTGCACAACATAATAAAAAAGAAAAACAAACTATTGACGCGTTTATTGACAATATCACCAGAAATACACTAGAACTGTCGTCTCTAACGTATCTCTACTCGCGCATAAAAGGAATGTTGTCGACATTTTAACTAGTGCAATTGTCGCTGGAGAAAGAGTATTGACATAGAGACTAGAGGGGCAGTTATTGATTCATGTTACACTCAAAATATGCTGTTAGTAAATTCAAATGAAACATCATTTCAAACAATATGGTACATGACATGTAGAAAGACACATAATGACGTTAGGAGAATTTCCAGCATGTTGCTTGCATTTTGTTAAGTAAGCAGTAGCGGCTACAAATGTAACACATATTTTTTATAAGCAGCACTTAAAATGTATATGTATATACATGGGCCCTTAAAAATTAACTACCCTTGTGAGTTGAATACAAATTTACCTACGTTTTGTTGTAGATGTGAACATTTTGATTTACTTTGCACTTACAAATTAACAGCCTTATGTAAGTTGGTTAAATTTTAAGGGCTGAAATCGGCCCTACTACGTGGTATGTACCATATGCAGCTTCATAGTGACGTCAATATTACGCCCAAGCTACATGCGCACAGGCCTTATTTTTCATGTGAAGCGAATGATTTTTTAGTTATTTTTGAATATTAGCTATTTTAATTTCAAACTTAAGTAAAAATGTTTTTTATTTTCAACACCAACACACACATATTTAAAACTACTGGTTTTAAATCGTTTGTTTCAAAATATTTTTCTTCTAATTTGGAACACATACTATTAATTTGTGTATTCAAAATTTCAACTTAAGCAGGTGTGGCATATCTTTCAACAGCAGAATTCACATCAAGACAACACGTGAAACGACTCGGAAGCTATCACATACCGTATATAAAACTATAAAAATTGTGTTAAACTTATTTTAACGGACAACAAATTACCTACCTGACCAATTTAAACACAAGTTAGTACAATTACAATTGCTTGATTCGAATTTGAAAAAACGACTTCAAATAAATTAGAAATAACTTGTTTTCATTTAGAAGTATTTTAATTAAACTTTCTTTTCAAATACAACACAACAAGGCTTGTAAATTAAATAAATATAATTTAAAGAATGTTTTTTAGAAATCATTTTTATTGTTTATAAATATGTAAAGTACATATTGCTGAGATAATTAGGTAATATGGAAAAAAATATCTGTAAGTAATCTAATAACATAATTTTTTTATTGTGATTTTTTATGGGAATTGTTAAAATTTAAGTTTAAAATTTTTTAAACGCACTAATAATCCCAAATTAATATTTTACTTATTAAGTAAAATATTTTTTTTATTAAAAATACATTGAAATTGATTATTGAGGGGTTTAGCTGGATCCTATTTATTCGATAGTAATGAATTTTTTACATCCATATATGTATGTAAATATGTATGCATATATGTACATATCTATGTTTAAATTTAAAATGAAAAAGAAAGAAAATAATATAAATCAAATAGTATACGGCATGAGAATTTCACCAGGGTTTAAAAAAACTAATATATTTACCAGAAATTGTCAACATATTAACTAATTTCCTATGAAAACTAAAAAATTATTTTTCTGTTACGAAATAATTTTATTGCGCTAAATAAATATTTTATACCTTCACACTATTTAATATTTTCCATAGCAATCAGAACAGAAATATTTTTGTAGTATTTTCTATGCACACAAACTAAAAATATATCCACAACAATATTTTACGCAGTACACAGATTTCAATTTTTGCATATTAGCTTGTGTTATATTTTTGTGACTGCAAAATATTATAGCACACAAATATTACAAATAACAACTACCGAAAAATATGCATAGAAAAATATTTCAACTCTAAAAAATATTTCGCCATTCAACTACTCTGAAAAATATGCTAAATGAAATATGAGAAAATTGAAATATTTGAGAAAAAAAATATGTAGATATGCAAACAAGAAATATTGTCATTTTGAAAATATTTTCAAGAAATATTTTGAAGAAATATGCATATTTATGGCAAAAAATATTTGTGACTCATTATGATGCGTAAAATGGAATGATTGAAGATTAGTGTGGGCATTTGACTATGTGTGTATGTTGTATATTTATGTGTGTATGTATGTTAATTAATTTACGCAAAGTTTATTATCATTATTATTATTAATAATAATATTAATAATAATAATAATTTTAATTATTGCTTTTTTTTAAATATATTTTACTTAGAATGTGTAAGTAAATAAAATGTTCACTAAGGAAACATTTCCTTCTAGGATGAACAAAATAGTAAAACTACAATTCATATTAGATAATACTAAAAAATACGTTAGATAGGACAAACTTGCCCTTAAGTTATCGCTCACTTTAGGTTAAACTAAAATTGTAATAATGAAAAAAACCTTTTATACGTCGGATAAAATCATAATTTTAAATAATTAATAAGCTCTTCCCAAATCAAATGTCAATGCTGAATTATCACAATTATATATTTGTAGGTTTTTCTTCTAGCACATTGTAGATATTGGTGTTTTATTATTTTACTATTTAAATTTATAAAACCAAATTCTCGACAGACAAAATTGATGAATATGTTATTTGGGAACTCATTTTTTATATATTTTTTTTTTACAAAACGAGCAACGAATTAAAATTAAATGGACGCGCTGATAAAAGCAATTATATTAAAATCATGCACATATACTAAAAACAATAATAAAACAGTTAAGTTTTGACTAACTTATATAAAGTCTATAGTACACGGCATGTAAAAAGCTACGTGCGCATGTGGTTCTGACGTAATTTTGTCGCCATCACAAAGCTAGATTTGCTACATGCCGTGTACTAGTAACATATGTAACATATTAACCTTACGAAACGAAGTTGATCATCATCATTTTGAGTAGGTTAACATAATTATTCTTGTTGTGCACAAGTTAACTAAAATTATAAGTACTTATAATTTTAATATATTCGGTATGCCTACATTATTAGCGTTTGTGTATGTGAGGTTGTACCTTACAGAATATTAAAGTACATTAACAGCTAGTTTTTAACATAAAGATAAACACTACTTGTCAGTTAACTGTAGTTTAAACTTAAAATTTTGTTTTTCAGATAAAGATTATCTAGTTAAAAATCTAGGTTTAACCGAGCAACATTACTCAGCTAAACTATAGTTAGAACTGTCAAATGATAAATATATGAAATAAATATTACGCAATTGAAAAAAAAATTACAAAAATGTATATATAATAAATAAATATATTCATACATAATTAAAATGGATGCTTGTTATGACGACGAAGATTTTAGTAATTATGAAACCAGAATAACTTGAATAGGACAATTGGGAGAAAAATAAGAGATAAAAACACGTCCAAATCATTTTTGTGTGCATAATGAATTGAATGGAGTTCTTGCAAAGATTTCTTTTAATAAAGAGGTCTGTGTATGATGATTTTAGAATTAATTGCAAATAAAGTCTATTTCGTTTGGTATAAAATTGTATGCTCTTTTTTGGTTTTATTTTTGAAACGTCACTATTTTTTAAGTCCATATCATTTAATTTTTTATTTTACAAAAATTCAAAATTCAGTTATTGAAGTTTTTTAAAATAAATTTAAAAATGTGTCACATCGCTTTTCAAGTGTTGCCCTATTTACGTAAACTATTTTCAAGAATGCCACATCTATATTGAAAACAAAGTATGGAATTTTTAGCTAAATTGACAACTGTTAATCCCTGACTGAAAAACAGCACGGGCGGTTAAATCCCGTTTAACTTTGTTTCTTGGTTAACTCAAACGTATGTTAAACTAAGTTTAACTATTTAGTAAGAAACTAGCCCTAAATAATGTTTAATTTCGAACACTGCTAAATATATCACATCATAAGCTGTGAAGTGGTTGTTGAACACGGTGGTGTTACCAGTATTTATTATTAAATCACAAAATAAATAATTTCTTAACAAAGCAATGTTAGCCTTAAAATGCTTGGCAACTACTATTAACTTTAGAGCTAAAGTAAAATACATTTTTGCATAAGGCCGTAAAACTAAAAGTACATAGGTTATATAATGGCAAACTAAAACGTTTCTTTAATATATACCCAGCAACAATTTTCAAAAAAGGTAATCGAGTTTGGAATTAAGCATTTTTGGTGGAAGCTGTTCCTTACTGGATTACTAATCGATTCTTGAGAAGTAGTTATGTTGTTTATTGTAGGAATTAATTATATTTTCCTTTGTTATATATTAATAGTTATTTTTTTCTTGATTGAACTACTTTTTTTAAATATGCCGTTGTTTGAGTAAATGGAAGGTCTTGGTTAAAAACTCAGTTTGATTAAATATACATATAATAACTTTTAAGAAAAATTTAAATAATTTAAAAAAACCTATTGTTTTACTACGAAATACACCATTTTGTAAAATTTCTTTTATAAACTCAATTGAAGTGGGTTATATTTTATTCGTATCAGTGCCTCTATTCTTACTTATAAATACTATATTTAGAAAAATTTCAATTGCTTTCATTGATGAACTTTTATTAAAACCGTAAATGAAAAAAAATTATTTAGAACTACTTATATTTAAATAATTATTTTCCAAAATGTAAGTACTTATTTTTTAGTTTCAAATAAATAAGTAGGCAATTTAGAAATATTTATAATTTATTTAAAATAACTACATACTTATTTTGGCAATATTTTCACGACTTCTTTTAAAACCCAAAGAATATGTTCAACTTCTGCTTCTTATTTTTAAAAATTTGCGTAATGTGCTTTGTAAGCGAGTACTTCAATTTGGCAATCTAAAAAGTTAGTCATTATATGGCAAGTAGTTCAGGTAATGTCTAATTTTTTGCTGGGTATGTTTATAAATATTTTAACTTAATAGTTATTTTGGTTTTGATATAATAATAACATACATAATACATATGTAAGTATGTGTAGCTTGAAATTATTTAGTTTAAGGCAAAATTAGTTTTTACTTTCTGCTCTGTTACGAATCAGCTGACTCTTTTTGGTTTATAGAAATCTTATACAAGTTGTTAGTTTTCTATTTTGTTCTGTTCTGTTCAACCTGTGGAAATCAAAAAAATTGTTAAGTAATTGTAAGTGACAGCATAAATTAAGTAAAAGTATTTTGAAATAAACTGTGATTGTGCATTTAGAATTTAAAAAATTTAATGTTTACCAAAAAAAAAAAAAACATAAAACTATATTGAAATATAACAATGGACGATACAAAACTCATCACTTTATGGAAAACTGATCGTTCTGGTCAGAAACAGTTGATAAGTTATTACAGAAAAAGTAGGTATTAAAATTAAGAAACAGAACGTCACAGCAACAGAAAGTAAAGACTAATGAAGCCTTAACTCTCTTTACTACGAATAAAGGTTTTATTCACATGTACTTTTACATACATGCATACATATGTATACATATGTATTGTGGAGTATTTGAATAATATTATGTTTTTAATCAATAGCTACACTCAAAATATTTCATAGGTAAAATAAACGAAAAATGTGATTTATTCTACGAAAATATTCGTTGTTTTTACGGTACGAAATGCTTCGTACATAGTACAAATGATATTTGTTTGATTTACAAAATAATTTTTGTCTGTAAATAACAAAATTTTGTATTTTTACAAATTTTTTTTTCGTAAATTTACGAAAATATACATATTGGAATTGAATGTTGTAACAATAGGAAGACAAAGATAATTTAAGGGGAATTGTTACAGCATCTGTATTCTTCATACATCACAAACACATACATACTCGTACATATTTTGCACTGAAACGCACGAACCAAACTGGGAACACAACTGGGAGGGACAACGAATTTTTCGTTGCGAACTTTCAATAAAAAAACTAAATTAACAACACACCTCTGTAGAAGGAAATTCCTCGAGCGTGACGAATTCTGAGATAGATTAATTTCTATTTCTTACGCCAATAATTCAGTAACCAATTATTCAATTATCAATTATAAGATCTGTTACGTATTCTTCGTCGGTGTGCCGTGGAGGAGATTTGTCGTTCGCCCCAGTTGTTTTCCCAGCATAAACCAAAAACAATCAACCCTATTCTGCGCTTCGATTTTAATAGAAATTTTCTCCATTTGGCAACTTTGGTATTCTGCGTTCCGTTCTTCGATTCCTCTTTCGATTCTTTGTATTCTGCATTTCGATCGTAACTACGTTTTAGTAAGTTGTTATTTTAGTGACGGAGCGTTTTAAATTTTTGTTTGTTTAGCTTCAAAAAGTGATTAATTCAAAAAATAATGCAAGTATTAAATGCAAAAGAATATTTAATTAATGAACTACACAATTTGTTTTGTTTTTCTGTACTGAAATGCGGTTTTTATTTAATTTATTACAGGTGGAACAGTATAAAAAGTTAACATATTTATTTAATGGCAACGAAAAACGTTATTGTCTGCTGATTTAACTAAATTAAAACAAATAAACTTTTTTTCTGTGTTACAATTATGTTTTAAAAATTAGAATATCACCTCCGGCGCGACAGGATTCTTCACACTGGATAACTTTGGTCACAAATACCTCGTATCTCGTTTTTTAAACTCTCTGTACTTAGATTTCCAAGAATTTATTTAATATAAATGTTGACAATATATAATTATTATTTGTTTTAATTGTTATATCACTGTTTTTTGCACTAAATTTAACATTTTGCTAATTTTTTTGTGCAAAATTGCTTTTTTTTCTGTTACTATTTCACGTTTAATAGCAAAGCAGCTGTCTTAAACATACTCTTCTCTTCTTCTTCTTCTTCTTTCGATTAAGTTTTTTGCAGAATATCATTTTTCGATCCGTGCGTAACTGAATGCGGGAGCGTAATCGAAACGCAGAATAAGAGTGAATAATTATAATAATTTTTTAATTTTAATTGAAATGTATTTAATAATTTTTTATACAACATATACAATGACAGGAAAATAAATTGGGAAAATATTACAAAATCAAACAAAACAACAGTTTTTATTCTCATATTAAAAAAAAAATTTCGCAAAATTCACGAAACTTGTATAGATTTAAGAATAATTTTGTACTGCAAAGAAAATGATAACAAAACAAAATTTGTTTATTTTACGAAATTTCTAATTTTATAAAATATTTGTTATTTTCTCTTAAGTTCAATAAAATAAACAAAAAATGTGGTATTATATACAAAAATAATTGTACGAAATAATTTTTGTAACTTAACGAAATTCGTAAAATTACGAAATCTGTTTTCCTGCCACAAATATTTTCCAAAATATAAAAAATTTTCGTTTAAAATTTTTATTTTCTTTTACGTACTCTTACGACTACAATTTGAAGCTGAAAAGGAGTCAGCCAATGTAGCAATGGTAAAGTAAGAAAACAAAAAACATGTTGATTATTGAGTTCTTGTTTCAACTTTGTTATTTGTTATTGAGCTTGTCATTTGTTTAAATGAAAGTTTGGGTAAAGGTTCCCTGATGATCTGCATTAGCAAAAGTGAAATGCGCGTAGGATCCAGCTAAACCCCTCAATAATCAATTTCAATGTATTTTTAATAAAAAAATATTTTACTTAATAAGTAAAATATTAATTTGGGATTATTAGTGCGTTTAAAAAAAATTTTTAACTTAATGCATTAAACACATTCACCACAGCAGGCTACATGAACACACGACTTCAAATGCCGCTAGCAGCATTTGTCGCCTCGAAGCCGGCTACTTCATTATTTTGGAGACGGCAGCAACACCATCTGCAGCTGATATTCAAGTACGAATACATTGTTCAGTATTAACACTTTTATATATTTTGCATTTATAAAAATTAATTACACTTTTAAAATGTACTTATTTCACGTAAAAGTACAAGAATGAATCAATTTATTCTTTACATCAATTTTTGGATATTGTTTCTGTTAAATAATATGAAGTAATTGTACAAAATCATTCATTCAACATTTTTTATTATACTGGCAATACTGAATTTTCTCATTGTAGGCAACAAAATAGAAATTAGTTTAACTGGACTACAACGACAAAATCAACATAGACAACAACCTGCCGCCATGTTGCCTTGCTGTCTTCAAAAGAATCATTCTCATATAAACATGTGTATTCTATCCTTGACATTTGGTAGTCAGTAGCTTGCTGTGGTGAATGTGTTTAATGCTTAAATTGTAAAAATTCCCATAAAAAGCACTAATTATTAACTTGTGTGGTAACACTCTATTCTCAAATAGCTGTTATTTACATTTATTTTCTTTTGCGTACTCTTACGACTACAATTTGAAGCTGAAAAAAATGCATTAAACACATTCACCACAGCAGGCTACACGAACACACGACTTCAAATGCCGCTAGCAGCATTTGTCGCCTCGTAGCCAGCTACTTAATTATTTTGGAGACGGCAGCAGCATCATCTGCACCTCATATTTAAGTATGAATACATAATTCAAATATTCGGGATTTATAAAAATTAAATTACTCTTTCGAAATGTACTTATATGACTAGGGTGATCGATTATTCGACTTTTTCCAGAAACCAGTTTTCGAATAGTTCGAATATTTGAAATTATGAAAAACCCGGTTTCGGTTTTACAATTCAGGAAAAACCGGTCAACCGGGTTTTTTAAGCAAGAAAATTATTATACAAAAGTTTTGATTTTAAATTGCTTTATAAAAAAATGGTTAACAGTTCATGTAAATACTATAAAACAATACAAAAATTAAAGGTGTTGGCGACCCTTAAATTAAGTTCATCATAATTATTCAACTCATTAAAACTCATTAACATTGGTGACCCCGACGGAATTTCGAAGGAGTTACACCTATGCCTGAAGATCCTAATAGTACTCCTGGCGTCATCCACAAATTAAATATGCGTTTAGCAGTTCTGAAACGGCTATTAAATGCATTGAGATTCATATATGATAAGCCAAAACAGTTTGTTGACGTGAACATAAGTAATATAAAGAAATTATGGGAGAAAATAGAAATTCTATATGATGAAGTTCATGAGCAGCTTACAATTCCAGCTGCGTATGGACTTGATCAGAATGAATATGAAGCGCTATATCTTTCTGTGCAGGCAGACAACCTTCAACCGAATGATATGCACACTCAAACAGCAGCATCAGAATTAATGACAAACAGTTGTAAAATGCAGTCGTTACAACTGCCAAATTTAACTATACCACAATTTATTGGGGATTACCTGAAATGGCGTCAATTCCATGACTTATTTTCTGAAATGGTAGACAAGCAACCAATACCAGCTATTCAGAAAATGTGGTATTTCAAAAGTAACTTATCCGGCGAAGCTGAACGTTTAATAAGTCAGTTGTCATTATCAGAAACAAATTATGCCTCTGCCTGGCAAACACTCAAGGACCGCTACAACAATAAAAGAGTTCTTGTGGCAAACCTGGTAGAGAAATTAATTGATCAGCCTGCAGCTACGTCATCTTCTTCAGCGATTAAGACTCTTCATGACACCACCAAGGAGTGTATGTTGGCTTTAAACAATTTAGGAATTGCAAAAGCCTCTTGGGATGCAATTCTTATTCAGCTTCTGATGAGAAAACTTGATAGAAGCACACATGTAAGGTACATGCAATCGTTAACCAATCCAAGGAACGTCCCAGTTCTAGCTGAGTTTTTATCATTCCTGGAATTTGAGTTTCAATCAATGGAATCAATCCGCCAAAGGGATAAGTCATCACCTAAAGTTTTGTCATCATCTGCAACCACTGCCAATGAACACTATGTTTCCTGTAAATTATGCACTGCCGGCGACCACAGACTCTTCCATTGTCAGAAATTTCTACAACTATCAGAAGCAAAGCGGCTAAGCTGGGTACAACAACAAAGACTGTGTGTAAACTGTTTCAGAGCTGATCACAGTTCGAAAACCTGCACATCAAGACCTTGCAAAAAATGTAACAAAAAACATAATACATTATTGTATTTAGGTTCACATTCCAAACCACATAAATTATCAAAACATGGCAATCAAGTCAAAACCGCAGATCAGCACTCAAATGATATACGGAAAACAGATGTTGCACCTAACACTACTAATGTGACTGTTACATCAGCTGCCACAAACAAACCGCCGTCGCGCCAGGGTTATGTATAACAGCAAGAGTAAGGTTAACAGCGGCCACCGCAATATTGGATTACGGGTCGCAGGTGAATCTAGTATCCGAGCGTGTCGTCTTTATCTTCATCTGAAGCTTTTTTATGCATTGATGGTATTGGAAACGCACGAAGAAGGGCCACAAAGTGCATAAATGTTAAATTGCAAGCCAGAAATAACAATTTTTCAACTAACTTAGACGCTTTTGTTCTCCCTATAATCATCCCTCCACAACCAAATCAACATATTGACATTTCAAATTGACAAATCCCAAATGTAGACTTAGCTGACCCATATTTCGACCAACCAGGAAAGGTGGATATTCTGCTAGGCGCCGAATACTACTTCAGTCTTATGCAAAACGGGAAAACAGAGTTGGCCGATAATCTTCCAATATTGTTGAACACAAAACTTGGATGGATCGCCAGTGGCAGAGTATCGGAAGACAGCACAACTGAAGCGATATGCGCAGTTTTAAGTGAAGATGATGTGTCAACTGACGAACTAATTGAAAATTTCTGGAAGGTTGAAGATGTTCCTACAGAAAGCAATTATACAGCCGCTGAACAAGCATGTGAAACTCACTTTATTCAAACCACAACCATAAATCCCAATGGAAGATTTGTTGTTCGTTTACCTTTATCTGAAGACGCGGCAGCACTTGGCGAATCAGAACCAACAGCATATTCCAGATTCCGTGCTTTGGAACGACGATTCAGACGAGATGAAAAGCTCGAAACACAATACAAGGATTTCATGAAGTCATATGAAGATCTTGGTCACATGACTCAAATCGACCCAAAATCTCCCTACGGCCCACGTTACTACATTCCATATCATTGCATTCTGCGTCCAAAAAGTAGCACAACTAAGCTCAGAGTCGTTTTTGATGCATCGGCAAAAACATCAACAGATCGTTCATTAAACGACATTTTACTTACAGGTCCAACCGTACAGGGGGACCTCTTCGGAATGCTTCTACGTCTCCGTTTACCCAGATTTGTCTTTACCACAGACATTGAAAAAATGTACCGTCAGATCCTCATAGATGAACGAGACAGGAACCTTCAACTAATTCCGTGGAGAGAGAATCCTGGCCAGCCTCTACCCCATTTTCAACTAAACACCGTTACATATGGCACATCATCAGCTCCGTATCTGGCGACGAAATGTTTACAAAGCTTCTCGGCCACTCGTATGGACAAATACCCGCCGAGTGTAACGATTTTGGGCTAGGACTTCTACGTTGATGACGGAATAAGCGGATCCAATAGTTTAGCAACAGCTAAGGAAATGCAATCCCAACTAACAAACTTGCTCAAGGAAGCTGGTTTCAAGTTACGTAAATGGTGTGCAAACCATCTCCATCTACTCCAAGATATACCACAAGAAGATCAAGAAGTCAACCTTGATTTCGAAAATGCATCAATCAAGGCACTGGGACTAATATGGAGCCCATCTTCGGATCAATTTTGCCTAAAGGCAAATCTTCAGCCAACCTCAAGCATAACAAAACGATCTGTCATCTCAGATGTGGCACGAATCTACGATCCTTTGGGTATTCCAGGCCCAGTCGTGGTCTTAGCCTAAATATTGTGGGAAGGTAAAAGATCTTGGGATGAGGAACTCCCTAAAGATCTCACAACAAAATGGCATGATTTCCGTAAGTCACTAAACACGTTAGACAACACTCCTATACCACGACATGTTTTCAATGGTCAAATAGCATGGCACGTCCAATTGCACGTATTTGTAGACGCATCAGAAAGGGCTTATGGAGCAGCAGTCTACATTCGATCCAAGCTCAAAAATGGAGGAAAAATAGTCCGATTGTTGTGCTCCAAGTCCAGAATTGCGCCTCTCCAAAGGTTATCCCTACCAAGGCTAGAACTTTGCGCAGCACTTCTAGGAGCAGAACTAGCCAACAAGGTAGAAACGACAAACAGCTTTTCTTTTGGTCTGACTCAGAAATTGTCTTGTATTGGATAAATTCAGCGTCTTCATCACTCAAGACTTTCGTGGCTTACCGAATCAGCAAGATACAAAACCTAACCATCAATAGTCAATGGCGACACGTCAAATCAAAGGAAAACCCAGCTGACTTCATTTCGAGAGGCGTAACTCCAGAGAAACTACCAAGCTTGAACTTGTGGTTTTATGGCCCTCCATTTTATCATGGCCAAGAATGTATCTGGCCTAAACCATTTAAAAAGAATGCTCAGATCGCTACCAATTTGGAGTTTAAGATGACTGCTGCAGCATCATCCAACGTCGAAGACTGGGTTTACAGCATCAACCACAGAAATTCATTTATCTTCCTTCAACGCACTGTAGCCCATGTACTAAGATTCGCTCAAAGGATCAGAAAAAACTCAACCCAAACTGGAAGTCGCATCACTGCCATTGAACTGGATAATGCCTTTCATACCATAGTGCGAGCAATGCAACAATCTGATTTCCCAGACGAATTGAAAACACTTCAACGGTCTCAGATAGTCGAAGGGGCAAGTCCGCTTAAAAGTTTGTGCCCTTTCTTAGACTCAGCAGGATTAATAAGAGTAGGTGGGCGCTTAGAAGCATCAGAGCTGTCATACGACGCCAAACATCCGCTCGTGTTACCATATAACGATCATTTTTTTTGGATTCTGAAAGGGAAAACAATGACAAGATCTGTGGTCCATCAGTGTATACGTTGCACAAGGGCTAAGCCACGAATGTTCAATCAAATAATGGGCAATTTACCAAGTTGCAGAATAAGCCCAGGTCGACCATTCATCACAACTGGGGTAGATTACTGTGGCCCTTTATGGGTACATTATAAGCTCAGAGGAAAGCGCCCTCATAAGGTGTATATTGCAGTATTCTGTTGCTTTGCTACCAAGGCGATACACTTGGAGGTAGTTACAGATTTGACCACTGATGCATTCATAGGGGCAATGAAGAGGTTCATTTCTCGCCGTGGACGCTGCCAAGCGATGTACTCCGACAATGCAACAAAGTTTGTTGCAACTAAAAACAAACTTGAAGAGCTTAATACAGCTATATTCAGTTCCCGTTCCCAAGAAAAAATAGAAAATGCCTCCGCCAAGGAAGGAATAGAATTTAAGTTCATCCCGCCCAGAGCTCCCCATTTCGGAGGTCTATGGGAGGCTGCCGTGAAATCAGCCAAACACCTACTTCTCCGAACGACCGCCGAGTCTTCTCTGACCCACTAGCAGTTGTAATAGAGGTGGAAGCCATTCTAAACTCAAGACCACTAACACCAATCCGAATGATCTAACGGCCTTAACACCAGGCCATTTTTTAATAGGAGAACCATTAACTGCTCAATTCGACAGACGGGCAAAACAGCCAACAACATCACTCGCGAAAACATGGGAACTAGTGTCTCACTTGAAACATGCTTTTTGGAATCGATGGTGAAAAGAATACCTTTCAGAATTACAACAACGACATAAGTGGAGAACAGCTTCATCAAACGTTCAAGAAGGTCAAAGAAGACAATGTGCCAGTCATGAAATGGCCCCTTGGTCGAATAGTAAATATATGCAAGGGTCATGATGGCTTCGTACGAGTAGTCAAGGTCAAAACGTCATCAGGTATTGAGTCACTTGATATTCATCGCTTGGCCCCTTTAATGAATGAGAAAACAAATGAGAAACATACAAACAAAACCTTAAAGAGGTCACCCGAACCAGACTTGTCTCCCACCAAGCGACCCAAATCTATTGGCTGCAGCTTACTATACACAACCTTGCTCACCCTTCTCTTACTCCCTGCTGTTCTCGGCAAACCAATAAATTCTGAGGTATTCAGTAAGGGTCCCGGCCTGTATTTTGAAGGGATAGGCACAGCAAGAACAATCACAGCAGAATGGAAAATAATGGTGTTTTACGATCTCGTTCCATTCCGATCAGAAGTTAAGGCATATTCAACCGCATTGGAGACTTGTTCCAATCTCTGCAAAATCTCTTCACAAGCATGTGTCAGGATTTCATAAGCAACCTAAAACAGCCTCAGGCCGATCTGATACAAGATGAGAACGTGATCATGTCTGGTCGAATGCGTAGCGGTGCCCTCAACATCATCGGGAACGTAGCAAGAAGCCTCTTTGGTGTTCTCGACTCTGATTATGCCACAGAAATGGAACACACGATACGCCAGCCAGAGACGGGCAGAGAGCATCTTTACTCATTACTACGAAATCAAACATCCATAATTGATTCTACTCTTAACATTATCAAATAAACAGAACTTTCGTTGCAGTCAAGGTTAAACGAAACACACAATGAAATAACAAGACTACAAAATCAAGTAACGGAAGACCAGCGTCAACTAAAGATCGCATATTTAACAACATTTCTATCTAGTGAGCTGATTTTAACAGCAACGCGACTCCGCCGAATTGAAGCTGAAATAATAAACGTCTTAACGGACTCCCATCATGGTAGAATTAGTCCTTCTCTTTTATCAGCAAATAAGCTTCAGAGAGAACTAAACGTGATCAAGGCACATTTACCAGTGTCACGAGTCCTACCCGTCAAAGAAGGCGACTTGATTCAACTTTACAAACTTATGCGAACTAAGGCAGGAGTCACAGAAAACAAGGTCATCTTTGAAGTCAAATTAACTAACAACCATTTGAACTCTTAAATATATTTGGAGTCCCCTCAAACAGGAACGGCACACTTTTCGTCATAGTACCCGAGAAACTATATCTGGCAATTAATTCACTCAGAGATGAATACATTCCACTGTCGAATGATGATATAACAAATTCATTCCAGCTCAACGATGTCTTTATCTTCGACAACAATCAACCTTCGGAAAAAAATCAATGGCATCATCCTGCGAAATTAACTTCTTTAATTAAAAACTTGCTAGAAATTTCAGGCTAGTTACATCAAGAGAACAAGGCGTTTGGATACAACTACAGAACAAAAACAAATGGATTTATTCCACAATAAATAGCACTGAAGTTTATGCTGTTTGTGGAACTGAAATAATGCAATTCACATTGCACGGTTCTGGTATACTTCAGACTGAACCAACCTGTATCCTAAAGACAGCCGATATCACCATTCGGGGGCACTATGACGTATCCAGTAACATCCAAACATCGAACTTCCGTTTCAAAAATATTAATGCTCTGACCAACATAAGTGAGCCTATAACAATATTCAACAGCACGCGACAGGTTCTTCAAACTCATACTGATCAACTAAATGAGCTACAAGCCCAACTTCAGGAAGCCGACATGTCACACCATCAAGCAATAAGCTATTTTACGCTCAGCTTAGTTTTCGCCTTAGTTGTCCTTTATCTGGTCTGGGAAAACCGATCATCTTGTAGAAGGAAGGACCAACCCGAAGCGATACCTACTCCAACTCCTCGACAAAGCTCACCATCCAAATACGTCATCGAACTACAAGATACCTGAAGTGCATCGGCAGTACTTGAACATTACATGGTTCAACCGGGGGAGAATGTTGGCGACCCTTAAATTAAGTTCATCATAATTATTCAACTCATTAAAATTAATTTCATATTCATCCAAACACATGTGTATGTATGTAAATGCATTTGCAATTGTTTGTTTATAAAAAAACACAAACAATAAGTGCAATACATTAACGGTTAGTGACCGGAGAATCATATTGCAGTCACAGCATAACATACACACATACATACACATGTGTAGTCATACTATTAACAATAAGTTTTTTGTTTTGTTTTATTTAACGCCAGTCAATGACCACAATAAAGAACATAAGTTCAATGTTTTCAATGGTCAGCGACTTTACAAATTCAGCATTTCTAGTTTTCTTACACCTTGCATTAATAATTGACCTAATTAATTAGCGTATAGGTTTAATTAGCTATAATATTTTTGTATAAATATAGAAGAAAAATAAAGACATATAGTAGTAGACATATTGACTTGTTTTACTGCACTTTTGTTACATGGTCCAAAGTACCTTGTGATACCAAACAAATTCTTGGTTTATGTACCTAGAATTTAACATCAAACTTAACATTTTGTTACATGGTCCAAAGTACCTTGTGATACCAAACAAATTCTTGGTTTATGTACCTAGAATTTAACATCAAACTTAACAAAAGGTAAAACATAAAAATTAACTTCATATATATGATTTGAATAGGCTAAAGTTCGTATCGCTTTTTAAGCCAAATTACATGTGATAATTATTAATGAACAAATAACATAAACTTAGTTGTAAATATTCTGACAGCACATAGTTGAACGGAACAGCTAGCCGTTTTCGAAGGCTACTAAACCTTCATCATCAGCGTTCTTCTGTGTTTGGTCCACTGTGTGTGGTGTCAGTTGATGTAGATTTGTGCTTTATATACGAAACTTTTTTGCAAATAGAATATGTGAATTGTTTTGATTCATCGTATTTCAATTTGCTGAAAGATGTTTTGTAATGAAAGCTCACTTTACCATCTCTAAATTTACAACAGTCTTACCATTGTCGTTATGTTATGTACAAATCGAAAATTATTCGACTCGGCCGGTTGTAAAATTGTAAGAAAACCGGATTATTCGACATTCGGAAAATCAACATTTTGAAAAAACCGACAACCGTATTTTAAAAAAAACCGGGTTTTAAAACCGGTTGAAAAACCGAGTCGATCACCCTATATATGACGTAAAAGTATAAAAATGAATCAATTTATGCTTTACATCAATTTTTGGATATTGTTTCTATTAATTAATATGAAATAATTGTACAAAATCATTCATTCAACATTTTGTATTATACTGGCAACACTGAATTTTCTCATTGTAGCCAAAGAAAGAGAAATTAGTTTAATTGGACTACAACGACAAAATCAATGTAGACAACAACCTGTCGCCCTGTTGCCTTGCTGTCTTCAAAAGAATTATTCTCATATAAACATGTGTATTCTATCCTTGACATTTGGTAGTCGGTAGCTTGCTGTGGTGAATGTGTTTAATGCAAAAGTCAGCCAATGTAGTAATGGTAAAGTAAGAAAATTAAAAACATGTTGATTATTGAGTTCTTGTTTCAACTTTGTTATATGTTATTGAGCTTCTCATTTGTTTAAATCAAAGTTTATAATATAATAACTCTAGTTGTTCTAAGCTTTGGGTAAAGGTTCCCTGATGATCTGCATTACCAACAGTGAAATGCGCATAGGATCCAGCTAAACCACTCAATAATTAAGTTCAATGTATTTTTAATAAAAAAAAAGTAATGCGAGTCCGATCACAGAGGAGATGTGTAAACATCTAGTAATGAAATTTTTTTTTAAGTTGGAAGTACTTATACTTTTAGTATCTTTTTTTAAATTAATTAATTAAAAGTATCAAAACTTTCAATATTGTAAATATATATGAATTTGTTGGTTTTTGTTTATTTTATTAAACTTATTTGGTTAGTAAATGGGCACACTGCAGTATATGTATATGTACTGCATTCAAAATTGCAGTAAGCAGTAAATTTACTGATTGCAAAAAAAATTCAGTAAATTTTTACTGCTAATGAAATTTAATTTGCGTTACCAGTAAAATCGTAGGGCCGTAATCATAATAAAATTGTAGCAAGTGGCAAAGTTTTTTCGTTCAAATTTTGAAACTTTTGTATGAAAAACATTTAGCCACTTGGTAGAATTTCATTATGAATACGGGCATTACTGATTGCTGAAAATTCAATGCACCTCATCATATAACAAATCATTTAGGCAATTTATAAAAATTGTAGAAAAAATTTTAGTAATCAGTAAAAATTTACTTGTTAAACATTTTTTTTGTTTTTACTGAAACTTTAGTGGTACTGCAGTGCTCATCTATGGTAAATGCCTTTACTTTTACTTTTTAATTTTTAATTCCTGTTGTTCATCGTTTAGTTATTGCTGTTCTTGTTGTTGTGTACGCATTGCCATTAATATAAATTCAGTAAAAGTGCGACTTTGACTCGCGCACATTCGGTTTTGATCATTTTTTTTTGATTTAGCTTTCTTCCTTTTTTAAGTTTTTTCAGTTTAAACGATTTTTTTCAGTTTTGTCGCTTTTTTCTCGTTTTGGCGTTTTTTTCTCTTTGAGTTCATTTAATTTTCGCAATTTTTTTTTTTAATTTTGGCGATTTTTTCATTTTGGCGATTTTTTTCTGTTTTGTTTTTGGGGTTTTTTTCATTTTGGCGATTTTTTCTGTTTTTGGGGTTTTTTATTTAGCCGATTTTTTAATTTGGTGCTTTTTTTCATATTGGCGATTTTTTTGTTTAAGGATTTTTTTCATTTTGGCGATTTTTCCGGTTTTTCGCGATTTAATTTAGTCCTAGAGATTCTTTTTTAATTTGGTGCTTTTTTTCGTTTTGGCGATTTTTTTATATTTGGCGATTTTATATTTTTTTGATTTTTTAGTTTTACCGTTTTTGAAAATTTCAAGAGTTTTGCTCTTACGGTTTCCAAGATACAGCAAGTTGTCAAAATTACAAAGTCAAAATTGCATTAACTGAAGAACACCCATTGATTTAAATTTTTTAAATTTAGTGTTAATTGTTGTAGTCTGTATAAAAATACACTAACTTTTAAAATTTACATACAATTGTATTACATGGGATTTTAAAATTTTTTATTGCTCGTTTTGGAACACCCTTTAGTTTTTAACTCTCATGTATTTGTTATTGTAGTGGCCAAATGTCTACACATTGTGTCCAAATTTCAATTCCGTAGCTGTTACGGTTCATTTTCACCTTTGGTGTAGTCGAGTCGGTCGACTTGTTTCTCTGCTTGGTATTGCTTCTTTCAAACACTAATACACTCATACATAGCTCACACCGATTTGACAATGCAAAGAAATCTCAGCAAAGAAATCTCAGCAAAGAAATCAAAGTCAAAAGATTTTTACCCCCTAGCGTATAGATGTTTACACATCCAAATATTTTACTTAATAAGTAAAACATTAATTTGGGATTATTAGTGCGTTTAAAAAAATTCTAAACTTAAATTGTAACAATTCCCATAAAAAAACACTAAAAACTTTCGTTTATTGCACAAAATTAAATTACAAAAAATGTTTCGTACTTTTAAGCATGGAATATTTTGAGTGTATTTATATGAAATATATTAGGAAACATTTATAAATTACTTAAAACCATGGTATAAAAGTAGAAGGCACTTCCATTCTTTAATTTTTTCTTGACATTCACCATCTGACAAGTATAAGGAATACGAAGTTTCTGGTAAAATCGTGCCACCGTATTAATTAAATATTTCACCTCTGTTTCCTGTTTGTTTAAAAATTTTACTAATAAATTATTTTAAAATTGTTTTTATCAAATACAAACCCACATATGCAAAAAATAAAGTGTGTATTCTTCAAATACGTTAAGACAAAAATTCCATACAAAAACCGGTTTTAACGTACACTTGAAACACACTTTATTTTTTTTTCATAGGGGGGGAAATGTATAAATGCAAGAGCCGATCGTGTATTTAAGCATTTTTTAAAAAAGCATATCAAAATCAGCAAGAAACGAATTACATATGCAGATTAAACAAAAAGCAATATCAATCAATATTTGTTAAACTTAAGCCTATAATACACGGCATGTAAAAAACCACATGCGCATGTGGTTCTGACGTAATTTTGACGTCGCACAGTGGCACATTTGAAGAAATGGCGGCCAAAAGTCTTCAAAAAAAATTTTTTTGTGTCACCGATTTAATTTTTTTTATATAAAAGTAAACACATAGGAACCTCGAAATCCAGAAATTTAAGTTTTTATTTCGATTATTTCTCTTCGAATAGGGTGATCAAAAACGCACTTTTTTAAGAGAAGCTGAAATTCAAAATATTTTAGAAAATTTTTGAACTTCAAGTGGGCATAACTTTTTTGGTTTTATATATTTTTGGAAAAAATTTTTTTCTTCACACAATATCATTTCTTAACTTATAAAATAAATTAAAAAAATCGTGCCTTACTTTGCTCGAGTCCCAGATTTGGGGATTGTAATAAAGGTCTAAAATATACCCAAATCTCGATGTTCAGTGGAACGCAACTTTTTTTCTGCGAAAAACTTCGTAAAATGACTTATAACGTGTTATAGTACGTACTTTGAGCTGTTATTATATGCTAATTTTTTAAATTTATATTTGCATCTCTAGGAACTACAATGATTTTACTGCTTGCATGTCGGATATTTTAGGTATGGGAGTGCGGTATATCTACATGTGTTTGTGTGTGTATTGTGTGTATGTTTTTCTTTTTTCGAAGAAGTTTTATTAATGATAACAAAAATTAAAAATTTTAAAAACCCCCGACTTTTTTCAGAAAAGATGTTATATCTTCTAAACGGCTGGACCGATTGTTTTCAAACATAGCTAAGAACCCTCTCGATCAAGTCATCTCTCAAACAGAAAAAAACTAAATGAAAATCGGTCCAGCCGTTTGGCCTGTACGTGGACACAGACAGACACACAGATACACAGACACACAGACACACACTACAAACTTATAACACCCCTTTTTTAGTCGGGGGTTAAAAAGGGTATAATAAAAGACTGTTATTACAATGCATTAAATGTATTCTTGTAATTTAGGCCATTAAAAAATGTATAGCTACATATAAGCGGGGGTAGGTACATGAGTTGTTGTATTTGGACCGATATATTCGACCTTTTGTTATAACTTTATTGTGTACCCAGGTAGCTGCTGCTCATATAAAGGTTAAAATACGATAGACACATCAGGTTTTCTTGAAGCAGGTCTCTTTAATTCTTTTTTAAACCTGCCCCGTTGTTTAGACACACACACTTGAACACAAGTTTTTAATGAGTTTTCAATATGAGAATGAAATAACAAGAGAATTGAAGTAACTTGTCGGTACAAGCATGTCTGTACTCCTCTTCTTTCTTCTTTCCTCTCTCTCGTTGAAAGACGATCAGTATTGTCAAAACAATATAACGATCAGTTATAACGATCTTGCTTAAATTTATTTTGAATAAAAAAACAAAAACGATGTTATATTACACATTTTAAAAGACCCTTATTTTGAGTTGTACGACCATTTAAAAAAAATTAATAATTTTTTAACGCGATTAAATAAACGGTATAATGAATGTAATAGAAATAAGGAAAAAATGTTTAACTGCAACAAACAATGGCTTACAAGCGAACTTCTATTTGAAAGCCAACCAAAACCAGCAAATGTGGGCCGACCTGCCAGACCAGTTGAGGAGTGTAGTGAAAGGTCCCGAAGACGAAAGCTGCAAAGCATGAATGAAGAATTTTCTCAAGAAATAATTAAAGATACATTTTTCCATCAACTAGGACCAACAAAAAATAAAACTAAAAAGATTTATATAATAGAAAATGTAATGAAAGTGAGCCCCAAGCGTGTAAAAAGGATTTCAACACCAACCGATGATAAAAAATTTACATCTGAAGAAGCATTTTCAATATTTCTGGACTTAAAGCTAAAAAAATATCAGTATATGGAATTGCGAAAGCGGGCAGTTGGAAAACATTGCTCCATTTATCCAGAATATAGAGATTTGGTTTTAATTAAAAAAGATTGTTTACCACCACAAAATTCTATAAACATTACAGAAAGTTCAGCAGAGGTGGTATTGCAAGACATATTAAGTCATACTGCGGAAAGATTGTTGAATACATTGGACGCAGATAATATTAAAAAGCTTGGTGACTGCAGCCTAACATTAATTTCTAAATGGGGATGCGATGGATCTTCTGGACAAAAGCGATATAAGCAGTATAATGCAGAAAATATTAGATTCTGACTTATTTATGATATCTTTAGTTCCATTAAGACTAAAAACAAATAACATTAATTTTGAGCCATCTACTAGCAAAGAAACCGATATTGACATATGGAAAAACGAAATACCTTCCTCAACAAAATATTGCAGACCAATAAAATTTGCTTTTAAGAAGGAAACGAAGGATGTAATATTAGAAGAAGTATCTAAACTTAAACAACAAATAGATAAACTTCAACCGATAACTTTGTTACATAACGATCAAGAGATTCAAATAAATTATCAAATGTTACTTACAATGATTGATGGAAAAGTTGCACAGGCCATAACTGAAACAAAATCATCTTCGAGCTGTGTTATTTGCAAAAAAAGCTGCAAGTCACTTAAGTCAACTTCCAACAGAAGACACCACTTTCCAAGAAGCCTATGAGTTTGGCTTGTCCCCACTCCATGCTAAAATTCGATTTATGGAACACATATTAAAGCTAAGCTATGATTTAGATTTTAAAGGAACAGTACGAAATAGTGACGAAAATAAAGCCAAAAGAGAGGCAAAAAAGAAACACGCACAAGATAAATATTTAGAATTGGGTTTACTGATCGATCAGCCAAAGCAAGGAGAAGGAAACACAAATGATGGCAACACAGCAAGAAAATTTTTTCTGATCCTGAAACTGCTGCAGCTATTACAGGAGTAGATTTGGAATTAATAAAACGCTACAAAATCATACTGCAAGTAATATCATGCAATAAAAAGGTAAATGCAAGAAAAGTTGGTCAGTATGCTAATGAAACGCGAAACTATACAACGAAAAATATGATTGGAGGAATATGCCATCGACAGTCCATAAAATACTATATCATGGGGAAAACATTATTCAACACAATATGCTTCCGATTGGAGATCTTTCTGAAGAAGCGCAAGAAAAAAGGAACAAAGATTATAGATATTTTCGCGAGCACAACACAAGAAAGATATCTAGATATAGTACCAATGAAGACCTCTTTAATATTTTACTGTGCACTTCTGATCCATATATCTCTAGCATTCGACAAAAATGGAATTCCACCCCCATGGAATTGGACAAAGACGCCAAGCAGCTCCTTGAAGATGAACAGGAGACATACTTAGATGAAATTTTCGCTAAGACAGTTACATGAAAAATGTATTCTATGCCAATTAACATAAAAATTAGAGCAAAAAAGCACAATAAATATTGAAAGTTTATAGAAGAAATTTTATTTTATTTGAAATAAAAAGATTTTCTTAGAATTTACGGTAAAACCTTTTTTCGGATATGGATCTCCTACATATCTGTTATGGATTCACGTTTAAAATATATTTAAATTGTTCATATAATAATAACATTTAAAGCTGTCGAACTTACATTTGTTAGTGAATTATGATCACCAAGGCTATTTTACGAAATTTGACTTACAAAGGCCCTATGAGTAAATGTGGACCGATTGCCCTAAGATTTCACAGGGATATCAACGACTAAAATAAAATTAGTTTTGCTAAATATTATATCAATATTAATATATTTAAAACAATTATGCGCTTCAAACCCGTATTATAAGTGGTCCAGTGGAGAAGAGGGCTAAAGGTCAAAATAAAATGGACCCGGGTGGACGGCTTAATTAAGTATGTAATTTTTTAGTTCAGTTAACGTTACTATTTATAAAATGCAATGCTAAATCACTACATTTACAAATTTATTTTTTTAAGGCCGATGATACCCATATTTTTAAAAGTAATTTTTCAATAATATATAAGTGTCAATCCAGTCAAAAGTTATAGAATTTTGACCGCCAACTCACAAAATGTGCCACTGTGCGTCGTCACAAGGCTACATTTGCTACATGCCGTGTACTGCAACATATGTACATGCAAATATTCACATGATTACAGATTTGCTGCCTCAGAAAATGTGTTCAATTCGGTTAAAAATGTCACATTTTTATTTTGGAACAAAATTTTTTTTCATAATTTTACGGCATGTAGCCACTACTAGTAATTTTAAAAAATGCAACCAACATTCTGAAAATGTCCTTGACGTCATCGCCACATATGCATGTGGTTTTTTACATGCCGTGTACTATAGGCTTTAATGAAAATTCAACTAATCCAAATCAGCAATCAATTTGGTTTGTAGTGACTCCCAGCTACACCTTCGTATATAGACTTTGTGTTTAAATTGCCGTAAAACTTTTCACTCAATATATATATATATATATATATATATATATATATATATATATATATATATATATATATATATATATCTACGCTACGTTCAATCAAAGTAAATTGTAATACAACAATGTAAATATTCAACTATTTAGTTACATTTATTTAAGTATGTATTAGAGCTATAATGAAAATCTTATTAAATTTTTTACTTATATCTTCTTATATAAATAAAAATGAAAAGTTGTCCGTTGCTAAGCGCATAACTTGAAAACGGCTTCACAGATTTCGCTAATTTTTTGTTTGAAATATGTATAATAGTCTGAAAAAGGTTTTTATGGAAAGAAATATTGGAAAGCTTGCTTGGAAAATTAAAAATTTGGAAAAAACTAAAATTGTGTTTTTCTATGGAATTTTACATTTCTATTTTTTTTTTACAGATTCCCCACAAACTTCGTACCAATAAAGACTTAAGTTCGGAAAATATGCATGTACAGTTTTAATTGACCACGCCTATTTTTGACGCATATACCTAATATAACTTTTTTTGTTGGCCGTGAAGAAAGGAAAATTTATCTTTTAATAACAAAATATACGAAGTATGCTCCTGATGGTATCAGGTCACGTTTTTGGGGTTAAAGGCTGTTGTAACACGGTTTAGCTTAAAATAGCTACAATTATGTATAATTGGGGTTGGGATATTAATTGGATTTAATAGCTCAACCCCCTTTTATGTTAATGATAATCTTACTGCTGAAAACCATAAAATTTTTCTACGAGCACATAAGCTTAAAAAGGAAAAGACCGTGTCTGCAGCGTTCACGTACCGTGGCATTGTCTATGTAAAAAAAGAAAATGATGAACCTATACGAGTGGATGAATTTCATGTTTTAAATCAGTTTTTTTCCTGACAATGGAACATCAAATATTATATAGGAATATATTTATTATCTTTATTATTGGTATTTATGAAAAATGTTTTTTACTTAATAAAAATGTTGTATACGCTTGCATTGCAAAAATAATTCACAAGATCAATGATGTCAAATTTTGGTAGTACGAGGACTAGCTGCAGAGAATATTTAAGCACTATGCTCAGAATTCTCTTCAAAAATAATATTGGACTCAAGATATCTCACATAAACGCACAAAGTTTAAACAATAAAATGGACGAGTTTAAATTTATTTTTGAGAACTCTAATATAGACATTATATGCATCTCAGAGACTATCTCAGATATTGATAGCCATATTTATAATTTAAATGGGTATCGACTCTTTCTCTCTGATAGAAGCACAAATGGTGGTGGTGTACCTATATACGTAAGATCTAATATCACATCCAGAGAAAAAACTAAAAATACCCATGAGGGAAACATTGAGTATATATTTGTTGAAATTTTTAATAACACTGAAAAGCTTTTAATCGGGACTATATATAGGCCCAATAGAAATATTAATATGGATTCCATGCTAGAACTGATAACTTATTATACTATTGGATATGATAATATTATATTAACTGGTGACTTCAACTCGAATATTCTTGAAGACAATCATTTGGTAGATGATATGAACTATATTGGTCTATCCCTGGTCAACAACATATTCCCAACTCACTTTTCGTCCACTTCAAGTACTTTGCTAGATCTTTGTTTTGTAAATAACAAACATAGACTTCTACTATTTGATCAGCTATCTGCTTCGATGTTTTCACGACATGATTTATTATTTATCGTATATGATTTTAAACACTTTAATAGCATTAAACCTCAAATACTGCAGCATAGAGATTTTCAAAAAATAGACTACCAGTATCTTGCCGCAGAAATATCAACCGTAAATTGAAACTCTGTTTTTTACATAACCACTGCTGATGAACAATTACCCCCATACCTAAATAAGAGCGGAAAGCGTTGCGTTAGCAGCAGGGTACGTATTTTCAGTACAATCAAAAAATATTTTCACATTCAAATGTACTAAAAATGCGTACCCTGTTGCTAACGCAACGCTTGCCGCTCTTATTTAGGTATGAGGGTTAGCTTTCTTACAAGAAAAACTTAATTATCTTTTAAATAAATATGTGCTTCTTAAGTCAAAATCTATTAAAAACAATAAACCGTGGTTTAACAACGAGATCAAACTATTAATTGATGACAGAAATCGAGCGTATGAAAGATGGAAGCGATTTAAGACGCCGGAGCTCTTTAATATTTTTAAAACTGCCAGAACTAATGTGAATTTGAAAATACGAATGGCTAAGATATTGTTTTATCAACACAAATTCCAAACATCGGTTGACTCACGTAAAAAATGGGCTGAAATTCGTAAAATGGGCCTTGTAAACCAGAATAATTTAGACACTTTTTCTATTGATGTAAATTACTTAAACCAACAGTTTGAAAGCATATCAATGCCACAAATAAATACCAGCTATTATAACAATGTTGGTGTATATCAGCTTGGAAGGAATGAATTCAATTTTATCCAATTTACAAGAGAAGATGTTGTTGAGTCGTTTCTTCAGATCAAATCAAACGCAGTGGGTTATGATGGTTTACATCCAAAATTTATAAAATTAACACTACCATATACACTTGCGTCTTTTGTCCATCTTTTCAATACAATTGTTACAAAGTCTGCGTTCCCTACATTGTGGAAGCATGCTAAAATAATACCGCTCCTAAAACATGATAAAACTTATCGACCAATTGCAATCCTTCCATTTTTATCAAAGGTTTTTGAAAAGTTATTACACGCAGATAATAGTAGTAGTGAAATGGCGGTTCGGGGGCAATTAAAATTGTTAAATTGTGGCTGAAATTGTTAAATTGTTGCTGAAATTGTTAAATTTGGGTAATTAAAATTTGAAAATTGCTAAATTCTTGGAAATTTGTGTTTTTTTGTTTACATAAGGAGTTTTTTGTTTACATTAGGAGTTTTTTGTTTACATTAGGAGTTTTTGTTTACATTAAGTGTATGTCTGTATGTCGGTCTGTCTGTCTGCCTGCCTGACCGTGGGAAGTTTGTGTGTGGAATATTTTGTGTGAATGTATTAAGGCGGTTCATAGTTTGGCGGTTTTTATGTGTGTATGTGACGACGGGGAAAATCATGAAAATGGTTTTTCCTAATGCTGACGGAAAATCATCTAATGATTTTTCGTAGTTCCGAAGGCAAAACATGATAATTTTTCGTAATACCGAAGGCAAAACATGATAATTTTTGCTAATGCCTACTGCAGTACATGATAATTTTTCCTAATGCCTACTGCAATACATGATTATTATTTTTTTCAAATGCCGACGGCAAAAAATGAATATAATTTTTTCAAATGCCGACGACGGGAAAACGTGAAAGTTATTTTTTCTAATGCTAATGTAGGTGTTGCTAGACTGTGGGAATTTAAGGCTGACCGTGATTTGAGTGGGTGGCGTTGTTGCCGTAATATGTAACCATAGGAATTTGCGGATGTGTCTGTCTGTCTGTGAGAATTTAGGTGAGGGTTTGATTGGAAGGGGCGGGGTGTAGTTGAGGTAGATCGATTGCGTGAGCATGTGTGCGTGTGTGTGTGTGTGTGTGTGTATGTGTGTGTGTGTGTATGTTTGTAGGAATTTCAATGTGTGTATTTCTGTAGGAGCTTAGGGCTGATTATGATTTATGAGGGGTGAGGTGTTCTAGTAATATGTAACCGGGGGAATCTGTGTGTTTGTATGTCTGTAGGAGTTTAAGGCTGACCATGATTTGGGTGGGCAGGGTTGTTGACGTAACATGTATCCATGGGGATTTGTGGATGTGTCTGTCTATAGTAGTTTAAGGCTGATCGTGATTTGAGGTAGGTGAGGATGTTGTTGAGGTAAATTGGTTATGTGTATGTATGTATGTATGTATTTTTGTAAGAATTTAAGATGATTGTGATTTATTAGGGGCGAGGTGTTCTTGTAATATGTAGCCGTGAGAATCTATGTGTATAGACGTCTGTAGAAGTTTAAGACTATCTGTAATTTCAGGTAGGTGAGAGTGTTGTGTTGTTGAGATTAATCTTATGTATTGTATATGTATGTATGTATGATCATGGGAATTTGTGTATGTATATCTGAGGGAGAATTTAAGGCTCGTCATGATTTGCAAAAGGTGGGGTGTTGTTGAAATTTTCTTGGATATTTCTTATATGAATTCTGCTATGTGTGTGTGTGTATTTGCGCTAATATTTATATGTAGATAGAAATAAATTGTTTTCAGTATCGACATTTGGTACTATAAAATACTATCATATGTCTGGACTTCCCTAATCTTATTATGTTTTTATACTTACGCTTGTTTTATATTTTCTCATACTTAAATTTGTCTCGCGTTAAAGTCTGCGTATATGAAATTTGTTTATATTACAGATTTTGTTTATTTCAATCTTTGAATACATTTTTTTTGTCATTGATGTCTTTTGTTCTTCTTGTTGTTGGTGTTGTTGTTGTAAATATTCGTCTGTGTATAGATGCAATATATTCAGTTTTTTTTTATTTGAAAATAAAAACGTTTTAATTTTTATCTGCGTTTACTTAAAAGTTTGTGAGGATTTTCTGTTTTTAAGTAAAACTGAATTCCTGAAGATACATACTCTATAGTAATAGCAACTATAATAGAAATATTCCTTATACTCAATTTACATTTTGTAAAGTTGATGCAACGTTAGTAAGTTAACGTTAGAAATTTTTGGGGTACATAATTTTTTCTAACTATAGACTTTTTTCTTCACTTTCTACATTTGTTTTCGAAATCTTGCTTTGCTTTATGAAAATGTATAAACATTTTTAAATGAAACTGATCCGGCACTCCAGCTTATATACTGATAGTTTTTTTTTCTTTGGTAGTCAACTTACTTCTTTTTTTATTTTTATTGATAAACATTTAAAATCAAAAGGGAGCTTTATATTGAAATTATTATTTTCATAATTGTTGAAAACAATCACTAGTTTTTTTTTGTGATGAAATCATTTGAAGTTTTTTTTTTTTTTTTAAATGCATGTTTATTATTTATTGTATCTTCAAATATGAACTAACAATAAGTATTCAAATCTTAAATCTATAAAAAAAAATTATTAGGCCCGACCAATGTCGGACATAAGCTTAGTGATAGTTATTAATAATACATAAGTAGTGATAAGCAACAAAAAGAAAAAGGTGTTTTCAAGCAGCTTCATCATCTAGAGTGTTGAATATTAGAGCCCGTGTATCTCTCTTTTTTAAGCGGATGTGTCCAGTAAAGTTCAAAATATTACGAGCAAGCGGATTAGGATGTGACTCGAGTTTTGTTAGGTATTTGCCTGCGTATTTTGCAATTTCTTCAGTCACTAGTGGCATATTCAAATCGCGATGTATATTTGAATTTTTGATGTACCATGGAGCCGATGTTATCATGCGTAAAATTTTATTTTGCCTTCGTTGAATTTTCTCTACATTTGAAGCTGAAGCAGTGCCCCATAGTTGAATTCCGTAACACCATATTGGCTTTAAAAGCGACTTGTATATTAAAAGTTTGCAGTCTAGGCTAAGTGTTGAATTTCTACCAATCAGCCAATGTACCTGAGTTAATTTAAGTTTCATTTGAGTTAACTTAGAGTCAATGTGTTGTTTCCATGTAAGTCGTCGATCAAGGTGTATGCCAAGATATTTCACATGTGAATGTTGAGGAACAACTTGATTGTTAATCCGAATGGTGGAGCAAGTATCTCTTCTTAGGGTGAACGTTATATGGACACACTTTTGTTCATTGACTTTAATTCTCCATAAGTTTAACCAAAGCTCCATCTGGCTAATGTGTTCCTGGAGTTTGCGGGATGCCTCATCAGGGTTTTCGTGCATACTAAGGCAGGCTGTATCGTCGGCAAATGTGGAAGTATGGATACTACTGCTCACAGGCATATCACAAGTATAAATCAAATATAAAACTGGTCCCAGTATGCTCCCCTGTGGCACACCGGATGAAATAGTTTCAGGCCTACTCGTAAAGTCTCCTTCCACAACAGTGAACTTACGGGAAATAATGTAACTTTCCAAAAGATTTAAAATGTTTATTGGTAAGTAAGTCTTCAATTTTAAAATTAGGCCTTCATGCCACACTTTATCAAATGCCTGGGAAACGTCAATAAAGAGCGCAGAGCAATACTTTTTTTCCTCAAAAGTTCTTCTTATAAATTGAACCAGTCTGTGAGTTTGTTCAATGGTGCTATGCTGACTTCTAAAACCAAATTGATGGTCTGGTATGCACCCACTACTAATTAGAATTTGGGACAATTTTGTTTTGAGCAGTTTTTCGAAAAGCTTTGACATAGTTGATAGTAGACTTATTGGCCTATATGACTCAGCCTTGGTTAGATCTTTGCCCGGCTTTGGAATCATTTTAACCTTGGCAAGCTTCCAGCTGTGTGGATAATACTCCAGTCGTAAAATGGCATTAAATATGAATAATAGGATTCTCATTGCAATACGAGGCAAGTTCATAAGCATCTGGTTACTAATTCCATCAATACCCGGAGCTTTCTTCGGGTTGAGTTCGGCAATTAATTTTTGTAAATCACGCGTCTTAAACTTTATGTGTTGAGGGGGTAGAGCGACTACATTCGGCAAATCAGCAACACCAGTACATATGTTTGGCGTAAAAACGGATTTTAAGTGCTCAGCAAATATTTTACCTTTTTCAGTATCGCTTCTTGCCCAACTTCCGGTAGATGTGCGTAGAGGTGGCTTATACTCAACGGGTGTTTTAAGCTTTCTAGCAGCGCGCCACAAAGAGTAATTAGACGCTGGTGTGACATCAAGACCTTCCAGATAATTTTTAAGAGATGCAGTTTTTTCAGATGCAAGCAACTCTTGGAGTCGTTTAGTGCACTCTTTAAATCTGATTTTATTTTGTGGTGATCTGTGCTGTTGCCATTCCCTTCTAGCTCTTCTTTTTTCACGTACGAGACGTTCAATGTCTGTAGAATAAATTTTATTAAACCCAGTCTGCGGATGGGAGTTAGTGGCATGTTCAGCAGCCTGTTTAATATTCTCGCTGAGATTGGCAATGTTAGATTCAATATCATCGGATGTTCTAAGCGTAATGTTTTCCGTACAATGACTACTCAGATATTTTTTGAACCCCAGCCAATTAACACGATTGATCATCTTCACATATGGGTCAGGTAAGTTACTTCTTAATGGACTACAAATTGTAATGATCGTCGGAGAGTGATCGGACGAAAGATCAATAGAAGCTTGAACTTGAATTAAATCCCTAGAGATATTTTTTATGACACCAAAATCTATAACATCCGGAATTTTTTGTATGTCAGTAGGCCAGTAAGTGGGCTCCCCACTCGAAATGACATCCAAGCCCATTTTTGAAATAGTGTTGAACAATGCTCGACCTCTGGGGGTAATAAGACGCGAACCCCAGAACGTATGCTTAGCATTGTAGTCGCCAGCTGCTACAAAACAAGGTCCAAGAGATTTGTAGAAATCCTCATATTGATTCTCAGTGATTGAAAATCTGGGAGGGGAGTAAATTGATGATATAACAAAATTTGTACAAAAACTTTCAATGCCAATATTTGTTGCTTGTAGGTGTTCTTCACAAATGTTATCAAGAACATAGTGCTTGAGTCTTGACTTTATTATAATTGCTGATCCACCGCAAGCCCTTCCTCTAGGGTCCTTTGTATCATATATAGTGTAGCCATATATTTTAAAAAGACTTCTCGAAGTCAAATGAGTCTCAGATACTAACATTACATCAATATTTTTTTCCATGAGGAAGTGCTCAAGTTCATTTTTATGTTGGCGAATGCCGTTTGCGTTCCAGAAACATATTGTTAACGTGTTCATGGCTTATTAATTAATGCTTGAAGCAGAGTATTCTGCATTCGCAGCATTTCTTGCATCATGCTAGTCATATTTGTTGTAAAATTGTTTATAGTTTGCACCAGATTTTCAATAGTAGCTTCAAGGCGATTAAAATTAAAGCTTGCGTCAGTATTTTTTGAATTATTTGGCGAGGAAACATTTTGTGTGGGAATTGAATTTGTCTTAGCAGCATCTGCATACGATACACGGGAAGTAACTGGTTGGCTCATTTGCGCAAAAGTGGCAGAGTAAGCGTTTGCTGATTGAGCTGGAGCTAATTTAGGTTTTTGCACTATAGTCTTCTTTACGAAAGAGTACACAGGACAACCTCTGTAGTTAGCGGTGTGATTACCTCCACAATTACTGCATTTTTTATCACTTTGATCTTTTGGCTTATTGCAACTAGCAGTGCCGTGTAATTCGCCGCACACAACACAAACAGAGGGTAAATTGCAGTATGTTTTTGTATGGCCATATTCTTGGCAATTATGGCACTGTACAGGACCTGAACGCTTATGTGGCTCTTCAACTGTGATTTTTCGGTACAAGAGGTATTTCAAATTATAAATTGGATGCGTTTCATTTTTTTTTCAATTTTATATCATTAGGCTCAAGTTCAACACGAAATAGGGGTTGAGGAATCTTCTCTCTATTTATTATATTGGACACATTTTTTACCTTAAACCCCTGGAGGACGAGTGCATCTTTTATTTCTTCGGGAACAACATAAGAATCTATGCCCTTCAATACGATCTGCATGCCTTTAGCGCTCTTAAGCTGGTATGTGTAGAAGCTTGTTTTATTTTTTTCAAATTCAGCAACCATTTTGCGGAAATCTTTTTCGTCATAAATTTGGACTTTAGTTTCATCGATGTTGCCACGTTTTATTGGAACAACGTGAAATTTATTCTCACCAATGACCGAAATTAATTTTTTAATAAGGGCATTTGAATTTTTTTGTCTCAAATATATTGGTGGCGGCTTGGATATTTTATTCGAGGCTACCTCGGGTTTGTCGTTGTCATCTTGCAAAATTTCGAAGCGGTTTTGGCGATTAGTTGAGGCTGCGCTGTTATCCCTAGACATTTTTGGAGCAGATGAAATTTTTGAAGAATTCGGGCTTCGCCCACGCTTTACCACGGTTATATATCTGTCCATTCCGACTTGTACCTTGAGTTTCGAGCCGCTGTTATCTGTAGTGATAACTTTGTTAAGTGATGAACACGAGCCTGAAGGGGATGATATTACTGGCTTATATGAAGAAGTACTGGGCAACTGTAATGTTAATGCATCATTACTATTTGGCATTGGACAAAGCGAAGTTGATCGCTGACGAAAAATTGGCTTTGACGTTAAAAAAAGACTTTCATCAGATTTATTATTTATATTTTTTCCATTAAGAGTTTCAGAACTCACAGTAAAATAAGCATTTCTGCCGTTAGAACTCACTTCAATTTTTTTTGTATTTGAGGCACTCATACAAAGAATTCCTCAAGGGATATTCGTTTGTGTTTTTTTTTTTTTTTTTTTTTTGTTTGCGGTCTTTTTTTGTTTTTGTTATTTATGATTGTTTATTTGTTTAGAGGTACACATATATAGCATTCCTCAATATCACTTTGTTTAATTTTTTTTGTTTGCGGTTTTTTTTTTGTTTTTGTTATTTTTACTATGTAAAAATATTAGCAAAGCATAAAGCTTATTTATTAAAGACAGTATGTACCTATTACGAATAATATGTACTACGAATATTTTTTGTTTGTTTAATTTTTTGTAAGAAAAATTCCGCTAATCGACTGTTCGCTATGAAGGTACCACGAGAACTGGATCATTTGAAGTTGAAGCTGATATCTTTGCTTACTGTTTTAAATTAAAATTTTATTCAATAGCATAAAAGGAGCTTTTTTCTTAAATTCTGATGCAGTTAAGATCGGATATGAGACTGAATTTAAATGTACTTTTAAATTAGTCAAAATGAACAAACTTATTTTCTTGTTGAAAAGCGATCATCAGAAAACGATGTGGTTTTCAGAGACTTTAGGTATACCCTTTCGACGGTTCCTCTAGGATACAAGATGACTTTGTTTGACGAAATTTCTGTTGCTTTATACTGATAATATTTTTACATTAATAAGGTACATATATGTTTGTTTTATGAAGGGTGAGCACCTTTCACTTTTATTTGTTGTCCTATATGATTTTTTTTTAATTTTACTAAAGTTCAGCGTATTGTGTATATATTTCTGAAATGTTTAAGTGTGTTTTGTGTTTCCATCGGACAGAGTGTACGTATTAGTTGGTCAGTCACTCTATATTTTTATTTATTTTTTTCTTCTAATGTGCCACTCCTTTTTTCAGATTTTACTACTTGGAATAGAGTATTTTTGTCCAATTTTTTGGTGGGTATATACATTAGGTATGTAGAAATTAGTTTACTTACAAAGAAATGTATGTTTAATAAACAACTATTGTAGCAAATCGATCTCAGCAATTCACCGTCGGTGTTTTCATAAAGTGTTAGAAACAATGAAATATCTATGTTTGGGAGAATTTTTTTGCCTCAAGTAGGTATTTCTACATGAGGTTTGCTGGTTGACTCCTATCGCATTCATATGTAATGATTATCCACTTAAAAAAGGTCATCATCACCATCAATCACTCCCGTATACAATACATTCATGAGTTGGGTTGATCCAGATACAATTGCTGTCTCATCACTTTCTAACAGCTTTATATATTTTGCTAGTATGCATGCCTTAGCATGCTTCTATCGATAGTGACGTAAGAGTCCGAGATGTAGTAGTGTTACAATTAAAAATCTTTACTATTAGAATTTACCAGGTCGCTCTTTTGAATTTTTGCAAAGTAGATACATATGTATGTATGTATTTAAGTGACCACAAAATTATAAAATTTCTTTGCTTACAAAATTGTATGACGTGACGATTTTTTTTTTTTTTTGAAATTATTCATGCTTCGGCATGCTTTCATTTTTTTTCTGTAAATTTATTTAATACTCATACAGATATAAAGTAAGATCTGTTTGCAGTATGCATGCTTCAGCATGATTCTAGTTGAAGCGTATATTCACTCACTAAGTTTGCTTGATACTTATTCATACACATGTACATTCTTAAAGATTGGATATCAAAGTCCAAACTCCATAGTTTATCTATATTTTCTAAAGATCTGATAGCTAAAGAAATAAATAGAGCGAAGATCTTCTATAATAATCCCATTTTCATATTGTAAAATTTTGCGTTCTAACGCTTTCGATGGGAAAATGTACATACAACTTTATAAAAAGTGATAATATGATGTGCTGCTGAATATTGCACTATGTTATAGTTTATTTTAAACACTGAAGTTTTAGCAAATTTCATTCAGACCAACAAGTTTAGAGAATTCCACTACATTTAGCTAATTCTCTAATTCCACTACATTTAGTTAATTACCTTTCTTAAGACCCATCATTCCTAATCAATCCTACAAAAAAACTAGATTTTTCGTTTTAATTTAATTTTTATTTTTATTAAATTCAACATTCATTCTTCAAATTACTTTATACTGTATTAAGCAGCTTTTTCTCATTTGTTGAGTTAACTTTAATCGTAAACATTTTAATGGTGAGATAAATTTTTCTATTTTATGCACTAAGTAATTCCTTATATATGTATACCAATCCTTTTATATGAACCATTAAAGCTAATTCTTTTCACATCATTCCTTTTAATGCTCAATTAAATCATTGTACTATTGATGCTTTCATATTAAGTAATGTTTAATCTTCGATTTATGTACGAGTTTTCCAAAGTATTTATTAAAAAATTCCTTAGAATCATCTGTTTGTAAGTTTTTTTTTTTTTTTTTTTGGTACCCGTACCACTTCAAAAATATTTTCCATTCCTTGGTTTTTGGAGTGCAGCTTTTATTTTCAGCTGTACTACAATTTGATAATATGTCAATTACACTCTTCAAAAATCAACAATTTCTATTTTCTGTAGAATAGTTCTCCATTTCACCTAACTTAGCTCCATAAAACTTCATATATTCCTGTCATTGCATCTCTACAAGCACAAACAATTTTCGAGTTTTAATATGGAGTTCGTTTACTAAATTTCTTTTTAAAGACATTGAGTTGTTTTACAGATTTTTTCAATAGTGTGGTGATCTACATGTTGCACTTTCAGCTATTTATACTAACATGTAGTTAATTTTCTAATCTATATATTTAATCGTACAGCTCTTCAATTTATTTTTAATTATTTAATTTTTAGAATTACTTTTCAATTTTATAACTCTCTTCCTTCTCTAATTTTATTTCACGTTGTAGTCCACCAATATGCATTTGAATATATTCTTGAATTATATCAATGCCTTAAGCTATATTATTAATTTGTTCTTTAGTTTGTCGATTTCAGTTTCCAGAAAAATTAACTTATATCATCGTTCTCTGACGGAGAACGATGATGATTCTGTATGCATACATTAGTAGTAATTAAAATCTTTTTATAGATTTCGAGTTCAAATTTATAATATTCAAAATATTTTGGTACGATCTGCAGGCCTTTAGCGCTCTTAAGCTGGTATGTGTAGAAGCTTGTTTTATTTTTTTTTTCAAATTCAGCAACCATTTTGCGGAAATCTTTTTCGTCATAAATTTGAATTTTCGTTTCACCGATGTTGGCGCGTTTTATTGGAACAATATGAAATTTATCCTCACCAATGACCGAAATTAATTTTTTAATAAGAACATTTGAATTTTTTTCTCTCCAATAGATTGGTGGTGGCTTGGATGTTTTATTCGAGGATACCTCGGGTTTGTCGTTGTCATCTTGCAAAATTTTAAGGCGGTTTTGGCGATTAGTTGAGGCTGCACTGTTATCCCTAGACATTTTTGGAGCAGATGAAATTTTTGAAGAATTCGGGCTTCGCCCACGCTTTACCACGGTTATATATCTGTCCATTCCGACTTGTACCTTGAGTTTCGAGCCGCTGTTATCTGTAGTGATAACTTTGTTAAGTGATGAACACGAGCCTGAAGGGGATGATATTACTGGCTTATATGAAGAAGTACTGGGCAACTGTAATGTTAATGCATCATTACTATTTGGCATTGGACAAAGCGAAGTTGATCGCTGACGAAAAATTGGCTTTGACGTTAAAAAAAAGACTTTCATCAGATTTATTATTTATATTTTTTTCATTAAGAGTTTCAGAACTCACAGTAAAATAAGCATTTCTGCCGTTAGAACTCACTACAATTTTTTTTGTATTTGAGGCACTCATACAAAGAATTCCTCAAGGGATATTCGTTTGTGTTTTTTTTTTGTTTGCGGTCTTTTTTTTGTTTTTGTTATTTATGATTGTTTATTTGTTTAGAGGTACACATATATGTAGCTATATAGTATTCCTCAATATCACTTTGTTTAATTTTTTTTGTTTGCGGTTTTTTTTATTTTTGTTATTTTTACTATGTAAAAATATTAGCAAAGCATAAAGCTTATTTATTAAAGACAGTATGTACCTATTACGAATAATATGTACCACGAATATTTTTTGTTTGTTTAATTTTTTGTAAGTAAGAAAAATTCCGCTAATCGACTGTTCGCTATGAAGGTACCACGAGAACTATCTGTATGAGTATTAAATAAATTTACAGAAAAAAAAATGAAAGCATGCCGAAGCATGAATAATTTCAAAAAAAAAAAAAAAAATCCTCACGTCATACTATTTTGTAAGCAAAGAAATTTTATAATTTTGTGGTCACTTAAATACATACATACATATGTATCTACTTTGCAAAAATTCAAAAGAGCGACCTGGTAAATTCTAATAGTAAAGATTTTTAATTGTAACACTACTACATCTCGGACTCTTACGTCACTATCGATAGAAGCATGCTAAGGCATGCATACTAGCAAAATATATAAAGCTGTTAGAAAGTGATGAGACAGCAATTGTATCTGGATCAACCCAACTCATGAATGTATTGTATACGGGAGTGATTGATGGTGATGATGACCTTTTTTAAGTGGATAATCATTACATATGAATGCGATAGGAGTCAACCAGCAAACCTCATGTAGAAATACCTACTTGAGGCAAAAAAATTCTCCCAAACATAGATATTTCATTGTTTCTAACACTTTATGAAAACACCGACGGTGAATTGCTGAGATCGATTTGCTACAATAGTTGTTTATTAAACATACATTTCTTTGTAAGTAAACTAATTTCTACATACCTAGTGTATATACCCACCAAAAAATTAGACAAAAATACTCTATTCCAAGTAGTAAAATCTGAAAAAAGGAGTGGCACATTAGAAGAAAAAAATAAATAAAAATATAGAGTGACTGACCAACTAATACGTACACTCTGTCCGATGGAAACACAAAACACACTTAAACATTTCAGAAATATATACACAATACGCTGAACTTTAATAAAATTAAAAAAAAAAAATCATATAGGACAACAAATAAAAGTGAAAGGTGCTCACCCTTCATAAAACAAACATATATGTACATTATTAATGTAAAAATATTATCAGTATAAAGCAACAGAAATTTCGTCAAACAAAGTCATCTTGTATCCTAGAGGAACCGTCGAAAGGGTATACCTAAAGTGTCTGAAAACCACTTCGTTTTCTGATGATCGCTTTTCAACAAGAAAATGAGTTTGTTCATTGTGACTAATTTAAAAGTACATTTAAATTCAGTCTCATATCCGATCTTAACTGCATCAGAATTTAAGAAAAAAGCTCCTTTTATTCTATTGAATAAAATTTTAATTTAAAACAGTAAGCAAAGATATCAGCTTCAACTTCAAATGATTTCATCACAAAAAAAAAAAAAAAAAAAAAAAAAAAAAACTAGTGATTGTTTTCAACAATTATGAAAATAATAATTTCAATATAAAGCTCCCTTTTGATTTTAAATGTTTATCAATAAAAATAAAAAAAGAAGTAAGTTGACTACCAAAGAAAAAAAAACTATCAGTATATAAGCTGGAGTGCCGGATCAGTTTCATTTAAAAATGTTTATACATTTTCATAAAGCAAAGCAAGATTTCGAAAACAAATGTAGAAAGTGAAGAAAAAAGTCTATAGTTAGAAAAAATTATGTACCCCAAAAATTTCTAACGTTAACTTACTAACGTTGCATCAACTTTACAAAATGTAAATTGAGTATAAGGAATATTTCTATTATAGTTGCTATTACTATAGAGTATGTATCTTCAGGAATTCAGTTTTACTTAAAAACAGAAAATCCTCACAAACTTTTAAGTAAACGCAGATAAAAATTAAAACGTTTTTATTTTCAAATAAAAAAAAACTGAATATATTGCATCTATACACAGACGAATATTTACAACAACAACACCAACAACAAGAAGAACAAAAGACATCAATGACAAAAAAAATGTATTCAAAGATTGAAATAAACAAAATCTGTAATATAAACAAATTTCATATACGCAGACTTTAACGCGAGACAAATTTAAGTATGAGAAAATATAAAACAAGCGTAAGTATAAAAACATAATAAGATTAGGGAAGTCCAGACATATGATAGTATTTTATAGTACCAAATGTCGATACTGAAAACAATTTATTTCTATCTACATATAAATATTAGCGCAAATACACACACACACACATAGCAGAATTCATATAAGAAATATCCAAGAAAATTTCAACAACACCCCACCTTTTGCAAATCATGACGAGCTTTAAATTCTCCCTCAGATATACATACACAAATTCCCATGATCATACATACATACATATACAATATATAAGATTAATCTCAACAACACAACACTCTCACCTACCTGAAATTACAGATAGTCTTAAACTTCTACAGACGTCTATACACATAGATTCTCACGGCTACATATTACAAGAACACCTCGCCCCTAATAAATCACAATCATCTTAAATTCTTACAAAAATACATACATACATACAAACAAATAACCAATTTACCTCAACAACATCCTCACCTACCTCAAATCACGATCAGCCTTAAACTACTATAGACAGACACATCCACAAATCCCCATGGATACATATTACGTCAACAACCCTGCCCACCCAAATCATGGTCAGCCTTAAACTCCTACAGACATACAAACACACAGATTCCCCCGGTTACATATTACTAGAACAACTCACCCCTCATAAATCACAATCAGCCCTAAGCTCCTACAGAAATACACACATTGAAATTCCTACAAACATACACACACACACACACATACACACACATACACATACACACACACACACACACATACACACGCAATCGATCTACCTCAACTACACCCCGCCCCTTCCAATCAAACCCTCACCTAAATTCTCACAGACAGACAGACACATCCGCAAATTCCTATGGTTACATATTACGGCAACAACGCCACCCACTCAAATCACGGCCAGCCTTAAATTCCCACAGTCTAGCAACACCTACATTAGCATTAGAAAAAATAACTTTCACGTTTTCCCGTCGTCATTAGGAAAAATCATTTTCCCGTCGGCATTTGAAAAAATTATATTCATTTTTTGCCGTCGGCATTTGAAAAAAATAATAATCATGTATTGCAGTAGGCATTAGGAAAAATTATCATGTATTGCAGTAGGCATTAGGAAAAATTATCATGTTTTGCCTTCGGTATTACGAAAAATTATCATGTTTTGCCTTCGGAATTACGAAAAATCATTAGATGATTTTCCGTCAGCATTAGGAAAAACCATTTTCATGATTTTCCCCGTCGTCACATACACACATAAAAACCGCCAAACTATGAACCGCCTTAATACATTCACACAAAATATTCCACACACAAACTTCCCACGGTCAGGCAGGCAGACAGACAGACCGACAGACAGACATACACTTAATGTAAACAAAAACTCCTAATGTAAACAAAAAACTCCTAATGTAAACAAAAAACTCCTTATGTAAACAAAAAAACACAAATTTCCAAGAATTTAACAATTTTCAAATTTTAATTACCCAAATTTAACAATTTCAGCAACAATTTAACAATTTCAGCCACAATTTAACAATTTTAATTGCCCTCGAACCGCCATTTCACTACTACTGATAATTCAATGCTAATTCAAAGACAATCTGGGTTTAGGCCAAAACATAGTTGCATTACTTCTCTAATCGATGTGTCTGAGGAAATAAGGTGCCAAATTGATCAACGTCATTCCTGATTCTTCTTGATCATTCTAAGGCATTTGATACTGTCCATCATTCTGTTTTATGCTTTAAATTAAAATATATGTGTAATTTCTCTGCGACTGCAATAAAACTACTCTCATCTTATTTAAATGATCGAAGCCAAAGTGTTTATCATAAAGATAATATATCGAGTAGTTGCTATATGCCAAGAGGTGCACCCCAGGGTTCAATTCTTGGGCCACTGCTATATTCTATTTATGCAAAGGACCTTCCAGTACAAATAAAACATTGTAAAATACAAATGTATGCTGATGACGTGCAATTATTTATAAGTTGTAACATTTCAGATGTAACAAACTGTATAAACTTAATTAATCATGACTTCATTTATGGGCATCTGCAAACGGTTTAAGCCTAAACCCAAAAAAATCGGTTGCCTTGATAATTGGAAAACCAAAAAACTTCAATATAAGCCTACCACCAATACATATCAATAACGTAATTATTAATGTCGTAGAATCTGCAAAAAATCTTGGAGTGATTTTTAATAAGGATTTAAATTGGTCGGATCACATTAAAGCAAATTGTGGCAAAACATTTACCATGCTAAGAAACCTGTGGGTCTCACAAACTTTTACACCGATGCATATTCGACTGCTGCTAGCTAAAAGTTATTTGTTACCAACCCTAATGTACGGTTGTAAGTTGTTTGCAAGCTGTGATGCTGTAAGTAGGAGAAGGCTAAACGTGACATATAATAACATTGCAAGATATGTATATGGTGTAAGGCGATACAGTAGCATCTCACATTTTGCCAAACAAATGTATAATGTTACCTTTGATAAATTATTGAAGTGTCGAGTTCTGATATGTCTACACAAAATCATATATATATATATATATATAAACCAGCGTATATTTATGAAAAGCTTACTTTCTCCAGATCAAATAGGGGTTACAAAATAAATAACATAAAATACAATAAAGCGATTTCTGAGCAACATTTTCTTATTAATTCAATCCGACTCTGCAGCAAATTACCACCCCAAATACAATTCATAAGCAATGCAAGTCGTTTTAAATCTGCGATATTCAATCATTTTAAGGGTTCCGTACACCAAAGGTGAAAAGGAACCCTATTGTTTTCGCTACGCTGTCCGTCTGTCCGTCACACGGTATTTTCTCAGAAACCGTAAGAGCTACGGACCTGAAATTTGGACACAGTATGTAGAACCTTGGCCGCTACAACAACAAATACATGAGAATTAAAAATTAAAGGGTGTCCTAAAACGAGCAACGAAAAATGTTAAAATCCCATGTAATATACATGAACATATGTATATTGAAACTTGAAATTTGTAAAATTAGTGTATTTTTATACAGACTACAACAATTAACACTAAAATTTAAAGAAATTAAAATTAAAGGGTGGTCCATCAGTTAATGCAATTTTGACTATGTACTTTTGACAATTTGCTATATCTTGGAAACCGTGGAGGCAAACACTTGAAATTTTCAAAAACGGTAAAACTAAAAAAACCGAAAATTATAAAATCGCCAAAGCAAAAAAAAATCGCCAAAAATTAAACAAAAATCGCCAAAACGAAAAAAATCGCCAAAATTAAAAAAAAAATTCTAACACTAAAATAAATCGCCAAATTCGAAAAAATTGCCAAAATGAAAAAAATCGCCAAAACGCGAAAATGTCGCCAAAACTAAAAAAAAATTTATAAAAAAAATCGCAAAAATGAAAAAAATCCCCAAAAATAAAAAAAATCGCCAAAATGAAAAATCGCCACAAGCCAAAAAAAATCGCCAAAACAAGAAAATAAAGTGTCAAAACTAAAAAAAGAGCCAAAACTTAAAAAAATCGCCAAAACCGAAAAAACGCAAAATCCGCCGAAAAAACGCAAAAACAGAAAAGACCCCAAAAACAAAAAAACAAAAATGCCAAAACTATATATTATATAGGATGAAGTTTGTATTAAATTACATATCTAGTGTTCGTACGGAACCCTTCGTGCGCGAGTCAGAGTCGCACTTTACTGAATTTATTCTTGATATATGTTATATTTACCAAATAAAATCTGTGTAAAACATTTTTTATTTTTTTCCTTCTTTTTTATTATTATTATAATTTATTTTCTCTTTTTTCAATTTTATGTACATATATATATCTTTTTTATCTTTTTGTTTTTTATAACTTTTTATCTTTAATTAAATATGCATGTTAAAATATCTATTTGTTGCCAAATGTCTAACCAATACTGTAACATAAGATTTATTCTTGTTGTCTTGTAGTGCCGAAATAAATGAAATAAATAATATAAATTTTAAAGAACAACATTAGCCTTCCTTTGAGATATTAATCGTGTTTCTATTATTTACTGTTCTGGAGTTATGGCTCCATATGTCAGCTTTTTTGTACAAAATTTAGATTTTTTTTAAACTTTGAGCGACGAACGGCATGGGTTAACGTCCTTTAATAGAGCTCAAATTTCGGCTTTCTAAATATCTGGAAAGGGGAATCGTTTTGTGGGGTCCAGACGAACAAAATTTCGACATCGATTTTTTGCGGTCACTCTAATGTATAGTGTAACATTTTTTTTTAGAAAAGAAATCGCCATTAATCTATGTGTATGAAAATTAATGTTTGTTTGTATGTCCTATATGTGCGGCCAAACCGCTAATCTGATCGCGATAAAATTTGGTGCACATAGTCTGTGAAAATCCCTGAAGGTTTAAGGGTATTACTTTTTTAAACTAGGACCAGGAGGATGAGAGGGGGACATATTTGCCCCTCCGAAACTTCAAACCGATTTGAATGAAATTTAGAACATAGATGGATCTGCGTCAGAGAATTAACATATGCTATGAAAATTTTCAGCAGTAGGACCAGGAGGGCAATTTCTGCCTCTCTGAAAACAATTAAAATGATTTTAACGAAATTTAGAAGATAGATAGATCTGCGTTTAAAAGTTCACAAAGGCTTTGTTTTTAACTATGACCAGTAGGGTGAGAGGGGGAAATTTTTGCCCCTCCGAAACGTTTAATCCGATTTTAATAAAATTTACAGCATAGATAGACCTGCGTCTAAAAATTCACGGCTATGTACATTTTCAAAAGTAGGACCAAAAGGGCGACAGGGGAAAATTTCTGCCTCTCAGAAACAATAAAACCGATTTTAATGAAATTTATAGATCTGCGTCTTAAAAGTCACAAAACGGACACAGACATTTTCAAATCGATTTTGATGTAATTTAAAATATATATACCCCTTTGCTTAGAATCAGACATACTGTGTGTACTTTCTCATAAGTAAGACAAGCAAGGGGCAAGGGATGAGTCCTGCTCCTTCGAAACTTTGAAATCAATTTTAATGAAATTTAAAGCATAGGTATCCCTTCATTTATGTGCTTAATGTATCTAATGTCTTTCCCTCCAACACTTTCAAACCGATATAAATAAAATTGAAAAGCCTATGGGGGTAGCGAAGCACACCGGGTGTAGCTAGTATAATGAATAAAAATGGAGAAGTTCAGTTAGAATTCATTACATGAAGGGAGACGTTTTTTAACCTCTGCAACTGGTGACCCCGACAACGAGCAGCATCATGACCGACGGAAAGCAACATCAAAATCTGGATCAGGCATCAACATCTGCACAAGCGACGACGCCACTATACGACTGCTGTTAACCATAAAAACAATACGATTGTTAACAGAGTTTGAGTTAAAGTACCATCTTTTTGGACAGAGCATACTCAAATATGATTTGTCCAAATTGAGGACCAATTTAGCATATCAGGCATAAATAGCTGCCATTGAAAGTAGAGTTTTGTCGCAGATATCGGATGCCATTTTGAATCCCCCTGAATACGACAGATAAAAAAACCTAAAATCTTGCATAATAGAAAGAAATTGTGATAGCGAGCAAAAAAAATGCAAAAACTAATTTCGGAGATCGATTTAGGAGACAAGCGACCAACTCAATTATTAAACGAGTTAAAGAGCTGGCTAAAGGTAAAATAGATAACGATATTTGGAAGTCACTTTGGCTACAAAGACTTCCAACGCAAGCCAGGGCAATTTTGCAAGCATCAAATGCAGGCTTCCCGGACCTGGCAAATTTAGCAGACAAGATACTTTAAGTATCGGACTACCAACAAATAGCTGGTATGACCAAACAGCAACATCAAGAAGACGAAACTACAACCCGCATACAACGCATCGAACAACAGTTAAACCAATTATGTGGCGAATATAGAGGTCTCAAAACTGTAACTCGGCCTGTACAGTATATTTCATGGGGCCTGTGCCAAACGATAGCAAAGTACTAGTGTAAGTAAATGTTTGACACTTCTGAGGTGAATAAATTTTCATTAGCCCTGAGGGCTAGTAGAAATTTTGACACAACAAGTAAATTTTTGACAATATGCAATAAAAAACATGGTATCATAAAATTTAAATCCACCGCCGTCGTTTCGAGCCGTCGCCCAATACAAAGATTTTTACGTCTTTTAAGTTTAATTAAACTGTGAAAAAATCATTGTTTATTTTACTTTGCGAAAAATTTTGCATCATATATACAATATTATATAATTTTTTGCTACAAGAATATTGTTTTATATAAAAATGTCCTCTTAAAAATTTGTTGGTAGCCGGCGGCTTGTAGTAAGGCGAAGCAAAACCGCCACCGCAGCAATTGTTTCATCAGCTTTTTTCTATGCTCAACCAATTTGTCAAAATTTTACATTGTCAAAAAAGATATCATTTGGCACAGCAGAAAAATGAAATTTTTTCACCACAGGCAAATATTTTTTTACCATAGTACTTTTCTACCGCTTGGCACACGCCCATGGTAAGAAAATATTTTTTGCGACTGACTTGCAACGTGCTTATCACCAAATACCCATCGAACCAGACGATATACCGAAGACACCCATACCTACGCCGTTCGGTCTGTATGAGTTTATTTACATGACGTTTGGGTTAAGAAATGCTGCCCAAACGTTTCAGCGTTATATCGACGATTTACTAAGAGGACTGGATTATACATTTTCGTGTATAGATGACATCTTAGTCGCCTCAGAAAATGAGGAGCAACACGAAAAAGATTTTCGTTCCTTGTTTGACAGCTTGAGCTTGAGTTTTTAGGCCACACAATCACGAAGGAGGGTTTGTGTCTACTTAAAAGTAAGGTCGAAGCTATACGCAACTTCGTAAAACTCACTTTAGCAAAGGATGTAAAAAAATTTTTAGTTATGTTTCTACAAAAAGCTACCAAGCATCAAAATATTCTTCAAAAAGTAATAACTGGAAATAAAAAAAAACTAAAAAACTGAAATTGTGTGGTCACCCGAAGCAGTAATGGCTTTCGAAATATGCAAAAACGATTTAACAACGCGACTTTTTTTGAGTTACATGTCGCCACACAGCAGTGATGCCAGAATTCCTTCACCAAAAATGGCTAAATGTAGAGAAAAAAAAAAATTACTAAAAATGGATAAAAACTAGCTAAAAAATGGCTAAGCGAAATCGATTTTTTTTAATGCATGTATTTTATTTATTGTATCTTCAAATATGAACTAACAATAAGTATTCAAATCTTAAATCTAAAGTATAATTATTAGGCCCAACCAATGTCGGACATAAGCTTAGTGATAGTAATTAATAATACATAAGTAGTGATAAGCAACAAAAAGAAAAAAAGTGTTTTCAAACAGCTTCATCATCTGGAGTGTTGAATATTAGAGCCCGTGTATCTCTCTTTTTTAAGCGGATGTGTCCAGTAAAGTTCAAAATATTACGAGCAAGCGGATTAGGATGTGACTCGAGTTTTGTTAGGTATTTGCCTGCGTATTTTGCAATTTCTTCAGTCACTAGTGGCATATTCAAATCACGATGTATATTTGAATTTTTGATGTACCATGGAGCCAATGTTATCATACGTAAAATTTTCTCTACATTTGAAGCTGAAGCAGTGCCCCATAGTTGAACTCCGTAGCACCATATTGGCTTTAAAAGCGACTTCTATATTCACCCCCATATTTATAAAAAAAATAAAATGAATTTGAAATTCATTTTAGGAAAATTTTGTATGGAAAATTTTTAACTAAAATACATTTCAAATTCGTTTCAAATTTTATGAATATGGGGGTAAAAGTTTACAGTCTAGGCTAAGCGTTGAATTTCTACCAATCAGCCAATGTACCTGAGTTAATTTAAGTTTCAGCTGTGATTGCTTAGAATCAATGTGGTGTTTCCATGTAAGTCGTCGGTCAAGGTGTATACCAAGATATTTCACATGTGAATGTTGAGAAACAACTTGATTGTTAATCCGAATGGGGGAACAAGTATCTCTTCGTAAGGTAAATGTTACTTGAACACACTTTTGTTCATTTACCTCGATTCTCCATAAGTTTAACCAAATCTCCATCTGGCTAATGTGTTCCTGGAGTTTGTGGGATGCCTCATCAGGGTTTTCGTGCATACTAAGGCAGGCTGTATCGTCGGCAAATGTGGAAGTATGGATACTACTGCTCACAAGCGAAATCGATAGCAGAAATTATGAACTTTAGCAAAAACCAGAAGGTATTTCATATATTATTTTTTTAAAGCAAATCGGGAACTTTTTTAAAGCAAATAAAAACAATAAATTGAAGTGATAAATAAAATAATTTTTCTTCAGGTAATCAAAAAACTGCGCATATAGTGCAAACTTACAATACTTGCATAACGCCTTCTATTCATTTGTACATTCTGCTATTCAGTCTTTAAATTTTTTGGTTACTAATCCATTTCTTGCAAAATTTTTGTTTATACTTTTTATTAATTTTCTATTTTTTAAACTTTTATATAAACTTTAATTTATTTTTTATTTTCACTCGTGTAAAACACAAATTACCCTTGCTTGAGTGATATCATAAACCAATAATTACAGTGAAACCTCTCATAACCGCACACTCACCGTCGCCATGTTTTTGTCTGTTTATTAGAGGTGTCCGCTTATGAGAGAGTTAAACATTTTTTGGATTTTATTGTAGTTGAAAAATTATTTTAAGAGTAGACTGCTTCAAATTAGATTGGGTTTCAAAATGACTTTCAATGATTTTATTTGTTGGAATACAACAAAGTCGTCTGTAGAAAAATGCTTTGAAAGGGCAATTTGTATAAGCAATGTAGCAATATGAATTGTTAAAATACACAAGAAACTTTACATCTTCAAAAGTTCGTGCCCCGAACATATTCCTTTTCCAAACTCGTTTAAAATATAAAATTTTTCTGTAATTGATAAAAACAATCTCTTCTCCGCCATTTTGGGACACGAGCTAAGCTTCTAACTTCTTCAAATAAATACTGCTGCAACAAAAATGGCAAGTTTGAACCGGGATTTATAGATATCAATGCGAAAACAATAACATATTACTCTCTTGTGTTTTTTTTTGGTAGTTGGTGAAAAATCACAAACAAATTTCATGTTTGGAAAAATAGCTAGATTAAAATAAAAATGGCTAAAAAAAATAGCTAATAGCTAAACTCACTTTTCTTCCGGCTAAATGGGATGAAAAATAGCTAAATTTAGCCAGAAAATGGCTAAATTGGCATCACTGCCACACAGCGAACTTACGTTAACGGTAGATGCATCTGATTCAGCAGTTGGTGCAGCGCGGTGTAGCCAAACCACTGGGATTCTACTCTAAGCAATAATACTCAACGTATGTACGTACAACGCCTACGATCGCGAACTAACGGCTGTTTATCAAGGCATTCAATACTTCAGGCATGCCTTAGAAGGCCGTACATTCACAATTTACACGGACCACAAGCCCCTAGTTTTTACCTTTAAGCAAAGAAGTGAAAAAGCTCCACCTAGGAGAGTACATAAGCTAGACTTTATAAGTCAATACAGCACCGACATCCGGCATATTAAGGGAAGGGAAAACATTACGGCCGATTGGCAATCGCGTATTAATACGATTGTAGGGGACACGATTAATTTTAATAACATAGCTTCAGAGCAAGAAAGTGACAGCGAATTGAAGTCATTACTGGAGCCAAGCGGGAAATCGTCACTCCAACTCATACTCTTGCCCTATTCCAGATTTTGAAAAATTTTTATGTTGTCACATTTATGGTTCCAGTATCAAAAACTAAGAACTAAAGGGTGTCCCAACAAAAACGCAAGATTTAAATTTTAAATAAAACACAGATATTTAAAAAAAATCGTGAAACTTTATTATATCGTAAAGTAGACAAAATGAGGTTATGTGTGGAACAACAAATCGGGCAGATGGCTCCCGCGGCTTTGCTGGCACACACGCGATCTTTTAATGAAATTTTCAATGGCCGTTTTGCATAAATGCTGCGGTATTTCATTAATGCAGCGTCCAATTTCCTCTTTTAAGGCTTGAGTCGCCGTCGGCTTATTCGCGTAAACCATTGATTTCAAATAATCCCAAAGAAAAAAGTCCAATTGCGCTAAATCGCACGATCTAGGCGGCCAATTCTGGTCTCCAAAACGCGAAATAACACGACCGGGAAATGACTGATGTAGCAATTGAATTGTTTCTCTGGCTGTATGACATGTGGCGCCGTCTTGTTGAAACCACATGCCCCTCCACATACATTTCTTCAATTCTAGGCACGAAAAAACTGGTTATCATTTCACGATACCAAACACCATTGACTGTTTGCGCTTGACCTGCGTTTGAGCAACATCATCACGTACAGCTGCGACATTTTCGGTCGATCGACCTGGTCGAAGGCGCGTTGTTGTCTTTACATCACTAACAGACCCAGTTTCGGCAAATTTATCCATTAATCTCTTTACAGTTGACTCTTTTGGAGTATTATTGTGACCCCAAATTGATCGCAAATTTGCGAACTGTAGCCGCAAAACTTTCCCCACTTTGGTAAAACAATTTCACAATGAGAATGCGTTGTTCATTCGTGTAGCGCTCCATTTTTACTAACCTCGTACCTTCTACAATCAAACAATAACAATTGTTCAAATGTCAAACAATGACACTTCGAATGGCGCCAAATTTTAATATTGCGTTCTTGTTGGGACACCCTATATTAGGCTCCATTAATCACCTATATCACAACTGATAAACGTTTGCAACATGTGAATATTGACCTCATTGGGCCACTGCCAACGTCATCTGGTAATCGATATTCGCCCATGTTCAGTAAAACGCAGCGTTTTCAAATCGCTTACAGTTTGAAAATCGCAAAACGCATTTCAGCATGTTCTAAAATCGCTGCGATTTGCTGGCGTTTTGATATTTTTCGAAGTTGGGTTCGAATAATGAAAACATATGTTTTGTGATAAAAATAGGTAAACAAATAAATTGCAGATTAAAATGCCTACAGTGTCCGTGCTTTGAAAAGGCTAAAATCAAAAGAAATGGGTTTTGTTAAAATCGCCAGTTTAAAGTAACAGGCCATTGACAAAAAATAGAGCAGTTTCATAATTTGGTATTTTTAATTAAAACTGTATAAAATTGTTTTAATTTTGGTTGAAATAAAAACTAAACATATTAAAATTAAATTGTGCATAATTTTATTTTCTCTTGAAAGTTTAGTTTAAGCAGATTCAATCAGTTCGCTTCAGTATAAACATGCGATCTGAAATCGCAATTTTCAGGCGATATGCCTTGGCAGAACACCTTTTTGGCGACTTCAAATCGCAAAAACCAGCTTTTTTCGATATGCGTTTTTCAGATTTGATACAGATACACAAACACTTGAGAATGGAGATTTCTTCAACATATTCCTTTCATCATTAGATCCACTTATTTAATAACGAAAACATGCTAGATCACGGACGGATTTGGAAAAAAAAATAATTTTAGTTCAGAAATGCTAAATGTAGATGAAGGTTTAATAAAGAACTAACCAGTAAAAAGTTCCTATAATGAAAATATTTTTACCATTGTTAAAATTCCGAAAGGACCCTTTGATATAAAAAAATACAAAAAATATTTATTATAAATATTTCAATAATAGGAATCTTTGACACAAATAAAAGATTTAATAAAAAATAAACACATAAAATTTGCAACGACTTTTTTTTTAATTTCACCATGATTTTTGGAACACTTGTATTTGTTTAACCCTCCGGCGGGAGAGAAGGTCCCTGGGCACCTTTTTCATTTTCAAACTGAAATTACTCCTTGATGGTCCATGGGAAGTATAGCCGATCCCCACATGTATTCCAATTTCCAAGGAAATTTTATCTAGAATCGTTTAAAAAAATTTTCAAAGCGATTCGACCAATAGTTTAGTTTCTATTGTTTAGTACGGGAACGTGTGAAAAGGTCCGTTGGGACCTTGTGCTGAAATTTCAAGAAATCGTTAATAAATGCACTGTCTTTTGGCTTGTTTTATTGTTTGAACACATCACAAACGTGTTCCTTGAATTTTAGTTATTTTTTGGATTATTTTATTTTGCCTTTCCTTGAAACATAATAAACTTTCCGTCCCTTTTTGAGTTGTTTGAATTTACCCTTACTTTTTACGCATCCTCTTACCTACTCTTACTCTCACGTAGACACAGATGTACAAGCTAGAAGACAGGTAGACGTAGGAAAGGGTATAAAAGCGGCTCTAGTTTCGTAAACCAAATCAGTGAAAGTTGAGACAGTGAACAGTGAACATCGAGTGCGAAATTTTATTTTGAATTTTATAAAGAGAAATAAAAGTACAATACAATGGCAGAGGAAAATTTAGACATTGCTGAAATTGTGGTACGTCATTCTACACGCTACCAGCAAATGAGTGAGGATGAAAGACGTGCAGCGGATGATAGATTTGCAGACTTCATGAGTGCGGAGATGAGTGATGACGATGAAGGTGCTATTCCTGCATTTGGTCTTGAAGGTGCGGATGATGACGATTTCACATATCAAGCAAATTTTCATGTTGATGATTCGGATGCGGAAACTGAACCACATATAGACATTAATGAAGATATTAGTGATGATGAAAAGGAAGAAACTGATGCTCAGCAAACAAGTGACAATTACTTCATTTCCAAAGATGGCACTAAATGGACTAAAAATGCACCACCGACTTCCCGTACTCGTGCTCATAACGTGGTCGACTACACAAGGAGGAATCCGGCACCAGTAGGAACCACATATGATCCCTTTACCATATTCCGCTCGCTCATCACCGAAGACATGGCGTACATCATAATACGCGAATCAAATCGGAAAGGCAGGGAAGTGAACGTTGCATGGAATTTGGCAAATCCAACTAACACAAAGGAATGGCAACCAATCACTTTGAATTAGTTCGATGCTTTTTTGGCTATTATTTTGTATGCTGGACTCACTAAATCGAATAGTGAACCTCTTGAAGAGTTATGGGAACCAACGCTCTGTGCAATATATAAAGCTGCATTATCATTAGATCGTATGGTGTGCATAAAACAATGCCTTAGATTCGACAATGGAAATACGCGACAGCAGCGACTAATCACCAGCAAAACTGCGGCTATTGATGATATTTGGCAAATGTTGCAGTCTAACTTGGCAGCAGCTTACACTCCGCATGATGCAGTTACCGTTGATGAGCAGTTATTCCCATACAGAGGCCGCACCCGCTTCACACAATACATTCCATCTAAGCCTGCCAAGTACGGTATAAAGATATGGTGATTGTGCGACTCAAAATCATTTTATCCTGTCAAAGGAATGATTTACTCTGGGAAATTGCCTGACCAGGCACGAGAGGTGAATCAAGGGCAGAATGTTGTACTTCAACTTTCGGAGAGATATTTGAATACAAGCCGGACAATTTATGCCGACAATTTTTTCACAACTTTGGATTTGGCGCGTACTTTGATCAGGAAGAAAACCGCATATGTTGGAACAGTGCGCTCGAATAAGACATGTGTGCCTCGGGAATTCCAAAAAAATCATACGCGTCCTGTCAACAGCACATTGTTCGGCTTCAACGAAGGCGATATAGCACTATGTTCATATGTGCCCAAGAAGAACAAAGCGGTAATTTTGCTGTCGACACATTATACTTGCGATGTAGACATGCAAACTGAAAAGAAGCCGTTTGCTATTTTGGATTACAACGCCAACAAATCGGGCGTTGATACAATGGACCAGATGCTTGGCACATATACATGCAAGCGCTCAACAAACCGCTGGCCATTGTCCATGTTTTATAATATGGTGGACATTGCTGCATTAGCTGCATTTATTTCATACAACGAGATGAAGCCAATAAAAAGAAGTGACAGACGACGGTCATTCCTACTGATGCTGACAAAACAATTGGCACTACCAAACATAGAGGAACGAGCGCTGAACAACCGCATATCCAAGGATACGGAACGCAATGGAAGCATTTGATGTAAAGGTAAGAAAAAACAATTCTAATGTTCAAAATCAGAATAACTACATAATTTTGTTCTTTTTAGATATTATCAAGACCGGCAGAAGGAGCTGCACCGTCGTGCATGTCATGTCGCCTATGCCGTTCTGAGTATGGACGGCAGCGGAAAACAAGAGCCTATTGCCATTCCTGTAACAATCCAGTTTGTGCAGAGCATTCAACACTTATGCATCGATGCTACACCTGCAAAGAAAATATGTTGGACGAGGGACAATCTACACAACAATAGTTTTTTAGGCTTTTTTTCATATAAAACTCATAAAAAATTAATGTTATATATAAAAAATTTTTTTTTCTAACATTCAGTATACCTGTATAATTAGTAAATAATAACAAATCAAAACAAAAAAATTCAAAAAAATGCGTTTTCATATAAAATTCCATACAAATAGAAATAGATCCCTGTGGACCTTGTACTTCGTATAAGGGCAATGGATGACTCATCCGTCGGAGGGTTAAAAGCAGAAAATGTTTTCTTTCAGCATCCTTTTGGATTTTTAAAATATCTTGAATACTTCAAAAGTTATGTTTTTTGCAACGGAAAAAAGTCAAAACGAGCCACTGTGAGTCGGCGAAGCGTTTTCTAAGGTGGTTCATACGTTAGCAAGTAGTAAGATATTCAACGTTTAAAACGCTTTGTCAACACTCAAATATAACCTCCATCTACGGTTGGCCGATTGTTTTTCGTCGATGGCCACGTATTGGGAACACTAAAAAACGACTATTTTTTATTTTATTTTAATTTTGTTTCCCATTAACAAAACCTTTTTAAAAAATGAACAAAATAATACACTAAACATGATACAATAATATAAAGGTAAGACCGTTCTCTCTTTTCGTCGTCATTTTAACCTTCTGACGGTTGTCCCGATTATTTTTTACTCTCAAAATTAATGCTACCTTATTAGTTTATGAAATCCGAGTTTTTGATTAATTGTTTGACTTTGTTGTTTATTTAATTAAAAAAAATTTAAAAATATTTAATTTTGTTCATTATAAAAAACACCAATAAAAAATACAGCAGCACCAACAACGGCAGCAGCAAAGGTATAACAGCAAGGAAATAAACAGCTGCAAGGAAATTCCTAACTGAACAGCATCTGCTACACTTCCGAATCATAGGCGGGACTTCGTGTTCGTGCTTCACTGTAACATTGCCTTACATCAGGTACGTCCAAGGCATATGCACAATGCGCAAACTTTTAAAAAGGAGGTTTTGTGCAATGCTTGCTCTTATTTAAAAAAAAACAAGAAAAAATTCAAGAGCTTTCAAAGCTTTTGTGTTTTTGGACGAAGCTGCTGTAAACACAACTGGAACCAACGACGAATATTCTTCGTAAAATATAAAAACATTTTTGTGTATATGAAAATACACTCAATCAGTACGTTGGACGAAAGTTTCCCTGTGTAACTAACTGGTGATAGTTTATTTTTTACGTCGTCGAACGATGACCAAATGTTTGAATGTTTATGTCCATTGTAGTTTCATTTCGAAATGAAAATTATACAAAAACTTTTACTAGACATTGCAATTTCTGAGATGTTAGGATTGTTTTTTGCGATTTATCTGATTTTCTGGGAGTTTGTTATTCTTTGCAGTGGAAGTTATTCTTCAATGCATTTAGAAACTTTTCTCGAAATTGCGATTTTTTTCGCGTTATTTTCGATTTCTAATAAATGTTAAGGATTTTTTCCGATTTTGCAACTTCTCGAGTATTTTTGCAATGTTCGCCATGTAAGCGAGTTTTTTCAAGTATTCTGCTTCCTAACAGTTTTCAGTAATTTTAAATTTTGCTGTTATGCTGCTTTAACAAAATCATCGATGTTTTTAAGACTGATGTTGCATGCCTAGATATGAGGCTTTTTTATTATGTGGTGAAATATATATTAAATTAAACATTTGCCAACCTTTGAAGATCATATTATACACAGATTTCGTTATCCTCATGTCCAATAAATACAGCATTTAAAAAAAGTGTGGATCAAACTATAATTTTTAAATTCAAATTACACATTTCAAAAAGCATTCCTAAATGAGAGTTGCCATGATATGTGTGTGGCAACGTTCTCCTCTCTGTTTACAAAAAAAATAGTAATCAAATAATCGGGAAAAAGTCATAATTAATTTTGTACGTCAAATGTGGTTGTACCTTTATATTATTGTATCATGACACTAACACAAGAAAAGCACATTTTACAACAATTTCAGCGAAAGGAAACATATTTTACATAAACTTTATCTATACTCCAATCTCCCTATGTCCCCCTACATAGGGAGAATTACTGCCTCTCCGAAAATATCTAACCAATTTTTGAGAAATTTGAATCATAGATTAGATCAGCGTAAATAAAACACAGGGTTAAAATAAAATAATAAAAAGTTAATTGATTATTAGTACAAGAGTTACAGCCAATCCCACGATGTCACTCATTTTCGTTCGCAAGGATTTTAAACGACAAACAGCTGTTTTGCGTTCCACTAAAAGCCTTTAGCACGACAAGTCGAAGGAAAATGAGTTCGAACGATAACGTAAGCATTTCAATACAAATTTGTGCCCCACTAACAATATTTTCAGTAATTTGTACGCACGCAAATGTCAAAAGCAGGCACTTGTATTTTTATTGTCAACTGAGACAAAATAAAACAAATTGTCTTTAATAAAACAAAATATTTTTCTATGAAAAAGATTAAAAGAATACCAGCTTCGCTGACAATAGATTTGTTGCCTAAGCGGCTTTTGGCCGGTCTTAATCACAGGTTAGGCAGATTGGACACCGGAAAATACTACTAAACTACGTAATTTTTCCGATAAATTGGCGAATGGCATCCCAAATGGCAATATCATTTAACCCCTTTTTCATTAAAGGACAGAATGATATTGTTTTGCATATGACTTTCCTTGTCATTTTCACGGGTTAAACGTCAATTGAAATAATTTTATTTTCATTTGAGTTTTTCCACCAAAATTATGAAAAGGCGCAAATTTATGTAAAAAATGCATAAATTGGCGCCTTTTCATGAATTCAATTCTGCATTCCACCACATATTTCGTGGCAGCAGCCATTGTGTTGCAGTTTATCAAAGAGGTAAGTCATTTTGTTTAGTTTTCTTTTACTTTTCTTAATTATAAAATTTCTTTTGCAGATCCTGTACAAAGGCATAATTGGAAGAAAAGAAACATGCAAGTACATATTTTATAGATTTTATTTAGGAAACAATAATTCCAATTACTTATTGCAGGAATCGCAAGTGAATAATGTGGATGTGGAGAAGCTCCATCGGTTCCCGAATAACCCGAAAGGTTAGTGTTTGAAATATTAAGTGTGGTAAAAGATTTATTCAATGAGTGCCAGATACTGTTGGGAACATATTTTTGATATATGTACGGTATTGGCACTCAATAATTTTGTGGCCGGCTGAACCATAATTGTGTTATTTGTAATAGTGTTTTGTGTTTTTTCAAATGCTGTGTGTGGTTAGGTTTTCTTTTTAACAAACTGACAAATTTCGAAAGTTTAAAAGTGTTCGCATTTGTCTGCATGGACATAAAGAAAACAAACCCTTTAACAGCCTTTCCAATCACAAATCCACATAATAATCTGGCCGGCAGACACACAAGTATGTACATGCATAAGTAAAATGTTTTTTTGTGAATACTGTGAGTGCATTTTCCTTAATACCTTCAGACAAAATTTTGGGTTTTTGCTCATTTATTAAAAAGTAGATGTTTGTCTGGTTGCAGGATAGGATAATCCGACTTTGCACAGTGTTTCCAAATACCAAACAACATAATTGTCTGGCCGGGAGACAAAATAAAAGTGATAACCTGTAAAAGTAAAAGAGTAAATCACAGTTAAATTTTTTATCATAAAATTTTATTCATGTATTTTATATTTGTTAAATATTTTAATATGTACATATATTTTCAGGAAATCCATGACGCTTCCGATGATTCTCCATGTGAAGAGGGCTAACAATTGGTTTGCAACTTTTTGCCCATACGGTATGCAAACAAATAGGTATGTATCTAAAGAAATTAATAATTCCAAGTTTTAATATTAAACTTTTACACTTTCAGCATTTTTTAAATACTCACAGCCGTTTTAGATGCTTTTGCGGAACAAAATCTTCATAAGCCATCGATGCATCCATTTAGTTTTGCTTACCATCCTCCTGTTGCAAGGTATGTATCCAAAACGTACACAATATTTCAAATTGAGATAGGTATTTCTAAATACATGTCTTGTTTTTATGTATGCCGGAATTCATACTGTTTATAATTAACATAGTTTTTTATTTATAAATTTATTATTATGGTTTTATTCTTTTGTCTTTATAATTCTGATTAACTCTTGCTTATTATGCATTTTTAGTTTCGTTGCACTCTTAAGTATTTTATTACAATTATATAGTCTGTTTGTAAGTCACTCTTGTCTATTATGCATTTTTTGTTAATTTGTTTGTTTTTTGTAGTACGATCACCTTTTAGACATTAAATTGCATGCTAAGTATTTTGTTCGCCTCATGTTCATGGTCACACAGCCAATGAACTTAAAATATGATACATAATACCATAAATGCTAAGTATGTAAAATTAACAGTAAATAACATTTTATATTAAATTAATAGTAATCAATATTTCTGTATAAAATGAAGAAAAATTTAAATAAAGAAAACCTTTTTGTTACTGAACATTAAAGTCTACATCAAATCATTTCTTCAAACAACTCGGTTCAAGTACTGTTTGTTGTTGAATAAACCTTAACACTTTAACACTTTAATCCAGTTTATGTGCTGAGATTAAAAGAAGCATCTAATTAACAAACGAGTTAATTAACATTTTGGTGACCCCGACGTGATCGTCAGTTTATTGATTGGTTAATATCATCTTTTCATCAAGAAAAAATAATTCAACATGAGCTCATTTACGGAACTGGTTACTTCTCAGCAGCAAAATGGTCAGCGGATCGAAACCATCATCCGCAACTATAAAAAGGATGCAGCATCGAGGAAGACATCAACAAGCTACTTCCAAGAGCGATTAAGAAGACTGGACGAGGAATGGACAGCGTTTGAAGTCAATGACAGCCAAATTCGCGAGCTGGAGAAGATTCAACTCGACCATGACTACTTCCAAAAGGATTATTACACATCAATCCTAAATATCGTGCAGCAATACAGGAGGGAGTTTGAAGTATCAATGCTGAAACTACCTATGCCTGAAGCCACGAATACAGATGATCAAATACAGGTAGAACTCGCTAAGAAGGCCACGGCACCAGTTGGTGAGCTGGTAAAACTTATGCGAAGGCAGGCAGCCATGATGGCATCGGTCAATCGACTATTAACAGATGACGTTAGTCATGACGATGCCATAGCCGCCACCAGGTTATGGCAAGACATTGAGGAGCTACACTACAAAATCTCAGAAATATGTGATGAAGGAAATCAGAATGTATACAATATGGAGAGGTTTATCCAGCTTGAAGGGCAGGTCCGAGCAGCCTCCAGAAGTCTTAGAGACAACACAGTTCAGAGTAATCATGGGCAAAACATTGGGCATTCAGACACATTGACAGTACCTATTCCGAAAATCACTATACCCAAATTTGATGGAAACCAGATGAAATGGCAGGAATTTCATGATCTATTTTTATCACTGGTTGTCAATCAACCAATGACAAGAGTCCAAAAAATTTGGTACTTAAAAACCCACTTAGTAGGAGAGGCAGCAAACTTGATAAAACATTTTGCTGCAACAGAAGAAAATTTTGAAGCCGCATGGACGATGGTCATAGACCGCTACAACAACAAGAGATTACTAGTCAGCAGATTAGTTCATGAATTGGTCGAAGATGCAGATGATAGAATAAGTGACAACTTTAAAGAGCTTCATGATAAGACTCAAGAGTGCCTTTTAGCACTACAGAACCTTCAAATTGATACATCATCTTGGGACCCACTTCTGCTGTACTTATTACTAAAAAGGCTAGATCGAAACACACGATTGCGCTTTGAACAGTCTCTATTACAACCACGAGAAGTTCCAACAGTTAAAGAATTTTTGATGTTTTTGGAAAAACACTTCCAGTCCATTGAAGCAATGGGGGTCAAAAAGAAACACCCAATTTCGAAGGTTTGCACTTCAGTGGTAACTCAAAACGATTCCTGTGTCATGTGCAGAAACGGTAAACACCCCTTATTTGCTTGCAAGATTTTCCTTCAATCATCACCGGTAGCTCAGCTTCAATTCGTTCAAAAGAAAAAATATTGTTTCAATTGCTTAAAAACAGGTCATAACGTAAAGAATTGCATTTCTAGAAGCTGCATGAAGTGTAACGAAAAACACAACACACTTCTTCACCTAGAAACCTCAGAACAAAACAGAAGCAACACGGCTTCAAAGAACCAGACATCTAAAGGAAGCTTAACTCTTAATGCACAAGAAGCTGCCACATTAACCACAGCTAAAAATTCAAGTTCAAGCAATTACGTGCTTCTTAGCACAGCATTAATCATCGTCAAGGCAAACGGAAAAGAAATACAATGCCGAGCAATTCTTGACTCCGGATCTCAACTTAATTTCGTCAGTGAGCGACTAGTTAAGCGCTTAGGACTTTCAACAAAACCAGCTTCTATCTATATAAATGGAATCGGAGCAAGCAACGCTAAGGTTCGGCACAGAGTCAATATCACGTTACATTCTAGACTAAACAACTTCACGACGCAACTCGAAGCAGCTGTTCTTCCTCAGATAATATCTTCACAACCGTCACAAACAATTAACATTGACAATTGGCCAATTCCCAAAAACATCAAACTTGCAGACCCGGAATTCAATCGTCCTGATAAAATAGATGTGCTTCTAGGTGCAGAGTTTTATCACCAATTATTTTCAATCGGACAAATAAAATTGGGCAAGGAGCTGCCGACTTTGCAAAATACGGTATTGGGATGGGTTATTTCAGGAAGGGTTGGTGAAATTCAGCTATCATCGACAACCTGTGGAATGTGTACTGAGGAGGAAATCAAGCTGGAAGAAACAATTACGCAACTATGGGAGCTAGAAAAGGTGGAAGCAGCAGATAAAATACTTTCTACTTCAGAAAGGCTTTGTGAAAATCATTTCGCAAATACTTATACAGTCGATCAGAATGGAAGATTTGTCGTAAGACTGCCATTTTGCAGTAATCCCGAGGAACTAGGGGAGTCTCAGGGAATAGCATTCAACAGGTTTCTTGCTTTAGAGCGTCGACTTGCAAAGACACCAGAAATTAAAATGCAATACATACGATTCATGGAAGAGTATAAGTCGTTAGGACATATGACCGAAATAGACACCAATTCCATAGATAAACCTAACTACTTCATTCCTCACCACTGCATACTCAAGCCTGAAAGTTCGACAACTAAATTAAGAGTAGTCTTTGATGCCTCTGCGAAGACTTCTACTGGTGTATCATTAAATGACTTAATGTACACTGGGCCAACAGTTCAAAGCGAACTCTTTTCCATTATACTCCGTTTTCGAATACCACGCTTTGTGTTTACCACAGACGTGGAAAAAATGTATCAACAAATGCTTATACATCCGGAAGACAGGAAATTTCAAACCAAAAAAGAATATAGCACGATACCCTCTTGGAGCCAACTTTCTACTCAATAATTTTTACGTCGATGATGGGATGGGAGGAGATGATAGTTTGAGTACAACAATCACCATTCAGCAAGAATTGAAGCACATATTAAAACAGCATGGCCTAACTTTGCAAAAGTGGAGTGCAAATCATCACCAACTACTCCAAAACATCTCAACGAACGAAGAAGTAAACATTGATTTTAACAACGAAAATCATCAAACAGTCAAAACCCTGGGATTGACATGGATACCAAAAGTCGATGAGTTTTGTATAAAGGTATGTTTGGGTGATACCAAACGTGTTACTAAACGAACAGTTGTCTCAGATTTGGCTCGATTATTCGACCCGCTGGGAATTGTATCTCCAATTGTAGTCACGGCAAAAATGTTCATTCAGGAATTGTGGCAATTAAAACTTGAATGGGATGAAGCCCTACCAGCAGAACTACATACAAAATGGATGAACTTTCGGAACGACTTAACACACATAGACAACCTCAAGTTTTCGAGACATATCTTCCAAGGGCAGATTGCATCAGAAATGCAAATTCATACATTTGTAGACGCTTCAGAGAGAGCATATGGGGCAGCAATATACATAAGGTCAATTATAAAAAATGGCCAAATAATAGTAAGGCTACTATGCTCAAAATCACGAATAGTACCTTTAAAACAACAAAGCCTTCCCCGTCTTGAACTCTGTGCAGCACGCTTAGGTGCTCAACTAACGGCTCGAGTGAAAGAGGACTTAAAACTTGAGGATAAGCCTACCTTCCTCTGGACAGACTCAATGATTGTTTTGGCCTGGATTAACTCGCAGTCATCATCTCATCAAACGTTTGTGGCCAATCGAATAGCCGCGATTCAGGAGTTAACAATGGCCGAACAATGGCGACATGTAACTTCAAAAGAAAATCCTGCTGACATCATATCGCGAGGACTATCTCCAAAGGCATTACCATCATGCAACTTATGGTTCTATGGCCCAATCTTCCTACATGGGCATGAAGCAGTTTGGCCACAAAGATACTCGAAGGCCACAGAAATACTGGAAGGTAACATGGAGCGAAAGACAACAGCTACCGTGTTAGCAATTGAGAATACAACACCAATAATCTACAACGTTGATCACAAGAGATCATTTCGAACATTGCAAAGAATTGTAGCCTATATGCTACGATTTATTAACAAGACAAGAAAAATAAACACACGTCCAGAACTCGCCTTGACAGTAATGGAACTCGAACAAGCTCTTGTAGTTATTGTACGAGCAATGCAGTCAGATTTCGAAGATGACTTAAAACATTTAAAAAGAAGTAATGTAGTTAGTAAGGCAAGTCCTTTCAGCAACCTTACCCCATTCTTGGATTCAAATGGTATAATTAGAGTGGGGGGACGATTAAGCACATCTTCCCTTTCATATGACGCCAAACATCCGATGCTGCTTCCCTACAATGACCCAATCGCAAAGTTACTCATGCAAATGGTGCATGAACAAAACAGACATTGCGGTCCACAAGCACTCCTGTCATACATTAGACAAAGATATTGGCCAATCAAGGGAAAATCCGCAGCAAGATCTACTGTACAACATTGTATACGATGCTCCAAGGCCAAGCCAAGGCTGCTCAATCAGATTATGGGCAACTTACCAGCGACGCGTGTCACACCAGCTCGACCATTCATCAACGCTGGAGTTGATTTTTGCGGACCATTTTATGTCCATTATAAAGTCAGAGGGAAAAGGCCTCAAAAGGTTTACATCGCAGTGTTTTGCTGTTTTGTTACCAAGGCAGTACACCTGGAATTAGTGAGTGATCTTACCACCGAATCGTTTATAGGATCACTAAAAAGATTTGTAAGTAGGCGAGGTCAATGCCGAAACCTCTATTGTGACAACGCTACCAATTTTGTAGGAGCAAAGAATCAATTAACAGAATTATCAGAAACTATCCATTCTGGCTCAGCTCAAGAAATAATTAACCAAGAATGTACATCAAGAGGGATAACATTTCATTTTATACCCCCAAGAGCACCACATTTCGGTGGCTTGTGGGAAGCTGCGGTCAAGTCAGCAAAACATCTTCTCGTCAGAAGTGTGTCAACAGCATCGCTCACGTATGAAGAACTTGACACGGTAATCATTGAAATTGAAGGAATTCTCAATTCAAGACCAATAAGCCCAATGTCAGAAAACCCCAAAGACTTAGCAGCATTAACTCTGGGCCACTTCCTTATTGGGGAACCCCTCAATGCTCAAGTTGACGTAAATTGCACCCAAGAACGAGGCAACTTATTGACCAGGTGGAAACTAGTAACTCATCTCAAAAATGAATTTTGGAGACGATGGTCGAGGGAATATTTGAATGAACTACAATATCGACATAAATGGAAAACTCAAGCAAACAATATTAAAACCGGAGATATGGTAATAATCAAAGAAGACATACAGCACCGTTACAATGGCCATTGGGTAGAATTATAAAGATACATCAAGGAGATGACGGTCTCGTCCGAGTAGCTGATGTTAAAACATTAACAGGCAACTTCAGAAGGCCTATTACACGTTTAGCACCGTTACCAATAAATACTGAAGACGATAACGAAATATCTGTACAAGACCAAGCAATTGAAGCAAACGATAATGAATCTGAAATGCCTACGAAAAGGAGACGCACTTCAATCAATTCAAATATTCCCTTGATGATAATGACTATGATACTGTTACCACTGGTATTAGGAATAAATATCTACAATGAACAATTTGGAACACAACCTGGAATTTATTATGAGGGAATCGGAAAAGCATTTATTTCACCCACAGAATGGCAATTTTTAATTTATTATGATTTGGAGGGGTTCTGGTCTGAACTAGCGCTATTCTTAAAAGGAATGCCAACGTCACACCAACTCCAGCTCCTCGTAACTTGCAACCCACACCAGATTTCACAGTCCATATTTAGACCAAAAGATGTTTACCCAGCACTTCAACTCAAGAAGATAAGAAATGTCAGTCCAGCATCTTCAACAAACCGCAATTCAACACCGATTTTGAGCTGCGCTCAACGGGGGGAGCATGTTTATAATTAACATAGTTTTTTATTTATAAATTTATTATTATGGTTTTATTCTTTTGTCTTTATAATTCTGATTAACTCTTGCTTATTATGCATTTTTAGTTTCGTTGCACTCTTAAGTATTTTATTACAATTATATAGTCTGTTTGTAAGTCACTCTTGTCTATTATGCATTTTTTGTTAATTTGTTTGTTTTTTGTAGTACGATCACCTTTTAGACATTAAATTGCATGCTAAGTATTTTGTTCGCCTCATGTTCATGGTCACACAGCCAATGAACTTAAAATATGATACATAATACCATAAATGCTAAGTATGTAAAATTAACAGTAAATAACATTTTATATTAAATTAATAGTAATCAATATTTCTGTATAAAATGAAGAAAAATTTAAATAAAGAAAACCTTTTTGTTATTGAACATTAAAGAGTCTACATCAAATCATTTCTTCAAACAACTCGGTTCAAGTACTGTTTGTTGTTGAATAAACCTTAAAACTTTAACACTTTAATCCAGTTTATGTGCTGAGATTAAAACAAGCATCTAATTAACAAACGAGTTAATTAACACATACCTTCGTGAAAATTGTGCCTGGTGGAAGAATTGCTGCCAAAAATCAAACTACATTTGGGAGCAATTGTATGTAAATCCGTTCGTGTCTGTAAGTTAACACCCCGTTGCCACATGCAAGTGCAAGTGGAAAAAACTCAATACACTCACATTTTTTACTAATACAGCCACACTTTTTCCACTTGCGAGTCAGCTTGCAATGAAATTTTGAAGCAAGTAAATTTTCAGACTTGTCGCAAGTAAAGTGACAAAACGAAAAACAGTGTTATCGAGTAGAGAGTTATTTCATTAATTTGGTTAGTATTATAGCCGATTTGTTTATATATAAAAAGGATATTGAGAAATGTCATAGACTCACTTTAGAGTTAAGTTTGAACATAAATTTCATGTTTTAATACATAAAAGAAATATATTAACAATACAATTAAAGTTCAATATTGACTTCTTGGCAACACTGCACTAACAGTTGAAGTAACGCTGTTAGCTAGAACTTTACTTGTTGACGACATTTTAACTTGCACTGTGCTGTGTAGCCACTCAAAAAATTTTTGTGTTTTTTACATTTCTCCTGATTTTCGTTAGTAGTAGTGTTTTCAGACTGAAAGTTAAAATCTTGTTTTAACGATAAAACCATAAACAGCTGATTTTGCATTCACACTGCAAGTTTGTTTAATTCAGGTTTTAACTCATAGGCTGTCTAATAACTTTGCACAAAATAAAATAAATCTCCTGCAGAAATGCGTGTATTTGTTGTTGCATTTTTTCTGCTTTTTAATAACACTTGTTGTACAAACTGTACAACAACAGTTTTTGTTAATATGAAAAACTGAGATATTTCACAATGCACTGTAAAATGGAAATTATTTTATATTATGTAAATAAAATTTTTTTAAATTATATTATATTCTTATACAGAATGAAGAAGTGCTTGGAAATAAAGTTATTATATATAAAAATGCACAAATACCTTATAAGATAAATTTTTTTATAGGCAGATGAATGGCAGTCATATTGCCTGTCTATTTTAACTTTCCAGAGTTCAATGAAAATATTTTCTTTGTTTTCATTCCAAAAAACTTTTTTCCCATAACTTTTTGATTATTGTTGCTGCTGCATCGATTTTCAAGTTGAAAATCTTTCAAACGCCTTCTATTTTTATTCACTGGCATAAACATTTTCAGGTGCAGTCGGTCATTTCAACTTGGCAGCACTGAATTTGTCACAGCAAAAACAAGGTTGCATTTCATAAAACCAAATTAAAACCAATTCAAAAATGGTTTTAATTTGGTTTTAACAACAACAATTTGTATGGTAAAACCAGCTTTTAACAGTTGGTTTTAACGTTAAAGCCAACTTTTATTAAAACCATGTCAGTGTGAAAACACTATAATACATACACACTACTTGCAAGTAATTACTGGCATGTGGCAACGGGGGGTAATAAACATTTAATAAAAAAAAAAAACATATTTAAAACATAAATTTCTTGTTTTCGAGCTTATACTTACCAACTTGATGTTCAGCCAACATTTTAAATAGAAAAACTTAATTTAAAATGAAAATTTCATGTACATATTTAAATTTTTTAATAAAAACAAAAACTTTTTCACAACAAATTTTATTTGTTTTGTTTGTTTACATTTTTTTTTGGAAAAATTCTTGGTAATGTATAGTTTTTTCTCCTATCACATTGTTTTTCAGGATGCAACCTAGAGTTTAACTCTTCGAAATTTGGGGTTAACTAAAATCTGATATGGGCCTTTGATATACGTCTGTTCTCCCATATCTGGTTATATCTGTGGTCTTAATAATTTTCTCCTCACGTCTGTGTTTGTAAATATGTAAGCGGGTTTGCTGAATAACTACGAGTATAATATACCAAAGCGGTCTTTGAGATATTTTCTTCTACGCATGTTCGACAACGGCTTCGATGAGTACAGGTTTTCTGCATACCATGCCTACCATTAGTTATAATGCCAATTGGTTAGAAGTGATTTATGCTTCAAAGCAGCTATTCTAGATACAAAGAGGGGAAAATTCTTAAACCGTCCAGCTATAGAGAAAATCACAACTGAGTGGAGCAGGTATTCGATAACATATATACATAATACATACATATGTGTATGCATTTATATACATACCTAGACGAGAGTCCTTAAACCAGGACGAATGAAAGCTAAACAAAAAATATATTTCTACTCTGCGAAGTCGCCGTTGCGCATACATACATATACATTATGTATCCTACATACATAAGTGCACAGAAGAGATATATTGCATCCATCCAAAGTCCGGCTAGGAAGAAAACTTTTTTTGGAAGACCTAATGATAGTGAAAAACCACCCAAATGACAATGAACAATGACCCAAATAAATCAGATATTGGTAATTTTTCCATTTGGGTGATTCTTACCAAACTTTCCCTTTTTATTTTTATTCATCATTAATAAAAGCACTTGAGGATTTTTGTATACTTTTCGTCTTTAACAAAAATTGTTTTGTTAAGTTTGTTTATTTTAATTTATTTTTGGCTGCCACTAATGTTCTAATTGAGCTTGCAACACTCAATTAGAACAGTTTCATTTTTTAAAAGCGCAATTTACACATTTAAACGATGAATGTGGGAAATAGTTGATGTGGCAATACAGATATTTGACAACGGGTATATGGCTTACGTTAGAAACATAAAACCAGGGAACGATATGCCTGTTCCAGGATGTCACTCATTTTCGTTCGCAGGCATTTTAAACGACAAACAGCTATTTTGCGTGTCACTTAAAGCCTTTAGCATGACAAGTCGAAATAAAATGAGTGCGAACGATAGCGTAAGCATTTCAATTCAAATATGACCCCAATAAAATATTTTTCAGTCGTTTGTACGAACTCAAATGTCAAAAGCATGCACTTGTCTTTTTATTGTCGACTGAGACAAAATAAAAGAAATTATTTTTATTTACATAAATAAAATATTTTGTTTTGCCAATGAGTAAATCAAGGTGTATCTAACTAGGTGGCAGCGCTACTTCAGCTGATAATTTTTTGTTCTATGTGCTTTGTAGCTGAAGAATGTCAAAAACTTCGATTTTGTTTTGGTTTTAGTACAATTATTTTTGTGCTTTTGACATTCTTCGGTTTTTTACACAGATATGGTTGCCGTATTTTTGTATAAGAAATCCTTACGCAGTCACCTGTATAATTACACCATGGAGTAAATAGAATACTGGCTTCGCTGGCAATGGATTTCTTGCGTAACCGATCGTTGGCGGTCTCCTCACGTCTGGGCTTGTAAATAAGATGTTTTACGTAATTTTTCTGGGGGCAAATTACGGCATTCGATACGATTCGAAATTTAAAAATATTGCCATATAAACTCTATTGAAATATTTCGTAATTTCGTTCGAAAACGAGTGCCGTAATTTGGCCCCTGGTCTTTGTGATACTCTCCTCTAGGTATGTATGTATGTATGTGTGTTCGACAACAGCTTCGATGAGTAAAGATTTTTTGCTACCACCGCTTCCGCTAGTTATAATGAAAGTTGGTTGGAAACTATCGGTCTTATGTATAAGAAAAAAAATCACAAGAAGTTAGCATAAGCAGTTGTTCTACATACACGGAGGTTAAAATCCTCAAGCCATCCGGCTATACAGAAAACTCTTACTGAGCGCGGAGCCGGTATTCGGTATACATACACATATAAATGCAATAATAATATACATATGCATATGCATTTATGTCCATATTTTGAGGAGTGTCCTTAAGTTCGGACGAAGGTCAGCTAAACAAAAAATATACTTCTACTCTACGAAGCTGCCGTTCCGCATACACACATACATACATATGTAAGAGTATGTATGCATGCACAAAAGAGAAAATTATTGCACCCGTCCAAGGGCCGGCTAGGTAGAACACTTTTTCCAGGTCTGTTGGTATTTTTGAAAGACCTAAAGATAATAACAATCAGCCCAATGACAATGAATAATGACCTAAATAAATGGGCTATTGGTCATTTTTCCATTTGGTTTATTCTTCACAAAATTTTGCACGAGTAGTGGTTTTTTGGTCTTTATTTATCATAAATCAAAACCCTTGCGTAATTATGCATATTTTTATCCTTAACAAAAATTGTTTTAAGTTTCTTTATTGTAATTTATTTTTGGGTGGCACTTGTTGCAGGTTAAATTAAAACAGCGTTTTATTTTTTAAAGCACAATTCACACATTTGAACGATTTTTTATTTCCATTTGACGATGAATGTGTGAAACTCTTGATGTGGCAATATGGACAAAGGTTATACGGCTTACGTTAGAAACGTAAGGCCAATCGTACGACAAGTCGAAAGATAGTGGAACACTTTTATAGAAGAAAATGAGTGACTTAGTTTCGTTCTCTTAAGTTTTCGACATCGTGGAGGCAGGATAAACCGAATATTATTGGAGCGCTCAAGCGCAAGAAAGTGAGTGACTCATATAATTTAGAGAACCTTAACGTGACATTGTGGGATTGGCTGTTAATTTTAAGAATTCATTCTCATATGTATTACAAGAAATTGTATCAACACTTCAACAAAATTTACTAGCGGTACAAGCAAAAATTGACATGAAGTTAGCATACATAAGTGACGAAACTGAATTGCGTGTTAACGAGTTCCTCTATACAATCTGACATTATAAATGGTCGTAATAGGCAGTTTTAACCCACTACTAAGTGCTAGCGTGATTTTTAATGTGAAGTTTCATGGGAAAACTCTTTAAGATCATGTTAAATTTTTTACTGCTCATACTCTTACATTCTGTTTTTTAGCCGGCACAAATTCCTTCTCCTAACCCTCCACGTGTGTGCCGGCTGGTAACAAGCACCACACTTTCGTCCTATTTTTGCCTTGTATACCCAGGGTGGTGCTTGGCTAAGGTTCTGGATACTCATCTGTCTATCTGTACTGTCCTAGTGGTGCAATAGGTGGATGGGCGTCTGAATCATGGGAAGAAGGTATGGCCCGATCAGCCAGAAATCATGGGGGATCTACGCTCTTCGGAGTGAAGTATATTTATGCACTGATGGTAGTGTACTTACATCCTCTCTCCATGTTGGTGGTTGGAGGAAGGTCGGGAACAGGAGCCTAGTACGGTCATGTCTCTGCTGTAGTTTCCTGTTTCATTATAGGTAGGCGGAGATCTGGTACCCACTCTTAAAACTGGTACCTCTAATCCACAGTGCAACAGCATATGCCAAGGGATGCGTGGCTAAAAGGGAGATTAGTCATGATTATGCGTACTCTGGACCTGGGAACTCCAGTTTTAGTTAATGCCCACTCTAGCAAGGGTCTCTGCTATAAGTATTATTATCATTACCCAAACAAAAACAATATTTCATGGAAAAATATATAAAAATAAAAAATAAAACCCCGATAGATTAGTATCAACCGAAGGAAAAGCTGCTGACCTATCCGGAGGTAAAACCACAAACCCTGCGGAAGCGCAGGTCAATGTGGATATGGAGCTTACTGGGAATGCTGTTGAGCAACTTGATGCGCTTCATGTTGATATTGCAAAACCCTAGGGACTACAAGTGCCCAAAACTGAAGACAGACATGAGGGAAATATCCACTCAGACAATCTCTAAGTCTATGTTTTGACAGATTCAATGCTACAACAATAGGCAAAGGTCTGGACAATAAGAAGATTCAAACGGGATCTACATTTGTCAAGTTTTCAGCATCGGAGCAACGATGCTTCAAAAAAGCTTTGGAAGCTGGCTCTAGTCGTGAACAGACTATCCAAATTGCAAAAGGAGCAACAAAACGTGCGCTATCTGACGAGATACAGGTCTCGGAACCAAGGGACTCAAGCCTGCAAGTAGCCACGTTCCTGCACGCACAATACAGCAGCCCCAAGTTCGTCCAAAGCCTGCTTACAACCATATCGTAGGATTGGTTTCGTGACTAATGACCACTACAAATCCTCTGACATCCGAGCAAATGGCAAGACTTAAAGAGGCTATAATTGACACAACAATTGAACTGGGAGGAGATGTTCGCCCTGAATTCGATGGATGTGCCTCAAGAACAGGTTGGCTTATGGTCACCTGCACAAACAGGAAAACTATTGATTGGCTTAAGGTCAATACCAGCGCTATTTCCAAGAAATGTAACCTCGAGGTACGATTAGTGGAAGAGCCTGATTTTCCCAGGTCTCAATACGTGCGAGATTATTTCCCGCAGAGCCAGGATATCAGCAACGAGAAGATTCTTGCAATCATCGCTGCTCAGAGTAACCTGACTGGAAGGTAACGATGAGGAAGAACGATGGTCCACTCCTTCATTTAATAATGGCTGTAGACGACAACTCCTAGGCCAAACTCGTGGAGTCTAATGGTCGGATTGCCTACCGCTTTACCCACCTGAAACCGCAGGTGCTAATAATGACAAAGGTCAAAGTCATCAGCCCCAGGATAATGGTAACAACATCCTCAGGAACTTAGTGTCCCTGAGGATGTTGGTCCATCCACTAGTAAGGCTGCCGCAGTGAATACTGGTTAAAAAAAAACGCCAAAGCCAGGTGTGATCCAGCAGTACTTTCGAAGCGGGCCAAAACCGACGAAAAGAAACTTGGTGTTTCTAGGAATGTTGGTCCATCCGTCGGCAAGGCTGCAGCTGTGATAGCCGCTAAAACCAGTAGTAGGTCAAGTGGACCCAGCAAAAATAATACCCCGGTCAGAGCAAGCAAAGGGCCAAGAAGAGCGCAGCTACAGAGTAGCTGCTGCATCTTCTAAGGACACTGAGTAGCTGTGAGCACCATACAGGTGCTACAGGCGAACTTGCACCACGATAAAGGAGCGTCGGCCGCCTTGTGCAAGGTTTTCGCCGAAAAACGGATAGACGTTTCTTGTGCAAGAACCATGCACTATCGAAGGTAAAATTTTAGGCCTTCAACAAGAACCAGTTACGTTAATATTTCATAAAGGAAGTTGTGTTCCTAGAGCGGCAATGCTAATAAATAAATATATCAATTACATTTCCATTCTAGAATTCATCCGAAGGGACTTGGTGGCGGCCATTTTGGAAATGGCCGCACAGTGGCGTGAAATAAAAAAAAGTGGTAAAAAGTCCGCAACTTTTGAACTAGTGAACCGATTTCGATGAAACTAACTGTTTTGGAAAGAAGTGTTGAACTTTTCAGAAAGTATATTTGGAGACACCCTGTTGTAAGACAGGGTAGCTCCACATCCACAGCTAGGAAATATGCAACTCATTTGGCAATTTTTTAAATACAACATACCAAGATACATATACATACCAAGATAGTAAATTTAGGCCCAAATTCACAGTCATTAGATAACTAATAGCAATAGTTTAACCGATAAAATTTGATTCATAGCTAATTGTTTACCATTAGTTAAACCGCCAAATGTCAATGGTTAACAAATAGTTAAACGACAGCTGATTCGTTGTAAACTTTATTAATATTGTTGTTTTAGACACATTTCATTGTATTTAGGTGTAATACATCTTTTTTTAAATTTTTTATTATACCTTTTACCAAAAATTAAAAAGGGTATATATAGGTTTATCATTCCGTGTGTAATTTCCACAATATGATTATGCAACCCATATATATGCATATATACTTACTCTGGGTCGTTATGCGTAGGGAAGACGAATAAGCGATGTCCGTCCGTCCGTCTGATGTACGTGAAATCGGCTTTCCGAAGCTCCCAAAAAAGATAAGAGACTTCGGTCTTGAACTGATGTATCAAAAATTTGTATTGAAAATCAGCAAAATCGAGCAGACGGTTTCAGAGCAGGAAAACTTAAAATTTATTTTGCCATACAAAAGCAACTAGCTACAATTAATTTTTATTTTTTTGTTCAGTAAACTTATTTTATATTTCGGTACGAATAAAACTAGCATTAAAATATAAAAAATATTAAATAAAATATAAGAACGTTTCCAGGGTAGGAAAACTTTAACTTTTTTTTCTTATATAAAATGACCTACTAATACAAATTTTTCCTTTTTCGATATAAACTAAAAATATCGCATATTCTTAAAAGAAATATTTTGGTGTAAGAAATCAGATGAATATAAAAGGAGGATTCCAGGGTTGGGAAACTAGCACTTTTTGTGACAATAAAAGTTGGAAGGGCTAATTAATTTTTTCTTTTTCTTTACAAATTAGAAAGAAAATTTTGGTATAAAAATTCGAAAAATAGAAACCACAGCTGGAAAATTTTAAATTTTCTTGGATATTAAAATAACTTAATATAACTAATTTTTTCCTTATTTCCTTTTTTCTTTATTCACTAAACATATTTTATATATTTTTGAAAGTAGATTGGTATAAGGAGTCAGAAAAATATAAAAGGATGATTCCAGTGTTGGAAAATTTAATTTTCTTTTTATATAAAAGTAACTGGGTCAATTATTTTTTTTTTTTACAAATTAAATGTACTTTATGTCTTAGAAAGAAATAGTTTGGAATAAATAATTAGAAAAATAAAAATCATTGCTTTAGACCTGGACAACTTAAGCTTTTTCTGGCGTATAAAACTAATTAAATCAAACTTTTGGTAATTAAATAAATTCTATATTTTAGAAAGAAAGAAATTAATATTCAAAACTAGAAAAATCAAAATTATGGTTCTAGGGTTGGAAATTGAAAAAATTTGGTAAAATAAACAAAAATAATTTTTTTTCATTTAAGCTTATTTCATGTTTTAGGAAGATCTTTACTCAAGATATTTTGTACTTTTTCTAAATTTTTATTGGGATATTTCATTTAAATATAAAAGCAGGTTTGTGCCATGTTGCTTATTATGCTCTCAGCACATTTATATTTCAAACTAACTACACCCATTAAAATCGATTTCAAAGTTTCGAAGGAGCAGCACTCATCCTTTGCCCCTTGCTTGTCTTACTTATGAGAAAGTGCATACAGTATGTCTCCTTCTAAGCGAAGGGGTATATATATTTTCAATTTTAGCAAAATCGAGTTGAAACTCAGAAATTGTCCCCCTACTTCCTTCTGGTCCTAGTTTAGAAAATTTCTATGACCATTTTGTGACTTCTTAGACGCAGACCTATAAATTTCATTAAAATCGGTTGGATTGTTTCGGAGCAGAAATTTTCCCCCGTCGTCCTTCCGATTCCACTTTTGAAAAGAGGGACAAATATTTCAACCTCTCGCCCTCCTGGTCCTAGTTTAAAAAAACAAAGCCTATGTGAATTTTTATATGCAGATCTATCTATGTTCAAAGTTTCATTAAAATCGCTTTAATTGTTTCGGAGGCAGAAATTTTCTCTTGTTGCCCTTCAGTTCCTACTTCTGAAAATTTTCATAGCCTATGTGAATTTTTAGACACATACATTGTATTAAAATCGGTTTGAACGTTTCGGACGGGCAGAAATTTCCACCGTATCGCACTACTGGTTCTAGTTTAAAGAAAGTAATACCATTAAACCTTCACGGAGTTGCACAGACTACGTGCACCAAATTTTATAGCAATCGGATGAGCGGTTTGCCCGCACATAAAGGACATACAAACAAACATTAATTTGTATATATATAGATTAATTGTTTTCAAATTAGCTCCTACCAAATGTGAAGACTGTTGCTATTATAGCTTCAGGATATACGATTTTTATAATTACTTTGTATAAGCGGTGCCACCTCCCACTGTCCTATTCTACCAATACTTTGAATCATTTCCTACTTCGCTATTATATAGCTTTCCAGATATAAGATTATTACTAATTACTTGGTATAGGGGTGACCCTTTCCTCGGTCTTTTTCTACCAATATTTTGAATAACTTTGCCCCTCAATCTCAAAAGAGTCCATAACAAATTTTGGACTCTTGCTGTTATAGCTTTCAAAACATATTATTCCTAATAACTTTGGTCCTTTGGTCATGTTCTACCAATATTTCGAAGTGCTTCGCATCTGGCTCTCAAAGGAGTCCATACTAAATTTGAGGACTCTTCCTATTATAGCTTTCAAGATATTAGATTATTATTAATTATTTTGTATGGGGGGTGTCCCTTCCCATGGTCCTATTCTACCAATTCTGTTGGACAGATTGCGAGCAACACAAGAGTAAAAAATAAATTAGTTATTTTCATTTAATTTTTTTATTTTAATTATCAAAACAAAAGAGAAGAATCCATAGTGCATTAAAAAATTGCAAATTGCCGGAATCAAATTTTCTTCACGACCAACAAACAGCAAAAAAATGGTATGTTAGGTACATCGAAAATAGTGAACGTCAAAATGGGCGTGGTAAATTAAACCTGGACATTTATATTTTCCGAACTTAAGACGTTATTCGAACGAAGTTTGTGGGGAATCTGTACAAAAAAATAAAAATAAATAGAAATGTAAAATTTCATAGAAAAACGAAATTTTAGTTTATCCAAAATTTTCAACTTTCCAAGCAAACTTTAAAATTTTTCTTTCCATAAAAACATTTTTCAGACTATTACAGACATTTCAAAAAAAAAAAAAAAAAAATAGCGAAATAATAAGTTTTCAAACTTATTCAGGGCAATTATGAATAAAATTCCGCGAGAAATTTCTCCCTTTTCCAATTAGAATTTTTTCTTTTCCCTATTACTTTTGCCATTAGTTGGAATTATTCCCCGGGAAAAATTTCTCGCGGAATTTTATTCATAATTGCCCTCATTATGTTTGTATATTGTGATTCTCAATATAGTATTAAGGGTCTTACTATAAACATACGGAGTTTGTTAACTAAATTCAAAAATTTTGGGTTGAAGTCTACTGACGAGTTCCACAAGCGGGAACGAAATGCATAATATGCATTGTCTATATTATAGACAATTGAAGCATAGCCGCGAATAACGTTGTAAAAGACAATTTTTACAAAACCTTTTTTTTTTGCATTGTTCAAACATCAATCAATCCAAAATTATGCATCTTATCGCCATCAAAATACGATCACAAGCAGCGAGTCAGTGAAAGAACTTTGTAAGTAATTGACAAAATCATGAAAAGAAATTGTCGAAAATGATTGTGAAATGTAACAGAGATACAAGGAGAAACGTTAATGACAATCAGTGATGCCAATTTAGCCATTTTCTGGCTAAATTTAGCTATTTTTCATCCCATTTAGCCGGAAGAAAAGTGAATTTAGCTATTAGCTATTTTTTTTGCCATTTTTATTTTAATCTAGCTATTTTTTAGCTATTTTTCCAAACATGAAATTAGTTTGTGATTTTTTCATAAAAAATGTATACTCCCAACAAAGGAACACTTATGTATTTACTGCCAAAAACCACAACGGAGCACTGTTGCCAGAATTGACGATTTCTCTGCATTTTGACGATTTTCACCTCTCAAAATACACTAGTGACGATTTTAGGTCCAGAAATGACGATTTTTCTAAATTTAATATATATGGCAACTTTTTTTAGTATTGCATTTTTAGAGTTGGTTTTTTGTTATGTCATAGACTACTTAACATTCATATTCTAATATTCTACTAAATTTCATATTCTGTGATATATACATAAAATGTTTGTATAACAAAAATGCTAATTATTTTTTTTATAAATTATCTGTTTTAAAAATAAATATATATATACGTATGTGAATTCTGATTTCATTTTAAGTGCTAATTCACACGGTGAAATTTAGGACGTCTATTTTTCTTAATTTTCTTTTGAAGTTGCTACCAAAAATTCCTTGCATTCGTACGATGTTTTTTTTTTGGACGTCTAATTTTACTTCTCTTCACCTATATAGCCAATAAGTTAGAAGAGCAAGAATAAAAAAATACAATAAGATAGAAGAGTAACATTAAAACGTAACAACAATAACAACAAGAGCAATGTAATGAGAAATATGAAAAAAACCATGGAAAACAGAAATCGAGTAATTTTTTCTACCCCTCTTTCTTCTCTACACCGTTCGCTAACAAACAAAAAGTGACGTCGAAAAATAGACTTCATAAAAGTCTTCGTGTGAATTACATAGGTGTAAGTTTCTTTAACTTTTATTTTTAATTTTAATGGTTTTCATGTTTAGGTAATATACATAGGTATATTTAATGTATGTATATGTGTATATTTGTTGAAAGCATAGTTAATAAGTTTGAATATTTATTTATATATATATATATATATATATTTATATATATATATATATATATATTTATATATATATATATATATATATATATTATGAATATGGGGGTTTAAAATACAAAAAAATTAATATTTTTGATTTGACGTTTTTTTGACGATTTTCTAAAATGACTTGACGATTTTGACGATTTTTTTGCACAGAAATCTGTAGTTTTTGACGCTTTCATCCCTAGAAGTTCTGGCAACAGTGCAACGGAGTAATATCTTATTGTTTTCGCATTAATATCAATAAATCCCAATTCAAACTTGCAATTTTTGTTGCTACAACTTTTTATTTTTGAGTGAAAAAGATATAGAGAGAAATAGAAAATATATACATATATGTATATCTATTTCAACATTCTCAAGAATTGCTGCAACAAAAATTGCAAGTCTAAAAGAGATTATATGAACAAGAAGGCTAAATTAGTAACCATAAGATTTGTTACTCCGTTCTTATCATCGTTGTAATGTTGTTATAAGTTGCCGGGTCTATTTGGTGTCTTATGATATCAATCAAACAAGGGTAATTTTTGTTTTACACGAGTGAAAATAAAATATAAATTAAAGTTTAAATGAAAGTTTAAATAACAAAATAAAAATTTTAAAAACACCCGAATTTATCTAGAAAAGATGTGATACTATCTGTACTGTTTTTCTTAAAACATAGCTAAGAACCCTTTCGATCAAGTCACCTTTCAAACAGAAAAAAGCTTCTCAAAACCGATCCAGCCGTTAGGTCTGTGCATGGGCTCGTACAGACACACAGACATACACTACAAACTTATAATAACCCTTACTGACACTAAACTGTTGAGTTCCTGTGGCCAAGTGTGCAAATTTCTTGTTGTCATTTTGAGATTTTGATGCTAAAAATTTAAGCAATCAAAACGAGGACAATCGTAATATGAAGGTTTACTTACCTTTTTATTGTAGGAAATTGCAGTTTTGAATTTTTCTTATATTCTTATTATTTGCCCTTTTTTATTTGTTTTGTTTATTTTGTGCACTATTTTTGTAAACACGAGTAGAATTTTTTATTTGTCCACCTTGACGTTTATTGTGAGTCAAATCGCTTTGTACAAACCCAAATAAACTGACATCAGTTACGTTTTTTAACAAAAATAGTCAACACTCGTGTTCAAAAACCCCAAAAAATAAATAATGCTAACATTTCAGCGCTTTTTATTGACGAGTCGTGTTCTACAAACAGGCTGTTAAAGTTTAAATGAAAGTTTAAATAACAAAAACTAAAAATTTTAAAAACCCCCGAATTTATCTAGAAAAGATGTGATACTATCTGTAGTGTTTTTTATAAAACATAGCTAAGAACCCTCTCGATCAAGTCACCTTTCAAACAGAAAAAACTAACTCAAAATCGGTCCAGGTGTTTGGTCTGTACGTGGACACGCTTATAACACCCCTTCTTTAGTCGGGGGTTAAAAATAGAAAATAAACAAAACGTATAAACTAAAATTTAGCAAGTAATGGATTAGTAACCCAAAAATTTAAAGACTGAATAGAAGAATGTACAAGTCAATAGAAGGCGTACTGCAAGTATTGCACGTTTGCACTAAATGCGCAGTCTCTTGATTACCTAAAGAAAAATTATTTTATTTATTACTTCAATTTATTGTTTTTATGTACATACTTCCAAAAGTTCCCGATTTGCTTTCAAAAAATAACATATGCTTAAAGTACATGATTTTTGCATTCGAAGACGCTTAGCCATTTTTTAGCCATTTTTATACCCTTTACCAAAAAATGGTAAAAGGGTATATATAGGTTTGTCATTCCGTTTGTAATTTCTAGAATATTAATAAGCGAGCCATAAAGTATATATATTCTGGATCCTTATGCATAGGGAAAACGAATAAGCGATGTCAGTCTGTCCGTCTGTCTGTACGTGAAATCGGTTTTCCGAAGCTCCCAGAAAAGCTAGGGACTTCGTTCTTGGACTGGTGTATCAGAAATGGTCGAAATAAGATTGGTATTGAAAATCAGCAAAATCGAGCAGACGGTTTCAGAGCTGGGAAGCTTAAACTTCATTTTGCCATACAAAATAACTACCGAAAACTAGTTATTATTATTTTTTTATTAAATAAACTTATTTTATACTTCAGTATGAATTAAATTAATATTTCTTAATAAAAAAAATAAAAATAAAATTAAAAAAATTAAATAGACGTTTCCAGGGTTGGAAAACTTTAACTTTTTTATACAAAATTAAATTACTAAAAGAAATTTTTCCTTTTTTTATAAATTAAATATATGTTATATTCTAAGAAGAAAGAGATTGGGTTAAAAAATCAGAAAAATCAAAAAGGATAGTTCCAGGGTTGGGAAACTTAAAATTTTTGTGATATAAAAAATTAACTACCGTAAACTAATTTTTATATGTTTTTATTAAATTATCTTATTTTATACTTAAGTACAAATTAAATTGGTATTTCAAATTAAAAAATAGAGTTAAAAAAATTAAAAAGACATTTCCAGGGTTGGAAAACTTTAATTTTTTTTCTTATACAAAAGTAACTTATTAAAACAAATTTTTTCTTTTTCTCTATAAATTAAACATAGATTAGATTAGATTAGATTCTTAAAAGAAAAAGATTTGTGAAACAAATCAGAAAAATCAAAAAGAATGATTCCAGGGTTGGGAAACTTACACTTTTTGTAATATATAAAAGTAACTAGGTCTTGCTATTTTTTTTATTTTTTAATTAAATTAACTTATTTTATACTGCAGTACAGATTAAATTGATATTAAAAATTAAAAAAAAGTTTAATACATGAAAAAGACGTTTCCAGGGTTGGAAAACTTTCACTTTTTTCTTATACAAAAGTAACTTACTAAAACAAATTTTTTCTTTTTCTCTATATATTAAACATAGCTTATATTCTTAAAAGGAACATATTGGTTTACGAAATCTGAAAAATCAAAAAGAACGGTTCCGGGGCTGGAAAACTTACACCTTTTGTGATATATAAAATTAGCTACCGAAAACTAATTTTTATTTTTCTTTTTATAAAATAGACTTATTTTATACTTCAGTACGAATGAATTTGGTATTTCAAATTAAAAAAAAAATTTAAAAATTAAAACGGCGTTTCCAGGGTTGGAAAACCTTATTTTTTATGCAAAAGTAACTTACTAAAACAAATTTATCCTTTTTTACTATAAATTAAACATATCCTACATTCTTAAAAAAGATTGTTTTTAAGAATACAGAAAAATCAAAAAGAGTGATTCCAGAGTTGGGAAGCTTACACTCTTTGTGATATAAAAAATTAACTACCGAAAATTAATTTTTATTATTTTTATTAAATAAACTTATTTTATGCTTGAGTACGAATAAAATTGGTATTTAAAATAAAAAAAACCATTAAAAGAATTAAAAAGACGATTCCAGGGTTGGAAAACTTTAACTTTTTTTGTACAAAAGTAACTTACTAAAACAAATTTTTCGTTTTTTCTATAAATTAAACATATCTTAAATTAATTGAAATTTATTTGCTGGTAGTCTAGCATGTCTATATACGTATTTCATTGGCGCTTGAACCAAATCATCAGTAGACTTTACCCACAAATTTTAAACAGTCACAAACCTCTTAATTTATGCATAGACTTTCAAAAACTATATGAGAATTCATAAAATAATAATACTTTTGAAAATCACAAAAGAAAAAATAAGCTTAGTAGTCTTTGAAACTGATACAAAACCCAGCAAATAATTTATATCCAGGTGAAATCATTTTATTTTTTTACATCCTTATACAATTAGAAATCCATTGGATAACAATAAAAGTATTTACAAGGCTAAATGAAAAATAAAACATTAATCGAACTTTAAAGAAAATTTATTATTTGACATATCGAGAGAAGTGTACATAAAATAATTGAAATTTATTTGCTGGTAGTCTAGCATGTCTATATACGTATTTCATTATTATTTATTGTTATCCAATGGTTTTCTAATTGTATAAGGATGTAGAAAAATAAAATGCCTTCACCTGGATATAAATTATTTGCTGGGTTTTGTATCAGTTTCAAAGCCTACTAAGCTTATTTTTTCTTTTGTGTATTATTATTTTATGAATTCTCATATAGTTTTTGAAAGTCTATGCATAAAGTAAGAGGTTTGTGACTGTTTAAAATTTGTGGTTGAAGTCTACTGATGATTTGGTTCAAGCGCCAATGAAATACCTATATAGACATGCTAGACTACCAGCAAATAAATTTCAATTATTTTATGTACACTTCTGACAATGTGTCAAATAATAAATTTTCTTTAACATATCTTAAATTCTTAAAAGAAAGAGATTGGTGTAAGAAATCAGAAAAATCAAAAAGAATGATCTCAGGGTTGGGAAACTTACACTTTTTTCGATATATAAAAGTAACTAAGTCTAATTAATTTTTATCTTTTCCTTTATAGATTATACATATTTTACATTTTAGAAAGGAAAGTTTGGTGTAGAAAATTATAAAAATAAAAACCACAGCTCCAGAGCTGGAAACTTTGAACTTTTTTTCTGGATATTAAAGTAGCTAAATAAAACATTTTTTTTAAATTTCCTTTTTTCTTTTTTTACTTAACACACTTTCTATATTTTTTTAAGAACTACTAGATGGATATAAGGAATCAGAAAAATCTAATATAATGATTCTAGGATTTGTAATTTATTTTTTTTTTTTGTAGATAAAAGTAACTAGGTAAAATTATTTTTTTCTTTTTGTTTATACTTTATGTATGTGCTTATGTATGTATCTCTATACTAGATAAAAACACTTTGGTAAAGGGTATATAAGATTCGGCACAGCTGAATATAGCACTCTTACTTGTTTTGTCTACATTTAGCCATTTTTGGTGAAGGAATTCTGGTATCACTGATGCCAATTATCATTATTTTCGATTAGCTGAAAAAATTTAACGAAAAAACAATCTTGCTTTAAAATACGTTTTTTTGGCTCTCCTGGAATATTATTATTTTGTCACTTACAACGTTTTTCGCGGCTAACCTTCAATTTCTTAACCATCAAAACAAGCCATTTTTTCATAACAAAAAACTATACATAAATTTTTTTACAAAATGTAGGTATCTGTATATTACATACATATGTGCCCTTAATTATGAAAGTGGTCTAAGTCGTATATTTCTCTGGTCGAGATATTTAGTAGATTACATTTGAACAAATCAAAAACTATTTGTATATTATGCAACATTTTAATTTTGAGTTGTAATAGTCTCGAATAATGTAAATTTATTTATCAAATATTTATTCCAGATTTTTTAAGATTTAATTGATATTTTGAAGCAAAAATGCACATGACTTAGACCACTTTCATAATTAAGGGCACATATATGTACATACTTCGGTAAAGCGTATATAAGATTCGGCACAGACGAATATAGCACTCTTACTTATTATATTTTGGTTTTTCCGAACCAATTTCAGCACTAATTCAAAAGAAAAAAGTTAGGCACTTGTTTTTATCCATTTTTAAGATATAATATAACAAACATAAACAAAAACCATATGCTATAGCAGAGTTGCCAATTTGATAGTGTTACCATTCTTTGCTCATATTAAGAACTTTAGTTAAACAATACACTGTGAATACGAAGTATTAGTTTAACAATAGTTATCGTTTTAGTTTACTAATAATTAACTAATGGCAGTAAATTTGGCCTCTAAATTCATTACAGTACATTTTATTGCTTTTTAAGATGATAAAATATTTATAATCACTATAAGTTATGTTCATTTACTAAAAATTGTTACGACTTTGCAACAATTATTGCTGAAAAGTGTTCATGAACTCAAAAAGTTTACAAGAAAAGAGCGACAAAAGAGAGAAAAAAACTGAGATGCAGAAAAGTTCTTACAAATTATTACAGCAAAATTTTTACTTGCAAGAATTATCCAAACAGTTGTTCTGTGTTTTGTTTTCATATTAATTATTTGAAAAATATCTTAAAAAGGAAAACTCAAATATTAGCATTTATTAAAAAAAATATGTACATATGTGTATATACATATATATATATATATATATATATATATATACTAGCTACACCCGTTGTGCTTCGCTACCTCCATCGTGTTATCGAATGATGTAAATATTTTGTAAGTAAACCGAAAACTCGGTTTTAAAATTTTGATATTGGATCATTATTAACATAGGTTTTTTGTAAATATCTTCGGAACTACATAACCGATTTAAGAGTTTGATATCTCGTTTTGAAAAACATGACAACAGCTTTCAAAAAAAAATTAAATAAAAAAAAGCAAACAAAATATTAATACATATATACATATGGCATTGGTGGTGCATTATGAAAAATGGATTTTGCCACGCCCCTCCGCACCCAGACCGAAAATCAAAAATCAGACTTCACAGTGTCACCCGCATGAATATTCTGAAGATTCCCTGAAAATTTCATCAAAATCGGCCCGGCCGTTTTGGAGTCCATACGTTACATATATGCACACATCCTCTTTTATATATATAGATATGTGTGACCTTCTCCGAGAAAAGGGACCTAGTGTGTGAAATGAAGTTTTGAGAAAAACGCATTTAAAAAATAAAATTTTAATGTGTTTTTCATTTTTATCGATTTTCCCAAGTTCGTTTTGTACGTTTAATGGGGTAAATAAATTTTTATCAGAAATCTAACTAACTTCATCTTATTCTACACCCCTTTAGGTACCAGAATCCACTCTTAAGTCCAAACCCTTTTTTTGACACACTAGGTCCGTTTTGTTTATCATATCTGGGAGCAAATCACGTCACTCGTTACCGAACGAAATTACGAAATATTTCAATAGAGTTTATATGGAAACATTTCGTTATTCCGTTCGATAACGAGTGCTGCGATTTTCCCCCTGATATTACATGGAAAGTGTAATTTTTGTAGTTGTTAATAGAATAAAAGTAAAAACCAATGAAAAATGCATATAAATAGTACATAATACATGCAACTGTGTAAAGTAGTTCATACTAAATATGGATTTTTTAAAATTATGTAATTTAACATATTATCAAACAAGATTATTCAAAATACGTCAGAAAATGTACAATGGTATCATGATTTCTATCCATGGTTCTGATATGCACAAAATATTCTCACAAGTTCTTACAAGTAAAGCGTTCATTTACTTTTTCGTATCTTGGAGAGTAATTTTGTAAATTTCTGCCTTAAAGGCTCCGTTACTCGACTGTAGAAATCGCAGATGTAAGGTAAATGTAATGCAAATGTAAACGTTCGAGCTGAAACTATTCTAATTTACTTTCTTTTGATGGCAAGTTTTAGTCTGTTGGAAAAAACTAATTGAGTTTTTGAAACAACACACATTTTAGAACGAAAATGCGTCGAGGTTTTGAAAATTATTATTATTTTATTTAAATGAACTTAATTATAAGAATTTTAATAGCAGAACAGATTTTGAGCAATTTCATCGGAAAGACGAAGTATTTACCTCTTTAATTTCCAGGAATGTGTATGCTTGCATTGCAGTAGCACCTTAATCAAATTTTCACTTTCTCGTTTTATCCTTTTCTTATTAATGTTCGTACCTACTCATAATAATTTATTTTTACTCACAAACAATATACATATGTATATTTTTTAACAAAAACACATACATATGTATGTATGTACATCACTGCTGGCCAGAGACAGTGTGCACACTTCTACCGATATTCGGTAGATTCTACCGAATATGTTTGTGATTTTAACACTCTACCTGAAATCTACCGAATATTGTTATTTCGTAATTTAAGTCGATATATGTGTAAATTGCCTATTTTGCCACATAGCAGTGCGGCCGCAGAGCAGTAATTTTCTGTCATGAAAATCATTAAAAGAGAACAAAGAAATCGGTTAAAAACTGAAACTATAAATAACCTAATATTTGCCAAAGAATTGTGCATTGGGGATGAAATATTTATTCCTACCAATGATTTAATAATTTTTGCACTAAAGTTTAAATTGATAAATGGATCTTATATATAATCTTTGTAGTTACAAATGTTTGTCAAATAACAGTTATTTTAGTAGCTTTATAAAACCTATGTACAAAAACTGAATTCCTGTTATTTATGTATATTATTTTATGTATGTATAGCATATCTATATATTTTTTTATTGGAAATGCTTCATTGTTTATGGCAGTTTAATTTCCAATCACATGTGAAGTTTTAAATGCGCTTTTGGAACCTGTTTAGTTTGATACTCCTTGCACTTACCCTTTATATATACGTACATATATTTTGTTATTTTTTATGTTTCTTTGAATTTTTATTTTTTATGTTTCTCTGGATAAAAAAATTTTCTACCGAATTTCATTCAAATCTACCGATTTTTTTTTTTTGTCGATTCTACCGAATTAAAAAAAAATTAAGTGTGCACACTGGACAGAGAAGCGCCAGAGTGCCGAACATCAATCGGGTTTTTGTACAAATGAATGCACATACACTTATACATTACTCTCGGTTTTCTCTCTGTGGGCAGCATTGATGTACATATATAGAACTTTTTGTTTGCTGGGTGTTTATCAGTATAGAAAAAAATTAAATAAAATGCAAAACAGCTGTTCGAAACATTGATCAGACTTTAACATCTTCACATTATTTTTGATTGTGTGGAAAAAGTACCAAAATTATTTAAATGGTGTCAAATCATTATTTTATACTTACAAACATTGTAATGACTTTGACATTTAGGGCCAATTAAGCTTCATACTTGTATATACACACATACATTACAACGTATTATAATTATAAACAAATTATATTTTTATTATCATTATAATTATTATGATAATACGTACCTATTTTTATTTTTATTGGTATTATTTTTAAATAAAAATAGTTTTTTTTACGCTTGAATGTATGTTTGTACGCACATATGTATATATATTTAACATATTCATACATATGTACATACGCATATGTATGTATATGTACACAAATATATTAACAAAAAATTAACACATACGATTGGCAGTCTCTGGTTAATTTTATAAAAAACTTCATTAGACAACTAAATTTATTAAATATGCCATGTACGTATACAAATTAACCACTCAAAAGCTTAAATTATTAAAAGAAACAAGAGTACAAAATCAGGGCTACTGTGCCACACTCTCATTCAATATAGATACATTCCATCACTGTCTACAAATGTCACGAAACGTCATCACGAAATTCTATTTTCTGCAGGTTCAGACCAAGGCGCATTTATTAGGTGGCAGCACTACACCAAGTGACTAAATGTCAAATTTGGATTGTGTAGGTATAAGCTTAAAAGCATGCTTTTATTTGGGTATACATAACCACCTTTCGAATATTCAGTTTTGTATGGTGTTTGAAATGTTCTATAATAAACATGCAATCTGACGATGCTACCCTGTTTTTTTTTTTTTTTTTTTTTTTAATGCATGTATTTATTTATTGTATCTTCATATATGAACTAACAATAAGTATTCAAATCTTAAATCTATAAAAAAAAATTATTAGGCCCGACCAGTGTCGGACATAAACTTAGTGATAGTTATAAATAATACATTAGTAGTGATAATCAAAAAAAAAAGGGGGGAAAGTATTTTCAAGTAGTCCCATCTGGAGTGTTAGGTATAAGAGCCCGTGTGTCCCTCTTTTTTAAGCGGACGTGTCCAGTAAAGTTCAAAATATTACGAGCAAGCGGATTAGGATGTGATTCGAGTTTTGTTAAATATTTGCCTGCGTATTTTTCAATTTCTTCAGTCACTAGTGGCATATTTAAATCTCGATGTATAATAGAATTTTGGATGTACCATGGAGCCGATGTTATTAACCGTAAAATTTTGTTTTGCCTTCGTTGGATTCTCTCGACATTGGAAGCTGAAGCAGTGCCCCATAACTGAATTCCGTAGCGCCATATTGGCTTCAAAAGCGACTTGTATAATAAAAGTTTGCAGTCTAGGCTGAGTGTTGAGTTTCTGCCAATCAACCAATATATTTGAGTTAACTTAAGTTTCATCTGAGTTAACTTAGAGTCAATATGATATTTCCATGTAAGTCTTCGATCGAGGTGTATACCAAGGTATTTCACTTGGGAATGTTGAGGAATATTTTGATTGTTGATTCGAATGGGGGAGCAAGTATCTCTTCTTAGGGTGAACGTTATATGGACACACTTTTGTTCATTGACTTTAATTCTCCATAAGTTCAGCCATATTTCCAGCTGGGTGATATGTTCCTGGAGATTGCGGGATGCCTCATAAGGGTTTTCGTGCACACTCATACAGGCTGTATCATCGGCAAAAGTAGAAATATGGATATTATTGCTCACAGGCATATCACAAGTATATATTAAATACAAGACAGGACCCAGAATACTACCTTGGGGCACACCAGAAGATATAGTTTCGGACACACTCGTGAACTCTCCTTCCACAACAGTGAACTTCCTACCAATAATATAACTTTCCAAAAGCTTTTGAATGTTTGTTGGCAGATATGTCTTCAATTTTAAAACTAGGCCTTCGTGCCATACTTTATCAAACGCCTGAGAAACATCAATAAAGAGAGCAGAACAATACTTCTTTTCTTCAAATGTTCTTCTTACAACTTGGACCAATCTATGCGTTTGTTCAATCGTGCTGTGCTGACTTCTAAAGCCAAATTGATGGTCTGGAATGCACCCATTATCAGTTAAAATTTTGGACAATTTAGTCATGAGCAGCTTTTCGAAAAGCTTTGAGATTGTAGATAGTAAGCTTATAGGCCTATATGACTCAGTCTTGGTAAGATCTTTGCCCGCCTTTGGAATCATTTTGATCTTGGCCAGTTTCCAGTTATGTGGAAAATACTGCATTCTTAAAATAGCATTAAAAGTAAATAGCAGGATTCTTATTGCAATATGAGGCAAGTTCATGAGCATTTTGTTACTAATGCCATCAATACCTGGAGCTTTCTTCGGGTTGAGTTCAGCAATTACTTTTTGTACTTCACGCATCTTAAACCTTAAGGGACGAGGGGGTAGAGAAACTACACACGGTAAATCAGCAGCACCCGTACATGAATTGGGAGTGAATACAGATTTTAAATGCTCAGAAAATAAGTTGCCTTTCTCACTATCACTTCTTGCCCAGCCTCCGGTCGCAGTACGCAATGGTGATTTAATATCAACGGGTCGTTTAAGATTTCTAGTAGCGCGCCATAAAGAGTAATTAGATGCGGACGTTACATCAAGACCTTCTAAATACTTTTCCAGTAGTGCAGTTTTTTCCGACGATAGCAGCTCTTTGAGTCGTTTAGTACATTCTTTAAGTCTGATTTTATTTAGGGGTGATCTGTGTTGTTGCCATTCTCTTCTAGCTCTCCTTTTTTCACATACAAGACGTTCAATTTCCGTAGAATAAATTCTGTTAAAGCCGGTCTGCGGATAGGAGGTAGTGGCGTGTTCAGCAGCCTGTTTAATATTTTCGTTAAGATTGGCAATGTTAAATTCAATATCATCGCATGATCTAAGCTGAATGTTTTCTACGCAGTGACTACTAAGATATTTTTTGAATGCCAGCCAGTTGATTCCATTAATCATCTTCACATATGAGTTAGTTAAATCACTCCTTAGTGGGTTGAAAATTGTAACTATTGTTGGAGAGTGATCGGAGGACAGATCTAGAGAGGCCTCTACATGAATTAAGTCCCTATGAATATTTTTAGTGACGGCAAAATCTATAACATCTGGAATTTTTCTTACATCAGTAGGCCAGTAAGTAGGCTCCCCACTCGAAATGACATCTAAGCCCATTTTTGAAATTGTATTGAACAAGGCTCGACCTCTAGGTGTAACAAGACGCGATCCCCAGTACGTATGTTTTGCATTGTAGTCACCAGCTGCCACGAAACAAGATCCAAGCGATTTGTAGAACTTCTCGTACTGATCTTCGGTAACTGAAAATCTGGGAGGTGAGTAAATTGACGATATCACGAAATTCGCACAAAAATTTTCTACGAAAATATTCGTTGCTTGCAAATATTCTTCACTAACGTTGTCAAGGACATAATGCTTGAGTCTTGACTTAATCAGAATTGCTGATCCACCACATGCTCTCTCTCTCGGGTCCTTTGTATCATATAAAGTGTAACCATTTATTTTAAATAAGCTTCTTGAGGTCAAATGAGTCTCAGAAACTAACATTATATCAATATTTTTTTCCATGAGGAAGTGCTCAAGTTCATTTTTATGTTGGCGAATGCCGTTTGCGTTCCAGAAACATATTTTTAACGTGTTCATGGTTTATTAACTAATGCTTGAAGCAGTGTATTCTGCATTCGCAGCATTTCTTGCATCATACTTGTCATAGTTGTAGTAAAGTTGTTTATAGTTAGCACCAGATTCTCAATAGTAGCTTCAAGGCGACTAAAGTTAAAGCTTGAGTTTGAATTCGTTGAATTATTTGGCGGTGGAACATTTTGCGTGGGAATTGAACTAGTCTTAGCAGCATCAGCATACGATACACGTGAAGTAACTGGTTGGCTGATTTGAGCAAAAGTGTCGGAGTTCGCGTTTACTTGTAGAGCTGGAGTTAGCTTGGGTTTTTGACCCATAGCCTGTTTAACGAAAGAAAATACAGGGCACCCTCTATAGTTAGCTGTGTGATTACCTCCACAATTACTACATTTTTTTTCTGCTTGATCTTTTGGCTTAGTGCAGCTAGCAGTACCATGCAATTCACCGCAGATAACACACACTGTAGGTAACTTGCAGTAAGTTTTCGTATGGCCATATTCTTGGCAATTATGGCACTGTACGGGACCTGAACGCTTACGTGGCTCTTCAACTGTGATTTTTCGATGTAAGAGATACTTTACGTTATAAACTGGATGGGCTTCATTTTTTTTCAATTGTATGTCGTTCGGCTCCAGTTCAACCCGAAATAGGGGTTGGGGGACCTTTTCTCTATTAAATATGTTGGTAACATTTTTTACCTTGAATCCCTGGTCGACAAGTGCACATTTTACTTCTTCGGGTTCAACATATGAATCTATGCCCTTTAATACTATCTGTAGGCCTTTAGCACTCTTAAGTTGGTATGTGTAAAAATTTGTTTTATTTTTTTCGAATTCAGTAACAATTTTTCGGAAATCTTTTTCATTATATATTTGGATTTTAGTTTCATCAATATTACCTCGTTTAATTGGAATGATGTGAAAAGTATTTTCACCAATGGTCGACAGTAGTTTTTTTATAAGTGCGTTAGAATTTTTTTCTCTCAGATAAATAGGTGGTGGCTTAAAAGACTTTTGCGATGATGTAGAGGGCTTGTCGTCGGTGTCTTGCAATAATGAAAAACGATTTTGACGATTGGTAGATGATGCGCTGTTATCCCTAGACATCTTTGGAGCAGATGAAATTTTTGAAGAATTTGGGCTTCGCCCACGCTTTACCACTGTTATATATCTGTCCATTCCCACTTGTACCTTGGGTTTTGAGCTACTGTTATCTGTAATGATAACTTGGTTTAGTGATGAAGGCGAGCCCGATGCGGATGATATCGCAGACTTAAATGAAGAAGTACTAGGCAATGGTAATGTTAACGATTCACTAGTTGGCATTGGACAAAGCGAAGTTGATCGCTGACGAAAAATTGGCTTTGCCGTTAAAAAAAGATTTTCATCAGATTTATTATTTATATTTTTTTCATTAAGAGTTTCAGAACTCACAGTAAAATAAGCATTTCTGCCGTTAGAACTCACTTCAAAATTTTTTTCCTTTGAGGTACTCATACAGAGTATTATTCCTCAAGGGAACTTTGTTTGTGTTTACGGTTTTTTTTTTGTTTTTGCTATTTCTTGCTATGTAAAAAATATTAGTAAAGCCAATAAGCTTATTTATCAAGGTGAATATGTATTACGAATATTTTTTGTATGATTTTTGATTTTGTTGTTTTTTATATTTGTTTCGTATGTATGTATGTAAAAAAAATCCGCTTTAATGTCTCTTCACTATGAAGGTTCAACGAGAACTGTGTAATAACTGTTGTAATAATAATAATAACTGTTGTAATATTTGTTGTAGAATCGCGGGTACCTGATTGATGTGCTTTGGTTCTGACGTTACATTTACGTGCCATTTCATTAAGGTAAGCATTTGCATAGCTTTTCATGCAACAGATTCGATCAGCTGACATATTTACATTTACAGTTCTACATTTACAGTCGGGTAATTCTGCCAGTGATGCCAATTTAGCCCTTCTAGGGCTAGATTTAGCCCGTTTTCAGTCAGTCAAAACGCAAAAAAAATTTTAGCCTCAAACTAAAAAAGGCGCAAACCTAGCACTTTTCACAATAATCTTTCAGCCCTTTTTAGTTTTGGCTCGATATGGCTACATTTAAACTTTTGCGAACTTTTTCTTCCTTTAATCTAGAAAAATAAAATGAATAAAAAGTCGATATTGCTTTACCAATTTAAAAAAGAAGAATAATATAGAGTAATCTTTTATTTCTTCCAAATTTTTTATGCCTTGAAAGTTATTCAGTACAGCGTAAAACAGATAATGTATGTTTTCGGAAGAGCGAGATATCGAAATTTTATTTAATAACGGCCAATTTTAAATTTATCTACTTATGTAAACATATATTATATTATATATATAATAATAATATATACATATATCTTCTATATAATTAATAGGCAAACATGTTTTTTGTAATCCCTTTTACGCTGGTACCACTGCACCGATTTTAAAAAGATTTATATGGTTTTAAAGAATTTTTTATACAGATGTGCAGAATCTATATTTTATTGAATTCGGTTTAGTATTTTGGGAGCTATAAGCGTTTAAAGTTGCTACTACTACATGCAAACATATTACACACGCATTTATTAGTTTACAAGTAAAAAAGAAACAAATCATGTGTGTGTGTGTGTGTGTGCGTTTGTAGTATTTCTCTTGATCTAACAATTTTTTCTCTTATTTTTTGTTGTATGAAAGCCATAATACTTAAAGGAAGAGAGTTGAATAAATTGAATTAACTCGGTTAAAGGCATTTTGTTTATGCTTTTTTGATTTCATGTATGATTTAATTATGCTTGCATATGTATGTAAGTTTGTGTGTGGCTGTGTTTTAATGATTTTTTTATGAAGCTTAGATACATTTTCTTTGAATCTTAAATTATTTACATTTTGATTCCAGAATACGGACGAGTGTGTCGTCCGTTTGGTATATCTAGTTATATATGTATGTATGTATATGCTAACTATTTAATCTACGTATGTACATACATACCTTATTGACAAGTAATATGAAATGTAAATTAAATATGTACAATATTGAAGCTCTAAAGCTATGTATATGTTGATCTCATGATAGTTATTTATATTCTAATAAATTACTTTACCAAAATTGATTTGATGTTTTTATTTTCAGCAGAAACATTTTAATACCAGCTCCTTTTCGCGCTTTTTCGAAAAATTTTACTATTTTTTTATTTTTGAATATTTTTTCAATTTAGCCCTTTCTAGCCCTTTTTTCAAAAATTTTTACGCGTTTTGAGTCTGAAAAGTTGGCATCACTGAATTCTGCCTTAAGGTCTCATTAATCTTTACTTTCTGTTGCTGTTCTGTGCTGTGACGTTCTGTTTCAATATTTTAATACTTACTTTTTTGTAGTAACTTAGAAGCTTTTTCTGACCAGAAGCTTCACAATTTTCCACTAAAGTGATGAGTTTTGCTTCAATATAAATTTTATGTTTTTCTTTTAATTTGAAATTTATTTGCTGGCGGTTCAGCGGCATTTCATTGTTGCTTTAACAAATCATCAGTAGACTTCAACCACACATTTTGAATATTCACAAACCTCTTATCTTATGCACAGACTTTCAAGAACTATTTGAGAAGTCACAAATAATAATATTTTTGAAAATCACAAAAGAAAATAAGCGTAGTAGGCTATTACATGGTACGACTTGGTCTGCCAACATGGCCTGATGAGAGAGAGAGAGAGTTTTGCTATTAGACTATCATACCAAGTCGTCAAACATCAGTATAAAAGCAAACACTGTATGGTGAGGTTTATGTCTATTATGGCGCGTGAGTTAGTTGCTGCTTTGGTAATTGACGAATTGTTAGATGAGAAAAAGGAAAAAAGAAAAAAACGAATTTGGACAAAACAATGGTTGAATAAAAGACGAAAACGATCCCATACAAATTTATTAAGAGAACTGCAAACAAAATGGTTCGGGTTCAACTGTTTTTAATTTTTCAAGAAGTTTGTCATAACCCTTCTGCTTAGGAACTTTATTGTGGTATACTTCACATTTTACCTGCCACAATTCTGGCAAACTTTCATATATTTCAATGAACTCTTTTAAAAATGCGCGCTCTAAGAATGCCATGTTTACTATTCGCTTACGAAAACAACAATGAAATTTACGCTGAGTTTGACAGAATTGCTATTAAACGAGTATGATGGTTAGATGACAAACACAAAATATCAAAACTTTTTGAAAACCATCCAACCAATTTGACAGACATGCATTTTGCACTATTACACGAGTCTGATGGTACGCCATCAGACCATGTTGGCCGACCAAGTCGTACCATGTAATAGCCGCTTTAGAAATCGACTGTAGAAATCGCAGATGTAAGGTTAATGTAAATGTAAACGTTTGAGCGCTTATAGAATACTTAAAAACAGTCATGTGTTTTCGACACAAAAAAAAACTTCTTTGTGCACACACACATACATACTTATTGCATTGTGCCCAGCAAACACGCATTTTTTATTTTAAATTGCGAGTTATTTGAAGTCAAACGCGAAAGTGCATATATGTATAATATTTAAATTCATGAAATTCATTTTGATTGAAATGTACATACATATGTATACGGACATACATACGAGTATGTATGTATGTATTAGAACTTATAAGTAAATAATATATAAAATAGTAATATTTTAATTAATCCAAGATTTTTTAATAATTTCGCTGAAACTATTTTAATTTACTTTCTTTTGATGGCAAGATTTAGCCTGTTGGAAAAAACTAATTGAGTTTTTGAAATAACACCTTTTAGAACGAAAATGCGCCTAGAGGTTTTGAAAATTATTATTATTATTTTATTTAAATGAACTCAATTATAATAATTTTAATAGCAGCTGTAGCGCTCAACCGTAATATTTGTCATTGTACATTACCAGAACAGATTTTCAGCAACTTCATCGGAAAGACGAAGTATTTAGCTCTTTAATTTCCAAGAATGTGTATGCATGCAGTAGAACCTCAATAAAATCTTTACTTTCTCGTTTTATCCTTTTCTTATTAATGTTCCTACCTACTCATAATAATTTAGTTTTATTTACAAACAATATACATATGTATATTTTTTAACAAAAATACATATGTACATATGTACATATACAGGACTTTTTGTTTGCTGGGTGTTTATCAGTATAAAAAAAATCATATAACATGGAAAACAGCTGTTCGAAACATTGATGAGAGTTCAACATCTTCACATTATTTTTGATTGCATGGAAGAAGTACCAAAATTATTTAAATGGTATCAAATCATTATTTAATACTTGTAAACATGGTACTGACTTTGACATTTAGTGAAATTACAATTTAAGCTTCATACACGTATATACATATTTACATTACAACGTATTATAATTATAAAAAATATTTATATTTTTATTATCATTATAATTATTATAATTATACGTAGCTATTTTTATTTTTATTGTTATTATTTTTAAATAAAAATAGTTTTTTGTAAGCTTGAATGTAGTTTGTACGCACATATATACGTATATTTTACAAATTCATACATATGTACATATACACATGTGTATGTATGTATATTAACAAAAAAATAAACACATACGATTGGCAAACTCTGGTTAGATTTTATATAAAAACTTTTTTAGAAAACTAAATTTATTAAATATGCCATGTACGTATACAAATTAACCACTCAAAAACTTAAATTATTAAAAGAAACAAAAGTACCAAATCAGGGCTATTGTGCCACACTCTCAGTCAATATACATACATGCCATCACTGTCTACAAATGTCACGTAACGTCGTCATGAAATTCTATTTTCTGCAGGTTCAGACGTTACATTTACGCGCCATTTCAGTCAGGTAAGCGTTTGCATAGCTTTTCATACAACAGATTCGATTAGCTGACATATTTACATTTACAGTTCTACATTTACAGTCGGGTACACAGAGAAAACAGTGCCTACTAAATACCTCATAAAATAGAACAAAATTAATAAGAAATCTCTATGGTTTTTTTTTCAATACGGAAATCTTATTAATTTCATACAGAAAACCTTTTTGAAAAAATCAAGAAGAAATCTTGTAGTTTTTATGAGGTTATCTTATCTTATCTAAATAACCATTGAAAAAATTGTGCAAATATGCTTATATAGAGGTATAGAACTTTGAATTGAAATAAAACACAAGAAAATCGTTTTAATGTCCATCAATTTGGCTTTATTGGAAGGATAATTTTATGCCATTAATGTTTAAATATGATTTCGGGCATGTGGCCGCCGCGGCTGGCTCGAATAAAGCCAATTCTACAGGTCCAATTTTCAACCACTTTTTCGAGCATATGGGGCGTATGTTGGCAATAACGCCACGAATGTTGGCTTCCAAGTCCCCTAACGTTTCCGGTTTGTTGGCGTAGACGAGCGACTTCACATATCCCCAAAGAAAATAATCCAATGGTGTCAAATCACACGATCTTGGTGGCCAATTGACAGGTCCATTCCGCGAAATTATGCGCTCATCGAATGTTTCCTTCAATAAATCGATTGTTACGTGCGCTGTGTGGCATGTAGCGCCGTCTTGTTGGAACCACAACTCATCCACATTCACGCCATCCAATTCGGGAACAAAATAGTCGGTTAGTCGGCTCCAATTGCTGTGCACGGTGGCGAATCGATTCATTCGGGTCCTCTTCAACACTTTGCTCTACAGCGGCAATTGTTTCTTCGGTGCGCACTGTTCGACGTCTCTGCGGATGCGTATCATCACATAGAGTAAACGTAGTGCGAAAACGATCCATGGTTAACCGAATTAATTGCTCTGATGGACGATTATGTCGACCATAAAATGGACGGAGCTTGCGGTAAACTTCGCGAACTGAACCATGATTTTCGAAATAAATTTGCACGATTTGCAAGCGTTGTTCTTTTGTCAATCTGTTCATGATGAAATGGCAAACCAAACTAAATATTAATCACTTGACAGCTGACAAAATGGCCGCCAGTTAAAAAAGTGATGCCAACTTAAAGTTCTATACGTCAATAAAAAACACCCTTTACAAAAACGGAAAAGATCATGAAAAATTGTCTGTATGTCTATTTATAGATATGAAATAACAAGACATCTCATAAAATCAAAAAGATTTCCTTATTAAAAAAATCAATAAGATGCTTTACACATAATCATATAGGAACCTAATAAAATTAAGGAGAAAACCTTATTGAAAAAATCAATAAGATAGCCTAATAAAATCAAGAAGAAAACCTTTTAAAAAAAATCAATAAGGCAACCTAATAAAATCAATAATAAATCCCTATAGTTTACAATTTATAAGAAAACCTCATAGAATGAAGAAGATTTTCTCTATGGATTGTTTTTTTTGGTGCCAAAAATAACGGAAATTGAGTAAAAAAAGTTGTGAATAATAAGATTTCTTCTTGATTTTATGTGGTTTTCTTCTTGATAAAATTAATAAGATTTACCATATAAAAACAATAAGGAATCTCTCTATGAAAAAATCTTCGTTTCTTTCTGCTGGGATACCCCTTAGCCTAAAAAAGTTTCATAGAGAAAATCTTCTTGATTCTATGAGGGAGTTTTTTCTCTGTGTAATTCTGCCTTGATGATTTGTTACAGCAACAATGAAATGCATATAGACAACGCTGAACCACCAGCAAATAAATTTCAAATTAAAATAAACTTCTGACAATATGTCGAATAATAAATTTCTTTTATATTTTTCTTTCAAAATTAATTTTTTAAATTCTAAATGCACAATCAAAATTAATTTCAAAATGTTTTTATTTAATTTAAGCTGTCACTTACAATTATTCAACAATTTTTTGATTTTCACCAGGGACCGTAACTGTTATGCATTTTATAATAAAAATCAGAAGATACTAGTTATTTTTTAATTTTTATTTTTTGGGCAGTAATAATCATGATATAAATATAGAAGGTGCTTCCATTCTCTCATTTTTTCTTGACATTCACCTTCTGACAAGAATAGGTATTATGAAGTTTCCACTAAAATCGTCCTACCGTATTAATTTAATATTTCCCCTCTGTTTCCTGTTTGCCTGAAAATTTTATTGAAAAATTATTTCAGAAGTTTTTTTTTTTATAAATTCAAACAATTTAAAAAAAAATGTGATGATAAATGTTTTATTATCTTGAAAAGCAATGAATGCATTTCATTGTGTTAAAGAAAGCGAAAATGAGTTGCATATTACAAACTGTAGACGTTCAAAATATCATTGTAAAAATATGAATGTAGCATTCTTTGAGTTTTCTACATTATCTGGTGTTCGCCAACAGTGTCCAAGAGCCTGCAAAATCTGTGAAATAAACTTGCCAAAATTATCTGATCGGGTATCTAAGTAATTTTTTAGAAAAACATGTTACAATCAACAAGAAGCGAATTATATAGATTAAACAAGATGTAATATCAATCAATATTTGTTAAACTTAATGAAAATTTAGACATTTTTAGATTTTTTAATTGAACTATAGTGAATTTTTAATCAGAAATAATTTTTAGTCAGGCTTAAGTTCAGTAATTTCAATTCTTTTTATTGAATGAAATATTTTATTAATTAATGTGAGTTTCTAAAGAAGAGAAGAAAAATTAAATTAGACTTTTAAGCTGGGGGAAATACCGATATTTTTCTGTGCAGCAACGCACTTCATCACCACCCTAGTCTATCTACTTGGGTAGTGATTGTTATTAACATCAGCTATTTAACGTAAATTCTAATAAAACGGAAATGAAATGAAAAATGAAATATGAATAATGAAAATTCATTGTCAAATACTCAAAATCGTCAATCAATTTGGATGAAAATATAGTTAAAATACTTATTTTAGCAGAAAATTTAAAAAGATGCGCAAAGTTATTACATAACCACTTTTTAAACTTCACAGATGTGTAGTCATGTATATCACTTTATTTATTTAAAAATTCTTGTTAGGATAATTACGCATTTATGTAAAAAAATTTATAGGGGAAGACTAATATTTTTTACGATATGGGAAAATTTTTTTATTTCTCTCAAAAAACAAACTTCAAAAACACTTATTTTTTAAAAACAAAGAGAGAATGGAAGTACCTTCTATATTTATATCATGGTAATAATTGTTATTTTCTGATTTTTATTTTTTTGAGCAGAAATAAAAATGAATTTCTGATTTTTATTTTTCTGAGCAAAAATAAAAGTTATTTCCTGATTTTTGTTTTTTACCTACCATTTACACATGAAACTAATTTCAAGAAAGTAGCAATACAATCAAATTTTTTAACTACCACACTCACATTGTTTTTAATTTCCACTCAGCTTTCAACGATATTTTCAAGAAAGTAAATTTTTGATGTTTTCAGAAAGTAAAATGAAAAAAGTTTAACAGTGTTACCCCCTTTAATTATTTATATAAATATACAGGATTGTGGTAAATAGTTATTACAAATTATGCTTATTTTGTATAAATATTTAAAGAATTGTTATATCTTATGTTCAAATAAACACGAAGAAGACTTTTATGCCTTTTGAAAACAATAATATTATTAAAATACAAACAATAATACTTATTCCCAATTTATTCCCTTATAAATTTGTATAGGTGATATTCTGGGTAACTCTAATTAAATATTAAACAAAACAATTTCTTGCAACTTTACGTTTCGAGGACATTTTTAAAATTAACTTTCACTTTCCCATGAAAACGAACAAGAAATTTTCATGAAAGTCATTTATTTCATTAGAATTTGTATTCACAATGCGTATACAGAAATTTCAAGAAAGTACTTTCATGTGTAAATGTAGCGTTAAAGCAGAAATAAAAATCAAGCAGGGCTATCATGAATAAAATTCCACGTGAAATTTTTCCCTTTTCCAATTAGAATTTTTTGTTTTCTCTATTACTTGCTATTAGTTGGAAATAATTCCACTGAAAAATTTCACATGGAACTTTATTCACGATAATCCTGAATGTCTTATTTTTAACCGAATTCAAAAAAAGGAAGAGGTTAATAATTCGTCTATATTTTTTTTTAAACTGTGTATCTTCATAACTCAGTACATTTTGGACCGATTGTAATTTTTTTTGTTGTCTGAGAGGGTATAACTTCCCATTGGTCCTCGCCCTCAATTTGTTGATATAATTTTATGATATTCCACTTATTTGATTGCTGCGAAACCTATAAAACTCCTTTGGTTCTTGCGTATCAAATGAAAGCGATTTTCGGAAGATGACCAAAAATGCGATGAAAAAAATGGCGGGGGTGCCAAAAAGTGGACATTTATGTCCATTTATCACTTTCATGATATAGGTATCTAATGAAAGAGATTTTCGATAAGATGACCAAAAATGCGATGAAAAAATGGCGGAGGCGCCAAAAAGTAGACAATTATGTCCATTTATCAATTTCATGATATGGGTATCAAATTAAAGGGATTTTCGAGAAGAGGACCAAAAAAGCGATGAAAAAAGTGGCGTATGAGCCAAAAAGGGCGGACATCTATGTACATTAAAGCGGGTCGATTTGTATAGGGAGTTTTTTTTAGAGGTATAGAGCTTCGAATTGAAATAAAACACAAGAAAATCGTTTTAATGTCCATCAATTTGGCTTTATTGGAAGGATAATTTTATGCCATTAATGTTTAAATATGATTTTGCGCATGTGGCCGCCGCGGCTGGCTCGAATAAAGCCAATTCTACAGGTCCAATTTTCAACCACTTTTTCGAGCATATGGGACCGTATGTTGGCAATAACGCCACGAATGTTGGCTTCCAAGTCCCCTAACGTTTCTGGTTTGTTGGCGTAGACGAGCGACTTCACATATCCCCAAAGAAAATAATCCAATGGTGTCAAATCACACGATCTTGGTGGCCAATTGACAGGTCCATTCCGCGAAATTATGCGCTCATCGAATGTTTCCTTCAATAAATCGGTTGTGACGTGCGCTGTGTGGCATGTAGCGCGGTCTTGTTGGAACCACAACTCATCCATATTCATGCCATCCAATTCGGGAACAAAATAGTCGGTTAGTCGGCTCCAATTGCTGTGCACGGTGGCGAATCGATTCATTCGGGTCCTCTTCAATACTTTGCTCTACAGCGGCAATTGTTTCTTCGGTGCGCACTGTTCGACGTCTCTGCGGATGCGTATCATCATATAGAGTAAACGTAGTGCGAAAACGATCCATGGTTAACCGAATTAATTGCTCTGATGGACGATTATGTCGACCATAAAATGGACGGAGCTTGCGGTAAACTTCGCGAACTGAACCATGATTTTCGAAATAAATTTGCACGATTTGCAAGCGTTGTTCTTTTGTCAATCTGTTCATGATGAAATGGCAAACCAAACTAAATATTAATCACTTGACAGCTGACAAAATGGCCGCCAGTTAAAAAAGTGATGCCAACTTAAAGTTCTATACGTCAATAAAAAACACCCTTTACAAAAACGGAAAAGATCATGAAAAATTGTCTGTATGTCTATTTATAGATATGAAATAACAAGACATCTCATAAAATCAAAAAGATTTCCTTATTAAAAAAATCAATAAGATGCTTTACACATAATCATATAGGAACCTAATAAAATTAAGGAGAAAACCTTATTGAAAAAATCAATAAGATAGCCTAATAAAATCAAGAAGAAAACCTTTTAAAAAAAATCAATAAGGCAACCTAATAAAATCAATAATAAATCCCTATAGTTTACAATTTATAAGAAAACCTCATAGAATGAAGAAGATTTTCTCTATGGATTGTTTTTTTGGTGCCAAAAATAACGGAAATTGAGTAAAAAAAGTTGTGAATAATAAGATTTCTTCTTGATTTTATGTGGTTTTCTTCTTGATAAAATTAATAAGATTTACCATATAAAAACAATAAGGAATCTCTCTATGAAAAAATCTTCGTTTCTTTCTGCTGGGATACCCCTTAGCCTAAAAAAGTTTCATAGAGAAAATCTTCTTGATTCTATGAGGGAGTTTTTTCTCTGTGTAATTCTGCCTTGATGATTTGTTACAGCAACAATGAAATGCATATAGACAACGCTGAACCACCAGCAAATAAATTTCAAATTAAAATAAACTTCTGACAATATGTCGAATAATAAATTTCTTTTATATTTTTCTTTCAAAATTAATTTTTTAAATTCTAAATGCACAATCAAAATTAATTTCAAAATGTTTTTATTTAATTTAAGCTGTCACTTACAATTATTCAACAATTTTTTGATTTTCACCAGGGACCGTAACTGTTATGCATTTTATAATAAAAATCAGAAGATACTAGTTATTTTTTAATTTTTATTTTTTGGGCAGTAATAATCATGATATAAATATAGAAGGTGCTTCCATTCTCTCATTTTTTCTTGACATTCACCTTCTGACAAGAATAGGTATTATGAAGTTTCCACTAAAATCGTCCTACCGTATTAATTTAATATTTCCCCTCTGTTTCCTGTTTGCCTGAAAATTTTATTGAAAAATTATTTCAGAAGTTTTTTTTTTTATAAATTCAAACAATTTAAAAAAAAATGTGATGATAAATGTTTTATTATCTTGAAAAGCAATGAATGCATTTCATTGTGTTAAAGAAAGCGAAAATGAGTTGCATATTACAAACTGTAGACGTTCAAAATATCATTGTAAAAATATGAATGTAGCATTCTTTGAGTTTTCTACATTATCTGGTGTTCGCCAACAGTGTCCAAGAGCCTGCAAAATCTGTGAAATAAACTTGCCAAAATTATCTGATCGGGTATCTAAGTAATTTTTTAGAAAAACATGTTACAATCAACAAGAAGCGAATTATATAGATTAAACAAGATGTAATATCAATCAATATTTGTTAAACTTAATGAAAATTTAGACATTTTTAGATTTTTTAATTGAACTATAGTGAATTTTTAATCAGAAATAATTTTTAGTCAGGCTTAAGTTCAGTAATTTCAATTCTTTTTATTGAATGAAATATTTTATTAATTAATGTGAGTTTCTAAAGAAGAGAAGAAAAATTAAATTAGACTTTTAAGCTGGGGGAAATACCGATATTTTTCTGTGCAGCAACGCACTTCATCACCACCCTAGTCTATCTACTTGGGTAGTGATTGTTATTAACATCAGCTATTTAACGTAAATTCTAATAAAACGGAAATGAAATGAAAAATGAAATATGAATAATGAAAATTCATTGTCAAATACTCAAAATCGTCAATCAATTTGGATGAAAATATAGTTAAAATACTTATTTTAGCAGAAAATTTAAAAAGATGCGCAAAGTTATTACATAACCACTTTTTAAACTTCACAGATGTGTAGTCATGTATATCACTTTATTTATTTAAAAATTCTTGTTAGGATAATTACGCATTTATGTAAAAAAATTTATAGGGGAAGACTAATATTTTTTACGATATGGGAAAATTTTTTTATTTCTCTCAAAAAACAAACTTCAAAAACACTTATTTTTTAAAAACAAAGAGAGAATGGAAGTACCTTCTATATTTATATCATGGTAATAATTGTTATTTTCTGATTTTTATTTTTTTGAGCAGAAATAAAAATGAATTTCTGATTTTTATTTTTCTGAGCAAAAATAAAAGTTATTTCCTGATTTTTGTTTTTTACCTACCATTTACACATGAAACTAATTTCAAGAAAGTAGCAATACAATCAAATTTTTTAACTACCACACTCACATTGTTTTTAATTTCCACTCAGCTTTCAACGATATTTTCAAGAAAGTAAATTTTTGATGTTTTCAGAAAGTAAAATGAAAAAAGTTTAACAGTGTTACCCCCTTTAATTATTTATATAAATATACAGGATTGTGGTAAATAGTTATTACAAATTATGCTTATTTTGTATAAATATTTAAAGAATTGTTATATCTTATGTTCAAATAAACACGAAGAAGACTTTTATGCCTTTTGAAAACAATAATATTATTAAAATACAAACAATAATACTTATTCCCAATTTATTCCCTTATAAATTTGTATAGGTGATATTCTGGGTAACTCTAATTAAGTATTAAACAAAACAATTTCTTGCAACTTTACGTTTCGAGGACATTTTTAAAATTAACTTTCACTTTCCCATGAAAACGAACAAGAAATTTTCATGAAAGTCATTTATTTCATTAGAATTTGTATTCACAATGCGTATACAGAAATTTCAAGAAAGTACTTTCATGTGTAAATGTAGCGTTAAAGCAGAAATAAAAATCAAGCAGGGCTATCATGAATAAAATTCCACGTGAAATTTTTCCCTTTTCCAATTAGAATTTTTTGTTTTCTCTATTACTTGCTATTAGTTGGAAATAATTCCACTGAAAAATTTCACATGGAACTTTATTCACGATAGCCCTGAATGTCTTATTTTTAACCGAATTCAAAAAAAGGAAGAGGTTAATAATTCGTCTATATTTTTTTTTAAACTGTGTATCTTCATAACTCAGTACATTTTGGACCGATTGTAATTTTTTTTGTTGTCTGAGAGGGTATAACTTCCCATTGGTCCTCGCCCTCAATTTGTTGATATAATTTTATGATATTCCACTTATTTGATTGCTGCGAAACCTATAAAACTCCTTTGGTTCTTGCGTATCAAATGAAAGCGATTTTCGGAAGATGACCAAAAATGCGATGAAAAAAATGGCGGGGGTGCCAAAAAGTGGACATTTATGTCCATTTATCACTTTCATGATATAGGTATCTAATGAAAGAGATTTTCGATAAGATGACCAAAAATGCGATGAAAAAATGGCGGAGGCGCCAAAAAGTAGACAATTATGTCCATTTATCAATTTCATGATATGGGTATCAAATTAAAGGGATTTTCGAGAAGAGGACCAAAAAAGCGATGAAAAAAGTGGCGTATGAGCCAAAAAGGGCGGACATCTATGTACATTAAAGCGGGTCGATTTGTATAGGGAGTTTTTTTTAGAGGTATAGAGCTTCGAATTGAAATAAAACACAAGAAAATCGTTTTAATGTCCATCAATTTGGCTTTATTGGAAGGATAATTTTATGCCATTAATGTTTAAATATGATTTTGCGCATGTGGCCGCCGCGGCTGGCTCGAATAAAGCCAATTCTACAGGTCCAATTTTCAACCACTTTTTCGAGCATATGGGACCGTATGTTGGCAATAACGCCACGAATGTTGGCTTCCAAGTCCCCTAACGTTTCTGGTTTGTTGGCGTAGACGAGCGACTTCACATATCCCCAAAGAAAATAATCCAATGGTGTCAAATCACACGATCTTGGTGGCCAATTGACAGGTCCATTCCGCGAAATTATGCGCTCATCGAATGTTTCCTTCAATAAATCGGTTGTGACGTGCGCTGTGTGGCATGTAGCGCGGTCTTGTTGGAACCACAACTCATCCATATTCATGCCATCCAATTCGGGAACAAAATAGTCGGTTAGTCGGCTCCAATTGCTGTGCACGGTGGCGAATCGATTCATTCGGGTCCTCTTCAACACTTTGCTCTACAGCGGCAATTGTTTCTTCGGTGCGCACTGTTCGACGTCTCTGCGGATGCGTATTATCACATAGAGTAAACCTTTTGCGAAAACGATCCATGGTTAACCGAATTAATTGCTCTGATGGACGATTATGTCGACCATAAAATGGACGGAGCTTGCGGTAAACTTCGCGAACTGAACCATGATTTTCGAAATAAATTTGCACGATTTGCAAGCGTTGTTCTTTTGTCAACCTGTTCATGATGAAATGGCAAACCAAACTAAATATTAATCACTTGACAGCTGACAAAATGGCCGCCAGTTAAAAAAGTGATGCCAACTTAAAGTTCTATACCTCAATAAAAAACACCCTTTATGAAAAAAATTAATCAATATCGTGCAATCGATTTTTCTATAGCTTTTGACATGAGAAAAAAAATTCCACTACGACATATCAAAAAAACAATTTTCGAGGCGACAATTTTTTTAAGAAAAATACTCGAATATTTTATTTTTATTTATTTTTATAAAACAAAGGACTTAAGATACGAACGTTCTCGGTAGAAGTTTTGTCGGTCTCTCAAATATATGCACATTTCTTCTATAGCGCAAATAAATTTGAACTAATTATTTTGCATGATATTAATTTATTGGGTATCAATATTTAACTCCACAACAAAAAAAATATTTATACATATGATTATTTAAAAAAATTAATCAGCCGAGTTTTTTTTATTACCTACTAAAAAAAAACCTCAAAAAAATAAAAAAGTTAATAAATTAAAATTCTGTTTTTTGATATGTCGTAGTGGAATTTTTTCCTCGTGCCAAAAGCTATCAAAAAATCGATGTCACAATATCGATTTATTTTCTTCATATAAATCGACCTGCTTTAATGTACATACATTGATATCCGCCCTTTTGGCGTCTCCGCCATTTTTTCATCTCATTTTTGGCCATCTTCTCGAAAATCCCTTTCATTCGATATCATAAAAGGTGATAAATGTATACTTTTTGCGCCTCCGCCATTTTTTTCATCGCATTTTTGGTGATCTTCTCGAAAATCCCTTTCATTTGATATCCATATCATGAAAGTGATAAATGGACATGAATGTCCGCTTTTTAGCGCTTCCACCTTTTTTTCATCTCACTTTTGTTTATCTTCTCGAAAATCCCTTTCATTTGATACCCATATCATGAAAGTGATATATGTCCACTTTTTGGCGCCTCCTCCATTTTTTTCGTCGCATTTTTGGTCATCTTCTTGAAAATCCCTTTCATCTTCTCGAAAATCCCTTTCATTTCATATCATAAAAGTGATAAAAAGAGTAATACGGGAACGGCTTTTCGGTTTCCCGGGAATTCCCGCCCAGTGCAAAACAATAGAAAATATTTTTTAATTTAATTTATTTTAACAAAAAAGAAATTGTAATTCATGAGATCGATTAAATAATAACGTTTTACAAAGACATTAAGGCTTCATTAGTCCTTACTTGCTCTGACGTTCTGCTTCTAATTTAATTACTTACTTATCTTAACTTATCAGCTGTTTCTGGCCAGATGGGTTGCAGTTTTCCTCTGAAGTGATGAGTTTTGCATCGCCCATTGTTAAATTTCAATATAATTTATGTTGTTCTTTTAAAAATTAAAATTTTAAATTCTAAGAGCACAATCATAATTTATTTCAAAATATTCTTATTTAATTTATGTTGTCAGTTACAATTACTTAACAATTTTTTTATTTTAAAGCCAAAATTAGTTTTTACTTTCTGTTCTGTTACGAATCAGCTGACTCTTTTTTGTTCATAGAAATCTAATACAAGTCGTTAGTTTTTCTGTTTCGTTCTGTTCTGTTTCGTTTCAACCTGTGAAAATCAAAAAATTTTTAAGTAATTGTAAGTGACAGCATAATTAAATAAAAATATTTTGAAATAAATTATTATTGTGCTTTTAGAATTAAAAAATAATAACTTTTGTAAGAAAAACATTAAATTATATTTATATATTTATATCACTTTAGTTGAAAACTGCGACCCTTCTGGTCCGAAATAGCGGATAAGTTACTACAGAAAAAGTAAGTACTACAATTTAGAAGCAGAACGGCACCGCACAGAACAGCAACAGAACGTAAAGACTAATGAAGCCTTAACAGGTTGAATCGAAACAGAACAGAACGAAACAGAAAAACTAACGACTTTTATTAGATTTCTATAAACAAAAAAGATTCAGCTGATTCGAAACAGAGCAGAAAATAAAACCTACTTCTGCCTTTAGTAAAAAAAAAAAATCAGTTCTTTATATAATAGTAATCCATAAATATCAATATTACATACTTATATGTAAATCCAAAGCGAAATGCATTGATATAACGCAAAAAGAAGAAAATTATGTTATTAAGAAAATATTCCAAAAAATATTTTTTTGGGAATAGGACTTTAGTAGAGAATAAGCATTAATAGAATCGTTCTTTGTAACCAAATTTGTAACTCTAACTATTTTATAAATTTCCTTTTATTGCCTTGCGCATTTCTCTTTTTACTGTTATGAATTTTTGTAGAATTAAAGTTTGAACGTCGCGCCACTTTTGGCAAATAAAGGCCTCTAAGTCTCAGATCACATGTTTACCAGATGTAAACTCCGCCTTAGTTGTTGTAAAGTTTTAGCCAGTGTTTAAAAAACTGCAGTCGAAATAGCAAAAGTCGTAAAATTGTACTATTTTATAGACCATTCTTTTGTTTGACTGCACAATCACAACATGTGTATGAACACCTCTGCTACTGAATTTCAAAGTGTCGTAGTTGAAGTTAACACAGTTAACGAATAACTTTACAAAACGAAGAGCTTCAACTCTCGACATGTTCTAAAAGTTTTCGGTTTGACTGACGGCTGCTTTAAATAAATACGAAGTTAACGAAGTTTGAATGAGAGTTTTGCGTGTGAATGAGTGTTTTTTTCCTATATGTACAAATATAAAAGTAAGACAACAACAACAACATTTCTTCCAGCAAGCAACTAAATACGCAATTGAAACTGCAAAACCAAAAGAAAAGAAAAATCACACAACATCTCTACTACGATAACTTCAGAATTTATTTAAAACAGCGCGCTGACAAACAGAAAACTTTTCGAACATGTAGAATGCTGAAGCTCTTCGTTTTGTATAACTCTTCGTTTATCATGTTAACTTCTACAACGACACATGAATTTTCTGAAGCAGAAGTATGAGCAGAAGCAAAAGAAATACACAAATTTGAAGTTTTTAAACTCTGGTTTTAGCTATTGTGCTAGTGCCATTACCTTATTATTGCACCATCGCATTCATAAAGTCAATAACGACACTAATCAAGGAATGTATAAAAATACATATAAAAATATAAAATCAAAAAAATCCCGGGCATTTCCGCATAAATTTCCCGGGATTTCTTTCCCGGAAAATGTGCGGGATCCCGGGAAAAATCCCGTATGAAAAACAAAAATCAGAAATTGATTTTTATTTCTGCTCAAAAATATAAAAAAAAACAGAAAATAACAATTATTACTGCCCAAAAAAATAAAAATCAGAAATTGATTTTTATTTCTGCTCAAAAAAAAATAACTGCCAGTTAACAGAAACCATGTAAAAATTCTCGAGTGCTTTATTTTTACTTTCAATGTAAATAGACAGCCGAGAATTTTTACATGGCTTCTATAAACTGGCAGTAAAAATCAGAAATCAGAAAATAACAATTATTACTGGCCAAACAAATAAAAATCCAAAATTCTTAAAACATTTGAGTTTTGAAAAATCTAATTGAAAACAATAAGATGGTGTGATTGCCCAGGCTCTACGATATTTCCTTGTACTTGATTTTTTCTTTAAAAATTCAAAAATAATAATTATTTTCGGTCCCTGATTTACACAGGTTGGACCGAAACAGAACAGAACGAAACTGAAAAACTAACTACTCAAGGCACATTCACCGGTAGTAGCGGAAACGCAGCTGAGCTATTTTTTTTAAATTATAGTTCATTCGAAGCTTCAAAAATTTTTTACGACAGAGAAATTCCAAAAAAAAAATTTTAAAAAATGTTCAATGTGAAAAATATTTTATTAAAAAAATTCTTTTGAAACAAATTTAAAAATATGAAAAAAAAACTATTAAACACTTGTGAAAAGTGCCTAAACGTTGCAAATTTTGTTAGTGGTAGCCGTGAAGAAATTTTTTCAAATTTATGTTATTTTACAACAAATTCTATTTTTGATATTTTGGATCAACTAAAAGCCATGTTGTTTTTTTCTTGTAATCCTGATATTACCTGGAAATAAATGTGCCTTGTAACTACTTGTATAAGATTTCTAGAAACAAAACAGACAGCTGATTCATAACATAACAGAAATTAAAAACTAATTCTGCCTTTTACTCTATCGTTGCAAGATTCTGCCAGAGAAGTAAATGAACAAAACTTATATTTTTTCTCTAAATTTTAAATTGTTTGAATTTATATATATATTATAAAAACAATTTTGAAATAATTTTTGAACAGAATTTTCAAAGAAACACAGGAAACGAGGCAAGGTGTATCTAACTAGGTGGCAGCGCTACTTCAGCTGATAATTTTTTGCTCTATGTGCTTTGTAGCTGAATAATGCCAAAAACTTCGATTTTGTTTTGGTTTTAGTACAATTAATTTTGTGCTTTTGACATTCTTCGGTTCTTTACACATCTATGGTTGCCGCAGTCACCTGTATAATTACACCATGAAACGAGGGGAATAAAAAATTGACACGATGAATGTCAACAAAAAAATGAGAGAATGGAAGTATCTTATATTTTTATATCATGCTTAAAACAGCCTAATACGTTTTTGCGGTATGATAATTGTAGTTAAAAATCAATCTAAACATGGTAAAGAAATTACAACTTCACCCACAAGCTTAGTATCATTTTTAGTATTTGAGACAATCATACGTTGGGCGGCATCCTGTTTATTTGTTTTCGAAACAATTTCGTAGCAATTGCTTTCCTGGTTAATTTCGTTTGTTTCAAATGAATTTGGTGTTAATATTTGCTCAGTTACCTCTAAACTTTCAATACGAGTTGTTTCTAGGCGATAAAATCCATTCTCATCGATGCGATAAGTAAAACGACGGTGACCAGATGGAAGTTGAAAATCGTGCTTTTTTATCAGATGTGAGGACAGCGTTTTGCCGTTTTTAAATGGTTTTTCGCAGCAATGACATATGTATATAAAAGTAGTGTTTTTGTGTATTTCCAGGAAGTGCTAAATATATTGAAAATTTTATATGAACGTATTATCATAAATTATGAAAAACATTAACAATTACACACGTATGTACACATATACATATAATAGATTCGTATAATGTAAACGGACAATTTAATTTAATGACAAACTTAACTTAAGTAAACATTAACAAACTATCCTTACTATCATTACTGATAGTAGACATGCGAAAGTACCTAACCTTGTTTGCTTGTGCGATTTTACGCAGATCCGATTATGATAAGATTTAGAAAAATAGGCAAACTATGCGTGTAGGGAGAAACTCCTATTTTAATGAAATTTAAAACATAATCAATAAGTCCGTGACTTTTTGAACTTCCCTAGTTCCCTAGGTAGTTATATGAAATGCAACACTGATCCCATCAAGTTAATAGAGTACTGTCAAATTTGTAGCAAGTTTCGTCATTTATTTTGCGTTTAACATCTGTTCAAAATATACAACCTCGTTTATTTTTCTAAAAATGAAAAAAAGTGAATTTCGAGTGCTCATTAAACATTATTTTTTGCGAAAAAAAAAACCGTCAATCAAACCAAGGAAAAGCTCGATAAATACTATGGGGACTCTGTACCATCGATTTCAATGTTAAAAAACTTTACTGACTTTCGTTATGGTCATACAAGTACAAATGACGCTGAACGTTCTGGCCGGCCGAAAAGGTCAGTACACCCGAAAATGTCGAAAAAATCCACGATCCACGCGTGAGATTGTTGATGCCATAGGCATTTCATATGGCAGTGCACGGTGCGGATTTTTGCAAAATAAATGGTAATAAATCTGGAAATTCTAAACTACTGATTGGATTTATATGAAACTTCGAATATCCGTAGAGGATGACTTCGGCTTTCTAACACGTATGTATCATTGCAGCCTTCTGGCTTATGGGATGTTTCTACATTACAAGTAACTCAAAAATTTTGTTCATGGCTTTGGGATTCTATAAAACAAATGTCAACTTATTCTGAGTAAAAAACGTAATACTTATTTATTTTCTTGTTTCTACATAACAATTCCAATCTAATGTCAAATACAGACAATCACAAAAAGGTACTTGTGCGGAAATTAAAATATACTTAGCCGATGGCCTTGGCTGCCAGTGCTACCAATGTACATATATATTAATGTTATATTTTATATAATTTTAATATCAAGTAAATAAATAATAAATAAATAATAAAATATACTTTTACTCATTTAAGAAGAAATTTAATGTCCACACAACCGTCTAATGCAGAGCTATTCAACCTTTTTGGTTCGCATACCACAAAACTCACAACCAACAATTCGCGTACCACCAAAAAATTTTATCTGTATAAAGAAGTATGGGCTCAATAAATAACCAAACAATTTTAAAATATTTAATCCATTTCATTTATTAATAATAAAAAACAACAAAATTAAAAATAAATTAAAATATTAAAAACATTACAAGAATAAATAAAATTAAATACATAAAAATTAGGAGATCTTGGCGATTTCAGTACTTTATTATTCAACTAATAACAATAAAATAAGGAAATTAAACATAACAAATTAATTATTCAAAGGAAATAAATGCTCAAATTTTCGAAGATTTGGCGTACCACCTGGGAAAGTTTCGCGTACCCCAAGTGGTACGGGTACCACAGGTTGAATAGCCCTGGTCTAATGGAACTATTATGGAAACTGTAAGCATAAATCCAAACATTCTTACATTATATGCCATATACATATGTATGTATTTTCATCACAATTTTATTTTCAATTTTGTTCACATAAATTTTTTAAGGAGAGTAATAATAGGTTTGTTCGAGTGCTTGAAACTTTTTACTGAGCTTCACTGTATTATATTGAATTTCGTTCGTTTACACAAAATCTTGACAGAGTAATGGAACAAATCTAGTTTAGGGACACCTCCCCAAAATTAAAAAAAAGTATCCCATCCTATAGTAAATTGAAAAACAAGAAAAAAAATAAATAAAAATATTTTCGGCGAGGCTTAGTTTCCGAGCTATGGGCCTCTGAAATTCTAGTACAATATTTTGACTATAAGGTCTTTTTCAACGAATATGACCAATATTGGTATCACAAAAATTTTAAAAAAGTACCGTATCTTATAGAAAATTTAAAAATAAGGAGAAAAAATTAAACAAAAAGACTGGAGGCGAGGCTTAATTATAATTTATAACTATAATTTAATATATAATTATGGTGTTTCCCTAGACGGCACAGCCTAGTAAAAATTGTCTGCCTTGCAAAGTTTTCTTGCCTAATAACGTTTTTCTGCATTGCCGGCCTTTGGCCGGGCTTAAGGATTTTCTCCACCATGGTGTTTCCGGAGACAGCGAAGCCTAGTAAAGATTTTCTGCCTTGCAAAGTTTTCTTGCCTAATATCATTTTCTTGCATTGCCGGCCTTTGGCCGGGCTTAAGGATTTTCTCCACCATGGTGTTTCCCGAGACGGCGCAGCCTAGTAAAGATTTTCTGTCTTGTAAAGTTTTCTTGCCTAATAACGTTTTCTTGCATTGCCGGCCTTCGGCCGGGCTTAAGGATTTTCTCCACCATGGTGTTTCCCGAGACGGCGCAGCCTAATAAAGATTTTCTGCCTTGCAAAGTTTTCCTGCTTAATAGCGTTTTCCTGCATGACCGACCAAGAGTCTATTTTTACCATTTCATGAAATGTATTCTCAAAAGCTTTAAGATGATACCAATATTGGTCATATTCGTTGAAAAACACCGTATAATCAAAATATTGTACTAGAATTTCAGAGGCCCATAACTCGGAAACTAAGCCTCGCCGCCAATATTTTTATTTAATTTTTTTTCTTCTTTTTCAATTTACTATAGGATAGGATACTTTTTTTTTCGTTTTTCGGAGGTGTCCCTAAACTAGATTTAAGCCAGAGTAATTTAAGTGTGAGTAGTTGCAAGTTTTTATTGAATAAATGGTTGCTGAAAATAGCAGTTGCACTTTCCTTTTTTGTGAATTTTATTTTTAAGTAAATTCTTCACTCGTTTTCTTGTATGATGTGCAACATATTTAAAAAAGAGCATATATCGGCTTTATGTATATCAAATATATTTTTTATATCTCTCATACATTTTTCTACATTTCATATATATTGATAGATATTAATCCCCAAAGTTGCCTCATATACGTACTTTTCAAGTTAACTAAGTATTGCCCCTTATTGTGATTGGCGAGTTTGCCGCGAAGGTCAGGCATATTGTACTAGATTAAAGAAAAATATAGTTTGTTTTCTTTAATCAACTACAAATCGTTGAAATTGAAGTCGAAAACCGCCAACCAAGATAAGGCCCATTATTTTGTTTCATATATAAATTGATGTACTTTGAACCACATATTAATGTTAAGTTTTTTATTCATTATTATCTTGGATCTAGCTGTATTCAAAGCAAGAAGATTGGGAGCATTTCCATTAAATGCGGCCAATTAGTAACCATCTGGCGATAAATGTATGTACATATCGTATATAATGGATGAAATCCTTCTTCTTTTTTATGTTTAAGCAAATTCAATAATTTGAACTACTTGAAAGACATGAAGCACGAAAGCTTCTTGTGAAAAATAAAAATAAAAATATACCAAAAATAAAAGAGTGTCACTATTGATGTTATTAATTAAAAATCTAAGATGCAGCCTTTTTTAATTCATACAAACATTCTTTAATGTAATAATCAGGATTTATTCAGTTACTCGATTTTGATTGATAAGTAAACGAATTGACCTAATATTGTATTGTAATTTAACCAGTTGTTTTTTATTTTGTATGATTTTCTCCTAGGGCTGTCATTCAGTATGCTTCTAGTATCAAAATAAAATTAACTCAAATACCAAATTGTGTACCATGGCAATGATCAAGGTGTATCTAACTAGGTGGCAGCGCTAATTCAGCTGATAATTTTTTGCTCTATGTGCTTTGTAGCTGAAGAATGTCAAAAACTTTGATTTTGTTTTGGTCATGGTGTAATTATTTTTGTGCTTTTGACATTCTTCGGTTTTTTACATATTTTTGGTTGCCGTATTTGTGTTTAACAAATCCTTACGCAGTCACCTGTATAATTACACCAACGTACACCAATACAACGTAAGCTAGACAAGTGTACTATAAAAACTCATTTTGTTACGTACTCGCCTGTGTACCGCTTGCTTGCTTGAGAGCTTACTTGTTATGTAGAAACACACCATTAATCGGGGCAGGAGTAACAGTAGGCCTAAGTTGACCAGATGGGACTCAAAAAACTTCAGAGGCTTCAAACATTTAGGAAAATTATCCGATTTTTATGGGATAAAGACTTTTGAGCTAAGCTTAAAATTTTTAAGAAATAATCACCCTTATTCTATTACGCGTCGGCAACATCGTCGTCAATTTTCAAACCACATCAATATGACACAGCATCAATTAAATTTGGATTCCCTAACAGTGCTATGACGACGTTGCCTGTTTATCGATAAATACAATACACATATCCAATATTTGAGTCAGCTGATTCATTTTGCTTTTGGTAAAAGTGTTTTTAAATAAGTAAAAGCTCTGTAAATAAATTAAAATAAAATGTTTTTCTCTCCTATTGGGACGAACAAAATAAAAAATTTAATGGTGAAAAAAGATTTCTCAGACAAAAGTCATGCATTTGCCAGTTACCCAAGGAAAAGTAAGTGATAAATTCTGTCATGTTTTTGGAAAATAAGGAGTAATGTTTATCCTTTTAATATTTTAAAGTTATTTTCGGCTGAACAAAACATCATTTAGGCATGTATTGGATACAATAGAGCCTAATTTTTGAAACAAAAGGGATCAGTCCCCGTATTCGCTAAAGCTAATCGCTAAAGCTAAATCTCTATTGTTAAAAATCTAGAAGGTCGATTTATCGATTTTCGGTTAGGAATGCAATTTTAAAACTTGTATTGCTAAATCAGGCAACGGCTTAAAAATTTAATTCGCTGAAATTTCATCGTCTTATGTCATCGCGAAAAAATTTTAATTTTCTATTTGTTCAGCGTTTTAGCGATCGAATTTAGCTTTAGCGAGTTATGGAATAAGTGGGCAGATCAACGTTTATTGGAGATTGGAGCTTCCTCCAAAGGGGTTCAGTGCTAATTGTATATATAGCTCGACTCCAGTAGCTTCACACTCAGTACTGTTCGCAACCTTTTTGAATTATGAAAGTTTCAACTATAATATTTTATTACGTAGATAGTTTTCAACATGATATAAATATAGAAGGTACATCCATTCTCTCAATTTTTCTTGACATTCACCATCTGACAAGTATAAGTATTTTGAAGTTTCCGGTAAAATCGTGCTACCGTATTAATTTAATATTTCCCCCTCTGTTTCCTGTTTGTTTGAAAATTTTATTCAAAAATTATTTCAAAATTGTTTTTATAAAATACAGAATGTATAAATTAAACAATTAATGCCCAAATTCTGTTCGGCGATTGTATCGTCTTGTCTATGGACGAAAAAAAGCCGCAGTTATGATTCCTTAAAACATTATTTAGTCTATGCTAGAAGGTTCGTGTATTTGCCTTATGATTTTGTTCTAAACATTATATCCAATACATATTTTTCATATATTTTTCAAACTTTTGTATTATAATTTTATTTAATTTTTATGTTTTTAAAACAGGATAATAATATTTTAATTTTCCATTATCAAAGACAACAACCATTTTGAAGAAAATTATTTTAAAAAAAACGTCATAAATCTTCGTACTTGATTAGGGCATAAGCAAAAAAATAAGAGTGCAGCATATTTTAAATTCCCTGCATTTCCTAGTGTTCGCCAACAGTGGCTAAGAGCCTATAAGATCTGTGAAATAGACTTGCTAAATGATCTGACCGATTATTACAACAATTTTTTTTAGAAAGGGATGTTACAATCAACAAGAAACATATTATGTAAATTAAACAGAATGCAATATCAATTACTATTTGTTAAACTTAATGAAAATTCGTTGTCAAATAATCCAAATCATCAATCAATTTGGTTTCTCAACGCCAAATTTAGATGAAAATATAGTTAAAAGATTTGTATTAAGCAGAAAACTTAAAAATATGACATAAGTTATTACATAATCACTTTTTAAACTTCAGAGATATGTATTTATGTATATAACTTTATTTATTCCCAAATTTTTGTTAAGAAAATTACACACTTTTGTAAAAAAAATTCTAGGGGAAGACTTAAATTTTTTAATATATGGGAACATTTTTCTTTATTTCTCTCAAAAAACAACCTTCAAAAATACTTATTTTTAAAAACAAGGAGAGAATGGAAGTACCTTCTATATTTATATCATGGTTTTCAACATGTTTAATTAAGATTTTAGAGAGCTTTTTCATAAATGCGGACATACAAAATTTGGTAAAATATTGTTTTGTACCATAAAAATATATATTAAAATAATTTCCTTTTCTTATATTGGCATATTTTATTTATATACGAGTCTTTTTTACTTCGCATGAAAAAATTATTCCAATATATTTAAGTGATCTCGAGATATTCGGATTGTAGGGTGCAATTAAAAAAATATATAGAATGCGCTTAACTTTTTTTCCTTTATTCACACATCAGCTATTTACAACTGTGGTGATTTCTAAAATTCTACCTAAATAGAAAAACAAAAATAAATTTAAAATATTCAATACCAGGCAATTAGACAAAATTAGCAAAGGTGGCTATGGCATTATGGGCATGTCACGTCTAATTTCATCTTAAGGATCACGAATCCATAGACTAAATAAATAAATAAATAAAAAAAAATAACATCGTATCCAGGGTATATTAAAAATTCAAATACACACCGTGATTTAAATATGCCACTAGTGACTGAAGAAATTGCAAAATACGCAGGCAAATATCTAACAAAACTCGAGCCATATCCTCATCCGCTTGTTCGTAATATTTTGAACTTTACTGGACACATCCGCTTCAAAAAGAGGGATACAAGGGCTCGAATACTCAACACTCCAGATGAAACTGTTTGAAAATACTTTTTTTTTGCTTATCACTACTTATGTATTATTAATAACCAGGGCTAAATTTTGTGGCATTGCCAGAAAAAGCATTTTTTGCATATTTAAATTTTTTGTAGAAAAATGCTTATTTTGGATCACCTTGCATAAAAAAGCTTATTTCTCACGAAAATTTGTCCCCATCTGAAATACTAGCATTTAAATACGCTCAGTAGATGTTGAACGCATATTTTCCATGTTTTCATCTGTTTTATGTGACAATAGAAGATAGTAGATTAGTAATGGGGACCTGAGTCCTGTTTTGGGAATTCAAAACCGGGAAAAAACAAAAACGATGGCAACCCTGTTACAAATGGGGGGATTTTGGGGATTTTCATGCTGATATGGTGTTTGTGTGTGAGTTTGATTCTTTGGCCATTTGTATGTATGTATACTTGTGTGCACAGCTTTTGTTGTTATTGTAGAGAAACGTTGTGCTTACAGTGCATGGATGTATGTACGTGTGGGATGTGTATGTGTGTGTGTGTGAGTCTAATTCTTTGGTTGTGTGTGCATGTATATGTGGGTGTTTGTATGTATGTATGGGTGTGTGCGTATGTGTGTGATTGTTATTTGATAGACTTATGGTTGCTGTTTTGAGTTATAGTTGGTATGCTTATGTAGGGTTATTGTATGGATGCATTTATGTTTGTGATCTCTGGGGGGGAAATAATCTAATAGCTGCAGAGAGTGGCAACCCTGTTGCGAATGGAAGTCGTTAGGGAATGTATTTGGTAATGTATGTATATGTTGTTGGATTAATGTATGTGATCGTTTCTATTTTTGCTTTGAAGAATGTCATTGCTTGTGTGAGTTACATCAACACTTTTTCATACATATTTACAAATGCATGTATATATGTTGTTAAGGCTATTGACGTTGCTATTATGGAGATAGAAAATATTGTGTCGGCATAGGTTTCATATATGTTCAAGTGAATTTCAGATGTTAAATGTTTTGAATCCGATTAGGTTGATAAGAAGAGCTTTTCAATAGGGGTAGTGATATCTTTATTTCGGTATATTCTACTTTAATGTAACAATTATAAGAAATAGCTTTTGGAGAAATACAGCAAAAACTTATAGAAGCACCTTCTTTCACGTGTCCCGATTTTTTTAGTACCTTTATATTGCAAACTGATGCTAGCGATTTTGTTCTGGGTGTTGCTGTGTATATGAATTTCATCATATATCGTAATACCAACAGAGAATTGTGGAAATGTGTGTGTGTGTGGGTATCTGTTTATGTGTGTGTGTGTGTGTGTATGTTTGTAGGAATTTCAATGTGTGTATTTCTGTAGGAGCTTAGGGCTGATTGTGATTTATGAGGGGTGAGGTGTTCTAGTAATATGTAACCGGGGGAATCTGTGTGTTTGTGTGTCTGTAGGAGTTTAAGGCTGACCATGATTTGGGTGGGCAGGGTTGTTGACGTAATATGTATCCACGGGGATTTGTGGATGTGTCTGTCTATAGTAGTTTAAGCATGATCGTGATTTGAGGTAGGTGAGGATGTTCTTGAGGTAAATTGGTTATGTGTATGTATGTATGTATTTTTGTAAGAATTTAAGATGATTGTGATTTATTAGGGGCGAGGTGTTCTTGTAATATGTAGCCGTGAGAATCTATGTCTATAGACGTTTAAGAGTATCTGTAATTTTAGGTAGGTGAGAGTGTTGTGTTGTTGAGATTAATCTTATATATTGTATATGTATGTATGTATGATCATGGGAATTTTTATATGTATATCTGGGGGAGAATTTTAGGCTGGTCGTGATTTGTGAAAGGTGGGGTGTTGTTGAAATTTTCTTGGATATTTCTTATATGAATTCTGCTATGTGTGTGTGTATTTGCGCTAATATTTATATGTAGATAGAAATTAATTCTTTTCAGTATCGACATTTGGTACTATCAAATACTATCATATGTCTGGACTTCCCTAATCTTATTATGTTTTTATAGTTACGCTTGTTTTATATTTTCTCATACTTAAATTTGTCTCGCGTTAAAGTCTGCCTATATGAAATTTGTTTATATTACAGATTTTGTTTATTTCAATCTTTGAATACATTTTTTGTTTTTTTTTTGTCATTGATGTCTTTTGTTCTTCTTGTTGTTGGTGTTGTTGTTGTAAATATTCGTCTGTGTATAGATGCGATATATTCAGTTTTTTTTTTTTTTTTTATTTGAAAATAAAAACGTTTTAATTTTTATCTGCGTTTACTTAGAAGTTTGTGAGGATTTTCTGCTTTTAAGTAAAACTGAATTCCTGAAGATACATACTCTATAGTAATAGCAACTATAACAGAAATATTCCTTATACTCAATTTACATTTTTTAAAGTTGATGCAACGTTAGTAAGTTAACGTTAGAAATTTTTGGGGTACATAATTTTTTCTAACTATAGACTTTTTTCTTCACTTTCTACATTTGTTTTCGAAATCTTGCTTTGCTTTATGAAAATGTATAAACATTTTTAAATGAAACTGATCCGGCACTCCAGCTTATATACTGATAGTTTTTTTTTTCTTTGGTAGTCAACTTACTTCTTTTTTTATTTTTATTGATAAACATTTAAAATCAAAAGGGAGCTTTATATTGAAATTATTATTTTCATAATTGTTGAAAACAATCACTAGTTTTTTTTTTTTGTGATGAAATCATTTGAAGTTGAAGCTGATATCTTTGCTTACTGTTTTAAATTAAAATTTTATTCAATAGAATAAAAGGAGCTTTTTTCTTAAATTCTGATGCAGTTAAGATCGGATATGAGACTGAATTTAAATGTACTTTTAAATTAGTCACAATGAACAAACTTATTTTCTTGTTGAAAAGCGATCATCAGAAAACGAAGTGGTTTTCAGAGACTTTAGGTATACCCTTTCGACGGTTCCTCTAGGATACAAGATGACTTTGTTTGACGAAATTTCTGTTGCTTTATACTGATAATATGTTTACATTAATAAGGTACATATGTATATGTTTATTTTATGAAGGGCTATTACCTATGGCTTTCATTGACGTTCTATATGATTTTTTTTTTCTCATTTTATTAAAGTTCAGCGTGTTGTGTGTATATTTCTGAAATGTTTAAGTGTGCTTTGTGTGTCCATCGGACAGAGTGTACGTATTAGTTGGTCAGTCAGTCTATATATTTATTTATTTTTTTTCTTCTAATGTGCCACTCCTTTTTTCAGATTTTACTACTTGGAATAGAGTATTTTTGTCTAATTTTTTTCTGGGTATCTACATACATTAGTTAAATATGTCTATGAATTTTTAAGAAAAAATTTTAAATAAAATATTGGAAAAAGAATTAATTATGTGAATGGTTTTTATTTCTTTATTAGCTTTACTTCGCTAGATCAAAAAAATTTTTGTTTTTGCTTATTTGCAAATTCTTGTTTTCATGTCGCTTAAACATGTACAGTCTTGTTTTCATATCGCTTAGACATGCACAGTCTTGTTTTCATGATGCTTAGACATGCATAGTCTTGTTTTCATGATGCTTAAACATGTACAGTCTTGTTTTCTTTGAGAGGTTATGCACAAGACAAATTGAATTTCACAATATTATGAAATTCCATTAAAAGAGAAACAGTTTAGACAATCGGATAAGTCCTTATATTTTTCACTACATACAAGTTTCTGTTATTTTATATTCGAATAGATGAATCCTAACTTTCCTTTAAAAAATAACACAAAACAAGGATAAATTTAGTTTAATTTTATTTATATTAATAATACATTTTAATTTAATTTTATTTTTTTTTATTATAATGATGGAAACATTTCATAATATCCAATTATTAAATTTTCTAATATACTTTTACGCAAAAAATATATTGTACATCTGCAAGTATCTGGTCCTTCCTCACACTCAGGATTATACCAAGGACAGCTTCTGAAGTGGCCTTCTGTGTTGTCTTCATCTTCCATGATACCATATTCTTCGTTCTCATCCAGCATATTTTGAAAAAATTTGATCATCTCCCAATGATCGAAAAGCCTGAAGCTTTCAAAATCTCTTATAAATTGGTTTAGAGTACGTCTGATTTGACTCATTTTATTTGCTTATAAGTTAATGAATGATGATTGTTTGAAGGTTCCTTTAAGACTAATTTCCTCTTTTAAATTTTTAAAGTAGTATCTCTTGATCTTTAAAATATCTATACCATCATCTATATTACATACCTCTTTTTTAGCACTCTATCTCTCTCTACCCCTTTTCTCTCTATAACTGTCTCTTTCTGTCTATCACTACCCCTCCACTTATTCACTATTTCACCATATTTTCGATTAGCCTTCTTGAAGTCGTCATCGCTACTTTCAAGATCATTTTCAGTTAAACATTCAAAATGCGGAGAAGTAAATGAAAAAAAAAATAAATAAATAAAACAAAAATGGAGTCTACAACAAATCTAACATCAAAATTTAATTCACTAAAAAATAAAACCTTAATCCACATAAAGGAGCTTGACATCAGCTAAATACACCATTGAAAAGTGTCAAGAGTAACAACAAAATATGGACCAACACTAAAAGTTGAAATGGAAAACCACATAATGTTCCTCCCAAAGCGATATAATGATTTAACCGATGCTGAAATTAAAGAACTCTCGAGCGGATCATATTGCTTAAGTAGAGAAGGTGAACAAAGCTTAATTGTTGAAAGCGAGCTGAGTGAATTTCTAATTCAAAATTCCCAATTTCCAATTTGGCAATAATATATAATAATTTTGTATTTTAAATTATAAATAAAAATACATGAAAGAGTTTTGTAAAATATAAATGTTTGTGCTTTTTTATTTAATATTTTCAGTTATTTCATAAAGAAATTTAAGACATAAATGACCACAGGTAAATATATTGAAATTCTGATGTTGATTATAGTTGTATTTTATATTTCTACCAAGATATTTGACTACTTCCGAAGGAGGTTGTAAGTTTCCAAAGCTGTCGAAATATTCTTTTTCATTGTTGTTTTTATAATATGCTACCCAATGTGTACCAGGTCCTGTTGATACGTCTAAATTGATTATTCCACATTCTATTTTCTTTGTTCGTTTTGGTAGAGTATTCAACATGAAAACTCTCCTAAAATATGGAATATTTATAGAGAAACGGTTTATGTCCACATCAGATAGTGGTCTGTTCGTAGCATCTCTAAGAGTTTTTTGATTTTTCTTTGTAAACTAAACCATAACCCTTTTTATATGGTTTTAAGTAAAGTCCCTTTCCAACTGCTATAGATGCCATCGCTCTATTATGTCTAATTGCTTCATCAAGTTGATTTTTTGCATTCTTTGTTGCATTAACAGCTTTAGCTATAGCAGCACCTCCAGTTGTTAGACTACCAATTGCACCCAGAGCAGTTAAAATCGGTATTAGAGGCAAAAACCCACCAATTTTTGGTACACGTATTACATGTGGTACTATAATTTGAGATTTTCTTCCTTTTAATGATTTGTTGATAGTTTTTCGGGCAATTTTAATTGCTGAGTTAATATTTAATGGTTTTTCCTTCCTTAGTATTTTTGTTGCAGCTCTAATTGATGTTCTAAACAGTTTTTTATCATTTATCTTGTTCTTTTTAACATTTTTCTTTTTCTCCACACCCATACCAAATTTTGTTTTGGCTTTCATTGCGTTAGTAACCATATAGGCAAATGATTTTTCAGCAATACTACTATCTTTTGATAAAACTCGATCCCAAGCTGAATTTTCAAGTATTTTATCAGCTTTATGTCTAATGCTTAAATCCTTACAAGCAGAGTCCAATAAATTAATTCCTTTGTCACCTCAATTTAAACGTTTTTGTAGTTTTGTTTCAGGTCCACAATACTAATATCCGGGAAGATAAAGTTCACCAGTTAGAGAGTTTATTCTTTTTATCTACTATACCTCCTCCAACGAAGGTGTTTTTATGACTAAACGTTTTCTGATATTGTATAACTATATCATCTAATTTTGTCGATAATAACAGGTAACATTTATAAAATCTATTTAGTTCGTAATATTGTTCCTTCTACTATTTTTTTTTTTTTTTTTTTTTTTTTTTTGTTTACTTGCCTCTATCTTGACTGATGGTTTCTCAGCCTTTAAACTTGTATATTCTCAACTTCTGTCTAGATGTTACTTTCTTCTTTCATGCGAATTCTTGTTTTTTCTTTTCATATCACTTAAACATGCACAGTCTTGTTATCGTTGAAAGGTTCTGTACAAAACAAATCGAATTTCACAATATTATGAAACTCCATTATATTTCATTAGGTATTTTCTTATCGACACCAACTGCTTTAACACCATCTCATTTACGTTTGCTAACAGCAAATAGTACAATAGGTGTCAGCTATTGGATCAGCTTATCAGCTATTAGATCAGCTTATTAGCACCTGGTCTGTTTTTCAGATCAGCTATTCAGGAGCTGGTCTGGTTTTCAGATCAGCTTATCAGGACCTGGTCTGGTTTTCAGATCAGCTTATCAGGAGCTGGTCTGGTTTTCAGATCAGCTTATCAGGAGCTGGTCTGGTTTTCAGATCAGCTTATCAGGACCTGGTCTGGTTTTCAGATCAGCTTTTCAGGACCTGGTCTGGTTTTCAGATCAGCTTTTCAGGACCTGGTCTGGTTTTCAGATCAGCTTATCAGGACCTGGTCTGGTTTTCAGATCAGCTTTTCAGGACCTGGTCTGGTTTTCAGATCAGCTTTTCAGGACCTGGTCTGATTTTCAGGTCAGCTTATTAGGAGCTGGTCTGGTTTTCAGGTCAGATGAAATAACTAAAGTCTATCTTTTATTAGCAGTATTTTTTTTTCTATAACGAAAATCGTTTAATTCAATATATTTGCTTATAATCAAAAATCAATATTTATCCTTCCAACACTCTACAAATTTTTTAAAACTTGTCAAAATTCATATTACTGCCAACATGAACCTTGTAAACATGCTTCATATTTTCCTCATCTTACTTAAACATTATAATTACATTTGCATTGTCTCTTATTAAATGCTTATAGCCATATTCATAAAAATTTTAAACAGCATTTCAAATGTTGTTTGAGCAAAATTCGCTAAAATTGTATTCATAATAGAATATTAGCGTAAAAACGTTTTTTAACTTGCGTAAATCACCAAATCTTAAGAATTAAATGCACCCATATTTAAAATAATTTTGAATTGACGTCGTTGTAATTTTGCTTCTTGCTTATTTATATTTTTAACTTTGTCTGTATGTATGTATGTATGCATGTATTAAGAATTATGTTTATGTTTGGCACAAGTAGAATGAGTCATCATTATTCTGTCGCCCCGTAAAAAAAATATACACGTACACGTACATATGTATGTATATTATTCTGCTTTCCACATGCAACATCAGCAAATATCATAATTGAAATGTATTAAGCTTCATTACCAGAAAAAAATAAATGTATAATAACCCATTCTTTTAATTATGAAATTATGTAATTTCTTTAACTATTCATATTTGTAGTAGTATATAGATAATTTTAGTATAAATACATGTTTTTAAGCCTCAGATAGTAGTAGGGAACTGGGCATTCGGGGACAATTAAAATTTTAAAATTCTTGAAATTTGATACCTACGAGGGTGGTTCAATAAGTCACTCTTATTTTTTTAACATAAGGAGTTTTTGTTTACATTAAGTGTATGTCTGTCTCTCTCTCTGTCTGTCTGCATGACCGTGGAAATTTGAGTCTGTCAGTGATTTGGGTTGTGTAATAATTTCTGGGTGTCCTTTGTCGGGGTTATGGGTAATTAAACTTAAAAATTTTAATCTACGCCGGATGCCCAGTTCACAACTACTATCTGAGGCTTAAAAACATGTATTTATACTAAAATTATCTATATACTACTACAAATATGAATAGTTAAAGAAATTACATAATTTCATAATTAAAAGAATGGGTTATTATACATTTATTTTTTTCTGGTAATGAAGCTTAATACATTTCAATTATGATATTTGCTGATGTTGCATGTGGAAAGCAGAATAATATACATACATATGTACGTGTACGTGTATATTTTTTTTACGGGGCGACAGAATAATGATGACTCATTCTACTTGTGCCAAACATAAACATAATTCTTAATACATGCATACATACATACATACAGACAAAGTTAAAAATATAAATAAGCAAGAAGCAAAATTACAACGACGTCAATTCAAAATTATTTTAAATATGGGTGCATTTAATTCTTAAGATTTGGTGATTTACGCAAGTTAAAAAACGTTTTTACGCTAATATTCTATTATGAATACAATTTTAGCGAATTTTGCTCAAACAACATTTGAAATGCTGTTTAAAATTTTTATGAATATGGCTATAAGCATTTAATAAGAGACAATGCAAATGTAATTATAATGTTTAAGTAAGATGAGGAAAATATGAAGCATGTTTACAAGGTTCATGTTGGCAGTAATATGAATTTTGACAAGTTTTAAAAAATTTGTAGAGTGTTGGAAGGATAAATATTGATTTTTGATTATAAGCAAATATATTGAATTAAACGATTTTCGTTATAGAAAAAAAAAAATACTGCTAATAAAAGATAGACTTTAGTTATTTCATCTGACCTGAAAACCAGACCAGCTCCTAATAAGCTGACCTGAAAATCAGACCAGGTCCTGAAAAGCTGATCTGAAAACCAGACCAGGTCCTGAAAAGCTGATCTGAAAACCAGACCAGGTCCTGATAAGCTGATCTGAAAACCAGACCAGGTCCTGAAAAGCTGATCTGAAAACCAGACCAGGTCCTGAAAAGCTGATCTGAAAACCAGACCAGGTCCTGATAAGCTGATCTGAAAACCAGACCAGCTCCTGATAAGCTGATCTGAAAACCAGACCAGCTCCTGATAAGCTGATCTGAAAACCAGACCAGGTCCTGATAAGCTGATCTGAAAACCAGACCAGCTCCTGAATAGCTGATCTGAAAAACAGACCAGGTGCTAATAAGCTGATCTAATAGCTGATAAGCTGATCCAATAGCTGACACCTATTGTACTATTTGCTGTTAGCAAACGTAAATGAGATGGTGTTAAAGCAGTTGGTGTCGATAAGAAAATACCTAATGAAATATAATGGAGTTTCATAATATTGTGAAATTCGATTTGTTTTGTACAGAACCTTTCAACGATAACAAGACTGTGCATGTTTAAGTGATATGAAAAGAAAAAACAAGAATTCGCATGAAAGAAGAAAGTAACATCTAGACAGAAGTTGAGAATATACAAGTTTAAAGGCTGAGAAACCATCAGTCAAGATAGAGGCAAGTAAACAAAAAAAAAAAAAAAAACAAAAAAAAAAAAAAAAAAATAGTAGAAGGAACAATATTACGAACTAAATAGATTTTATAAATGTTACCTGTTATTATCGACAAAATTAGATGATATAGTTATACAATATCAGAAAACGTTTAGTCATAAAAACACCTTCGTTGGAGGAGGTATAGTAGATAAAAAGAATAAACTCTCTAACTGGTGAACTTTATCTTCCCGGATATTAGTATTGTGGACCTGAAACAAAACTACAAAAACGTTTAAATTGAGGTGACAAAGGAATTAATTTATTGGACTCTGCTTGTAAGGATTTAAGCATTAGACATAAAGCTGATAAAATACTTGAAAATTCAGCTTGGGATCGAGTTTTATCAAAAGATAGTAGTATTGCTGAAAAATCATTTGCCTATATGGTTACTAACGCAATGAAAGCCAAAACAAAATTTGGTATGGGTGTGGAGAAAAAGAAAAATGTTAAAAAGAACAAGATAAATGATAAAAAACTGTTTAGAACATCAATTAGAGCTGCAACAAAAATACTAAGGAAGGAAAAACCATTAAATATTAACTCAGCAATTAAAATTGCCCGAAAAACTATCAACAAATCATTAAAAGGAAGAAAATCTCAAATTATAGTACCACATGTAATACGTGTACCAAAAATTGGTGGGTTTTTGCCTCTAATACCGATTTTAACTGCTCTGGGTGCAATTGGTAGTCTAACAACTGGAGGTGCTGCTATAGCTAAAGCTGTTAATGCAACAAAGAATGCAAAAAATCAACTTGATGAAGCAATTAGACATAATAGAGCGATGGCATCTATAGCAGTTGGAAAGGGACTTTACTTAAAACCATATAAAAAGGGTTATGGTTTAGTTTACAAAGAAAAATCAAAAAACTCTTAGAGATGCTACGAACAGACCACTATCTGATGTGGACATAAACCGTTTCTCTATAAATATTCCATATTTTAGAGGAGTTTTCATGTTGAATACTCTACCAAAACGAACAAAGAAAATAGAATGTGGAATAATCAATTTAGACGTATAAACAGGACCTGGTACACATTGGGTAGCATATTATAAAAACAACAATGAAAAAGAATATTTCGACAGCTTTGGAAACTTACAACCTCCTTCGGAAGTAGTCAAATATCTTGGTAGAAATATAAAATACAACTATAATCAACATCAGAATTTCAATATATTTACCTGTGGTCATTTATGTCTTAAATTTCTTTATGAAATAACTGAAAATATTAAATAAAAAAGCACAAACATTTATATTTTACAAAACTCTTTCATGTATTTTTATTTATAATTTAAAATACAAAATTATTATATATTATTGCCAAATTGGAAATTGGGAATTTTGAATTAGAAATTCACTCAGCTCGCTTTCAACAATTAAGCTTTGTTCACCTTCTCTACTTAAGCAATATGATCCGCTCGAGAGTTCTTTAATTTCAGCATTGGTTAAATCATTATATCGCTTTGGGAGGAACATTATGTGGTTTTCCATTTCAACTTTTAGTGTTGGTCCATATTTTGTTGTTACTCTTGACACTTTTCGAATGGTGTATTTAGCTGATGTCAAGCTCCTTTATGTGGATTAAGGTTTTATTTTTTAGTGAATTAAATTTTGATGTTAGATTTGTTGTAGACTCCATTTTTGTTTTATTTATTTATTTTTTTTTTCATTTACTTCTCCGCATTTTGAATGTTTAACTGAAAATGATCTTGAAAGTAGCGATGACGACTTCAAGAAGGCTAATCGAAAATATGGTGAAATAGTGAATAAGTGGAGGGGTAGTGATAGACAGAAAGAGACAGTTATAGAGAGAAAAGGGGTAGAGAGAGATAGAGTGCTAAAAAAGAGGTATGTAATATAGATGATGGTATAGATATTTTAAAGATCAAGAGATACTACTTTAAAAATTTAAAAGAGGAAATTAGTCTTAAAGGAACCTTCAAACAATCATCATTCATTAACTTATAAGCAAATAAAATGAGTCAAATCAGACGTACTCTAAACCAATTTATAAGAGATTTTGAAAGCTTCAGGCTTTTCGATCATTGGGAGATGATCAAATTTTTTCAAAATATGCTGGATAAGAACGAAGAATATGGTATCATGGAAGATGAAGACAACACAGAAGGCCACTTCAGAAGCTGTCCTTGGTATAATCCTGAGTGTGAGGAAGGACCAGATACTTGCAGATGTACAATATATTTTTTGCGTAAAAGTATATTAGAAAATTTAATAATTGGATATTATGAAATGTTTCCATCATTATAATAAAAAATAAATAAAATTAAATTAAAATGTATTATTAATATAAATAAAATTAAACTAAATTTATCCTTGTTTTGCGTTATTTTTTAAAGGAAAGTTAGGATTCATCTATTCGAATATAAAATAACAGAAACTTGTATGTAGTGAAAAATATAAGGACTTATCCGATTGTCTAAACTGTTTCTCTTTTAATGGAATTTCATAATATTGTGAAATTCAATTTGTCTTGTGCATAACCTCTCAAAGAAAACAAGACTGTACATGTTTAAGCATCATGAAAACAAGACTATGCATGTCTAAGCATCATGAAAACAAGACTGTGCATGTCTAAGCGATATGAAAACAAGACTGTACATGTTTAAGCGACATGAAAACAAGAATTTGCAAATAAGCAAAAACAAAAATTTTTTTGATCTAGCGAAGTAAAGCTAATAAAGAAATAAAAACCATTCACATAATTAATTCTTTTTCCAATATTTTATTTAAAATTTTTTCTTAAAAATTCATAGACATATTTAACTAATGTATGTAGATACCCAGAAAAAAATTAGACAAAAATACTCTATTCCAAGTAGTAAAATCTGAAAAAAGGAGTGGCACATTAGAAGAAAAAAAATAAATAAATATATAGACTGACTGACCAACTAATACGTACACTCTGTCCGATGGACACACAAAGCACACTTAAACATTTCAGAAATATACACACAACACGCTGAACTTTAATAAAATGAGAAAAAAAAATCATATAGAACGTCAATGAAAGCCATAGGTAATAGCCCTTCATAAAATAAACATATACATATGTACCTTATTAATGTAAACATATTATCAGTATAAAGCAACAGAAATTTCGTCAAACAAAGTCATCTTGTATCCTAGAGGAACCGTCGAAAGGGTATACCTAAAGTCTCTGAAAACCACTTCGTTTTCTGATGATCGCTTTTCAACAAGAAAATAAGTTTGTTCATTGTGACTAATTTAAAAGTACATTTAAATTCAGTCTCATATCCGATCTTAACTGCATCAGAATTTAAGAAAAAAGCTCCTTTTATTCTATTGAATAAAATTTTAATTTAAAACAGTAAGCAAAGATATCAGCTTCAACTTCAAATGATTTCATCACAAAAAAAAACTAGTGATTGTTTTCAACAATTATGAAAATAATAATTTCAATATAAAGCTCCCTTTTGATTTTAAATGTTTATCAATAAAAATAAAAAAAGAAGTAAGTTGACTACCAAAGAAAAAAAAAACTATCAGTATATAAGCTGGAGTGCCGGATCAGTTTCATTTAAAAATGTTTATACATTTTCATAAAGCAAAGCAAGATTTCGAAAACAAATGTAGAAAGTGAAGAAAAAAGTCTATAGTTAGAAAAAATTATGTACCCCAAAAATTTCTAACGTTAACTTACTAACGTTGCATCAACTTTAAAAAATGTAAATTGAGTATAAGGAATATTTCTGTTATAGTTGCTATTACTATAGAGTATGTATCTTCAGGAATTCAGTTTTACTTAAAAGCAGAAAATCCTCACAAACTTCTAAGTAAACGCAGATAAAAATTAAAACGTTTTTATTTTCAAATAAAAAAAAAAAAAAAAAAACTGAATATATCGCATCTATACACAGACGAATATTTACAACAACAACACCAACAACAAGAAGAACAAAAGACATCAATGACAAAAAAAAAAACAAAAAATGTATTCAAAGATTGAAATAAACAAAATCTGTAATATAAACAAATTTCATATAGGCAGACTTTAACGCGAGACAAATTTAAGTATGAGAAAATATAAAACAAGCGTAACTATAAAAACATAATAAGATTAGGGAAGTCCAGACATATGATAGTATTTGATAGTACCAAATGTCGATACTGAAAAGAATTAATTTCTATCTACATATAAATATTAGCGCAAATACACACACACATAGCAGAATTCATATAAGAAATATCCAAGAAAATTTCAACAACACCCCACCTTTCACAAATCACGACCAGCCTAAAATTCTCCCCCAGATATACATATAAAAATTCCCATGATCATACATACATACATATACAATATATAAGATTAATCTCAACAACACAACACTCTCACCTACCTAAAATTACAGATACTCTTAAACGTCTATATACATAGATTCTCACGGCTACATATTACAAGAACACCTCGCCCCTAATAAATCACAATCATCTTAAATTCTTACAAAAATACATACATACATACACATAACCAATTTACCTCAAGAACATCCTCACCTACCTCAAATCACGATCATGCTTAAACTACTATAGACAGACACATCCACAAATCCCCGTGGATACATATTACGTCAACAACCCTGCCCACCCAAATCATGGTCAGCCTTAAACTCCTACAGACACACAAACACACAGATTCCCCCGGTTACATATTACTAGAACACCTCACCCCTCATAAATCACAATCAGCCCTAAGCTCCTACAGAAATACACACATTGAAATTCCTACAAACATACACACACACACACACACATACCCACACACACACATAAACAGATACCCACACACACACACATTTCCACAATTCTCTGTTGGTATTACGATATATGATGAAATTCATATACACAGCAACACCCAGAACAAAATCGCTAGCATCAGTTTGCAATATAAAGGTACTAAAAAAATCGGGACACGTGAAAGAAGGTGCTTCTATAAGTTTTTGCTGTATTTCTCCAAAAGCTATTTCTTATAATTGTTACATTAAAGTAGAATATACCGAAATAAAGATATCACTACCCCTATTGAAAAGCTCTTCTTATCAACCTAATCGGATTCAAAACATTTAACATCTGAAATTCACTTGAACATATATGAAACCTATGCCGACACAATATTTTCTATCTCCATAATAGCAACGTCAATAGCCTTAACAACATATATACATGCATTTGTAAATATGTATGAAAAAGTGTTGATGTAACTCACACAAGCAATGACATTCTTCAAAGCAAAAATAGAAACGATCACATACATTAATCCAACAACATATACATACATTACCAAATACATTCCCTAACGACTTCCATTCGCAACAGGGTTGCCACTCTCTGCAGCTATTAGATTATTTCCCCCCCAGAGATCACAAACATAAATGCATCCATACAATAACCCTACATAAGCATACCAACTATAACTCAAAACAGCAACCATAAGTCTATCAAATAACAATCACACACATACGCACACACCCATACATACATACAAACACCCACATATACATGCACACACAACCAAAGAATTAGACTCACACACACACACATACACATCCCACACGTACATACATCCATGCACTGTAAGCACAACGTTTCTCTACAATAACAACAAAAGCTGTGCACACAAGTATACATACATACAAATGGCCAAAGAATCAAACTCACACACAAACACCATATCAGCATGAAAATCCCCAAAATCCCCCCATTTGTAACAGGGTTGCCATCGTTTTTGTTTTTTCCCGGTTTTGAATTCCCAAAACAGGACTCAGGTCCCCATTACTAATCTACTGAAGATCATTTCTTTTTGAAAATTAAAAAAAAACAAATGATTGTTCATAATAATAATGATCTCTTTGAATAAAAATACTTTAAGGTAACAAAACTGTTGTTTTTATTCTTGCATATTTTGCATATTTGTGCATATAACCGTGCATATTTTGAAATTTTTTCGTGCTATTTCTGGCGCATATTTTGAATTTTTTGCATATTTTAATTAGCCCTATTAATAACTATCACTAATAATTATATTTTAGATTAAAGATTTGAATATTTATTGTTAAGCTGGGGTCACACGATTGGCACAATGTAACAAAGTAAATTTGCCTTATTTCTCAACTAATTGAAATATAATTTCATAACTGCACCACACTGCATTAGTAATAAAGCCATATAGACTTATTCAAGAATTAATTAAGTAATAATGTCATTTTGGATTATTACTTATGACTCTATCGCAGTGAGCCGACGAAAATCGGTACATTGTGCCAATCGTGTGACCCCAGCTTTAGTTCATATTTGAAGATACATTTTTACAATAAATAAAACATGTATTAAAAACATTTATCTCCTAATTTTACTTCCAATCGAATTTTTACATATTTTTTTTAATTTTTGTGTAACATCTTCCTTGGAACAATTTTTTACTTAATAAATACTGCTAGTACTTTATGCAGTACGTACATAAGTTCCCTTATTGACTGTGAGCCAAAATTACACAGATAAGATTGTATGTATGTACATATGTAAATATAAAACTTAACAATATATTAAGTTTAAAATTTTTTAAACGCACTAATCATCCCAAATTAATATTTTACTTATTAAGTAAAATATTTTTTTCTTGTTAAAAATACATTGAAATTGATTATTGAGAGGTTTAGCTGGATCCTATGCGCATTTCACTGTTGCTAATGCAGATCATCAGGTAACCTTTATGCAAAGTTTCTAAGAACAACTAGAGTTATTATGTTATAAACTTTCATTTAAACAAATGAGGAGCTCAAGAACAAATAGCAAAGTTGAGACAAGAACTCAATAATCAAAATGTTTTTTTATTTTCTTACTTTACCATTGCTACATTGGCTGACTTTTTCAGCTTCAAATTGTAGTCACAAGAGTATGTAAAAAGAAAATAAATGTAAATCAAAAAACATACAGAAGTGTCACGAGACGGAAGATACGGGTATTTTTCAGTTTGTCTCGTTTTCCCTCAAATTTTGTCGTCGGTTTTGTTTTGCTACGTCTTTCTAGTGCAATACATTTTTATTAGCTGTGTTAATTGGTAAGTAGTAATACACTACAGTATCAAATACACTATGCTTTTCTCTTTTTTCCACGAATTTTAACAAAAACCTGATTGGAGCTTTTTTTACCTGTCACTTTCTTCACTTCTGTGTATTCTGTGATGTAAATAACAAAAGCTATTTAAGAATAGAGTGTTGCCACACAAGTATTTTTTTTTTAATTTTAAACTTAAATTTTAACAATTAGGCTGAGTTTACATCTGGCATTTCTTGTGTGTCATTTGCCCAAAAAAAACGTAACCAACTAATTACTAATGAAAAAGTGTTTGATTCAGGCATCTATTTATTGATTTAAACAGTTTGCAATCATGCTGGATTCTATAAAATTGTCTATTAGTTATGGATGAAACTATTTAACTTAATAAATACATGTCTGAATCTAAAAGTTTTTCATTAGTAATTAGTGGTTACGCTCTTTTACGCTTGTGTGGCACATGGCACACAGGTGGAAACCCGGCCTTACCATAAAAACACTAATTAGTAACTTGACTGCACCCGGCCAGAAAAATACTAGTGTGGCAACACTCTATTCTTAAATAGCTGTTGTTGTTATTGGGGTTCACACACGGGAGTAATTTTTATGCCGGCACAATTTTTGCTCTTTTTAGAACACACGAGACAAATTAATCTGGCATAAAAATGTATACGTACTAGAGACCTGCGTAAACAGTCTTTAAATGTAAATACGTCATGATTTTTAAATGTATTCACGTCGCATGTATTATACTAAACCATTAATAAATGCTGTCGTACTATAAGCGAAGCACGATGGATGTATTGGTGTACGTGTATTTCAGTGTTAACAAACGATGTCGCCAAGACAGCTTGTTTGTAACAAACACTCAAAAGAAGTACTGTTGATTAGTGTATGCTTGTTAGTTTTCATATTGTACGTTTGAGTGTGTGTGTGTAATATGTAGATGGTAAGCTATTATGTGATTAACCGCATTCAACTAATGTTAATGCATGTGTGTGCTTTGCATATGCGCAGAAAAATAAAAGATCATACACACATACATGCATGACGTCTGTACACGCGCTCATGCGTAGAAAGAAGCAAGTATCACAAATTCTTCCGTCACGAAGTGTTTTCTTCTTTACTCTTATACCTACAATACTGAAACAAATTTCTTGCAAACAAATGTTGTTAACGTTTGTTTTATAAGATTTCGCTGTAGTAAAGCATTAAAAATGCCTCGTCTTAAAAGTTCTTATAAGATATCTTGTGCAGGACACTAATACGTACACACAGCTTTGTGTGGCTTAAGCTGAAGGTCCATACCAGGGTAAGACAAAAAGTTACTTTTTGAATGCTCAATAGATATCGATACTCCAACGACAATGAGTATGATAGCACATTCGCATCGACAATAGAGCTGGGTCCAACTCGTTCATTCGTTCATTTTTGCCACAAACCTATGATCAAACCCATGTAATTTAAATGGGTTTGATCATAGGTTTGTGGCAAAAATGAACGAATGAACGAGTTGGACCCAGCTCTAATCAACAAGCATGCTTACATACAGGCATACATATCTATAGCTATCAACACAAATAAGTGCGCATACTGATAGGTGCGGGTTCGATCAAACAAATGTGCTATAGATATTCGTATCAATACATGTGCGCACAAGCATGTAATGACGAGTATGACTATATGAACAATGTTACCAAATATGTAAGTAAATTAAAAGTTCTTATAAGATATCTTGTGCAGGACACTAATACGTACACACAGCTTTGTGTGGCTTAAGCTGAAGGTCCATACCAGGGTAAGACAAAAAGTTACTTTTTGAATGCTCAATAGATATCGATACTCCAACGACAATGAGTATGATAGCACATTCGCATCGACAATAGAGCTGGGTCCAACTCATTCATTCGTTCATTTTTGCCACAAACCTATGATCAAACCCATGTAATTTAAATGGGTTTGATCATAGGTTTGTGGCAAAAATGAACGAATGAACGAGTTGGACCCAGCTCTAATCAACAAGCATGCTTACATACAGGCATACATATCTATAGCTATCAACACAAATAAGTGCGCATACTGATAGGTGCGGGATCGATCAAACAAATGTGCTATAGATATTCGTATCAATACATGTGCGCACAAGCATGTAATGACGAGTATGACTATATGAACAATGTTACCAAATATGTAAGTAAATAAAAAAAATCGTTGTGTATGAATTTAACAAATGCCTAATTTATATTAAACATTTTTTTCATGAAATCTATTTCACGAAACTTTTTCTATTTGCTAATAGAGCAGACACGTAACATGATTTTCTGAAGCATTTTTGACAACTTTTTTGATCTAATTTGGTTCTCCAGGAGCCTATTTACAAATGAAAAAATTTTCATACAACCAATTTTATGAAAAAAAATGCGTTAATACGAGGCGGGTTTCTTTAGCAAATTTCTATTAAAAAAGTTATATATTGCAAAAATTATAAAAAATCGCAAGGATTAAAAGAATAAAAACATCCTCTAAAGCTGTTTATATAAACCTCAAAACGGCAATAAGTCGAAAATTAGTTCCGCATATCGCGAAAACTTGCAAAAATGCGAATATTATTTAAAAATATGTCCAAAAACAAACAAAAAAAAAATGTGAACGAAAATACTCAGTAGATTTTAAAAATCAAAAACAATCTCACTCACAAAAAGTTGCGAAAATTCGTGCATAATTTTTTAATTGAAAAAAGCCTTAACATGTATTTAAAAAAACGCCAAAATTGTAACGAATGTCAAAAACTTAATTAAATTAAAAAAAGATATCATATTCTGATAATGGTTGAAAATCTTTAAATCTGCAAAAAAAAACAAATAATTGGGAACAATCACTTTTGCTGCGAAAAAAAGAAAATATTTGCTATAAATATCCCCAAAATAACTTACAAGTGCTTAAAGATCTAAGGAATGCCGAAATGGCGAAAATTCGCTAACATCAAATAGATATGCAGATGGATTAAAAATCGGTAAAATGGTAAAAAGCCAAGATTTGGCTAAAAAGTCAGTTTCATCCCGAAAATTGGCGACAAACAAGCGCTAAAATTGCTAAAATTGTAAGGAATGCCATGGCTCAACTTTTCTTCCACTAATTCGGCTCTTACCTCAGATCTAAATTGGAGCGTGTTTCTATACCCGCGGTCAAATTATTCGCGTAAATATTTAATAGGGCTTTTAGATCTAAGGACTGCGAAGTGTGTGTGTGTGTGGGTAAAACATTTTTATTGAATTTTATGTTAAAATAGTTTGAAAAAAATTTTATTTTCTCAACAACTACAAACTCGAATTTCTGGCAACACTTATCAAAAAATATTAAAAAAACCGAATGTGTTGCAAGTCATGGGTATGTCGATAGATATGCGTAGATATGCGGGATGTAACGAAGAATGCGCATCGATACATACAAGTATGAAATAAAGTGCGTAGGGGTATACGCAAGTATGAGAATGAATAGATATCAACACGCACTAGCATAAAAAATCTTCGATATGTGCGGGAGTATCCAAAATTTTTTGTATCGATTGGCTTTCCCTGGTCCATGCCATCCGTTCAATGCGTAGTTGCGTTTTATCAAAGAATATAAATTGTATAGAATGCGCATCTGAGCTAAAAAATTAAACATTTTTTGCTTACGCTTTAGATGCGGGGGAAAGTATTAAGCGCAAGCAAACACACACTGAGAGCATTATATTATTTGCTCTTATCACCAGCGTTGCCGTTGTGCGACTTAAGTCGCATTTTGCTACTTTTTCAACAGCAAAACATGCGGCCAATTGCAAAAAAAAAAAACTATGTAAAAATATCCGAGTTTTACCACAAAAATACCGATTTTCGGATGAAAGTTGCTGTTGCTGAAATAAAACTTGTTTTAAGGATGGTAAGTTTCCAAATTCTGCAGTTGTAAAGTCAGTGAATTACACCTTATTTCTTCATCTTTATAAAATATAATTTACAAAAAAAAAACATAAAGTATAAACATAAATTAGCGTTACTACCTAATTATCAAATAGACTTAAAGTAGACACTTGTCAAAGATTAGATTCCAAGTGAAGAACTTATTAAGAAATACAGGATGTTTAGTTAAGAACTATGCATAATGCCTTGAAAGAATAGTATAACTATATTATCCTCTTCAGAATCGAATTTTAAAATTTTCTACAAAACTTTAAATGGTTTTTCTTCAAAGTAAATTTTTTGATTTATGCTGGTTTTTAAGTAAATAAGTGAGATGAACCATTTATAATGTATTTATGTTTTTACAGTCTCTAATTTTTTTATAAATCTTAAGTAATTGGGTAAATTACGGCACTAGATATCGAACGAAATATGCATTTAATTTCGACTGGAATTTCATTCGATATGAAATGCTGCAACTTGACCACTCTTTTTTTAGATTTCATGATTTTTTTATATTTAGTAGCTTATATACATACATGTATATTAGACCATTTCACAAAAAAAAATTTTAAATGTTCCTTAAAAAAGGAACATTTTGGTATATTAAACATGAAAATTGATCAAGGTTTAGGGGTCGCTCAAAATCGATAAAGGTTTTTGGCTAAAAAATGGAATGTTTTAAAAATACGTTTTTACTTGGTTGATAACAGCTTTTGATACGCTTAACCGATTTTGATCGGAGTAGACTTGTTTTAAACGTAACAATATTTCACTTATTTTTTGTGAAGACATGGAAACATTTAACACAGAAGTTTCAGTTCTATAACCTTTCAAACCTAATAATTTTAACATTTTTCTTCAAAATTTACCTACTTTCGTCCATTTAAATTTTTTTTTTCTAATTTTGGCTCAAATTTTTGTGCATCTTTAAATGTACTTTCAACGACGGCTTCTTTACAAAACTTTTGATGTATAACAGTACCATTTAAATGACATGTGTCCAGTAGCAGCAATATTATTGAATGATATTATTGAAGTAGGCAGCAGTCTTCTTGATATCCATCCATCAAATTGGCCCAAAGACGAAAATTATCTGCAGATTAAAGAAATTTTTGATAATATCAGCGTAGTCAATGACCCAGCCAAGCAAGCTATTGGGCTTATTAAAAATGTGAACAACACCTTGAAAAAGGATCAAGGACAACAAAACGAATTGATAAAACGTACACAAACAACAATCAAGGTGTCTTCACAAAAAATAAGTGAAATATTGTTATGTTTAAAACAAGTCTACTCCGATCAAAATCGGTTAAGCGTATCAAAAGCTGTTATCAACCAAGTAAAACGTATTTTTGAAACATGCCATTTTTTTAGCCAAAAACCTTTATCGATTTTGAGCGACCCCTAAACCTTGATAAATTTTCATGTTTAATATACCAAAATTTTTCTTTTATTAAGTACAATTAAAAAACCACTTGTGCCATTGACATTTAAAGAATTTTTTTGTTGTGAAATGGTCTAATGTATATACATACATGTATACTTTAACCTTTATGTCAACAGCAGAAATGCTTTACGCACGTCCACAGCAACATACCTGGGTATGTACATACGTTTTGTATGGGGAATGGTACGTCGTTAGCATAAAAATGCTAATTACGTATCTACCTGGTTTGTTGGAATTTCCGAATTATTTTTTTAGTTTGTTAGAAATGGACAAAAGGCTAAACAATTTTATGATAACCAATTTCATCCTCACAGTCATTGTTTGCTGAAAAAAGTGGTTGTATAGGTAGACGACATACGTATGTATATAATAAATATATAATATAGGCAGGTAGAAACATTTATTGTTGCGGAAATTTCATTCTTTGTAGTATCGTCAGAAAATTTAGTTTACATTTGTGATTCGAAGTGAAAAGACGTTTCTGTTTATTTTGTGGAAATAAAAAAATATTAAAAGTGAAATGGCTGATGGTGAATGGCTTACAACTAAGCGCACTTTCGTACGAAGAACAACAAGCATATATTCGGCAAGCGCTTGAAGAGAGCCAAGAAGAAACAAGTGACCACGATTCAATAGTTGGTGACGAGGCTTTACGTGATATTGGTGGAGATGACTCAGACGTTGAAGAACCCATGTTACCAGAATATGACCCAGAGGGCGACAGTGATTCTGAAGAAGATCTTGAAGATGCACCAATTGAAACTGGCGAAGTTTTTACTGCCAGAGATGGTAATGTTTGGTCCTCGATACAACCACAACCTGTAAGACTCCGTACGCACAACATTCTAAGAAGTGCAGAATCTGGACCAGTACGGGCAACGCAGGGTTTGACCATTGCAGAAACGTTCCAATTGATAATGTCAAACGAAATATGCGACATAATTATTCGTGAATCAAATCGAAAGGCAAGGCAATTTTATGATATTGACAACGCAAAACATCCAACAAGAGAACCGAGATCATGGATTCCCATAACAAAAAGTGAATTTGATGCATATTTGGGCCTACTTTTGCTAAGTGGCGTTACACATTCTGGACGTTGCTGCGTTTGCTGCATACGTAATGTACATTGACAACAATACTCACCTGAAGACATCTACAAGCCGCCGTAGGATGTTTCTCCATCAGCTTAGCGAGCAATTTTGCAAGCCAGAAATGGAAAGAAGGGCGAATAACAGCAGAATATCCAGTTTTTTCAACGCGCAACGCCATCGAAGCCATGAAAGGTGGGCCCATCGGAGTTCTGGATGCTGAGGCACATGCATCGGAGGAACGTGATAGTACGGGCCGGCTAAAAGTAAAGCGGAATTGCTACATCTGCTCGAAACCACGCCCTACTCGTAAAGCATGCACATTATGCAACAAACCAGTGTGCGCAGAGCATTCCAAAGACTTACCTCAATGCGATAGATGTATTTGAATTTCAATAATTTTAAGCAAAAATAATTAAAACTGACATTATATAATAATAATAAAAAAATAATTACAAAACTTAGCTCAAAATAAACTATCCTTTTATATTATATTATCATATTTGCATGCGTTTTACTATACATACCCAGGTATGTATTCTGTTGACGTAAGGGTGCAACTTTGTAAATGGGCTTTATCTTCCGAACGGATGATCTAATCCTAACCAAACTTGGAACTATTGCGTAAAACAGTTTTGACTAGGATATCAAGAAATTTGAAGTCGACCGGTTATCCAGTTTAGAGCTACAGCGTTTTCAAAACTAAAAACATACCCAGGTATGTTGCCGTTGACATAAAGGTTAAGGCCCAAATTTTGGCTTCAAAATTCACTTCATTTGAACCTATTTTAACTTATAAACATTTTATAAAAACTTACTTACTAACTTATAAAAACTTTTATTAAGATTAAAGATGAAAGTAAGTTAAAATAGATATTTTTTTAATTGTGATACTCCGAGAAATAATTTGCATTTGGAATCAAGGATTTGGGTGTCAGATTTTTTGCAATATTTTAACCATTTATTGGCTTTTCTATCAACCAAAACAATAAAATGATTGACATCATCGAGCCGAATATCGCCAACTGGACGAACAGCTCTTTTTCTAATACCTGATATGCTAAACTGTGTATATGATTGCCCTACGGCATAAATTCTGTTAAAATGATACAAAGGGATAAATTGATAAAAGGGTAATAAAAAGTGTCATTGGAACGAAAACGAGTCAAAAGTGATACTTTATTGTCACAACGGCAACGCTGCTCTCAGCAATGCGAGCGTAGCATACACTGCAGAAAGAAATGAGAGTGAGTACGCTGGACGGGTAGTACTGGAAATACCCGTCGTAGAAAATTTTAGCTTGTATGAGATGCGCATTCTATATGATTTATATTCTTTGGTTTTATGCATGTGCCAAAAAGTAGAATCAAGGTAATTGTATGTGGCAAGTTACAGAACAAAACGCAAAGAACGTGTAGACGCATAGGATGGATAAAGTAGGTTTACTTTCTACTTTTGTATCCGTCGCATGCATCATGCTCTCTTTTATAGCCAAATGTTCGTGTGGTGAATTTAAATTTTCTCTCTTTTTGCATTAAAACAACAAAAATACTTGCGCATAAGACGTATTGCATGCAACTTGAATTTAGAATCGGACAGAACGTACAGAAACGCATACAACGCATATGCAAAGAACGGATGGTATGGACCTTCAGCTTTACAGATTTTTGTATTCTTTTAACATTTGCTGTTTTTTAAGTTGTGTGCGTATTGGTTTTGTGCCGATGTTGCGGGGATGTGCCCGGTTAAAAATTGTGCCAAACACAATACCACTCTCTTCTCTTCTTATGCATGCGACGGATACAAAAGTAGAAAGTAAACCTACTTTATCCATCCTATGCGTCTACACGTTCTTGGTGTTTTGCTCTGTAACTTGCCACATACAATTACCTTGATTCTACTTTTTGGCACATGCATAAAACGCAACTATGCATTGAACGGATGGTATGGACCTTCAGCTTAAAGCACACAGAGAAAACAGTGCCTAATAAATACCTCATAAAATAGAACAAAATTAATAAGAAATCTCTATGGTTTTTTTTCAATAAGGAAATCTCATTAATTTCATAGAGAAAACCTTTTTAAAAAAAAATCAAGAAGAAATCTTGTAGTTTTTATGAGGTTATCTTATTGATTTTTTCAATAAGGTTTTCTTCTTGATTTTATTAGGCTATCTTATAGATTTTTTCAATAAGGTTTTCTTGATTTTATTAGGCTATCTTATTGATTTTTTCAATAAGGTTTTCTTCTTGATTTTGTTAGGCTATCTTATTGATTTTTTCAATAAGGGTTTCTTATTGATTTTATTAGTCTATCTTATTGATTTTTTCAAAAATAAAATACAATACTTATTGATTTTATTTGAAAATTTTATTTATTTTCATTTACGTATGTATTTACTTAGGAATACACACAATATAGTAATAATAAGTAAGTTTTTGTTTTGAATTTTTTAATTACATATTTGCTTATAAATATTGGGTAGTGTGAATAAAAAAAGCATTTACTTTTTACTTAGAAATTCGTTTGAAACAAACAAAAAGTACATATACATTTAAGACTTTACAACAAAATTTAAAGTAAAAAGCAAATGCCTTTTTTGTATTCACATTACCCATTTATACGTACTTAGGGCCATTATTACAACTTGTACTTAGTTAAAGGTATGAATTTATCAGACATATAAATGGCTTTGCATTATAAAACCTTCATTTAATATTTTTTTGTCCATTAAGTATTATTATTATTAATAATGACATCAATATAAACATTAAAATTGTAGCAATGCAAAGCTATTTATCGGGCAGACAAAATCAGACAAGTAGTAATAATGGCCCTTAATATATTATAATTTTCATTTATTTAAAAATTTCATATAATTAAAATTAATAAAAAATTAATCAACACACTGGTCACCCAACCTGTATTGAAAATCTCCACTCCAAGGCTCTTGTATTTCCAGAGATTATTCCTTACCAAAAAACATACTTCGATTATATATGTACATAAATATAATAATAATATAGATATAGGTACGCACTATTTATAGTTAGTTTTATTTTAATTTAGTTTATATTTTATGTTAGTGGAAAAATATTCAATTGTTCTTTCGACTTGTTCACTTCGCACTGGTTCACTTTCAACTAAAAGTTTAATTTTAATACATATGTACATATGTATGTATGTAAAGTAAAGAAGTAAAGTTATGAGCGGCAACACATATACAAAAATACATAAATACCCAGTTAGCCACGTCTTTAAAACATCTTCGACGACGGGTACAAGGCAATGGTAAGTCGTACAACAAATATTGAAGACAGCGCCATATAAATCGTCGACGAATTTTTCATACAAATGGAGGCGAGGTTACACAAGACGAGATGAGCGACAATGTCGCTCAGATTGTCGTCAACACGGCTTTATTGAAGACAAAACGGGAGACATTGTCGTTCAGATTGTCCTCAAAAAAGTTTAATTGATGACAAAACATGTGACATTGTCGACGATTTCCTTTAAATTGTGACATGTCGTACATTAATCGTAGAAGACAATGGGTAATATGAATAAAAAAAAGTATTTGCCTTCTACTTAAAAATTTGTTTGAAAACCCCAAATATGTGTATGTTTTTTGTATTTTTAAACAAATTTTTAAGTAAAAAGCAAAAACTTTTTTTATTCTACTACCCAATGTCGTCTGCGACGATTTGGCTAACTGGGTATGAATATTGAAGTCTCTGCAGCAGAGATATTACGGGAAAAAATTGTCTCTATGTTTATTCCCTGCAGGAGAATAGGCGATAACTGTCTAAAAGCTACTAGTATAATTACTGGAATAGCAAGAACTAGTGCAAATGGGTTAAAGTTGTTGTGTAAAATTACTAGTGCTGATGAGTACTAGTATATGAAGTAGTTCCAAGGCACCACATTGCAAAATAAATTTTAACTGTCTAACAGAGCTCTTGCACTGTATGAAAATTGGTATCATATAATTACTAAAATTTTAGATTGATCTAAAAATAATTATAATTAAATAATTATAATTACCCTTTTGTATTTCTGAATTTTGATAAATAATTGCAAATTTTAACTAGCGTTGTCACTGGGTAACAAAGGAATAAAACCACCAATTTTATAGAATTTTTCTTTACAAAAGAACTGGTAATAAACTAGTCCTAAACTAGTACCAATGGTACTAGTAGTATTCTAAACACACTCAATGCTAATTTGAGCATTAAGATAGTATAGGAAGGGTTACAGTTGGGAACTAGTGGTGGTGATTTCTGTACTACTAAAATACTAGTTGGACACCAGTTCGTTCTCCTGCAGGGTTTATATACATGCATACATAAATACATAAATGTACGTACGTGCATAAATGAAATAACAAGAAACCTAACAAAATCAAGATTTCCTTATTAAAAAAAATCAATAAGATGTTTTACACATAATCATATAGGAACCTAATAAAATCAAGAAGAAAACCTTTTTAAAAAAATCAATAAGGCAACCTAATAAAATCAATAAGAAATCCCTATAGTTTACAATTTATAAGAAAACCTAATAGAATCAAGAAGTTTTTCTCTATGGAATGTTTTTTGGTGCCAAAAATAACGGAAATTGAGTAAAAAGTTGTGAATAATAAGATTTCTTCTTGATTTTATGTGGTTTTCTTCGTGATAAAATTAATAAGATTTACCACATAAAAACAATAAGGAATCTCTATGAAAAAATCTTCGCTTCTTTCTGCTGGGATACCCCTTAGCCTAAAAACGTTTCATAGAGAAAATCTTATTGATTCTATGAGGCAGTTTTTTCTCTGTGCATCTCTGGGCGAGTCAACATTACGCGTCGTTGGCAATTATTTCTTAAATGCAACTAGGCCACTGTTGTTTATTGGCCTTCGAGAGTTTTGCGTCTCACTCGAACTGGTTGACTGATCTGCCACGGACTACCGTATAATCTTGCGGTTCTTTTGTGGAATTTCCTTAACAACCACGTTGCTACTTCTTATGTGAAGGCATAGGTCGTGTGCAGTTAGTCACAAAAACATTTTTAAGAATACTGTTAATAACATCATGGACATATGGTCTTAGTCACCCGTCCATTTTTGTGCAACCATAATCTGCAAATTTACTTTGTAGAATATGTACTATAAGTACTATAAATAAATAAATAAATACTCTTGCGACTACAATTTGAAGTTGAAAAACAGTCAGCTAATGTAGCAATGGTAAAGAAAGAAAATAAAAAACATGTTGATTATTAAGTTCTTGTTTCAACTTTGTTATTTGTTTAATTTAATTATTATTTTTCGAACTTCATTTGTTTCTATATTTATGATTTGAACAGGCTAAAGTTCGTATCGCTTTTTAAGCCAAATTACTGTGATAATTATTAATGAACAAATAACACCAAAGTTAGTTGTAAATATTCTGACAACACATAGTTGAACGGAACAGCTAGCCGTTTTCGAAGGCCACTAAACCTTCATTATCAGCGTTCTTCTGTGTTTGGTCCACTGTGTGTGGCGTCAGTTGATGTAGATTTGTGCTTTATATACGAAACTATTTTGCAAATGGAATATATGAATTCTTTTGATTCATCGTATTTCAATTTGCAGAAAGGTGTTTTGTAATGAAAGCTCACTTTACCATCTCTAAATTTACAACAGTCTTACCATTGTTGTTTGTTATTTACTAATTATACACATGTTAGTTAATTTGCTCATTTTTGTTCTACTTAAGACAAACTTTTTTGGTTTGTTACTATTAAGTATATTTATTTAATTTTTGTCACAAGCCAATGGCTATTAATTTAGTTAATTTAATTATTATCCCAGTAAAAAAAAGATACTCCAAAGAAGTCGTGAAAATGTAGAGTTTGCAGTCTGGAAGTAGTTCAAATTTCGATCCGATCTAATGATTTTTGCATAGGGTTGTCATTGCAACAAGTTCTCTTTTTCGATGCCTAGTCACCGAATTAGAAGCGATTTTAAGAAAAATTTCCTTTTTTGTGTTCTATGGTAATATTTTCATCTAAGAAAAACTTTAAAAAGTTACATATTTTAACAATTCGTTTCTTTTTATAAGAATTTAAACGCGAAAAGTGTTTTCATGTAAATTTAAGCAAATAACTTCTAAATTTTAGGCCAAAAATTTCTTTCAAAAAATCGATTTTTTGAACATTTTGGTGAGTATTTACTAAAACTATGGAAAAACTACAAGGTTTTGTGTGATTAAAATAAACTTTTAATTGGTTTTCTGCTAACTATCGGCAAATTAGAAATATCGATTTTTTGGAAGCAATGAAAATGTGGTTCCTTCAGAATGACTTCCATTTTTTTATACTGGGATTTTTCGAACTTCATTTGTTTCTATATTTATGACTTGAACAGGCTAAAGTTCGTATCGCTTTTTTTGTTATTTGTTGTTGAACTTCTCATTTGTTTAAATAAAAGTTTACAACATAATAACTCTAGTTGTTCTAAGAAACTTTGGGTATAGGTTCCCTGATGATCTGCATTAACAACAGTGAAATGCGCATAGGATCCAGCTAAACCCCTCAGTAATCAATTTCAATGTATTTTTAATAAAAAAAATATTTTACTTAATAAGTAAAATATTAATTTGGAATTATTAGTGCGTTTAAAAAATTTTTAAATTAAATTTTAACAATTCCCATAAAAAAACACTATTTGGATACCTACTAATAATATTGATTTCAAATTCACCTATCCATTTCTATGGCAATTTAATTTTAAATTTTCACGGCTGGTCACAGCTCACATTGATTGAAGCTGTAAATTTGAGTTGTTTCTTCGTCAGTGGCATGTAAAAATTTAAATTTGTTATCAATTTGTGTCACAATAAATAAATCAATAAATCGCTTCCAATTTCATCACACAAACTGTCTTAAAATTTCTTGAAATTGATAGCTGTGACACAAATTGATTAATTTTTTAAATGCCACCCACGAAGAAACAACTCAAATTTGTAGCTTCAATCAATGTGTGTGAAAATTAAATTGCCACATAAATGAATAGGAGAATTTGGAAGTGTAAGAATAGACGAAGTATTTAGAATGGCAACTCTACAATTCCTTATTCCTTATTCGTATGTTTTTATCTATTTTCTTTTATGTCACTTTGTATTATAATGAATTCATTTTCTAACGTATTTTTGTTTCATGAGTATACATATAGTTTCAGTGTAACTTCAACTCTGTCATAAAGCACGCGTTTATCATTAGCAAAGAAGACAGGACTTTTTATTATTTTAACAGGTTATGGGCCCAGAGAGCCCTGTCCGGGAAAAAGGAGAAAATATTTAATAGTTTGGTTATTTGCATAAAATAAAAAGAAAGGATGTCGGGTACATCTGCGCGTATTTCGTTGCTTAACGCGGAAAATTACGATACATGGAAGCTGCAAATGAAAGCCGTCCTTATCAAGAATGACTTGTGAGCATATCCAAATGGAACATGCACTATTCCTGCAGAAACAGATGCAGCTGAACGTCTTAAGTGGAAACACTTGATCAAAAGGCAAGTGCCGACATCATGTTGTCGGTAACACCATCAGAATTGGGACTTATAGCAGAATGTACTACATCATCAGAAATGTGGCAAAACTTGGAATCGACAATGTAAGGGAGCACATGAATGATTTTTTTGATGCCGTTTCAAAACTTAAAGAAATCAAAATCACAATTGGAAATGACCTCCTTGCTATTCTATTGTTATATAGTTTACCAAATTCCTACGAAACATTCCGATGTGCCTTGGAAACAAGAAATGAATTGCCAAGTCCAGAAATATTGAGAGTGAAAATAATGGAAGAAGATCAGTCAAGAAAATCGAAAGATGAGAGAAACGAACAAGGGGCACTGTATGTAGAGAGCAGAAACCAACAGAAATATAGTAGCAGAAATATTCAAAGAGAAACGAAAGAAAATAAAAAATTTAAATGTTTCAAGTGTAGCAAGCTCGGGAATTTTGCTAGGAATTGTAAAACAAAACAAGCAAATGCGTGTTCCGTGGGAGAGAAGGCAATGCACAACACAACGGAAACATCCATGATTTCTTCTACAGACAAACACAGTTATTGGTGTCTTGATAGTGGTAGTACATCACACATGTGTGCTGACAGGAATACGTTTGAGAATTTTAAACAAGTAGACAAAACGTTAAATTTGGCAAATACAAACACAACGAAAATCACTGGTATGGGTAATGTGAAAATAAATGTGAATGATAAAGGCGGTGAAGAGAGTATAATGTTGAAAGATGTTTTTTGCGTTCAAGACTTAAGAGAAAAATTATTATCTGTATCAAAAATAACAGACAATGGATTTGATGTTTTTTTCCATAGAAACAAAGCAGACATTTTGGAGAAAGGAAAAGTTTTATATACAGCTGATCGTATTGAAAATTTGTATTATTTGAAAAATAATTTGAATTTTTCTGGTGCTGCAAACGTACGAAATGGCAACATAGATGAGTGGCACTATAGAATGGGTCATTTAAATGAGCGTGATTTAAAGAACATGTTTAATGAAAATCTAGTGCATGGCATGAACATGAATCAGAACGAAAAACTGTCTACTTGTGAGATATGCTTGAGCGAGAAACAAATCTGTAAACCTTTTCCTAAAAGCAGCGGCCAACGTACAAATAGTGTATTGGAGATTGTGCACAGTGACGTTTGCGGACCAATGCGAATTGCATCCTATTCGGGTGCAAAATATTTTGTAACCTTTACGGATGACTACTCAAGATACTGTGAAATATTTGTAATGAAACAAAAATCTGATGTGTTGGGCGCATTTATAAAATTTAAAAACGCTGCAGAAAATATGACTGGCGAAAGAATTAAAATTTTACAATCGGATAATGGACGTGAGTATTGCAATAATTAATTTGATAAATTTTTAGAAGAATGTGGTATCCGGAGACGCTTAAGTGCTCCTCATACACCACAACAAAATGGTATTTCTGAGCGAAAGAAACGGACCCTTTTAGAGATGGCCAGGTGTATGCTAAAGCATGCAAACGCTCCTCCTAAATTTTGGGCTGAAGCGGTCAATACGGCTTGTTACATCAGAAATCGTTGTCCAACAAAATCCTCAAATGGCGAAATCCCATTTCAAAAATGGTTTGGAAAAACTCCTTCAGTAAAACACATAAAAGTTTTCGGCTCCATGGCTTTAGTTTTAAATAAAACTGGATCGATTGGAAAATTTGTATCAAAATCTGAAAAATGTGTGTTAGTGGGTTTTTCTAATGAAGCTAAGGCATATCGATTATGGTCGCCAAGCAAGCGCTATATCATAATAAGCCGTGATGTGAAAATATTGGAAAATGTGTATTTTAAAAACAAATATGGGGATATTTGTGAAGAAAAAGCAGAAGAATTCACTGAGGTTGAGCTGACACTGAATGGTAACTGTTCAACACAGGATCATGTTCCAACCAATCCTGTCATTGAAGAAGATTCAGATTTCGAAGGTTTTGAAGACTGCAACTTGGCATTTTCTGAAAATCCTGCCACAATAGCTGAAGTAATGCAAACTGGTGATAGATCATGGTTAAAGGCTGTTGAAGATGAGTACGTCGCACATTTATTAAACGGTACATGGGAAATTGTCGAACGCCCTAAAAATAATTGGTAATCGTTTCGTATTCTGCTCCAAAGATGGAAAGAAAAAAGTTCGTCTTGTGGCGAAGGGATGTTCACAGCGTCCAGATGAAGATTTTTTTTGACACATACTCCCCTGTAGTACGAACAACCTCAATTCGACTACTTTCTGCGTTGTCTGCTAAAATGGATATGGATATTTTCACCAGATGGACGTAGTGACTGCAGATTTAAACGGTGATCTTGGTGAAAGTGTTTTTATGGATGTCCCTGAGGACTTATATGCGGTGTTAACTAAAATCAAGTCAGGTCAAACCGTTGGATCATCGGAGCAAAAGTCTCGTCAAGTTAGAAATGTAGCAGAAAAATGGTTAAAGGCGTTAAAATCTTGTGAATATCCAGTATGCTCGATAGTTAAGGCGCTATATGGATTACGACAGTCTGGTTTAAAATGGTACCATAAGTTGTCTTCCAAGTTACAACAATTAAACCTGACCCTATCCAAACAGGATCCATGTTTATTTGTACGACAGGAAAATGGAAACATAATACTGATTGCGTCAAACAACAAATCCTGGCTATTGAATGTCAATAAATCATTAGCAGAATCGTTTGAAATGAAAGATCTTGGTGCTGTTAGTGTATGCTTAGGTGTTGAATTTTCACAGAATATTATCGAACATAAAGTTTTTTTGAGTCAACACGGATATATTAAATCAATTTTGGAAAAATTTAATATGAGCGATTGTAAGCCTGCACGGACTCCTATGATTTCAAATAGTAAGCTAGAAAAACCTGAGAATCGTGATGAAGTTCTGATGAAAAAATATCCATATCAGAAACTCATTGGCAGTCTGATGTACTTGGCGGTGAACACTCGTCCGGACTTAGCATACTCCGTAAATTTTTTAAGTCAATTCAATACGAATTTCAATGAAGAATATTGGCAACCAGTTAAACATGTTTTACGATATCTAAAAGGCTCAATACATCACGCCTTGCTATACGAACAGGACGAGGGAAATATATATATATACTGAATCAGAATATTTAGCTATTTCGGAAGCTACCAAGGAGGCCTTATATCTGAAGGAAATACTTGGCGAAATTGGTTTAAAACATACTTCCGTAAAACTGTATAATGACAGTCAAAGCAGTCAAAGCGCACAGAAGCTGGCAACGAGTTTTGGTTTTCATTCACGTACAAAACATATTGACGTGAGACATCATTTCATAAAGCAAAAACTACAGAATGGTGACATCATCCTCGAATATTTACCTACTGAAGATATGCCAGCGGATGTACTGACGAAAAGTTTGAGTGTGATCAAACATCATAAATGCATTTCCCTTATGGGAGTAGTCGAAGGCAGTGGACAATAATATCATTATTCTTACTACTTCGAGGGGAGGTGTAAGAATAGGCGAAGTATTTAGAATGGCAACTCTATAATTCCTTATTCCTTATTCGTATGTTTTTATCTATTTTCTTTTATGTCACTTTGTATTATAATGAATTCATTTTTCTAACGTATTTTTGTTTCATGAGTATACATATAGTTTCAGTGTAACTTCAACTCTGTAATAAAGCACGCGTTTAGCATTAGCAAAGAAGACAGGACTTTTTATTATTTTAACAGGAGGCAATCTTGTTTTCAATTTAAAAAGTTTGATTGTGTTGGTAACAAAAAGTGTGAATGTATTGCAAATTGAATGGAATTGAAAGGCAAAAATTTAACGTTCAATTTAAAGAAAAACAACATATTACAAAATCTATTCCAATCAGCATGTCGTCGGGTGGTTACTGGTTTGCCTGTGATTTTCATCCGCACAATTGTGCTATGGCTTGCGGGTTACTGAAGTAATACCACAAACTGTCTCGAAAGTGAATCGAAATTGATAAAAAAAACGCGAGTCATACAAGACTCTTTTTTAGAAGACTCGCGGCTAGGGTACCATTTTCTCCTAAATGAAGAGTCATTTTAGATTTGAAAACGAGCGCATAAATGCTATTTTAATCGCGCGGAGGAGACGAAAAAGACTCGAATATGATCATTAATTTTATAAAATGCTGACAGTTTTTATATACATAAATTCACTCGCAAATTTAATAAATACACTTTGTATTTTTTGATTTTACTGCAAGAGCTTGATGTTTGTTTTTGTTTGAACAAATTAAGTTTATGGGCACCTCCCAGATATTTAAAAAAGTATTCCATCCTATAGAAAATTTAAAAACAAAAAGAAAGAATTATATTAAAAGAATTGGCGGCGAGGCTAAGTTTCCGAGTTATGGACCCCTGACATTTTAGTATAATATTGTGATTATACGGTGTTTTCCAACGAATATGACCAATATCGGTATCCCAAAAATTGAAAAAATACCGTATCTTATAGAAAATTTAAAAATAAAAAGACAAAATTAAACAAAAAAATTGGCGGCAAGGGTTTGTTTCCGAGTTATGGGACTCTGAAATTGTAATACAAAATTATCGGGTATGATCTGCATTCCACGTGAAATTAAAATGAGTGGAATTGCCATAAAACTGTTGTTGGAAATATGTAATTATAACAACAATGCTAAGGCAATTCCACTGGCTCTAATTTCACGGGGAATGCAGAACATACCTTTATAATTTAATATATAGTTATGGTGTTTTCCGAGACGGCGCAGCCTAATAAAGTTTCCTTGCCTTTTTAATTACTTTCAGTAGATCACTAAAGGTTTTATAGATATGTATATACAAATGACTTTTTGTTTGAAAATTTTATATTGCTTCAAAATTTTATATTGTATGGAAATTTTATATGTAAATTCAAAAATTATTTATATAAATTATTTTATTTATTCGGTGTTTTTTTTTATTTTTTTATTTTTATTTTTTTAAATTATTTAAATATTAATCTTTATTGGCGAATTTATTATACACAATACAACCCAGCATTATAATTATAAGACTATGTCTTGTTATGTAAGGGATTCAATAAATAAATAAATAATTAAATAACATTTTTTTAATGATTTTCATGGTGTTTCTCGAGACGGCGCAGCCTAGTAAAGATTTTCTGACTAACAAAGTTTTCCTGCTTAATAACATTTTCCTGCATGGACGGCATTCGGCCGGGCTTAAGGATTTTCTCCTTTTCTGTAGAACGCTTAAACATGAAAAAATTGCAAGATATCAAATAGCAAAAATCGAAAATACTGCTGAGGCATGGAACAATTATAAAGCCGTAAGAAATAACTATAAAACCAAAATAAATAGAGAAAAAAATAATTACATAAAAAATAAAATAATCAGTACAAAAGACCCGAAACAAATGTGGTTAGAAATAAAAACCTTAGTGTTCAAAAAGGACCGATCTGTGATACAAACTGTAAGATTTAATAATGTTGAATATAAGGATTATAATGTGATCGCTAATTAGTTTAATAATTTTTTTTTATCGATAGTATAGAAGAAATTAGAAATAGTATAGAAAATGTTCAATGCATAAGTAACGTATCTGTGATAAATAATTATTTAAAATTTTGTGCAATAACCCAGCAAAAAATAAAATGAGTACTTCTTTAGAAAGTACTTCTAATTTACCTCCAAAATAGGTTATGCATTTTACTCTGGTTCAATGAAGTTATCTTTAATCACATATCTAAAGTAATGGCAAATCACCTATTTTATTATCTAAAGTAATGGCAAATCACCTATTTTATTATTATTATCCTCTAAAATAAAAACCCAGTAAAAAAAGTGATGAAAAAAGTAGAAAAAGTACCACAACTACTGATACGAACCACTTCAAACTCCGAGCAAGCCCGTAAGCTAATAAATTGACTGATTGATTTAATTGTTTAAAAGTACCAATTCTCCAACTTCAGAAATAAACGAAAACTAGAACAGATTTTCCTTCTTTTTTCTTCTGAGACATTTATTTTAATGAGTAGAATACTTTTAGGAATTAAGTAGCTTCCAATTGGGTTAGTAAATAAGTGAATAAGCACCACTTCCTAAATCATAGATTTAAGTGCTTTGGAAAAGTGGTTAAGAACCACATCCTAAATATAAAATATATTGGATTTACTTCATCAATAAAAAATCACACCTTATTTTAGAGTTTCTATAGCAAATAAAAAGTAAATATTATTCACTCACGAGTTGGCAAAAACAAACCACTTCGCTCCAATGACACGCTAATGTAAAATTCACTACTTTTTGCTCGGAGTTCGAAGTGCTTCGTATTAGTAGTTGTGGTGCTTTTTCTACTTTTTTTCACCACTTTTTTTTGCTGGGAAGTCAAAATGAATTAAGAGACATATGGAACTCATTAAATAATAAACTTGACTACAATAAAGTAACAACAAGATTAATTTTACATAACTGGGATATAACAGGCAAAGTATTGACAAAAATAATAAACGAATCTCTGGAGTCAGTTTTTCCAGAAAATTGGAAGGAGTCAATAGTTATTTCAATAGAAAAAGTGCATAAGACAAAATTATGCGAAGAATGTCGACCAATAAATATGCTAAATGTTAATGTTATATTTATGTTATGACATTGAAGTGCAACTCAGCTAATAATATTTGTTACTTAAAAATACTACTAAGTAGAATAACCCTCCATATTAAATCTAGCATTACTTTTAATGTGCCACTAACTTCATTTTCATTATTAAATAAAGAACTTTGTATTAACAGGTTATGAGCCCAAGCTCACGTGGTAATTTTTTAAATCATTTTTTTTTAAGTTTTAAATGATCAGCATGAATGCAACAACGACACAGTTTCCTAAATTGTCTAATAACAATTACCATGTTTGGAAATTTAATATGGAATTGTTACTGCTGGAGAGGGAGTTGTGGGATCTTGTGTTAGACGATACTCCCCAAGTACCTGATGCTAAATGGTTAGGTCACTAGCCACTATAAGTTTAGCTGTGGAGGAGTCGCAAAAGGTGAAGCAGCTTACAACAGCAAAGGCATTCTGGGATACATTAAAAAAAAACACCATGAGAAATCGAACATCACAAATAAGGTGAGTCTGCTTAGGCTTATGTCTTCAAAGCGGTTGGTTGCTGCTCAGAGCATGGAGAACCATATAAATGAATTTTTGTCGATTGTCGACCGTTTGCGTGACTTAGGTGAGAATTTGGAGGAACACAAAACTGTAGCATTTTTGCTGGGTACATTGCCAGACGATTATAATAATTTAATTTCATCGCTAGAAATGCGTCCAGAGACTGATTTGACAATGGATTTTGTAAAAGAAAAGCTTATTCAAGAATTCAAAAGAAAATCTAAAAATGAACCTGAAAATGAATCAGCTTTCAAAATCCAAAAGAAGTTTGTACCAAAATGTTCTTCGTGCGGCAAGCCGGGGCATTTGAAACGAAACTGTACTAGTAAAAGCAAAAACAACAACAAACGTGTCAATATTGTAAAGAATACTGAAGGTGTCTGTTTTGGTATAATGCAACAAAAACTCAACTCTGAATGGTTTATAGACTCTGCAGCGACTAACCACATGTGCCACGATGAAAGATATTTTACACATTTGAATGAGCTAATAGATACTGTGTACATGGCGAATGGCACTGAAGTGAAAGTATGCGGAAAGGGCGACTGCAAACTATTTTGCGGGAACAAAGAAATTTGTGTTCGGGATGTTCTGTTCATTCGCGAGTTGGATGGAAATCTATTGTCTGTTCGGAGACTAACTAGTATTGGTTTTGAGGTTAGTTTTGATGCTGATGGTTGCAAAATTTCTAAAGAAGGTAAAACTTGTGCTGAAGGTTACCTGAAGAATAATTTGTTTATATTAAAGCAACAACACAAGGCTTTTAATGTATCGCAATGCAAAAATGATTGCATACACGTTTGGCATCGTAGATTTGGCCACAAGAATTGAAGGCAATAAATATGTCCGTTTCTAAGGAATTAGTACATGGAATAAAAATAAAGAAATGTAAATGTTCATCCAATTGTGAGGTATGTTTGAGAGGAAAGCTCGCTAAAAATAAATTTCCGAAATCTTCGGAATAGAAATCGTAGAAGATTTTAGAGTTGGTGCATTGTGACTTATGCGGGCCAATGCAAAACACAACACCTGCGGGAAATAAATATTTCTTAACGCTAATTGACGACTACAGTCGTTATTGTACGGTTTTCTTCCTTCTATCAAAAGATATGGCGTATGAGAAAATAAAACAATTTATTGAACAATCAGAAAATCAGCTGGGGAAACGACTAAAAGTTCTAAGAACAGATCGCAGTGGTGAATTTGTCAATAAGCAAACTCAACGATATTTCAAAGAAAAAGGTATCATTCACCAGCTAACCGCACCTTATACCCCTGAGCAGAATGGCGTTGCATGGCAAGGTGCATGCTGTTTGATGCGAATATAAACATTAAATTTTGGGCTGAGGTTGTAAACAGCGCGAACTATATCCAAAATCGTCTTTTTTCTGTTGCAGTAAATTTAACGCCTTTTGAACTATGGCATGGAAATGCCCCGAAGTTGGATCATATACATACGTATTTTTATTGCTATAGCATATGCACAAGTTAACAAGCAAAAAAGAAGAAAATTGGATGAAGTGTCTATTAAATGCAATTTAGTGGGGTACGCAGATTAATCAAAAGCTTTTCGATTGTTGAACACCGAAACAAACAAAATTATTATAAGCAGGGACGTGAGGTTTTTAGAATCGGATGGTAATGCAAATGAAACTAATGTTAATGGCGCTCTAGAAGATGACACGATGGTAATGCAGTTGATGTTTTGCTTCTAAATGAATCAGGTATTGATGAGGATAATGATGACTGTAATAGCAAATTATCCCAAACAAACGCATACTCATCAAATGATGACGAAATTGATAAAGTAAGTACCAATGAATTTTATGGTTTTGAATCTGCGGAAGAATATCTGTCATCAACTGATTCTGAGACGTCACCGAATGAGATTGCTAGTACTTCCAGAAAATCTTCTAGAACGAATAAGGGTATACCTCCTAAAAAATATGGATATAAAATATATGAGGAAAATGATCCGGTAAGCTGTGAAGATGCTTTATCTCGAACAGAACACAAATTATGGTTAGAAGCTATGGAAGCCGAAATGATGGCGCTAAAAGACAACAATACGTGGGATTTGGTAGAATTACCCAAAGATGGTAAGGTGATTGGCTCCAAATGGGTATACAAAACCAAATATTTGCTCAACGGCGAAAAGAAACATAGAGCCAGACTGGTCGCGAGGGGTTTTTCTCAGAAATACGGGGAGAAATACGACGAAATATTTGCGCCAGCTGTGAAACAAGCAACATTTCGAACTTTATTGGCAATAGCAAGTAATAGGAACATGAAGGTACGTCACGTTGACATTAAAACAGCATTCCTCTATGGTGAATTAGACACAGAAATATTCATGAAACAACCGGAGGGTTATATTATACCCGGAAAGGAACATTTTGTTTGCAAACTAAACCATAGTCTGTATGGTCTTAAACAATCGGCTCGATGTTGGAATATCTGCATCAATAAAGTTTTAATTGACTCGGGATTCAAGAGGGGAAATACCGAGCCATGCTTGTATGTCAAAGGTAGCGGGGATTCAATTACTTACGTCCTAATTTATGTCGACGATGTTATAATTACATCAAGTAGTGACGTCGAAATTGACAATGTAGTACGTGTCTTAAAAAGTCATTTTGAAATCACTGATTTGGGCGATTTGAAGCGATATTTGGGTATTGAGGTAACGTTTAAAGATGGTATATATTATTTGGCACAAGAAGCATACATTAACAAGGTACTAAATGACTTTAATCTACAATATGCAAAGGTTTCATCCGTCCCTATGGATCCTGGTTACCTGAAATTAAAATCTGAGAATTTTCTTGTAAACAACAATAATTATCGGAAAGCGATTGGTTCCCTCTTGTACATTTCAAATAATACACGACCGGATATTGCTATATCAATCTTATCCAGGAAAGTTAGCAGTCCAAACGAACATGACTGGACCGAATTGAAAAGGGTGATGAAATATCTTAAAGGCACCAAGGAGATGAAGTTATGCGTAGGTTCTAAATCAAGCTTGGAGTTGAGAGGGTTCGCTGATGCCGACTGGGCAGGTGACCAGAATGATCGGAAATCCACGAGCGGCTTTATTTTTAAACTTGGCGATGCTGTCATAAGCTTTGCCAGCCGAAAACAAACAAATGTTACTCTGTCATCAACCGAGGCTGAGTTTGTTTCTCTTGCGGAAGCTTCTCAAGAGTTCTTATGGATTTTTCAGCTTATGAAAGAATTTGAGATTGATATTAATGAACCGGTCATATTTGAAGACAACCAAAGCTGTTTAAAAATGCTCTAAGATGAACGTCAAATAGACGTCAAATACTATTTCGTACGTGATTTATTGAGGACTGGAAAATTACTATATAAGTATTGCGCAACAGATTCCATGCTGGCTGATATTTTAACGAAGCCCTTGCAGAGAATAAAATTAGAGAACTTATTGGTATACATATGTGAATGACTTGTATTAATTATATTTCATGATATTTTTTTTTTGTTTGAACTTTTATCAATATTTATATGTACTAGATATACCAAACGGACGAAACACTCGTCCGTATTCTAGAATCAAAATGTAAATAATTTAAGATTAAAAAAAAATGTATCTAAACGTCATAAAAAATTCATTAAAACACAGCCACACACAAACTTACATACATATGCAAGCATAATTAAATAATACATGAAATTAAAAAAACATAAACAAAATCCCTTCAACCAACCTAATTCAATTTATTCAATTCTCTTCCTTTAAGTATTATGGCTTTCATACAACAACAAATAAGAGAAAAACAGTTGTAAGGTCAAGAGAAATACTTCAAACACACACACACTCATGTTTTGTTTCTTTTTTTACTTGTAAGCTAATAAATGCGTGTGTAATATGTGTGCATGTAGTAGTAGAAACTTTAAACGCATATAGCTCCCAAAATACTAAACCGATTTCAATAAAATATAGATTCTGCACATCTGTATAAAAAATCCTTTAAAACCATATAAATCTTTTTAAAATCGGTGCGGTGGTACCAGCATAAAAGGGATTACAAAAAACATGTTCGCCTATTAATTATATAGATATACATATATTTAAAGAAACTAATTATAATATTGAGAAGGGGTGTTAATCTTATATTTATGTTATGACATTGAAGTGCAACTCAGCTAATAATATTTGTTACTTAAAAATACTACTAAGTAGAATAACCCGCCATATTAAATCTAGCATTACTTTTAATGTACCAGTAACTTCATTTTCATTATAACAATAAAAAACTTTGTATTAACACTAAAAACATGTGAAAAAATAATAGAAAAAGTGGTGAAAATGCAATTGGAAAAATATCTATTTGAGAATGAGGTGCTATCAAAATATGAATCAGGATTCCGAAAAAATTACTCATGTGAAACAACAGTTGATTATGTAGTCAACAGATGGAAAAAATAGACAAAAGGAGCAAAATTTTAGCAATTTTTCTTGATTTTAAAAGAGCATTCGAGACAATAGTATAAACATGAAAATTTATTTAAATTGTTTTTGTTTATTTAGTTGCAGCTCTAGGCCGCAGTAATTTTCAGATTGCCATTAAAATTAAATTACTATAGCTTATATACTACTTATGAGAATAAATCTTAACCCTACATATTGACATACTTATGTTGAAACATACGAACATGTATGCACAAAATAAAGTGAAATTAAATCTATTATTTACTTAAAATTAGTGCACATATTTTCGTGTGGAATCTGGCCGTAATATGATGCTTGTTTTAAAAAACAAATTCATTCTCACGATTGCGAGTGTTTTTTGTGCAGCAGGTATGTGTGGCTGTTCAGGTGCCAACAATAAAAAACTCTTTCTTAAATTTGCCGTCGATGCACATTTGTACTTGGCCTTGAATAGTTGTCACTTGTACGGCTTCAACATTAGTGAAATATTAGAATCTTTTAATTGTACGTGCAGACGTTGAAAGTAATGCAAACATTAAATTAGATACTGCTACACCTCCACTTTTCGCAAGAATGTTTATATAACGTTAGTTCCATGGACATTCTTTTACAAATATGTTTAAACAAGAATTAGAATTTGTTTTATAAGTATAATATATGTATTATTATTTTATTTATTGCATACTCCGGAGTATCAATATTTATTTATTTATATTGTTTCTCTTTTTTTCTATTACTTATGATACAACTTAATTCTATTTTTGTGAACTATTTGTTCTTTATTAGTTTTCTTATCTACTATTGTTACATTATTTCTTATATCTATGTTTTTAATTTCGTATGGACCTTTATAGTTTGGCTCCACCTTATGCCCTGCTTCATTCTTGAGTAAAACTAAATCTCCTATATTTAAATTGTAATCCTTAACATTATTATCGTAATTTTCTTTTGCTTAATTTTATTCTTATCTAGTAATTGTTGGGCCCTCTTATATGCTATTTCTAACCTAAATTTTGCCTCTTTGGCGTAGTCATCTATATTATATAAAGGAGAAATTCTATCCACTTCAGTGAATTGATGAAATTTATTCGGAAGTTTTGAAAAAACTAATTCATAAGGACAGTAATTATGAACTGTTGAAGGTGTTGTATTAAAGCAATATGTAAAGTATTTTAACCATTCGTCCCAGTCAGTTTTGTCTACTGAAATGTAAGAGCGTACGTATTCGTTAAAGGTTCTATGGCTTCTTTCCACTGTTCCTAATGTTTGATGGTGGTAAGCTATTGAGTTTAGTTTCTCAATTTTCATCAAGTTACAAATTTCTGTTAAAATAGAATTCTTATACTCTGTTCCCATGTCCGAAATGAACGTCTTTATCGGACCATAGGTGAGTATGAAATTTTCAAAAATTGCTTTAGCAATTGTTTTGGCCTTTTGTCTCTAATCGGTATTGTTACCAAATACTTAGTTAAATCACATATTAGTGTGATCGCATATTCGTTTTCTTTCAATGATTTTGGAAATGGTCCAATAGTATCCACATAAACCGTATCAAAGGCCGTATCAGGTGTCTGTGTGATAATCATTGGACTTTTTATGTGTTTTGTTGTTTTGGAAGTTTGGCAATTATGACATGATTTTACGTATTTAGATATGTCTTTTGACATATTTTTCCAATAATAATATCTCTTAATTTTTTCTATTGTTCTATATATTCCGCAATGTCCTCCTTCTATGGGATCATCGTGATATTTCAGCATAAGTTCGAGAATTGCCTTGGCATTCTTACTATCAATTTGGGTCACCTCATTTAGTAGCGCTACTGTAATTTTATTCAACACTTTATTGCCCATAACTTTAAATTCATTTATAGAGATAAATTCGAAAATTTTCTCACTAGGTGCCACTTGTAATTTATTAATATTATGTTTACCGGCCACATATTCGAGCCAAGAGAAAAATTGTCCTAAGTCAAAGTTCCCTTTAGTAAACAAATCATTAATTTATATATATGTTACTATAGATTTTCCTCGTTTTATATAACATCTTCCGGGGGAAATCTTTAGTTTATTATATTTTCTGACATCAGTGTTATTTAATGGTACATATATACTGGGCTTATAATCATTATTATTTTTATTAATATTATGCTGTTTGGTATGTGAATTACTATTTAATTCTTTTTCCTTCTTATTGGTCATTGATCTGGTCGTGACTCTTAATATAGAACAAATTTTAATATTCATGTCTTTTAGGTCATTTATGGTTATTCGTGATAAAGCGTCTGCAACATAATTATCTTTTCCCCTAATGTACTCAACTGTAAAATTATATTCTTCGAGATCGTCTCATTCTTGTTAATTTGGAGCTTGGATTTTTCATTGAAAATAAATAAGATAGTGGTCTATGGTCGGTTCGGACAAGAAAATGTTTTCCATATATGTATGGTCGGAAGTGTGTTATAGCCCAATGTATGGCGGTTAATTCTTGCTCAATTGTTGATTTATTACTTTCACCTTTAGTAAGTGTTTTTGAAGCATACGCTATTGGTAAATGTTTACCTTCGTGTTCTTGTGTTAAAACTGCTCCACAAGCGTATTTACTTGCATCTGTCGTTATGCAAAATTCTTTATTAAAATCGGGGTATTGTAGTAATGTGGGGCTTATTAACGCTTTCTTTAGGTATTTAAATGCAAATTCACAATCTTTTGTCCATTCGAATGGAACATTTTTCTTGCTTAGTTTTGTTAAATGTCTTGAATATTCAGAAAAGTTTTTAGTAAATCTCCTGTAATAGTTGCAAAAAGCTACAAATCTTCTTGCACTATCAGCATCTTGCGGTGTTGGATAATTTTCAATTATCGAGTATTTACTATCATCTGGCAATATTCCTTTGTCTGTACATTTATGACCAAGATATGTTACTTCTTTCATGAAAAATGAAGGCCGTAGGGTAGCCTTGTAAATCTGTATGAACCATTACTGGTGGAAAATGATGTAAAGTCTCTTGAATTTTTCTCCAAACTAATTTGGTGAAATCCTGACATAAGGTCTAATCAAGAAAAATACTTTGCTCTGCCGAGTTGGTCTAGAATATCGTCAATTCTAGGTAATGGAAATTTGTCAGCCACTAGTTTCTTATTAATTTGCCTATAATCTATTACAAGTCTCCATCTTTTATTTTTTGAATTTGGTAATGCTTCTTGGGTAAGGATTGGACTATTGTATTCAGAGTGTGAAGGTTCGACTATTTTGTTGTCTATTAACTTTTTTACTTGTTTATCAATTTCTTCTTTGTGTGCGTGTGGAATTCTGTAATTTTTAATGTATACTGGTTGTGTATCTTTTATTCTCAACTTTTGTTCATAGAAATTGTTAGTAGTTATTGCTTCTGTTTCTAAACCGAAAATATCGCAATATGAAGCGCATAATGTTGTTAAAGTATTATTGAATTGTGGTGGAAAATTTCCTTTTAAAAGTTTTAGAATTTCTTTGTTTCTATTTATTTTTGTTTTATAATTGTTTTTAACTATATCATAATTTGAGATGTTTTCGGTTTTGATTTTGCTTTGTTTAATTTTGCTAATATTGTTGTTAGTATTTAGGATACGAATGAAAGCTTTGTTTGTTGTTGCTAATGTGTTCGCTTTGAAAACACCTGGTTCTATTTCTTGATTTGGGATTAGTAATTCATTATTTACTGATGTTAGTTTTACTTGACGTATGACTTCGGATCTCGGAGGTAAGATTATTTCATCACCAGTATTTGTGATTAGTATTTCTATTGGTGTTGTGATATTGAAAGGGCGTAGTACAAGGTAATCACAGTCATTATTGAAATCTAGAATGCAATTATATTTTTTAATAAAGTCCATGCCGATAATTCCGTCGCATGGTATTGGAAAATCATTTTCTACTACTTGAAAGTTATGTGGTATAAGAAAATTTTTGTGTTTTAGATCAAAAAATATGCTTCCAACGGAATGTATTTCACCCTGTCCTATTCCTCTTAATGTTGTTATCTTGTTAGTATTTATTTCATTTGGATGAAATTGTGAAATTTTTATTAGTGAGGTGTCTGCTCCAGTATCAATTAGTAGTGTTATTGGCGTTTTAGTTTTGTTTATTTGTAATTGAACGCAGAAACATAATTTGAGATTTAAATTGTAGACATGTTTATTTATTGGATTTCTCTTAGGGGAACATCTAGGTTTTCCGAATCAATTTCGTTTGATTCTGTTGCTCTGACGTAACGTCTGTTTCTACTGTTATTGTTTTGTCTCTGACTAACTACAGTGTTGCTATTATTTCTGTTGTTATAGCTGTTATAGTTGTTGTTACTATTATTGTTGCTATTATTTCTTGGGAAGTTGCTTCTTCCACGGAATCTTGTGTAATTACCTCGGAAGTTATTATTCCGAGTTTTTTGACGTTGCTTGTAGTATAGTATAGAACTTTGTTGTCCAGTTGCTTCTGTGCAACTGTTGACAAATTTACTAATGGCATCATTCATGGTATTGAATTGTCCTGCTTCCATGATAAGTTTTACTTTATCGATGGTGCAGTTTTTGGTGATAGCTTTTACTGCCACTTGTGTGGAGTATTTAGTTGCTAATTCACATGGTATCCCGTCTGTAATGTAAGCACTTTCGAGGGATTTTGCACAATTTCTGCACAATATGTATTTGCAGTTTTATTATTCTGTTTTATATTTTGTATTTTTGCCGTTATTACTTCTACTGATTCACCCTTTACTGTATTTTGTAACTTATTTATAATTTCTGAGATGGTTGACTCAGTGTTTATTAGATTTCTTGCGTTTCCTTTGAGTTTTGTTTGAATTAATGAAACTGCAGTTGTTTCATGTGAGCCTTTAATAGATTCAACCAGTGATAGTGAGTCTATAAAGGAACGCAAGTTTTCAGATTTACCATCGAAGTCTGTAATTAACTTCGAAGCTGTACTGAGAAATTCTACGACTGTTTGGCTCCTTTCGTAACAGTTTTCATCATCTTTAGGGGGAAAAATTATTTTTATATCAGTTTGTTCATGTATTGTTTCTGGCAATTCAATTTGTATGTTCTTTTTGGCTGCTAGTTTTAGTATTTTGTTCCTGATATCATAAAAAAATGCGTCTGCTGCAGTTTTGTGTGTAGATGTTAGTCGCGCATAATTAGTATTTAGGATCACTCTTGTTTTTTCTAAGCAATCTAAAAGAATTTTAAAATGTTTATTTAGGGTGTCATGTTTTATTGGTCTGTCTATACTAAGATATTTATATGATTTTTCAAATTCTGTTTTAATATTTCTACATTTACTGAGGATAGTTTGCCAATCCATTCAGACTTAAACTTTATCTAAATCATTTGCCCTACTAATGTACTGCTTTTTAAGCGATCTTTTATGTGCTAAGTAAATTTTAAGCAGTAGATTAAGAGCTGTTATTATTGTAAGGATTAATATAAGTAGCCATATAGAGTTAATTTCTTCCTTATGGTCAATAATTTCTACGTTATTGACTACATTTGCGTTGGGATGATCTACTTTAGATTCTTTTGCTCCCATTATATTGTCCTAAAAAAAATTTACCAATCTAGATATTTTCTCATTAACAACACTGTTTCTAATTCGACTTTTCGTCTGTTATTTACATCATCCCTAGTAGGGGTTCCTTCTATTCCTAAATCCTTCCACAGTTCAGTTAAAAATTTTATAGCTCCTTCAATTTCCTCTTCTTCGTATTCTACTAGGTTTTTTGGCCTAGCCTTATTTTTATTGTTATTTCTATTCATTGCGAAAACAAAAATTTCAAACAATAAAGGCCATTTACAAATAATTTTACCAAAGAGTATTTGTTAATATATACATATGTATATATATTGTAGATTTTTTTTTTTTTTTTTTAATAATGCAAGAAATTCTTATATAAGGATGTATGTATTTATTATAAAATTTTAACATAGAGAGCTTCAAATAAAATTTTTTTTTGTGATTTTATTTCGGTTTTTACCGAACTTATTTTATCTATGATTTTTTTCCAGCTCGCCACCCTGAGCGTAAGTTTGTTGGTGCATGAGAGCACGTAGTTCCGTCTTTAATTTGTTTAGTCGGCCACCTCTAGATTTTGTTGTGTTTGGTAAAGGGAATATTGGATATTTTGGCTTTTCTTCCTTCTTCTTTTTCGGCTTTATGGGTTTTGGGCCTATTGATAGAATTTCAGGGTTTTGGCTGGGATCTGCGCCCTCTCGTAGCTGCTTTTCCCAACGGGCTTCGGCTTCCGCTAAATCCTTCAAGATTTGAGTTAAATTTGGGTCCATTTAAGGAAAAACTAGAGATTGAGAATGGCTGTCGGCAGAATCTACTGGATGATAACGGAATCTACTATTGGAATGTGAAGTGCTGGCAGTTACCGCCGTAGTGGGTGTAACACTTAAGGCACCCTTCGATGTTAATGCTGCTTGTATGGCCACTAGAGGATTTGTAGACAATACAATATTCGAAGTGACAAAAATGTTTTCCTTCTTGACGTGCTGTGACTGTTTTAGCTTCTTTAGTAACACTAGTTTGGTTTCTTCATTGCGCAAATCGTCATCATCTTGGCGAAAAATAATTAACAGGAATCCAATTTAGCATAAGCTCTGTATGTTGGATCCTATTGTCCTTTCTTATTTTTAGATAAAGGATAAGCAGATATGCTATGTATTACTTTATTCTAAAAAATATGTCAGGATCGCCATATAAACATGAAAATTTATTTAAATTGTTTCTGTTTATTTAGTTGCAGCTCTAGGCCTCAGTAATTTTCAGATTGCCATTAAAATTAAATTACTATAGCTTATATACTACTTATGAGAATAAATCTTAACCCTACATATTGACATACTTATGTTGAAACATACGTACATGTATGCACAAAATAAAGTGAAATTAAATCTATTATTTACTTAAAATTAGTGCACATATTTTCGTGTGGAATTTGGCCGTAATATGATGCTTGTTTTAAAAAATAAATTCATTCTCACGATTGCCAGTGTTTTTTGTGCAGTAGGTATGTGTGGCTGTTCAGGTGCCAACAATAAAAAAACTCTTTCTTAAATTTGCCGTCGATGCACATTTGTACTTGGCCTTGAATAGTTGTCACTTGTACGGCTTCAACATTAGTGAAATATTAGAATCTTTTAATTGTACGTGCAGACGTTAAAAGTAATGCAAACATTAAATTAGATACTGCTACAATAGACATAGAAATACTTTGCAACAAGTTATATATGTATGGTATAAAGAATAAAGAACTAAGGCGGTTCCAAACTTATTTAACGAACTGAAGACAAACAACGTTAATAAATATAACAAAAATTAAAAATTTTAAAAATTCCCGACTTTTTTCAGAAAAGATGTTATATCTTCTAAACGGCTGGACCGATTTTCTTGAAACAAAGCTAAGAACCCTCTCGATCAAGTCATCTTTCAAAGAGAAAAAACTAAATGAAAATCGGTCCAGCCGTTTGGCCTGTACGTGGACACGGACAGACACACAGATACACAGACGCACACTACAAACTTATAACAACCCTTTTTTTAGTCGGGGGTTAAAAATAAGATCACATACAACAAATAATGATTAGGCTCAATTCTTGGTGCACTACTGTTCATCTATCTATAAAAGAGGATGTGTGTATGTTTGTATGCATGTATTTAACGTATGGACTCAAAAACGCCTGGGCCGATTTTGATGAAATTTTCATTTAGAATATTCAGGCGGGTGACACTGTGAAGTCTGATTTTTGATTTTCGGTCTGCGGGCGTGGCAAAATCAAATTTTCATATTGCACCACCAATGCGCAACACTTTCAAACCAATATAAATGTAATTGAAAAGACAATGGGGGTAGCGAAGCACACCGGGTGTAGCTAGTCTATATTTATAAAAGAGGATGTGTGTATCTATGTATGTATGTAACGTATTTTCAGGGAATCTTCAGAGTATTCAGGCGGGTGACACTGTGAAGTCTGATTTTTTATTTTCGGTATGTGGGCGGAGGGGCGTGGCAAAATCAGCTTTTCATATTGCACCACCATTGCCATATATATACAGGGTGGGCCAAAAGAAACCAAGGGGTGTAAAAGTTTAATAACTTTTTTGTTTATTAATTTTTTTTTTATTTTTTCTTTCAGATTATATAGACAACACTTGGAGAATTTATAATGGAGAGGTTCACAACTGAACAGAGAACCAGAACAATAGAATTTTATTATTTAAACCAGAGATGAAAATTTGATTATGAGTGATGAAGCTCATTTTCATTTGAATGGCTTTGTTAATAAGCAGAACTGTAGGTTCTGGGGTTCTCAAAATCCAAGAGCCACTCATCAACGCCAATTGCACCCCATCAGGTGTACAGTATGGTGTGGGATCACATCTGAAAATGTCATTGGGCCCTACTTCTTCGAGAATGAAGATGGAAGTGCTGTAACCGTAAATGGAGAGCGGTATCGGTTTATGATAGAAAATTTTTTACGTCCTGCTCTTGAAAACAGACCTGGTATGTGGTTTCAGCAGGACGGAGCCACTGCCCATACTGCCCGAGACACAATGGCACTTTTAAGTCAAATTTTTGGAGAGCGAATAATTTCTCGAAATTCGGAAATTATTTGGCCAGCGCGATCGCCAGATTTGACAGCACCCGACTATTTTCTTTGGGGTTTTTTGAAGGAGCGAGTGTATGTGAACAAGCCAGAGACAATCCTTGAACTCAAGGCAAACATTGTTGCAGAAATTCGAACGCTACAGCCACAAGTTTTGAAAGATGTTATGGAAAATGCTCTAAAAAGAGCCCATCAGTGCGAAGCTGAAAACGGTGGTCACTTAAGAGACATCATTTTTCATACTTAGTGTAAAAAAATTTCCATTTTGTATATTATATAATCTGAAAGAAAAAATAAAAAAAGTTAATAAACAAAAAAGTTATTAAACTCTTACACCCCTTGGTTTCTTTTGGCCCACCCTGTATTAATGTATCTAGATAAGAAATCTTTGAATTACATTCCTTTTCTATTGTAAATTTTATATCATTGTGAAAAGAGTTGAAAGTTGATAACATATTTTCAATTTCATTCTCTGAAATAATGCAAAATAAGTCATCAACATATTTAGTTAAAATTTTTGGTTTTATTGTTAGCTTTGTAATGCAATCATCAATTAACTTTTCCATTACAATATCAGCTATTATTGGTGAGGCTGGAGATCCCATTGCTAGACCTTTAAGTTGTGAATATATTTTATCATTATATTGAAAATATCTATTATCCATTATGCAATATTTTATTATTCGTAAAAATAATTCTTTTCTTATATTTTCTTTTTATTAAATCCCATTTTTCATCTACAGTATCTATAGCCAGATCTACTGGAATACTGGGAAATAATGAAACAACATCAAGTGAAATTAATTTTTCATTTTCATTAACTTTTAAATGTTTTACTTTATCTCTAAACTGAAGTGAGTTAACTACATTATATTTAGAATCTAGTGTAATTTTTCTTTATATTTACATTACATTATTATACATTTATAATATATTTACATAGTTCATATGATGGAGAGTTTATAAAAGAACATATTGATCTTAATGGAAAATTTTCTTTATGGATTTTAGGTAATCCAAACAGTCTAGGAGCTATAGCTACATTTGTTTTCAGTTTACTTCTATCTGTAGACGTAATTATATTTTCTTTGAAAAGTTCCTCAACTAAATCAATATTAATTTTTTTATCTACAATATTATTAATCCTTGTTTCGTAATCATTCTTATTCATAGCAACAGTAGTATTTCCCTTATCTGGATTAAAAATAATTATGTTATTATTATTTCTCAAAAATCTTTTGCTAATTTCAACTTTATCTAATAAATATTTATCTCTATTAGTTAATATAGACTTACTCATATGATTATCAATAATTGAAGATAATCTTGATCTAGCTACTTCCTGTTCCTCTTTATTTTGTAGAGTCTGAACAAAATCTTCTCCATCTGCTATTATTTTCATTAAGGGAATATTATCTCTTCTATTTGGCAACGCAAATTTTTTACCTAATGAAAGAATATATTGAACATCTATTGGTATATCTACATTTGATTTATTTACAAACCATTTTTTATTAAATTTAATTTCTAATTCTTTTCTTTGTAAATTGATAAGACAATTAAATTTCTTAATGTGTGTCCGTTTAGTCTTTATCATCAGTGTATTTGTTAACTTATCATTATATTTTAAAAATAATTCATCTCTTCGTCATTAAAATGTCTTCTTAAAAAATTTTTAATAAATAATAATTCTTTTTCATACTGTTTTAGGATCTCATGTTTTTCTTTTATGGTAAAATTTAGGATTTTGACTTGAAATTTTTGGATATGTTTAATCAGAAATAATTTTTAGTCAGGCTTGAGTTCAGTAATTTCAATTCTTTTTATTGCATGAAATATTTTATATACACATATACATACATAAATATATACATGCATACACATACATACATATATATACACATAAACTATTCAAATACGTAAACATACATACATACAAGCATATGCACCCATATACAAACATGAGCATACATACATATACACAAACACATATACATATATATATATGTATATGAATATATATATCTTATATATAAAATTGTCGTGTCACAATGTTCGTTCCCGTATTCCTCCGAAACGGCTTGACCGATTCTCAGGAAATTTTGTGAGCATATTGAGTAGGTCTGAGAATCAGCCAACATCTATTTTTCATACCCCTTAGTGATAAGGGTTGTCCACCCTTAACATTTTTCTTTAATTTTTAGACATTTTTTTAATTTCTTTATTTTTTTTTTATTATGTCGCATTAAAAAATACATACAACCCTAAATTTTTACCCTTTTATCACCAACCCCTTTTTTTAATAGCCATTTTAGTAATTTAATCATTTTTCATCCCCGGTCGATAACTGATCAATTGTCATTTAATTAGTTATCCCCGCCAGTTGTCTACAGGTGTCACTTCTGACCCAGTAAACAGCACGGAGTACGGATGAGAACGAAGCCGGTCTCCTGTTTCTCTCACACAATAAGACTTCTCTCACTCCCTACACAGTTGTCGGCCATCATTATTGTTTATGCATCAAGTGTAGTAGTAACGTTGACAATTATTATTTTGCTCTCAGTGTAACTCTCATATTAACTATTAATCATTCCTATTTTATTAATAATAATAAAATTATCAATTTTTAGTGTATTTTGCACGATTAGTTAATCAAGTGACATAACCTCAAAAGTACTCAACACGTGGCACGAGCTTCCACCAACAACGGCTTTTGTGTTGTAAGTATACTTTTTTTTATTTATATCGAAAATGTTGTTGGAAACGGTCAAAAAAGATTCGGTGGATTTAATTTTTATTAAAATTGAGCAAACCTTTTTTTTGTATTAATTTTTTTTTTACCATTTCTAACCTTATATTTTCGATATGATTATGAAAAATAAAATGTTTCGCTTTTGTAAAACAGTCTAATGTTTACATGAATATGTAAATGAATGTATGTACAACCAAATATTAAATACATTATAACTAGGGCCAAGATTTTTGTTCTTAAGTTTTTGACATTACGGCAAATATATTTGATCTTATGAAAATGTAATTTTAGTTTAATTTTATTAAAAAAATGTAATTTAACAATTAAGATTTTCATAGTTTCCAAAAATTTGAATCAATAATTATGAACCTTTATTTTGAAATATCGATGGAAATATTGGTTGTATGAGATAATTATAAGAGACAATTTTTTTCGTAAAATTAAATTTTTTACAACTTTTGTCTGAAAATTTTTTTCATAAAACTTATATTTTTGCTATAATTTCATAAATTCAAACTAATCATTTCAAAACTGCGGCAAAAATCCTGGCCCTAATTGTACCTTTAACATTTTTCATCATTAAGTAATTTCATTAATTCTATTTATGTGTGTTTTGTACAGTGAACAATGCCAAGAAAACGCAAAGGGGCTGATTTGAGCCGTAATACAAGTAAATCTCGAAGCTTGGGAAATAGAAGATCCAAAAGAACCGTAGAACAAATCCAGCAACAAAATACTGATGCACGTGTCAGAATGGCGCAATTGCGTCAAGAAGAGTCAGAAGATACACGAGCTGAACGCAATGAAGTAATAAGATTAGAACAACCACAATCACGCCTTTTCACAGTCAATAGACGCAGAACAAATGACCAACAACGACAACAGGTACATCGAGCATTTACATCTGATTCATTCCTGCGTCTAGCATTCCAGTATAAGCCCGATATTGAATATTAGCTCATTCAAAAGTGGTAATTGGTGCTATGGACAAGGAATGTCCGCAATGTCATGCTCTGAAATTCAAAAATGAGCCAGCTGGGATGTGTTGCGCGTCAGGAAAAGTGCAACTACCTGAAATTGAAACACCACCTGAACCATTGAACGGTTTACTTATCGGCACGGATCCAGATTCTAACGTGTTCCTGAAGTCAATTCGAACATTCAATTCATGCTTTCAAATGACATCGTTCGGAGCAACAGAAATAGTTCGAAATACTAATGCAAATGGTCAACAATACAATTCTACATTCAAAATCAGAGGCCAAGTTTATCATAAAATGGGCTCACTGCTGTCAATTCCAAACGAACCACATAAATTTTTACAAATCTACTTCATGGGCGGCGAGGATTCCGGAAGCGCACTTGCTAATCGCGTGAATACACGTGATTATAATAACCTTGATTCATTTTATGCCACACGCATCGTCAGCGAGCTGGATGCTCTATTGAACGAGCACAACGAAATGTTGAAAATATTCAAATCACACATGCACAAATTACAAAGCGATCATCACGCTATCGTCATTAATCCTGATAAAACACCAGCTGGAGAGCATATTCGTAGATTCAATGCACCCGTTGTTGATGATGTTGCTGGAATCATGGTTGGCGATCGTACAGGTGCACGAGAAATTGTGATTCGTAGAAGAAATAATAATCTTCAGTTCATTGCTGATACACATCGTTCATATGACGCTCTCCAATGTCCGCTAATATTCTGGAAGGGACAAGACGGATATTGCATAAACATAAAACAACGAAATCCCGTATCAGGTACTTCATTGATTATGAATTTGATCATTAATCATTTAACAAAACAATGAAATTATTGAACGTAATTAATATAAATTAATTTTTATGAATATATTATTACAGGAGCTGAAACAAACAAGAACGTTAGCTCAAAGGATTATTATGCGTACCGATTAATGATTAGACGCGGCCTGGACAACGTCATTCTACGATGTCGTGAGCTTTGTCCACATTCATGGTCGATATGTACGCGAAAATTGAGGGCGAACGACTACGATACTTACGATATAATCAACTAAAGCTGCGTGCGGAAGAGTACATTCATTTGCGGGACGCTATCAACAACGCCGACGTCGCCGAAATTGGTAACCATGTCATTTTACCATCATCGTACGTAGGCAGTCCACGTCATATGCAAGAATATATACAGGATGCTCTGACTTTCGTGCGCGAATATGGACGACCATGTTTATTTATCACGTTCACATGTAATCCAAAATGGCCAGAGATTGCATCTTTGCTATTGCCTGGCCAAAATACAATACATCGCCATGACATTACAGCACGTGTGTTCAGACAAAAGTTGAAGTCTTTAATAAGCTTCATTACTAAATTACATGTATTCAGTCCCACACGTTGCTGGCTATATTCGGTTGAGTGGCAAAAGCGAGGATTGCCTCATGCACACATTTTGGTTTGGTTAATCGACAAAATCCGTCCTGAAGAAATCGATAGTACCATTTCTGCGGAAATTCCAGATCCGTCCACTGACCAACTGCTGTTTGTTACAACAAACATGATCCATGGTCCATGTGGTACTCTTAATATTTCATCGCCTTGCATGGCAGCTGGAAAATGTACTAAAAATTTCCCTAAAGATTTTACTAATGATACGGTCAGAAATGTCGACGGATACCCAATATATCGTCGAAGAAATCCCGATAATGGCGGACAATCATTTATTAAAAATATCAGCAACACAGACATTGATATTGGCAATCGTTGGGTGGTGCCATATTCGCCTCTGCTGAGCAAGACATACATACATACAGACATATTAATGTTGAGTTCTGCAGTTCTGTGAAGAGCATCAAATACATTTGCAAGTATGTCCATAAAGGCAGTGATATGGCTGTGTTTAGAGTGGAAAATACTAATGTGAATGCTCCTCCAGTGAATAAAAACGATGAAATAACGCTCTACCAAATTGGTCGCTACATCAGCTCCAATGAAGCTGCTTGGCGTATCTTTGGTTTTCCAATTCATGAACGGGATCCAGCAGTTGTTCAGTTAGCCGTCCATCTTGGAAACGGTCAGCGTGTATTTTTCACGAACGAGACAGCGATTGGCCGTGCAATAAATCCACCTAAAACTACACTCACTGAATTTTTTTGAATTGTGTAATTGTGCGGATGATTTTGGTGCCTTTGCACGAACATTACTTTATTCACAAGTACCACGCTATTTTACATGGACTCAAACAAAAACATGGAGGCCCCGCAAGCAAGGCTCACCAGTTGCTGCATGTCTCAATTTATTTAAATCAAACACCTTGGGGCGATTATTTACAGTCAATCCAAGACACACTGAGTGCTTTTATCTTCGACTGTTGTTGGTTAATGTTACTGGCCCATTATCATTTCAAGATATACGTAAAGTGAATGGGCAACACTATCCAACGTATAAAGATGCCTTGCACTCGGCTTGCTAGAAGACGACAACCAGTGGGAATGTATGCTTGCTGAAGCTGCATTGAACTGTACAGCAATACAAATTCGTCTACTATTCGCTATAGTGTTGACTACATGTTTCCCAGCCCGAGCACAGATATTGTGGGATTATCAGAAAGATTCAATGAATGATGATGTATTGCATCAACATCGTACACGGTGCAACGATCTAACCATAACATTCAGCGACGCAATGTACAATGAAGCATTAATTGCTATTGAGGATCTTTGCATTGTCATTGCCAACTTACCACTCAGTCATTTCGGTATGAATTCGCCAAATCGAACTGCATCTGATTTAATGAATACTGAAATGAATCGTGAACTGCAGTACAGCACTGTAGAAATGGCAGCGATTGTTGCCCGCAATGTCCCACTAATGAATGAGGAACAAAGAACCATTTATGATCGCATTATGCTCGCAGTTTCAGCTGGGCAAGGTGGGTTCTTCTTTTTGGATGCAACGGGTGAAACTGGCAAAACATTCGTTATTTCGCTAATTCTTGCTGAAATACGATCAAATAATGGCATTGGCCGCTGCATCATCGGGCATTGCAGCAACTTTATTGGATGGAGGCAGAACAGCTCATTCAGTATTTAAGCTGCCACTAAATATTCAGAATAACCCTGACGCAGTATGCAACATTAAGAAACAATCGTCCATGGCCACCGTGCTGAAAAAGTGTAAAATTATCATCTGGGATGAATGTTCTATGGCGTTTGTGTGCCATAGTACACAACAGGACATTGAAAGATATTAAAAACAACGACAAACTGTTTGGCGGAAATCTGTTGGTCCTTTCAGGTGATTTCAGGCAAACACTTCCAGTCATTCCACGTTCAACATACGCTGATGAGATCAACGCTTTCTTAAAATCATCTCCATTGTGGCGTAATGTTGAAAAAGTACAGCTGAAAGTAAATATGCGCGTTCAAATGCTTCAAGATCCATCCGCTAAAACATTTTCAAAACAACTCTAAGATATCGGTGATGGAAAAGTTGCTGTAGATGAAACTGGATACGTAAAATTACCGACCGATTTCTGCACAATCGCTGATTCGCAAGATACTCTCATTGAACAAATATTTCCCGATGTACACACACAGTACATAAATCATGAGTGGATTGCAGAAAGAGCAATTTTAGCGGCAAAAAATGTAGACGTTGAAAATTTAAATCTGAAGATACAAATGTTGTTGCCAGGGAACTTGGTATCATATAAATCTATTGATACAGTTTGCGACGACAGCGAAGCAGTAAATTTTCGCACAGAGTTTTTGAAGTCACTGGATTTGCCAGGCATGCCACCGCATAATTTACAATTAAAGGTTGGATCTGCGATTATCTTGCTTCGTAATTTGAACCCGAACCGGCTGTGCAACGGCGGTACGCGATCAGTCATTCAAAAATTAATGAAAAACGTGATCGAATCCAGCATTTTAAATGGCAAGTTCCGAGGTGAAAATATATTAATACCACGGATTCCTATTATACCTACAGATGTGCCAATTCAATTCAAACGTATTCAGTTTCCGATTAGATTGGCATTTGCAATGACAATCAACAAATCCCAAGGTCAAACGATGTCTATTTGTGGCTTAGATTTGAGAACACCATGTTTTTCACACGGACAATTATACGTGGCATGCTCTCGAGAGGGTAAACCATCCAGTTTGTTTGTGTTAGCTAAAGATGGACTAACAAAAAATATTGTTCACGCTATAGCATTAAGAGATTGATATTGTTTGTTAGTGTTACTGTCGTAATTGATTAATTAATGATATATAATTTTAAGGAATAAATTATAATAACTTAAAAATAATGTTTGCCTTTTGTTATTTTTATATTCCCTCATCGTTCACAGCGCTCCATGCCTATTTCACGCATATACCACATTCTCACACACTTACAATAATATATATATATATAATAAATATATTTATTTTTTTTTGGAAGCTGTTGTCATGTTTTTCATAACGATATATCAAACTCTTAAATCGGTTATGTAGTTCCGAAGATATTTACAAAAAAAAAAATATGTTAATAATGATCAAAATTTTAAAACTTTCGAAATTTTGCATTAAAAAAATCCGAGTTTTCGGTTTATTTACAAAATATTGACATCATTCGATAACACGATGTGGGTAGCGAAGCACACCGGGTGTAGCTAGTAATATATATTAGTGATTTGCGAAATGTGTTAGATAAATGTGAAATTATTATACGCAGATTTATACACTAGTTTATGCTATTGCAGAAATGAAAAAAATTGTCAAGAGAATATGATGCACGAAAAATTAATAAATTGAAACTAATCGAGAGCAAAACAAAATTAATGGAAATAAATGCAAACACCGATGTTGCAATAAAAATTAATAATAGAGAAATAGAAAAAGTAAAAAATATAAAATACCTAGGCTTCGTGATAGACAGTGACTTAAAATTTAATGATCACATTGATTATATATGTAAAAAGATCGGCAAGAAAATCGGTTATTTAAAAGAATAAGAAATAAACTATCTATAACTACCGCGATTAATATTTATAATGTAATTACCAAACGGCGTGTATACATATGTATGTGTTCGGCTTGAGGTCCGTTTTAATAAATAAATAAAATTACTTTTTATTAATTTTTGTTTATTTATTTCCGATATTTCGACCAACTTTGTTGGCTATCTTCAGGGTATGATTAAACTAAAACAATAATGATTTACTGCCTTATTCATAAAAAATATTTCAGAATTATTAAACGCTTATTTGACATATTTCTATGGGAAATTTGTCAAATAAACCTGTAATAAACCTAAAATATTTTTTATGAATTAGACCGTTAATATATAATTAAATAATATTTAACTTTATCACTACAAATTATAATTACTTTTATTTTGTACAATTTGATTTTAGCAGTAGATCTATTCCATTTTAAGCTCTGTCACCTACTGTTGATATGTTTTCTTTTAGTCCTGTGTTTGTTTATTATGTGTCTGTATATATGTGCGCAATTATCAGTATCTGTCTTATAGTTAATTCTTTTTTCATTTGCTATATTTATTATATGTAACATCTCCTGCATGTATCGCTTGGTATAGTTTTTCTCTCTCTCTCTAATATTTTGATTTTATTAAGTTCTGGTTTATGTCCAGTTTTTGCACAGTCGGCAGCAAGTGCAGTTTTTTGTGTCACCGGTTTGTTACTTGCTTTTAAGTCTGATTTATGCGATGCTAATCTTGTTTTTAATTTTGTTTTTGTCGTACCGACACATACTCTTTGGCATATATCAGTCTCGTCGCCATTACAGTTTATTTCATATATAACGTTAGATTCATCCATAATATCTATCTTTGATTTCATATTATTAAATAATATATTTGTTGTATTGTTGGATTTCATTGCTAGATTGTATTTGTCTTTATCATAAATGTCTGAGTATTTTAACGTTTCCGATAATCCTTCGATGTAGTTAATTGATTTGTAGACCTTTGTGCTACTAGTAGTATTTCATTTTCTTCTATACGTACATTGTCTATTTTCGCCTTAAACTCTTTTCTATAATTTACATTATATATCGAATTTTTCGTCCAAGTTTTTAAGATATTAATTAGATATTTACAAAGTTCATATGACGGTGAGTTGATTGATGAGCATATTGGTCGCAAGGGTATATTTTTTTTGTGAATTTTTGGTAGACCATAAAGTCTCGGTGCTACTGCAGTTCTTGTGGTCAACTTATTTTTCATATTTAAATCTATTAGATTTAAATTATATAGCTTTTCTACTAAAATATTATTCTTGTTTTGTAAACTGGATGTAGGGTCTTTTCTCATGCGTCTATATGAGCAAATATTTCCCAAAATATCTTTCATTTTAACATTGTAATCATTTTTATTCATGACGACTGTCTTATTGCCTTTATCAGAGGTTAATATAATTATATCTGGATTTTCTATATTTCTTTGTATGATCCACTGTGCTTAATATAAATCTATCTCTCATATTTATTTCAGTTTTTCTCTTGTGATCTTCTAAGTGTTACAAATTTTGCTCTTGAAATTTCTTGTTGTTCCTTTTCGTTAATTGTTTGTATGCAATGTTCTCCGTCAGTAAAACCTCAAACCTCATTTTGTATACGGTTCGATAATATTATACACATGCTGTACAAAAATAAAAATAGAGACTTCAAAAACTGCAAAATAAATCAATGCGCTCGATATTAAAATGTAACCGCTACACATCAATTCAGCATATGCTAACTACATTAAAATGGCTTAATATTAAAAAAAGGCTTACAAGCACTCTCAGTAATTTCAAAATGTGTGTGTATATTGCTCCGTTATTTTAAAACAAAACTTTCAAAAGAGATGTGTTTTGCTTTACGATAAGAATACTGCAGTACAGAACAAAACTGCAATAGAACAATGTTGAAGTAAAACCAAGCCTTTCAAAACAAAAATTAAATAGAACATCAAAATTTACACAGAACACTCAAAACATGTTTGAATGTTTCGATAGCAAAGATAATTTTCCATATAAAAGAAACATTGCGCTTCTTTAGGAATATGAAAGCTGATAAGAGGTTTTATTTACTTGATATAACATCATACATACTTATGTACATTTATATATAATAATTTGTTAATTTTTATTTTCAATACAGTATGTATACATATATACATACATATACATACATAGTTTACATGTTTCTGCTCGTGTTCTAGTGCACTCCATGTTTCTGCTATGATTTACTGTTGTTTTGTTTCATTCTCGCTTTTTGTTTTGATGTTCTACTTGTTTTGAAAACACATGCGCTAACAAAACTGCAGAGAAAAACTATTCGAATGATGCTTGATTGATTTTAGTGAGAGTCGTTTTGTTAGTTTTGTTTTGTTATTTATGTTTGCACTAAAACAGACTGCTTGGCAGTAGTGTGAAATAGAATACAAAACTTTTAGAACGATTTACGCAGCCCTTTACTTAATATTCAACAAAGAATAGAACTTAACACTCTAAAATTCATACGAAAAATGAAAGTGCGAAATGCACCTCAATACCTATGCGATCAACTTAATTTAGTGGGACAAGTACAACATTATCAGCTCCGAAACGCTCAAGATTTTAGATTGGATAATGTAACTACAAGTGCAATGCAGAGATCTCTTTTTTACAAGGGCCTTAATCTATAAATGAATGATTTTATCTTTAATAAAAAAGTTTTCAATTTGTTAAGAATATTTCACAGAATGTGTATTAAACTAATTATTAAAATAATATTGTAATGAAATTTTATATTATATTAGTATAATTAAATTAAAAGTATGCAAAATAATAATTATTGAAATAAAAAAAAATAAAAAATAAACTTTCCTGCATTACCGGCCTTTGGCCGGTCTTAGGATTTTCTCCATCATGGTGTTTCCCGAGATGGCGTAGCCTAGTAAAGATTTTTTGCCTAACAAAGTTTTCCTACTTAAAAAAATTCCCTGCATTGCCGGCCTTCAGCCGGGATTAAGGATTTTCTCCATCGTGGTGTTTCCCGAGACAGCGCGGCCTAGTAAAGATTTTCTGCTTTGCCAAGTTTTCCTGCTTAATAGCGTTTGCCTGCATGGCCGACAAAAAGTCTATTTTTTACAATTTCATGAAAAGTATTCTCAAAAGCTTTAAGATCAAATTCGTTGGAAAACACCGTATAATCACAATATTGTACTAGAATTTCAGAGGATCATAATTCGGAAATCAACCCTTGCCGCCAATTTTTTTTTCTTATTTTTTAATTTTCTATAGGATAGGAGACCTTTTTTAAATTTCTGGGAGGTGCCCCTAAACTTGAGTTAAGTCGTTTAATCAGTTTTTGATTATCTAAGGCAGTCGAAAAAGACTCAAGTTTGGTGAAACAATCTTCCACCTCCTTACTGGGAGAATACACAGAGATACGAACGTATATATGCATGTACATTTTATGTAATTGTATTTCACTAAAAAAAACTCACTCTTCGTAGGGCCTGAAATGTTTTGACTGCATAAGTACAGCCCGGTTCCTCACAGCGATGGACCTCCTGGCTATGAACTAACTGAACATGTTGATTAAGATCCGATTCCCGAACACAGCGATAATCACATTCAACACACTTGAAAGGCTTATCTTTAAGATGGCGATAGCGGACATGGGTGGCTAAAGCACTGGCGGAAGAACAAGTCATATCACACATGCTGCACTTGAAGCAATTCACATGCTTTATCATATGAGATCTCAATAATTTTTCGGTAGCAAAATATTTGAAACATTGAGCACATTGGTATTTTTGAGCTGGAAATTCAAAAATTTAGCAGCCAACAATACACAAAAAATCAATATGACTACCGACCAGGTAAAAAACAAACACACTAACAAAACCAACAAAAATGGACCCTAGATTGCTCTACTTACTATTATTATCTGGCTGCCGCCTGAGATGATCAAATAATGTAGTCTTTGTCCTAAATAATTCGCCACAGTGAAAACAGGCCACTTGTTTTTTGTTCGAGTGAGTGCGTATATGTTCAATTAAGCGATATTTATTGTCCATTTGTTTTTTGCAAAAATTCCAATTACATTGTATTTTTGGTCTTTCGTCATCCGGGGATTTTTGTATCTCATATTCAAAAGATGCATGTTGCACAATATGATCTTGAAATTCCACAATTGACACAAAAGTTCGCTCACAATCTGTCCATTCACAGCAAAAATTTGCAATAAGTTCAGGTATTTTGTCGCATTCTCTTGGTGGAGCATTGCATCTTGGTACTTGTGTATTATTCTCCAGTTCATATTTGCCCTGTACCAAAAGACCATTGTAGTAACCATGGTAAAAGATATGTCGATGTATCTGTATTTTACAATCGCTTTTATATTCACAAGTACCCCACACACAATTGAATTTACCAGCCGCGTCCTGTTTTATGCATTCCAAATGCGCTTCGATGTGGCCGTTCAACTCCCAATCGTTATTGCATTGTACATTACAGCCAATCCAGCTACAGGGTATTGTTGGATGTTCTATTTTCCTCTTTTTATTACTGTTCATTATCAGATCATATAGAGAACTCGATTTATATTTCAAGTTAGCCTGAATCACAAAATACTGTGCCAGTAACAGAGACATGCGCCGAGCGATTTTGTCGGCGGCGGCTGGCTCATAAAAAATAATCGGCGGCGGCTGAAAATCGGCTGCCAGCCGGCTGAAACAACTTCATGATACAATTATTACTACGTTTATACACGCACTATTTGCAATTAAAAATATTCGCAAATAAATTAACTCACTGTTTATACGGAATAGCAAAAGTACACAAAACTTGGTAGCACTTCTAAAAAAAATTTATTTTTTTTGACAAAAATGATAGTTTGAAATTTATTTGCTGGTGGTTCAGCGTTGTCTATATATTTCATTGTTGCTGTAACAAATCATCAGTAGACTTCAACAACACATTTTGAATAATCACAAAGCTCTTATCTTATGCACAAACTTTCAAGAACTATTTGAGAATTCACAAATAATAATATTTTTGAAAATCACAAAAGAAAAATAAGCGTAGTAGGCTTTGAAACTAATACAAAAAAAACCCAGCAAATAATTTATATTCGATTTGAATCTATTTTATTTTTCTACACCTTTATACAATTAGAAATCCATTGGATAACAATAAAAGTACTTATAAGGCAAAATGAAAAATAAAATCTAAATTTAACATTTAAGAAACTTATTAATATATTTATTGTTTTTTGTTTTCAAACATTTGTAAGCGTGGCAACCTCAAGCATTTTATTTGCAAATAGTGCGTTAAACGTGAATAGTTTTCTGAATTAGTAAGTCGCAATAAAAACAATAATATGGCAACAATTTACAGTTTTATTTGCAAATAAGCCCTGCCTATAAACGTAGTATATATGAAGGTAGTGAATTTCAAATAAAATAGGAAATAATATTATAGAAATAAGATAATAAATAGGAAATAAGTGAAAATTCCCTAGTTTCAAGTACTAAAATGAATGAACTAAATATAGGTTTGTTCATTTACTAAAATTTTTTACGAATTTGTAACAATTGTTAGTCCTGACTCAAGGCTCAGTTAGCCGACTGTAATGTAATGTAACTGCAACAGTAAGAAACAGCTGATCGATTTTGTTATGTGAAAAGTAATGAAAATGGTTATAGAGATGTAATGTAACGTAAACCACTTTTCATATATAAACGTAACGTAACCTTCTTTTCATACAAAAATATCAATCAGCTGTTTTCTACGTTACAGTTACATTACATTACAGTCGGCTAAGGGCTCAGTTAGCCGACTGTAATGTAAAGTAACTGCAACAGTAGAAAACAGCTGATCAATATCGTTATGTGAAAAGTAATCAAAATGGTTATAGAGATGTAATGCAACATAAACTACTTTTCATATAAAAATATCGATCAGCTGTTTTCTACGTTACAGTTACATTACATTACAGTCGGCTAACTGAGCCTTAACTGAGCCACAGAATACACAGAAGTGAAGAAAGTGACAGGTAAAAAAAAGCTCCAATCAGGTTTTTGTTAAAATTCATGGAAGAAAGAGAAAAGTACAGTGTATTTGATACTGTAGTGTATTACTACTTACCAATTAACACAGCTAATTAAAATTTATTGCACTAGAAAGACGTAGCAAAACAAACCCGACGACAAAATTTGAGGGAAAACGAGACAAACTGAAAAATACCCGTATCTTCCGTCTCGTGACACTTCTGTATGTTTTGTGACTGAGCCTTCACACACGTCAGGTCTGATTCACCAAGTCTTGAGTTTTTTGGAGAGAGAGGAAAAGAGAATGGAAAGGGGTACAGACTTGACCGTACCAGTCAAGTTTGCTTTTTCCTTTTGTTTTGTCATTCGTAATACTCTACTACAACACAAATTGATGAGACTTGATGAAACAAACTTGACAGTGTGTATGAACGTAAATGCAGGTTCAAAAGAAAATTGAACAAAAACTGATCAGCTAAACCTGATGTGTGTGAATCAGGACTTACTGGAAAGTGTTCATTAACTCAAAAAGTTTACATGAAGATACAGAAAAGTCCAAATACAGATTACCATGATATAAATATAGAAGGTACTTCCATCCTCTCTTTGTTTTTAAAAATAAGTATTTTTGAAGTTTATTTTTGAGAGATATAAAGAAAAATGTTCCCATATAGTAAAAAATTTAAGTCTAACCCTAGACATTTTTTTACAAAAATGTGTAATTTTCTTAACAAAAATTTGGGAATAAATAAAGTTATATACATAACTACATATCTGTGATGTTTAAAAAGTGATTATGTAATAACTTATCTCATATTTTTCAGTTTTCTGCTTAATACAAATCTTTTAACTATATTTTCATCTAAATTTGACGCTGAGAAACCAAATTGATTGATGATTTGGATTATTTGACAACGCATTTTCATTAAGTTTAACAAATAGTAATTGATATTGCATTCTGTTTAATTTACATAATATATTTCTTGTTGATTGTAACATCCCTTTCTAAAAAAATTGGTGTAATAATCGGTGAGATCATTTACCAAGTCTATTTCACAGATCTTATAGGCTCTTAGCCACTGTTGGCGAACACAAGGAAATGCAGGGAATTTAAAAAATGCTGCTCTCTTATTTTTTTTCTTATGCCCTAATCAAGTACGAAGATTTATGACTTTTTTTTTTGTTTTAAAATAATTTTCTTGTTTTTGAATTGTCTAAATTATTTTCTTCAAAATGGTTGTTGTCTTTGACAATGAAAAATTAAAGTATTATTACCATATTTTTAAAACATAAAAATAAAATGAAATTATTATCCAAAAGTTTGAAAAATAAAGAAAAAATTTTTGTTGGATATAATGTTTGGAACAAAATCATAAAGCAAATACACGAACCTTGTAGCATAGACATATTAATTGTTTTAGAGATTTTAATTCTTTTTTTCATCCATAGACAAGACGATACAATCGTCGAACAGAATTTGGGCAATAATTGTTTAATTTATACATTCTGTATTTTATAAAAACAATTTTGAAATAATTTTTGAATAAAATTTTCAAACAAACAGGAAACAGAGGGGGAAATATTAAATAATACGGTAGCACGATTTTACTGGAAACTTCACAATACTTATACTTGTCAAATGGTGAATGTCAAGAAAAAATGAGAGAATGGAAGTACCTTCTATATTTATATCATGCAAATTACTACTAGTAAAATTTGTATACAACCACCTGTTGTGTGTTTTGTTGTCAAATTAATTATTTCAAAAATATGTGAAAAAGGAAATCTGAAAAATTTGCATATCTTTGTTAAAAAACATGTATGCGTATGTAAAAAGAATGCATGTTTCCTTAATTTATTCTTTTTCTCCTATTAATTTAATATTAATGGCAAATAATTTTGTTTGTTTCTAATACATGATCAGAGATGGAAAGTGGCATTTTTGTATTTGTAAATAAATAAAATTAAAAAATTATGAAAAATGCGCAAAAACAGTAAGAATACATGAAACAGTGTAAAGATTTTCATATAAAATGTCAATTTCTAAAAAAAAATTGCAATTTAAAATATTATCAAACAAAATACATCAAAAAAAGTACAATTGTATCATGATTTCCATCCATGGTTCTGATATGAAGAAAATTTTGTTGCAAGTTTTTACAAGTAAGACCTCTTCCAGACTTGCAGTTTTTTAAAATTCTGCTTTGAAATTGCATGTGTCTACATTGGGAAATTCTAGTTTTGAAATTAATATTAAAAATGCTATTACACCACAAATTTTCCTAAAAAATTAATAATTCTGTTTACTGTTTGTTATATTTTGTATTTTTCATACAAATGAAGAAAATAAAATAAAACTTCAAATACATATAAATTAAAAATTGCGAATTTGGAAACAAAAGAGAATTACCGACCACATGCAATTGTGTACCCCTCCCCAATCATCTCACCTATCTCACTTATAAAATCAAGAATTGCTACAACGGAAATTGCAAGTCTGGATAGGGACTTTTTCATATTTGGGAGAGTAATATTGTAAGTTTCTGATTTACTCTCTCGTTGCTAGTTTCTGCTGGAAAACTAAATGAACAGAGGTTATGTTTTAAAAATGTTCTCTCAATTTCATTCAATTTAAAAACTCAATTTCAATAATATGAGCTAGGGTTTTTCTATATTAAGTCAACGATATGTACTTAGTAAAAAATTTACAAATTGAATAAATACAAATCTATAATTATATCCAAGATGCACAGAAAACTGATATAACTATATATATTAAAAAATAATATCAATCGGCGGCTAATTTCCAGCCGCTAATTAGCCAAAAAAATCGACGGCGGCGGCTGGACAAAAGCATTCGGCGGCTCGGCTAAGCCGGCACTAAGCTGATCGGCGCAGGGCTCTGCCATGTATACAAGCAGAGTAGCAGGCCGACCAAAAAATTTGGCGGCGGCTGAAAGACATATATCTTCGGCGGCGGGGGTAACTCTGCAGCCACATGTTAAATAAACCACTTTCAATTCCATCACACATATTGTGTGTCAAAATTCCTTAAAAATTGACAGCTGTGACACAAATTGAGAATCAATTTCATTTTTTAAATACCACCGACGAAGAAACAGCTCAAATTTGTAGCATCAATCAATGTGTGCTGTGACCAGCCGTTCAAATTGAAAACTAAATTGTCATATAAATGGATAGGTGAATTTGAAATCAATCTAGTTTTCAATTCAAAAAGTTTGATTGTGTTAGTGAAAAAGTGTGAGTGTATTGAAAATAGAATGAAGTTGAAAGTCAAAAATTGAACGTGTGGCCCCCAAGTAAAGTTCGGTAAAGCCTGGTACTCTGTTCAAAATTTCACGCCAAATATTGACATAATCCATACAAAAAAGTTCACGTGAAATTTACATGAAATAATGTTGCAAAAGTTGTACCACAGAATACAGTATTTTGTAGTTGTACTCTGTTCCATAATTCATAATGAATTCGCCTTGTTTTGTGCGAAATATTGACAGCTGATGTTTTTGTTAACAGAAGTCGATTTTTTCCGAAAAAGTATAATGGGCATCACTTTTTACGTGTCAAATTTTTCACGCGAAATAATCAATGTTTCTGAAATTTTTTTTAGCAACTTCGAAGAGAGTAATAGGTAATAATAGCACAGAATAGACAGAAGTGAAGAAAGTGACAGGTAAAAAAAGCTCCAATCAGTTTTTTGTTAAAATTCATGGAAGAAAGAGAAAAGTATAGTGTATTTGATACTGTAGTGTATTACTACTTACCAATTAACACAGCTAATAAAAATTTATTGCACTAGAAAGACGTAGCAAAACAAAACCGACGACAAAATTTGAGGGAAAACGAGACAAACTGAAAAATACCCGTATCTTCCGTCTCGTGACACTTCTGTATGTTTTGTGATAATAGGCTTAAAATTAACACAATTATGCTGCTTTACACGGGCATAATACTGCTGGCATACATATGGTCTACACCTAACATAGTATTAAGATAAGAGCGTCAAATTCAATCGAAGAGAATTATGTTACGTGTAAACTTCAAATTAGTGTTATCTTAATCTTATAATATTTTTTATGAGAGCGTTTCTATAAGAAATCCTATAATAACAATCTTATGCGACGAACTGTCAAAAACCAAAACACATTTTATATGCAACCGAGGTGTATATCACCAGGTGGCAGCGCTACTTAAACTAATAATTTTGGCTCGATGTGGTTTGTAGCTGACGAATGTCAAATACTTAGTTTTGTTTTGGTTTTAGTACAATTAATTTTGGTTTTGGCGTTCTTCGGTTTTTTTCACAACTATGGTTGCCGCATTTTTGTATATCAAATCCTTAGTCCAAATTTGAATTCGAGACATTTCCTGCCGGACATTATTTCAATTCTCTTTTATCTTGCCCGAAGGTTTTATATATTGGAAGTTAATAGAAAGACTGAAATTTTGTAGTTCGTTTACTTCTTCTTCGTGTTTGCTACTTATACACATACACATGAATAACATATGCCTTGCACAAAGTACACAGAGATGTCACGAGACGGAAGATAATTGCAAATTCTGGACGTCTCGCTCACGCAGTACCCGTGTCTTCTTTAATGGCTCTTTCGTAGTTGGGTTGATTCAATGTTTTTTGCATTTTATACCTTGTGTCCTCATTCGGTATCAGATTTTTGCAATTAAAATGTTAAAATTAATATTTATGAATGAAGAAGCTTAAAGTTAAATAAGGACTTATCTGAAAACAAATTTTAATCTCTTTTTTAATACTAATAATCATTTTCACACTCTGTTTTTTAATTCATCACAACAAATTATTTGATTTAATTTTGTACAAATGTTCACTTGTTCAAATGTATTTTCAATTTATTATTTGTGGTCTCATTCGATATGTAAATACTTTTTGGAAGTAAATGGTAAAAATTAATATTTTTAAATGAAAATGCTTAAATGAAGTCTGTAATTATTTGGAAACTAAGTTTAATTACTTTTTTACCACTAATAACCTTGTACACATTGCGTTCTTTAGTTCAACACTTCAAAATCTTTCATTTAAATTCGTAAAAATGTTCTTTTGTTTATTTCACAAAGTAAACATTTTCTCTTGTTTGTTTTGATTATATTGTTAACAACTTAAAAACAAATATACTACAGTTGTCCCTTTCTCGCCGAACCCGTGTCATAGCTGATGTTGTGAATCAGAATTGAACAACCCTCGGATAGTACATTGCACTAATTTGTTAACACAGCAGCAACCAGTTCATTCACTTGGTTGCTTGCTAAATTCTTGCATTGACAAATTGTGCAATAGCGATATTTCGTAATTGAGTCAAAAGCAAAATAATATTAAGAAATAGGTTAGCAAGTTAGCATAATAATATTAACTATTAAGCATAATATTAATATTAAATTATGATTAAGTTTTGTATAAATAGTTCAATTTAAGAAACCAAGTATATAGTTGGAATAAGTAGCTTTAACCAGATAGTTGTAATTAGTTAGTTGCAGATAATTGTAATTAGTGAGTTGTAATGAGATAGTTGTATCTGGGGTCTTGTATTTAGCACTTAAAAGTTAGAGTCATACCTGCGATTCCCACAAGACCCTCCAGGTTTAAAATTGTAAATTAAAAGAACAAGATACTAGTTGTTATTAACAAGGCTTTTTTTAAATAAACCATTAATATATTAAAAGAAAAATCCGTATTTAAATTACAATCACAATATTTTGGCGCAACCGGTATTAGCAAGAGCACAGTTTGATACTTTTTGGCAGTTTGAAGGAAGTATATTGATATTGGAAAGCTATTTTAGCTCAATTTAATTTTAATATACTGAATTAAATTCAAGGCATATCAAACAGGTACACGTATCAGGCATATTGCTCATGCGCTGATTTTATGTTTACAAGTTTATAACGAAGAATTCGTTTGACAATTACTTTTGTATCTTGTTTGATGCATAACATTTTTTGACAATTACTTTGAAAAACTATGTGAGAAGCACAGAGTTGCCACAGGGTTGTGCCTAATGCATGTACCTGTAGTAAATGTGCCTTGATTAAATTGTTAAAAGGATACGTTGTTCTGTATACCAACATTTACTACACAACGCAGGGTTTTAAATAGCTATTTTAGCTGCCTTAAGTTGCACAGACTTTGGTGGTAAGCTCAACGACGATCAAACATTTGTTGAATTAGTAAATTAAACTAGATAAAAGCATAGTGAAAAATTCAAAATGATTAGCAGTATTTAAATAGAAGGAAAGTTTGTTTGTGAAAGTGAACATTGAAAATAGAAATATAGAAATGGATTTAGGAAATTTTGCTTGAGCTGTATGGAGTATTTGAAAAAAGAATTACGAAAGACACAAGAGGAGACCAGGGAAATTTCTGAGCGAGTGTGGAATCTCATAAAGTACCTTAACAATACCAAAGAGTATATACTGTTAGTAAAGCATAAAGTGAGGAGCCATATTTTATTGGAAGAACTACAAGTACTACATGAACATCAATAAAGCCCAGCTATATCTAAAGAAATAGAAGAATACTTACACGTTAACAGGATCTTGAAGCAGCAGAACGAAAGCTTAAAAAAACCATTGAAGAAGCTGAACAACAGACTCAAGACAGCAAACAGAAGACACAGGCATTTAAAGACTTCGCGCAGCGCGTTAACACTAACTTGACTCCTGATCAGTTGCAGCAAGTCATCGAAAATAGAAAAGTGATAGAGAAAAAACTAAACAGATCGAAACGCTGAAGTCAAAGATACGAAACTAACAAGGAGAGACGAGGAAAGTGATTAGAATTAACACCACAATAAATAGTAACAACATGACAACTTTTACCGAACTCTTGAAAACCATATACCATGTGGTACCAATTTTCTACGAAATTGATGGGCCAGAACTGGTAAGGGAAGCAAAGAAGTTTATAGAAGGATGTATGATAGCAAAGGATAAACTAGGGGAACCAGGTAATGTCGTCGACATAATCAAATGCATAAAAACGAGATTATTTGGAAATGCTTACTCATATTTACACAATAAAGAGTTCGCAACAATAGAAGCCTTATGCCAAGCTATTAAGAAAAATTTATAAAAAGCAAAACTCTAACAGAAATACAAGAACTAATTTTTAGTAGTAAGCAAGGTTCAATGGAGGCAGCATATGAATTTGGAGAGAGACTAGAAGGACTACTTACAGATGCCACAGAACTAATTGCAGCACAATGCCAAGAAGTTTCCCATCAAAAATCTATGATAGATCATTGCAACCAATCCGGAGTAAGGAGTTACATAAGAGGCTTACGAGATCCTAGATTGATGTCAAAATTCATCAGACACGAAAACGAAAAGCTGTTGAAAATCACCAAGGAGGCTCAAAATCTCTTCGGTTCTAATATGAAACCTTCAAATATCATGACAATGCATACCGAGGAACCTTTATATGAGACGGTTCAGCAATTGATAAAAGAAGTCAGACAATTATCAATGTATCTAAACATTTCGAACCATCCAATGCCTAACAGTAATACACGAGAAAACTCATTTAACAACTCAGTATACTGCAGTCCTATGCTAGACAAATGCTATAACCAAGGCATCAATATGTGCTATAATGAAAGCAGACGACAGGGCTATAACGAATACAATTTTAGAATGAACATGAAACCTCCCGACTGTGGTACAAATAGGCAAAATTTTACAAGCTCGAAAACTCAAAATAAAAGTGGAACTAGGTATAACAACAACGAGGAGCGACGCTGTTTTAGATGCAATCAACAGGATCACATTTCTTCTAATTGCCCAAGAAACAGGCGGAGTATAAATAGCAATAGTAGAAATGGCAACAATAGAGGCAACAATGATGTAAACAAAAGCAGATATAATTACAACAGCAATAATTCGGGAAACGAGAATCGGCCGTGCCAAGATTAATGGACCGGAATGCCGAAAAATGTTGAGAAATTACTAATGAAGAAAATGAAAATAAAACACAACACCCCGTAAGAACTAACTATGAAGAAGATAAAGCTTTTAATATCATAAATTTAGATATTAACAATATACACTTGACAGAGGAGCAGGATAATCAGAAACAGGAAGACAAGGATAACACCGAATTAATATCTGGTGCAAGATGCACAGATTCAGTAAGAAAATCCCTGAATAATATGGCAATGATGACATGTAATGATATAAATAATAGAATAATTAAGGACGGAAATGTCGCAGCACATCACATAAACCAATCAGAGCACAAAAATTAACTGAGACTGGAGAGTGATGTTAGTAGCAACGAAAGTTGTGAGATAAACGATGCATATATAAGCTTTCCTTGTAGAGAGGTAAAAGAGGAAAAATTACTACTGTTGGTAGACTCAGGCGCTGATACTACACTATTAAAGGAAGAAGCTTTGACATCGTACATAAAAGTTAATGAAAATGAGAAGAAAACCTTGTCAGGAGCCTTTGGAGGAAACATGAGTACCAAAGGAACTATAACTGTGAACCACAAATACGTGGACAAACTAAGTTTTAAAATGCACACAGTACCAAAGGGCACAATTTTGCCAGCAGATGGTTTGCTGGGCCGAGATATGATGTGGAATAGGTCGGTTACCGACACAATAAACAACAACATAAAATTTTTTGAGAACCAGAAATATATACTTTTCTTGCCACTTGTTTCAGAAATCCCTCCGTTATATATATCCGAAAATTTTTCTATAAAAGGACGTTCCCAGGTAGTTGTATCAGTAGTAGTAACCAAGGCTACGAGAGAAATAATATCAAATAAACTACAAATTTTAGCAGCTGTTTTCTACGTTACAGTTACATTACATTACAGTCGGCTAAGGGCTCAGTTAGCCGACTGTAATGTAAAGTAACTGCAACAGTAGAAAACAGCTGATCAATATTGTTATGTGAAAAGTAATCAAAATGGTTATAGAGATGTAATGCAACGTAAACTACTTTTCATATAAAAATATCGATCAGCTGTTTTCTACGTTACAGTTACATTACATTACAGTCGGCTAACTGAGCCTTAACTGAGCCACAGAATACACAGAAGTGAAGAAAGTGACAGGTAAAAAAAAGCTCCAATCAGGTTTTTGTTAAAATTCATGGAAGAAAGAGAAAAGTATAGTGTATTTGATACTGTAGTGTATTACTACTTACCAATTAACACAGCTAATTAAAATGTATTGCACTAGAAAGACGTAGCAAAACAAACCCGACGACAAAATTTGAGGGAAAACGAGACAAACTGAAAAATACCCGTATCTTCCGTCTCGTGACACTTCTGTATGTTTTGTGACTGAGCCTTCACACACGTCAGGTCTGATTCGCCAAGTCTTGAGTTTTAAGGAGAGAGAGGAAAAGAGAATGGAAAGGGGTACAGACTTGACCGTACCAGTCAAGTTTGCTTTTTCCTTTTGTTTTGTCATTCGTAATACTCTACTACAACACAAATTGATGAGACTTGATGAAACAAACTTGACGGTGTGTATGAACGTAAATGCAGGTTCAAAAGAAAATTGAACAAAAACTGATCAGCTAAACCTGATGTGTGTGAATCACGACTTACTGGAAAGTGTTCATTAACTCAAAAAGTTTACATGAAGATACAGAAAAGTCAAAATACAAATTACCATGATATAAATATAGAAGGTACTTCCATCCTCTCTTTGTTTTTAAAAATAAGTATTTTTGAAGTTTATTTTTGAGAGAAATAAAGAAAAATGTTCCCATATAGTAAAAAATTTAAGTCTAACCCTAGAATTTTTTTTACAAAAATGTGTAATTTTCTTAACAAAAATTTGGGAATAAATAAAGTTATATACATAACTACATATCTGTGATGTTTAAAAAGTGATTATGTAATAACTTATCTCATATTTTTCAGTTTTCTGCTTAATACAAATCTTTTAACTATATTTTCATCTAAATTTGACGCTGAGAAACTAAATTGATTGATGATTTGGATTATTTGACAACGCATTTTCATCAAGTTTAACAAATAGTAATTGATATTGCATTCTGTTTAATTTACATAATATATTTCTTGTTGATTGTAACATCCCTTTCTAAAAAAATTGGTGTAATAATCGGTGAGATCATTTACCAAGTCTATTTCACAGATCTTATAGGCTCTTAGCCACTGTTGGCGAACACAAGGAAATGCAGGGAATTTAAAAAATGCTGCTCTCTTATTTTTTTTCTTACGCCCTAATCAAGTACGAAGATTTATGACTTTTTTTTTTGTTTTAAAATAATTTTCTTGTTTTTGAATTGTCTAAATTATTTTCTTCAAAATGGTTGTTGTCTTTGATAACGAAAAATTAAAGTATTATTATTATTATTATTAAAACATAAAAATAAAATGAAATTATTATACAAAAGTTTGAAAAATAAAGAAAAAAATATGTGTTGGATATAATGTTTGGAACAAAATCATAAAGCAAATACACGAACCTTGTAGCATAGACATATTAATTGTTTTAGAGATTTTACTTCTCTTTTTCATCCATAGACAAGACGATACAATCGTCGAACAGAATTTGGGCAATAATTGTTTAATTTCTACATTCTGTATTTTATAAAAACAATTTTGAAATAATTTTTGAATAAAATTTTCAAACAAACTTCACAATACTTATACTTGTCAAATGGTGAATGTCAAGAAAAAATGAGAGAATGGAAGTACCTTCTATATTTATATCATGCAAATTACTACTAGTAAAATTTGTATCCAACCACCTGTTGTGTGTTTTGTTGTCAAATTAATTATTTCAAAAATATGTGAAAAAGGAAATCTGAAAAATTTGCATTTCTTTGTTAAAAAACATGTATGCGTATGTAAAAAGAATGCATGTTTCCTTAATTTATTCTTTTTCTTCTATTAATTTAATATTAATGGCAAATAATTTTGTTTGTTTCTAATACATGATCAGAGATGGAAAGTGGCATTTTTGTACTTGTAAATATATAAAATTAAAAAATTATGAAAAATTCGCAAAAACAGTAAGAATACATGAAACAGTGTAAAGATTTTCATATAAAATGTCAATTTCTAAAAAAAATTGCAATTTAAAATATTATCAAACAAAATACATCAAAAAAAGTACAATTGTATCATGATTTCCATCCATGGTTCTGATATAAAGAAAATTTTGTTGCAAGTTTTTACAAGTAATACCTCTTCTAGACTTGCAGTTTTTTAAAATTCTGCTTTGAAATTGCATGTGTCTACATTGGGAAATTCTAGTTTTGAAATTAATATTAAAAATGCTATTACACCACAAATTTTCCTAAAAAATTAATAATTCTGTTTACTGTTTGTTATATTTTGTATTTTTCATACAAATGAAGAAAATAAAATAAAACTTCAAATACATATAAATTAAAAATTGCGAATTTGGAAACAAAAGAGAATTGCCGACCACATGAAATTGTGTACCCCTCCCCAATCATCTCACCTATCTCACTTATAAACTCAAGAATTGCTACAACGGAAATTGCAAGTCTGGATAGGGACTTTTTCATATTTGGGAGAGTAATATTGTAAGTTTCTGATTTACTCTCTCGTTGCTAGTTTCTGCTGGAAAACTAAATGAACAGACGTTATGTTTTAAAAATGTTCTCTCAATTTCATTCAATTTAAAAACTCAATTTCAATAATATGAGCTAGGGTTTTTCTATATTAAGTCAACGATATGTACTTAGTAAAAAATTTACAAATTGAATAAATACAAATCTATAATTATATCCAAGATGCACAGAAAACTGATATAACTATATATATTAAAAAATAATATCAATCGGCGGCTAATTTCCAGCCGCTAATTAGCCAAAAAAATCGACGGCGGCGGCTGGACAAAAGCATTCGGCGGCTCGGCTAAGCCGGCACTAAGCTGATCGGCGCAGGGCTCTGCCATGTATACAAGCAGAGTAGCAGGCCGACCAAAAAATTTGGCGGCGGCTGAAAGACATATATCTTCGGCGGCGGGGGTAACTCTGCAGCCACATGTTAAATAAACCACTTTCAATTCCATCACACATATTGTGTGTCAAAATTCCTTAAAAATTGACAGCTGTGACACAAATTGAGAATCAATTTCATTTTTTAAATACCACCGACGAAGAAACAGCTCAAATTTGTAGCATCAATCAATGTGTGCTGTGACCAGCCGTTCAAATTGAAAACTAAATTGTCATATAAATGGATAGGTGAATTTGAAATCAATCTAGTTTTCAATTCAAAAAGTTTGATTGTGTTAGTGAAAAAGTGTGAATGTATTGAAAATAGAATGAAGTTGAAAGTCAAAAATTGAACGTGTGGCCCCCAAGTAAAGTTCGGTAAAGCCTGGTACTCTGTTCAAAATTTCACGCCAAATATTGACATAATCCATACAAAAAAGTTCACGTGAAATTTACATGAAATAATGTTGCAAAAGTTGTACCACAGAATACAGTATTTTGTAGTTGTACTCTGTTCCATAATTCATAATGAATTCGCCTTGTTTTGTGCGAAATATTGACAGCTGATGTTTTTGTTAACAGAAGTCGATTTTTTCCGAAAAAGTATAATGGGCATCACTTTTTACGTGTCAAATTTTTCACGCGAAATAATCAATGTTTCTGAAATTTTTTTTAGCAACTTCGAAGAGAGTAATAGGTAATAATAGCACAGAATAGACAGAAGTGAAGAAAGTGACAGGTAAAAAAAAGCTCCAATCAGTTTTTTGTTAAAATTCATGGAAGAAAGAGAAAAGTATAGTGTATTTGATACTGTAGTGTATTACTACTTACCAATTAACACAGCTAATAAAAATTTATTGCACTAGAAAGACGTAGCAAAACAAAAACGACGACAAAATTTGAGGGAAAACAAGACAAACTGAAAAATACCTGTATCTTCCGTCTCGTGACACTTCTGTATGTTTTGTGATAATAGGCTTAAAATTAACACAATTATGCTGCTTTACACGGGCATAATACTGCTGGCATACATATGGTCTACACCTAACATAGTATTAAGATAAGAGCGTCAAATTCAATCGAAGAGAATTATGTTACGTGTAAACTTCAAATTAGTGTTATCTTAATCTTATAATATTTTTTAAGAGAGCGTTTCTATAAGAAATCCTATAATAACAATCTTATGCGACGAACTGTCAAAAACCAAAACACATTTTATATGCAACCGAGGTGTATATCACCAGGTGGCAGCGCTACTTAAACTAATAATTTTGGCTCGATGTGGTTTGTAGCTGACGAATGTCAAATACTTAGTTTTGTTTTGGTTTTAGTACAATTAATTTTGGTTTTGGCGTTCTTCGGTTTTTTTCACAACTATGGTTGCCGCATTTTTGTATATCAAATCCATAGTCCAAATTTGCATTCGAGACATTTCCTGCCGGACATTATTTCAATTCTCTTTTATCTTGCCCGAAGGTTTTATATATTGGAAGTTAATAGAAAGACAGAAATTTTGTAGTTCGTTTACTTCTTCTTCGCGTTTGCTACTTATACACATACACATGAATAACATATGCCTTGCACAAAGTACACAGAGATGTCACGAGACGGAAGATAATTGCAAATTCTGGACGTCTCGCTCACGCAGTACCCGTGTCTTCTTTAATGGCTCTTTCGTAGTTGGGTTGATTCAATGTTTTTTGCATTTTATACCTTGTGTCCTCATTCGGTATCAGATTTTTGCAATTAAAATGTTAAAATTAATATTTATGAATGAAGAAGCTTAAAGTTAAATAAGGACTTATCTGAAAACAAATTTTAATCTCTTTTTTAATACTAATAATCATTTTCACACTCTGTTTTTTAATTCATCACAACAAATTATTTGATTTAATTTTGTACAAATGTTCACTTGTTCAAATGTATTTTCAATTTATTATTTGTGGTCTCATTCGATATGTAAATACTTTTTGGAAGTAAATGGTAAAAATTAATATTTTTAAATGAAAATGCTTAAATGAAGTCTGTAATTATTTGGAAACTAAGTTTAATTACTTTTTTACCACTAATAACCTTGTACACATTGCGTTCTTTAGTTCAACACTTCAAAATCTTTCATTTAAATTCGTAAAAATGTTCTTTTGTTTATTTCACAAAGTAAACATTTTCTCTTGTTTGTTTTGATTATATTGTTAACAACTTAAAAACAAATATACTACAGTTGTCCCTTTCTCGCCGAACCCGTGTCATAGCTGATGTTGTGAATCAGAATTGAACAACCCTCGGATAGTACATTGCACTAATTTGTTAACACAGCAGCAACCAGTTCATTCACTTGGTTGCTTGCTAAATTCTTGCATTGACAAATTGTGCAATAGCGATATTTCGTAATTGAGTCAAAAGCAAAATAATATTAAGAAATAGGTTAGCAAGTTAGCATAATAATATTAACTATTAAGCATAATATTAATATTAAATTATGATTAAGTTTTGTATAAATAGTTCAATTTAAAAAACCAAGTATATAGTTGGAATAAGTAGCTTTAACCAGATAGTTGTAATTAGTTAGTTGCAGATAATTGTAATTAGTGAGTTGTAATGAGATAGTTGTATCTGGGGTCTTGTATTTAGCACTTAAAAGTTAGAGTCATACCTGCGATTCCCACAAGACCCTCCAGGTTTAAAATTGTAAATTAAAAGAACAAGATACTAGTTGTTATTAACAAGGCTTTTTTTAAATAAACCATTAATATATTAAAAGAAAAATCCGTATTTAAATTACAATCACAATATTTTGGCGCAACCGGTATTAGCAAGAGCACAGTTTGATACTTTTTGGCAGTTTGAAGGAAGTATATTGATATTGGAAAGCTATTTTAGCTCAATTTAATTTTAATATACTGAATTAAATTCAAGGCATATCAAACAGGTACACGTATCAGGCATATTGCTCATGCGCTGATTTTATGTTTACAAGTTTATAACGAAGAATTCGTTTGACAATTACTTTTGTATCTTGTTTGATGCATAACATTTTTTGACAATTACTTTGAAAAACTATGTGAGAAGCACAGAGTTGCCACAGGGTTGTGCCTAATGCATGTACCTGTAGTAAATGTGCCTTGATTAAATTGTTAAAAGGATACGTTGTTCTGTATACCAACATTTACTACACAACGCAGGGTTTTAAATAGCTATTTTAGCTGCCTTAAGTTGCACAGACTTTGGTGGTAAGCTCAACGACGATCAAACATTTGTTGAATTAGTAAATTAAACTAGATAAAAGCATAGTGAAAAATTCAAAATGATTAGCAGTATTTAAATAGAAGGAAAGTTTGTTTGTGAAAGTGAACATTGAAAATAGAAATATAGAAATGGATTTAGGAAATTTTGCTTGAGCTGTATGGAGTATTTGAAAAAAGAATTACGAAAGACACAAGAGGAGACCAGGGAAATTTCTGAGCGAGTGTGGAATCTCATAAAGTACCTTAACAATACCAAAGAGTATATACTGTTAGTAAAGCATAAAGTGAGGAGCCATATTTTATTGGAAGAACTACAAGTACTACATGAACATCAATAAAGCCCAGCTATATCTAAAGAAATAGAAGAATACTTACACGTTAACAGGATCTTGAAGCAGCAGAACGAAAGCTTAAAAAAACCATTGAAGAAGCTGAACAACAGACTCAAGACAGCAAACAGAAGACACAGGCATTTAAAGACTTCGCGCAGCGCGTTAACACTAACTTGACTCCTGATCAGTTGCAGCAAGTCATCGAAAATAGAAAAGTGATAGAGAAAAAACTAAACAGATCGAAACGCTGAAGTCAAAGATACGAAACTAACAAGGAGAGACGAGGAAAGTGATTAGAATTAACACCACAATAAATAGTAACAACATGACAACTTTTACCGAACTCTTGAAAACCATATACCATGTGGTACCAATTTTCTACGAAATTGATGGGCCAGAACTGGTAACGAAAGCAAAGAAGTTTATTGAAGGATGTATGATAGCAAAGGATAAACTAGGGGAACCAGGTAATGTCGTCGACATAATCAAATGCATAAAAACGAGATTATTTGGAAATGCTTACTCATATTTACACAATAAAGAGTTCGCAACAATAGAAGCCTTATGCCAAGGTATTAAGAAAAATTTATAAAAAGCAAAACTCTAACAGAAATACAAGAACTAATTTTTAGTAGTAAGCAAGGTTCAATGGAGGCAGCATATGAATTTGGAGAGAGACTAGAAGGACTACTTACAGATGCCACAGAACTAATTGCAGCACAATGCCAAGAAGTTTCCCATCAAAAATCTATGATAGATCATTGCAACCAATCCGGAGTAAGGAGTTACATAAGAGGCTTACGAGATCCTAGATTGATGTCAAAATTCATCAGACACGAAAACGAAAAGCTGCTGAAAATCACCAAGGAGGCTCGAAATCTCTTCGGTTCTAATATGAAACCTTCAAATATCATGACAATGCATACCGAGGAACCTTTATATGAGACGGTTCAGCAATTGATAAAAGAAGTCAGACAATTATCAATGTATCAAAACATTTCGAACCATCCAATGCCAAACAGTAATACACGAGAAAACTCATTTAACAACTCAGTATACTGCAGTCCTATGCTAGACAAATGCTATAACCAAGGCATCAATATGTGCTATAATCAAGGCAAACGATAGGGCTATAACGAATACAATTTTAGAATGAACATGAAACCTTCCGACTGTGGTACAAATAGGCAAAATTTTACAAGCTCGAAAACTCAAAATAAAAGTGGAACTAGGTATAACAACAACGAGGAGCGACGCTGTTTTAGATGCAATCAACAGGATCACATTTCTTCTAATTGCCCAAGAAACAGGCGGAGTATAAATAGCAATAGTAGAAATGGCAACAATAGAGGCAACAATGATGTAAACAAAAGCAGTAATAATTACAACAGCAATAATTCGGGAAACGAGAATCGGCCCTGCCAAGATTAATGGACCGGAATGCCGAAAAATGTTGAGAAATTACTAATGAAGAAAATGAAAATAAAACACAACACCCCGTAAGAACTAACTATGAAGAAGATAAAGCTTTTAATATCATAAATTTAGATATTAACAATATACACTTGACAGAGGAGCAGGATAATCAGAAACAGGCAGACAAGGATAACACCGAATTAATATCTGGTGCAAGATGCACAGATTCAGTAAGAAAATCCCTGAATAATATGGCAATGATGACATGTAATGATATAAATAATAGAATAATTAAGGACGAAAATGTCGCAGCACATCACATAAACCAATCAGAGCACAAAAATGAACTGAGACTGGAGAGTGATGTTAGTAGCAACGAAAGTTGTGAGATAAACGATGCATATATAAGCTTTCCTTGTAGAGAGGCAAAAGAGGAAAAATTACTACTGTTGGTAGACTCAGGCGCTGATACTACACTATTAAAGGAAGAAGCTTTGACATCGTACATAAAAGTTAATGAAAATGAGAAGAAAACCTTGTCAGGAGCCTTTGGAGGAAACATGAGTACCAAAGGAACTATAACTGTGAACCACAAATACGTGGACAAACTAAGTTTTAAAATGCACACAGTACCAAAGGGCACAATTTTGCCAGCAGATGGTTTGCTGGGCCGAGATATGATGTGGAATAGGTCGGTTACCGACACAATAAACAACAACATAAAATTTTTTGAGAACCAGAAATATATACTTTTCTTGCCACTTGTTTCAGAAATCCCTCCGTTATATATATCCGAAAATTTTTCTATAAAAGGACGTCAGTTCTCGTGGTACCTTCATAGCGAACAGTCGATTAGCGGAATTTTTCTTACTTACAAAAAAATTAAACAAACAAAAAATATTCGTAGTACATATTATTCGTAATAGGTACATACTGTCTTTAATAAATAAGCTTTATGCTTTGCTGATATTTTTACATAGTAAAAATAACAAAAACAAAAAAAAAACCACAAACAAAAAAAATTAAACAAATTGATATTGAGGAATACTATATATATGTGTACCTCTAAACAAATAAACAATCATAAATAACAAAAACAAAAAAAGACCGAAAACATAAAAAAAAACACAAACGAATATCCCTTGAGGAATTCTTTGTATGAGTGCCTCAAATACAAAAAAATTTGAAGTGAGTTCTAACGGCAGAAATGCTTATTTTACTGTGAGTTCTGAAACTCTTAATGAAAAAAATATAAATAATAAATCTGATGAAAACCTTTTTTTACCGGCAAAGCCAATTTTTCGTCAGCGATCAACTTCGCTTTGTCCAATGCCAAATAGTAATGATGCATTAACATTACAGTTGCCTAGTACTTCTTCATATAAGCCAGTAATATCATCCCCTTCAGGCTCGTGTTCATCACTTAACAAAGTTATCACTACAGATAACAGCGGCTCGAAACTCAAGGTACAAGTCGGAATGGACAGATATATAACCGTGGTAAAGCGTGGGCGAAGCCCGAATTCTTCAAAAATTTCATCTGCTCCAAAAATGTCTATGGATAACAGCGCAGCCTCAACTAATCGCCAAAACCGCTTCGAAATTTTGCAAGATGACAACGACAAACCCGAGGTATCCTCGAATAAAATATCCAAGCCGCCACCAATCTATTTAAGACAAAAAAATTCAAATGCCCTTATTAAAAAATTAATTTCGGTCATTGGTGAGAATAAATTTCACATTGTTCCAATAAAACGTGGAAACATAGATGAAACTAAAGTCCAAATTTATGACGAAAAAGATTTCCGCAAAATGGTTGCTGAATTTGAAAAAAATAAAACAAGCTTCTACACATACCAGCTTAAGAGCGCTAAAGGCATGCAGATCGTATTGAAGGGCATAGATTCTTATGTTGTTCCCGAAGAAATAAAAGATGCACTCGTCCTCCAGGGGTTTAAGGTAAAAAATGTGTCCAATATAATAAGCAGAGAGAAGATTCCCCAACCCCTATTTCGTGTTGAACTTGAGCCTAATGATATAAAATTGAAAAAAAATGAGACGCATCCAATTTATAATTTGAAATACCTCTTGTACCGAAAAATCACAGTTGAAGAGCCACATAAGCGTTCAGGTCCTGTACAGTGCCATAATTGCCAAGAATATGGCCATACAAAAACATACTGCAATTTACCCTCTGTTTGTGTTGTGTGCGGCGAATTACACGGCACTGCTAGTTGCAATAAGCCAAAAGATCAAAGTGATAAAAAATGCAGTAATTGTGGAGGTAATCACACCGCTAACTACAGAGGTTGTCCTGTGTACTCTTTCGTAAAGAAGACTATGGTGCAAAAACCTAAATTAGCTCCAGCTCAATCAGCAAACGCTTACTCTGCCACTTTTGCGCAAATGAGCCAACCAGTTACTTCCCGTGTATCGTATGCAGATGCTGCTAAGACAAATTCAATTCCCACACAAAATGTTTCCCCGCCAAATAATTCAAAAAATACTGACGCAAGCTTTAATTTTAATCGCCTTGAAGCTACTATTGAAAATCTGGTGCAAACTATAAACAATTTTACAACAAATATGACTAGCATGATGCAAGAAATGCTGCGAATGCAGAATACTCTGCTTCAAGCATTAATTAATAAGCCATGAACACGTTAACAATATGTTTCTGGAACGCAAACGGCATTCGCCAACATAAAAATTAACTTGAGCACTTCCTCACGGAAAAAAATATTGATGTAATGTTAGTATCTGAGACTCATTTGACTTCGAGAAGTATTTTTAAAATTTATGGCTACACTATATATGATACAAAGGACCCTAGAGGAAGGGCTTGCGGTGGATCAGCAATTCTAATAAAGTCAAGACTCAAGCACTATGTTCTTGATAACATTTGTGAAGAACACCTACAAGCAACAAATATTGGCATTGAAAGTTTTTGTACAAATTTTGTTATATCATCAATTTACTCCCCTCCCAGATTTTCAATCACTGAGAATCAATATGAGGATTTCTACAAATCTCTTGGACCTTGTTTTGTAGCAGCTGGCGACTACAATGCTAAGCATACGTTCTGGGGTTCGCGTCTTATTACCCCCAGAGGTCGAGCATTGTTTAACACTATTTCAAAAATGGGCTTGGATGTCATTTCGAGTGGGGAGCCCACTTATTGGCCTACTGACATACAAAAAATTCCGGATGTTATAGATTTTGGCGTCACAAAAAATATCTCTAGGGATTTAATTCAAGTTCAAGCTTCTCTTGATCTTTCGTCCGATCACTCTCCGACGATCATTACAATTTGTAGTCCCTTAAGAAGTAACTTACCTGACCCATATGTGAAGATGATCAATCGTGTTAATTGGCTGGGGTTCAAAAAATATCTCAGTAGTCATTGTACGGAAAACATTACGCTTAGAACATCCGATGATATTGAATCTAACATTGCCAATCTCAGCGAGAATATTAAACAGGCTGCTGAACATGCCATTATCTCCCATCCGCAGACTGGGTTTAATAAAATTTATTCTACAGACATTGAACGTCTCGTACGTGAAAAAAGAAGAGCTAGAAGGGAATGGCAACAGCACAGATCACCACAAAATAAAATCAGATTTAAAGAGTGCACTAAACGACTCCAAGAGTTGCTTGCGTCTGAAAAAACTGCATCTCTTAAAAATTATCTGGAAGGTCTTGATGTCACACCAGCGTCTAATTACTCTTTGTGGCGCGCTGCTAGAAAGCTTAAAACACCCATTGAGTATAAGCCACCTCTACGCACATCTACCGGAAGTTGGGCAAGAAGCGATACTGAAAAAGGTAAAATATCTGCTGAGCACTTAAAATCCGTTTTTACGCCAAACATATATACTGGTGTTGCTGATTTGCCGAATGTAGTCGCTCTACCCCCTCAACACATAAAGTTTAAGACGCGTGATTTACAAAAATTAATTGCCGAACTCAACCCGAAGAAAGCTCCGGGTATTAATGGAATTAGTAACCAGATGCTTATGAACTTGCCTCGTATTGCAATGAGAATCCTATTATTCATATTTAATGCCATTTTACGACTGGAGTATTATCCACACAGCTGGAAGCTTGCCAAGGTTAAAATGATTCCAAAGCCGGGCAAAGATCTAACCAAGGCTGAGTCATATAGGCCAATAAGTCTACTATCAACTATGTCAAAGCTTTTCGAAAAACTGCTCAAAACAAAATTGTCCCCAATTCTAATTAGTAGTGGGTGCATACCTGTTATCTTCCAAATTAAAGACGGGTTTGCGTTGAACTCAGTATCAAACTATGCACGTTTATTTATGTAAACGATTTGGGCTAGAGCTAGAGCTAAAGCCAGATCTAGAGTTATTTCTACAAAGACAATAAGTATTATTATTTTGACAACAATTTATGTAACTCACTTACCGCAGTTTTGCACCCGTCTTAAACAAATTAAAAGAAATTTGAGCCTCGTCGCTCTTTTTATACTAATACGTACTGGAAGTACTAAACGTGTGTGTATAATACAAAAAGGGAATGCAAAAAGGCGGTAAGCAATCTGACAATACAAATTACTTTCGTTAAGAATTGAAAAATGACATAATTGACAGTGACAGAATTGACATTAGCAAACAATGTGTTCCAACGTACGAACTGATTAACCCTTTATGGGTCGTTCTGGAACATCCCCGCCCCCGTGGAGCGATCAGCTTCACTATTTTCCACGTCCAGAACGGCTAATTTTGACACCGGGCGTTGCAGCTTACCGGAGGAAGTTTTCACATCGGCTCTACGTGCCACACCATCGGGACCAGTGTAGACGAAAGTGACCAAACCTCTCCGCCATTGACTTCTCGGAACATTCGGGTCGCAGATGAATACTACGTCTCCTTCCTTTATGGGGTCAGTATGCTCACACCATTTTACTCTCCTAGTTAGCGTGGGTAAATACTCTCTGACCCATCTCTTCCAGAAACGATCACGTAAGCATCTCGAAATTCGCCACTGTTTTTTGAGGGCAAAGGGTCTTACTTCGGTCGATTCAATACACGGCGTATTAGCAAGATTACATCTACCAATTAAAAAATGATTAGGAGTAAGCGGCTCCTCTTCTTGTGGGCTTATAGGCAAATGAGTTAATGGCCGAGAATTAACGACGTTTTCAGCCTCGATTAGCAGCGAGTGTAGGACATGTTCTTTGGGCGAAACTTCTTTCAACGTATGACGTAATACCCTTTTTACGCATTGAACCATTCTTTCCCAAATGCCTCCTTCAGATGGGTTAGCAGGGCAGTTGAAAATCCATTCAATTCCTTTCATCGCCATTTCCCCTTGAATTTTTTCGGTATCGAAAACTTCACTAAATCGCTTACTCTCTTCGTTGGCACCAATAAAATTTTTACCATTATCAGAACGGATTCTGGTTGGCACCCCTCTGCGATTCATGAAGTTTCTCATAGCAATTATACACGAGTCCGTCGATAGATCGTAGGCTAATTCGAGATGGATCGCTCGTATGGTGAGACACGTAAAGAGTGCTACCCATCTCTTTTCTGTTCTTCTTCCGATGGAAACGTTTATGGGCCCGAAGTAGTCTAAGCCAGTATACTTAAAGGGTGCAACGTTGGGCTCTAGGCGGTCCAATGGAAGCTGCCCCATGATAGGTGTTCGAGGGTAGGCATTTTTTACCCTACAATGACAACAATTTGTTACAATCTTCTTTAGCAGGCTTCTCAGCTGTGGTATCCAAAACTTTTTACGTACTTGACAAATTGTGCTTTCGTGATTCTGATGTTTCGTCTCGCAATGATGGTGCATGACAATAAGATATGTAAAATGATGAAACTTTGGCAATATTATTGGCCGTCGCGAACTATAAGGTAAGTAAGTTGCGGCATCTATTCTTCCATACACTCTTAACAAACCATATTCATCCATGTAAGGCGATAATTTAAATAAAGAGCTTGCTTTTGAGATTTGTTTTCCATTTTTAATATTTTTGATTTCTTCCGGAAAGACTTCTTTTTGAACTTGTAGGCACAGTAATTTTTCGGAATTTTCTAATTCACCTGCGGTGAGACCATACCCTCGTAAATCGTTGTATTCTTTGCGGCAATTGCTTATATACCATAATACCCATGCAATTACTCTTTTTATGCGACCAAGGGACAAAAATCTACTAAAATCAATTACGATATTGTTTCCAATCAATAAAACTTTTTCTGGTAATTGTTCTTCATCTGGTTCAGTTGAAATTTCAATACGATTTGTTACCCACTCCTCTTCTGATAATTTCAGGAATGCGGGTCCGTTTAACCAACGAGAAGAAGGGGAAAAGTCAACCTTACCTGCTGCTCTTGTAGCTTCATCCGCTACGTTATCTCTTGTGGGCACCCATCTCCAATTTTCAACGTCTGTAGAAGCAAGAATTTCAGCTACGCGGTGTGCAACATATGGTTTGTATTTTCTGTGGCTACTAGCGATCCATTTAAGCACAGTTTTAGAGTCACCCCACATTATGCATTTATCTGGAGCAAGGGCGTGTTCACTTAAAATATTTTCTTTTAGACGCGTACCAAGAACAGCAGCTTGTAGTTCTAGACGGGGTACTGTCACTCTCTTTAAAGGGCTACACTTTGTCTTAGAAGCTATAAAACTCGTACAAATTTCACCTAAATCAGAAATATACCTCCAGTATGCAATCGCAGCAAATGCATCTTCACTTGCGTCCACAAATATGTGAAGTTGTAACGATGTTGGTTGTCCAGATGAAAAATAGAAGCGCGGAACACGAAAATGTGCGATATTGTTTAATTGGCTTCTCCAGCGTTCCCATACACTATTTAAGTATTTAGATATTTGTTCATCCCAAAGGCAATTAGTTCTCCAAATTTCTCGCAGGAGCAACTTTCCACCCACAGTAAAATGACTTAAAAAACCAAGAGGGTCAAAGGTCGACATTATAACGCTTAAAATTTCTCTTTTTGTTGGAATACGCTGGCCGGACATTACACTTTTATCAACACGATGAAATTTCAAATTAAACTTGAAGTTATCAGTAGTAGGATCCCAAATCAAACCTAATATTTTTTCTATACCATCATTAGTAGGAATTCGCTTTGGTGATATATTTCCGTCCAATGCCGTAGTGACTTCAGAGGAGTTAGAAATAAAGCCTCTTAGTTCAAATCCTCCATTTTTGTGAATTTCTCTGACTTGTTTAGATATATTAATAGCGTCTTTTTTACTATCGAAGCTGTCGACAAAATCATCCATATAATGGTGATCACATATAGCTTTAATGGCACGAGGGTGGAATGAATGGTGATCTCGGGCATTCGTTTTCATTACATACAAGGCCGAACAGGGTGAGCACGTTGCTCCAAAAGTCATGACCAGCATTTCGTATTCTTCAGGCGTTTTTTCGGTGTTTCCGTCTCTCCACAAAAATCTTTGTGAAATTCTATCACTCGGCTGCACTAGGATTTGATGGAACATCTCGCGAATATCAGCTCCAACAGCAATTTTACCACGGCGAAAATTATAAAGTGTAGACAGCAGAGACGCAATGTCTTGAGGCCCTTTTAACAGTTGAGAATTTAGTGATGTGTCATCTACACATGCGGCGGCATCAAAAACCAGTCTTATTTTACTTGGTTTATTAGCATTTATCACACCGAAATGTGGCAGATACCACTTTTTGGAGCTGGTCACTTGGATATCTTCAGGAGATAATTTACGCACATACGCTTTTTCTATATAACTTTGCATAATATCTTTGTACCCTTTAGCGAAGGTTGGGTCTCGCTTCATCTTTCTTTCAATTCCTTCTAAGCGTCTGAGTGCCATATGATAGCTGTTTGGTAATCTCACATCGTCACATTTCCATAATAGACCTGTCTGGAATCTGTCGCCGACCCTTATCGTAGATTCATGCAAAATGCTCTTCGCTCTGACATCTTCTTGACTTTCCACGATAGCGGCTGCTCTCACGCCGACATTTTCAATGTTAAAATAGTCGGCCACACTTTGATGTAGATCGTTATCTGTTTTAACGTTTACAAAAAAACATGATTGTTTAATTGGTGGCAGACTTTGACAAGGTCCAAACACCACCCATCCCAATTCGGTGTTACAGGCAAATGGACCCGTCAAGTTACTGTTATTCGAGATAGATGGCAAACCCAAAAACGCGTGATCTAAGCCGATCAGTAACTTTGGTACTACATTCGTGTAGGGTCCAATAGGCAAACGAGACGAGTCTTTAAATACTTTTTTAATATCTTCTTGTGTTAGACTTTGCATAGGCAAGTTTAAATTGGAAACAGCGTATACACCTTTTAGTAAATGACGAGTCTTTTTATTAACGCCACTTACCTTCACGTTAAATGATATAGCGGGTTCACAGGCTGATCGGCCGCCAAACCATTGAATATTTAGAGGGCTGCTTTTTCCCCGAACGCCAATTTTGTCTGCTACCTCTCTGTCCAGCATTGTAATGGATGAGCCGTCATCGAAAAGTGCGTATATATCTACATGGCAATTTTCTCCATACAAAGTAACGGGCAAAACTCTAAACAGCAATTTATTTTTATTTACGGCTGAACAACTGAGAACGTTTTGTTGGGATGCTGCAGAAGGTAGATCATTGTGCTTATCTTCGTGAAGTAATTTGTTATGCTTCCGTATACATCCATCCTTCGAACATGGCCTTTTGCGGCGGCAATCCCGTGTGGTGTGCCCAACATTCAAACAAGAAAAGCATGCACGAATCTTTTTCACTTGCTTCCAACGCTCTTGCACGTTATAGTTTAAAAACCGTTCGCAATCATAGACTTTATGAGGGCCCTGGCATATGGGGCACTGTTGTTGATTTCCCACCGCATGTAATAAAACTCGACGCTTCTGATCCTTTTGTTCGACTTCCTGGACACTGCATATTAAATTAGCGACATCGCTAAGCCAATTACTAAAATCAATAATTGTAGGGTAGGGTTGTATACTTGCGGCTACCTTAGCCCAATCCAATTTTTTACTCATAGGGAGCTTCGATATCAACTCCTCTAATAAGGTTGGGTTAGCTATATGCTGTTGACCATTCACTGATTGTAGGAAAACTGATAAATTTTTTACTTTAGTGGAAAAGGGAACGAGCTTTGTTAAATTATTTTCAGGAACGTGGGGTAGTTCTCTGACTTGACGCAGCTGGCTATGAATGAGTTGTTCAGGACGACCGAATCTAAACTTTAATTGCTCTATCACGGCATTGACGTTATCAGGATGAATCAATAATGATTTGATTACTTCCCTTGCGTTTCCCTTTAAACATCTCTGTAGTCGTTGATTGTTCTCTAAGTTTGTATAGCCATACGCTGCTGTCGACTGAGTAAATGCTGTATAAAATAAGGGCCAGTCCTCTGGGTCGCCACTAAATTCTGGCAAATCTTGAATTTTACGTGGCATTATGTTGACTGGATTCGAAAATGCACTTGCGATAGACGGCTGTCGATTTAATTCCAAAAATGGCGGCACACAGTTATTTGTGGCGGGCGATACATACAAATGATTTAATGTATTCGCTGCTTGCGTCGACATACTGGTGCTGCTATCAATTATTGGCGCCATTTGCACGGCCGATGTATTTGTATTTGTATAAAATGCTGGCAAACCTAGCAAGTTATTTATTGTATGTGCTGCTTGCGTCGGCTGTGACACTATGCTGCTGGCTGCAGTAGCAGTTGGCATACAAGACATGGCGGCTGCGTAGGTTGTCGATGTATTTGTTCGCTGACTTACATATGGCAATGCGAATGTTGTTGGCGGTATTTGGCCAATGGCGGGTGTCGACGATTGCGAAGCATTAACAATTTTGAGGTTAAGGTCACTTACCTGATCGTTCCTTGCGATGGCGGACTGGAGCTCTTGGCACTGGCGGTTGCTATCAGAGAGTTTAACCTGAGTATCCGATAGTTGGCGCTGTAACATGGCTATCTGTTTTTGCATTTCCAGCATGTTGGTGGATGGTGGTTGGTGTGTCAGTGTGGCCGTTTTAAACTGGGCTGCTGATGATGTTGGTACGGGCGGTTTCTGTTGACCACTATTGGCTTTGCTGGATGTAGCTTTATTAACATCTGCGGTGGTTGGCTGGGCCTGAGCGAGTGACGTGGATGATAAGTTAATTAAACCAACATTGACATCGTTTGCTTGTGTGGTTGTTTGTGTACCGCTGGCTGCGGATGGCACTGGCTGTGTCTGGTCAGATGTTACACTGTCGCCTTGCAGGCGCGGACTCCGGCGAGGTGGAGAATGTTGTAACATCTCAAGATTTTATTGTAATTTAGTTGTTTGGACTTAAAAACCACGGCAACAAGCAAATGCAGTTATTTTGTACATACACTTAACATAAAACTGCGAAATAAGAAATGTTATCTTCCAAATTAAAGACGGGTTTGCATTGAACTCAGTATCAAACTATGCACGTTTATTTATGTAAACGATTTGGGCTAGAGCTAGAGCTAAAGCCAGATCTAGAGTTATTTCTACAAAGACAATAAGTATTATTATTTTGACAACAATTTATGTAACTCACTTACCGCAGTTTTGCACCCGTCTTAAACAAATTAAAAGAAATTTGAGCCTCGTCGCTCTTTTTATACTAATACGTACTGGAAGTACTAAACGTGTGTGTATAATACAAAAAGGGAATGCAAAAAGGCGGTAAGCAATCTGACAATACAAATTACTTTCGTTAAGAATTGAAAAATGACATAATTGACAGTGACAGAATTGACATTAGCAAACAATGTGTTCCAACGTACGAACTGATTAACCCTTTATGGGTCGTTCTGGAACAATACCAGACCATCAATTTGGTTTTAGAAGTCAGTATAGCACCATTGAACAAACTCACAGACTGGTTCAATGTATAAGAAGAACTTTTGAGGAAAAAAAGTATTGTTCTGCGCTCTTTATTGACGTTTCCCAGGCATTTGATAAAGTGTGGCATGAAGGCCTAATTTTAAAATTGAAGACTTACTTACCAATAAACATTTTAAATATTTTGGAAAGTTACATTATTTCCCGTAAGTTCACTGTTGTGGAAGGAGACTTTACGAGTAGGCCTGAAACTATTTCATCCGGTGTGCCACAGGGGAGCATACTGGGACCAGTTTTATACTTGATTTATACTTGCGATATGCCTGTGAGCAGTAGTATCCATACTTCCACATTTGCCGACGATACAGCCTGCCTTAGTATGCACGAAAACCCTGATGAGGCATCCCGCAAACTCCAGGAACACATTAGCCAGATGGAGCTTTGGTTAAACTTATGGAGAATTAAAGTCAATGAACAAAAGTGTGTCCATATAACGTTCACCCTAAGAAGAGATACTTGCTCCCCCATTCGGATTAACAATCAAGTTGTTCCTCAACATTCACATGTGAAATATCTTGGTTTACACCTTGATCGACGACTTACATGGAAACATCACATTGACTCTAAGTTAACTCAAATGAAACTTAAATTAACTCAGGTACATTGGCTGATTGGTAGAAATTCAACACTTAGCCTAGACTGCAAACTTTTAATATACAAGTCGCTTTTAAAGCCAATATGGTGTTACGGAATTCAACTATGGGGCACTGCTTCAGCTTCAAATGTAGAGAAAATTCAACGAAGGCAAAATAAAATTTTACGCATGATAACATCGGCTCCATGGTACATCAAAAATTCAAATATACATCGCGATTTGAATATGCCACTAGTGACTGAAGAAATTGTAAAATACGCAGGCAAATATCAAACAAAACTCGAGTCACATCCTAATCCGCTTGCTCGTAATATTTTGAACTTTACTGGACACATCCGCTTAAAAAAGAGAGATACACGGGCTCTAATATTCAACACTATAGATGATGAAGCTGCTTGAAAACACTTTTTTTTTCTTTTTGTTGCTTATCACTACTTATGTATATTAACAACTATCACTAAGCTTATGTCCGACATTGGTCGGGCCTAATAATTTTTTTATAGACTTAAGATTTGAATACTTATTGTTAGTTCATATTTGAAGATACAATAAATAAAAAAAAACATGCATTAAAAAAAAAAAATAAAAGGACGTTCCCAGGTAGTTGTATCAGTAGTAGTAACCAAGGCTACGAGAGAAATAATATCAAATAAACTACAAATTTTAGCAGCTGTTTTCTACGTTACAGTTACATTACATTACAGTCGGCTAAGGGCTCAGTTAGCCGACTGTAATGTAAAGTAACTGCAACAGTAGAAAACAGCTGATCAATATTGTTATGTGAAAAGTAATCAAAATGGTTATAGAGATGTAATGCAACGTAAACTACTTTTCATATAAAAATATCGATCAGTTGTTTTCTACGTTACAGTTACATTACATTACAGTCGGCTAACTGAGCCTTAACTGAGCCACAGAATACACAGAAGTGAAGAAAGTGACAGGTAAAAAAAGCTCCAATCAGTTTTTTGTTAAAATTCATGGAAGAAAGAGAAAAGTATAGTGTATTTGATACTGTAGTGTATTACTACTTACCAATTAACACAGCTAATAAAAATGTATTGCACTAGAAAGACGTAGCAAAACAAACCCGACGACAAAATTTGAGGGAAAACGAGACAAACTGAAAAATACCCGTATCTTCCGTCTCGTGACACTTCTGTATGTTTTGTGATAATAGGCTTAAAATTAACACAATTATGCTGCTTTACACGGGCATAATACTGCTGGCATACATATGGTCTACACCTAACATAGTATTAAGATAAGAGCGTCAAATTCAATCGAAGAGAATTATGTTACGTGTAAACTTCAAATTAGTGTTATCTTAATCTTATAATATTTCTTATGAGAGCGTTTCTATAAGAAATCCTATAATAACAATCTTATGCGACGAACTGTCAAAAACCAAAACACATTTTATATGCAACCGAGGTGTATATCACCAGGTGGCAGCGCTACTTAAACTAATAATTTTGGCTCGATGTGGTTTGTAGCTGACGAATGTCAAATACTTAGTTTTGTTTTGGTTTTAGTACAATTAATTTTGGTTTTGGCGTTCTTCGGTTTTTTTCACAACTATGGTTGCCGCATTTTTGTATATCAAATCCTTAGTCCAAATTTGAATTCGAGACATTTCCTGCCGGACATTATTTCAATTCTCTTTTATCTTGCCCGAAGGTTTTATATATTGGAAGTTAATAGAAAGACTGAAATTTTGTAGTTCGTTTACTTCTTCTTCGTGTTTGCTACTTATACACATACACATGAATAACATATGCCTTGCACAAAGTACACAGAGATGTCACGAGACGGAAGATAATTGCAAATTCTGGACGTCTCGCTCACGCAGTACCCGTGTCTTCTTTAATGGCTCTTTCGTAGTTGGGTTGATTCAATGTTTTTTGCATTTTATACCTTGTGTCCTCATTCGGTATCAGATTTTTGCAATTAAAATGTTAAAATTAATATTTATGAATGAAGAAGCTTAAAGTTAAATAAGGACTTATCTGAAAACAAATTTTAATCTCTTTTTTAATACTAATAATCATTTTCACACTCTGTTTTTTAATTCATCACAACAAATTATTTGATTTAATTTTGTACAAATGTTCACTTGTTCAAATGTATTTTCAATTTATTATTTGTGGTCTCATTCGATATGTAAATACTTTTTGGAAGTAAATGGTAAAAATTAATATTTTTAAATGAAAATGCTTAAATGAAGTCTGTAATTATTTGGAAACTAAGTTTAATTACTTTTTTACCACTAATAACCTTGTACACATTGCGTTCTTTAGTTCAACACTTCAAAATCTTTCATTTAAATTCGTAAAAATGTTCTTTTGTTTATTTCACAAAGTAAACATTTTCTCTTGTTTGTTTTGATTATATTGTTAACAACTTAAAAACAAATATACTACAGTTGTCCCTTTCTCGCCGAACCCGTGTCATAGCTGATGTTGTGAATCAGAATTGAACAACCCTCGGATAGTACATTGCACTAATTTGTTAACACAGCAGCAACCAGTTCATTCACTTGGTTGCTTGCTAAATTCTTGCATTGACAAATTGTGCAATAGCGATATTTCGTAATTGAGTCAAAAGCAAAATAATATTAAGAAATAGGTTAGCAAGTTAGCATAATAATATTAACTATTAAGCATAATATTAATATTAAATTATGATTAAGTTTTGTATAAATAGTTCAATTTAAGAAACCAAGTATATAGTTGGAATAAGTAGCTTTAACCAGATAGTTGTAATTAGTTAGTTGCAGATAATTGTAATTAGTGAGTTGTAATGAGATAGTTGTATCTGGGGTCTTGTATTTAGCACTTAAAAGTTAGAGTCATACCTGCGATTCCCACGAGACCCTCCAGGTTTAAAATTGTAAATTAAAAGAACAATATACTAGTTGTTATTAACAAAGCTTTTTTTAAATAAACCATTAATATATTAAAAGAAAAATCCGTATTTAAATTACAACCACAATATTTTGGCGCAGCCGGTATTAGCAAGAGCACAGTTTGATACTTTTTGGCAGTTTGAAGGAAGTATATTGATATTGGAAAGCTATTTTAGCTCAATTTAATTTTAATATACTGAATTAAATTCAAGGCATATCAAACAGGTACACGTATCAGGCATATTGCTCATGCGCTGATTTTTTGTTTACAAGTTTATAACGAATAATTCGTTTGACAATTACTTTTGTACCTTGTTTGATGCATAACATTTTTTGACAATTACTTTGAAAAACTATGTGAGAAGCACAGAGTTGCCACAGGGTTGTGCCTAATGCATGTACCTGTAGTAAATGTGCCTTGATTAAATTGTTAAAAGGATACGTTGTTCTGTATACCAACATTTACTACACAACGCAAGGTTTTAAATAGCTATTTTAGCTGCCTTAAGTTGCACAGACTTTGGTGGTAAACTCAACGACGATCAAACATTTGTTGAATTAGTAAATTAAACTAGATAAAAGCATAGTGAAAAATTCAAAATGATTAGCAGTATTTAAATAGAAGGAAAGTTTGTTTGTGAAAGTGAACATTGAAAATAGAAGTATAGAAATGGATTTAGGAAATTTTGCTTGAGCTGTATGGAGGATTTGAAAAAAGAATTACGAAAGACACAAGAGGAGACCAGGGAAATTTCTGAGCGAGTGTGGAATCTCATAAAGTACCTTAACAATACCAAAGAGTATATACAGTTAGTAAAGCATAAAGTGAGGAGCCATATTTTATTGGAAGAACTACAAGTACTACATGAACATCAATAAAGCCCAGCTATATCTAAAGAAATAGAAGAATACTTACACGTTAACAGGATCTTGAAGCAGCAGAACGAAAGCTTAAAAAAACCATTGAAGAAGCTGAACAACAGACTCAAGACAGCAAACAGAAGACACAGGCATTTAAAGACTTCGCGCAGCGCGTTAACACTAACTTGACTCCTGATCAGTTGCAGCAAGTCATCGAAAATAGAAAAGTGATAGAGAAAAAACTAAACAGATCGAAACGCTGAAGTCAAAGATACGAAACTAACAAGGAGAGACGAGGAAAGTGATTAGAATTAATACCACAATAAATAGTAACAACATGACAACTTTTACCGAACTCTTGAAAACCATATACCATGTGGTACCAATTTTCTACGAAATTGATGGGCCAGAACTGGTAACGAAAGCAAAGAAGTTTATTGAAGGATGTATGATAGCAAAGGATAAACTAGGGGAACCAGGTAATGTCGTCGACATAATCAAATGCATAAAAACGAGATTATTTGGAAATGCTTACTCATATTTACACAATAAAGAGTTCGCAACAATAGAAGCCTTATGCCAAGGTATTAAGAAAAATTTATAAAAAGCAAAACTCTAACAGAAATACAAGAACTAATTTTTAGTAGTAAGCAAGGTTCAATGGAGGCAGCATATGAATTTGGAGAGAGACTAGAAGGACTACTTACAGATGCCACAGAACTAATTGCAGCACAATGCCAAGAAGTTTCCCATCAAAAATCTATGATAGATCATTGCAACCAATCCGGAGTAAGGAGTTACATAAGAGGCTAACGAGATCCTAGATTGATGTCAAAATTCATCAGACACGAAAACGAAAAGCTGCTGAAAATCACCAAGGAGGCTCGAAATCTCTTCGGTTCTAATATGAAACCTTCAAATATCATGACAATGCATACCTAGGAACCTTTATATGAGACGGTTCAGCAATGGATAAAAGAAGTCAGACAATTATCAATGTATCAAAACATTTCGAACCATCCAATGCCAAACAGTAATACACGAGAAAACTCATTTAACAACTCAGTATACTGCAGTCCTATGCTAGACAAATGCTATAACCAAGGCATCAATATGTGCTATAATCAAAGCAGACGATAGGGCTATAACGAATACAATTTTAGAATGAACATGAAACCTTCCGACTGTGGTACAAATAGGCAAAATTTTACAAGCTCGAAAACTCAAAATAAAAGTGGAACTAGGTATAACAACAACGAGGACCGACGCTGTTTTAGATGCAATCAACAGGATCACATTTCTTCTAATTGCCCAAGAAACAGGCGGAGTATAAATAGCAATAGTAGAAATGGCAACAATAGAGGCAACAATGATGTAAACAAAAGCAGATATAATTACAACAGCAATAATTCGGGAAACGAGAATCGGCCCTGCCAAGATTAATGGACCGGAATGCCGAAAAATGTTGAGAAATTACTAATGAAGAAAATGAAAATAAAACACAACACCCCGTAAGAACTAACTATGAAGAAGATAAAGCTTTTAATATCATAAATTTAGATATTAACAATATACACTTGACAGAGGAGCAGGATAATCAGAAACAGGCAGACAAGGATAACACCGAATTAATATCTGGTGCAAGATGCACAGATTCAGTAAGAAAATCCCTGAATAATATGGCAATGATGACATGTAATGATATAAATAATAGAATAATTAAGGACGAAAATGTCGCAGCACATCACATAAACCAATCAGAGCACAAAAATGAACTGAGACTGGAGAGTGATGTTAGTAGCAACGAAAGTTGTGAGATAAACGATGCATATATAAGCTTTCCTTGTAGAGAGGCAAAAGAGGAAAAATTACTACTGTTGGTAGACTCAGGCGCTGATACTACACTATTAAAGGAAGAAGCTTTGACATCGTACATAAAAGTTAATGAAAATGAGAAGAAAACCTTGTCAGGAGCCTTTGGAGGAAACATGAGTACCAAAGGAACTATAACTGTGAACCACAAATACGTGGACAAACTAAGTTTTAAAATGCACACAGTACCAAAGGGCACAATTTTGCCAGCAGATGGTTTGCTGGGCCGAGATATGATGTGGAATAGGTCGGTTACCGACACAATAAACAACAACATACAATTTTTTGAGAACCAGAAATATATACTTTTCTTGCCACTTGTTTCAGAAATCCCTCCGTTATATATATCCGAAAATTTTTCTATAAAAGGACGTTCCCAGGTAGTTGTATCAGTAGTAGTAACCAAGGCTACGAGAGAAATAATATCAAATAAACTACAAATTTTAGCAGCTGTTTTCTACGTTACAGTTACATTACATTACAGTAACGTAGAAAACAGCTGATCGATATTTTTATATGAAAAGTAGTTTACGTTGCATTACATCTCTATAACCATTTTGATTACTTTTCACATAACAATATTGATCAGCTGTTTTCTACTGTTGCAGTTACTTTACATTACAGTCGGCTAACTGAGCCTTAACTGAGCCACAGAATACACAGAAGTGAAGAAAGTGACAGGTAAAAAAAGCTCCAATCAGGTTTTTGTTAAAATTCATGGAAGAAAGAGAAAAGTATAGTGTATTTGATACTGTAGTGTATTACTACTTACCAATTAACACAGCTAATTAAAATGTATTGCACTAGAAAGACGTAGCAAAACAAACCCGACGACAAAATTTTAGGGAAAACGAGACAAACTGAAAAATACCCGTATCTTCCGTCTCGTGACACTTCTGTATGTTTTGTGACTGAGCCTTCACACACGTCAGGTCTGATTCGTCAAGTCTTGAGTTTTTAGGAGAGAGAGGAAAAGAGAATGGAAAGGGGTACAGACTTGACCGTACCAGTCAAGTTTGCTTTTTCCTTTTGTTTTGTCATTCGTAATACTCTACTACAACACAAATTGATGAGACTTGATGAAACAAACTTGACGGTGTGTATGAACGTAAATGCAGGTTCAAAAGAAAATTGAACAAAAACTGATCAGCTAAACCTGATGTGTGTGAATCAGGACTTACTGGAAAGTGTTCATTAACTCAAAAAGTTTACATGAAGATACAGAAAAGTCAAAATACAAATTACCATGATATAAATATAGAAGGTACTTCCATTCTCTCTTTGTTTTTAAAAATAAGTATTTTTGAAGTTTATTTTTGAGAGAAATAAAGAAAAATGTTCCCATATAGTAAAAAATTTAAGTCTAACCCTAGAAATTTTTTTACAAAAATGTGTAATTTTCTTAACAAAAATTTGGGAATAAATAAAGTTATATACATAACTACATATCTGTGATGTTTAAAAAGTGATTATGTAATAACTTATCTCATATTTTTCAGTTTTCTGCTTAATACAAATCTTTTAACTATATTTTCATCTAAATTTGACGCTGAGAAACTAAATTGATTGATGATTTGGATTATTTGACAACGCATTTTCATTAAGTTTAACAAATAGTAATTGATATTGCATTCTGTTTAATTTACATAATATATTTCTTGTTGATTGTAACATCCCTTTCTAAAAAAATTGGTGTAATAATCGGTGAGATCATTTACCAAGTCTATTTCACAGATCTTATAGGCTCTTAGCCACTGTTGGCGAACACAAGGAAATGCAGGGAATTTAAAAATTGCTGCTCTCTTATTTTTTTTCTTATGCCCTAATCAAGTACGAAGATTTATGACTTTTTTTTTGTTTTAAAATAATTTTCTTCTTTTTGAATTGTCTAAATTATTTTCTTCAAAATGGTTGTTGTCTTTGATAACGAAAAATTAAAGTATTATTATTATTATTATTAAAACATAAAAATAAAATGAAATTATTATACAAAAGTTTGAAAAATAAAGAAAAAAATATGTGTTGGATATAATGTTTGGAACAAAATCATAAAGCAAATACACGAACCTTGTAGCATAGACATATTAATTGTTTTAGAGATTTTACTTCTCTTTTTCATCCATAGACAAGACGATACAATCGTCGAACAGAATTTGGGCAATAATTGTTTAATTTATACATTCTGTATTTTATAAAAACAATTTTGAAATAATTTTTGAATAAAATTTTCAAACAAACAGGAAACAGAGGGGGAAATATTAAATTAATACGGTAGCACGATTTTACCGGAAACTTCACAATACTTATACTTGTCAAATGGTGAATGTCAAGAAAAAATGAGAGAATGGAAGTACCTTCTATATTTATATCATGCAAATTACTACTAGTAAAATTTGTATCCAACCACCTGTTGTGTGTTTTGTTGTCAAATAATAATAATAAAAATAAAATGAAATAATTATTTCAAAAATATGTGAAAAAGGAAATCTGAAAAATTTGCATTTCTTTGTTAAAAAACATGTATGCGTATGTAAAAAGAATGCATGTTTCCTTAATTTATTCTTTTTCTTCTATTAATTTAATATTAATGGCAAATAATTTTGTTTGTTTCTAATACATGATCAGAGATGGAAAGTGGCATTTTTGTATTTGTAAATAAATAAAATTAAAAAATTATGAAAAATGCGCAAAAACAGTAAGAATACATGAAACAGTGTAAAGATTTTCATATAAAATGTCAATTTCTAAAAAAAAATTGCAATTTAAAATATTATCAAACAAAATACATCAAAAAAAGTACAATTGTATCATGATTTCCATCCATGGTTCTGATATGAAGAAAATTTTGTTGCAAGTTTTTACAAGTAAGACCTCTTCCAGACTTGCAGTTTTTTAAAATTCTGCTTTGAAATTGCATGTGTCTACATTGGGAAATTCTAGTTTTGAAATTAATATTAAAAAATGCTATTACACCACAAATTTTCCTAAAAAATTAATAATTCTGTTTACTGTTTGTTATATTTTGTATTTTTCATACAAATGATGAAAATAAAATAAAACTTCAAATACATATAAATTAAAAATTGCGAATTTGGAAACAAAAGAGAATTGCCGACCACATGAAATTGTGTACCCCTCCCCAATCTTCTCACCTATCTCACTTATAAACTCAAGAATTGCTACAACGGAAATTGCAGGTCTGGATAGGGACTTTTTCATATTTGGGAGAGTAATATTGTAAGTTTCTGATTTACTCTCTCGTTGCTAGTTTCTGCTGGAAAACTAAATGAACAGACGTTATGTTTTAAAAATGTTCTCTCAATTTCATTCAATTTAAAAACTCAATTTCAATAATATGAGCTAGGGTTTTTCTATATTAAGTCAACGATATGTACTTAGTAAAAAATTTACAAATTGAATAAATACAAATCTATAATTATATCCAAGATGCACAGAAAACTGATATAACTATATATATTAAAAAATAATATCAATCGGCGGCTAATTTCCAGCCGCTAATTAGCCAAAAAAATCGACGGCGGCGGCTGGACAAAAGCATTCGGCGGCTCGGCTAAGCCGGCACTAAGCTGATCGGCGCAGGGCTCTGCCATGTATACAAGCAGAGTAGCAGGCCGACCAAAAAATTTGGCGGCGGCTGAAAGACATATATCTTCGGCGGCGGGGGTAACTCTGCAGCCACATGTTAAATAAACCACTTTCAATTCCATCACACATATTGTGTGTCAAAATTCCTTAAAAATTGACAGCTGTGACACAAATTGAGAATCAATTTCATTTTTTAAATACCACCGACGAAGAAACAGCTCAAATTTGTAGCATCAATCAATGTGTGCTGTGACCAGCCGTTCAAATTGAAAACTAAATTGTCATATAAATGGATAGGTGAATTTGAAATCAATCTAGTTTTCAATTCAAAAAGTTTGATTGTGTTAGTGAAAAAGTGTGAGTGTATTGAAAATAGAATGTAGTTGAAAGTCAAAAATTGAACGTGTGGCCCCCAAGTAAAGTTCGGTAAAGCCTGGTACTCTGTTCAAAATTTCACGCCAAATATTGACATAATCCATACAAAAAAGTTCACGTGAAATTTACATGAAATAATGTTGCAAAAGTTGTACCACAGAATACAGTATTTTGTAGTTGTACTCTGTTCCATAATTCATAATGAATTCGCCTTGTTTTGTGCGAAATATTGACAGCTGATGTTTTTGTTAACAGAAGTCGATTTTTTCCGAAAAAGTATAATGGGCATCACTTTTTACGTGTCAAATTTTTCACGCGAAATAATCAATGTTTCTGAAATTTTTTTTAGCAACTTCGAAGAGAGTAATAGGTAATAATAGCACAGAATAGACAGAAGTGAAGAAAGTGACAGGTAAAAAAAGCTCCAATCAGTTTTTTGTTAAAATTCATGGAAGAAAGAGAAAAGTATAGTGTATTTGATACTGTAGTGTATTACTACTTACCAATTAATACAGCTAATAAAAATTTATTGCACTAGAAAGACGTAGCAAAACAAAACCGACGACAAAATTTGAGGGAAAACGAGACAAACTGAAAAATACCTGTATCTTCCGTCTCGTGACACTTCTGTATGTTTTGTGATAATAGGCTTAAAATTAACACAATTATGCTGCTTTACACGGGCATAATACTGCTGGCATACATATGGTCTACACCTAACATAGTATTAAGATAAGAGCGTCAAATTCAATCGAAGAGAATTATGTTACGTGTAAACTTCAAATTAGTGTTATCTTAATCTTATAATATTTTTTATGAGAGCGTTTCTATAAGAAATCCTATAATAACAATCTTATGCGACGAACTGTCAAAAACCAAAACACATTTTATATGCAACCGAGGTGTATATCACCAGGTGGCAGCGCTACTTAAACTAATAATTTTGGCTCGATGTGGTTTGTAGCTGACGAATGTCAAATACTTAGTTTTGTTTTGGTTTTAGTACAATTAATTTTGGTTTTGGCGTTCTTCGGTTTTTTTCACAACTATGGTTGCCGCATTTTTGTATATCAAATCCATAGTCCAAATTTGAATTCGAGACATTTCCTGCCGGACATTATTTCAATTCTCTTTTATCTTGCCCGAAGGTTTTATATATTGGAAGTTAATAGAAAGACAGAAATTTTGTAGTTCGTTTACTTCTTCTTCGCGTTTGCTACTTATACACATACACATGAATAACATATGCCTTGCACAAAGTACACAGAGATGTCACGAGACGGAAGATAATTGCAAATTCTGGACGTCTCGCTCACGCAGTACCCGTGTCTTCTTTAATGGCTCTTTCGTAGTTGGGTTGATTCAATGTTTTTTGCATTTTATACCTTGTGTCCTCATTCGGTATCAGATTTTTGCAATTAAAATGTTAAAATTAATATTTATGAATGAAGAAGCTTAAAGTTAAATAAGGACTTATCTGAAAACAAATTTTAATCTCTTTTTTAATACTAATAATCATTTTCACACTCTGTTTTTTAATTCATCACAACAAATTATTTGATTTAATTTTGTACAAATGTTCACTTGTTCAAATGTATTTTCAATTTATTATTTGTGGTCTCATTCGATATGTAAATACTTTTTGGAAGTAAATGGTAAAAATTAATATTTTTAAATGAAAATGCTTAAATGAAGTCTGTAATTATTTGGAAACTAAGTTTAATTACTTTTTTACCACTAATAACCTTGTACACATTGCGTTCTTTAGTTCAACACTTCAAAATCTTTCATTTAAATTCGTAAAAATGTTCTTTTGTTTATTTCACAAAGTAAACATTTTCTCTTGTTTGTTTTGATTATATTGTTAACAACTTAAAAACAAATATACTACAGTTGTCCCTTTCTCGCCGAACCCGTGTCATAGCTGATGTTGTGAATCAGAATTGAACAACCCTCGGATAGTACATTGCACTAATTTGTTAACACAGCAGCAACCAGTTCATTCACTTGGTTGCTTGCTAAATTCTTGCATTGACAAATTGTGCAATAGCGATATTTCGTAATTGAGTCAAAAGCAAAATAATATTAAGAAATAGGTTAGCAAGTTAGCATAATAATATTAACTATTAAGCATAATATTAATATTAAATTATGATTAAGTTTTGTATAAATAGTTCAATTTAAGAAACCAAGTATATAGTTGGAATAAGTAGCTTTAACCAGATAGTTGTAATTAGTTATTTGCAGATAATTGTAATTAGTGAGTTGTAATGAGATAGTTGTATGTGGGGTCTTGTATTTAGCACTTAAAAGTTAGAGTCATACCTGCGATTCCCACAAGACCCTCCAGGTTTAAAATTGTAAATTAAAAGAACAAGATACTAGTTGTTATTAACAAAGCTTTTTTTAAATAAACCATTAATATATTAAAAGAAAAATCCGTATTTAAATTACAACCACAATATTTTGGCGCAGCCGGTATTAGCAAGAGCACAGTTTGATACTTTTTGGCAGTTTGAAGGAAGTATATTGATATTGGAAAGCTATTTTAGCTCAATTTAATTTTAATATACTGAATTAAATTCAAGGCATATCAAACAGGTACACGTATCAGGCATATTGCTCATGCGCTGATTTTTTGTTTACAAGTTTATAACGAAGAATTCGTTTGACAATTACTTTTGTGCCTTGTTTGATGCATAACATTTTTTGACAATTACTTTGAAAAACTATGTGAGAAGAACAGAGTTGCCACAGGGTTGTGCCTAATGCATGTACCTGTAGTAAATGTGCCTTGATTAAATTGTTAAAAGGATACGTTGTTCTGTATACCAACATTTACTACACAACGCAAGGTTTTAAATAGCTATTTTAGCTGCCTTAAGTTGCACAGACTTTGGTGGTAAGCTCAACGACGATCAAACATTTGTTGAATTAGTAAATTAAACTAGATAAAAGCATAGTGAAAAATTCAAAATGATTAGCAGTATTTAAATAGAAGGAAAGTTTGTTTGTGAAAGTGAACATTGAAAATAGAAATATAGAAATGGATTTAGGAAATTTTGCTTGAGCTGTATGGAGGATTTGAAAAAAGAATTACGAAAGACACAAGAGGAGACCAGGGAAATTTCTGAGCGAGTGTGGAATCTCATAAAGTACCTTAACAATACCAAAGAGTATATACAGTTAGTAAAGCATAAAGTGAGGAGCCATATTTTATTGGAAGAACTACAAGTACTACATGAACATCAATAAAGTCCAGCTATATCTAAAGAAATAGAAGAATACTTACACGTTAACAGGATCTTGAAGCAGCAGAACGAAAGCTTAAAAAAACCATTGAAGAAGCTGAACAACAGACTCAAGACAGCAAACAGAAGACACAGGCATTTAAAGACTTCGCGCAGCGCAAGTTGCAGCAAGTCATCGAAAATAGAAAAGTGATAGAGAAAAAACTCAACAGATCGAAACGCTGAAGTCAAAGATACGAAACTAACAAGGAGAGACGAGGAAAGTGATTAGAATTAACACCACAATAAATAGTAACAACATGACAACTTTTACCAAACTCTTGAAAACCATATACCATGTGGTACCAATTTTCTACGAAATTGATGGGCCAGAACTGGTAAGGGAAGCAATGAAGTTTATAGAAGGATGTATGATAGCAAAGGATAAACTAGGGGAACCAGGTAATGTCGTCGACATAATCAAATGCATAAAAACGAGATTATTTGGAAATGCTTACTCATATTTACACAATAAAGAGTTCGCAACAATAGAAGCCTTATGCCAAGGTATTAAGAAAAATTTATAAAAAGCAAAACTCTAACAGAAATACAAGAACTAATTTTTAGTAGTAAGCAAGGTTCAATGGAGGCAGCATATGAATTTGGAGAGAGACTAGAAGGACTACTTACAGATGCCACAGACCTAATTGCAGCACAATGCCAAGAAGTTTCCCATCAAAAATCTATGATAGATCATTGCAACCAATCCGGAGTAAGGAGTTACATAAGAGGCTTACGAGATCCTAGATTGATGTCAAAATTCATCAGACACGAAAACGAAAAGCTGCTGAAAATCACCAAGGAGGCTCAAAATCTCTTCGGTTCTAATATGAAACCTTCAAATATCATGACAATGCATACCGAGGAACCTTTATATGAGACGGTTCAGCAATTGATAAAAGAAGTCAGACAATTATCAATGTATCAAAACATTTCGAACCATCCAATGCCAAACAGTAATACACGAGAAAACTGATTTAACAACTCAGTATACTGCAGTCCTATGCTAGACAAATGCTATAACCAAGGCATCAATATGTGCTATAATCAAGGCAGACGATAGGGCTATAACGAATACAATTTTAGAATGAACATGAAACCTTCCGACTGTGGTACAAATAGGCAAAATTTTACAAGCTCGAAAACTCAAAATAAAAGTGGAACTAGGTATAACAACAACGAGGAGCGACGCTGTTTTAGATGCAATCAACAGGATCACATTTCTTCTAATTGCCCAAGAAACAGGCGGAGTATAAATAGCAATAGTAGAAATGGCAACAATAGAGGCAACAATGATGTAAACAAAAGCAGTAATAATTACAACAGCAATAATTCGGGAAACGAGAATCGGCCCTGCCAAGATTAATGGACCGGAATGCCGAAAAATGTTGAGAAATTACTAATGAAGAAAATGAAAATAAAACACAACACCCCGTAAGAACTAACTATGAAGAAGATAAAGCTTTTAATATCATAAATTTAGATATTAACAATATACACTTGACAGAGGAGCAGGATAATCAGAAACAGGCAGACAAGGATAACACCGAATTAATATCTGGTGCAAGATGCACAGATTCAGTAAGAAAATCCCTGAATAATATGGCAATGATGACATGTAATGATATAAATAATAGAATAATTAAGGACGAAAATGTCGCAGCACATCACATAAACCAATCAGAGCACAAAAATGAACTGAGACTGGAGAGTGATGTTAGTAGCAACGAAAGTTGTGAGATAAACGATGCATATATAAGCTTTCCTTGTAGAGAGGCAAAAGAGGAAAAATTACTACTGTTGGTAGACTCAGGCGCTGATACTACACTATTAAAGGAAGAAGCCTTGACATCGTACATAAAAGTTAATGAAAATGAGAAGAAAACCTTGTCAGGAGCCTTTGGAGGAAACATGAGTACCAAAGGAACTATAACTGTGAACCACAAATACGTGGACAAACTAAGTTTTAAAATGCACACAGTACCAAAGGGCACAATTTTGCCAGCAGATGGTTTGCTGGGCCGAGATATGATGTGGAATAGGTCGGTTACCGACACAATAAACAACAACATAAAATTTTTTGAGAACCAGAAATATATACTTTTCTTGCCACTTGTTTCAGAAATCCCTCCGTTATATATATCCGAAAATTTTTCTATAAAAGGACGTTCCCAGGTAGTTGTATCAGTAGTAGTAACCAAGGCTACGAGAGAAATAATATCAAATAAACTACAAATTTTAGCAGCTGTTTTCTACGTTACAGTTACATTACATTACAGTCGGCTAAGGGCTCAGTTAGCCGACTGTAATGTAAAGTAACTGCAACAGTAGAAAACAGCTGATCAATATTGTTATGTGAAAAGTAATCAAAATGGTTATAGAGATGTAATGCAACGTAAACTACTTTTCATATAAAAATATCGATCAGCTGTTTTCTACGTTACAGTTACATTACATTACAGTCGGCTAACTGAGCCTTAACTGAGCCACAGAATACACAGAAGTGAAGAAAGTGACAGGTAAAAAAAGCTCCAATCAGTTTTTTGTTAAAATTCATGGAAGAAAGAGAAAAGTATAGTGTATTTGATACTGTAGTGTATTACTACTTACCAATTAACACAGCTAATAAAAATGTATTGCAATAGAAAGACGTAGCAAAACAAACCCGACGTCAAAATTTGAGGGAAAACGAGACAAACTGAAAAATACCCGTATCTTCCGTCTCGTCACACTTCTGTATGTTTTGTGACTGAGCCTTCACACACGTCAGGTATGATTCGCCAAGTCTTGAGTTTTTAGGAGAGAGAGGAAAAGAGAATGGAAAGGGGTACAGACTTGACCGTACCAGCCAAGTTTGCTTTTTCCTTTTGTTTTGTCATTCGTAATACTCTACTACAACACAAATTGATGAGACTTGATGAAACAAACTTGACGGTGTGTATGAACGTAAATGCAGGTTCAAAAGAAAATTGAACAAAAACTGATCAGCTAAACCTGATGTGTGTGAATCACGACTTACTGGAAAGTGTTCATTAACTCAAAAAGTTTACATGAAGATACAGAAAAGTCAAAATACAAATTACCATGATATAAATATAGAAGGTACTTCCATTCTCTCTTTGTTTTTAAAAATAAGTATTTTTGAAGTTTATTTTTGAGAGAAATAAAGAAAAATGTTCCCATATAGTAAACAATTTAAGTCTAACCCTAGAAATTTTTTTACAAAAATGTGTAATTTTCTTAACAAAAATTCGGGAATAAATAAAGTTATATACATAACTACATATCTGTGATGTTTAAAAAGTGATTATGTAATAACTTATCTCATATTTTTCAGTTTTCTGCTTAATACAAATCTTTTAACTATATTTTCATCTAAATTTGACGCTGAGAAACTAAATTGATTGATGATTTGGATTATTTGACAACGCATTTTCATTAAGTTTAACAAATAGTAATTGATATTGCATTCTGTTTAATTTACATAATATATTTCTTGTTGATTGTAACATCCCTTTCTAAAAAAATTGGTGTAATAATCGGTGAGATCATTTACCAAGTCTATTTCACAGATCTTATAGGCTCTTAGCCACTGTTGGCGAACACAAGGAAATGCAGGGAATTTAAAAAATGCTGCTCTCTTATTTTTTTTCTTATGCCCTAATCAAGTACGAAGATTTATGACTTTTTTTTGTTTTAAAATAATTTTCTTGTTTTGAATTGTCTAAATTATTTTCTTCAAAATGGTTGTTGTCTTTGATAACGAAAAATTAAAGTATTATTATTATTATTATTAAAACATAAAAATAAAATGAAATTATTATACAAAAGTTTGAAAAATAAAGAAAAAATATGTGTTGGATATAATGTTTGGAACAAAATCATAAAGCAAATACACGAACCTTGTAGCATAGACATATTAATTGTTTTAGAGATTTTAATTCTTTTTTTCATCCATAGACAAGACGATACAATCGTCGAACAGAGTTTTGGCAATAATTGTTTAATTTATACATTCTGTATTTTATAAAAACAATTTTGAAATAATTTTTGAATAAAATTTTCAAACAAACAGGAAACAGAGGGGGAAATATTAAATTAATACGGTAGCACGATTTTACCGAAAACTTCACAATACTTATACTTGTCAAATGGTGAATGTCAAGAAAAAATGAGAGAATGGAAGTACCTTCTATATTTATATCATGCAAATTACTACTAGTAAAATTTGTATCCAACCACCTGTTGTGTGTTTTGTTGTCAAATAATAATAATAAAAATAAAATGAAATAATTATTTCAAAAATATGTGAAAAAGGAAATCTGAAAAATTTGCATTTCTTTGTTAAAAAACATGTATGCGTATGTAAAAAGAATGCATGTTTCCTTAATTTATTCTTTTTCTTCTATTAATTTAATATTAATGGCAAATAATTTTGTTTGTTTCTAATACATGATCAGAGATGGAAAGTGGCATTTTTGTATTTGTAAATAAATAAAATTAAAAAATTATGAAAAATGCGCAAAAACAGTAAGAATACATGAAACAGTGTAAAGATTTTCATATAAAATGTCAATTTCTAAAAAAAATTGCAATTTAAAATATTATCAAACAAAATACATCAAAAAAAGTACAATTGTATCATGATTTCCATCCATGGTTCTGATATGAAGAAAATTTTGTTGCAAGTTTTTACAAGTAAGAACTCTTCCAGACTTGCAGTTTTTTAAAATTCTGCTTTGAAATTGCATGTGTCTACATTGGGAAATTCTAGTTTTGAAATTAATATTAAAAAATGCTATTACACCACAAATTTTCCTAAAAAATTAATAATTCTGTTTACTGTTTGTTATATTTTGTATTTTTCATACAAATGAAGAAAATAAAATAAAACTTCAAATAAATATAAATTAAAAATTGCGAATTTGGAAACAAAAGAGAATTGCCGACCACATGAAATTGTGTACCCCTCCCCAATCTTCTCACCTATCTCACTTATAAACTCAAGAATTGCTACAACGGAAATTGCAAGTCTGGATAGGGACTTTTTCATATTTGGGAGAGTAATATTGTAAGTTTCTGATTTACTCTCTCGTTGCTAGTTTCTGCTGGAAAACTAAATGAACAGACGTTATGTTTTAAAAATGTTCTCTCAATTTCATTCAATTTAAAAACTCAATTTCAATAATATGAGCTAGGGTTTTTCTATATTAAGTCAACGATATGTACTTAGTAAAAAATTTACAAATTGAATAAATACAAATCTATAATTATATCCAAGATGCACAGAAAACTGATATAACTATATATATTAAAAAATAATATCAATCGGCGGCTAATTTCCAGCCGCTAATTAGCCAAAAAAATCGACGGCGGCGGCTGGACAAAAGCATTCGGCGGCTCGGCTAAGCCGGCACTAAGCTGATCGGCGCAGGGCTCTGCCATGTATACAAGCAGAGTAGCAGGCCGACCAAAAAATTTGGCGGCGGCTGAAAGACATATATCTTCGGCGGCGGGGGTAACTCTGCAGCCACATGTTAAATAAACCACTTTCAATTCCATCACACATATTGTGTGTCAAAATTCCTTAAAAATTGACAGCTGTGACACAAATTGAGAATCAATTTCATTTTTTAAATACCACCGACGAAGAAACAGCTCAAATTTGTAGCATCAATCAATGTGTGCTGTGACCAGCCGTTCAAATTGAAAACTAAATTGTCATATAAATGGATAGGTAAATTTGAAATCAATCTAGTTTTCAATTCAAAAAGTTTGATTGTGTTAGTGAAAAAGTGTGAGTGTATTGAAAATAGAATGAAGTTGAAAGTCAAAAATTGAACGTGTGGCCCCCAAGTAAAGTTCGGTAAAGCCTGGTACTCTGTTCAAAATTTCACGCCAAATATTGACATAATCCATACAAAAAAGTTCACGTGAAATTTACATGAAATAATGTTGCAAAAGTTGTACCACAGAATACAGTATTTTGTAGTTGTACTCTGTTCCATAATTCATAATGAATTCGCCTTGTTTTGTGCGAAATATTGACAGCTGATGTTTTTGTTAACAGAAGTCGATTTTTTCCGAAAAAGTATAATGGGCATCACTTTTTACGTGTCAAATTTTTCACGCGAAATAATCAATGTTTCTGAAATTTTTTTTAGCAACTTCGAAGAGAGTAATAGGTAATAATAGCACAGAATAGACAGAAGTGAAGAAAGTGACAGGTAAAAAAAGCTCCAATCAGTTTTTTGTTAAAATTCATGGAAGAAAGAGAAAAGTATAGTGTATTTGATACTGTAGTGTATTACTACTTACCAATTAATACAGCTAATAAAAATTTATTGCACTAGAAAGACGTAGCAAAACAAAACCGACGACAAAATTTGAGGGAAAACGAGACAAACTGAAAAATACCTGTATCTTCCGTCTCGTGACACTTCTGTATGTTTTGTGATAATAGGCTTAAAATTAACACAATTATGCTGCTTTACACGGGCATAATACTGCTGGCATACATATGGTCTACACCTAACATAGTATTAAGATAAGAGCGTCAAATTCAATCGAAGAGAATTATGTTACGTGTAAACTTCAAATTAGTGTTATCTTAATCTTATAATATTTCTTATGAGAGCGTTTCTATAAGAAATCCTATAATAACAATCTTATGCGACGAACTGTCAAAAACCAAAACACATTTTATATGCAACCGAGGTGTATATCACCAGGTGGCAGCGCTACTTAAACTAATAATTTTGGCTCGATGTGGTTTGTAGCTGACGAATGTCAAATACTTAGTTTTGTTTTGGTTTTAGTACAAGTAATTTTGGTTTTGGCGTTCTTCGGTTTTTTTCACAACTATAGTTGCCGCATTTTTGTATATCAAATCCATAGTCCAAATTTGAATTCGAGACATTTCCTGCCGGACATTATTTCAATTCTCTTTTATCTTGCCCGAAGGTTTTATATATTGGAAGTTAATAGAAAGACAGAAATTTTGTAGTTCGTTTACTTCTTCTTCGCGTTTGCTACTTATACACATACACATGAATAACATATGCCTTGCACAAAGTACACAGAGATGTCACGAGACGGAAGATAATTGCAAATTCTGGACGTCTCGCTCACGCAGTACCCGTGTCTTCTTTAATGGCTCTTTCGTAGTTGGGTTGATTCAATGTTTTTTGCATTTTATACCTTGTGTCCTCATTCGGTATCAAATTTTTGCAATTAAAATGTTAAAATTAATATTTATGAATGAAGAAGCTTAAAGTTAAATAAGGACTTATCTGAAAACAAATTTTAATCTCTTTTTTAATACTAATAATCATTTTCACACTCTGTTTTTTAATTCATCACAACAAATTATTTGATTTAATTTTGTACAAATGTTCACTTGTTCAAATGTATTTTCAATTTATTATTTGTGGTCTCATTCGATATGTAAATACTTTTTGGAAGTAAATGGTAAAAATTAATATTTTTAAATGAAAATGCTTAAATGAAGTCTGTAATTATTTGGAAACTAAGTTTAATTACTTTTTTACCACTAATAACCTTGTACACATTGCGTTCTTTAGTTCAACACTTCAAAATCTTTCATTTAAATTCGTAAAAATGTTCTTTTGTTTATTTCACAAAGTAAACATTTTCTCTTGTTTGTTTTGATTATATTGTTAACAACTTAAAAACAAATATACTACAGTTGTCCCTTTCTCGCCGAACCCGTGTCATAGCTGATGTTGTGAATCAGAATTGAACAACCCTCGGATAGTACATTGCACTAATTTGTTAACACAGCAGCAACCAGTTCATTCACTTGGTTGCTTGCTAAATTCTTGCATTGACAAATTGTGCAATAGCGATATTTCGTAATTGAGTCAAAAGCAAAATAATATTAAGAAATAGGTTAGCAAGTTAGCATAATAATATTAACTATTAAGCATAATATTAATATTAAATTATGATTAAGTTTTGTATAAATAGTTCAATTTAAGAAACCAAGTATATAGTTGGAATAAGTAGCTTTAACCAGATAGTTGTAATTAGTTATTTGCAGATAATTGTAATTAGTGAGTTGTAATGAGATAGTTGTATCTGGGGTCTTGTATTTAGCACTTAAAAGTTAGAGTCATACCTGCGATTCCCACAAGACCCTCCAGGTTTAAAATTGTAAATTAAAAGAACAAGATACTAGTTGTTATTAACAAAGCTTTTTTTAAATAAACCATTAATATATTAAAAGAAAAATCCGTATTTAAATTACAACCACAATATTTTGGCGCAGCCGGTATTAGCAAGAGCACAGTTTGATACTTTTTGGCAGTTTGAAGGAAGTATATTGATATTGGAAAGCTATTTTAGCTCAATTTAATTTTAATATACTGAATTAAATTCAAGGCATATCAAACAGGTACACGTATCAGGCATATTGCTCATGCGCTGATTTTTTGTTTACAAGTTTATAACGAAGAATTCGTTTGACAATTACTTTTGTGCCTTGTTTGATGCATAACATTTTTTGACAATTACTTTGAAAAACTATGTGAGAAGCACAGAGTTGCCACAGGGTTGTGCCTAATGCATGTACCTGTAGTAAATGTGCCTTGATTAAATTGTTAAAAGGATACGTTGTTCTGTATACCAACATTTACTACACAACGCAAGGTTTTAAATAGCTATTTTAGCTGCCTTAAGTTGCACAGACTTTGGTGGTAAGCTCAACGACGATCAAACATTTGTTGAATTAGTAAATTAAACTAGATAAAAGCATAGTGAAAAATTCAAAATGATTAGCAGTATTTAAATAGAAGGAAAGTTTGTTTGTGAAAGTGAACATTGAAAATAGAAATATAGAAATGGATTTAGGAAATTTTGCTTGAGCTGTATGGAGGATTTGAAAAAAGAATTACGAAAGACACAAGAGGAGACCAGGGAAATTTCTGAGCGAGTGTGGAATCTCATAAAGTACCTTAACAATACCAAAGAGTATATACAGTTAGTAAAGCATAAAGTGAGGAGCCATATTTTATTGGAAGAACTACAAGTACTACATGAACATCAATAAAGTCCAGCTATATCTAAAGAAATAGAAGAATACTTACACGTTAACAGTATCTTGAAGCAGCAGAACGAAAGCTTAAAAAAACCATTGAAGAAGCTGAACAACAGACTCAAGACAGCAAACAGAAGACACAGGCATTTAAAGACTTCGCGCAGCGCATTAACACTAACTTGACTCCTGATCAGTTGCAGCAAGTCATCGAAAATAGAAAAGTGATAGAGAAAAAACTCAACAGATCGAAACGCTGAAGTCAAAGATACGAAACTAACAAGGAGAGACGAGGAAAGTGATTAGAATTAACACCACAATAAATAGTAACAACATGACAACTTTTACCAAACTCTTGAAAACCATATACCATGTGGTACCAATTTTCTACGAAATTGATGGGCCAGAACTGGTAAGGGAAGCAAAGAAGTTTATAGAAGGATGTATGATAGCAAAGGATAAACTAGGGGAACCAGGTAATGTCGTCGACATAATCAAATGCATAAAAACGAGATTATTTGGAAATGCTTACTCATATTTACACAATAAAGAGTTCGCAACAATAGAAGCCTTATGCCAAGGTATTAAGAAAAATTTATAAAAAGCAAAACTCTAACAGAAATACAAGAACTAATTTTTAGTAGTAAGCAAGGTTCAATGGAGGCAGCATATGAATTTGGAGAGAGACTAGAAGGACTACTTACAGATGCCACAGAACTAATTGCAGCACAATGCCAAGAAGTTTCCCATCAAAAATCTATGATAGATCATTGCAACCAATCCGGAGTAAGGACTTACATAAGAGGCTTACGAGATCCTAGATTGATGTCAAAATTCATCAGACACGAAAACGAAAAGCTGCTGAAAATCACCAAGGAGGCTCAAAATCTCTTCGGTTCTAATATGAAACCTTCAAATATCATGACAATGCATACCGAGGAACCTTTATATGAGACGGTTCAGCAATTGATAAAAGAAGTCAGACAATTATCAATGTATCAAAACATTTCGAACCATCCAATGCCAAACAGTAATACACGAGAAAACTCATTTAACAACTCAGTATACTGCAGTCCTATGCTAGACAAATGCTATAACCAAGGCATCAATATGTGCTATAATCAAGGCAGACGATAGGGCTATAACGAATACAATTTTAGAATGAACATGAAACCTTCCGACTGTGGTACAAATAGGCAAAATTTTACAAGCTCGAAAACTCAAAATAAAAGTGGAACTAGGTATAACAACAACGAGGAGCGACGCTGTTTTAGATGCAATCAACAGGATCACATTTCTTCTAATTGCCCAAGAAACAGGCGGAGTATAAATAGCAATAGTAGAAATGGCAACAATAGAGGCAACAATGATGTAAACAAAAGCAGTAATAATTACAACAGCAATAATTCGGGAAACGAGAATCGGCCCTGCCAAGATTAATGGACCGGAATGCCGAAAAATGTTGAGAAATTACTAATGAAGAAAATGAAAATAAAACACAACACCCCGTAAGAACTAACTATGAAGAAGATAAAGCTTTTAATATCATAAATTTAGATATTAACAATATACACTTGACAGAGGAGCAGGATAATCAGAAACAGGCAGACAAGGATAACACCGAATTAATATCTGGTGCAAGATGCACAGATTCAGTAAGAAAATCCCTGAATAATATGGCAATGATGACATGTAATGATATAAATAATAGAATAATTAAGGACGAAAATGTCGCAGCACATCACATAAACCAATCAGAGCACAAAAATGAACTGAGACTGGAGAGTGATGTTAGTAGCAACGAAAGTTGTGAGATAAACGATGCATATATAAGCTTTCCTTGTAGAGAGGCAAAAGAGGAAAAATTACTACTGTTGGTAGACTCAGGCGCTGATACTACACTATTAAAGGAAGAAGCTTTGACATCGTACATAAAAGTTAATGAAAATGAGAAGAAAACCTTGTCAGGAGCCCTTGGAGGAAACATGAGTACCAAAGGAACTATAACTGTGAACCACAAATACGTGGACAAACTAAGTTTTAAAATGCACACAGTACCAAAGGGCACAATTTTGCCAGCAGATGGTTTGCTGGGCCGAGATATGATGTGGAATAGGTCGGTTACCGACACAATAAACAACAACATAAAATTTTTTGAGAACCAGAAATATATACTTTTCTTGCCACTTGTTTCAGAAATCCCTCCGTTATATATATCCGAAAATTTTTCTATAAAAGGACGTTCCCAGGTAGTTGTATCAGTAGTAGTAACCAAGGCTACGAGAGAAATAATATCAAATAAACTACAAATTTTAGCAGCTGTTTTCTACGTTACAGTTACATTACATTACAGTCGGCTAAGGGCTCAGTTAGCCGACTATAATGTAAAGTAACTGCAACAGTAGAAAACAGCTGATCAATATTGTTGTGTGAAAAGTAATCAAAATGGTTATAGAGATGTAATGCAACGTAATCTACTTTTCATATAAAAATATCGATCAGCTGTTTTCTACGTTACAGTTACATTACATTACAGTCGGCTAACTGAGCCTTAACTGAGCCACGGAATACACAGAAGTGAAGAAATTGACAGGTAAAAAAAGCTCCAATCAGTTTTTTGTTAAAATTCATGGAAGAAAGAGAAAAGTATAGTGTATTTGATACTGTAGTGTATTACTACTTACCAATTAACACAGCTAATAAAAATGTATTGCACTAGAAAGACGTAGCAAAACAAACCCGACGACAAAATTTGAGGGAAAACGAGACAAACTGAAAAATACCCGTATCTTCCGTCTCGTGACACTTCTGTATGTTTTGTGACTGAGCCTTCACACACGTCAGGTATGATTCGCCAAGTCTTGAGTTTTTAGGAGAGAGAGGAAAAGAGAATGGAAAGGGGTACAGACTTGACCGTACCAGCCAAGTTTGCTTTTTCCTTTTGTTTTGTCATTCGTAATACTCTACTACAACACAAATTGATGAGACTTGATGAAACAAACTTGACGGTGTGTATGAACGTAAATGCAGGTTCAAAAGAAAATTGAACAAAAACTGATCAGCTAAACCTGATGTGTGTGAATCACGACTTACTGGAAAGTGTTCATTAACTCAAAAAGTTTACATGAAGATACAGAAAAGTCAAAATACAAATTACCATGATATAAATATAGAAGGTACTTCCATTCTCTCTTTGTTTTTAAAAATAAGTATTTTTGAAGTTTATTTTTGAGAGAAATAAAGAAAAATGTTCCCATATAGTAAACAATTTAAGTCTAACCCTAGAAATTTTTTTACAAAAATGTGTAATTTTCTTAACAAAAATTTGGGAATAAATAAAGTTATATACATAACTACATATCTGTGATGTTTAAAAAGTGATTATGTAATAACTTATCTCATATTTTTCAGTTTTCTGCTTAATACAAATCTTTTAACTATATTTTCATCTAAATTTGACGCTGAGAAACTAAATTGATTGATGATTTGGATTATTTGACAACGCATTTTCATTAAGTTTAACAAATAGTAATTGATATTGCATTCTGTTTAATTTACATAATATATTTCTTGTTGATTGTAACATCCCTTTCTAAAAAAATTGGTGTAATAATCGGTGAGATCATTTACCAAGTCTATTTCACAGATCTTATAGGCTCTTAGCCACTGTTGGCGAACACAAGGAAATGCAGGGAATTTAAAAAATGCTGCTCTCTTATTTTTTTTCTTATGCCCTAATCAAGTACGAAGATTTATGACTTTTTTTTGTTTTAAAATAATTTTCTTGTTTTGAATTGTCTAAATTATTTTCTTCAAAATGGTTGTTGTCTTTGATAACGAAAAATTAAAGTATTATTATTATTATTATTAAAACATAAAAATAAAATGAAATTATTATACAAAAGTTTGAAAAATAAAGAAAAAATATGTGTTGGATATAATGTTTGGAACAAAATCATAAAGCAAATACACGAACCTTGTAGCATAGACATATTAATTGTTTTAGAGATTTTAATTCTTTTTTTCATCCATAGACAAGACGATACAATCGTCGAACAGAGTTTTGGCAATAATTGTTTAATTTATACATTCTGTATTTTATAAAAACAATTTTGAAATAATTTTTGAATAAAATTTTCAAACAAACAGGAAACAGAGGGGGAAATATTAAATTAATACGGTAGCACGATTTTACCGGAAACTTCACAATACTTATACTTGTCAAATGGTGAATGTCAAGAAAAAATGAGAGAATGGAAGTACCTTCTATATTTATATCATGCAAATTACTACTAGTAAAATTTGTATCCAACCACCTGTTGTGTGTTTTGTTGTCAAATAATAATAATAAAAATAAAATGAAATAATTATTTCAAAAATATGTGAAAAAGGAAATCTGAAAAATTTGCATTTCTTTGTTAAAAAACATGTATGCGTATGTAAAAAGAATGCATGTTTCCTTAATTTATTCTTTTTCTTCTATTAATTTAATATTAATGGCAAATAATTTTGTTTGTTTCTAATACATGATCAGAGATGGAAAGTGGCATTTTTGTATTTGTAAATAAATAAAATTAAAAAATTATGAAAAATGCGCAAAAACAGTAAGAATACATGAAACAGTGTAAAGATTTTCATATAAAATGTCAATTTCTAAAAAAAATTGCAATTTAAAATATTATCAAACAAAATACATCAAAAAAAGTACAATTGTATCATGATTTCCATCCATGGTTCTGATATGAAGAAAATTTTGTTGCAAGTTTTTACAAGTAAGAACTCTTCCAGACTTGCAGTTTTTTAAAATTCTGCTTTGAAATTGCATGTGTCTACATTGGGAAATTCTAGTTTTGAAATTAATATTAAAAAATGCTATTACACCACAAATTTTCCTAAAAAATTAATAATTCTGTTTACTGTTTGTTATATTTTGTATTTTTCATACAAATGAAGAAAATAAAATAAAACTTCAAATACATATAAATTAAAAATTGCGAATTTGGAAACAAAAGAGAATTGCCGACCACATGAAATTGTGTACCCCTCCCCAATCTTCTCACCTATCTCACTTATAAACTCAAGAATTGCTACAACGGAAATTGCAAGTCTGGATAGGGACTTTTTCATATTTGGGAGAGTAATATTGTAAGTTTCTGATTTACTCTCTCGTTGCTAGTTTCTGCTGGAAAACTAAATGAACAGACGTTATGTTTTAAAAATGTTCTCTCAATTTCATTCAATTTAAAAACTCAATTTCAATAATATGAGCTAGGGTTTTTCTATATTAAGTCAACGATATGTACTTAGTAAAAAATTTACAAATTGAATAAATACAAATCTATAATTATATCCAAGATGCACAGAAAACTGATATAACTATATATATTAAAAAATAATATCAATCGGCGGCTAATTTCCAGCCGCTAATTAGCCAAAAAAATCGACGGCGGCGGCTGGACAAAAGCATTCGGCGGCTCGGCTAAGCCGGCACTAAGCTGATCGGCGCAGGGCTCTGCCATGTATACAAGCAGAGTAGCAGGCCGACCAAAAAATTTGGCGGCGGCTGAAAGACATATATCTTCGGCGGCGGGGGTAACTCTGCAGCCACATGTTAAATAAACCACTTTCAATTCCATCACACATATTGTGTGTCAAAATTCCTTAAAAATTGACAGCTGTGACACAAATTGAGAATCAATTTCATTTTTTAAATACCACTGACGAAGAAACAGCTCAAATTTGTAGCATCAATCAATGTGTGCTGTGACCAGCCGTTCAAATTGAAAACTAAATTGTCATATAAATGGATAGGTGAATTTGAAATCAATCTAGTTTTCAATTCAAAAAGTTTGATTGTGTTAGTGAAAAAGTGTGAGTGTATTGAAAATAGAATGAAGTTGAAAGTCAAAAATTGAACGTGTGGCCCCCAAGTAAAGTTCGGTAAAGCCTGGTACTCTGTTCAAAATTTCACGCCAAATATTGACATAATCCATACAAAAAAGTTCACGTGAAATTTACATGAAATAATGTTGCAAAAGTTGTACCACAGAATACAGTATTTTGTAGTTGTACTCTGTTCCATAATTCATAATGAATTCGCCTTGTTTTGTGCGAAATATTGACAGCTGATGTTTTTGTTAACAGAAGTCGATTTTTTCCGAAAAAGTATAATGGGCATCACTTTTTACGTGTCAAATTTTTCACGCGAAATAATCAATGTTTCTGAAATTTTTTTTAGCAACTTCGAAGAGAGTAATAGGTAATAATAGCACAGAATAGACAGAAGTGAAGAAAGTGACAGGTAAAAAAAGCTCCAATCAGTTTTTTGTTAAAATTCATGGAAGAAAGAGAAAAGTATAGTGTATTTGATACTGTAGTGTATTACTACTTACCAATTAACACAGCTAATAAAAATTTATTGCACTAGAAAGACGTAGCAAAACAAAACCGACGACAAAATTTGAGGGAAAACGAGACAAACTGAAAAATACCTGTATCTTCCGTCTCGTGACACTTCTGTATGTTTTGTGATAATAGGCTTAAAATTAACACAATTATGCTGCTTTACACGGGCATAATACTGCTGGCATACATATGGTCTACACCTAACATAGTATTAAGATAAGAGCGTCAAATTCAATCGAAGAGAATTATGTTACGTGTAAACTTCAAATTAGTGTTATCTTAATCTTATAATATTTTTTATGAGAGCGTTTCTATAAGAAATCCTATAATAACAATCTTATGCGACGAACTGTCAAAAACCAAAACACATTTTATATGCAACCGAGGTGTATATCACCAGGTGGCAGCGCTACTTAAACTAATAATTTTGGCTCGATGTGGTTTGTAGCTGACGAATGTCAAATACTTAGTTTTGTTTTGGTTTTAGTACAATTAATTTTGGTTTTGGCGTTCTTCGGTTTTTTTCACAACTATGGTTGCCGCATTTTTGTATATCAAATCCATAGTCCAAATTTGAATTCGAGACATTTCCTGCCGGACATTATTTCAATTCTCTTTTATCTTGCCCGAAGGTTTTATATATTGGAAGTTAATAGAAAGACAGAAATTTTGTAGTTCGTTTACTTCTTCTTCGCGTTTGCTACTTATACACATACACATGAATAACATATGCCTTGCACAAAGTACACAGAGATGTCACGAGACGGAAGATAATTGCAAATTCTGGACGTCTCGCTCACGCAGTACCCGTGTCTTCTTTAATGGCTCTTTCGTAGTTGGGTTGATTCAATGTTTTTTGCATTTTATACCTTGTGTCCTCATTCGGTATCAGATTTTTGCAATTAAAATGTTAAAATTAATATTTATGAATGAAGAAGCTTAAAGTTAAATAAGGACTTATCTGAAAACAAATTTTAATCTCTTTTTTAATACTAATAATCATTTTCACACTCTGTTTTTTAATTCATCACAACAAATTATTTGATTTAATTTTGTACAAATGTTCACTTGTTCAAATGTATTTTCAATTTATTATTTGTGGTCTCATTCGATATGTAAATACTTTTTGGAAGTAAATGGTAAAAATTAATATTTTTAAATGAAAATGCTTAAATGAAGTCTGTAATTATTTGGAAACTAAGTTTAATTACTTTTTTACCACTAATAACCTTGTACACATTGCGTTCTTTAGTTCAACACTTCAAAATCTTTCATTTAAATTCGTAAAAATGTTCTTTTGTTTATTTCACAAAGTAAACATTTTCTCTTGTTTGTTTTGATTATATTGTTAACAACTTAAAAACAAATATACTACAGTTGTCCCTTTCTCGCCGAACCCGTGTCATAGCTGATGTTGTGAACAACCCTCGGATAGTACATTGCACTAATTTGTTAACACAGCAGCAACCAGTTCATTCACTTGGTTGCTTGCTAAATTCTTGCATTGACAAATTGTGCAATAGCGATATTTCGTAATTGAGTCAAAAGCAAAATAATATTAAGAAATAGGTTAGCAAGTTAGCATAATAATATTAACTATTAAGCATAATATTAATATTAAATTATGATTAAGTTTTGTATAAATAGTTCAATTTAAGAAACCAAGTATATAGTTGGAATAAGTAGCTTTAACCAGATAGTTGTAATTAGTTATTTGCAGATAATTGTAATTAGTGAGTTGTAATGAGATAGTTGTATCTGGGGTCTTGTATTTAGCACTTAAAAGTTAGAGTCATACCTGCGATTCCCACAAGACCCTCCAGGTTTAAAATTGTAAATTAAAAGAACAAGATACTAGTTGTTATTAACAAAGCTTTTTTTAAATAAACCATTAATATATTAAAAGAAAAATCCGTATTTAAATTACAACCACAATATTTTGGCGCAGCCGGTATTAGCAAGAGCACAGTTTGATACTTTTTGGCAGTTTGAAGGAAGTATATTGATATTGGAAAGCTATTTTAGCTCAATTTAATTTTAATATACTGAATTAAATTCAAGGCATATCAAACAGGTACACGTATCAGGCATATTGCTCATGCGCTGATTTTTTGTTTACAAGTTTATAACGAAGAATTCGTTTGACAATTACTTTTGTGCCTTGTTTGATGCATAACATTTTTTGACAATTACTTTGAAAAACTATGTGAGAAGCACAGAGTTGCCACAGGTTGTGCCTAATGCATGTACCTGTAGTAAATGTGCCTTGATTAAATTGTTAAAAGGATACGTTGTTCTGTATACCAACATTTACTACACAACGCAAGGTTTTAAATAGCTATTTTAGCTGCCTTAAGTTGCACAGACTTTGGTGGTAAGCTCAACGACGATCAAACATTTGTTGAATTAGTAAATTAAACTAGATAAAAGCATAGTGAAAAATTCAAAATGATTAGCAGTATTTAAATAGAAGGAAAGTTTGTTTGTGAAAGTGAACATTGAAAATAGAAATATAGAAATGGATTTAGGAAATTTTGCTTGAGCTGTATGGAGGATTTGAAAAAAGAATTACGAAAGACACAAGAGGAGACCAGGGAAATTTCTGAGCGAGTGTGGAATCTCATAAAGTACCTTAACAATACCAAAGAGTATATACAGTTAGTAAAGCATAAAGTGAGGAGCCATATTTTATTGGAAGAACTACAAGTACTACATGAACATCAATAAAGTCCAGCTATATCTAAAGAAATAGAAGAATACTTACACGTTAACAGGATCTTGAAGCAGCAGAACGAAAGCTTAAAAAAACCATTGAAGAAGCTGAACAACAGACTCAAGACAGCAAACAGAAGACACAGGCATTTAAAGACTTCGCGCAGCGCATTAACACTAACTTGACTCCTGATCAGTTGCAGCAAGTCATCGAAAATAGAAAAGTGATAGAGAAAAAACTAAACAGATCGAAACGCTGAAGTCAAAGATACGAAACTAACAAGGAGAGACGAGGAAAGTGATTAGAATTAACACCACAATAAATAGTAACAACATGACAACTTTTACCAAACTCTTGAAAACCATATACCATGTGGTACCAATTTTCTACGAAATTGATGGGCCAGAACTGGTAAGGGAAGCAAAGAAGTTTATAGAAGGATGTATGATAGCAAAGGATAAACTAGGGGAACCAGGTAATGTCGTCGACATAATCAAATGCATAAAAACGAGATTATTTGGAAATGCTTACTCATATTTACACAATAAAGAGTTCGCAACAATAGAAGCCTTATGCCAAGCTATTAAGAAAAATTTATAAAAAGCAAAACTCTAACAGAAATACAAGAACTAATTTTTAGTAGTAAGCAAGGTTCAATGGAGGCAGCATATGAATTTGGAGAGAGACTAGAAGGACTACTTACAGATGCCACAGAACTAATTGCAGCACAATGCCAAGAAGTTTCCCATCAAAAATCTATGATAGATCATTGCAACCAATCCGGAGTAAGGAGTTACATAAGAGGCTTACGAGATCCTAGATTGATGTCAAAATTCATCAGACACGAAAACGAAAAGCTGCTGAAAATCACCAAGGAGGCTCAAAATCTCTTCGGTTCTAATATGAAACCTTCAAATATCATGACAATGCATACCGAGGAACCTTTATATGAGACGGTTCAGCAATTGATAAAAGAAGTCAGACAATTATCAATGTATCAAAACATTTCGAACCATCCAATGCCAAACAGTAATACACGAGAAAACTGATTTAACAACTCAGTATACTGCAGTCCTATGCTAGACAAATGCTATAACCAAGGCATCAATATGTGCTATAATCAAGGCAGACGATAGGGCTATAACGAATACAATTTTAGAATGAACATGAAACCTTCCGACTGTGGTACAAATAGGCAAAATTTTACAAGCTCGAAAACTCAAAATAAAAGTGGAACTAGGTATAACAACAACGAGGAGCGACGCTGTTTTAGATGCAATCAACAGGATCACACTTCTTCTAATTGCCCAAGAAACAGGCGGAGTATAAATAGCAATAGTAGAAATGGCAACAATAGAGGCAACAATGATGTAAACAAAAGCAGTAATAATTACAACAGCAATAATTCGGGAAACGAGAATCGGCCCTGCCAAGATTAATGGACCGGAATGCCGAAAAATGTTGAGAAATTACTAATGAAGAAAATGAAAATAAAACACAACACCCCGTAAGAACTAACTATGAAGAAGATAAAGCTTTTAATATCATAAATTTAGATATTAACAATATACACTTGACAGAGGAGCAGGATAATCAGAAACAGGCAGACAAGGATAACACCGAATTAATATCTGGTGCAAGATGCACAGATTCAGTAAGAAAATCCCTGAATAATATGGCAATGATGACATGTAATGATATAAATAATAGAATAATTAAGGACGAAAATGTCGCAGCACATCACATAAACCAATCAGAGCACAAAAATGAACTGAGACTGGAGAGTGATGTTAGTAGCAACGAAAGTTGTGAGATAAACGATGCATATATAAGCTTTCCTTGTAGAGAGGCAAAAGAGGAAAAATTACTACTGTTGGTAGACTCAGGCGCTGATACTACACTATTAAAGGAAGAAGCTTTGACATCGTACATAAAAGTTAATGAAAATGAGAAGAAAACCTTGTCAGGAGCCTTTGGAGGAAACATGAGTACCAAAGGAACTATAACTGTGAACCACAAATACGTGGACAAACTAAGTTTTAAAATGCACACAGTACCAAAGGGCACAATTTTGCCAGCAGATGGTTTGCTGGGCCGAGATATGATGTGGAATAGGTCGGTTACCGACACAATAAACAACAACATAAAATTTTTTGAGAACCAGAAATATATACTTTTCTTGCCACTTGTTTCAAAAATCCCTCCGTTATATATATCCGAAAATTTTTCTATAAAAGGACGTTCCCAGGTAGTTGTATCAGTAGTAGTAACCAAGGCTACGAGAGAAATAATATCAAATAAACTACAAATTTTAGCAGCTGTTTTCTACGTTACAGTTACATTACATTACAGTCGGCTAAGGGCTCAGTTAGCCGACTATAATGTAAAGTAACTGCAACAGTAGAAAACAGCTGATCAATATTGTTATGTGAAAAGTAATCAAAATGGTTATAGAGATGTAATGCAACGTAAACTACTTTTCATATAAAAATATCGATCAGCTGTTTTCTACGTTACAGTTACATTACATTACAGTCGGCTAACTGAGCCTTAACTGAGCCACGGAATACACAGAAGTGAAGAAATTGACAGGTAAAAAAAGCTCCAATCAGTTTTTTGTTAAAATTCATGGAAGAAAGAGAAAAGTATAGTGTATTTGATACTGTAGTGTATTACTACTTACCAATTAACACAGCTAATAAAAATGTATTGCACTAGAAAGACGTAGCAAAACAAACCCGACGTCAAAATTTGAGGGAAAACGAGACAAACTGAAAAATACCCGTATCTTCCGTCTCGTCACACTTCTGTATGTTTTGTGACTGAGCCTTCACACACGTCAGGTATGATTCGCCAAGTCTTGAGTTTTTAGGAGAGAGAGGAAAAGAGAATGGAAAGGGGTACAGACTTGACCGTACCAGCCAAGTTTGCTTTTTCCTTTTGTTTTGTCATTCGTAATACTCTACTACAACACAAATTGATGAGACTTGATGAAACAAACTTGACGGTGTGTATGAACGTAAATGCAGGTTCAAAAGAAAATTGAACAAAAACTGATCAGCTAAACCTGATGTGTGTGAATCACGACTTACTGGAAAGTGTTCATTAACTCAAAAAGTTTACATGAAGATACAGAAAAGTCAAAATACAAATTACCATGATATAAATATAGAAGGTACTTCCATTCTCTCTTTGTTTTTAAAAATAAGTATTTTTGAAGTTTATTTTTGAGAGAAATAAAGAAAAATGTTCCCATATAGTAAAAAATTTAAGTCTAACCCTAGAAATTTTCTTAACAAAAATTTGGGAATAAATAAAGTTATATACATAACTACATATCTGTGATGTTTAAAAAGTGATTATGTAATAACTTATCTCATATTTTTCAGTTTTCTGCTTAATACAAATCTTTTAACTATATTTTCATCTAAATTTGACGCTGAGAAAATAAATTGATTGATGATTTGGATTATTTGACAACGCATTTTCATTAAGCTTAACAAATAGTAATTGATATTGCATTCTGTTTAATTTACATAATATATTTCTTGTTGATTGTAACATCCCTTTCTAAAAAAATTGGTGTAATAATCGGTGAGACAATTTACCAAGTCTATTTCACAGATCTTATAGGCTCTTAGCCACTGTTGGCGAACACAAGGAAATGCAGGGAATTTAAAAAATGCTGCTCTCTTATTTTTTTTCTTATGCCCCAATCAAGTACGAAGATTTATGACTTTTTTTTGTTTTAAAATAATTTTCTTGTTTTGAATTGTCTAAATTATTTTCTTCAAAATGGTTGTTGTCTTTGATAACGAAAAATTAAAGTATTATTATTATTATTATTAAAACATAAAAATAAAATGAAATTATTATACAAAAGTTTGAAAAATAAAGAAAAAATATGTGTTGGATGTAATGTTTGGAACAAAATCATAAAGCAAATACACGAACCTTGTAGCATAGACATATTAATTGTTTTAGAGATTTTAATTCTTTTTTTCATCCATAGACAAGACGATACAATCGTCGAACAGAGTTTTGGCAATAATTGTTTAATTTATACATTCTGTATTTTATAAAAACAATTTTGAAATAATTTTTGAATAAAATTTTCAAACAAACAGGAAACAGAGGGGGAAATATTAAATTAATACGGTAGCACGATTTTACCGGAAACTTCACAATACTTATACTTGTCAAATGGTGAATGTCAAGAAAAAATGAGAGAATGGAAGTACCTTCTATATTTATATCATGCAAATTACTACTAGTAAAATTTGTATCCAACCACCTGTTGTGTGTTTTGTTGTCAAATTAATTATTTCAAAAATATGTGAGAAAGGAAATCTGAAAAATTTGCATTTCTTTGTTAAAAAACATGTATGCGTATGTAAAAAGAATGCATGTTTCCTTAATTTATTCTTTTTCTTCTATTAATTTAATATTAATGGCAAATAATTTTGTTTGTTTCTAATACATGATCAGAGATGGAAAGTGGCATTTTTGTATTTGTAAATAAATAAAATTAAAAAATTATGAAAAATGCGCAAAAACAGTAAGAATACATGAAACAGTGTAAAGATTTTCATATAAAATGTCAATTTCTAAAAAAAATTGCAATTTAAAATATTATCAAACAAAATACATCAAAAAAAGTACAATTGTATCATGATTTCCATCCATGGTTCTGATATGAAGAAAATTTTGTTGCAAGTTTTTACAAGTAAGAACTCTTCCAGACTTGCAGTTTTTTAAAATTCTGCTTTGAAATTGCATGTGTCTACATTGGGAAATTCTAGTTTTGAAATTAATATTAAAAAATGCTATTACACCACAAATTTTCTTAAAAAATTAATAATTCTGTTTACTGTTTGTTATATTTTGTATTTTTCATACAAATGAAGAAAATAAAATAAAACTTCAAATACATATAAATTAAAAATTGCGAATTTGGAAACAAAAGAGAATTGCCGACCACATGAAATTGTGTACCCCTCCCCAATCTTCTCACCTATCTCACTTATAAACTCAAGAATTGCTACAACGGAAATTGCAAGTCTGGATAGGGACTTTTTCATATTTGGGAGAGTAATATTGTAAGTTTCTGATTTACTCTCTCGTTGCTAGTTTCTGCTGGAAAACTAAATGAACAGACGTTATGTTTTAAAAATGTTCTCTCAATTTCATTCAATTTAAAAACTCAATTTCAATAATATGAGCTAGGGTTTTTCTATATTAAGTCAACGATATGTACTTAGTAAAAAATTTACAAATTGAATAAATACAAATCTATAATTATATCCAAGATGCACAGAAAACTGATATAACTATATATATTAAAAAATAATATCAATCGGCGGCTAATTTCCAGCCGCTAATTAGCCAAAAAAATCGACGGCGGCGGCTGGACAAAAGCATTCGGCGGCTCGGCTAAGCCGGCACTAAGCTGATCGGCGCAGGGCTCTGCCATGTATACAAGCAGAGTAGCAGGCCGACCAAAAAATTTGGCGGCGGCTGAAAGACATATATCTTCGGCGGCGGGGGTAACTCTGCAGCCACATGTTAAATAAACCACTTTCAATTCCATCACACATATTGTGTGTCAAAATTCCTTAAAAATTGACAGCTGTGACACAAATTGAGAATCAATTTCATTTTTTAAATACCACTGACGAAGAAACAGCTCAAATTTGTAGCATCAATCAATGTGTGCTGTGACCAGCCGTTCAAATTGAAAACTAAATTGTCATATAAATGGATAGGTGAATTTGAAATCAATCTAGTTTTCAATTCAAAAAGTTTGATTGTGTTAGTGAAAAAGTGTGAGTGTATTGAAAATAGAATGAAGTTGAAAGTCAAAAATTGAACGTGTGGCCCCCAAGTAAAGTTCGGTAAAGCCTGGTACTCTGTTCAAAATTTCACGCCAAATATTGACATAATCCATACAAAAAAGTTCACGTGAAATTTACATGAAATAATGTTGCAAAAGTTGTACCACAGAATACAGTATTTTGTAGTTGTACTCTGTTCCATAATTCATAATGAATTCGCCTTGTTTTGTGCGAAATATTGACAGCTGATGTTTTTGTTAACAGAAGTCGATTTTTTCCGAAAAAGTATAATGGGCATCACTTTTTACGTGTCAAATTTTTCACGCGAAATAATCAATGTTTCTGAAATTTTTTTTAGCAACTTCGAAGAGAGTAATAGGTAATAATAGCACAGAATAGACAGAAGTGAAGAAAGTGACAGGTAAAAAAAGCTCCAATCAGTTTTTTGTTAAAATTCATGAAAGAAAGAGAAAAGTATAGTGTATTTGATACTGTAGTGTATTACTACTTACCAATTAACACAGCTAATAAAAATTTATTGCACTAGAAAGACGTAGCAAAACAAAACCGACGACAAAATTTGAGGGAAAACGAGACAAACTGAAAAATACCTGTATCTTCCGTCTCGTGACACTTCTGTATGTTTTGTGATAATGATAAAATTAACACAATTATGCTGCTTTACACGGGCATAATACTGCTGGCATACATATGGTCTACACCTAACATAGTATTAAGATAAGAGCGTCAAATTCAATCGAAGAGAATTATGTTACGTGTAAACTTCAAATTAGTGTTATCTTAATCTTATAATATTTTTTATGAGAGCGTTTCTATAAGAAATCCTATAATAACAATCTTATGCGACGAACTGTCAAAAACCAAAACACATTTTATATGCAACCGAGGTGTATATCACCAGGTGGCAGCGCTACTTAAACTAATAATTTTGGCTCGATGTGGTTTGTAGCTGACGAATGTCAAATACTTAGTTTTGTTTTGGTTTTAGTACAATTAATTTTGGTTTTGGCGTTCTTCGGTTTTTTTCACAACTATGGTTGCCGCATTTTTGTATATCAAATCCATAGTCCAAATTTGAATTCGAGACATTTCCTGCCGGACATTATTTCAATTCTCTTTTATCTTGCCCGAAGGTTTTATATATTGGAAGTTAATAGAAAGACAGAAATTTTGTAGTTCGTTTACTTCTTCTTCGCGTTTGCTACTTATACACATACACATGAATAACATATGCCTTGCACAAAGTACACAGAGATGTCACGAGACGGAAGATAATTGCAAATTCTGGACGTCTCGCTCACGCAGTACCCGTGTCTTCTTTAATGGCTCTTTCGTAGTTGGGTTGATTCAATGTTTTTTGCATTTTATACCTTGTGTCCTCATTCGGTATCAGATTTTTGCAATTAAAATGTTAAAATTAATATTTATGAATGAAGAAGCTTAAAGTTAAATAAGGACTTATCTGAAAACAAATTTTAATCTCTTTTTTAATACTAATAATCATTTTCACACTCTGTTTTTTAATTCATCACAACAAATTATTTGATTTAATTTTGTACAAATGTTCACTTGTTCAAATGTATTTTCAATTTATTATTTGTGGTCTCATTCGATATGTAAATACTTTTTGGAAGTAAATGGTAAAAATTAATATTTTTAAATGAAAATGCTTAAATGAAGTCTGTAATTATTTGGAAACTAAGTTTAATTACTTTTTTACCACTAATAACCTTGTACACATTGCGTTCTTTAGTTCAACACTTCAAAATCTTTCATTTAAATTCGTAAAAATGTTCTTTTGTTTATTTCACAAAGTAAACATTTTCTCTTGTTTGTTTTGATTATATTGTTAACAACTTAAAAACAAATATACTACAGTTGTCCCTTTCTCGCCGAACCCGTGTCATAGCTGATGTTGTGAATCAGAATTGAACAACCCTCGGATAGTACATTGCACTAATTTGTTAACACAGCAGCAACCAGTTCATTCACTTGGTTGCTTGCTAAATTCTTGCATTGACAAATTGTGCAATAGCGATATTTCGTAATTGAGTCAAAAGCAAAATAATATTAAGAAATAGGTTAGCAAGTTAGCATAATAATATTAACTATTAAGCATAATATTAATATTAAATTATGATTAAGTTTTGTATAAATAGTTCAATTTAAGAAACCAAGTATATAGTTGGAATAAGTAGCTTTAACCAGATAGTTGTAATTAGTTAGTTGCAGATAATTGTAATTAGTGAGTTGTAATGAGATAGTTGTATCTGGGGTCTTGTATTTAGCACTTAAAAGTTAGAGTCATACCTGCGATTCCCACGAGACCCTCCAGGTTTAAAATTGTAAATTAAAAGAACAATATACTAGTTGTTATTAACAAAGCTTTTTTTAAATAAACCATTAATATATTAAAAGAAAAATCCGTATTTAAATTACAACCACAATATTTTGGCGCAGCCGGTATTAGCAAGAGCACAGTTTGATACTTTTTGGCAGTTTGAAGGAAGTATATTGATATTGGAAAGCTATTTTAGCTCAATTTAATTTTAATATACTGAATTAAATTCAAGGCATATCAAACAGGTACACGTATCAGGCATATTGCTCATGCGCTGATTTTTTGTTTACAAGTTTATAACGAAGAATTCGTTTGACAATTACTTTTGTATCTTATTTGATGCATAACATTTTTTGACAATTACTTTGAAAAACTATGTGAGAAGCACAGAGTTGCCACAGGGTTGTGCCTAATGCATGTACCTGTAGTAAATGTGTCTTGATTAAATTGTTAAAAGGATACGTTGTTCTGTATACCAACATTTACTACACAACGCAAGGTTTTAAATAGCTATTTTAGCTGCCTTAAGTTGTACAGACTTTGGTGGTAAACTCAACGACGATCAAACATTTGTTGAATTAGTAAATTAAACTAGATAAAAGCATAGTGAAAAATTCAAAATGATTAGCAGTATTTAAATAGAAGGAAAGTTTGTTTGTGAAAGTGAACTTTGAAAATAGAAGTATAGAAATGGATTTAGGAAATTTTGCTTGAGCTGTATGGAGGATTTGAAAAAAGAATTACGAAAGACACAAGAGGAGACCAGGGAAATTTCTGAGCGAGTGTGGAATCTCATAAAGTACCTTAACAATACCAAAGAGTATATACAGTTAGTAAAGCATAAAGTGAGGAGCCATATTTTATTGGAAGAACTACAAGTACTACATGAACATCAATAAAGTCCAGCTATATCTAAAGAAATAGAAGAATACTTACACGTTAACAGGATCTTGAAGCAGCAGAACGAAAGCTTAAAAAAACCATTGAAGAAGCTGAACAACAGACTCAAGACAGCAAACAGAAGACACAGGCATTTAAAGACTTCGCGCAGCGCGTTAACACTAACTTGACTCCTGATCAGTTGCAGCAAGTCATCGAAAATAGAAAAGTGATAGAGAAAAAACTAAACAGATCGAAACGCTGAAGTCAAAGATACGAAACTAACAAGGAGAGACGAGGAAAGTGATTAGAATTAACACCACAATAAATAGTAACAACATGACAACTTTTACCGAACTCTTGAAAACCATATACCATGTGGTACCAATTTTCTACGAAATTGATGGGCCAGAACTGGTAACGAAAGCAAAGAAGTTTATTGAAGGATGTATGATAGCAAAGGATAAACTAGGGGAACCAGGTAATGTCGTCGACATAATCAAATGCATAAAAACGAGATTATTTGGAAATGCTTACTCATATTTACACAATAAAGAGTTCGCAACAATAGAAGCCTTATGCCAAGCTATTAAGAAAAATTTATAAAAAGCAAAACTCTAACAGAAATACAAGAACTAATTTTTAGTAGTAAGCAAGGTTCAATGGAGGCAGCATATGAATTTGGAGAGAGACTAGAAGGACTACTTACAGATGCCACAGAACTAATTGCAGCACAATGCCAAGAAGTTTCCCATCAAAAATCTATGATAGATCATTGCAACCAATCCGGAGTAAGGAGTTACATAAGAGGCTTACGAGATCCTAGATTGATGTCAAAATTCATCAGACACGAAAACGAAAAGCTGCTGAAAATCACCAAGGAGGCTCAAAATCTCTTCGGTTCTAATATGAAACCTTCAAATATCATGACAATGCATACCGAGGAACCTTTATATGAGACGGTTCAGCAATTGATAAAAGAAGTCAGACAATTATCAATGTATCAAAACATTTCGAACCATCCAATGCCAAACAGTAATACACGAGAAAACTGATTTAACAACTCAGTATACTGCAGTCCTATGCTAGACAAATGCTATAACCAAGGCATCAATATGTGCTATAATCAAGGCAGACGATAGGGCTATAACGAATACAATTTTAGAATGAACATGAAACCTTCCGACTGTGGTACAAATAGGCAAAATTTTACAAGCTCGAAAGCTCAAAATAAAAGTGGAACTAGGTATAACAACAACGAGGAGCGACGCTGTTTTAGATGCAATCAACAGGATCACATTTCTTCTAATTGCCCAAGAAACAGGCGGAGTATAAATAGCAATAGTAGAAATGGCAACAATAGAGGCAACAATGATGTAAACAAAAGCAGTAATAATTACAACAGCAATAATTCGGGAAACGAGAATCGACCCTGCCAAGATTAATGGACCGGAATGCCGAAAAATGTTGAGAAATTACTAATGAAGAAAATGAAAATAAAACACAACACCCCGTAAGAACTAACTATGAAGAAGATAAAGCTTTTAATATCATAAATTTAGATATTAACAATATACACTTGACAGAGGAGCAGGATAATCAGAAACAGGCAGACAAGGATAACACCGAATTAATATCTGGTGCAAGATGCACAGATTCAGTAAGAAAATCCCTGAATAATATGGCAATGATGACATGTAATGATATAAATAATAGAATAATTAAGGACGAAAATGTCGCAGCACATCACATAAACCAATCAGAGCACAAAAATGAACTGAGACTGGAGAGTGATGTTAGTAGCAACGAAAGTTGTGAGATAAACGATGCATATATAAGCTTTCCTTGTAGAGAGGCAAAAGAGGAAAAATTACTACTGTTGGTAGACTCAGGCGCTGATACTACACTATTAAAGGAAGAAGCTTTGACATCGTACATAAAAGTTAATGAAAATGAGAAGAAAACCTTGTCAGGAGCCTTTGGAGGAAACATGAGTACCAAAGGAACTATAACTGTGAACCACAAATACGTGGACAAACTAAGTTTTAAAATGCACACAGTACCAAAGGGCACAATTTTGCCAGCAGATGGTTTGCTGGGCCGAGATATGATGTGGAATAGGTCGGTTACCGACACAATAAACAACAACATAAAATTTTTTGAGAACCAGAAATATATACTTTTCTTGCCACTTGTTTCAGAAATCCCTCCGTTATATATATCCGAAAATTTTTCTATAAAAGGACGTTCCCAGGTAGTTGTATCAGTAGTAGTAACCAAGGCTACGAGAGAAATAATATCAAATAAACTACAAATTTTAGCAGCTGTTTTCTACGTTACAGTTACATTACATTACAGTCGGCTAAGGGCTCAGTTAGCCGACTATAATGTAAAGTAACTGCAACAGTAGAAAACAGCTGATCAATATTGTTATGTGAAAAGTAATCAAAATGGTTATAGAGATGTAATGCAACGTAATCTACTTTTCATATAAAAATATCGATCAGCTGTTTTCTACGTTACAGTTACATTACATTACAGTCGGCTAACTGAGCCTTAACTGAGCCACGGAATACACAGAAGTGAAGAAATTGACAGGTAAAAAAAGCTCCAATCAGTTTTTTGTTAAAATTCATGGAAGAAAGAGAAAAGTATAGTGTATTTGATACTGTAGTGTATTACTACTTACCAATTAACACAGCTAATAAAAATGTATTGCACTAGAAAGACGTAGCAAAACAAACCCGACGACAAAATTTGAGGGAAAACGAGACAAACTGAAAAATACCCGTATCTTCCGTCTCGTGACACTTCTGTATGTTTTGTGACTGAGCCTTCACACACGTCAGGTATGATTCGCCAAGTCTTGAGTTTTTAGGAGAGAGAGGAAAAGAGAATGGAAAGGGGTACAGACTTGACCGTACCAGCCAAGTTTGCTTTTTCCTTTTGTTTTGTCATTCGTAATACTCTACTACAACACAAATTGATGAGACTTGATGAAACAAACTTGACGGTGTGTATGAACGTAAATGCAGGTTCAAAAGAAAATTGAACAAAAACTGATCAGCTAAACCTGATGTGTGTGAATCACGACTTACTGGAAAGTGTTCATTAACTCAAAAAGTTTACATGAAGATACAGAAAAGTCAAAATACAAATTACCATGATATAAATATAGAAGGTACTTCCATTCTCTCTTTGTTTTTAAAAATAAGTATTTTTGAAGTTTATTTTTGAGAGAAATAAAGAAAAATGTTCCCATATAGTAAAAAATTTAAGTCTAACCCTAGAAATTTTTTTACAAAAATGTGTAATTTTCTTAACAAAAATTTGGGAATAAATAAAGTTATATACATAACTACATATCTGTGATGTTTAAAAAGTGATTATGTAATAACTTATCTCATATTTTTCAGTTTTCTGCTTAATACAAATCTTTTAACTATATTTTCATCTAAATTTGACGCTGAGAAACTAAATTGATTGATGATTTGGATTATTTGACAACGCATTTTCATTAAGTTTAACAAATAGTAATTGATATTGCATTCTGTTTAATTTACATAATATATTTCTTGTTGATTGTAACATCCCTTTCTAAAAAAATTGGTGTAATAATCGGTGAGATCATTTACCAAGTCTATTTCACAGATCTTATAGGCTCTTAGCCACTGTTGGCGAACACAAGGAAATGCAGGGAATTTAAAAAATGCTGCTCTCTTATTTTTTTTCTTATGCCCTAATCAAGTACGAAGATTTATGACTTTTTTTTGTTTTAAAATAATTTTCTTGTTTTGAATTGTCTAAATTATTTTCTTCAAAATGGTTGTTGTCTTTGATAACGAAAAATTAAAGTATTATTATTATTATTATTAAAACATGAAAATAAAATGAAATTATTATACAAAAGTTTGAAAAATAAAGAAAAAATATGTGTTGGATATAATGTTTGGAACAAAATCATAAAGCAAATACACGAACCTTGTAGCATAGACATATTAATTGTTTTAGAGATTTTAATTCTTTTTTCATCCATAGACAAGACGATACAATCGTCGAACAGAGTTTTGGCAATAATTGTTTAATTTATACATTCTGTATTTTATAAAAACAATTTTGAAATAATTTTTGAATAAAATTTTCAAACAAACAGGAAACAGAGGGGGAAATATTAAATTAATACGGTAGCACGATTTTACCGGAAACTTCACAATACTTATACTTGTCAAATGGTGAATGTCAAGAAAAAATGAGAGAATGGAAGTACCTTCTATATTTATATCATGCAAATTACTACTAGTAAAATTTGTATCCAACCACCTGTTGTGTGTTTTGTTGTCAAATTAATTATTTCAAAAATATGTGAAAAAGGAAATCTGAAAAATTTGCATTTCTTTGTTAAAAAACATGTATGCGTATGTAAAAAGAATACATGTTTCCTTAATTTATTCTTTTTCTTCTATTAATTTAATATTAATGGCAAATAATTTTGTTTGTTTCTAATACATGATCAGAGATGGAAAGTGGCATTTTTGTATTTGTAAATAAATAAAATTAAAAAATTATGAAAAATGCGCAAAAACAGTAAGAATACATGAAACAGTGTAAAGATTTTCATATAAAATGTCAATTTCTAAAAAAAATGGTTCTGATATGAAGAAAATTTTGTTGCAAGTTTTTACAAGTAAGAACTCTTCCAGACTTGCAGTTTTTTAAAATTCTGCTTTGAAATTGCATGTGTCTACATTGGGAAATTCTAGTTTTGAAATTAATATTAAAAAATGCTATTACACCACAAATTTTCCTAAAAAATTAATAATTCTGTTTACTGTTTGTTATATTTTGTATTTTTCATACAAATGAAGAAAATAAAATAAAACTTCAAATACATATAAATTAAAAATTGCGAATTTGGAAACAAAAGAGAATTGCCGACCACATGAAATTGTGTACCCCTCCCCAATCTTCTCACCTATCTCACTTATAAACTCAAGAATTGCTACAACGGAAATTGCAAGTCTGGATAGGGACTTTTTCATATTTGGGAGAGTAATATTGTAAGTTTCTGATTTACTCTCTCGTTGCTAGTTTCTGCTGGAAAACTAAATGAACAGACGTTATGTTTTAAAAATGTTCTCTCAATTTCATTCAATTTAAAAACTCAATTTCAATAATATGAGCTAGGGTTTTTCTATATTAAGTCAACGATATGTACTTAGTAAAAAATTTACAAATTGAATAAATACAAATCTATAATTATATCCAAGATGCACAGAAAACTGATATAACTATATATATTAAAAAATAATATCAATCGGCGGCTAATTTCCAGCCGCTAATTAGCCAAAAAAATCGACGGCGGCGGCTGGACAAAAGCATTCGGCGGCTCGGCTAAGCCGGCACTAAGCTGATCGGCGCAGGGCTCTGCCATGTATACAAGCAGAGTAGCAGGCCGACCAAAAAATTTGGCGGCGGCTGAAAGACATATATCTTCGGCGGCGGGGGTAACTCTGCAGCCACATGTTAAATAAACCACTTTCAATTCCATCACACATATTGTGTGTCAAAATTCCTTAAAAATTGACAGCTGTGACACAAATTGAGAATCAATTTCATTTTTTAAATACCACCGACGAAGAAACAGCTCAAATTTGTAGCATCAATCAATGTGTGCTGTGACCAGCCGTTCAAATTGAAAACTAAATTGTCATATAAATGGATAGGTAAATTTGAAATCAATCTAGTTTTCAATTCAAAAAGTTTGATTGTGTTAGTGAAAAAGTGTGAGTGTATTGAAAATAGAATGAAGTTGAAAGTCAAAAATTGAACGTGTGGCCCCCAAGTAAAGTTCGGTAAAGCCTGGTACTCTGTTGAAAATTTCACGCCAAATATTGACATAATCCATACAAAAAAGTTCACGTGAAATTTACATGAAATAATGTTGCAAAAGTTGTACCACAGAATACAGTATTTTGTAGTTGTACTCTGTTCCATAATTCATAATGAATTCGCCTTGTCTTGTGCGAAATATTGACAGCTGATGTTTTTGTTAACAGAAGTCGATTTTTTCCGGAAAAGTATAATGGGCATCACTTTTTACATGTCAAATTTTTCACGCGAAATAATCAATGTTTCTGAAATTTTTTTTAGCAACTTCGAAGAGAGTAATAGGTAATAATAGCACAGAATAGACAGAAGTGAAGAAAGTGACAGGTAAAAAAAGCTCCAATCAGTTTTTTGTTAAAATTCATGGAAGAAAGAGAAAAGTATAGTGTATTTGATACTGTAGTGTATTACTACTTACCAATTAATACAGCTAATAAAAATTTATTGCACTAGAAAGACGTAGCAAAACAAAACCGACGACAAAATTTGAGGGAAAACGAGACAAACTGAAAAATACCTGTATCTTCCGTCTCGTGACACTTCTGTATGTTTTGTGATAATAGGCTTAAAATTAACACAATTATGCTGCTTTACACGGGCATAATACTGCTGGCATACATATGGTCTACACCTAACATAGTATTAAGATAAGAGCGTCAAATTCAATCGAAGAGAATTATGTTACGTGTAAACTTCAAATTAGTGTTATCTTAATCTTATAATATTTTTTATGAGAGCGTTTCTATAAGAAATCCTATAATAACAATCTTATGCGACGAACTGTCAAAAACCAAAACATATTTTATATGCAACCGAGGTGTATATTACCAGGTGGCAGCGCTACTTAAACTAATAATTTTGGCTCGATGTGGTTTGTAGCTGACGAATGTCAAATACTTAGTTTTGTTTTGGTTTTAGTACAATTAATTTTGGTTTTGGCGTTCTTCGGTTTTTTTCACAACTATGGTTGCCGCATTTTTGTATATCAAATCCATAGTCCAAATTTGAATTCGAGACATTTCCTGCCGGACATTATTTCAATTCTCTTTTATCTTGCCCGAAGGTTTTATATATTGGAAGTTAATAGAAAGACAGAAATTTTGTAGTTCGTTTACTTCTTCTTCGCGTTTGCTACTTATACACATATACATGAATAACATATGCCTTGCACAAAGTACACAGAGGTGTCACGAGACGGAAGATAATTGCAAATTCTGGACGTCTCGCTCACGCAGTACCCGTGTCTTCTTTAATGGCTCTTTCGTAGTTGGGTTGATTCAATGTTTTTTGCATTTTATACCTTGTGTCCTCATTCGGTATCAGATTTTTGCAATTAAAAGGTTAAAATTAATATTTATGAATGAAAAAGCTTAAAGTTAAATAAGGACTTATCTGAAAACAAATTTTAATCTCTTTTTTAATACTAATAATCATTTTCACACTCTGTTTTTAATTCATCACAACAAATTATTTGATTTAATTTTGTACAAATGTTCACTTGTTCAAATGTATTTTCAATTTATTATTTGTGGTCTCATTCGATATGTAAATACTTTTTGGAAGTAAATGGTAAAAATTAATATTTTTAAATGAAAATGCTTAAATGAAGTCTGTAATTATTTGGAAACTAAGTTTAATTACTTTTTTACCACTAATAACCTTGTACACATTGCGTTCTTTAGTTCAACACTTCAAAATCTTTCATTTAAATTCGTAAAAATGTTCTTTTGTTTATTTCACAAAGTAAACATTTTCTCTTGTTTGTTTTGATTATATTGTTAACAACTTAAAAACAAATATACTACAGTTGTCCCTTTCTCGCCGAACCCGTGTCATAGCTGATGTTGTGAATCAGAATTGAACAACCCTCGGATAGTACATTGCACTAATTTGTTAACACAGCAGCAACCAGTTCATTCACTTGGTTGCTTGCTAAATTCTTGCATTGACAAATTGTGCAATAGCGATATTTCGTAATTGAGTCAAAAGCAAAATAATATTAAGAAATAGGTTAGCAAGTTAGCATAATAATATTAACTATTAAGCATAATATTAATATTAAATTATGATTAAGTTTTGTATAAATAGTTCAATTTAAGAAACCAAGTATATAGTTGGAATAAGTAGCTTTAACCAGATAGTTGTAATTAGTTAGTTGCAGATAATTGTAATTAGTGAGTTGTAATGAGATAGTTGTATCTGGGGTCTTGTATTTAGCACTTAAAAGTTAGAGTCATACCTGCGATTCCCACGAGACCCTCCAGGTTTAAAATTGTAAATTAAAAGAACAATATACTAGTTGTTATTAACAAAGCTTTTTTTAAATAAACCATTAATATATTAAAAGAAAAATCCGTATTTAAATTACAACCACAATATTTTGGCGCAGCCGGTATTAGCAAGAGCACAGTTTGATACTTTTTGGCAGTTTGAAGGAAGTATATTGATATTGGAAAGCTATTTTAGCTCAATTTAATTTTAATATACTGAATTAAATTCAAGGCATATCAAACAGGTACACGTATCAGGCATATTGCTCATGCGCTGATTTTTTGTTTACAAGTTTATAACGAAGAATTCGTTTGACAATTACTTTTGTATCTTATTTGATGCATAACATTTTTTGACAATTACTTTGAAAAACTATGTGAGAAGCACAGAGTTGCCACAGGGTTGTGCCTAATGCATGTACCTGTAGTAAATGTGCCTTGATTAAATTGTTAAAAGGATACGTTGTTCTGTATACCAACATTTACTACACAACGCAAGGTTTTAAATAGCTATTTTAGCTGCCTTAAGTTGTACAGACTTTGGTGGTAAACTCAACGACGATCAAACATTTGTTGAATTAGTAAATTAAACTAGATAAAAGCATAGTGAAAAATTCAAAATGATTAGCAGTATTTAAATAGAAGGAAAGTTTGTTTGTGAAAGTGAACTTTGAAAATAGAAGTATAGAAATGGATTTAGGAAATTTTGCTTGAGCTGTATGGAGGATTTGAAAAAAGAATTACGAAAGACACAAGAGGAGACCAGGGAAATTTCTGAGCGAGTGTGGAATCTCATAAAGTACCTTAACAATACCAAAGAGTATATACAGTTAGTAAAGCATAAAGTGAGGAGCCATATTTTATTGGAAGAACTACAAGTACTACATGAACATCAATAAAGCCCAGCTATATCTAAAGAAATAGAAGAATACTTACACGTTAACAGGATCTTGAAGCAGCAGAACGAAAGCTTAAAAAAACCATTGAAGAAGCTGAACAACAGACTCAAGACAGCAAACAGAAGACACAGGCATTTAAAGACTTCGCGCAGCGCGTTAACACTAACTTGACTCCTGATCAGTTGCAGCAAGTCATCGAAAATAGAAAAGTGATAGAGAAAAAACTAAACAGATCGAAACGCTGAAGTCAAAGATACGAAACTAACAAGGAGAGACGAGGAAAGTGATTAGAATTAACACCACAATAAATAGTAACAACATGACAACTTTTACCGAACTCTTGAAAACCATATACCATGTGGTACCAATTTTCTACGAAATTGATGGGCCAGAACTGGTAACGAAAGCAAAGAAGTTTATTGAAGGATGTATGATAGCAAAGGATAAACTAGGGGAACCAGGTAATGTCGTCGACATAATCAAATGCATAAAAACGAGATTATTTGGAAATGCTTACTCATATTTACACAATAAAGAGTTCGCAACAATAGAAGCCTTATGCCAAGCTATTAAAAAATTTATAAAAAGCAAAACTCTAACAGAAATACAAGAACTAATTTTTAGTAGTAAGCAAGGTTCAATGGAGGCAGCATATGAATTTGGAGAGAGACTAGAAGGACTACTTACAGATGCCACAGAACTAATTGCAGCACAATGCCAAGAAGTTTCCCATCAAAAATCTATGATAGATCATTGCAACCAATCCGGAGTAAGGAGTTACATAAGAGGCTTACGAGATCCTAGATTGATGTCAAAATTCATCAGACACGAAAACGAAAAGCTGCTGAAAATCACCAAGGAGGCTCAAAATCTCTTCGGTTCTAATATGAAACCTTCAAATATCATGACAATGCATACCGAGGAACCTTTATATGAGACGGTTCAGCAATTGATAAAAGAAGTCAGACAATTATCAATGTATCAAAACATTTCGAACCATCCAATGCCAAACAGTAATACACGAGAAAACTCATTTAACAACTCAGTATACTGCAGTCCTATGCTAGACAAATGCTATAACCAAGGCATCAATATGTGCTATAATCAAGGCAGACGATAGGGCTATAACGAATACAATTTTAGAATGAACATGAAACCTTCCGACTGTGGTACAAATAGGCAAAATTTTACAAGCTCGAAAACTCAAAATAAAAGTGGAACTAGGTATAACAACAACGAGGAGCGACGCTGTTTTAGATGCAATCAACAGGATCACATTTCTTCTAATTGCCCAAGAAACAGGCGGAGTATAAATAGCAATAGTAGAAATGGCAACAATAGAGGCAACAATGATGTAAACAAAAGCAGTAATAATTACAACAGCAATAATTCGGGAAACGAGAATCGGCCCTGCCAAGATTAATGGACCGGAATGCCGAAAAATGTTGAGAAATTACTAATGAAGAAAATGAAAATAAAACACAACACCCCGTAAGAACTAACTATGAAGAAGATAAAGCTTTTAATATCATAAATTTAGATATTAACAATATACACTTGACAGAGGAGCAGGATAATCAGAAACAGGCAGACAAGGATAACACCGAATTAATATCTGGTGCAAGATGCACAGATTCAGTAAGAAAATCCCTGAATAATATGGCAATGATGACATGTAATGATATAAATAATAGAATAATTAAGGACGAAAATGTCGCAGCACATCACATAAACCAATCAGAGCACAAAAATGAACTGAGACTGGAGAGTGATGTTAGTAGCAACGAAAGTTGTGAGATAAACGATGCATATATAAGCTTTCCTTGTAGAGAGGCAAAAGAGGAAAAATTACTACTGTTACTATTATTAAATTATTACTACTACAGGCGCTGATACTACACTATTAAAGGAAGAAGCTTTGACATCGTACATAAAAGTTAATGAAAATGAGAAGAAAACCTTGTCAGGAGCCTTTGGAGGAAACATGAGTACCAAAGGAACTATAACTGTGAACCACAAATACGTGGACAAACTAAGTTTTAAAATGCACACAGTACCAAAGGGCACAATTTTGCCAGCAGATGGTTTGCTGGGCCGAGATATGATGTGGAATAGGTCGGTTACCGACACAATAAACAACAACATAAAACTTTTTGAGAACCAGAAATATATACTTTTCTTGCCACTTGTTTCAGAAATCCCTCCGTTATATATATCCGAAAATTTTTCTATAAAAGAACGTTCCCAGGTAGTTGTATCAGTAGTAGTAACCAAGGCTACGAGAGAAATAATAGCAAATAAACTACAAATTTTAGCAGGGGTTTTTGTGGGCGAAACCCTAACATCGATCAAAGGGGGAATAGCATTTGTTCCCATTCTAAACACCCACAACTATACAGTGAACATAAATAAGAAAACAATGTTAAGTTATGAAAACCCTGAGGACTACCAGATAGAATCAACAACAGCCATTAATACAATAAGTACTGCGGACAACAAAGAAAGAACCAAATTGCTATTGGAAACAGTACAGTTTTCCGCAGATTTGAACCCGGAAGAGCGATTATCGATCGAGAGCATTTTGAAATCATACGGCGACGTGTTTCAATTAGCAGGAGACAGTTTAACTCACACAAATGAACTTAAGCATAAAATCCCAACTGATTCTAGTCAACCCCCAATAAATACTAAACAAAATAGACTATCTGAAGTCCACCGAAATGAAGTGAATAGACAAGTAGGCCAGATGGTCGGAGATGGAATTATCTCTCCTAGTACTTCCCCTTGGAATTCACCAATACTCCTAGTACCAAAAAAGGCAGGATAAGACGGAGAGAAAAAATGGCGTTTAGTAGTAGATTTCAGAAAATTGAACGAGGCTACAATAAAGCAAGTCTTCCCCATACCAAGAATTGACGAAATCCTAGACCAACTGGGATACAGCCGATATTTTCTACCCTCGATCTAGCGAGTGGGTACCACCAAGTTTTAATGGACCCACGGGACAGACAAAAAACAGCTTTGAGCACCAATTTGGGACATTTCGAGTTTAATCGTATGCCTTTCGGATTAACAGGGGCGCCAGCCACTTTTCAAAGAATCATGAACTCGATATTAACGGGGCTACAAGGAATCGACTGTTTCGTCTATTTGGACGATATAGTAATCTACGGTAGGAACCTAGCGGATCACCAATTAAGGCTCAAGAGAGTATTAGATATATTAAGAAGGTATCACCTTAAGTTACACCCCGAAAAATGTCGTTTCCTTCAAAGGGAGGTAGTTTATCTGGGCCACCAATGTTCGGAAAAGGTAGTCTTACCGGATTCCCATAAAAATAAAGTAGTAAAAGATATTCCACCTCCTAGAAGTATCAAAGATCTTCAAGCATTTCTGGGATTGATCAACTACTACAGGAAGTTTATACCGAACTCGTCTGAAATGGCCTTACTCCTAAGCAAACTACTAAGGAAGAACGTAAAATTTGAATGGTCGCATGAGTGTCAGCAAGCAATGGACCAATTAAAAGTAGCAGTTTCGAATTCACCTCTATTACAATACCCTGACTTTGTGAAACCATTTGTTCTGACGACAGATGCTAGCAATGAAGCCCTAGGAGCTATCATTTCTCAAATGCTTGGTAGCGATTTACCAGTATATATTGCAAGCAGAGTACTAAGTGCCACAGAAAAATGATACTCTACAATAGGAGTTGCCATCGCATGGGCAACAAAAACTTTTAGGCCATATTTACTCGGGAGACACTTCACCATTTTTATAGACCACAAACCCCTCAAGGGTATAGCTAATCTGAAAGATCAAGAAGGCAGATTGGGGCGCCTTAGACTAAAATATATGATTTCGAGATACGGTATAAATCAGGAAAAATGAATCAAAATGCTGATGCCCTCAGTCGCCTTTCAATAGAGAAAATAAATGTAGGGACAGTAACCAGATCAAAAGCTCGAGAATTACAAAACAACCAGAATAAGGAGAATGAAGAAATTATGCATCAAGCAGAGGTAAACGAGGATATGGGAGAGGAAGATATGGCTGTTCATTTAACGAATGCAGAACATATAAACAAAGTAATGAAAGCATTCCACGATACACCTTGGGTGGACACAAAGGGACATTCAAACTTATTACCGCATCAGGAATCAGTATTGTAGTGTACACATTGTACGACATATGCATGAACCTCAACAAACAGTCACAGCAATCTGATATTCACAAAAACCAATAATATTCTAAAATATGTAAACAAATTGAACTAACTTAAAGTCAACGTCTTGTTATGATAGGTCAGTGACAATTTTTAATTGCAAACACACTTAGTCATAAACGCTGGAATTTCGGTAACATAATATTCTTACAATTATCGGTCAATGCTCGCTATTGCTAAATAGTTTGAATTATGCTGACTTAAATAAATTGTTACTATGAGTAAAGCGAAATGGCACTGACCTTCAAACGTGTGCCTGGTACAATGTATAGTTATTAAATACAATGTAAGTTAAATGTATGAATGTATAAATGTATGAATATATGTATATTAGAATAAGTAAGAATAATTTAGTATATAAGCTGAAGAAGAGATTTTAAATAAAATATCAATATACTTTGATCACTCGTCAAACGCTCGTCTATTAGACTTTCATTTAATACATTACATGGCGATCTTGCTCTAAATTAGATATAAACAGCAAATAAACTGCCACAATCTAATTACAAGAGCACCAGGAAGATATATCCAGCATACATAGCTTATGCTTAGCTGGTATATATCGAGAAAAAAAATTTTTGTAAATAAGGACACCATCCCCACAACATAGAAGAGCAATATTAGACAGGACAATTAAATGGAACAACCCTGGGAGGAACTTCTGAAACACTTCCAAGAAGCTGAAGAACGCTGGAAGCGTCTACTAAAGGAAGGTACCTCAAAAGACCAGAAGCCCGAAATACTCAACTTGGATCCAAAGCCTATAAAAATAAATAAGCCAAGAATAGACCCGGAGTACGAAATCTTCCCCCTACCAAATGTTGAAAAATCAAGAGGCGGAAGACGAAACAAAATAAAAATCCAACTTAGATGCCTCATACATCAAGCGACATACGCCAAAGAGGATGAATTTAACAAAATACAACGGCATATTACAATTTAAAAAAATGAATTAAAGCTTATTAAACGTAACAAGAAAAATAATAAATAATTATTATATTATAATAATAACACCATAATTTCTGCTTTAACAATTTTCAATATCCGAAATATGAAATTTACTCTGATAATAATTTTAATTTTTTATTACTGTTATATATTTGAGTAATGTTTACATTAACAAAGAGATTCAAGAGTTAGAGAACTTTGCAGCAAACATAAAAGATAAAACTTATAAACTGGGGAAAATCTTGACCCATAATAAAAAAAAATCTACAAGAAGAACAAAAATAAGAAGAATGAAAAGTTTAAGATTAATTTTGTTTAAAAAACAAACAAAAAATATATATTATATACATAACATTCTGCAAAATTTTAAATTTTTTTTAAAAATGACTGAGGTTAACATTAAAATTTATTAATACTAATTATAATTTTTGTTTTTCACCAATTGTCATTTATACTATTTTTAAAAACCATGAAACTAATATTTGAAACACTGTCTTAAAAAAAAAATAAAATAAAAAAAACCACTTGTTCATACAAATGGAATACATTACGTCATTAGAACAGATTACTATTAACGCTAAGAAATCATTAGGAAGACCATACACTGAGGACACAATAAATGAAAAAAAGATAGAAATACAAAATTTACAAAAGAAATTTGAAACCTGTTTGACATTGGAAGAAGCACCAAAGATAAGTAATAGATTTGCTACATTAAAAAAAGAAGCAATAGATTTATTAGAGCAACATTTAAAAAGAAAAAACATTCAAGACAAAAGCTCAATAATGGCAAACTTGGACATTAATGAATTATCATTAATAACGAAGTTAGTACCTAAATTCACTGGTAGATCTAACGAACTAAATGATTTCATAACAAATTTAGAAACAGTTTCATTGACAATACCAACAAAAAAAGTACATCTTTCTTTAATTTCATTTTTAGATCAAGAATAGACTTGCGCGTACAAAATAGATTAAAACAAATATCCGCGCCTACAAATATTACTGAACTAATGAAAAATTGAAAACCAACTATAAACCAGCGAAAACTTCAAACACGTTATTAAATGAAATTAATAACACGATTCAAAAAGATGCCAATGTACTAGGGTTTGCTACTAAGATAGAAAACCTCATTGCAGATTTAAACGAAATACAAATATCAGAAGAAGGAGAAAATAATAGAAATACTATAATAAGTACAAATAGTAAAATATCATTCAATGATTTTATGAATGGACTTAAAGATCCATAAATCATAACCAAAATTGATGCAAGTCAAGTGAAAACTTTTTCTGAGGCTGTCAAAATTGCAGAACAAATTGCAGCAAGAGCAACTCAGAAACAAATATTTCATCAAAAAGCTCAATACATTAATTCTAGACAGCAACAAAAATGTAAGAAATGTGGTGGTATTCACGGGAATCGATGCCCCGCTGAAGGCAAGAGATGTAATAATTGTGGCCAAATTAACCATTTTTCAAAGGTGTGTTTTTCAAAAAAGCGTAATAATACCAAAAACAATAATAACATTAGAACAAATAATACCAACAATAATAGAACAAATAATAACAACAATAATTACAATAGAGCAAACAATAACAACCGAAACCGATGGAACAATGACCAAAGAACACAAAATTACAATAATACAAACCGTAACATTAACAAAATACAAGATCAGGGAAACTCGACGATCCCGGAGACCACACAGATGGAGTCTCCAATGGGAACATATTAGAAGCAAAAAACATATATTGCATTTCATGCAACCTCAGAAATTATATAAAATTGAAAATAGTGGATGAAGAAAACAAACTGACATTTTTAATAGACACAGGAGAATGTAAATGATTATTGCAATTTGACTGGTATATCGGATAATATTATTAAATCTTTGGGCTCCACAGTTATTAAAATTTGCATAAATAACGAAATAATTAGACACAAAATACAATTGGTAGAAAATAATTTTCCAATCAACACCGACGGAATTCTTGGGCGAGACTTTTTGACAAAACACAGATGTAATATAGACTACGACTCACATATACTCACTTTAAAATACAATAACGAAAAATTCACTATTCCAATATATGATAAAACTTTTAGAATTAATGAAATAATAGTTCCTCAGGAAGCGAAATAATTTTACCATTTCGTATCAAGTTAGAAGAAGATGCAGTAGTATTAAACAGAGAAATTGTTAGAGGGGTATACCTAGCAAACGCGATAGTACCAAAAAATGGATATCAACATATTAGAATAATAAACGTTAATGACAAAATAGCAAACATTAAAAATTTAAAAATAGAAACAATTCCACTACAAAATTACGAAATTCTTTCAGTTAATAACCATAAATACGAAAATCATCATACATCAGAAAGATTTAAAAAACTACTAAGCAACCTCGACCTAAAAAACTTGAGTGGCAAAGACAAGGAAAACATTATTACAATACTAAAAAATTATCAAAATATATTCCACCTAGAAGATGAATATTTAACAACTAATAAATTTTATAAACAAACTATAGAATTAAACAACAATAACCCCGTATATATAAAAAACTACCGTCTCCCACATGCACAAACCACAGAAATAAACTATCAAGTAAATAAACTGTTGGAAAATAACATTATAGAACCATCCATAAGCCCATACAATGCACCACTGTTATTGGTACCAAAAAAGGGTCATACACAATTGCAAAAATGGAGATTAGTTGTAGATTTTAGAAAATTAAACGACTAAATTGTCAATGACAAATTTCCTTTAACTCGCTTGGAAGATATACTTGACAAATTGGGTAGAGCAAAATATTTCTTTGACACTAGCCATGACAAGCTCTTTCCACCAAATCGAACTTGAACAAGAATCTCGACCATACACAGCATTTTCAACATCTGACGGACATTACCAATATACACGATTGCCTTTTGGTTTGAAGATATCATCGAACAATTTTCAACGTATGTTGACGATAGCTCTATCAGGTCTAGAATGTGAAGCTTTCTTGTATGTAGACGATATAATAGTCTTTGGAAGTAGTCTTAAACATCATAATAAAAATCTCATTAAGTTATTCAACAGACTACAACAATATAACTTAAAACTCAATGCTAATAAATGCTGCTTTTTAAAATCAGAAGTAATATATCTTGGACACTTAATAACAGCAGACGGAATAAAACCAGATCCAGAAAAATTTGAAGCAATAACAAGATATCCAATACCAAAGAATGCAGACGAAGTTAGAAGATTCGTGGCCTTTTGTAACTACTATAGACGATTTGTTGAAAATTTTGCAGATAGTAGGAACTGCTTAAATGCTCTATTGAAAAAGGGAATCAAATTCAACTGGACAGAACAATGTCAAACTGCCTTTGAAACATTAAAGAAGAAACTGATAAGCCCGCCAATTCTACAATACCCGAACTTCGACAAACCATTCATACTGACAACAGACGCATCTAATCTTGCACTAGGAGCTGTTCTGTCACAAGTAGAAATTGGAACGGATAGACCGATATCCTTTGCTAGTCGATCACTTAACAAACATGAAAGGAATAAGCAAGTAATAGAAAAAGAATTACTTGGTATACATTGGGGAATACAATTTTTTAGACCCTACCTATACGGCAGAAAATTTATTGTGGTCACAGACCACCATCCACTAATTTCACTATTCTCACATAAAAATCTAAATTCAAAGCTAAATAGAATTCGTATGGAATTGTCAGACTATAATTTTGAAATAATATACAAAAAAGGAAGTAATAACACTAACGCAGACGCATTGTCAAGAATAGAATTAGATTCAGAAATGTTATAAGAAATGATTCTGATGATTGATGATTAACTAAGATTCCTAATAAAATTGATAAAAATGTAAAAAAATCGCTGGTGATAACAAGAAATATGAATAAAAAGATCTTATAAATTGAGGAAACCAAAAACCTAGGTAAATACAATAAAAATAAAAAGAATGTTAATACAGATCCTAATGAGCCTGGACAACTCAAAGTTTGGGATTGTACATCCATAAATGATATAAAGCTTGCAAGAAAATTGAAATTTATATTCGAAAAATCAGAAAAAGAAATGAAAATCGAAAACAATTCTGTCCTAAATGAAATGCGCATCAGATGTAGCGATAATCCTTATTATCTAGATAATATATTTGAGAAACTACCTTCTGTTTTAGGCAGAACAAATTATGTAAGATTCGCACTAGAAAAAGGTGACGAAATATTTAAGAAAATAAGTATAGAAAAGTTTAAAGAAAAGTTAGACACGTGCAAAGAAAATGATGTAAAAATAATGTTATATAACAATCCTCAAAGAATAACAAATGAAAACAGAAACAATGAATTAATTAAATTGTATCACAACACACCATGCGGAGGACATTTCGGAGTAAGAAAAACTTTAATTAAATTGAAACAAAAATACATATGGAAAACTATGTACAAATGGTAAAAAAGTACGTTTTAGAATGTGATCTATGTCAGAGAAACAAACAAATAAGACATACCAAAGAACCGTTATGCATTACAGACACACCAAAAAATAGTTTTTCCACTATTGTCATAGATACAGTTGGTCCTTTACGACCTTCTAAAAACTATATATATTAACAATGCAATGTGAATTAACTAATTACATAATAGCTGCACCATTTGAAACAAAGGAAGCCAAGTCAGTCGCAAAATGTTTGACAGAAAATTTAATATTGAAGTATGGCATATTTAAAACACTAAAATCGGACAGAGGTGCAGATTTTGTAAATGAATTAATAAGAGAAATATGTACTTTGCTAAAAATAGAACATAAAATATCCACACCGTACCATCATGAAACTCTCGGTACTGTAGAAAGAAATCATAGAGTTTTAAATGAATACTTTTTGTAATTCGTGAATGATGACTACTGGCATGACTGGATAATTTATTATTCCTTTGCATACAATATAACGCCTCACGTGGACACAAATTACACACCATTTCAGTTAATATTTGGCAAAATACCTACCTTACCAGGTGAAGAAATAATGAATAATGAAAATAAAACTTAGACAATTAGACAATTACGCATGTGAATTAATAGTTAGAATTAAAAATTCACTAGAAAATGCTAGAAAGTTTATAGAAGCAGTAAAGAAAAGAGACAATTAGAATCATATAATAAAACTAACAGAATAGATCTTAGAATAGGAGACTTAGTTTTAATGAAAAATTAAAATAGAAGAAAATATGAAGCACCATATTATGGTCCCTACGAAATAATAAATATGGATAATGTAAATGTAGAATTAAAAATTAATGGAAAAATCAAAACTGTACATAAAAATTTATTAAAAAAATATAAGAAATAAAAACTATTAAACGTGAGAATAAAATATTTTTAGCATAAGAATTGCAAACATTTATTTACAAAATACAAAAAAAAAATTTTTTAGTTATCATAAGAATATAACACTAAAATTAAGACTATAAAAATCAACCAATATTGTACCACTTAAACAACACACTACTTTTTTTTCTAAATAAATAAATACAATAAGAATTTAATATTTATCTATATATTATCCCGCACTTCTTATTTGCAAATAAAACTGGAAAGCGTTGCCGTATAATTTTTTTATTGTAAGTTAATAACTCACGAAAACTATTTGCAAATAGCGCAATATTTGCAAATAAAGTGTAAAGTGTTGCCAATTATTTTTGTTTTGTATGAAATTTAATACAAATTTTACAATGTGTGGCAATATCATTCACAGATAGTAATGTATTCTATCTACGTATAAACGGTGAGTTCAGTATTTGCAAATAGTTTTATTTGCAAATAAGATTTGCTTATAAACGAGGTATATAAAAAAAATGTAATAATAATATAAAATAATGTAAACATTGTACCACGCAGGCAGCACATTAACAAAAATTTTTATAAAATTACAAAATAAAAAAAAATAACAAAATTGTGTAATTTAAACTGAAAGAGTAGGGGTGTAGTGTATACATTGTACGACATATGCATGAACCTCAACAAATAGTCACAGCAATCTGATATTCACAAAAAACAATAATATTCTAAAATATGTAAACAAATTGAACTAACTTAAAGTCAACGTCTTGTTATGATAGGTCAGTGACGATTTTTAATTGCAAACACACTTAGTCATAAACGCTGGAATTTCGGTAACATAATATTCTTACAATTATCGGTCAATGCTCGCTATTGCTAAATAGTTTGAATTATACTGACTTAAATAAATTGTTACTATGAGTAAAGCGAAATGGCACTTAACTTCAAACGTGTGCCTGGTACAATGTATAGTTATTAAATACAATGTAAGTTAAATGTATGAATGTATGAATGTATGTATATTAGAATAAGTAAGAATAATTTAGTATATAAGTTGAAGAGATTTTAAATAAAATATCAATATACTTTGATCACTCGGGAAACGCTCGTGTATTAGACTTTCATTTAATACATTACAGTATAAATGGGCCGGTATGTATCGGCAAATAAAAAATTATGTAACAACGTGTAGCCTATGCCAGAAAAACAAATATTCGGAAGTCTAAAAAATGCCATTGGTTATAACAAGCACTTCAAGTAAGCCTTTTGAAAAGGTTTTCATGGACCTGGTAGGTCCATTGCCAGAATCAGCTAGGGGAAACAAATACATTGTCACCTTTCAAGAAGATTTTTCAAAATTTTTCGCATGTGCAGCCGTCCCTGACGCAGAGGCACCAACTGTAGCTAAAGTCTATATTTGTGATTTGAACGGGCTAAGGTTCGAATTGCTTTTTTAAGCCAAATTACATGTGATAATTATTAATGAACAAATAGCACCAAAGTCTGTTGTAAATATTCTGACTAATAACACATAGTTGAAAAGGAACAGCCAGCCGTTTTCGAAGGCCACTAAACCTTCATCATCAGCGTTCTTTTGTGTTTGGTCCACTGTGTGTGGTGTCAGTTGATGTAGATTTCTGCTTTATATACTTAGCATTTTATTGCAAATGGAATATGTGAATTGTTTTGATTCATCGTATTTCAATTTGCTGAAAGCTTTTTTGTATTGTAAGCTCAATTTTACCATCACTATATTTACAACAGTCTTACCATTGTCGTTTTGTTCTTTTTACTAATTATACACATGTTACTTAATTTGCTTATTTTTTGTTCTACTAAAGACAAACTTTTTTGGTTTGTTACTATTAAGTATATTGTTACGAAAATAGCCGTCAACAATGTTAAGCAGCATTACACAAAAATATTCCAACAGGGTTAATGTAAATGCTACGCGAAAATATTCCTACAGGGTCAAAGCAAAGAATAGTCTAGAAAGTAGCCAACAACTAAAGAAGCATGCCTAGCTTGATTAAACAAGCAAAAGCAACAACAACAAAAAAAAAGCGTCTGCTTATTAAGAAGATTCACATATTTGTACACATACATACATGCCAAATTCAAACGAAAAGCAAAAGATAAACAACCACCGTGTGTTGCTTAGTTAATGATGTACACACGTACGCATATACACATGTATGTACATAGTTACCACATGAACTTAATTAGGCAGCATATAAGATGATAATGATCGTCTAGACATTGCTTGAAACTTCTAGTGGAATTTCTGTGAAATATAAATAGAGGTGACGAATCCAAAGAGTTAGTTAGTTGCAGTTGTAAGTCAGTCGCGAACAGTTATAGTTAGTGCTAATCAGAAAGTAGTGAAGTTAAGAACTCGTTAGTCAGTTGATAATTAAGTTGTGAATTAATAATAGTCTGTCGTGGAATTGAGATTATTGTGCAGTCTATCGTGTCGACTGGAGTAAAGGGAACAGCGCAGCGAATAGACGTGTATAAGGGTGTAAGTAAAGCCAGTGAGTCTTTATTGGTGTATCAACTGTGAGTGTCGGCAGAGTGAGTGCCGTGTGTGACAAGCAGCAGACAAAGAGGTATTGGTGTATTAACTGTGAGTGACGGCAGAGTGAGTCTCGTAAGTGACGAGTAGCAGACAGAGAGGTGTCACGTGAATACTTGCGCAGCCAGCTAGGAGACGTGTGTAAACTACAGCGAGGAAGGCGTAGTGGTAACCAGTTTTGAATATTTGTGTGTAATTTTATTAGTTTAAGTTGTATGAGTGTATTTAAGCTCTTGAGTAATTTAGTATAAGTGTATTTGTAAATAAAACTTGTATCATTCTTAACCCTAATTACTACACTCGGCTCTTGTATTCATTTGGAAATCTTCGGATCTACGGAAAAGCGTTTTTATAGAGAGAAAAACGTAACATTTGGTGTCAAAAGTGGGATTTGCAAATACAAACGATACGTTTAAAAAGGGTTAAGCGAAAAGCAAGAGTAATAAGAAAAGGAGAACCTCACACGTTTGAAAAGGTTAAACGTGAACAAAACCACATACGTTTGAAAAGGTTAAACGTAGCAATTGGTTTTTGAGGAGAGATGAAATTTCAAGAGCTTAACGTGGATCAACTCAAGCAAGAGTTGAGTAAGAGGAAATTGACGACAACTGGTGACAAGCTAATACTACAGGAAAGATTATTGGAAGAGTTCCAGCGGCGCAACATCGACATAGAAAGCTATGAGTTCGATGAAAAAGAAGAAATTGAGGTATGTACTCGTGCAGCAGCAACCAGTACAGACATCGGAGCAATGTTTGCTGCCATGATGAGCGAAATAAAAGCGGTCAATGAGAAAATAGAAGCAAAAAATGAGAAAATGAAGGCTGAAATTCCGGAGTCTTCTAGAGCAATGGATGGGAGACTTCAGGAGTCTTCTAGAGCAATGAAGGCTGAAATTCAGGAGTCTTCTAGAGCTATGAAGGCTGATTTTCAAGAAACTTCTAAAGCCAACAACGAGAGAGTTTTAGCTGAAGTTTGGGCCACAAACGACATACTTGACAAATGGAAAGCGAAAATTGTGACTAACGTTCAAGAACCCCCTAGAGCCAGAAATGAGAAAGTTCAAGAAATTGCTGAACCCGTAAACAGACAAGCCAATGGTGAAGAAATACAAGTAATTAATTCAGACAAAGAGATACACGAATAGATTTCTGACTTGGGGAACAGTGTCAACAAAGACGTTTCTGGCACAGAGGAAAACGTTGACCAAAGACTGAAGGTAGAAGATGAAATTAGCAGTGGACAGTGTAAACAAGTTGGACGTGAGCAAGAAGTTTCCAGCAAAGAAAATGAAGCTAGTGACGTAGAAGATGTGGTGGTCTGTGAAACAGCGGAACAGGCTGTGGGTGAAATGGTCTCGCTTGCTCAGGGTAAAGAAACTGCTACAGCATACAAAGCGCATAGCATAAAAGCAGTCAAAGAAAAAGACAACTTCTATACGGTGCCTAAATCGTGTGGTAAGGCAAGCTCTCGTCAAGGTACAAGGAAGAGTCGGAGCCAAAGGCCATAAATGTGGAATGGTAAGGCAAGCTCTAGTTAATGGACAAGGTAGAGTCAGAGCCAAGGGCCATAAATGTAGAATGGTAAGGCAAGCTCTAGTCAAGGGACAAGGTAGAGTCAGAGCCAAAGGCCATAAATGTGGAAGGAGTTGTCATCTACAGCGTACGGCATGGCAAGCTGTAGTAGAAATACCAGGCAGATTCAGTACCATGGGCTGCAAATGTGGAAGAACTTGTCATCGCCAGCGCAAGGCAAGGCAAGCTGTATTGGAAACAGGAAGCAGAGTCAGTACCAGGGGCCACAAATGTCAACGAAGTAGTCATCTCCAGCGTATGGCAATACAAGTTCCAGTTGAGAAACGAGGCAGCGCCAGAATTAAAGCCTACAAATATGGAAGAGGTAGTCGTCTCCAGCGTAACTACAAGGCGCTTAGAAAACGCAGAAAAAAGAAAGGCGATAATGTGCCTATTCGGGACGAATAGGCTTAAGTGGGCGGCAGTGTTACGAAAATAGCCGTCAACAATGTTAAGCAGCATTACACAAAAATATTCCAACAGGGTTAATGTAAATGCTACGCGAAAATATTCCTACAGGGTCAAAGCAAAGAATAGTCTAGAAAGTAGCCTACAACTAAAGAAGCATGCCTAGCTTGATTAAACAAGCAAAAGCAACAACAACAAAAAAAAAGCGTCTGCTTATTAAGAAGATTCACATATTTGTACACATACATACATGCCAAATTCAAACGAAAAGCAAAAGATAAACAACCACCGTGTGTTGCTTAGTTAATGATGTACACACGTACGCATATACACATGTATGTACATAGTTACCACATGAACTTAATTAGGCAGCATATAAGATGATAATGATCGTCTAGACATTGCTTGAAACTTCTAGTGGAATTTCTGTGAAATATAAATAGAGGTGACGAGTCCAAAGAGTTAGTTAGTTGCAGTTGTAAGTCAGTCGCGAACAGTTATAGTTAGTGCTAATCAGAAAGTAGTGAAGTTAAGAACTCGTTAGTCAGTTGATAATTAAGTTGTGAATTAATAATAGTCTGTCGTGGAATTGAGATTATTGTGCAGTCTATCGTGTCGACTGGAGTAAAGGGAACAGCGCAGCGAATAGACGTGCATAAGGGTGTAAGTAAAGCCAGTGAGTCTTTATTGGTGTATCAACTGTGAGTGTCGGCAAAGTGAGTGCCGTGTGTGACAAGCAGCAGACAAAGAGGTATTGGTGTATTAACTGTGAGTGACGGCAGAGTGAGTCTCGTAAGTGATGAGTAGCAGACAGAGAGGTGTCACGTGAATACTTGCGCAGCCAGCCAGGAGACGTGTGTAAACTACAGGGAGGAAGGCGTAGTGGTAACCAGTTTTGAATATTTGTGTGTAATTTTATTAGTTTAAGTTGTATTAGTGTATTTAAGCTCTTGAGTAATTTAGTATAAGTGTATTTGTAAATAAAACTTGTATCATTCTTAACCCTAATTACTACACTCGGCTCTTGTATTCATTTGCAAATCTTCGGATCTACGGAAAAGCGTTTTTATAGAGAGAAAAACGTAACAATATTTTTATTTAATTTTTGCCACAGGCTAATGGCTATTAATTTTTAGTTAATTTTAATTATTATTCGAACTCCATTTGTTTCTATATTTGTGATTTGAACGGGCTAAGGTTCGTATTGCTTTTTTAACCCAAATTACATGTGATAATTATTAATGAACAAATAACACCAAAGTCTGTTGTAAATATTCTGACTAACAACACATAGTTGAACGGAACAGTCAGCCGTTTTCGAAGGCCACTAAACCTTCATCATCAGCGTTCTTTTGTGTTTGGTCCACTGTGTGTGGTGTTAGAGTAAAAAAGTGTGAAAAGGTCTACCATAAGAATTTAGTAAAAACCTACAAGGAACGGCATTTAATATAATGTATATGGGATAATTGATCATCCAGTTACAATCCAGGCTATTTAGTTATAAATTTATAAGGGAAAGCATTGATCTTTAATTATTTTACCTTTTTAACTTGTTTAGCAACAACAACGAATTTATTTCCGCGTACTAGAACAAACAAAAAACACAAATATGCTTACTAAAATGTTCTTTAAATAAAGACAAAAAAAAAATTAAACGAAAAAAAATAGTTGAATAAACCCTCGCTACAATACGTAATTGCAATTAAACAAAATTATTGACAAAAGCAAAATTATACAAACAGAACGAATTTTTTTTAACTGTAATACGAGCTTTTGGAAATTTAAGCTAGGTCAGTTACGCAATGTACGGTATGAGTTGTTGAATGCGCACGTCAACAACCTGAAGCATAAAAGTGCTGATGACGTATTTATTTGTCCTACATGCCGTATATACGTATACATATATGCACACCTGTTGTCATATTTTTGTTTTTTATTATTTTTAAGTTTAACAACTTTATGTTGACATACTTTAAATTTGATGATTTCATATATTCATTTGACCATTTATATTATATTCATATTATATATAGTAATAATGGTAAACAGTAATTATTCCGAAAACAAAAGTTGGCAACTAATGAAATTACAAAGGCAAAATACATAATTATGCATCTTTAAGAAAAATTAATATATTGTTACGTTTTTCTTTCTATAAAAACGCTTTTCCGTGGACCCGAAGATTTGCAAATAAATACAAGAGCCGAATGTAGTAATTAGGGTTAGAATGATACAAGTTTTATTTACACTTAAACTAAATTAATCAAGAGCTTATATAAACTAATACAACTTAAACTACTGAATTACACACAAATATTCACAACTGGTTACCACTACGCCTTCCTCGCTGTAGTTTACGCTCGTCTCTTAGCTGGCTGCGCAAGTATTCACGTGACACCTCTTTGTCTGCTGCTCATCACTTACGAGACTCACTCTGCCGTCACTGACAGTTGATACACCAATACCTCGGGATCGGGATCGATTTTTGGAAATCCCGGGATTCGGGATTTTGTAATCCCGATCCCGAAAATCCCTTAAATTCAAAAAAAATTTGAATTTATAAAGTTTTTATACAAAAATTGCTAAGAAATCCCGAAAATGAAATCCCGGTATGGAATTTTACAAATCCCGGGATTTCCGGGTTCGGGAATTCCCGTTTGGCATCCCTAGTCTGTACTCGTTGCTGTTGCACGAGTACATACCTCAATTTCTTCTTTTTCATCGAACTCATAAGTTTAAATGTCGATATTGCGCCGCTCTAACTCTTGCAGTAATCTCTCCTGTAGTATTACCTTGTCACCAGTTGTCGTCAATTTCCTCTTACTCAACTCTTACTTGAGTTGATTCACGTTAAGCTCTTGAAATTTCATTTTCCTCAAAAAAACCAATTGGTACGTTTAAACTTTTTAAAAGTGTGTGGTTTTATTCACGTTTAACGTTTTCAAACGTGTGAGGTTCTCCTTTTTGTATCAATCTTACTTTACGATTAAAGGCTCAGTAAGCCGAATGTAATGTAAAGTAAGTGTAACCTGATCGATATTTTTATATGAAAAGTAGGTTACGTTACATCTCTATAACTATTTTCATTACTTTTCACTTAACAAAATCGATCAGCTGTTTCTTACTGTTGCAGTTATATTGCATTACAGTCGGCTAACTGAGCCTTAACCCTTTTTAAACGTAACACTTGTATTTGCAAATCCCGCTTCTGACACCAAATGTTCCGTTTTTCTCTCCTTAAAAACGCTTTTCCGTGGACACGAAGATTTGCAAATGAATACAAGAGCCGAGTGTAGTAATTAGGGCTAGAATGATACAAATTTTATTTACAAATACACTTTGTAACGTGACGTTACAATTGCATACACTTTTTTTTATTATTATTCAACAAAAAGTGCAAATTCACGCACCTTTTACCGTATACCGTAGTGAAATTTCACCTACCTTTTACCGTATACCTGTACAAAGCACGACATACACATACATCCAGACACCAGCACTGGTTGAAACCGAACCACAATATGCCAATGCAAGGTATGATTCTCACTCAGGTCATATTTTAGTTGGCATAAGTAATCAACGTTTGTACACAATGATCAACAAGTGCCGAGATCGTACGAACGACAATTATAAGTATGCCACTTGAAGTGTCTTTCGAAAGCTTTACCGACTCTTGTCCTAAGTAGTTAGCAAGTAGATGAACCGTATTTTAGCCGAATATAAAGTCTCCCGAACTTACTTTATATCTCGTAGTAATATTATTTTGTAGATTAGCCGAACACGAAGTCCTCCGAATTTACTTCGTGCTCGTTGTAGTTAGCTGTACGGTAGCCGAATATAAAGTCTCCCGAATTTACTTTATATTTCGTAGATTAGCCGAACACGAAGTCCTCCGAATTTACTTCGTGCTTGTTGTAGTTAGCTGAACGGTAGCCGAATATAAAGTCTCCCGAATTTACTTTATATTTCGTAGTAATATTATTTCGTAGATTAGCCGAACACGAAGTCCTCCGAATTTACTTCGTGCTCGTTGTAGTTAGCTGCACGATAGCCGAATATAAAGTCTCCCGAATTTACTTTATATTTCGTAGTAATATTATTTCGTAGATTAGCCGAACACGAAGTCCTCCGAATTTACTTCGTGCTCGTTGTAGTTAGCTGAACGGTAGCCGAATATAAAGTCTCCCGAATTTACTTTATATTTCGTAGTAATATTATTTCGTAGACTAGCCGAACACGAAGTCCTCCGAATTTACTTCGTGCTCGTTGCAGTTAGCTACACGGTAGCTTAATATTTCGTAGTAATATTATTTCGTAGACTAACCGAACACGAAGTCCTCCGAATTTACTTCGTGCTCGTTGTAGTTATCTGCACTATAGCCGAATATTAAGTCTTCCGAATTTACTTTATATTCGTATAAATCGTAGTTCGTAAAGTAATCAAACCTAACCTCGCCTCTCGGATATACTTAATACTCTTCACTTTTTAATAGTGTTGACGTTAGAAGTCGTGAGTTCGTATATGAAACTGATTGTGTTAGTAAAACAACATCTACATACTATCCAAAGGAAGCAGACCTTTGATCAGACCCTGGGCAGACTGAGTCATACCCCAGCTGAAAAGTAAACTGCGTTACAACTTAAACTAAATTAATCAAGAGCTTATATAAACTAATACAGCTTCAACTACTAAATTACACTCAAATATTCACAACTGTACCCCATTTCTGTAACTTGTGAGAAGTTCCCACATCGAGATAAATTAAATAATTATATTGGTTGTCTTATTTTAGACAGGGTTAGAATATAATAAAATAGGGGGGAGATCTGGTCCAAAGACCGACACTGCGACACCTGATGGATCTTTTGTACCATAGATCTATAAGTTAAGTTAATTCAATCTCTGTATGACTTTCCTTATGAAGGTCAGTACAGATATTGGAGAAGCGCGCCTAATATCATCTGAACACAGAAACACAGAATGAAAAACACGCCCTCTACTGTCACACAATACGATACACTCACACAGAATGTGTGTCGTCGTCTCGTCATCTTCCAAGCATAAACGACACAAAGGTGAACCAACTTGGTTACTTTTCCACAGAGGATAGTTCAGTCCAAAGTGGCCAGACAGAAAACCAGTAAGAAGCCGTAAATTATTCCTGTTGAAGTTCAGGATGCCATTATATGTAAATGGCTGCATCAAAGCTTTGGCCTGCATTAAGCCAGAAGAAGACAACCAAATCTCCTTAGCGGTCGAAGTAACGTCTTCTTTGATCAGAGACATTACAGTCGACCGACTTACGCCACAAAATGGCTCTGGACCCATAAAAGGAGTAGTAGAGGCCCTCTTGGCCAATTCATCCGCTTTCTCATTCCCTGGATGACCGCTGTGACCAGGTATCCAGTAAATGGAAACCTTGTTCCATATGGATAACTTCTGTAATGAGTCAAAGCACTCCAAAACTAGCCTGGAACGGAATTCCCATGAAAGGAGAGAGTTAAGAGCTGCCTGACTATCGGAAAAGATAGCTATATGCGCACCTCTAATTCCCCTATCTAAATTAATTTCAACACATTTGGTGATTGCCTGTATTTCCGCCTGAAATACCGTAGGCCATTTGCCCATGGGCAAATAGGTTTTTACGTTGGGCCCAAAAACTCCAGCACCACCATCCTCCGTTTTGGATCCATCCGTATACCAACATAAACTTCTGGAATCCATAACAGGACCGTTTTCGTCCCATACTGCCCTGGATAGAATTATGATATTAAATCTCCTGTCGAACCTCAGTTCACAGTTTATCCTATCACTAGGCATTCCTACGCAGTCCTAAGCTGGGCATTGTACTCAAGACCGACGAGTGCCCGTTGCCAACACAACGAGCAGATGCCCCGAAACCCATCCTATAAGCGGCCATTGCCGCAGATGATCTTATAAAGATTTATATGGGTGGTAGTCGAATCAAGGCCTCAATGGCTAAGGTTGGACATGACCTCATTGTGCCTGTTGGAAGAAGGCACGCCAGTCTCTGAACTTTACAGAGTATAGTTGTCGCCACAACCTGGCGAGTCTTTTGCCACCAAACTACCGCACCGTACGCTATAATTGGCCTAACAATCATTGTGTAGATCCACATAACCATTTTCGGGCTCATGCCCCAGGTGTGTCCAGCACAACTCTTCACCGCCCAGATTGCCCTAGTGGCTTTCTGTGTAACGCATTCAACATGTCGGTTCCAAGTTAGCTTACTATCAAGGGTAATCCCTAAGTATTTGACATCGGTCGAATAAGGAATATTACATCCATTCAACGACACTGTCCCTAGACCAAGTTTTCTTCTAAGACAAAAAGGTACCAGAATAGTCTTATCAGAGTTGAACGCCAGGCTATGTCTCCCACACCATGTCGTTACAGTGCACAGAGCATTGTTCATGATGTCTGAGATAATGTTGCCGAATTTTCCAGTTGCCATCACAACTAGGTCATCAGCATACCCTATAACTTCGTGTCCTTGTTCACTAAGAATGAGGAGAAGTTCGTCAATCACCACTGACCAAAGGAGTGGTGATAAAATACCACCTTGGGGACATCCTTTGACTGCCTTAATAGTAACCATATCATTACCCATACAAGCAGTTATGTCACTGCTTTCTAGCATACACCTAATCTATTTCACAGACGCGTCATCAAGACCCTTTTGTCTAAGAGAGCGCTCTATTGAGTCATGCTCCGTATTATCGAATGCGCCATTTATGTCTTAAAAAAGCACACAACGCAATTTCACCCGACCCATGAGAACTCTCGATCTTTGTAACAAGATGATGTAGAGCATGCTCGGTTGATTTACCCTTAGCGTATGCATATTGATTTGCATGCAAGGGGGCGGAATTCAGAACCGTCGATCTAATGTGCAGATCAATAAGTCTCTCCATAGTTTTCAACAAAAACGATGTTAGGCGAATTGGTCTGTATGATTTGGCCAGATTTTCTGGCCTATTGCCCATTTTAAGTATACATAAATACAACGTCAACCTTCCTCCACAACAGGGGAATGTGGCCGAAGATAAAGCTTGCTCTAAATAGGGCGGCGAGGGCACAAAGCAGTGTATCAATGCACCTTTGCAGAAGCGCTGGAAATATACCATCCCCGCCAGGAGCCTTAAAAGGCTGAAAAGAGGCAATAGCCCATTTTATCCAATCCGGATTAAAGATGACTTTAGACAATTTGAGAGCTGTTTTATATGAAACAGGGGAGCAAATCGTCAGTCCATCATCACTTTGAACCTTGGGAATCGACTCGGGAAAATGAACACTAAGTAGATGTTCCAGCGTTTCTCTTTGGTTCTTGGTGTAATTACCATCAGCTTTCCTTAGAAGGCTGATTTGGCTGACTTTGGATCGGGAGAGAGCCTTATGCAATCTTGCTGCTGTTGGGGTATTCTCGATATCCTCGCAGAATTTTCTCCAGGACTCCCTTTTGGATTTCCTAATTTCTTTGTTGTAATTGGTTAGGTACCTTGTGTACACTTCCCAATTACCTGAACGCTTTGCGTAATTAAATAGTCTTCTAACTTCTTTGCGCATATCATCAAGAAGGTCACTCCACCACGGTACCTTTCGTATCGTTTTTCGGTTTCTCAGACTACAACTATCTTGATATGAGGAAATAACGACCTGATTAAGCTGATCTGCTGCTACCTCTAGTTCTTCCACAGAAGAAATATTGGGAGTTAGCAGATTGGCTCTCGAGTCTACCATTTCTTTAAACGAAACCCAGTTAATATGTTTGCGACTCGTGAATTGTCGGGTAACGGACATGTCTCCTGGAAAATCAAACCTTATGTATCGATGATCCGACATGGAGACATCGTCAGACACCCTCCAATTGGATATGTAGTTAGAAATGTATGGACTAGATAAGGTGAGGTCTAATACCTCTTCCCTGATGGCATTAACAAAAGTTGGCTCTGAGCCCCTATTCAAAACTTCTATACCCTCACAGCTTAGAAATTCTAAAAGAGCCTCACCCCTTCCATTAATGTCACTACTACCCCATACTGTGTGATGAGCAATAGCATCACAGCCAATTATGAACTGAAAATTATTCTCATGACAGTAACTTACCAGTTCCTTCACCCCTATGGGTGGTATAGGTAAGTCAACTGCAAAATATGCTGACGCACAGACTACTTGTCTAGTCCCTTGTTCCGTTGGGATCTCCAAAATGGCCACCACCAAGTCCCTTCGGATGAATTCTGGAATGGAAATGTAATTAATGTACTTATTTATTAGCATTGCCGCTCTAGGAACACAATTTCCTTTATGAAATATTAACCTACTTGGTTCTTGTTGAAGGCCAAAAATTTTACCTTTGATAGCCCATGGTTCTTGCACAACAACCATGTCTATCCGTTTTTCGGCGAAAACCTTGCACAATGTAGCCGACGCACATTTAGCGTGGTGCAAGTTCGCCTGTAGCACCCTTATGGTACTCACACCTCCTCAGTGTCCTTAGAGGATGCAGCAGCTATCCTTTGCAGCTGCGCTCTTCTTTGCCCTTTATTTGCTCTGACCGGGGTATTATATTTGTTAGATCCACTAGACCTAATATTATTTTTAGCGGCCATCACATCTGCAACCTTGCCGGTGGATGGACCAACATCCCCAGAAACACCAAGTTTCTTTCCGTCGGTTTTGGCCCGCTTCGAGGTCTCACTAATGGACTGCTGGATCACACCTGGTTTTGGCGTTTTCGTACCAGCTTTCACTGCTGCAGTCTTACTTGTGGATGGACCATCATTCTCAGGAACACTAAGCTCCTTACCACTAACCTGAGGCTGATGACTTACACCTATGTCTCTTTTAGCACCCTCCTTTTGTGTATCCTTAATTGACAGTTTCAGGTGGGTGAAGCGGTCGGCAATCCGACCATTAGACTCCACGAGTTTGGCCCAGGAATTGTCATCTACAGCCATTATCAAATGAACGAATGGACCATCGTTCTTCCTCATCGTTACCTTCCAAAGGTTCGCAGTCAGGTTATTCTGAGCAGCGATGATAGCCAGAATCTTCTCGTTGCTGATATCCTGGCTCTGCGGGAAATAACCTCGCACGTAGTGAGACCCGGGGAAATCAGGCTCTTCCACTAATCGTACCCCGAGGTTACATTTCTTGGCAATAGCGCTGGTATTGACCTTAAGCCAATCAATAGTTTTCCTGTTTGTGCAGGTGACCATAAGCCAACCTGTTCTTGAGGCACATCCATCGAATTCAGGGCGAACATCTCCTCCCAGTTCAATTGTTGTGTCAATTATAGCCTCTTTAAGTCTTGCCATTTGCTCGGATATCAGAGGATTTGCCGTGGTGTCATTAATCACGAAACCAACCCTAACCAATCCAACAATATGGTTGTAAGTTGGCTTCGGATGAACTTGGGGCTGCCGTACCGAGCGTGAAGGAACGTGGCTACTCGCAGGCTTGAGTCTCTTGCCTTCCGAGACCTGTACTTCGTCAGATAGCGCACGTTTTGTTGCTCCTTTTACAATTTGGATAGCCTGTTCACGACTAGAGCCAGCTTCCAAAGCTCTTTTGAAACGTCGTTTCTCCGATGCTGAAAACTTTGCAAATGGAGATTCCGTTCAGATCTTCACATTGTCCAGACCTTTGCCTACTGTTGTAGCACCGGATCTGTCAGAACATAGACTTATATTGTCTGACTCGTTATTTCCCACATGTGGGTCCTCAGTTTCGGACACTTGTAGTCCCTGGGGTTTTGCAATATTAACATGAAGCGCATCAGGTTGCCCAACAGTATTCCCAATAAGCTCCATGTCCACACTGACCTGCGCTTCCGCAGGGTTTTTGGTTTTACCTCCGGATAAGTCAGCAGAATTTCCTTCGGTTGATACTAATGTATCGGGGGTTTTATTTTTGTTTAGTAAATATTTTCCCATGAAATATCATTTTTTATTTGGGGAATGAACAAAACATTCTAGCAGAGCCCCTTGCTAGAGTGTTCATTAATTAAAACTGGAGTTCCCAAGTCCAGAGCCCGCATACTCAAGACTAATCTCCCTATTAGCCACGCATCCCTTGACATATGCTGTTCCACCGTGAATTAGAGGTACCAGTTTTAAGAGTGGACACCAGATCTCCGCCTACCTACAATTAACAGGAAGCTACAGCAGAGACATGACCTTACTAAGCTCCTGTTCCCGATCTTCCTCCAACCACCAATATGGAGAGAGGATGTAAGTACACTACCATCAGTGCATGAAGATACGGCACTACTAAGAGCGTAGATCCCCCGACATGACTTCTGGCTGATCGGGACATACCTTTTCCCCATGAGTCAGACGCCCATCCACCTATTGCACCACTAGGACAGTACAGATAGCCAGATGAGTGCTAGAACCTTAGCCAAGTACCGTCCTGGGTATGCAAGGCAAAAATAGGACGCAACTGTGGTGCTTGTTACCAGCCGGCACCCACATGGAGGGTTAGGAGAAGGAATTTGTGCCGGCCTAGACAGGGTTACTCACATAAAAACTTATACAAACTTACAAAAAATATCAACAAATTCAGTTTTTTTCTTACTCACCCTGTGTTTCACAGGATGATAACAATTTTCTCGACTCGAAAATTTCTCACATTCCTTACATAAACAAGGCACTGGTTGCCACTACGCCTTCCTCGCTGTAGTTTACGCACGTCTCTTAGCTGGCTGCTCAAGTATTAACGTGACACCTCTTTGTCTGCTGCTCGTCACTTAAGAGACTCACTCTGCCGACACTCACAGTTGATACAACACTAAAGACTCACTGGCTTTACCTACAACCTTACATACGTCTATTCGCTGTGCTGTTCCCTTTACTCCAGTCGACACGATGGACTCCACAATAATCTCAATTCCTCGACAGACTTTGCTGTCACTATAGACTGTCCTATAGTTTCTCCTTTTCCGAACTCACGTGTAAGGCACAGACTGCTCTTAACTATCAACTCACCACTGTATCGCAGACTATTATTAACTCACAACTTAATTATCAACTCACTTGTTCACAACTTGTTCGCAACTGACTTGTTCGCAACTGACTCACAACTGCAACTCGTTCTCAACGCAACTATTACTGGCTCGCAACTAACTAACTCATGGGATGCGTCACCGCTTTTTATGCTTAACACAAATGCCACTAGAAGTTTCAAGCAATGTCTAGACGATCATTATCATCTTATATGCTGTTTACAAAGTGCCTAATTAAGTTCATGTGGTAACTATGTACATACATGTGTATATGCATACGTGTGTACTATAGCAATGCACAGATACACCTGTTTGCACTAGTTTTGCGAGTTTTTGGTTCTGGTATGAACAAATATGTTATTTAGCGTTTTCTGTTACTAGTTGTAAATGTTGATTTTTAAAACAATTATTGTATGGTTGGGCAATGAGCAAATGAAAACAACACATTTATTTTTTTCTTGTTTTTCTAAATCAAATAAGATACATAAAACTGCTTTTACTATAAGTGCCTTATGATGTGTTGAGAAAAAATCTACAAGCCTGATGAATGAATGAAAGCAAAATTTCACATACCCATGTAAGTAAATGATACATTTACATGAAACACATGCATGTGTAATTACTCTCAGAGCAAAATTATCTTCCTCTCTCTCTCTATACTTGGCTGCGCCACAAAATACACAACGAACGTCTGCACATGCTCCTGCACATCATGTATAGTTGTTTTTTTTTTATATATTTGTATTACAATATGTATTTTTGAGCAAAAATAGATCAAACAGTTGCTCAGCAGCAATACAATAAGCAATTGTTATTTGTTTTCAATTGTATTGTAATTTGGAAAAGCACGCACACACAATAACTCTTATACTAGTTCTGTCGCTCAGACTACAATTATATGGTACATACCATGGTATATTTGTTTTGGCTATACAAACGAGTATGCAAATGCAACCCTTTAGTGTGTACATCATTAACTAAGCAATACACGGTGGTTGTTTATCTTTTGTTTTTCGTTTGAATAGGCATGTATGTATGTGTGTAATAATGTGAATCTTCTTAATAAGCAGGCGTTTTTTGTTGTTGCTTTTGCTTGTTTGCGTGTTACGCATGCTTATTTATGTGTTTGCTACTATTCTAGATTATTCGTTACATTGACCCTGTAGGAATATTTTCGCGTATCACTTACATTAACCCTGTTGGAATATTTTTGTGTAATGCTGCTTAACCTTGTCGACGGCCAATTTCGTAACAATATTGAAAATCTATAGGCGTACAAGAGTATGGTAAAATATTTAGCTTTAAATTAATATTAAATGAAAAATATATATATATTAATTATATTATATGTATAGGTAAAAAAATTGTATTCTAAACAAAACGCACAAAAAGTATTGTTGATAGCATAAGATCAATTACGTTTAAGATTTTAACATATGTAGAAGCATTTGAACCAATTAGTATTCTTGGAAAATATCTATAACTAGATATTTTCTTCCGCCAAGGGGGGAGCGATGTTGTGAATCAGAATTGAACAACCCTCGTACCCGTACATTGCACTAATTTGTTAAAGCAGCAGCAACCAGTTCATTCACTTGGTTGCTTGCTAAATTCTTGCATTGACAAATTGTGCAATAGCGATATTTCGGAATTGGGTCAAAAGCAAAATAATATTAAGAAATAGGTTAGCAAGTTAGCATAATAATATTAACTATTAAGCATAATATTAATATTAAATTATGATTAAGTTTTTTTTTTTAGATTTTTAATTGAACTATAGTGAATTTTTTAACCAGAAATAATTTTTATTCAGGCTTAAGTTCAGTAATTTCAATTCTTTTTATTGAATGAAATATTTTATTAATTAATGTGAGTTTCTAAAGAAGAGAAGAAAAATTAAATTAGACTTTTAAGCTGGGGGAAATACCGATATTTTTCTGTGCAGCAACGCACTTCATCAGCACCCTAGTCTATCTACTTGGGTAGAGATTGTTATTAACATCAGCTATTTAACGTAAATTCTAATGAAACGGAACGTGAGAAATGATTGTTGTGTACAATTATTGATTTACCTTTGGTAAATACATATGTAAGTATCATTATTTATTTCCCCTGTTATTCCAATTTTTCATTTTTCTATTTAGGTTAGCACTACTCTACCTACGTATGTTTAACTATTCTTGCTTGTCTTTTACGATCATCACATTAATTATTTTTACTTATTCGATGTACCGAAGGTACATACATATAAGTATTATAGTAGTGGATATTATGTTACTTTGTTGTTGCATTCTCCCGTTTATTTGCTTTTCGAACATTAGTGATTGCCAAGTGAACAGTGATTGCCAAGTGAACATATTTTTGTCACGTGCCCATGATGAATTGAGACATTTTTAGATTTTTAATTGAACTATAGTGAATTTTTTAATCAGAAATAATTTTTAGTCAGGCTTAAGTTCAGTAATTTCAATAATTTTTATTGAATGAAATATTTTATTAATTAATGTGAGTTTCTAAAGAAGAGAAGAAAAATTAAATTAGACTTTTAAGCTAATAATAATAGTTAAACATACGTAGGTAGAGTAATATAACTTCGTGCTAACCTAAATAGAAAAATGAAAAAATGGAAAACAGGGGAAATAAATAGTGATACTCACATATGTATTTACCAAAGGTAAATCAATAATTGTACACAACAATCATTTCTCACATTCCGTTTCATTAGAATTTACGTTAAATAGCTGATGTTAATAACAATCTCTACCCAAGTAGATAGACTAGGGTGCTGATGAAGTGCGTTGCTGCACAGAAAAATATCGGTATTTCCCCCAGCTTAAAAAGTCTAATTTAATTTTTCTTCTCTTTTTTAGAAACTCACATTAAATAATACAAAATATTTCATTCAATAAAAAAAGTTGAAATTACTGAACTCAAGCCTGACTTAAAATTATTTCTGATTAAATATTTGTAATGTTTTATTAGTATGAATCAATTCAAACACATAAATTTGAACTGTACTAATTTTCTCTGTTTTCTTTTGTCTTCAAGCACTTGGAACTTGAAGATTAGAGATTTTTACTTTCAAGCACTTGAAACTTGAACGTAATGTGATCAATGAATAAAAGCGAGTTTTTTACTACTGATAAAAACATAATTTTTATTGGAATATTTATACTACAATTATTAACAATTAATTGTTGAGTCAACAAATATGCTTAAAACTAAATTTACGTTAAATTGACCAATCAGATTAAAGTGACAATATTTTCAGTTAATTCAATGTATTACACATGATGATGATATCTTTTTATTAAAAATTTTTGTTTGTCAGCTAATCGAGTGTAAGTAAACAACATTAATAGAATTCACTAACCTTTGTATTATCATTAATAATTATTAAGTGGATTCACGGGTTTTTGAACAATTATATTAACATATTTATATGCTCGTGTACCTTTAATTTGACCATGTGGCTGATATTGTCGTTTGTATGCATTTGTACTCGTTAAAAGTTCTTTGTAAGTTTTCAAATCATTTTTAGTGTAATGTAGGGGTTTTGAATGAAAAACTATTTCGAATAATCCTGGAGTCATTTTCCACTTTGTATTTCCTATTCGAATAGAATTATTTGCATTAAAATTTAATTCATTATTGGCATATCGCCAGTTTCCGCTTTCATCTATGTTGAACCCATAAACCGTATCTATTTTTTTTATTAAGCAAGAGCAGTTCTATATTTTTGACTAGTGAGGACTTATTATAATCATTTTCGGTTACCTTGAAGTTGTTCTTATCATCATCGTCATTATCCTCGCTAAGTATTTGTAAATCTAGTTTTCTTTTTTTTGTTGGTATGTTATCAATCATATTATCATCATAACCTTTAGCATCATCAAAGTTATCAGAACTATCATCAGATGGTAGTGATGGAAGTTCTGAATCTGATATATCATTATTATTTGATTGATAAACATCTGATTTGTAATCAGGTGTTTTTTAATAATATTTTTTAAAGGTTTTGCTGTAGGTGTATATGTATCTTTCAATAAATCACGGGTGGTTTCGTTACAGGCTTAAATGTGTCTTCCAATAAATTGAGTCTGTCTACTTCGTTTAATTTTATAGTTTTTAGTTTTTCTTTTAATATCGTTCTTGTTTTAACAATTTCTTTTAATAATTTCTTATTATTCATTTCGAACTAATTTGTATCTGGTTGTTAACTTCCTTGTATCTGACATTGATCTGGTTTGTATCTGCGTTATATCTGCTTTTTATCTGCTTTGTTCCTTCTCTGTATCTGCTTTTATCTTATCTGTATCTGCTTTTTATCTGCTCTGTATCAGCTTTTTATCTGCTTTGTATCTGCTTTTTATCTGCTTTTATCTGCTCTGGATCTGCTCTGTATCTGCTTTTATCTGCTCTGTATCTGCTTTTATCTGATTTATATCTGCTCTGTATCTGCTTTTATCTGCTCTGTATCTGTTTTGTATGTGCTCTGTATCTGCTTTTATCTGCTCTGTATCTGCTCTGTATCTATTTTTTATCTGCTTCTGGACAAAACCACTTACAGTTGTATGAATTTATCAAAACCTTTTCTATATCTTCCCTTATTTACAGCATCATCCTTACTAATAACAACGAATCCATATTCATCTTTCCAGCACTCACTACATATATCCGTAAATTCTCTAAACGACATATCTCCAATAACATGGTCATTATATATATGTCATAAATTCATTTCATCTTGTTTAAACATTATGATCATACACGTATTAGATGTTTGGGAATTTTTGTATATGTTTGACATAAATAAAAGCATGTTTACCCATGCAAAAGTAATCTCTTATATTATCTTGTTTACCACAAATAACGTCATCAAATATTATTGTGGAATTAGAATTTGCTTCAGCGGGACTTAAAACCTTTTCATTTTCCGAAAGTGTAAAAAGATTAATTCCTTTTATCGAATCGATCAGTTTCTTAAGGTAAAAGTATTTCGGTTGATATAAAGACTTCGAATATATATATAAGTTTCTGAAGCTAAGACCATTAGGACTTTCTATTAGACTAATCATTACGTTAGTTTTACCGCAGTTTGAAGGTCCTACAATTAGTGCACGTATTGAATAGGGTAAGCATGTGCTACGCTTAATTTTAGTTTTCTCTTTTTGTGATACGTCAACATTTCTTATAACAATTTTTTTTGCTTGCTCTACTAATCGCATATTGATAACTAATATGTTTTTGCTATAAATTCAATCTTATATACGGAAATCTCATCATTTTCATTTTTAGTATGGAACACATAAGACATATATATGTATATTAAAGATGAAAAAACATTAACATGGTTATAAACTATAACAAAGGAGTTAGAGATAACCAGTGTAAGATTGGTAGCGGCTTAGTAAACAACTTAATAAACAAATTACCTATTGAACTACATTTACCTGCTTATCAGTTTTGTGGACCCGGAAAAAAACTTGAAAAATGTTTGGCAAGAGGAGACAAGGGGACAAATTTATTAGATGTAGCTTGTAGAGAGCACGACATTGCATATTCAGAAACAAGCAATATTAATAGAAGACATCAAGCAGATCAAATACTAGCTGAAAAAGCGTGGCAACGGGTAAAATCTAAAGATAGTTGCTTAAAAGAACGAGCACATGCTTGGTTCGTAACGAACGCAATGAAAGCAAAAGTTAAATTTGGATTAGGCATGAAGAATACTAGTAATTCTAAATGTACATCAAAATTTTCACAGTTTTCAACCCACTTGAAATTTTTGAAGGGTAGGTACTGAGACATTGCATGACCATATAAGTTATTTACATCTAAATACATAACGTAATTTGATTCTTTTGTAAGATCATAATCACTGATGTATTTGTTATTTGCTATCGAATGTCGCTTACTGCATTGAACTATACCTTCCGTTATTTTCAACATTGCATCCCAAGATAAACCCGGGGTAGTATAATATTGACAGCGATCTAAATTGTAAATGTTTTTACAAACTTTACGGAAGTTTTCAAATATATTGCACAGCGATAAATCATCTACTTTTAAATATAATAACAGATAGTCCAACAGAGTGTTACAATTGAATGTATTCCAAACCTTTTCAGCATGTTCGTAATCATTAACACTACACGACTCATTAGAGAGTTTATTAAAGAATCATGAAGGGGGTGCTAGCTGTGTTTCTTGGAGTCGATTTACGGAATCTAGATAGTCATACGGAAAGACACCTTTACGCTTCATTAAATTGAATTCATTGTCAATGCAATAGGTTAATTTAACAGTTGACAAATCATCATCGCACAAAAACCCTGCTAGTTTTTCTAAACTCGATGGCATAAACCGACAAGAATCCAGAAAACGCAGTTCAATCGTGTCTTTTTCATTTATAAAAATTCTTTTTGATATGGATACATATAATTCCTTATTTAAAGGATGATAGATGAAAGCTCTCGCACAAACAAATGGCAATCATATGCCGAAAGATTATGGAAAAATATAGGGATGAAGTTTACGATTTGATGCTCTAAATTACACTTGTTATGTGCTGGCCCCCTAATTCACCTGTTAAGTGACAATGGTCGGCCACGCGATCTTCAACAGATACATATTTTTTACAAATGTGGTAAATTGTGTCCTCATTTTGTCTAATCTGTTGAAGCGGTGTTAAGGAATTCATTGGTTTAATTACACTTAAATAATTGTTGTATATATCTAGACTATCCTTAACTAAATTAGTAAAAAAATGTTTTGGTGAGTTATCACCACTATATATTCTAAAAATATATAAAGTAGAATTAAAGGAGCATTTTATATAATAACTATAAACAAATGGGACATGCCTTTGTGTAGATTTCACATTGGCTGAACTTTGAACATTAACTGATTCCAGAATACATTAAAAATCAGCGTACACCACAAAAGGCACATCCATTTGCTTTTTTAAATTCGTAAAACTCACTAAATTATTTTCTGCAGTTGGCATCTTAGTTACAATTTTGTTGCATTGCTCCTTATGAATTTTTAATGATGACTCGTTAAGGAAATAAATAAGGCAAGTGTTACATATATATATATATATATATATATATATATATATATATATATATATATATATATATATATATATATACATTTCTCGTGTTTTGTTAGTTGACTTCTAATCAATCTGTAATTAAATAAAAGAAGTAGAATATTTTTTTACTTTTATATTTTAGTAAATATCAATATAAATATTAGTGACATACTTTGAAATATTTTTGATCCAGATATAGTGGAATCGTTCACCATCTTCCAAGAGTAGTAAATTGATGTGCTTGGCTTTTTCTTCTGTAGTAAAATAATATGGATCCACTATGTTTTCCCCTTCCAAACCAAACACATTTATACTGATATTTAGATTATTCAACTCAAACACCTTTATTTTATTTGCGGACAAGGGAAAATTAAGTTCTTTAAATTTAAAGCGATGTTATTTTCCAGCACTATAGTACGTTGTTAATTTTATATGATGAACATCTCGTTTGATGCTGTCCATGAGCGATTGGATATAGAGCCGATATTATGGCCCACTTAAAACAATACTCATCCTTATTTTGCACGTTAACGCACGCAAACTTTCTCTGTATTGCAGGTGGTATTGTATTGGGATGTATTGTGAACCTTTAATGGATTTGTATTCATTAATATTAATTTCGAGGTGTGATATTTCTATTAAAGCCCATCCGCTATCACGCTCTTGAAATTCGCTCATCTTTTTCAAAATAATATTGCACTGGTCACTGTAACTGTGGTCATTATCATCTGTTGTTGAGGCTCTGCTAAGTATAGTCATTTTAGTTTGATGTGATTTTACGTTGATATCACATGCGCCTTGTTCTTCTTTTATCAATACGTATTCACAAAATAGTTCACAATTAAATTTTATGGAGCAATGTTTTTGAAGCATATTCCTCAACAATTCAACCACTTGGGCTTTAATTTCACCCAAAAAATTTTCAGGTATTAAGTTGTTTTTATTGCTATTTTCGATCATATATGTTGCAATGCGGCCCCGGTATACTGAGTTTATACACCCTAAACCATTGTCTAACATCTTAGCATAATTAATTTTATGTCTATTTGTTCTTACATGATAATGATAAGTCGTTTTAGGAATATAATCTAAACAATCTTTACAATAAACACTAGTTTCTTCCACTTTTCTCGGATGCTCAATTAAATGAGTGTGTTTGAGAAATTCTTTACGATCCGAGAAACGTATATTACATACGTTACACATAATTGATGAACCTTGATGTTGCATTCTCACATGACGTTTTAAGCAAAAATTGCGACTAAATGATTTTCCACAGATATCGCAAGTAAACATGTCCATTTTCCGGTTTTATTTAATAATTTTTTAATGGTATGTTATGATGAAATTTTCAAAACAAGAATGAATTATATTAATTTCTACAGATCTATTTATACTCTAAATTGTGGGCGTGGTTTGAATGATGTAAGGAGCAAGTTTTTATGTACATCCCTATGCACATATAGATTAAAGTGTAATAAAAATAGACAGAACTGTTACAAACATGCAATAACATGTTTAACAATATAACATAATAACAATAGAACTGACGAATGCATACAAACATACACATTTGTAATAAAAAGAGACAACAACAAGATATGTGATATAAAAACACAGTTAGAAAATTATTCAATGCAAACACAATCCCCACAGACATACATACATAACATGATGAAATATCCTAACGCACACAAACACAATAACCAATAAAATGTATTACTTGTAAGTGCATAAAATAGAAAAAGATAAAATAAAGATACGATATATTTAAAAAATGCCCCTCAACAAAATTTTCATCGTAATATAATACAATTTCTTAACGCACACAAACACAATAACCAATAGAAATGTATTACTTGTAAGTGAATAAAATAGAAAATGATAAAATAACGATACGAAATATTTAAAAAATGCCCCTCAACAAAATTTTCATTTCAAACTATCTTCCCTTAAAAATAATAGTGATGAAGGAAAATAACACAACGGCAATACCTAGCATGATGTGCATTTTTACATAGCACTTTGATACATACATAAAATAGCAAGAAGAAAAATACCACTTTGGCAACACCTTGCATGCGCTACGGACTTGAAATTTGGACACAATAACAATAACAATAAAATTTGGCCACTACAACAACAAATACATGAGAGTTAAAAACTAAAGGGTGTTCCAAAACGAGCAACGAAAAATGTTAAAATCCCATGTAATATACATACATATACATTGTATGTACATATGTATATACACTTGAAATTTTAAAAGTTAGTGTATTTTTATACAGACTACAACAATTAACACTAAATTTAAAAAATTTAAATCAATGGGTGTTCCATCAGTTAATGCAATTTTGACTTTGTAATTTTGACAACTTGCTGTATCTTGGAAACCGTAAGAGCAAAACTCTTGAAATTTTCAAAACGGTAAAACTAAAAAATCAAAAAAATATAAAATCGCCAAATATAAAAAAATCGCCAAAACGAAAAAAGCACCAAATTAAAAAAAATCTCTAGGACTATAATAAATCGCGAAAAACCGCAAAAATCGCCAAAATGAAAAAAATCCTTAAACAAATAAATCGCCAATATGAAAAAATCGCCAAAATTAAAAAATCGCCTAAATAAAAAAACCTCAAAAACAGAAAAAATTGCCAAAATGAAAAAGCCCCAAAAAAAACAGAAAAAATCGCCAAAATAAAAAAAATGCGAAAATTAAAAAAACCCAAAAAGAGAAAAAACGCCAAAACGAGAAAAAAGCGATAAAACTTAAAAAAACGTTTAAACTGAATAAACTTAAAAAATTAAGGAAGCTAAATCAAAAAAAAAAAAAAAAAATGATCAAAACCGAATGTGCGCGAGTCAAAGTCGCACTTTACTGAATTTATTTTAATTGCAATGCGTACACAACAACAAGAACAGCAACAACTAAACGATGAACAGTTAAGGCATTTACCATAGATGAGCACTGCAGTACCACTAAAATTTCAGTAAAAATAATAAAAAAAAGCAATGTAAGTCCGATCACAGGGGAGATGTGTAAACATCTAGTAATGAAAAATTTGTTTTAAGTTGGAAGTACTTTTTCTTTTAGTATCTTTTTATTAACTAATCAATTAAAAGTATCAAAACTTATAATGTTGTAAAAACATAGGAATTTGCTTGTTTTTGTTTGTTTTATTCAACTTATTTGGTTAGTAGGTAAATGGGCACACTGCAGTATATATGTATGTACTGCATTAAAAATTGCAGTAAATTTACTGATTATTGAAAAAATTCAGTATATTTTTACTGATAATGAAATTTAATTTGCATTATCAGTAAAATCGTAGGGCTGTATTTATAATAATTTAAAAAAAATATACTAAAAGCATAAATACTTCCAACTTAAAAAAAATTTTTCATTACTAGATGTTTACACATCTCCTCTGTGATCGGACTCACATTGATTTTTTTTTATTTATATTAAATAGCTGTTTTCTTTTAAAACTATCAACATTCCACAGTGCTACCACACTTTCATAGTATTTAAGTGAGCATTAAATTTTACAACTGAAAAGGTGAGACTGCAATTAAGTGCAACTTAAAATTAAGTGGCTATTAGCTAAATGACAGTAGATAGGTAATGGAGGATGGAAATAACCGTCTCTTTCTAACACTATATCTATCTCTTTCTCTCTTGGGGTGTTGTGTAAGGTCATGGTTTGTGACGTCAGAAATGAGTATGTGTGTGTGTAATAGAGAGAGAGAGTGGGCGTTGACATTAATATTTTGTTGTATTAGAGAGAGAGAGAGAGAGAGCGAGATAATGAGGTGTTGCCTTATAATTTCTGATATCCCATCAATAGGGGACTTGTAGGTTCGTTGTTTGGTATTAATAAATATATGATCATAGAAATTTGGTTCTCCAGTTCAATATATATGAATTCATTAGGGATTTAGAGGTTCGCCATTGGATGCATATCAATAATATTGTAATCATAGAAATTTGTTTTCTGTAGATATACATACTCACTTACTAAAAATGTATTGTTGGATATATGTATGTATGTGTATGCTGGTATCAGAAGGGTTGGTTGTTCAGTTGGTATACATGCTCGCTCTCCTACTACAAAAAATTATGTAGTGGGTGTGTACATTTTTAGAGTTGGATCTATGTGTGCCCGTATCAGAGAGGTATAGATATAGTGTTAGAAAGAGATGGATTTTGCGGGTACTTTTGCATAATTGATAGCGCTTAGTTGTATGTGTACATATGTATTTGTCCTTTTTAATATTCTATGTATGGATTAATTTTTTCTCGTGCTAGAATAGATGCTCCCCCAGTAAAAAATTTGCATGCTGCTATATTCCTTGATCTACACACTTAGTCCCCGTTCACACTACGCAAGCCTTATTGCTAGGCTTATCACTTTTTCTTGTTTGAACTTTCATCAGCGTCCTCGCAAAACAAGTCTTATTTTTGAGTTCATATCTTTTATATATAGTTTTAAGTATGCTTGAGTTCTTGACTTAAAAAACTAAACATATTGAAAGTACATGTATAGTGTGAACTGGGACTTCTATTATTTGTTCTTTACTTTTTATATTTTGTGTGTATGTGTATGTGTGTGGTCCCTTTTTAGCGTTTGATCTAGTTGAATTGCTTGTATGATAATTGTATACGTGTATGTATGTAAGTAAGTAAATGTAAATGCGTGTGTGTAGTTCAATAATTTTTGGGGATCATAGGAATGGTTTAACGTGCTGGAATAGCTGTTCTCCTAGCTCAAATTTGTTTGCTGATGCCGATTGCTTCTGCTGTTGTTGTTATTTCTTTTTCTTTTTCTATTACTCTGAACGGAAGCGCTTGGTTTACGAGTACATATGAATGTACATACATACATTCATATGTATATACATTCATATGCGTACTTGACAATTTTTGATTTTATGCATACATATATACATACAAACATACATATTTACATATGTACATACATACTTATTCAAATGTGCTGATATTGCTTTTTTCCCATTTTATAATATTCAAGAGAACTTTTTAGTCGTCATGTGGTTTTATGCTCTATTTTTATCGTTCCTGGTATGTTTATCGGATACTTTTTTTTTTCTAATACGCATGTACATACATGCGTGTGTATATTTTGCTATGCAAATTTAATTTGGCTGGATCTTGTTAGAATTTGATGTTTTGTAGCAAATTCAGCGATTTTTTTCTATGTACATATTTGTATAGAATAAAGCATAAAGTAAAAAATGAAAATAAGAAATATGGGATCACAGCATATTTTATTATGATAGAAGACATGTACTCCCAGCCCCAATTTATGTGCGATCATGTATGTGTGAGTGTGTTTGGTTTGTTCAATAGTTTTGATTTGAAGAAGTGTCGTCATAGCTTTTGCGATTGTTTGTCACTTTTGTTGGGGAAGGTTATTTTTTTCAGTTTTCTGTGCAAAGTGAAGCTATATACATACATATATGTATACATAATTACGTAAATTATGTATGTATATGTCTGCTAGTTCTTATTTGTTCTTTCATAGGTTTCGCGATTGTTGAAATCTTTTTATTGGGGAAGGTTAGGGTTTTCCGTTTGCTGTGCAACATGAAACTATATCCCTTCTAGAAGGGGTGGGGAAGTCTGTACAGCGTTGCTTCCTATTGCTTTCTAATAAATTTAACTTTTATATGGTTTTATAAAAATTTTATATTTTTTTCTTCTTCTAATTTGTATGCCATTACTTCACATTGAACAGTTCTGATCGCACTTAATGAAAAGTAATATTTCAACTCTGATTAGTGTGCTGTAGTACTCCTGTTATGTACAATTAATTTAAAGCAGTGTCCATTAATAAGTAAATATATATTATTATTACAAATTTGTAAAATTTTTATAGTGAATTAAAATAAAAAAGTAATTAAAGCAGTGTAAAACTATTATTATTGAAATTGTGTTAAAAAATAATAGCAACAATAATTAAAGAGAAATGAATTCCACAATTTGCTCAGTTTGTTCGATGACTCTTAGCAGTTTCAAAATGTTGGAGGTGCATATGAAGCTACATTGCAGTGTTTGCAAAAAGCTATTCATGTCGCATGGTAAGCTGAGGGATCATATAAAAACGCATTCTTCTGTCAGGATGGAGAATACAAGGAATATTTTATGCAGATATTGCAAAGCTTGCAATGAGGTTATTGCTTTTTCATCATGGACTGCTCATATTAGAACCACACGGCATAAGAGAAATTCTGAACAAGTTAATATTAGCAATGACCTGACAAAGATCAGCAGCGACTTCAATGGGAGGATTGAAGTATATTCCTTCATAAATAAAAATGAAGGAATATTGTTTCCAGAAGAATTTTTCCCAAATGCAAGAAATAGTGTGACTAAACAACTAAATGAATGTAGCAGGAAGCATGTTACATTTAAATTTAATTTTGAGTTAACATGTGAATACATGAAGCTGCAGAATGATGATATGATTGTTTCTCCACTGGTGCACATATCAAAAATGACATTAGTCACCATTTCGGATGATGTCGAAGAATTATACAGGAAACATGTGAATGAAATTACTATAAAAATGGATGAATTTCAAGAGAGAGAGACAGTGTATAAAATTGCTTGAAATAAATATTAACAAGTCCACAATTATAAGAGGATCATATTTCATACCCTTGCCAAAAGCTATAGCTAATAAAGGAGCATGCATCAATATCGAGAATGATGATATTTACTGCTTCAAATGGTGCTTAGTTGCTGCTTTATATCAAGATGATATGCTAAGTGTGGCACAAAGAAAATTTCACTACTCGTATAACATTGAAAACATAAGCAGTGAAAGGATTGTTTTAGCGGGCTTAGAAATCAACTTTAAAGGGTTAGATTTTCCACTTCCATTAAAACAACTAAAAAGGTTTGAAGTGCAGAATGATATTAGTGTAAACGTTTTTGGACATAATGAATCATCACTAATAGGACCATATTATGTAACTAGTGGAGAAAAACAAAATCATATAAACCTACTTTTGCTCAATTCAAATGAAAACTTTCACTATGTGTATATCAAAGATATTTCAAAGTAAGTCTTTTCTAATAATCAAATATATATATATACTATACTATACTATAATACTTTTCAATTTTAGACTTTTACGATCCAGCATTACATCACACACTTCTAAAATCTTTCTTTGTAACACCTGTTTATACCACACTCACGATGAATATGTTTATAAACATCACAAGAACATTTGTTCAAAGAAAGTCGTCAAAATGCCTAAGCCCGAAGATGTCTTCAAGAGCTTCAAAAACTTTCAGAAACAGATGGAAGTTCCATTTTTAATTTATGCTGATTTTGAGTCAATTTTACAAAGAGTTGACGAAAACGTAAGTAGTAATACTACAAACATTCAAAAGCATATTCCTTGTGCATTCAGCTACTATGTTAAGTGTAGCTTAAAGAAAGAGTATAATATGCATAGGTATTACTTTGGTGAAGATGCGGCAGCTATGTTTGTTAAAAAAATAGTGGAAGATGCATCAAACATATTTGATGAACATTTGTCAAAAACTAAATGCATTAATATGACTACCGAAAATATACAAGATCACAATAATGCACAAATGTGCCATATTTGTAAAAAAGAATTGATTAATGATAAAGTTATAGATCACTGTCATCTTACGGGTAGTTATCGTGGTGCAGCTCATAATGTATGCAATTTAAATTATAGAGTACCTAATTTTATACCTGTTCTTTTTTACAATCTTTCTGCGTATGATTTACATCTCTTTTTTCATCATCTTTCTTCAATAAAAAATGCTACCATAAAAGTTATACCCCTAAACAAAGAGCGTTATATATCCCTCTCAGTTTATATTTCATTAAAAAAGAATCATGGATTCGACATACGCTTTATAGACTCTTTCAGGTTTATGGCCTCAAGTCTAGATTCTTTAGCAAAAAATCTTGATGTTTCTGATTTGCATACAGTTCGTGAAATATTTCCAAATGACAACCAATTTCAATTACTAAGAAGAAAAGGAGTGTATCCATACTCTTATATGGACTCTATTTTAAAGTTTGATGAAACTGAACTTCCAAGTAGACAGAACTTTTTTAATATTTTAAGCAATGATGAATGTTCTGTTGATGACTATGAACATGCACAAAAAGTCTGGAGTGAGTTCGATTGTAGAAACCTTCTGGATTATACTGAGCTTTACCTCAAAACTGATGTCTTACTTCTTACAGATATTTTTGAAAATTTTCGAAAAATATGTAAGAGTATTTATAATCTAGATCCAGCTCATTATTATACTGCACCAGGACTATCATGGGATGCCATGTTGAGGACTACAGAAGTAACTTTAGAGCTAATAACAGACTGTGAAATGCATTCATTTGTTCAAAATGGTATAAGGGGTGGGCTAGTGCAGTGCTCAAAAAGATATTCAAAATCTAACAACAAATACATGAATGATTTTGATAATAATAAACCTTCAGAATATTTGATGCATTTAGATGCTAACAATTTATATGGTTGGGCAATGTCTCAACCTTTACCTTATGGAGGATTCGAATGGTTAAGTTCCAGTGAAATTGAAGCCTTTAATATCAATGAAGTTACTAATACACCAGAAGTCGGTTACTATTTGGAAGTAGATATTGAGTATCCAGACTCACTTCATGACGATCATAATGACCTCCCTTTTTGCCCCCAAAACAAAAGAACAACACAGTATAATACTAAAAAGTTAATAGCAGACTTTACCTTCAAAAAGAATTATGTTATTCATCATAAAATCTTGCTTCAATGTATTTCAAACGGGCTTGTATTGCATAAAATACATAGAATATTAAGATTTAAGCAGTCCCCTTGGCTTAAAAAATACATTGACCTAAATACTTCATATCGTACGAATGCCAAAAATGCATTTGAGAAGGACTTTTTTAAGCTTCTTAATAATGCGGTTTATGGGAAGACGATGGAAAACGTAGATAAAAGAAAAGTTATCAATATTGCGACAGAGTGGGAAACTACAAACAGAAATCATTTGGGATTGAGGGCATTGATTTCTAAACCGAATTTTTTAAGTTTAATAAAATTTGGGGATAATATGTATGCAGTTGAGTTAAAAGAACTGGAACCATATTACGATAAACCCACATATATAGGTCTAGCAGTTTTAGAATTATCTAAGTGGAAGATGTACGACTTCCACTACGGCTACATGAAACAAAAGTTTAAAGATAAAATTTCTCTTAACTATATGGATACAGACTCTTTCATCTACACGATTCAAACAGAAGATTTTTATGATGATATTCGTAATGATATTGATTCCAATTTCGATACTTCGGATTATTCTGAAGAGAATCAGTTTAGCTTACCTCTAGCAAATAAAAAGGTTTTAGGAATGATGAAGGATGAGAATAAGGGTGATATAATGACAGAGTTTGTAGGTTCAAGATCCAAAATGTACTCATTTTCAACCCATAGCTCTGAAGAAGTAAAAAAATCTAAAGGAGTTAAAAAATCTGCCGTCAAAAAGTTAACTCTAAACGATTATAAAAATTCTTTATTTGATCAGAAAGTGATATCAGCTGAAATGTATTTGATTAGATCAAAAACTCACAAACTGTACACACAAAAGCTATTTAAAGTAGTCCTTAAATACAATGATGATAAAAGAAATATTTTGGAAGATCATGTAAAAACAAGAGCTTGGGGTCATTATAGAGATCGAGTTAGTGACTCAATGGTAGTTGAGTAACCTATTGAAATTTTTATATATATATACAGTGATCTATAACATATATTACAAAAGAATTAATTAATTAATAAAAATACATACAATATTTAATCGTGAATGTATATTTATTCCAAATATTTTTTTTTTATGTTTATGTATTACATTCAAATGCTTATGTATTACGTTCATTCATTCATTCACTTTTAAGATATATATATATATATATATATACGTTTTTACATATTTATTTTTATATTTTTTATTTAAATATTATTTTTATATATACATAAGTTTATAAATTTGTAACATAAATATAATTACTATTTAGTTTTTACAAAATTGTTATTTATACACTTTAATTAAATTTAAGATTGTAACATATCAACATATATATATTAATATATATATGTTTAAAATAAAACAAGTAATATACTAAAAATATAACTCATGCCAATTTGTTTTCATTCTGATGTTTCTTTTTCAAGTAAGATTGCATTTCGTAAAGCACAAATACCATTGAAGTGATAGCTGCAATAAAATAGACCCGGATATTTCATCCCCATTTGACTAAAGTTGATACAGCCAATATCTTCAATATTAAAAACATTTTTTTGCACCATTTTTTCTAACCATTGCTTCTTTTCCTCGCCTTTAACATAGATATATGAATCACCTACATTAGCTCTTAAAAATTCGCAAATGCTTTTAAATGAAACAGTCCCATCGTTCCAGCTTAGATGATGATAATGTTTTATTAACCAGTTTGCTTCTCTTTGCTTTTTTGTTGATAAACATTTAAAGTCAAAAGGAGGTTTTATGATAAAATTGATGTGTTGGTTATTGTTAAAAACGATTGCGAGTTCTTTTGCAATAAAATCATTTGCATTACTTTTGAAACCTTGCATGTCTATGAAAACTATATTATTTTTCATCTTTTTAATTTATAAGATTTTACGAACTTGTCCTCTTATAGGTATGTATTCAATTAGACGATCATGAATAAGAATGCAATAAGCTGATGTTTTGGGTGGAATATTTGTTGCTGTTTCAAATTCAATTTTTATGTCAATTGGCCCATTATTAAGTGTTTCGTTTTGATAACTAACATCCACTACAATAATGGGTGCGTTATTTTTAAACTCTTGAGAAGTTAGAAGAGGTTGTGACTCCTTCATATAATAGTTTTGTTGAAATCTTACATACATATCATATAGAATTGCGTAGCGTTCATTTTTAAATTTTATGTTAAGATCATCATATGGATATGAAACTGAATTCAAATGTACTTTTAGATTAGTGATATCGCAATGAACAAACTTGTTTTCTTGTTGAAATGCAATCAATACAAAACGGCGTCGTTCTCTACTTGCAGCCATCTTAACATTCCAGATGTGGCTAGTTCCTGTAGTTAATTGTGGATTTACATGACAATCCCAACTGCGGAATGCTATTGGTATAGCAGCAGCATTGTTTATAATTTTAATCATATTCAATTTACTATGATCGGATAAGTGTACATGAGGAATTCTCCATGAGATTAGCGAAATTGTAAGTTTTGGTTTGTCAGTAGAAGTGCTCGATTGTACAAGATCTTCATCATTCTTGTTACGCAAGAGTATTAATTCATGTTTACCATTTAGTATTATTTTATTGTAATCTTCGGCAAATCCTAAGAGCATTTTAAGTGGAACATAGAAATTAAAATATCCATTTTCAATATTCAAATTATCAATTTTGTTCCATCCAGCATTTTGCATGACAATGCTCTCCGTTGGTGATAAAGAAATCAGATTTTTTATTGTGCTTGTCTGTCCTAAATACCTTGTATGATCAATTTCAATACCATTAAGTTCATAACGTATTTCATCAAAGAGATACGCTACAAAGTTGTTTTTTAATTTAAAGCTTAAATCAGAGGATTTTGAGCTTTTATCATGTACAACAAATCCTTCCACATATATGTAACTTTCACCGGGCAATACATACAAATCTTGATTTTGTATTGAAATACGTATTTCATCATTATTGTTGTATGATTGTAGATATGGTACATATGTATGATAGTCCTTTTTGATTATGCTCTCATCAGATAATGGTTTATCTAGTACATCCATTATGGAATTCATTTTTTCGTTTTCAATTTTAAATTTAAAGACTTGAGAAAGTTTTGATTTGTTTTAGTTAGATTTTTTCGATTGTCTGATCTCTTCAACTGCCGCTTAGGTTCTAGTATAGTCTTAGAATTATATACAGCTTTATTTTTTGATATGCTTGTGTTATATATTATCATTATTTAGTTGGTCTCAAATGTATGCGAATGGTTATTTCCTCTCCTCGGAAATTTATTAGGTCACCGTGCTGATCAACCACGCGTAGAGCTAGTGAACTAATCTCTTGAGAGTTAACTGGTAAATAAATCAGATTTCTAGGGATTTCATCTATTTTATAGCCTGGAGGAACATTAATCGGAAATTCATGTGGTATATGTGCCTTGGAATTGTTCATGTATGTATTAACAGCGATACTGCTTTCAACTCGCAGGAGATTTACCTTAAATATATTGACTGGAAGATCTGAGTAATGATCATGGTTTGGAGTCAAGATTTTAGTATTAAATCCCGAAAGTTTTCCAATTGTATTTTCTTTATTAAAATCTATTAAATCTGTAGAGCTATTAATTTTAACTTGCATTGTATTGTTATTAGCTTCAATTCGAATTTTATTTGTTGGACTGCAGTCTTTATATCGTTTATCTAAGTAATCGACTATATGATTTAATTCATAAGATCCAATTGGTATTTTAATTGTGTGTTCTCCTATGTGAAACATATTGTTATAGACGTCTACATTCGGTATACTATTGTATGAATGAAAAGCAGTTAGAGCGCACTCATATGCTCCATTTAACTCGATAGGAGGGAAGTAATTTGCAGATAACTCTGATGAGATAGAGCTCAAAGTAAGTGTTATTGACATTATGACAATCTGATTGCAAATAAATAAAACTACTGCAATATTGTTTATAAAAACGATTTATTTCTTATTATTAATATATATATATATATATATATATATATATATATTATTACATTATGTACTAAATGCAAGTAATGCTCTTGTTGATGTTGTTTTACTCCAACTACAATATATCATCTTTACTTATCCAAGAATTGTGTTGACTAGAAAACCCCAACCATTTAACATATTACTCCTCTCCTTTAGTTTTAAGAACCTTTTCAACTAGATATGTATTTGGATATCTAGTTTTTGCAATTTCTTCTTCATAGAATCCACCTTTAATAGGATTTCCAAGATAATCTTGTAATATGTATGTTGTAGGATATGTATTTTGAACTTTTTTGATTGTGAAAATTTCTGTTGTCCAATTTGGTGTGTAGCCCTTTTCAAAAGTATGCTTATATTTGCTTATGCGTACATGGTCTTCAACATTAAATTTTGACATTTTATACATCTTCAAATGATTGTACACAGTGTTTAGCAACCTTTTCTCATTTGTTGCGTTGACTTTAATAGGAGACATTTTAATTGTGCGATGAAATTTTTTATTGTATGCATGAAGTAAATCTTTATATATATCAATCCACTTATATGAACCATTAAAGCTGAATTCTTTCCACATCATCCCTTTAATGGTCTATTAAATCGTTCTACTATTGATGCTTTCATGCTGCTATATGTTGAGTAGTGATTAATGTTGTATTTCTGCATTAATTTTCCAGTGTGTATTGAAAAATTCTTTACTCTTTACCATCATCCGTTTGCAAGGTTTTTGGAACTCGTCCTAATTGAAAAATATTTTCCATTGCTTTGCTTGTTTCGAGTGCAGTTTTTGTTTTCAGCGGTACTGCCCATGCAAATTTTGAGAATGTGTCAATTACAGTCAACAAAAATCGATAATTTCTATTTTGTGATGAATAAATACCCATTTCAACTAAATCAGCTTGCCAAAGATCATCTAATCCTTTCATCACAACTCTACGACGTACAAACAATTTTCGGGCTTGCTTATGGATTTCGTTAACTAAGTTTCTTTTTGGAGACATTCAGTAGTTTTATGGATTTGTTGGCGAGTGTTGTGATCTATTTGATGCACTTTCAGCTATTGATACGAACATGTAATTTTCTAATCTATAAATTTTCTCGTTAAGCTGTTCAATTTGATCTTCAAAAGATGATTTAATTTTTAAAATTTCTTTTTCAATTTTATAATTGTCTTCTATCTGTAATTTTATTTCCCTTTGTATTTGCTCGATTTGTACTTGAATATTTTCTTGAATTAGATTATTATCTTCATTGAAGCTATTTAATAATTTGACTTCTAGTTTTTCGATTTGAGTTTGCAGAAACAATTTATTGACAGCATCGTTTTCCTCCACAGCTTTTGAAACATTTTTGATCCTTTTGTTTTGGACATCAATGTTGTTGTTCGTATCCATAAAGAACCCCAGCAGTTTAGGTGCATTTTTAATAGAAATTATATCACTAGTATCGCTTAGATAATGTCCAAACTTATCAACAGACATACTTCATACATATGTAAATACTTTATTAGAGTTAATGTATTATATTCGCTTCACGTAATTCTTCAATAATTGATACAATCTCGTTGTTGTGATTAGTATGACCTGCAGCTTGTGATGCAATCAGTAGTCGAAGACGATCTAGTAACTCATTGGGATCATCCCAATATATATAGTTTTGTTTTCGAGGGTTAAGGTGCATCATTCCATCACCTTTATAATTAGGAATTGCTGCATTTGCTACTGCACTACTCTTCTGAGTATTTTCTTTAAATATTTTTTGAATTATATGCTTATATTTATAACCTCTCGTCCCCTTGCTCTGACCATCAGGATTATAGTCTCTCCTGCATGCATTAGTTGTAATTAAAATTTTTTTGTAGATTTCAAGTTCAAATTTGTCATAGTTTTTTGGTTTTTTATGAAACATTAAAGAAAACAAACCAGGTGTTAGAGCCCATCTTTGACCACCAACTTGAATTTTATCTTCATTTAGCTCAATGTTACTACTACCAAATTTCCATTCGTTATTGTAATCTCTATGTGGACCATAGTAAGCATCTAATTCATTCCTCGCTTCCAAAAGTGATAAGTTTGTATAATTCTCTTCAGAATTGGAAGTCTGTGAGTAAAACTCATCTTCATCCTTATCACTGACGTCATTCACATCATTAAATAAGATGGTGTTATCAAATATTGTTCCTTCTACAAGTTTCTTTGGTGTACTTGTCTCTACCTTGACTGATGCTTTCAAGGACTTTAAACTTTTTTTATTCGCAATTTCTGTTTGGAATTTATTTTCTTCTTTTTTGGGATTTCTTCCAATATTTTTAGAACTATTTATGAATTCTTTGAGAGGTTCTGTTATAGGTTTAAATGTATCTCTTAATTGTTCAAGTGTATCTATTTCACCAGTTTTTATACTACGGAGCTTTTTCTTCAAGACATTTCTTGTCGTAACCAGCTCTTTTAAAACTTTTTCATCCATGGTTAGTAACGTCAAATATTAGATCAGCTTATCAGCTAACAGATCAGTTTATCAGCTATCAGATTAGGTCACTATGTATTTTATTGTGTTATCAGATCCGGTTTTGAGGTATGAGATCAGGTTTTCAGGTATCAGAACCAGTTATCAGATCGGTCAACAGATATCAGATCAGTTAACAGGTATCAGATCAGTTATCAGATATCAGTACAGGTTATCAGATATCAGTACAGGTTATCAGATCAGTTAACAGATACAGATCACTTATCAGGTTAGGTTATCAGACCAGTTATCATGTATGAGATCAGTTTATCAGATCAGATTATCAGCTATCAGATAATGTTATCAGGTTTTAGGCATCTGATCAATCTTAAAAAAATAGATGTATGAAGTTTAAAGCCAGATTAAGAACTAAAGACTACCTTTTATGTGAAGTAATTTATATTGTTATGAAATAGTCAAATTGTTTTCTGTAACGACCATTGTTTAATTCATTATCTTTGCTTATCATCAAAAATCCATATTTATCCTTCCAACACTCTCGACAAATTTCTTGAAACTTTACAAAATTCATATCGCTTGCCACATGATCATTATAAACATGCTTCATATTTTTCTCATCTTGTTTAAACATTATAATTACATTGGCATTGTCTCTTATCAAATGTTTTGGAATTCTGGTATACGTTTGACATAAGTAAAATGAATCAACATTCTTATGTCGCCCCATACAAAAATATGCACGTATATTATTTTGCTTTTCACATGCAACATCGTCAAATATCATAATTGAATTGCTTTTAGCTTCATTAGGGGAAATAACGGATTCATTATCTGTAAATGTGTAATATCCCATTCCTTTTATTGGTAAAATTAAGTTTTTCAGGTATTCATATTTCGGCTGATATAACGATTTCGAGTATAAATAGATGTTTTTAAACTTGAGACCATTAGGACTTTCTATCAAACTAATCATAATATTAGTCTTTCCACAATTCGATGGACCAACTATTAGAGCACGAATAGAATTTGGTAAGAGGACACTATGCTTTATTTTTGAGCTGATGTTTGATGAAGCATCAATATTACGGATTAAAATATTTTTATGTTGTTTAACAAACTGCATTTTTGTAACTAAATGCAATTTATAAATACTACCTTTTATTATAGAAAAAAAAAAATAATATGGTTATACGATATCGGAAAACGTTTAGTCATAAGAAAACTGTCATTGGAGAAGGTTTAGTTAACAACATAATAAACTCTCTACCTGTTGAACTTCATCTTCCTGGATATCAGTACTGTGGACCTGGAACCAAACTACAAAAACGTTTACGTAGAGGTGATAAAGGAATTAATATATTGAATTCTGCTTGTAAAGAGCATGACATTGCTTATTCTCAACATAAGGATTTAAGTACTAGACATAAAGCTGATAAAATACTTGAAAACAAAGCTTGGAAGCGAGTTCTTTCAAAAGATAGCACTCTCACAGAAAAATCATTTGCATATATGGTTACAAACGCAATGAAAGTCAAAACAAAGTTTGGTATGGGTGTGGAGAAAAAGAAAAATGATAAAAAAAATATTTTAAATGCTAAAAAGCTGTTTAGTACATCAATTAGAGATGCATCAAAAATGTTGAAGAAGAAAAAACCGCTGGATATTAACTCAGCTATTAAAATTGCACGAAAAACTATTAACAGTTCTTTGAAGGGGAAAAAATCACAAATTATAGCACCACGTATAATACGTGTTCCAAAAATTGGTGGTTTTCTGCCATTAATTCCAATTTTAACTGCTCTGGGCGCAATTGGCAGTCTAGCGACTGGAGGTGCTGCTATAGCGAAGACTATAACTGCAACCAAAAATGCAAAAAGACAACTTGAGGAAGCAGCTACACATAATAGAGCGATAGAATCTATAGCAGTAGGTGAAGGTCTTTTCCTCAAACCTTATAAGAAAGGTTATGGTTTGATTTGTAAAGAAATCTCAAAAAACTAATACAAATGCTGCCCACTAGACCATTGACTGATGTTGATCTAGAAATTTTTTCATCAAAAATTCCATATTTTAGAGGAGTTTATATGTTGAACACTCTACCAAGACGTGTTAGGAAAAGAGAATGTGGAATAATAAATTTAGATATGTCAACAGGACTCGGCACACATTGGGTAGCATATTTTAAAAACAATAAAGAAATAGAATATTTCGATAGCTTTGGAAACTTACAACCTCCTACAGAAGTAATCAAATATCTGGGTAAAAATATAAGATACAACTATAATCAATATCAGAAGTTTAATACATTTAATTGTGGTCATTTATGCCTTCAATTTCTTTACGAAGTAAATAAAAAGACTAGAATTTAATATTAAATAATTTATATAAAATTTTGTTTTATTATTATTTGGAAAATATATATGTATATAACAACAAATTTACACTATTGCCAAATGGGATATTGGCCATTTGTGATTAAAAACTCCTCCACCTCCTCCTTATCCAAAATTAGATTTCTCTCCCCTTGTCTTTGCACACGGAATGTGCCATCTGATAGGTGGTAGAGCTCCTCGTCTGTTAAGTAGGAACATGAAGTTATCCTCCATTTCCACCTTCACAGTTGCCCCGTACCTCGTCGTTGTCCTCTGGGCAGTAATAATGCGATATTTCTTTGAAATATCTAAGTCCTTGATATGAATCAAGGACTTGTTGTTCAATGAACAGAACTTTTTGATGAGGTTTTGCGAAAAGTCCATTTGATGTAGTTTTAACTTTGAGTATTTTACTGAAATTGATATTAAATGCAGATTCGATGAGTCTAAGAAGCCTACTCGAAAATATTTATTGTGAAATAGTGAATATCTCTATACGAGGAAAAGTTGATGAGAGAAAACGAGAGAGAAAGAGAGAAAGGGCTAGAGTATGCTAAAAGGGGAAGTAACAATTGATTTGATTCTATGTACATGTACACTGTTTTAAACATCAGATCTTTCAAAAATATGTAAATACAATTAGTAACAAAGCAACCCTCAAAGAACTGTCATCTTCATAAATTAAATAAAAGCATGATTAGGATAAGGTGCAAACTCGATCAGTTTTTGAAAGATTTCAAATGGTTCCAGCTATATGACCACTCGGAGCTTATAAAATTTTTCATCAATATGCTGGACGAGAACGAGGAAATTGGAGTTACGGAAGATGAAGACAAGGATGACGGTCACTTCAAATGCTGTCCCTGGTATTACCCTGATAGTACTGAAGGTCCAGACACCTGTAGGTGCTCCATCTACTTGTTACGAAAGTTAGTAATAAATAATTTAATAGATATGTATTATAAAACATTATTAAAATAATGAATAAATATTAATAAAATTAAAAATCTTTAAAACATTTATAATTTCAAACGAATAAGATGTTATTGGTGTACACAAGTATCTAAAATAAAATAGTTTAAAATAAAGTGAACAAATATTTATTTTTTAATATTTAATTTTGCTTTTTGATAAATTTTCACATATTCATGAAATTATTTTATATTATTATTAAACTTTGGACAGCAAACGGAAAACCCTAACCTTCCCCAATAAAAAGATTTCAACAATCGCGAAACCTATGAAAGAACAAATAAGAACTAGCAGACATATACATACATAATTTACGTAATTATGTATACATATATGTATGTATATAGCTTCACTTTGCACAGAAAACTGAAAAAAATAACCTTCCCCAACAAAAGTGACAAACAATCGCAAAAGCTATGACGACACTTCTTCAAATCAAAACTATTGAACAAACCAAACACACTCCCACATACATGATCGCACATAAATTGGGGCTGGGAGTACATGTCTTCTATCATAATAAAATATGCTGTGATCCCATATTTCTTATTTTCATTTTTTACTTTATGCTTTATTCTATACAAATATGTACATAGAAAAAAATCGCTGAATTTGCTACAAAACATCAAATTCTAACAAGATCCAGCCAAATTAAATTTGCATAGCAAAATATACACACGCATGTATGTACATGCGTATTAGAAAAAAAAGTATCCGATAAACATACCAGGAACGATAAAAAATAGAGCATAAAACCACATGACGACTAAAAAGTTCTCTTGAATATTATAAAATGGGAAAAAAGCAATATCAGCACATTTGAATAAGTATGTATGTACATATGTAAATATGTATATTTGTATGTATATATGTATGCATAAAATCAAAAATTGTCAAGTACGCATATGAATGTATATACATATGAATGTATGTATGTACATTCATATGTACTCGTAAGCCAAGCGCTTCCGTTCAGAGTAATAGAAAAAGAAAAAGAAATAACAACAACAGCAGAAGCAATCGGCATCAGCAAACAAATTTGAGCTAGGAGAACAGCTATTCCAGCACGTTAAACCATTCCTATGATCCCCAAAAATTATTGAACTACACACACGCATTTACATTTACTTACTTACATACATACACGTATACAATTACCACACAAGCAATTCAACTAGATCAAACGCTAAAAAGGGACCACACACACATACACATACACACAAAATATAAAAAGTAAAGAACAAATAATAGAAGTCCCAGTTCACACTATACATGTACTTTCAATATGTTTAGTTTTTTAAGTCAAGAACTCAAGCATACTTAAAACTATATATAAAAGATATGAACTCAAAAATAAGACTTGTTTTGCGAGGACGCTGATGAAAGTTCAAACAAGAAAAAGTGATAAGCCTAGCAATAAGGCTTGCGTAGTGTGAACGGGGACTAAGTGTGTAGATCAAGGAATATAGCAGCATGCAAATTTTTTTACTGGGGGAGCATCTATTCTAGCACGAGAAAAAATTAATCCATACATAGAATATTAAAATTGACAAATACATATGTACACATACAACTAAGCGCTATCAATTATGCAAAAGTGCCCGCAAAATCCATCTCTTTCTAACACTATATCTATACCTCTCTGATACGGGCACACATAGATCCAACTCTAAAAATGTACACACCCACTACATAATTTTTTGTAGTAGGAGAGCGAGCATGTATACCAACTGAACAACCAACCCTTCTGATACCAGCACACACATACATACATATATCCAACAATACATTTTTAGTAAGTGAGTATGTATATCTACAGAAAACAAATTTCTATGATTACAATATTATTGATATGCATCCAATGGCGAACCTCTAAATCCCTAATGAATTCATATATATTGAACTGGAGAACCAAATTTCTATGATCATATATTATTAATACCAAACAACGAACCTACAAATCCCCTATTGATGGGATATCAGAAATTATAAGGCAACACCTCATTCTCTCGCTCTCTCTCTCTCTCTCTCTCTCTCTAATACAACAAAATATTAATGTCAACGCCCACTCTCTCTCTATTACACACACACATACTCATTTCTGACGTCACAAACCATGACCTTACACAACACCCCAAGAGAGAAAGAGATAGATATAGTGTTAGAAAGAGACGGTTATTTCCATCCTCCATTACCTATCTACTAATGACTCTTAATTGAGAAGTCGATTATTGGGCCTAAGTATAGATAATAATTAAAAATAACTTTACAAAATGTTAGGCAATCAGTCCATTCGCACTTTGGCCCTAAAGCCTGGTACTCTGTACAACAATTCATGTGAAATGCTGTCAAAATAAATATTAAGAAAACTTGGAATGTATTTTTCCTGAAAAAATATTGCAGAAGTATTGCTCTGTTTATCTTGGGAAAACATATGAAATACATATGTACATACATACATACATATATCTTGAACATTTTAAGTTTTTATGAGAAATAATATGAGTGGCAATTGTTTTGCTTTAAAAAAAACAAGGACTAGTTACGAGTAATATTGTTTGGATTTGAAATTTGTTGTACGAAGTAATGAATGCTGCTCATCAGGTTTTGAAAGACTAGTCTTAAACAGAAATTATTTTCTCGCAAATTAAACACTACCTTTTCTTTTTCAAAAGCTGAATAAATATTTCCCAAAAACCGCTGGATTGGGGTTTGATACTTATAAGAACTTATTGATAGAAAAGTTTTCCGCTAAAATTTAAAATATTTGATTAGAATGGTTTACTTGTAAGTATATGTATCTTTTTCATGCTGGTTGAAAATAATTTTCGTCTTTTTGACGATTGTTCATCGTAAGCTATTTTCATAAAAGAAGTACAATTATTTTTTGTCTTTAGTATTCGCTTTAAATATTCGCATGCATTTTAGTGAATGCAAATAGCAAAAGTAAGCGAATAATTTGGGAATTCGAAACTGAATGCGAACATTCGTTACATCGCTACTGTTAAGTTTCTTTGTACTTCTTGTTCGTATGATTACACTAATCCAATCATACATAGCTCACACCGATTTGATCTTACGCAAAACTTGTGATTGTATTGTGAAAAAGATTTTACCCCCTGCCGCATAGATGTTTACACATCAAAAAGTATTGTTCTGCGCCGTTTATTGACGTTTCTCAGGCATTTGATAACGTGTGGCATGAAGGCCTAATTTTTAAATTAAAGACTTACCTACCAATAAACATTTTAAATCTATTAGAAAGTTACATAATTTACTGTAAGTTCACTTTTGTGGAAGGAGACTTTATGAGTATGCAGGCGAGTATAATGGGGCCAGTTTTGTATTTCGTTTATACTTGTGATAAGCCTATGAGCAGTAGTATCCATACTTCTACATTTGCGGACGATACAGCCTGTCTTAGTATGCACGAAAAAATTGATGAGGCAAACTCCAGGAACACATTTCTCAAACGGAACTATGGCCAAACTTATGGAGAATAAAGGTAAATGAATAGAAGTGTGGTCAGATAACATTTACCCTACGAAAAAATACTTGTTCACCCATTAGAATAAATAATTAAATTGTTCCTCAACATTCATTTGTGAAATATCTTGTTATACGCCTTGATCGATGGCTTACATTGAAATAACACATTGAAAGCTAACACAAATGAAACTAAAATAAACTCAGGTACATTCGCTGATTGGTAGAAATTCAACCCTCAGTCTAGATTGCAAATTTATAATATACAAGTCGCTTTTGAAAATTATATGGTGCTACGGAAATCAGCTATGGGGCACTGCTTCAGCTTCAAATGTTGGGAAAATTCAATGAAGGCAAAACAAAATTTTACGTTTGATAACATAATTTAAAAAAAACCAAAACAAATTGTTTGGTTTTGTTTTGTTTAATTATTTGAAGTGAGAGAAACAAAAATAATGAGAATGATTGCTCAATTTTGTTTTGCACATGAACACAAACCAGAGAACGCAGCCGATCGGCTGTAAATTAACAAACAGCCGCTGCCAGCTACAAACAATGCATTAATTTAATCGTACGCCGCTAGAAAAGAAAATATTGGGAAATAAATGGTGTAGTGTACCCCTATAGTCACCCCTAATATCACAATTTAGTATGTGCACTTTCCCATAGGAATGTCACTCAATTTTAACTCAAAACAATAATAATAATAAATAATACTTGTTACAACAAATAACTATCCGTTTTGTAAAGCAACAATTATTAAATATTATTGTATTATTCTAGTTTTAAGGATACCGTTAGTTAAGTATAAAAGAAAGAAATTTTTGGAATAAAAATCAATTTTTGCTTAGCCTTTAAATCGGCTGTTTTATTTAAAAGCATTCAACTGCTTGAATTAAATCTAAGAGCATACATCTGCTCAGGCATAAAATCTGCCTAAGTCTTTTTTTTTAGTTTTAATAGAGCCAGTGGCGTTCATTAGCGCCGGCATAACCGGGTAGGCAGACTTTTATAAACCTTACATGGCGATCCTGCCAAATAATAACAAAGATGTCCCTGTAGAGGAATACAAACCTGCAGGCAAGGACCAACAAGCTCCCTCATATACGGCCACACCGTTGAAGGCAGGCCCAAAGCCACTGACGATAGAGGAACACCGCAAACCAAAATAATAAAACACTATTATTTTTTCATTTTTATATTTAATTTCATTTTATTATAAAATGAATATATAAATTTTCTTATAAATAAACACACAGCTTAATTTATATTACATCTATTTTAATTAAAAATAATATAACAAAATTACACATTTGAAGAAAACTATAACAAAATTACTAATGTAATAAAAGATAACGCGAAGAAGCATTAATAAGAACACAAATGTCAATCACAGATGTTGAGAAATAAGTGCTACCAAATTGGAAGAATTGGTAGTGTTGTAAAGTTTACCCAAAAAAAAAAAAAGTTCAGTGTTACCTATTTGATTCACATATTTTTGCCATAATATATGTTATAACATAAGTTATGATTTGAAATCGCACAACTGCTTAACTTTTAATAGACATAAATTAATATAATTTTAGATGGAAGAATTAAAACAATATTATATTGAATTAGAAAAATTAGAAAAGAACATAAAAAAGAGCAAAGACAGAATTTACTCCTCTAACTATAAAATTGAAAAATTATCGCGCTTAATTGAAATTAAATTAGAAATTGACAATATTTGTAGTCGTTTGCAGGAAGAAGGGACCAAATCGTTTATAATTAAATTTAATGAATTATACACAATAGTGTTGAACTTAGTGAAAAATATAAGTACTAAAGAAAGTACAGATTTAACAGATAATTCGGACGCAAGTGTTGCAAGGGAAATTATTAATATGGCACAATTCGATATTGGAGTTGTGGGCAAAAACCTTAACGTTTTTAAAGGTTCATATGAGGTGTTAGAAGACTTTATAGTGCAAACAGAGTTATTGCATGATATTTTAAGAACAGAAGACCGAGAGATATTCATAAAGTATGTCTATAACTTTAAATTAGCTGCAAATGTCAGGAGTGTTTTGGGACGTTCCAACAGACCTACTACGTTTAATGAATTGAAGAAGTTGTTGGTTGATGCGTACCCGAACCCAAGAACTCTGCAACAAGTCTTAAGTGAATTAGGATCAATAAGGCAAGGAAATTTGAGTATATCAGCCTTTAGAGAGAAAGTTGCATTGTTGTCAGAACAATTGAGCAATTTTGAACTTAAGGCAATAGCAAATCCATCGCAGGAAACAAAAAACGCAATATCTAAAATGAGTGAAAATATGGCCTTAAATGTGTTTATAAAAGGTGTTAATGTGGAATATAAAAATATATTGGTAGCAAGTAGTCCAAAAACTCTCAGTGAAGCTGTAGAGAAATGTATTACAGTGGAAAGAAATATGCAAACAAATGATAATAGTATTTTTAGAATTAATAGGCGTGATAATGAACGTATGTACAATTCGCAAAGAGTGTATGGGGATTATACAGGGTACAGAGGTCAGGGATACCCAAACCAAAATAGTAACAGAAATAGCAACAATTATAATAATGGATTGTATAATAATAATGCTAATTACAATCGCAATAGATATGGCGACAGCAATAGTAACAATAGCAATAATAGGTACAGAAATAGTGGTAATAATGCGAATAGAAACTTTGCAACAAGAAGTAATGATAATAATATGAATTTCTCATATAGAAATAATAATAACAGGAACAATTCGTCGTATAGACCCAGTAATGGCAGACATAACCAGGGAAACTAATAGCGCCGGATAGCAAAGATTGTTATCCAGGAGGGCAAAAATGTTTCAAAATTTCAAATAACACTGATAATTCGATAACAATAACTTGCAGTACCATAAATAAAGAGCTTAAGTTTTTGGTAGACACTGGAGCAGATATTTCTATTTGCAAGCGAGGTAATATAGAAAACATAAATGAACGTAACATATCATCACTAAGTGGTATTACTTTAGATACGATTGAAAGTCTTGGCACCGCATATCTAACTTTAGAATTCGATAATAAGCCGATAACACACAAATTTCACATAGTTGAAGATAATTTTCCAATCAATACTAATGGAATCATTGGTAGAGACTTTTTAGAAAGATATAAATGCAAAATTGATTTTGAAACATACACGTTAACCTTCAATATAGCTGATGAAGAAGTTATTTTACCGATTACCCCAAAACGCGTTTATAAAACTGAAATATGTATACCAGCACGCTCAGAACTGATAACACCAGTCAACATATGTATAAGTCAGGAAAGCATTGTTTTGAACAAAGAATTATGTCCGGGAATTTTTGTAGGGAATAGCATTATACTATCAATAGGACTACAACACATAAAATTGTTGAATACAACTGACAAAGATGTAGTTTTGAAAGATTTGAAGTTAGAAACGAAGCCATTATCAAATTACAATATATATAATTGCGGCAACAATATCAATACAAGTAAAGGCAGAGTACAAAAAGTTTTAGAAGATTTAAATATCGAATCTATAGATCCATTAGCTAGGCAGTCCTTAAAAAACATAGTTACAGAATATAATGATGTATTCCACCTTGATGGTGACAAATTAACAACAAATAATTTTTATAGTCAAAACATTCAGATGACAGATTCTTCACCTGTTTACATAAAACCTTATAGACTACCTGAGTCACAAATGAGCGAAATAAACAAACAGGTAAATAAATTGTTAGAAGATGGTATCATTGAACCATCTGTGAGTCCTTACAATTCTCCATTATTGGTAATACCGAAAAAATCAGCAAATGACACGAAGAAATGGAGATTAGTAGTTGATTTCCGGAAAGTAAATGAAAAAATAGTAAGCGACAAGTTTCCTCTAACAAGAATCGAAGATGTCCTAGACAAATTAGGTAGGGCAAAATATTTTTCTACACTGGATATGACCAGTTCATTTCATCAAATCGGTTTGGATAAAGAATCAAGACCGATTACATCGTTTTCTACCAGGAATGGTCATTTTCAATTTACTCGGTTACCCTTTGGACTGAAGATATCGTCAAATAGTTTTCAAAGGATGCTTACAATTGCATTGAGCGGCTTAGATGCAGAAGCGTTTTTGTATGTCGATGACATTATTGTTTTTGGTTGTAGTATTCAACACCATCACGAGAACTTGATAAAAATCTTTGAAAAATTGAGGCAGTATAATTTAAAACTGAATACGTGTAAATGTCGTTTTTTGAAAACAGAAGTAGTTTATCTAGGTCACCTTATAACTGATAAGGGTATACGTACCGACCCTGCTAAACACGAAGTAATAGAAAACTATCCAGTTCCCAAAAATGTAGATGAAGTCAGACGTTTCGTAGCGTTCTGTAATTACTACAGGCGTTTCGTTAAAAACTTTGCTGAAATAGCTAGAAATTTAAATAAACTGTTAAAAAAAAATACTGTTTTTAGGTGGGACGAAGGTTGTCAAAAGTCTTTTGAAACATTAAAATCAAAATTAATCAATCCACCAATACTCCAATATCCTGATTTTAGGAAACCGTTTATATTAACTACCGATGCATCTAATTATGCACTTGGAGCAGTCCTATCACAAGGTGAAATTGGGTCAGATATGCCCATATCGTATGCGAGCAAATCGTTGAGTAAGCATGATATAAACAAGCCAGTTATAGAAAAAGAGCTGTTAGCTATACATTGGGCTATAAACTTTTTCCGTCCGTACCTTTATGGTAGAAAATTCTACGTAGTGACAGACCATAGACCCTTGGTATCGTTATTTTCTCACAAAAATCCATCATCAAAAATGACTAGAATTAGGTTGGATTTATGTGACTACGATTTCGAAATATCGTATAAGAAAGGTAAGATGAATAGCAATGCAGATGCGTTGTCAAGGATAGTATTGGACAGCGAAGCATTAAAAACGTTAACCCCTACCGAAAATTTACAAAAGCGTAATGATATATTAGTGATGACTAGAAACATGAAAAATAAACATGATGCACAAAAAGATGTCGAGCATAGAGGTGGCATCTCCAGTAAAGAGCCTGATCAACTTTTTATTTGGGAATGTACTTCAATCTCAGACATTAAATCGATGAAAAAACTTAGGTTTGAAATAATGAGTAAAATTAAAACACCTCAAATTGTAGCAAGTGATTTAGAAGTTGTAGTGAGATGTGGTGATAATCCAATAAACACAAAGCTGTATTTGGAGAAGCTACTATTGAAATTACTATCAATAAATGTAAAAGAGCTAGCATTAAATGCTCATGATGAAATTTTCAAATTAGTAACAAAGGAACAGTTTAAAGACACGTTCAACGCATTAAGAGGTAAAAATAAAGCAAATTTAAGAATACTAATTTATAAAGAACCAGTAAGGGTATATGATAGGAAAGTACAGGATACTCTCATTAATGAGTACCATAGTTCAACTATAGGAGGACACTTAGGTGTCAGGAAAACGACGCTAAAACTTAAACAAAAATACATATGGAAGAATATGGGTAGGATGATTAAGCAGCATATATTAAATTGTAAAGAATGCAAAATTAACAAGCAAACGAAACACACCAAAGAAAAGCTAACACTAACCGATACGCCAGGGACTAGTTTCGAAACAGTGTCAATAGACACGGTGGGTCCCCTTAGATTCTCAAATAATTTTAGATACATACTAACAATACAGTGCGATTTAACAAAGTATATTATTGCATGCCCCATTGAGACGAAGGATGCTAAGACCGTTGCAAAGGCTCTTGTAGAAAACTTGATTTTAAGATACGGGCACTTCAAAGTTCTTAAGTCAGATAGAGGTACCGAGTTCGTAAACGAGTTAATGGCGGAAGTATGTAAGCTACTGGAAATAAAACAGATTTTCAGCACTCCATACCACCATGAAACTCTTGGATCAGTTGAAAGAAGTCATAGAGTACTGAATGAATTTCTCTTAGGCTTCTGTAAAGATAATGAATGGGACCATTGGATACCTTATTTCTGTTTTGCGTATAACACAACACCGCATATAGACACAAACTACACTCCATACGAGTTAATATTCGGTAGATTACCAAACTTGCCTAATGAAAACTTATTGAATTTTGAACCAATCTATAATATAGATAATTATTCGAAAGAATTGAAAGCTAGATTAAAATTTTCGTTGCAAAAAGCAAAAGAGTTACTGGAGATATCAAAAAAGAAACGCATTGAACAATGTGTAAAATTTAATCCGTTAAATTTGAATGTAGGAGATATGGTCTTAGTAAAAACCTTTAATAGGAAAAAGAATCAACCACCATACCATGGTCCATATAGAATAGTACAAACTAAAGGAGTAAACTCTGTCATAGATCTAGGAAGTAAGTCAAAAGAAATACATAATAATAATTTAAAAAAATATTAGTAATATGTTATAATTGTAAAATTATATATATATAAAAAAAAAAAAAAAAAAAAAAAATTTGAATTTTAAGAAACATAAAATTGTAAAATTTTTCTTAAGGGGTAGGGTGTAGTGTACCCCTATAGTCACCCCTAATATCACAATTTAGTATGTGCACTTTCCCATAGGAATGTCACTCAATTTTAACTCAAAACAATAATAATAATAAATAATACTTGTTACAACAAATAACTATCCGTTTTGTAAAGCAACAATTATTAAATATTATTGTATTATTCTAGTTTTAAGGATACCGTTAGTTAAGTATAAAAGAAAGAAATTTTTGGAATAAAAATCAATTTTTGCTTAGCCTTTAAATCGGCTGTTTTATTTAAAAGCATTCAACTGCTTGAATTAAATCTAAGAGCATACATCTGCTCAGGCATAAAATCTGCCTAAGTCTTTTTTTTTAGTTTTAATAGAGCCAGTGGCATTCATTAGCGCCGGCATAACCGGGTAGGCAGACTTTTATAAACCTTACAATGGAAGGAAGGGTCTTGAAATATTTGCTGAGAATTTGGCATCATTATATAATCACCCTTATTCAAGTTGTCGTCATCGACGTCACTTTAACACTACCAAAACATTGGGGCTTGTTTACTCGCTCTCGAGAACAATTTTGCGCAACTGAAAATCTATTCTGTTCCCTAAGGTCTAGAAAACAGCATAAACACGCCAACATGAGTCAATGGTTTTCGACAACGGATATACGAGCACCAAGTTTTTGGTGTTGTGTTAAAATAACAACTGGAATAAGCGTGAATATAACTTTATTAACACTTCAGTTTGTTTTACATAAACAAGCAGCATAGCTACAACCGGGTGTCCTAAGACAACTCTCTATTTTTTTCGAAAAACTTAGTTCAGTTTATGTCACGTACTAAATAAAATTTTGAATTGTTTGCCTTTTCCCGATTTCACGGCTGCAGACACTAATAAGTTTTTTACTTATTTTTAGATAAAATTTTATCGCTTTATCCCATAAAAATCGGATAATTTTTCTAAAAGTTACAAGCCTAAGAATTTTTTTGGGTCCCTTTTTGTCAACTTAGGCCCACTGTAACTCCTGTCCAGCCTCAGCCAGACGGCTGCCAAGACACCTGTTATAAAGCCTAAGTCCTCCTTTACGGATGTTCGAAGTTTCATATAAATCCAATCAGTAGTTAGAAGTTCAAGATTTATTACCATTTATTTTGCAACAATCCCCACTGTGCAGTGTTGCCAATAGGTGTGTAATTACACAGAGTGTGCAATTACTCTCATGTGTAGGCCATGTAATTAGATTCTATAATCTTTGTGTAATTCTACTTTATGTTCTATTTTCATTTATTTTTATTTTGATTCAAACGAGTTCTCGTTATACCTTCATAGTGAACAAACGATTAGCGGAATTTTTTTAAATACTTACTAAACAAACAAAAAATTATACAAAAAAATATTCGTAGTAATTGAATAATATATCCCCCACAATTGAGAAATCACACTTGATTGATATACTGACAGCAAAAATACTTTTTATTTTATTTGCTTTTTATTATAAAAAATAACTTTAAACTACACACGTAACTAACATTTTTAAAACAAAAAATACAAATAAACAAAAACACCAAATAATTTCAGCAGTATCTATTCCTCTTCACGCCTTTTCATCACCAACGCACCTTGCTCTTTACAAATATCTAAAATTTTGAAAATAAATGTACATATTAAATTAAACATGGTGAATTTCATTTATTTACTATTTTACTTAACTTTTTTAACACTTTTGTAAACTTTTCCCAGACGATATGAATTGTATTAACGCATTCTTCAACCTCAACGCATCTTGATCTTTCCAAATATCTAAAAACTGAAAAAGAAACGAATACATACATACATATGTATGTATGTATATTTTTAATAAAACTGAATAAAATTTCTTTTTTCTTTACTGTTTTTATCTTACTTTTTCACAAACACCATAATTTTTTTTACCACTTTTAAACATTTTAATTTATAAACTGAACGAACTATAAATTATTTTCAGTAAAATTCAATATTTTAAAAATTCTGACATACATATGTACATTAGACATTTCACTCTAGAATATATGTTAGAGTAGAACAACTATAATAACTGAATTGAATGTAAAATTGTTAAAAATGTGTTAGTAAAAAAATGTTGTTTGTGTTAGTTTCAGTCATTCATTTCTTGTAGGGTTTTTTAAAGGTTTTGCTGTAGGTGTATATGTATCTTTCAAAAAATCACCGTTTTGATAATCATCAATTTTTTTAATTATCTTATTTAGGGGTTTCGTTACACGCTTAAATATATCTTCCAATGAATTGAGTCTGTCTACTTCGTTTAATTTTATATTTTTTAGTTTTTCTTTTAATATCGTTCTTGTTTTAACAATATCTTTTAATAACTTGTTATTATTCATTTCAAACTAATTTGTATCTGGTTGTTAACTTCTTTGTATATGATATTGACCTGGTTTATATTTGCTTTGTACCTTCTCTGTATCTGCTTTTATCTGATCTGTATCTGCTTTTTATCTGCTTTTATCTGCTCTGTATCAGCTTTTTATCTGCTCTATATCTACTTTGTATCTGCTCTGTATCTGCTTTTTATATGCTCTGTATCTGCATTTTATCTGCTTTGTATGTGCTTTTTATCTGCTTTGTATCTGCTTTTATCTGCTTTATATCTGCTCTGTATCTGCTTTTATCTACTCTGTATCTGCTTTTATCTACTCTGTATCTGCTTTTATCTGCTTTGTATCTGCTCTGTATCTGCTTTGTATCTGCTCTGTATCTGCTTTTCATCTGCTCTGTATCTGCTTTTCATCTGCTCTGTATCTGCTTTTTATCTGCTTCTGGACAAAACCAATTACAGTTGTATGAATTTATCAAAACCTTTTCTATATCGTCCCTTATTTACAGCATCATCCTTACTAATAACAACGAATCCATATTTATCTTTCCAGAACTCACTACATATATCCGTAAATTCTCTAAACGACATATCTCCAATAACATGGTCATTATATATATGTCGTAAATTCATTTCATCTTGTTTAAATATTATGATCATATTCGCATTATCACGTATTAGATGTTTGGGAATTTTTGTATATGTTTGATATAAATAAAAGCAGTCAATATGCTTATGTCTGCCCATGCAAAAGAAATCTCTTATATTATCTTGTTTACCACAAATAACGTCATGAAATATTATTATGGAATTAGAATTTGCTTCAGCGGAACTTAAAAATTTTTCATTTTCCGAAAATGTAAAAAGATTAATTCCTTTTATCGGATCGATCAGTTTCTTAAGGTAAAAGTATTTCGGTTGATATAAAGACTTCGAATATATATATAAGTTTCTGAAGCTAAGACCATTAGGACTTTCTATTAGACTAATCATTACGTTAGTTTTACCGCAGTTTGAAGGTCCTACAATTAGTGCACGTATTGAATAGGGTAAGCATGTGCTACGCTTAATTTTAGTTTTCTCTTTTTGTGATACGTCAACATTTCTTATAACATTTTTTTTTTGCTTGCTCTACTAATCGCATATTGATAACTAATATGTTTTTGCTATAAATTCAATCTTATATACGGAAATCTCATCATTTTCATTTTTAGTATTTTTAGTTCATCTTTAATATACATATATATGTCTTATGTGTTGACATATATATGTATATTAAAGATGAACAAACATTAACATGGTTATAAACTATAACAAAGGAGTTAGAGATAACCAGTGTAAGATTGGTAGCGGCTTAGTAAACAACTTAATAAACAAATTACCTATTGAACTACATTTACCTGCTTATCAGTTTTGTGGACCCGGAAAAAAACTTGATGTTTAGCAAGAGGAGACAAGGGGATAAATTTATTAGATGTAGCTTGTAGAGAGCACGACATTGCATATTCAGAAACAAGCAATATTAATAAAAGACATCAAGCAGATCAAATACTAGCTGAAAAAGCGTGGCAACGGGTAAAATCTAAAGATAGTGGCTTAAAAGAACGAGCACATGCTTGGTTCGTAACGAACGCAATGAAAGCAAAAGTTAAATTTGGATTAGGCATGAAGAATACTAGTAATTCTAAATGTACATCAAAATTTTCACAGTTTTCAACCCACTTGAAATTTTTGAAGGGTAGGTACTGAGACATTGCATGACCATATAAGTTATTTACATCTAAATACATAACGTAATTTGATTCTTTTGTAAGATCATAATCACTGATGTATTTGTTATTTGCTATCGAATGTCGCTTGCTGCATTGAACTATACCTTCCGTTATTTTCAACATTGCATCCCAAGATAAACCCGGGATAGTATAATATTGACAGCGATCTAAATTGTAAATGTTTTTACAAACTTTACGGAAGTTTTCAAATATATTGCAAAGCGATAAAACATCTACTTTTAAATATAATAACAGATAGTCCAACAGAGTGTTACAATTGAATGTATTCCAAACCTTTTCAGCATGTTCGTAATCATTAACACTACACGACTCATTAGAGAGTTTATTAAAGAATAATGAAGGGGGTGCTAGCTGTGTTTCTTGGAGTCGATTTACGGAATCTAGATAGTCATACGGAAAGACACCTTTACGCTTCATTAAATTGAATTCATTGTCAATGCAATAGGTTAATTTAACAGTTGACAAATCATCATCGGACAAAAACCTTGCTAGTTTTTCTACACTCGATGGCATAAACCGACAAGAATCCAGAAAACGCAGTTCAATCGTGTCTTTTTCATTTATAAAAATTCTTTTTGATATGGATTCGTATAATTCCTTATTTAAAGGATGATAGATGAAAGCTCTCGCACAAACAAATGGCAACCATATGCCGAAAGATTATGGAATGAAGTTTACGATTTGATACTCTAAATTACACTTGTTATGTGCTGGCCCCCTAATTCACCTGTTAAGTGACAATGGTCGGCCACGCGATCTTCAACAGATACATATTTTTTACAAATGTGGTAAATTGTGTCCTCATTTTGTCTAATCTGTTGAAGCGGTGTTAAGGAATTCATTGGTTTAATTACACTTAAATAATTGTTGTATATATCTAGACTATCCTTAACTAAATTAGTAAAAAAATGTTTTGGTGAGTTATCACCACTATATATTCTAAAAATATTTAAAGTAGAATTAAAGGAGCTTTACCACAGTTATATATCTGTCCATCCCGACTTGAACCTTGGGTTTTTAGCTACTATTATCTAAAGTGATAACTTGGTTAAATGATGAACACAAGCCCGAAGCAGATGATATTACTGGTTTAAATGAAGAAGTACTACGCAAGGGTAATGATAACGAATCACTAGTTGGCATTGGACAAAGCGAAGTTGATCGCTGACGAAAAAGTGGATTTGCCGTTAAAAAATGCTATCATCAGATTTTTTATTTTTATTAAGAGCTTCAGAACTCACAGTAAGTCTATCGTCAGCTTTTTTTATTTTTTTGTTTTCATTGAGAGCCTTAGAACTCACAGTAACATAGGCATTTCTGCCGTTATAACTCACTTCGTAATTATTTGTTTTTGAGGTACTCATATAGAGTATTCCTCAAGGGCACTTTGTTTGTGTTTTTTGTTTATGTTTTTTTTTTGTTTTGTTATTTATACTATATAAAAACTATTAGCAATGCAATTAACGTCCCTTTTCACAATGTATGGTTAAGAGTTAACGTGAACTTTAACAGCAAGTTCTTCATACAAAACTTGCCGTTAAAGTCTATGTTATCTTTTAACCAGATATTGTGCAAAGGTACGTAAAGCTTATTTATCAAGGTTGTTAATATGTATTCCGAATATTTTTTGATATGATTTTTTGTTTAGTATGTAAGAACTCTATGAATGTACAACGAGAACGGGGATATTATAAATTGCAAATTTTTTAGAAATTGACATTTAATATGAAATTCTTTACACAGTTTCATGTGTTTCTTTTTTTATGCATTTTTCATAATATTTTATGGCGTTTTCTTTTCTGAGCAATATGCTGCATTTATGTTGCCTTTTACATTTCTTTGTGTTCTTTTCTGAAAAGTATGTATAATTTTAAACATTTAACGCGTTCTTTTCCCATGATGTTACCCTTAAAAAGAAGAAAAATGCTACATTTTCAACACTCATTTTCATTAAAGGGGCATGAGTGCAGCATTATATTAAGAGCTGTTTTTGTTATTGTCTATGAAAAATAAATCATTTTCTAGTTCGTGATTGTTTTATGCCGAAACTTGTTGGAAAATTGTTCTTTTGTAAACGAAAATGTGCAACACTTCTTAAGAATCAGGTGAGCATTTAAAAATGTTGCCAAATCACATCTTTTAGAAAAGAAAACACCATTAATTTTATTCCATTAACAAATACAAAAATGCGAGTTTCCATCTCTGAGCATGTAAAAGAAACAAACAAAATTATTTGCCATTAAAATTTAATTTAGGTGGTTCAATGAAAGAAAAACAATAAATTAAGAAAACATGCTTTCTTTTTACCCACGCAAAAAAATACAATCGGGATAACGTTGGCAAGGCGTTTCCTAAGGTGGTTCGAAGGTTGGCAGAACATCACAATTTCTAATTTTGTAGTGTTGTGCCAACACACAAATGATAACATCATGGTGGGGTTGGCCAACAAAAAAATCCTACAAATTATTACTAGTAAAATTCTTACTTGCAAGAATTATCCAACCACCTGTTGTGTGTTTTGTTTTCAAATTAATTATTTCAAAAAATCTGAAAAAGGGAAACTGAAAAATTTGTATTTCTTTGTTAAAAAACATGTATACTTATGAAAAAAGAAAGCATGTTTTCTTAATTTATTGTTTTTCTTTCGTTGAGCCACATAAATTCAATTTTAATGACATATAATTTTGTTTGTTTCTCATATATGATCAGAGATGGAATGGAAACTCGCATTTTTGTATTTGTTAATGGATTTTTTTAATGCATGTATTTATTTATTGTATCTTCAAATATGAACTAACAATATGTATTCAAATCTTAAATCTAGAATATAATTACTAGGCCCGGCAACTGTCGGACATAAACTTAGTGATAGTTATAAATAATACATAAGTAGTGATAATCAAAAAGGAAAAAAAATTATATTCAAGTAGTCCCATCTGGAGTATTGAGTATAAGAGCCCTTGTGTCCCTCTTTTTTAGGCGGATGTGTCCAGTAAAGTTCAAAATATTACGAGCAAGCGGATTAGGATGTGATTCGAGTTTCGTTAAATATTTGCCTGCGTACTTTGCAATTTTTTCCATCACTAGTGGCATATTCAAATCACGATGTATATTTGAATTTTTGATGTACCGTGGAGCCGAAGTTATCATACGTAAAATTTTGTTTTGCCTTCGTTGGATTCTCTCGATATTGGAAGCTGAAGCAGTGCCCCATAGTTGAATTCCGAAGCACCATATAGGTTTCAAAAGTGACTTGTATACTAAAAGTTTGCAGTCTAGGCTGAGTGTTTAATTTCTGCCAATCAACCAATATATTTGAGTTAACTTAAGTTTAATCCGAGTTAACTTAGAGTCAATATGATGTTTCCATGTAAGCCTTCGATCAAGGTGTATACCAAGGTATTTCACTTGGGAATGTTGAGGAACAATTTGATTATTGATTCTAATGGGGGAACAAATATCTTTTCGTAGAGTAAATGTTACCTGCGCACACTTCTGCTCATTTACTTTAATTCTCCATAACTTTAACCATAGTTCCAGTTGGGTAATATGTTCCTGAAGATATCGGAATGCCTCGTGAGGGTTTTCGTGCATGATAAACAAGGCTGTATAATCGGCAAAAGTAGATGTATGGATTTTAGTGCTAACAGGCATATCACAAGTATAAATCAAATACAAAATTGGTCCTAGTATACTCCCCTGTGGCACACCGGCAGATATAGATTCGGGAACACTCATGAAGTCTCCTTCCACAACAATGAATTTCCGGAATAGAATATAACTTTTCAATAGCTTTAGAAAATTTATTGGTAGATATGTCTTCAATTTTAAAATTAGGCCTTCATGCCATACTTTATCAAATGTCTGAGAAACATCAATAAAGAGAGTAGAACAATACTTCTTTTCTTCAAATGTTCTTCTTATAACTTGAACCAATCCATGCGTTTGTTCAATGGTACTATGCTGACTTCTAAAACCAAATTGATGGTCCGGTATCCACCCACTATCACTTAGAATTGGGGATAATTTTGTCTTGAGCAGCTTTTCGAAAAGCTTTGATATTGTTGATAGTAAACTTATTGGCCTGTAAGACTCAGCTTTAGTAAGATCTTTGCCCGGCTTTGGAATCATTTAGACCTTGGCAAGCTTCCAGTGTTGTGGATAATACACCAGTCGTAATATGGCATTAAAAATAAAAAGCAGGATTCTTATTGCAATATGCAGCAAGTTCATCAGCATCTTGTTACTAATTCTATCAATACCTGGAGCTTTCTTTGGTTTGAGTTCAGCAATTACTTTTTGTCCATCACGCATCTTAAAGTTTAAAGATCGAGGGCGAAGAGCAATTACACTTGGCAAATCAGCAACACCAATACATGTATTGGGGGTAAATACGGATTTTAAATACTCGGCAAATATTTTACCTTTTTCAGTATCGCTTTTTGCCCAATCACCAGTCGAAGTCCGCAGAGGTGGTTTAAACTCAACGGGTCTTTTAAGCTTTTTAGCAGCGCGCCACAAAGAGAAATTAGATGCTGGTGTGACATCAAGACCTTCCAAATAATTTTTAAAAGATGCAGTTTTCTCAGATGCAAGCAACTCTTGGAGTCGTTTCGTGCGCTATTTAAATCTAATTTTATTGGCATTGTTAGATTCAATATCATTTGGTGTTCTTAGCTTAATATTTTCAGTACAATGACTACTAAGGTATTTTTTGAACCCCAGCCAATTAACACGATTTATCATCTTCATATATGGATGAGGTAAGTCACTTCGTAGTCGGCTACAGATTGTAATGATCGTGGGAGAGTGATCGGACGAGAGATCTAGGGAAGCTTCAACGTGAATTAATTCCCTAGAAATACATTTTATGACGCCAAAGTCTATAACATCCGGAATTTTTCATACGTCAGCAGGCCAGTAAGTGGGCTCCCCACTCGAAATAATATCCAAGCCCATTTATGAAATTGTGTTGAACAGCGCTCTACCTCTAGGCGTAATAAGACGCGAACCCCAGAACGTATGCTTAGCATTGTAGTCGCCAACTGCTACGAAACAAGGTCCAAGAGATTTGTAGAATTTCTCGTATTGATCCTCAGTGATTGAAAATCTAGGAGGGGAGTAAATTGAAGATATCACGAAATTTGAACAAAAATTCTCAATGCAGATGTTTGTTGCTTGTAGATGTTCTTCACAAATGTTGTCAAGAATATAGTGCTTGACTCTTGACTTTATTAGAATTGGTGATCCACCGCATGCTCTCCCTCTAGGGTCCTTTGTATCATATAATGTGTAGCCATTCATTTTAAAGAGGCTTCTAGAAGTCAAATGAGTCTCAGAGACCAACATTACATCAATATTTTTTTCCATAAGGAAGTGCTCAAGTTCATTTTTATGTTGGCGAATGCCGTTTGCGTTCCAGAAACATATTTTTAACGTGTTCATGGCTTATTAATTAATGCTTGAAGCAGTGTATTCTGCATTCGTAGCATTTCTTGCATCATGCTAGTCATATTTGTTGTAAAGTTGTTGATAGTTTGCACAAGATTTTCAATAGTGGGTTCAAGGCGATTAAAATTAAAGATTGAGTTAGTATTTGTTAAATTATTTAGTGGGGAAACATTTTGTGTGGGAATTGAATTTGTCTTAGCAGCATCTGCATACGATACACGGGAAGTAACTGGTTGGCTAATTTGCGCAAAAGTGGCTGAGGAAGCGTTTGTTGTTTTAACTGGAGCTAATTTAGGTTTTTGCACCATAGTCTTCTTTACGAAAGAGTACACAGGACAACCTCTGTAGTTAGCGGTGTGATTACCTCCACAATTACTGCATTTTTTTCCGCTTGATCTTTTGGTTTAGTACAACTAGCAGTGCCGTGTAATTCGCCGCACACAACACAAACAGTAGGTACATTGCAGTAAGTTTTTGTATGGCCATATTCTTGGCAATTATGGCACTGCACGGGACCTGAACGCTTATGTGGCTCTTCAACTGTGATTTTTCTGTATAAAAGGTATTTTAGGCTATAAATAGGATGAGTCTCGTTTTTTTAACTGTATATCATTCGGCTCCAGTTCAACACGAAATAAGGGTTGGGGTACCTTTTCTCTGCTTATTATGTTAGATACATTTTTTACCTTAAATCCCTGGAGGACGAGTGCATCTTTTATTTCTTCAGGAACAATATAGGAATCTATGCCCTTCAATACGATCTGCAGGCCCTTAGCACTCTTAAGCTGGTATGTGTAGAAGCTTGTTTTATTTTTTTCAAATTCAGAAACCATTTTGCGGAAATCTTTTTCGTCATAAATTTGAATTTTCGTTTCGTCGATGTTGCCACGTTTTATTGGGACAATGTGAAATTTATTCTCACCAATGACCGAAATTAATTTTTTAGTAAGGGCATTTGAATTTTTCTCTCTCAAATAGATTGGTGGCGGCTTGGATGTTTTATTAGAGGATACATCGGGTTTGTCGTTCTCATCTTGCAAAATTTTAAAGCGGTTTTGGCGATTAGTTGAGGCTGCGCTGTTAACCCTAGACATTTTTGGAGCAGATGAAATATTTGAAGAATTCGGGCTTCGCCCACGCTTTACTACGGTTATATATCTGTCCATTCCGACTTGTACCTTAAGTTTCGAGCCGCTGTTATCTGTAGTGATAACTTTGTTAAGTGATGAACACGAGCCTGAAGGGGTGATATTACTGGCTTATATGAAGAAGTACTAGGCAACTGTAATGTTAATGCATCATTACTATTTGGCATTGGACAAAGCGGTTGATCGCTGACGAAAAATTGGCCTTGCCGTTAAAAAAATGTTTTTCATCAGATTTATTATTTATATTTTTTTCATTAAGAGTTTCAGAACTCACAGTAAAATAAGCATTTCTGCCGTTAGAACTCACTTCAATTTTTTTTGTATTTGAGGCACTCATACAAAGAATTCCTCAAGGGTTATTCGTTTGTGTTTTGTTTTGTTTGCGGTCTTTTTTTATTTTTGTTATTTATGATTGTTTATTTGTTTCGAGGTACACATATAGAGTATTCCTCAATGTAACTTTGTTTATGTTTTTTTTGTTTGCGGTTATATTTTTTTTGTTTCTGTTATTTCTACTATGTAAAAAAAATATTTGCAAAGCATAAAGCTTATTTATTAAAGTCAGTATGTACCTATTACGAATAATATGTACTACGAATATTTTTTTGTATAATTTTTTGTTTGTATGTAAGTAAAATTCCGCTAATCGACTGTTCGCTATGAAGGTACCACGAGAACTGATTTAATTAATGATTTAATTAATTAGTTATTGGAATAATAATAAAAAATTATGAAAAATTCATAAAAATAGTAAAAATACACGAAACTGTGTGAAGAATTTCATATTTAATGTCAATTTCTAAAAAAATTGCAGTTCTCGTTGTACCTTCATAGTGAACAGACGACTAGCGGAGTTTTTCTTACATACTTACCAAACAAACAAACAAATTATACAAAAAAATATCCGTAGTACATATTATTCGTAATAGGTACATACTGACTGATAAATAAGCTTTATTTGCTTTGCTAATATTTTTTACACAGTAGAAATAACAAAAGCAAAAAAACCCGCAAACAAAAAAAACTAAACAAAGCGACTTTGAGGAATACTCTATATGAGTACCGCAAAAACAAACAATCATAAATAACAAAAACAAAAAAACCGCAAACAAAAATCACAAACAAAGTGCTCTTGAGGAATACTCCATATGAGTACCTCAAAAATAAATAATTGAAAATAATAAAATTAAAAATCTGATGATAGTCTTACAGCCTGTTTGTAGAACGCGACAAAGGCGACTCACGACGAGCCAATTTATGGACGACTAGGTAATGTATAGCGTTTGTATAACACGAGTCGGCTTTGTCGTGCAGCTTACCTTAATTCGCCCTTATGTCAAATATGTACTAACTATTGCCAACATGTTAAAAAATAGTTTTAGTTTTTATTTTTTCATACAAAATTGTTTTTTCAGCTTAAAAAAACGGCAACCCTATTCTTGTGCACAACTGACGTATACATATGTATGTAAATACGAAAAGTAAACAAATTTTGTATAACAATTTTTAACTTTGTGAATGCAAATTTTTTATTTTGTAAAAAATGCCAATTAAAGTTGTGCAATTTATATTAATGATTGAGTTTGATGTATATAAGTGATGTGCATACATATATATACGCACATATGTATACTACATACATAGAAGTATATGTGATCCTGAAATACAACCCATTTTGAATCGTGCATCGGTAAATGTTTGGCAGATTAAAGGAAAGGATACAAATGCCTTGCAAGCTGCTCAGGTTGATACTGCTGTACGCAGGAAACGTCGCAGTGGAGGTATGCTGTAATTTTCATAATTAGTTCCGGTAGAAGATTGCAATTTTTGTTGCAGCAATTCTTGAATATGTAGGAGAGTATATTTTGTATTCCTCTCTCGTTCTTTTGCACTCAAAAATAAAAAGTTGCTGCAACAAAAATTTCAAGTCTGGAACGGAACTTACACAGCATCAAAAATAAATCTGCCTAACTTTTTTTATATATTCAATACCTTTAAGTGCTAGGTTACTGATATGGATCTGCGCCCATTTACATGCCTACGAATTTGTCAAGCAACTCAGAGATGTGTCAGATGTGTTTACGAATGACAAAGTTGTATGGACATTCTATGTGCTTTAATAAACTAAATAACTAAAATCTTCTTCTCATAAATTATGAAAATTTATTATATTTTTTGTTTAGCATGGTACATACTTACATATAAACAGAGAAACGAGTTTAATGGAAGGAAGCTGATTTATTATCATTGTAATTGTTATTATTAGTATTATTTTTAATTTTTATTATTATTATATTATAATATAAAATATTATGCTATGTTTGCTGTAATAAAAAACAGCTAATAATTAAAAAACTGTTTTAAAGATATCTTTTTTTTATTAAAGAACCAAAATAAGATATATTGATTATGATATGTACATAACTAAAGATACAAGAACAAAACATAACAAAAGGTAGGATAATAATGCATAAAACAACGCAAAAGCTTGGAGAGGCTATCCATATAGAGTTTCCTGTCAAGTATAGTATAGTTTTGATAGTACTAACAGAGGACAGTAAGACCCTACACTCTGTTGATTTTGGTGACCTTTACTTTTTCAGAACAAGATTTGTTCAGTAGACTCTTGGCTACATTATTTCTGTATATAGTTAAGAGCTATTACCGAGTCTGAATTAGCTGTTGGCCAAAAACTGATGACATCATTTTTTGAGGGCGCACTAATTTTTTGTTTTTGTTATTTTTCTTCTTTTTTCTGGGGTTCACCCTCGCCACCATTTTCTTCTGCTGCAGCAGGTGGTACGACTTCGTCAGAATTGTTATCTTCGATCAAGTCACCTTTCAAACAGAAAAATCTTCTCAAAACTGATCCAGCCGTTAGGTCTGTGCATGGGCTCGTACAGACACACAGACATACACTACAAACTTATAGTAACCCTTACTGATACTAAACTGTTGAGTTCCTGTGGCCAAGTGTGCAAATTTCTTGTTGTCATTTTGAGATTTTAATGCTAAAAATTTAAGCAATCAAACAATCGTAATATGAAGGTTTACTTACCTTTTTATTGTAGGAAATTGCAGTTTTGAATTTTTCTTATATTCTTATTATTTGCCCTTTTTTATTTGTTTTGTTTATTTTGTGCACTATTTTTGTAAACACGAGTAGAATATTTTATTTGTCCACCTTGACGTTTATTGTGAGTCAAATCGCTTTGTACAAACCCAAATACTCTGACATCAGTTACGTTTTTTAACAAAAATAGTCAACACTCGTGTTCTAAAACCCCAAAAAATAAATAATGCTAACATTTCAGCGCTTTTTATTGACGAGTCGTGTTCTACAAACAGGCTGTTACTTTGAGTTCTGAAGCTCTTAATGAAAAAAATAGAAATAAAAATCTGATGAAAGTATTTTTTTAACGGCAAATTTTTCTTCAGCGATCAACTTCGCTTTGTCCAATGTCAAATAGTAGTGATTCCGTAACATTACAGTTGCCCACTACTTCTTCATGTAAGTCAGTAATATCATCTCCTTCAGGCTCGTGTTCATCACTTAACAAAGTTATCACTACAGATAACAGCAGCTCAAAACCCAAGGTCCAAGTTGGAATGGACAGATATATAACTGTGGTAAAGCGTGGGTGAATCTGGCAATACAAATTTATCAATCCCAACCAGACTATTTTAAAAGTTGAAAACCGTGATAGGGGCATTACATTCGGTCTTATCTACATACGTACATATTAGAGACCTGCATAAAAGATCTTTAAATGTAAATACGTCATGATTTTAAATGTATTCACGTCGCATGTATTATACTAATCCAATAATAAATGTATGTGTATATCATTGTTAACAAGCGATGTCGCAAGACAGCTTGTTTGTAACAAACACTCAAAAGAAGTACTTTTGATTAGTGTATGCTTGTTATTTTTCATATTGTACGTTTGAGTGTGTGTGTAATAAATAGATGGTAAACTATTATGTGGTTAACCGCATACAACTAATGTTAATGCATATGTGTGGCTTTGCATTTGCGCAGAAAAATAAAAAATCATACACACATACATGCATGACGTTTGTACACGCGCTCATACGTAGAAAGAAGCAAGTATCACAAATTCTTCCGTCACGAAGTGTTTTCTTCTTTACTCTTATACCTACAATACTCAAACAAATTCCTTGCGAACAGTGTTGTTAACGTTTGTTTTATAAGATTTCGCTGTAGTAAAGCATTTGAAAAATCCCGCGTCTTGAAAGTTCTTATAAGATGTCTTATGCAGGACACTAGTAGATATGTATCAAAACCTCGTGACGCTCGATACCAGACACTAACAAGTGCTTTATTTGAGAGATTATCTAAAATTTAATATGTATATCGTTAACATCAGTACATTGGGTGATTGCAAGTACCATTTCTATAAGTTGCCTCGTGTTGTAGTCCACACAGCGAGAAAAAATTAAATGTCAGCTCCAGCTTAAATATGTTTCTTACGGTTTTTAAAATAACTACATATACAGAAACAAAGCGTACCTATATTAGAAGTCTGAATAAACAAGGTACAAAAGATAACCAGGTCAACATCATCTCCCAGTTGCAGCTTTGGAGTCCTTCACAGTTGAGTAAATTTTTCTTAAATCCTTATTTTTTCTTTAGGAAAAATTATGAAAGTGCACAAATTTGTATGCAAAACATTCCGTGGTTAATCAAAATGTGTTAATTTATTTGCTTACAACGATCAACTTTGCCTCTTGTTATCCCAAAAACAAAACAAAAATTTATCCTAAATTTATTTTGTATGCATACCGCATCGTTATCGTAATCTTGCACTTTCATAATATTTCCGTAATTAATGTGTTTTGCTTCTATGTTTCGTTTCGTTTTTGCTTAAAAACATGCCAATGTAATTACATGATACGTACCTACAATTAAAGTATATATGTAAATACATACCTATGGAAATACATATGTACATACAAAATTACAAGTATGAATCTCAGGGCTAAACATATACACTAGGGTGGCCGATATTTTATTTTTTTGATTTCTTCTGCTCGCCCCCCCAAAATCGGTTCCGTTTTATGTAAAAAAAATACATAAAATTTTCATACCGATAAGTTGTGTTATAGGGGGTGCGTCCGGCCCTCAAGCCCATATATTCAATGTAATTATTTTTTTTTGGTTTAGTTTTATTTTGACTATATGTATGTGTATGAAATAATTTAATATATATAAGCTCTTATTGTACATGCTTAAAATAAAAAATTGCCATTTAAATATAATTTTGTTACAAAAATTGTTGGTATTTTGTTGGTTATTTTCCTCATTATTTTCTAAAATATTAATTTTAGCAAAAAACTTTCTTTGGGACTAATGTTGTTGACTTGAAGAGCTAAAATATTGCCACATGTCATATTCTTGTAAAATGATTTTTTAAAAAGATAGTCATATGCAAAAAATTGCATTGAAAAATGGGTTTGAAGGCCAACTTTGAGGGCCGGACGCACCCCCTAAAACACAACTTATCGGTATGATTTTTTTTTGTACATAAAACAACCGATTTGGGGGGGGGGTGAGAGTAGAAGAAATGAAGAAAAAAAAGTCTCTATACAATTAACGGCCACTCTAATATACATAAAAGGGTTGCATTTGTATACTCGTTTGTATAGCCAAAAGAAATACACCATGGTATGTACCATATAATTGTAGTGTGAGCGACAGAACTAGTATAAGAGTTATTGTGTGTGCGTGCTTTTCCAAATTAAAATACAATTGAAAACACATAACAATTGCTTATTGTATTGCTGCTGAGCAACTGTTTGATCTGTTTTTGCTCAAAAAATACATATTGTAATACATATATATGAAAAAACCACTATTGAAAGAAATACGTGATGTGCAGGTGTATGTGCGGACGTTCGTTATGTTATTTTGTGGCGCAGCCAAAGTATAGAGAGAGAAAGAGACAATTTTGCTCTGAGAGTAATTACAAATGCATGTGTTTCATGTACATGTATCATTTAGTTACATATGTATGTGCAATTTTGCTTTCATTCATTCACTCATCAGCCAATTACATTTTTGCTCAACACATCATAAGGCACTTATGGTAAAAGCAGTTTTATGTATCTTATTTGCCTTAGAAAAACAAAAAAAAAAATAAATGTGTTGTTTTCATTTGCTCATTGCCATACCATACAACAATTGCTTAAAAAATCAACATTTACAACTAGTAACACAAAACGATAAATAGCATATTTGTTCATACCAGAACCAAAAAACAGGCAAAACTAGTGCAAACAGATGTATCTGTGCAATGCTATAATATACATACTTATGAATGTACAACCCTGGTGTGATGAATTGTTATTGTCTTTTGAAAATTTTCATAAACTCCATCATACCCGGGTTGTACTTTTTCGTATATCGCACGACTTTGTATGATAGTGTATCATCGCCTTTAGCGTTTTCTGTTACTAGTTGTAAATGTTGATTTTTTAAAGCAATTATTGTATGGTTGGGCAATGAGCAAATGAAAATAACACATTTATTTTCTTTGTTTTTCTGAAACAAATAAGATAGATAAAACTGGTTTTACCGTAAGTTCCTTACGATGTGTTTAGAAAAAATATACACGGCTGATGAATGAATGAATAAAATCAAAATTTCACATACATATGTAAGTAGATGATACATGTACATGAAACACATGAGCTGCAACAACACTGTTGGCAAGACAAACCACCGAAAAAAATTACTTGCTAACAGTGTTGCTTAGCGATTCTTTTAGAATATTTCGCTGTAGTAAAGCATTTGAAAAAATCTCTCATGTCTTGAAAGGTCTTATAAATAGTCTTGTGCAGGACACTAGTTTGTATTACAATCAGTGTTGCCAGTGAAATTTCGAAAAAGATACATTTTAGTTTCCAGAAAGATAAATTTTTCCTCAAAAAGATACATTTTTAAAAAATTTTTAAAATCCAATTTTAACGTTTAACGTTTATTATCACTAGCATAGCCCGGTGGTCTAAATTAGACCACTGGACATGTTCATATGTATGTATGTATGTAGATCTCTATTTATTATAAACATATGTGTACACAAATAAAACAAAATAGTTCTTTTTTCTAACAAATTTAAATCGCTTTTTATCAATTTTTTGCTCAGAATTTTAAACAATTTTGAAAAACATTGCTGGAGGATGAAATACTTCAAAGTGTACGAGAAAAAATTGTGTGCCGTATTTATATATTAACATAAGAATTTTATTTCATGTATAATGAATATTGTAAAAAATGGTATCTTATAAATTCATTTTTATATTTATTATTCATAAATATTAGATATGTAATTTTTAAAAATACAGTAAGCAAACTTTAAATTAATTATGTGTAACTATCTTTGGACGTTATCAAAACAAATTAATTTTTGTAAAAATTAATATACGAGCGTTTATACTAAGGCTCAAATTCACAGTCTTAGTTAACTAATGAAGGTGGTTTAACCAAAGCAATTGATAAGAAGAATCGTTAGTTAAACCATGGTCGTTAGTTAACTATAGACTGTGAATTTGGACCTAAGACGATTATATCAAAAAGTTGGCTATACAAGCGAGTATACAAATGCAACCCTTTAAGGCAGAATTACCCGACTGTAAATGTAGAACTGTAAATGTAAATGTGTCAGCTGATCGAATCTGTTGCATGAAAAGCTATGCAAACGCTTACCTGACTGAAATAGCACGTAAATGTAACGTCTGAACCTGCAGAAAATAGAATTTCATGACGACGTTACGTGACATTTGTAGACACTGATGGGTTGTATTTATATTGAATGAGAGTGTGGCACAATAGCCCTGATTTGGTACTTTTGTTTCTTTTAATAATTTAAGCTTTTGAGTGGTTAATTTTTATACGTACATGGCATATTTAATAAATTTAGTTTTCTAAAAAAGTTTTTTTTATAAAATCTAACCAGAGTTTGCCAATCGTATGTGTTTATTTTTTGTTAATATACATACATACACATATGTATATGTACATATGTATGAATTTGTAAAATATACATACATATGTGCGTACAAACATATATTCAAGAGTACAAAAAACTATTTTTATTTAAACATAATACCAATAAAAATAGGTACGTGTAATCATAATAATTATAATGATAATAAAAATATAAATATTTTTTATAATTATAATACGTTGTAATGTAAATATGTATATACGGGTATGAAGCTTAAATTGTAATTTCACTAAATGTTGATGAACACATTACATTGTACCAGTTTTGATCGGCATTGTATTGTCTGTACAAATTTAACTTACATACATATTTGTTTGTCGCAATTGATTGCCGTAGAAGAATTTTTGTTATTGTTGTTTTATGGTTCATAATTTTGTTAATCTTTGCTATGTACATAACGTATTACTTTGATTTATTACATGTATGTATGTATATTGATGTTTGTAAATACATATGTACATATGTAATTTTGCTTCATATATTACATAGTACATAAATAGTAAATATGTACATAACTGTTACGCTTTTGTTCCTTAAATGTAATATTCTTTTATTGCTTTCTACATTATGATGAATTGAATGTTAAAACTTTACTTTAACATCGTACTTTGCACAATCAAGTTTGATTTAACGCAAATAAAGTCAATACAAATTATAATAAAATTTTGCCTTATGTTGAAATAAAATTCAAAATCAAATTATTTTATTCCTCAACACAATGTTTTGTAACGAATCGTGGTAAGAATATAAAATTTTATGGGTTCTGGGCTACCTATTAATTACGGCTATGCTCGTCGTTGGGTGTGGAGTATTCCCATATACATAAAGTGGAAAGTTATGATTCAGTTACAAATGATTTTATACTTTAGGTAGCAAGAAATAAACCAATCACATACATATAAACATAAAAATAAGAAACCAAAATAATAAACAGTTGACGGAATTTTGAGTAGAATTAGATGCAGTTATCTACTCATATCTCAAACCCACCCACCTTGCTAACGAGTTTTAATGTCCTGTTAGCCCGATTCTAATTGAATTTAATCTACCCTATACTTCCAACTTCACCTTTCGTAAATTAAATGAAATAAGTTATTATTTCATGTTCGATAACGTTATAATACTAAAAAGTTTGTTTTTATTAATATTTTTTTTTAATGCAGGTTTAGGACGGTGTTTAATAATAAAAACTTACATTAAATAAAAAATAGTTTGTGATAGACAATTGAATGATAAAAAAAAATATTATATAGTTTTAAGAGTGTATTTTTTTGAATTATATTATGAATATTTTATTAAAAAAAAAATATTATTATGCATTTACTTTAAATATTTAATAATTTAATCTGTAATTTAACAAATATTCAGTGATCTAAATAATCACAATATGATATGAACTTGTGAGGATGTGAAAATATGTATAAGAATATAGAGGATTTAAATATTAAAATTTATTTAAACTCACTTTGATTAGGTCCATCGAAGTCATCAGGCGCCGGATAACCGTAGACTTATAGTTTTTTAGTTAAAATTATTATATGATTAGGGATTTAGTTAGAGAATGTGAATTTGTGTGTGAATGTATTAGATTGTATGTATGAGTTTGAGTATATAAGTTAGTGAGATGTGTGAATCTTGCTATTAAATGAATTGAATTTCACATAATAACAGAATCCACACTTATCAATGTATGAGCGATTTTATTTATGCATAGTTTTTATAATTAACTATGGATGAATATTAAGATGTTTTAGTTTTCATTTTCAATCAGTTAGTTACGCCAAAAACAAATTTAAAGTAAATTAAAAATGTAGTGTACTAAACTATCCACGGTTCTAATGTTGTTCCTTAGTTAAAAAAAAATAATTCAGATTTTTTCAAAATCCACTGTTTCACTATATTGGAATGATATTGAAAAGGATCACAAAAGTTCTTTGAATATCGGCCACTTAATTAGTATATAGTTGAGTATATCCGGAATTTATTTCCGCAGAATTATCCTTTTAAGTCCTCTCTTTATATATAATATCCTGAATAATTTGGATCAAATAAGAGTTTTGCGATGGAAAGTTACAAAGTTGGTGACTGATGAAGGAACTAAGGTCTCTTGCCAGTCAATTTGACAATACCTGGGGAATAGTCCACAAAATTCTAAAAAAAAAATTGGCAGCAATCAGCTAAACACCCAAAAAAAAATCCTTTCCATTCCATTTAAATGCTTACCTAATCCTCCTTATATCCACAAATAGAATTCTGGAACAAATATCCTGAAAAGCTCCTTGCACAAAAGAAGATAGTATTTACCAAGGTTTCTTCTTCCCTTTTTGTTCCAAATAAATTAAATTTTTTTTACGTCTTAATAATTTACACTTTTGCCAATGAAAGTTTCTTTTCAAATAAAATTTTCGTTTTCAAAGAAAAACTATGAATTAAAAAACTGAGCCTCTACGAACAAAATAAATTATACTTTTTAAAGTACAAAAATGTTAAAGTAGAATGTTTATATACTCAAAATAAAAACTTAGTAAAAGGAACATGTGGTTACCCATGTCGTTATCACAGTTTGTAAGTATAAAATAATTATTTGATATCATTTAAATAATTTGGTACTTTTTCCATGCAATCAAAAATAATGTGAAGATGTTGAACTCTCATCAATGTTTCGAACAGCTGTTTTCCATTTTATATGATTTTTTTTTATACTGATAAACACCCAGCAAACAAAAAGTCCTGTATATGTGCATGTTTAAGTATTTTTGGTATTTTTGTTAAAAAATATACGTATGTATATTATTTGTAAATAAAACTAAATTGTTATGAGTAGGTACGAACATTAATAAGAAAAGGTTAAAACGAGAAAGTAAAGATTTTATTGAGGTGCTACTGCAAGCATACACATTCTTGGAAATTAAAGAGCTAAATACTTCGTCTTTCCGATGAAGTTGCTCAAAATCTGTTCTGGTAATGTACAATGACAAATATTACGGTTGAGCGTTACAGCTGCTATTAAAATTATTATAATTGAGTTTATTTAAATAAAATAATAATAATTTTCAAAACCTCTAGGCGCATTTTCCTTCTAAAAGCTGATTATTTCAAAAACTCAATTAGTTTTTTCCAACAGGCTAAAACTTGCTATCAAAAGATAGTAAATTAAAATAGTTTCAGCGAAATTATTGAAACAAATCTTGGATTAATTAAAACATTACTATTTTATATATTATTTACTTATAAGTTCTAATGCATATATATATATATACATACTCGTATGTATGTCCGTATACATATATATGCACATTTCAATCAAAATGATTTCCATGAATTTAAATATTATACATATTTATAAGAACTTTCGCGTTTGACTTCAAATAATTCGCAATTTAAAATCAAAAATGCGTGTTTGCTGGGCACGAAGCAATTACCGTGTATGTATGTGTGCACAAAGAAGTTTTTTTGTTTGTGTCGAAAACACATGACACGTTTTTAAGCATTCTATAAGCGCTCAAACGTTCACATTTACATTACATTTACATTTACCTTACATCTGCGATTTCTACAGTCGGGTAATGGAGCCTTTAATATGTATTTACATTTCTCGTTGATTGTAAATACGGAATATTCGTACTCGCAAAAATACGCTCCTTACTCTTCTTCTTCTCTCTTAAACTATGGTATTTGTGATTTTTATGACCCAAATGTACTGATCATTACTCATATGAAATTATTTGAATTATATTAACACATGCATATTGCATGCAATAGAAAAAAATCGTTAACCCTGATGAGCCAGAAGTAAAACTGGTATAATAGCAAAATTTGTGTTAGACGATTACCTGATACAGTACTTATTAACAATTTTACCATTTATTTTGGTGACATTAATTTAGCTTTTGTTAACCCCTTTTGGGTTATTTTTTTTCTGCTAAGTAAGACTTATAGGACCTTATTACCTTCTAGAATAAGATTAAATATTCCCAAACCCTTGCTCGCAAGCTACTTGTGTATTATTATAAACAAAATGAAGTATTTTTGAATTATCTTAATAAACAATTTTAATATGGAAATGTACTAAAAGTTTGAACTTTCCTTTGCGTTAATGTGGTGAAAACGACAATTGAGTGGGTTCTTTCAGAAATTTACTGGTAGGCAAAAGAACAAAGGTAGGGCGGGTGATGAACCATAGGAGGTAATTCTAGCAACTTCCTCTAAGATAGACACATAAGAATGGTAATTATATAATGTATATCAAGCGCAATAGGTAGACTCAAAATATTTCATAGGTAAAATAAACGAAAAATATGGTTTCTTTTACGAAAATATTCATTGTTTTTACGGTACGAAATTCTTCGTACATAGTACAAATGATATTTGTTTATTTTACGAAATACTTTTTGTCTATAAATAACAAAATTTTGTATTTTGACAATTTTTTTTTTGTAAATTTACGAAACACAGTGTTTATATATATTACAAAATAAATTCGTGAATTATGAAAAACATTTTTGTGTTATATACGAAATTTTGTGTAAAACTGAAATCTTTAAAACATAAAAATCTGCAAAAAATTACATATTGGAATTGAATGTTGTAACAATATGAAGAAAAAGATAATTTAATGGGAATTGTTACAGCATCATACATCACATACACATACTCGTACATATATACATACATACATATTTTTCACTGAAACGCACGAATCAAACTGGGGGAAACAACGAATTTTTCGTTGCGAAATTTCAATAAAACACTTTGTTTATATGAAAATTAACACCACACCGCTGTAGAACGAAATTCGTCAAGCGTAATGAATTCTGCAACAGATTTATTTCTATTTCTTACGCCGACGAACGACGAAAAAGCAATTATCTCTCTGTTTGGAAAAACAATAAACAAATATTCAATTGTTACGTATTCTTCGTTGGTGTGCCTGGAGGAGATTTACCGTTCGTCCCAGTTGTTTTCTCAGCATAAAAAAAAACAATAATTATAATAATTTTTTATTTTAACTGAAATTTATTTCATAATTTTTTGTACAACATATACAATGACAGGAAAATAAATTGGGAAAATATTACAAAATAAAACAAAACAACAGTTTTTATTCTCATATTTCAAATTTTTTTTTTGTAAAATTCACGAAACTTGTACAGATTCAAGAATAATTTTGTACTGCAAAGAAAATGATAACAAAACAAAATTTATTTATTTTACGAAATTTCTAATTTTATAAAATATTTTTTATTTTCTCTTAAATTCAATAAAATAAACGAAAAATATGGCACTATATACAAAAATAGTTATACAAAATAATATTTGTAACTTAAAGAAATTCGTAAAATTACGAAATCTGTTTTCCTGCACAAGCTACAAATATTTTCATAAAATGTACAAAATTTTCGTTTATTGTACAAAAATTAAATTACGAAAAAATGTTTCGTATTGGTATTGCTGAGAAACAGTCAACAAACCCCCCATCTGTTAGAGCTAGTCGAAAAATCTTAAGAGTCCGGCACGACAGATTTCTCCCTGCTATAAATATTCGACTTAGCCTCGAATACCTTTTGACCACCCATTATTAAACAGCTGTTACAAATTTTGGCGCCCAACGTGGGGCCCAAGGTTCACGAAGTACTTTCGTATAACTACAAATTTTTTTTAAAATCAATTATCTGTCTCATATGTAGATCTTATTCGAACTACTCGTACATAAGATTTGAGACAAAATTTTTGTGATCCTTGAGCAACAAATTAGTAAAAATTTTTTTTGTAGACTTAGCTGAGAAAATATATTATTAATGCAGTTTGTTGATATAAAATAACTTTCAGCCTATTTAAGAACTCGAAGTTTAAGTGTTGCATAACGATCATATTTCGACCGGATTATTAGGATCTTTTTATTTCCTCCAAGTTAAATTAACTTTAACATTTCCAATCTGAGTAATTATTGAATTTGTGCGTTTTATCATGCATGTTTTTGGTAATTTCATACGGCGGGATTACAAATAGGTTGCTACCTATGGCGGGGTTTTGTCCACGAATGTAATTACATATTAGACAGCCTGAATATTAGCACCAAATCAATAATATAAAAAAACCATTTCCCAAATTTTAGTTTTTTCTCTGGATTGCCTTCTTAAATGTCATCTAATATTATGAATAAAATGAATCAAATTGTAATAGTAAGCAATTCGCTTGTTCAGGAACGGTAAGAGGAAAATCAAGAATTTTTGTTTAAAATTATTTAAAACTAATTAACCTCTTAACTTACATCATTAGTTTTATTAATTTTTATAAAAGTTATATAGCGTTATTTACAAAATGTATGGAAAAATTACGAAAAATTCTAATGTAGGCTACCTAAAAGAACCAATTCATTGAAAAATAAAGCTTCGACATTTTTCTTTTAAATTAGTTACTCAAAAGTTAAGAAAATTATGTTTGTGGTTAAAGTTATAAAAAAAATATAAAAAATTGCCGGCAAACTCGATTTTTTGCAAAAATTCGACTTGTGCGACCTCTAAACCTCTTCCGAAAATCTAAAAAAATCTCAAAAATACTTGACCTTAGTAGATTAGTAATGGGGACGATAGTCCTGTTTTGGGAATTCAAAACCGGGAAAAAATAAAAACGATGGCAACCCTGTTACAAATGGGGGGATTTTGGGGATTTTCATGCTGAGAGTTTCTTGGCTATGTGTGTGTGTGTGAGTTTGATTCTTTGTTTATGTGTATGTATACTTGTGTGCTCAGCTTTTGTTGTTATTGTAGAGAAACGTTGTGCTTACAGTGCATGGATGTATGTATATGTGGGTGTTGTATGTGTGTATGTGTGTGAGTTTTATTCTTTCTGTGTATGGGAATGTATGTACACTTGTGTACAGGTTTTGTTGTTATTGTAGAGAAACGTTGTATGTGTGGGATGTTTGTGTGTGTGTATGTATGTGTGCGTGTATATGTGTGCGTTTTTGTATTTAATTGTATGTTTGTCGGTCTCAGATACTTTTGTCGTAGTGGCAGACAATCATTATACCCAGTAGGAAATGTCGATGGTGAAAATGTACTGAGTCGCTTTTGACTTTGTCACCAGTACTACTATATAATTATATCCCATTCAATAATTTTCACTATAGACATTTAGCATATGTTTGTCATTTAAAATATACTAGTAACACTAAAACAATTGAATAGGTATGACTACGTGGTTCTTATTGGAACGTAGAGACATACCAACCAGACAGTTAGTTACTGGTATATTTCTATAATTTATGTACATACAAAAAGTTATGTATATTGACAAGTTGTTGCAAAATCTTTCCTTTTTACTGACAGATAGAATAAAACGTATTATACTATAATGGTCACTAGAATTTTAGTGTTGACACAAAGACACTTGATCCCTGTCTGACTGCAGGGTAGTGACAACGAATTCGTGTGTATGTAGAATCATTATTTTTGTGTTGTGAGTTGTCGTTGCTATGCATATGTATGGTTATTGTGCTCGTATGTATGCATGAATTTTTTTATTTCTGGGGAAATATTCTAGTAGCTGCAGATAGTGGCAACCCTGATATCTGCTGAAAATGGAAGTGGAGAGGGAATGTATTTGATAATGTATGTACATATATGTTTTTGGAGTAATGTACGTGATCGTATGGTGGGGGACGAAGGTGATGTTATGAAATCTTCGTTTATTTATTTAAGAAATATTGTTTCGTATTTCATGACAGAGGAGTTTGAATTTCATAATATTATAAAATTTCATTATGTATGTATGTTTGTGTATTACGTGATCACTTCTTTGTGTATGTGTGTGTGCCAGTATGTAAATGATTTTCTCGCGCTGGTATTTATATGTAGATAGAAATAAATAGTTTTCAATATCGACATTTGGTACTATAAAATACTATCATATGTCTGGACTTCCCTAATCTTATTATGTTTTTATACTTACTCTTGTTTTATATTTTCTCATACTTAAATTTGTCTCGCGTTAAAGTCTGCCTGTGTGATATTTGTTTATATTACAGATTTTGTTTATTTCAATCTTTGAATACATTTTTTTTTGTCAATGATGTCTTTTGTTCTTCTTGTTGTTGGTGTTGTTGTTGTAAATATTCGTCTGTGTATAGATGCGATATATTCAGTTTTTTTTTTTTTTTTATTTGAAAATAAAAACGTTTTAATTTTTATCTGCGTTTACTTAAAAGTTTGTGAGGATTTTCTGTTTTTAAGTAAAACTGAATTCCTGAAGATACATACTCTATAGTAATAGCAACTATAATAGAAATATTCCTTATACTCAATTTATATTTTTTAAAGTTGATGCAACGTTAGTAAGTTAACGTTAGAAATTTTTGTGGTACATAATTTTTTCTAACTATAGACTTTTTTCTTCACTTTCTACATTTGTTTTCAAAATCTTGCTTTGCTTTATGAAAATGTATAAACATTTTTAAATGAAACTGATCCGGCACTCCAGCTTATATACTGATAGTTTTTTTTTTTTTTCTTTGGTAGTCAACTTACTTCTTTTTTTATTTTTATTGATAAACATTTAAAATCAAAAGGGAGCTTTATATTGAAATTATTATTTTCATAATTGTTGAAAACAATCCACTAGTTTTTTTTTTTTTTTTTTGTGATGAAATCATTTGAAGTTGAAGCTGATATCTTTGCTTACTGTTTTAAATTAAAATTTTATTCAATAGAATAAAAGGAGCTTTTTTCTTAAATTCTGATGCAGTTAAGATCGGATATGAGACTGAATTTAAATGTACTTTTAAATTAGTCACAATGAACAAACTTATTTTCTTGTTGAAAAGCGATCATCAGAAAACGAAGTGGTTTTCAGAGACTTTAGGTATACCCTTTCGACGGTTCCTCTAGGATACAAGATGACTTTGTTTGACGAAATTTCTGTTGCTTTATACTAATAATATGCTTACATTAATAAGGTACATATGTGTATGTTTATTTTATGAAGGGCTATTACCTATGGCTTTCATTTGACGTTCTATATGATTTTTTTTTCTCATTTTATTAAAGTTCAGCGTGCTGTGTATATATTTCTGAAATGTTTAAGTGTGCTTTGTGTGTCCATCGGACAGAGTGTACGTTTTAGTTGGTCAGTCAGTCTATATATTTATTTTTTTTTTTTTTTCTTCTAATGTACCACACCTTTTTTTAACATTTTACTACTTGAAATAGAGAATTTTTGTCTAATTTTTTTCTGGGTATCTACATACATTAGTTAAATATGTGTATGAATTTTTAAGAAAAAATTTTAAATAAAATATTGGAAAAAGAATTAATTATGTGAATGGTTTTTATTTCTTTATTAGCTTTACTTCGCTAGATCAAAAAAATTTTTGTTTTTGCTTATTTGCAAATTCTTGTTTTCATGTCGCTTAAACATGTACAGTCTTGTTTTCTTTGAGAGGTTATGCACAAGACAAATTGAATTTCACAATATTATGAAATTCCATTAAAAGAGAAACAATTTAGACAATCGGACAAGTCCTTATATTTTTCACTACATACAAGTTTCTGTTATTTTATATTCGAATAGATGAATCCTAAACTTCCTTTAAAAAATAACACAAAACAAGGATAAATTTAATTTAATTTTATTTATATTAATAATACATTTTAATTTAATTTTATTTATTTTTATTATAATGATGGAAACATTTCATAATATCCAATTATTAAATTTTCTAATATACTTTTACGCAAAAAATATATTGTACATCTGCAAGTATCTGGTCCTTCCTCACACTCAGGATTATACCAAGGACAGCTTCTGAAGTGGCCTTCTGTGTTGTCTTCATCTTCCATGATACCATATTCTTCGTTCTCATCCAGCATATTTTGAAAAAATTTTATCATCTCCCAATGATCAAAAAGCCTGAAGCTTTCAAAATCTCTTATAAATTGGTTTAGAGTACGTCTGATTTGACTCATTTTATTTGCTTATAAGTTAATGAATGATGATTGTTTGAAGGTTCCTTTAAGACTAATTTCCTCTTTTAAATTTTTAAAGTAATATCTCTTGATCTTTAAAATATCTATACCATCATCTATATTCCATACCTCTTTTTTAGCACTCTATCTCTCTCTACCCCTTTTCTCTCTATAACTGTCTCTTTCTGTCTATCACTACCCCTCCACTTATTCACTATTTCACCATATTTTCGATTAGCCTTCTTGAAGTCGTCATCGCTACTTTCAAGATCATTTTCAGTTAAACATTCAAAGTGCGGAGAAGTAAATAAAATAAAAAATAAAAAAATAAAACAAAAATGGAGTCTACAACAAATCTAACATCAAAATTTAATTCACTAAAAAATAAAACCTTAATCCACATAAAGGAGCTTGAAACATCAACTAAATACACCATTCGAAAAGTGTCAAGAGTAACAACAAAATATGGGCCAACACTAAAAGTTGAAATGGAAAACCACATAATATTCCTCCCAAAGCGATATAATGCTTTAACCGATGCTGAAATTAAAGAAATCTCGAGCGGATCATATTGCTTAAGTAGAGAAGGTGAACAAAGCTTAATTGTTGAAAGCGAGCTGAGTGAATTTCTAATTCAAAATTCCCAATTTCCAATTTGACAATAATATATAATAATTTTGTATTTTCAATTATAAATAAAAATACATGAAAGGGTTTTGTAAAATATAAATGTTTGTGATTTTTTATTTAATATTTTCAGTTATTTCATAAAGAAATTTAAGACATAAATGACCACAGGTAAATGTATTGAAATTCTGATGTTGATTATAGTTGTATTTTATATTTCTACCACGATATTTGACTACTTCCGAAGGAGGTTGTAAGTTTCCAAAGCTGTCGAAATATTCTTTTTCATTGTTGTTTTTATAATATGCTACCCAATGTGTACCAGGTCCTGTTGATACGTCTAAATTGATTATTCCACATTCTAATTATTTTCTTTGTTCGTTTTGGTAGAGCATTCAACATGAAAACTCCTCTAAAATATGGAATATTTATAGAGAAACGGTTTATGTCCACATCAGATAGTGGTCTGTTCATAGCATCTCTAAGAGTTTTTTGATTCCTCTTTGTAAACTAAACCATGACCCTTTTTATATGGTTTTAAGTAAAGTCCCTTTCCAACTGCTATAGATTCCATTGCTCTATTATGTCTAATTGCTTCATCAAGTTGATTTTTTGCATTCTTTGTTGCATTAACAGCTTTAGCTATAGCAGCACCTCCAGTTGTTAGACTACCAATTGCACCCAGAACAGTTAAAATCGGTATTAGAGGCAAAAACCCACCAATTTTTGGTACACGTATTACATGTGGTACTATAATTTGAGATTTTCTTCCTTTTAATGATTTGTTGTAAGTTTTTCGGGCAATTTTAATTGCTGAGTTAATATTTAATGGTTTTTCCTTCTTTAGTATTTTTGTTGCAGCTCTAATTGATGTTCTAAACAGTTTTTTATCATTTATCTTGTTCTTTTTAACATTTTTCTTTTTCTCCACACCCATACCAAATTTTGTTTTGGCTTTCATTGTGTTAGTAACCATATGGGCAAATGATTTTTCAGCAATACTACTATCTTTTGATAAAACTCGATCCCAAGCTGAATTTTCAAGTATTTTATCAGCTTTATGTCTAATGCTTAAATCCTTATTTTTTGAATAAGCTATATCGTGATCTTTACAAGCAGAGTCCAATAAATTAATTCCTTTGTCACCTCAATTTAAACGTTTTTGTAGTTTTTTTTTAGGTCCACAATACTAATATCCGGGAAGATAAAGTTCACCAGTTAGAGAGCTTATTTTTTTATCTACTATACCTCCTCCAACGAAGGTGTTTTTATGACTAAACGTTTTCTGATATTGTATAACTATATCATCTAATTTTGGCGATAATAACAGGTAACATTTATAAAATCTATTTAGTTCGTAATATTGTTCCTTCTACTATTTTTTTTTTTTTTTTGTTTACTTGCCTCTTTCTTGACTGATGGTTTCTCAGTCTTTAAACTTGTATATTCTCAACTTCTGTCTTGATGTTACTTTCTTCTTTCATGCGAATTCTTGTTTTTTCTTTTCATATCGCTTAAACATGCACAGTCTTGTTATCTTTGAAAGGTTCTGCACAAAACAAATCGAATTTCACAATATTATGAAATTCCATTATATTTCATTAGGTATTTTCTTATCGACACCAACTGCTTTAACACCATCTCATTTACGTTTGCTAACAGCAAATAGTACAATAGGTGTTAGCTATTAGATCAGCTTATTAGCACCTGGTCTGTTTTTCAGATCAGCTTTTCAGGAGCTGGTCTGGTTTTCAGATCAGCTTTTCAGGACCTGGTCTGGGTTTCAGATCAGCTTTTCAGGACCTGGTCTGGTTTTCAGATCAGCTTTTCAGGACCTGGTCTGGTTTTCAGATCAGCTTTTCAGGACCTGGTCTGGTTTTCAGATCAGCTTTTCAGGACCTGGTCTGGTTTTCAGATCAGCTTTTCAGGACCTGGTCTGGTTTTCAGATCAGCTTTTCAGGACCTGGTCTGGTTTTCAGATCAGCTTTTCAGGACCTGGTCTGGTTTTCAGATTAGCTTATCAGGACCTGGTCTGGTTTTCAGATCAGCTTTTCAGGACCTGGTCTGGTTTTCAGATCAGCTTTTCAGGACCTGGTCTGGTTTTCAGATCAGCTTATCAGGACCTGGTCTGGTTTTCAGATCAGCTTTTCAGGACCTGGTCTGGTTTTCAGATCAGCTTATCAGGACCTGGTCTGGTTTTCAGATCAGCTTTTCAGGACCTGGTCTGCTTTTCAGATCAGGCTATCAGGACCTGGTCTGGTTTTCAGATCAGCTTATCAGGACCTGGTCTGGTTTTCAGATCAGCTTTTCAGGACCTGGTCTGGTTTTCAGATCAGCTTATCAGGACCTGGTCTCATTTTCAGATCAGGCTATCAGGACCTGGTCTGGTTTTCAGATCAGCTTATCAGGAGCTGGTCTGATTTTCAGGTCAGCTTATTAGGAGCTGGTCTGATTTTCAAGTCAGCTTATTAGGAGCTGGTCTGGTTTTCAGGTCAGATGAAATAACTAAAGTCTATCTTTTATTAGCAGTATTTTTTTTTTTTTTTTCTATAACGAAAATCGTTTAATTCAATATATTTCCTTATAATCAAAAATCGATATTTATCCTTCCAATACTCTACAAATTTTTTAAAACTTGTCAAAATTCATATTAGTGCCAACATGAACCTTGTAAACATGCTTCATATTTTTCTCATCTTACTTAAACATTATAATTACATTTGCATTGTCTCTTATTAAATGCTTATAGCCACATTCATAAAAATTTTAAACAGCATTTCAAATGTTGTTTGAGCAAAATTCGCTAAAATTGTATTCATAATAGAATATTAGCGTAAAAACGTTTTTTAACTTGCGTAAATCACCAAATCTAAAAATTAAATGCACCCATATATAAAATAATTTTGAATTGACGTCGTTGTAGTTTTGCTTCTTGCTTATTTATATTTTTAACTTTGTCTGTATGTATGTATGTATGCATGTATTAAGAATTATGCTTATGTTTGGCACAAGTAGAATGAGTCATCATTCTTCTGTCGCCCCATACAAAAATATATACGTACACGTACATATGTATGTATATTATTCTGCTTTCCACATGCAACATCAGCAAATATCATAATTGAAATGTATTAAGCTTCATTACCAGAAAAAAATAAATGTATAATAACCCATTCTTTTAATTATGAAATTATGTAATTTCTTTAACTATTCATATTTTTAGTAATATATAGTTAATTTTAGTATAAATATATGTTTTTAAGCCTCAGATAGTAGTAGGGAACTATCGCTTCTGCCCCCAATTAAAATTGTTAAATTGTTGCTGAAATTGTGAAATTTGGGTAATTAAAATTTTAAAGTTTCATTACCCATAACTCCGACAAAGGACACCCAGAAATTATTACACAACCCAAATCACTGACAGACTCAAATTTCCACGGTCAGGCAGACAGACAGACATAGACTTAATGTAAACAAAAACTTCTTATGTTACAAAAATAAGAGTGACTTATTGAACCACCCTCGAAAAATATTTAAAGGACTTATTGAACTACCCTCGTAGGTATCAAATTTCAAGAATTTTAAAATTTTCAAATTTTAATTACCCAAATTTCACAATTTCAGCAACAATTTAACAATTTTAATTGGGGGCAGAAGCGATAGTTCCCTACTACTATCTGAGGCTTAAAAACATATATTTATACTAAAATTAACTATATATTACTAAAAATATGAATAGTTAAAGAAATTACATAATTTCATAATTAAAAGAATGGGTTATTATACATTTATTTTTTTCTGGTAATGAAGCTTAATACATTTCAATTATGATATTTGCTGATGTTGCATGTGGAAAGCAGAATAATATACATACATATGTACGTGTACGTATATATTTTTGTATGGGGCGACAGAAGAATGATGACTCATTCTACTTGTGCCAAACATAAGCATAATTCTTAATACATGCATACATACATACATACAGACAAAGTTAAAAATATAAATAAGCAAGAAGCAAAACTACAACGACGTCAATTCAAAATTATTTTAAATATGGGTGCATTTAATTTTTAGATTTGGTGATTTACGCAAGTTAAAAAACGTTTTTACGCTAATATTCTATTATGAATACAATTTTAGCGAATTTTGCTCAAACAACATTTGAAATGCTGTTTAAAATTTTTATGAATGTGGCTATAAGCATTTAATAAGAGACAATGCAAATGTAATTATAATGTTTAAGTAAGATGAGAAAAATATGAAGCATGTTTACAAGGTTCATGTTGGCACTAATATGAATTTTGACAAGTTTTAAAAAATTTGTAGAGTATTGGAAGGATAAATATCGATTTTTGATTATAAGCAAATATATTGAATTAAACGATTTTCGTTATAGAAAAAAAAAAAAAAAATACTGCTAATAAAAGATAGACTTTAGTTATTTCATCTGACCTGAAAACCAGACCAGCTCCTAATAAGCTGACTTGAAAATCAGACCAGCTCCTAATAGGCTGACCTGAAAATCAGACCAGCTCCTGATAAGCTGATCTGAAAACCAGACCAGGTCCTGATAGCCTGATCTGAAAATGAGACCAGGTCCTGATAAGCTGATCTGAAAACCAGACCAGGTCCTGAAAAGCTGATCTGAAAACCAGACCAGGTCCTGATAAGCTGATCTGAAAACCAGACCAGGTCCTGATAGCCTGATCTGAAAAGCAGACCAGGTCCTGAAAAGCTGATCTGAAAACCAGACCAGGTCCTGATAAGCTGATCTGAAAACCAGACCAGGTCCTGAAAAGCTGATCTGAAAACCAGACCAGGTCCTGATAAGCTGATCTGAAAACCAGACCAGGTCCTGAAAAGCTGATCTGAAAACCAGACCAGGTCCTGAAAAGCTGATCTGAAAACCAGACCAGGTCCTGATAAGCTAATCTGAAAACCAGACCAGGTCCTGAAAAGCTGATCTGAAAACCAGACCAGGTCCTGAAAAGCTGATCTGAAAACCAGACCAGGTCCTGAAAAGCTGATCTGAAAACCGGACCAGGTCCTGAAAAGCTGATCTGAAAACCAGACCAGGTCCTGAAAAGCTGATCTGAAAACCAGACCAGGTCCTGAAAAGCTGATCTGAAAACCAGACCAGGTCCTGAAAAGCTGATCTGAAACCCAGACCAGGTCCTGAAAAGCTGATCTGAAAACCAGACCAGCTCCTGAAAAGCTGATCTGAAAAACAGACCAGGTGCTAATAAGCTGATCTAATAGCTAACACCTATTGTACTATTTGCTGTTAGCAAACGTAAATGAGATGGTGTTAAAGCAGTTGGTGTCGATAAGAAAATACCTAATGAAATATAATGGAATTTCATAATATTGTGAAATTCGATTTGTTTTGTGCAGAACCTTTCAAAGATAACAAGACTGTGCATGTTTAAGCGATATGAAAAGAAAAAACAAGAATTCGCATGAAAGAAGAAAGTAACATCAAGACAGAAGTTGAGAATATACAAGTTTAAAGACTGAGAAACCATCAGTCAAGAAAGAGGCAAGTAAACAAAAAAAAAAAATAGTAGAAGGAACAATATTACGAACTAAATAGATTTTATAAATGTTACCTGTTATTATCGCCAAAATTAGATGATATAGTTATACAATATCAGAAAACGTTTAGTCATAAAAACACCTTCGTTGGAGGAGGTATAGTAGATAAAAAAATAAGCTCTCTAACTGGTGAACTTTATCTTCCCGGATATTAGTATTGTGGACCTAAAACAAAACTACAAAAACGTTTAAATTGAGGTGACAAAGGAATTAATTTATTGGACTCTGCTTGTAAAGATCACGATATAGCTTATTCAAAAAATAAGGATTTAAGCATTAGACATAAAGCTGATAAAATACTTGAAAATTCAGCTTGGGATCGAGTTTTATCAAAAGATAGTAGTATTGCTGAAAAATCATTTGCCCATATGGTTACTAACACAATGAAAGCCAAAACAAAATTTGGTATGGGTGTGGAGAAAAAGAAAAATGTTAAAAAGAACAAGATAAATGATAAAAAACTGTTTAGAACATCAATTAGAGCTGCAACAAAAATACTAAAGAAGGAAAAACCATTAGATATTAACTCAGCAATTAAAATTGCCCGAAAAACTTACAACAAATCATTAAAAGGAAGAAAATCTCAAATTATAGTACCACATGTAATACGTGTACCAAAAATTGGTGGGTTTTTGCCTCTAATACCGATTTTAACTGTTCTGGGTGCAATTGGTAGTCTAACAACTGGAGGTGCTGCTATAGCTAAAGCTGTTAATGCAACAAAGAATGCAAAAAATCAACTTGATGAAGCAATTAGACATAATAGAGCAATGGAATCTATAGCAGTTGGAAAGGGACTTTACTTAAAACCATATAAAAAGGGTCATGGTTTAGTTTACAAAGAGGAATCAAAAAACTCTTAGAGATGCTATGAACAGACCACTATCTGATGTGGACATAAACCGTTTCTCTATAAATATTCCATATTTTAGAGGAGTTTTCATGTTGAATACTCTACCAAAACGAACAAAGAAAATAATTAGAATGTGGAATAATCAATTTAGACGTATCAACAGGACCTGGTACACATTGGGTAGCATATTATAAAAACAACAATGAAAAAGAATATTTCGACAGCTTTGGAAACTTACAACCTCCTTCGGAAGTAGTCAAATATCGTGGTAGAAATATAAAATACAACTATAATCAACATCAGAATTTCAATACATTTACCTGTGGTCATTTATGTCTTAAATTTCTTTATGAAATAACTGAAAATATTAAATAAAAAATCACAAACATTTATATTTTACAAAACCCTTTCATGTATTTTTATTTATAATTGAAAATACAAAATTATTATATATTATTGTCAAATTGGAAATTGGGAATTTTGAATTAGAAATTCACTCAGCTCGCTTTCAACAATTAAGCTTTGTTCACCTTCTCTACTTAAGCAATATGATCCGCTCGAGATTTCTTTAATTTCAGCATCGGTTAGTAGTAGGGAACTATCGCTCCGGCCCCAATTAAAATTGTTAAATTGTTGCTGAAATTGTTAAATTTGGGTAATTAAAATTTGAAAATTGTTAAATTCTTGGAAATTTGTGTTTTTTTGTTTACATAAGGAGTTTTTTGTTTATATAAGGAGTTTTTTTGTTTACATTAGGAGTTTTTTGTTTACATTAGGAGTTTTTGTTTACATTAAGTGTATGTCTGTCTGTCGGTCTGTCTGTCTGCCTGCCTGACCGTGGGAAGTTTGTGTGTGGAATATTTTGTGTGAATGTATTAAGGCGGTTCATAGTTTGGCGGTTTTTATGTGTGTATGTGACGACGGGGAAAATCATGAAAATGGTTTTTCCTAATGCTGACGGAAAATCATGTAATGATTTTTCGTAATTCCGAAGGCAAAACATGATAATTTTTCGTAATTCCGAAGGCAAAACATGATAATTTTTCGTAATACCGAAGGCAAAACATGATAATTTTTCCTAATGCCTACGGCAATGCATGATCATTTTTCCTAATGCCTACGGCAATGCATGATATTTTTTTCAAATGCCGACGGCAAAACATGATTATTATTTTTTTCAAATGCCGACGGCAAAACATGATTATTATTTTTCGTAATGCCTAGGGCATGCATGATAATTTTTCCTAATGCTGACGGAAAATCATCTAATGATTTTTCCTAATGCCGAAGGCAAAACATGATAATTTTTCCTAATGCCGACGGCAATGCATGATAATTTTTCCTAATGCCGAAGGCAAAACATGATAATTATTTTTTTCAAATGCCGACGGCAAAACATGATTATTATTTTTTTCCTAATGCCGACGGCAAAACGTGAAAGTTATTTTTTCTAATGCTAATGTAGGTGTTGCTAGACTGTGGGAATTTAAGGCTGACCGTGATTTGAGTGGGCGGCGTTGTTGCCGTAATATGTAACCATAGGAATTTGTCGATGTGTCTGTCTGTCTGTGAGAATTTAGGTGAAGGTTTGATTGGCAGGGGGCGGGGTGTAGTTGAGGTAGATCGATTGCGTGTGTAGTTGTGTGTGAATGTATGTGTATGTGTGTGTGTGTGTGTGTGTGTGTATGTGTATGTTTGTAGGAATTTCAATGTGTGTATTTCTGTAGGAGCTTAAGGCTGATTGTGATTTATGAGGGGTGAGGTGTTCTAGTAATATGCAACCGGGGGAATCTGTGTGTTTGTATGTCTGTAGGAGTTTAAGGCTGACCATGATTTGGGTGGGCAGGGTTGTTGACGTAATATGTATCCATGGGGATTTGTGGATGTGTCTGTCTATAGTAGTTTAAGGCTGATCGTGATTTGAGGTGGGTGAGGATGTTGTTGAGGTAAATTGGTTATGTGTATGTATGTATATATGTATTTTTGTAAGAATTTAAGATGATTGTGATTTATTAGGGCCGAGGTGTTCTTGTAATATGTAGCCGTGAGAATCTATGTGTATAGACGTCTGTAGAAGTTTAAGACTATCTGTAATTTCAGGTAGGTGAGAGTGTTGTGTTGTTGAGATTAATCTTATATATTGTATATGTATGTATGATCATGGGAATTTGTGTATGTATATCTGAGGTAGAATTTAAGGCTCGTCATGATTTGCAAAAGGTGGGGTGTTGTTGAAATTTTCTTGGATATTTCTTATATGAATTCTGCTATGTGTGTGTATTTGAGCTGGTATTTATGTGTAGGTAGAAATAAATTGTTTTCAATATCGACATATGGTACTATAAAATACTATCATATATCTGGACTTCCCTAATCCTAGTATGCTTTTATACTTACGATTGCTTTATATTTTCTCATGCTTAAATTTGTCTCGCGTTGAAGTCAGTCTGTGTGAAATTTGTTTATATTACAGATTTTGTTTATTTAACTACATTCGTCTTCTTTGACTGAAAGAGTTATCTACACACAGAGAAAAACCAACTTGAAATCAGTAAGAACCATGCTGAATTAATAAGAACCATTAGCGAAGGTTTAGTCATATTGAAATTTCTTATTTCAATATGGACAAAATATTAATTTACAGTATTCATTTATTAAACTCATTAGTTTGTAGATATCTCAATATACATTTTCTATTATATTAAAAATTATTGAATTAATGTGATGAATTCTTATTTTTAAGCTGCAGATTTTCCCTGAGTGTATTGATTGTTTATATTTGCATTGTGCTTTAACTAAACGACGCTTCATATATTTTCATGATGTAGGTCTAATAAATACTTAAGCATTGATAAGAAATTTGATATGTATACATTCATATCTACAAATTGATTTTATGTATGTATGTATGTATGTATGTATGTACATATATATGTACATACAAATAAGTGTTCAATTCAATCTTTGAATACATTTTTTATTTTATTTTTTGTCATGTGATGTCTGTTGTTGATGAAATTAAAAACATTTTAATTTTTATCTGCGTTTACTTAAAAGTTTGTGAGGATTTTCTGTTGTAAGTAAAACTGAATTCTTGAAGATATGTGCTTACATACTCTATAGTAATAGTAACTATAATAGAAATATTTCTTATACTTAATTTACAGTTTTTTAAAGTATAGGGTATAAAATTTTTTTTAGCTATAGCCTTCTACATTTATTTTGGAAAGCTTGCTTTGCTTTTTGAAAATGTATAAACATTTTTAAATGAAACTGATCCGGCACTCCAGCTTAGGTACTGATAGTTTTTTTTTTTTGTTGTTAGTTAACTTACTTATTTTTTATTTTTTATTGATAAACATTGGAAATCAAAAGGGAGTTTTATATTGTAATTATTATTTTCATAATTGTTGAAAACAATCGCTGCTTTTTGTTTGTTTTTTGCGATGAAATCATTTGAATTACTTTTGCAACTTTACGCGTTTATAAAAATTATGTTATTTTCTATATTTCTTAATTTATAAGACTTTTAGACTTTGTCCTTTAGGGGTTATATATTCTATTATACGATTATGAATAAGAATGCAGTAAGCTGATGTATTTGCTTACTGCTTCAAATTAAAATTTTATTAAATTGAATAAAAGGAGTTTTTTTTTTCTTAAACTCTGATGCAGTTAGAAGCGCTGGAGATTCTTTCATATAACAGCTTTTTTGAAATTTTTGATACATAGTATAATATAGAATTGGATAACATTTATTTTTAATTTTTATGTTAAGAAGTACGGGTATGAGACTGAATTTAAATGTACTTTTAAATTAGTTAAATCATAATGAACAAACATATTTTCTTCTTTAATAGCGATCAACAGAAAACGAACTCGTTTTCATATAATTTAGGTATACCCTATCGACGGCTCCTCTAGGATACAAGATGACTTTGTATGACGAAATTTCTGTTGCTTTATACTGATAATATGTTTACATTAATAAGATACATATACATATGTTTATTTTATGAACGGTGAGCACCTATGGCTTTTATTTAATGTTCTATATGACTTTTTTTTCATTTTCTTTAATAATTTTCTCCCCATAATAGCATTCTAAATATTTCAAGGACTCAAATGCTGTGTAGTCTTCTTCTGCAAACTTAACTAAACGTCTAACTTCTTCCAATGCTTCTTTATAAGAAGATATTTTGTTATGGTCTTCTTCTACGATACGTGCCCATCGGGCAGAGTGTACGTATTAGTTGGTCAGTCAGTCTCTATTTTTATTTATTTTTTTTTTCTTCTAATGTGCCACTCCTTTTTTTAGATTTTACTACTTGGAATAGAGAATTTTTGTCTAATTTTTTGGTGGGTATATACATTAGGTATGTAGAAATTAGTTTAGATACAAAGAAATGCATGTTTAATATACAACTATTGTATCAAATCGATCTCAAATAACTCAGTTACCTCTACCAGCAATTCACTGTTGGTGTATTCATAAAGTGTTAGAAACAATGAAATATCTATGTTTTGAGAGAATTTTTCCCCTCAAGTATTTCTACATGAGGTTTGAGGGGTCAATCACTGTCGCATTCATATGTAATGATTATTCACTTAAAAAACGTCATCATCACCATCAATCATCTCCGTATACAATACATTCATGAGTTGGGTTGATCCAGATACAATTGCTGTCTCATCACCTTCTAACAGCTTTATATATTTTGCTAGTATGCATGCCTTAGCATGCTTCTATCGATAGTGACGTAAGAGTCCGAGATGTAGTAGTGTTACAATTAAAAATCTTTACTATTAGAATTTACCAGTTCGCTCTTTTGAATTTTTACAAAGTAGATACATATGTATGTATTTCATTGACCACAAAATCATAAAATTTCTTTGCTTACAAAATTGTATGACGTGAGGATTTTTTTTTTTTTTTTTTTTTAAATTATACATGCTTCGGCATGCTTTCATTTTTTTTTCTATAAATTTATGTAATACTCATACAGATACAGATATAAAGTAAGATCTGTTTACTGTACATTTTAAAATTTATGCATGCTTCAGCATGATTCTAGTTGAAGCGTATATTCATTCACTAAGTTTGTTTGATACTTATTCATACACATGTACATTCTTAAAGATTGGATATCAAAGTCCAATTTCCGTAGTTTATCTATATTTTCTAAAGATCTAATAGCTAAAGAAATAAATAGAGTGAAGATCTTCTATAATAAGCCCATTTTCATATTGTAAAATTTTGCGTGCTAGCGCTTTCGATGGGAAAATATACATACAACTTTATAAAAAGTGATAATATGATGTGCTGCTGAATATTGCACTATGTTATAGTTCATTTTAAACACTGAAGTTTTAGCAATATTTCATTCCGACCAGAATTCCACTACATTTAGTTAATTATCTTTCTTAAGACTCATCATTCCTAATCAATCCTGCAAAAACAACACAAACTAGATTTTTCGTTTTAATTTTATTTTTTTTAAATTCAACATTCATTCTTCAAATTACTTTATACTATATTAAGTAGCTTTTCCTCATTTGTTGAGTTGACTTTAATAGGAGACATTTTAATGGTACGATGAACATTTCTATTGCATGCATTGAGTAAATCTTTATACATACCAATCCACTTATATGAACCATTAAAGCTAATTCTTTTCACATCATACCTTTCAATGATCTATTAAATCATTCTAATATTGATGCTTTCATATTAAGTAATGTTTAATCTTCTATTTATGTATGAGTTTTCCCAAGTATTTATTAAAAAATTCTTTAGAATCATCTGTTTGTAAGTTTTTTGGTACCCGTACCACTTCAAAAATATTTTCCATTGCCTTGGTTTTTAGAGTGCAGCTTTTATTTTCAGCTGTACTTTGAGAATGTGTCAATTACAGTCTTCAAAAATCAACAATTTCTATTTTCTGTAGAATAGTTCTACATTTCACCTAACTTAGCTCCATAAAACATCATATATTCCTGTCATTACATCTCTACAAGCACAAACAGTTGTTGAAATTTAATATGGACTTCGTTAACTAAATTCCTTTTTAAGGACATTGAATTGTTTCACAGATTTTTTCGAAAGTGTTGTGATCTACATCTTGCACTTTCAGCTATTTATACTAACATGTAGTTAATTTTCTAATCTATATATTTAACCGTAAACTCTTCAATTTGTTTTTAATTATTTACTTTTTAGAATTGCTTTTTCAATTTTATAACTGTCTTCTTTCTCTAATTTTATTTCACGTTGTTGTTCCTCAATTTGCATTTAAATATATTCTTGAATATTAATGCTTTAAGCTATATTATTAATTTGTCTTGTATTTTATCTTCATTCAGTTTAATGTAACTATCAACAATAGTTTGTATCTAATTCATTTATGCCTTCCAATACTGATAAGTCAGTATAAATGTCTTCAGAATTGGAAGTCTATGAGTAAAATCATCGTCATCATCATTCTCAGTATTAGCATCATTAAATATGATGGTATTATCAAATATTGTTCCTTCTACTAGTTTCTTTTGGGGTACTTGTCTATATCTTGAGTGAAGGTTTCTCAGGCTTTAAACTTGTATATTTTCAACTTCTGTCTTGATTTTACTTTCTTCTTTCATAAGAATTCTTTTAATATTTTTAGAACTATTTATGAATTCTTCTGCTATAGGTTTAAATGTATCTTTTAGTTGTTCACTTGTATCTATTTCACCAGTTTTTATACTACGAAGCTTTTTCTTCAACACATTTCTTGTCAACACCAACTGTTTTAAAATTTTCTCATCCAGGGCAAATAACAGGTATCAGCAATCATATCAGCTTTTCAGCAGCTGGTCTGGTTTTCAGATCAGCTTTTCAGGACCTGGTCTGGTTTTCAGATCAGCTTATCAGGACCTGGTCTGGTTTTCAGATCAGCTTATCAGGAGCTGGTCTGGTTTTCAGATCAGCTTATCAGGAGCTGGTCTGGTTATCAGATCAGCTTATCAGGAGCTGGTCTGGTTTTCAGATCAGCTTATCAGGAGCTGATCTGATTTTTAGATCAGCTTATCAGGTAACAGATCAGGCTATCAGGAGCTATTCAGATTTTCATTTCAAGATATCTGAGTTAGATTTAGTTATCAGTGTACAAGTAGCTAGCCATTTATAACATTTATATACATGAAGTTTAAAGTCAGATGAAATACGAAAAAGTAAAGTTTTATCTAGTAAAATTATTTTCTATAACGATCATCGTTTAATTCACTATCTTTGCTTATAATCAAAAATCCATATTTATCCTTTCAACATGCTTTTTATTTTTCTCACCTAACTTAAACATTAAATATACATTATGATGATCTCTTATTAAATGTTTGGTGATTCTGGTGTAAGTTTTACATAAGAAGAATGAATCAACATTCTTATCTCTCCCCATACAAAAATATGCTTCCCACACGCATCATCGTTAAATATCATATTGGAATTACTTTGGACTGAAATAACAGATTCACTATCGGTAAATTTTGTAATATATTATTATTTTAATTGATGTAATTAATTTCTTCAGATATTTATATCAGGGGTGATATAAAGATTTTGAGTATAAATAAATGTTCTCAAAATTTAAGTCCATTAGGACTTTCTAGCAAGCCAATCATAGCGTTTTTTTTTCGTAATTTGACAGGTCAACTATTGTTGCACGAATAGAATTTGATATAAAGGAACTATGATTTATTTTTGAACTATCGTTCGATGAATCATCAATATTTCGTACCAAGGTATTTTAGGTTGTTTTACTAACCGCATTTATGTAGCTAAATACATTTTATAAATATTATCTCTTATTATAAAAAAATAAACTAATACAGCTATACCATATCAGAAAATATTTTCTGAAATCGTATAGCTGCATTAGTTTATTTTTTCTATAATAAGAGATAATGATCCACACTCATAATCAAAACAGCATAAAAATATCCTTTTTTTGACTATGAGTATGCATCAATATTTATGAAATGCGTTTAGTTACAAAAATGTGGTTAGTAAAACAAAGTATATTTTAACAGCCTTATTTATAACACTTATTAGGGCTTTATAAAGACTTTTTAAGAAAAAATTTTTATAAAAAAATTGTTTTAAAAAGCCTTTCCAAAGCCTTAATAAGTATTATAAATAAGGCTGTAAGAGTTTAAAATCAGTATTTTTTATGATAATACTGATTTGAAACTCTTAAAATATTCTTTGTTTTGACTATGAGTAGGGGCCATTATCTCTTATTATAGGACAAATAAAATAATATAGCTATACGATTTCAGAAAATATTTTCTGATATCGTATAGCTACATTTTTAATTTTTTCTATAATAAGAGATAATATTTATGAAATACATTTCATAAATATTGGCGCATACTCATAGTAAAAACAACCTAAAAATACCTTGGTACGAAATATTGATGAATCATCAAAATTTCATACCATCCTATATTTATGTTGTGTTACTAATCGCATTTTGTAAATAAATGCATTTCATAAATATTATCTATTATTATAGAAAGAATCAAATAGTATGGTTATATGATATTAGAAAACATGATTTCTGATATCATAAAATTATACTATTTTATTTTTTTATAATAAGAGATAATGACTCATACTCATAGTCAAAACAAAGGATATTTATATGCTGTTTTGATTATGAGTATGCGTCAATATTTATGAAATGCATTTAGTTATAAAATGCGGTTAGTAAAACAAAGTATATTTTAAGTGTTTAAGACCACCATTTTATGGTAATACCGGTTTTAAACACTTAAAGCATACTTTGTTTTGACTATGAGCATGAGCTGATATTTATGAAATGGATTTTATAAATATTGACTCATACCCTTAGTCAAAACAACATAAATAATTCTTGGTACGAAATATTGATGATTCATCGAACGATAGTTCAAAAATAAATCATAGTTCCCTTATATCAAATTCTATTCGTGCAACAATAGTTGACCTGTCAAATTATGAAAAAAAAACGCTATGATTGGCTTGCTAGAAAGTCCTAATGGACTTAAATTTTGAGAACATTTATTTATACTCAAAATCTTTATATCACCCCAGATATAAATATCTGAAGAAATTAATTACGTCAATTAAAATAATAATATATTACAAAATTTACCGATAGTGAATCTGTTATTTCAGTCCAAAGTAATTCCAATATGATATTTAACGATGATGCGTGTGGGAAGCATATTTTTGTATGGGGAGAGATAAGAATGTTGATTCATTCTTCTTATGTAAAACTTACACCAGAATCACCAAACATTTAATAAGAGATCATCATAATGTATATTTAATGTTTAAGTTAGGTGAGAAAAATAAAAAGCATGTTGAAAGGATAAATATGGATTTTTGATTATAAGCAAAGATAGTGAATTAAACGATGACCGTTATAGAAAATAATTTTACTAGATAAAACTTTACTTTTTCGTATTTCATCTGACTTTAAACTTCATGTATATAAATGTTATAAATGGCTAGCTACTTGTACACTGATAACTAAATCTAACTCAGATATCTTGAAATGAAAATCTGAATAGCTCCTGATAGCCTGATCTGTTACCTGATAAGCTGATCTAAAAATCAGATCAGCTCCTGATAAGCTGATCTGAAAACCAGACCAGCTCCTGATAAGCTGATCTGATAACCAGACCAGCTCCTGATAAGCTGATCTGAAAACCAGACCAGCTCCTGATAAGCTGATCTGAAAACCAGACCAGGTCCTGATAAGCTGATCTGAAAATCAGACCAGGTCCTGAAAAGCTGATCTGAAAACCAGACCAGGTCCTGAAAAGCTGATCTGAAAACCAGACCAGGTCCTGAAAAGCTGATCTGAAAACCAGACCAGGTCCTGAAAAGCTGATCTGAAAACCAGACCAGGTCGTGATAAGCTGATCTGAAAACCAGACCAGGTCCTGAAAAGCTGATCTGAAAACCAGACCAGCTCCTGAAAAGCTGATATGATTGCTGATACCTGTTATTTGCCCTGGATGAGAAAATTTTAAAACAGTTGGTGTTGACAAGAAATGTGTTGAAGAAAAAGCTTCGTAGTATAAAAACTGGTGAAATAGATACAAGTGAACAACTAAAAGATACATTTAAACCTATAGCAGAAGAATTCATAAATAGTTCTAAAAATATTAAAAGAATTCTTATGAAAGAAGAAAGTAAAATCAAGACAGAAGTTGAAAATATACAAGTTTAAAGCCTGAGAAACCTTCACTCAAGATATAGACAAGTACCCCAAAAGAAACTAGTAGAAGGAACAATATTTGATAATACCATCATATTTAATGATGCTAATACTGAGAATGATGATGACGATGATTTTACTCATAGACTTCCAATTCTGAAGACATTTATACTGACTTATCAGTATTGGAAGGCATAAATGAATTAGATACAAACTATTGTTGATAGTTACATTAAACTGAATGAAGATAAAATACAAGACAAATTAATAATATAGCTTAAAGCATTAATATTCAAGAATATATTTAAATGCAAATTGAGGAACAACAACGTGAAATAAAATTAGAGAAAGAAGACAGTTATAAAATTGAAAAAGCAATTCTAAGAAGTAAATAATTAAAAACAAATTGAAGAGTTTACGGTTAAATATATAGATTAGAAAATTAACTACATGTTAGTATAAATAGCTGAAAGTGCAAGATGTAGATCACAACACTTTCGAAAAAATCTGTGAAACAATTCAATGTCCTTAAAAAGGAATTTAGTTAACGAAGTCCATATTAAATTTCAACAACTGTTTGTGCTTGTAGAGATGTAATGACAGGAATATATGATGTTTTATGGAGCTAAGTTAGGTGAAATGTAGAACTATTCTACAGAAAATAGAAATTGTTGATTTTTGAAGACTGTAATTGACACATTCTCAAAGTACAGCTGAAAATAAAAGCTGCACTCTAAAAACCAAGGCAATGGAAAATATTTTTGAAGTGGTACGGGTACCAAAAAACTTACAAACAGATGATTCTAAAGAATTTTTTAATAAATACTTGGGAAAACTCATACATAAATAGAAGATTAAACATTACTTAATATGAAAGCATCAATATTAGAATGATTTAATAGATCATTGAAAGGTATGATGTGAAAAGAATTAGCTTTAATGGTTCATATAAGTGGATTGGTATGTATAAAGATTTACTCAATGCATGCAATAGAAATGTTCATCGTACCATCAAAATGTCTCCTATTAAAGTCAACTCAACAAATGAGGAAAAGCTACTTAATATAGTATAAAGTAATTTGAAGAATGAATGTTGAATTTAAAAAAAATAAAATTAAAACGAAAAATCTAGTTTGTGTTGTTTTTGCAGGATTGATTAGGAATGATGAGTCTTAAGAAAGATAATTAACTAAATGTAGTGGAATTCTGGTCGGAATGAAATATTGCTAAAACTTCAGTGTTTAAAATGAACTATAACATAGTGCAATATTCAGCAGCACATCATATTATCACTTTTTATAAAGTTGTATGTATATTTTCCCATCGAAAGCGCTAGCACGCAAAATTTTACAATATGAAAATGGGCTTATTATAGAAGATCTTCACTCTATTTATTTCTTTAGCTATTAGATCTTTAGAAAATATAGATAAACTACGGAAATTGGACTTTGATATCCAATCTTTAAGAATGTACATGTGTATGAATAAGTATCAAACAAACTTAGTGAATGAATATACGCTTCAACTAGAATCATGCTGAAGCATGCATAAATTTTAAAATGTACAGTAAACAGATCTTACTTTATATCTGTATCTGTATGAGTATTACATAAATTTATAGAAAAAAAAATGAAAGCATGCCGAAGCATGTATAATTTAAAAAAAAAAAAAAAAAAAAAATCCTCACGTCATACAATTTTGTAAGCAAAGAAATTTTATGATTTTGTGGTCAATGAAATACATACATATGTATCTACTTTGTAAAAATTCAAAAGAGCGAACTGGTAAATTCTAATAGTAAAGATTTTTAATTGTAACACTACTACATCTCGGACTCTTACGTCACTATCGATAGAAGCATGCTAAGGCATGCATACTAGCAAAATATATAAAGCTGTTAGAAGGTGATGAGACAGCAATTGTATCTGGATCAACCCAACTCATGAATGTATTGTATACGGAGATGATTGATGGTGATGATGACGTTTTTTAAGTGAATAATCATTACATATGAATGCGACAGTGATTGACCCCTCAAACCTCATGTAGAAATACTTGAGGGGAAAAATTCTCTCAAAACATAGATATTTCATTGTTTCTAACACTTTATGAATACACCAACAGTGAATTGCTGGTAGAGGTAACTGAGTTATTTGAGATCGATTTGATACAATAGTTGTATATTAAACATGCATTTCTTTGTATCTAAACTAATTTCTACATACCTAATGTATATACCCACCAAAAAATTAGACAAAAATTCTCTATTCCAAGTAGTAAAATCTAAAAAAAGGAGTGGCACATTAGAAGAAAAAAAAAATAAATAAAAATAGAGACTGACTGACCAACTAATACGTACACTCTGCCCGATGGGCACGTATCGTAGAAGAAGACCATAACAAAATATCTTCTTATAAAGAAGCATTGGAAGAAGTTAGACGTTTAGTTAAGTTTGCAGAAGAAGACTACACAGCATTTGAGTCCTTGAAATATTTAGAATGCTATTATGGGGAGAAAATTATTAAAGAAAATGAAAAAAAAGTCATATAGAACATTAAATAAAAGCCATAGGTGCTCACCGTTCATAAAATAAACATATGTATATGTATCTTATTAATGTAAACATATTATCAGTATAAAGCAACAGAAATTTCGTCATACAAAGTCATCTTGTATCCTAGAGGAGCCGTCGATAGGGTATACCTAAATTATATGAAAACGAGTTCGTTTTCTGTTGATCGCTATTAAAGAAGAAAATATGTTTGTTCATTATGATTTAACTAATTTAAAAGTACATTTAAATTCAGTCTCATACCCGTACTTCTTAACATAAAAATTAAAAATAAATGTTATCCAATTCTATATTATACTATGTATCAAAAATTTCAAAAAAGCTGTTATATGAAAGAATCTCCAGCGCTTCTAACTGCATCAGAGTTTAAGAAAAAAAAAACTCCTTTTATTCAATTTAATAAAATTTTAATTTGAAGCAGTAAGCAAATACATCAGCTTACTGCATTCTTATTCATAATCGTATAATAGAATATATAACCCCTAAAGGACAAAGTCTAAAAGTCTTATAAATTAAGAAATATAGAAAATAACATAATTTTTATAAACGCGTAAAGTTGCAAAAGTAATTCAAATGATTTCATCGCAAAAAACAAACAAAAAGCAGCGATTGTTTTCAACAATTATGAAAATAATAATTACAATATAAAACTCCCTTTTGATTTCCAATGTTTATCAATAAAAAATAAAAAATAAGTAAGTTAACTAACAACAAAAAAAAAAAAAAACTATCAGTACCTAAGCTGGAGTGCCGGATCAGTTTCATTTAAAAATGTTTATACATTTTCAAAAAGCAAAGCAAGCTTTCCAAAATAAATGTAGAAGGCTATAGCTAGAAAAAATTTTATACCCTATACTTTAAAAAACTGTAAATTAAGTATAAGAAATATTTCTATTATAGTTACTATTACTATAGAGTATGTAAGCACATATCTTCAAGAATTCAGTTTTACTTACAACAGAAAATCCTCACAAACTTTTAAGAAAACGCAGATAAAAATTAAAATGTTTTTAATTTCATCAACAACAGACATCACATGACAAAAAATAAAATAAAAAATGTATTCAAAGATTGAATTGAACACTTATTTGTATGTACATATATATGTACATACATACATACATACATACATACATAAAATCAATTTGTAGATATGTATGTATACATATCAAATTTCTTATCAATGCTTAAGTATTTATTAGACCTACATCATGAAAATATATGAAGCGTCGTTTAGTTAAAGCACAATGCAAATATAAACAATCAATACACTCAGGGAAAATCTGCAGCTTAAAAATAAGAATTCATCACATTAATTCAATAATTTTTAATATAATAGAAAATGTATATTGAGATATCTACAAACTAATGAGTTTAATAAATGAATACTGTAAATTAATATTTTGTCCATATTGAAATAAGAAATTTCAATATGACTAAACCTTCGCTAATGGTTCTTATTAATTCAGCATGGTTCTTACTGATTTCAAGTTGGTTTTTCTCTGTGTGTAGATAACTCTTTCAGTCAAAGAAGACGAATGTAGTTAAATAAACAAAATCTGTAATATAAACAAATTTCACACAGACTGACTTCAACGCGAGACAAATTTAAGCATGAGAAAATATAAAGCAATCGTAAGTATAAAAGCATACTAGGATTAGGGAAGTCCAGATATATGATAGTATTTTATAGTACCATGTGTCGATATTGAAAACAATTTATTTCTACCTACACATAAATACCAGCTCAAATACACACACATAGCAGAATTCATATAAGAAATATCCAAGAAAATTTCAACAACACCCCACCTTTTGCAAATCATGACGAGCCTTAAATTCTACCTCAGATATACATACACAAATTCCCATGATCATACATACATATACAATATATAAGATTAATCTCAACAACACAACACTCTCACCTACCTGAAATTACAGATAGTCTTAAACTTCTACAGACGTCTATACACATAGATTCTCACGGCTACATATTACAAGAACACCTCGGCCCTAATAAATCACAATCATCTTAAATTCTTACAAAAATACATATATACATACATACACATAACCAATTTACATCAACAACATCCTCACCCACCTCAAATCACGATCAGCCTTAAACTACTATAGACAGACACATCCACAAATCCCCATGGATACATATTACGTCAACAACCCTGCCCACCCAAATCATGGTCAGCCTTAAACTCCTACAGACATACAAACACACAGATTCCCCCGGTTGCATATTACTAGAACACCTCACCCCTCATAAATCACAATCAGCCTTAAGCTCCTACAGAAATACACACATTGAAATTCCTACAAACATACACATACACACACACACACACACACACACATACACATACATTCACACACAACTACACACGCAATCGATCTACCTCAACTACACCCCGCCCCCTGCCAATCAAACCTTCACCTAAATTCTCACAGACAGACAGACACATCCACAAATTCCTATGGTTACATATTACGGCAACAACGCCGCCCACTCAAATCACGGTCAGCCTTAAATTCCCACAGTCTAGCAACACCTACATTAGCATTAGAAAAAATAACTTTCACGTTTTGCCGTCGGCATTAGGAAAAAAATAATAATCATGTTTTGCCGTCGGCATTTGAAAAAAATAATTATCATGTTTTGCCTTCGGCATTAGGAAAAATTATCATGCATTGCCGTCGGCATTAGGAAAAATTATCATGTTTTGCCTTCGGCATTAGGAAAAATCATTAGATGATTTTCCGTCAGCATTAGGAAAAATTATCATGCATGCCGTAGGCATTAGGAAAAATTATCATGTTTTGCCTTCGGTATTACGAAAAATTATCATGTTTTGCCTTCGGAATTACGAAAAATTATCATGTTTTGCCTTCGGAATTACGAAAAATCATTACATGATTTTCCGTCAGCATTAGGAAAAACCATTTTCATGATTTTCCCCGTCGTCACATACACACATAAAAACCGCCAAACTATGAACCGCCTTAATACATTCACACAAAATATTCCACACACAAACTTCCCACGGTCAGGCAGGCAGACAGACAGACCGACAGACAGACATACACTTAATGTAAACAAAAACTCCTAATGTAAACAAAAAACTCCTAATGTAAACAAAAAAACTCCTTATATAAACAAAAAACTCCTTATGTAAACAAAAAAACACAAATTTCCAAGAATTTAACAATTTTCAAATTTTAATTACCCAAATTTAACAATTTCAGCAACAATTTAACAATTTTAATTGGGGCCGGAGCGATAGTTCCCTACTACTTCGGTTAAAGCATTATATCGCTTTGGGAGGAACATTATGTGGTTTTCCATTTCAACTTTTAGTGTTGGCCCATATTTTGTTGTTACTCTTGACACTTTTCGAATGGTGTATTTAGTTGATGTCTCAAGCTCCTTTATGTGGATTAAGGTTTTATTTTTTAGTGAATTAAATTTTGATGTTAGATTTGTTGTAGACTCCATTTTTGTTTTATTTTTTTATTTTTTATTTTATTTACTTCTCCGCACTTTGAATGTTTAACTGAAAATGATCTTGAAAGTAGCGATGACGACTTCAAGAAGGCTAATCGAAAATATGGTGAAATAGTGAATAAGTGGAGGGGTAGTGATAGACAGAAAGAGACAGTTATAGAGAGAAAAGGGGTAGAGAGAGATAGAGTGCTAAAAAAGAGGTATGGAATATAGATGATGGTATAGATATTTTAAAGATCAAGAGATATTACTTTAAAAATTTAAAAGAGGAAATTAGTCTTAAAGGAACCTTCAAACAATCATCATTCATTAACTTATAAGCAAATAAAATGAGTCAAATCAGACGTACTCTAAACCAATTTATAAGAGATTTTGAAAGCTTCAGGCTTTTTGAGCATTGGGAGATGATCAAATTTTTTCAAAATATGCTGGATGAGAACGAAGAATATGGTATCATGGAAGATGAAGACAACACAGAAGGCCACTTCAGAAGCTGTCCTTGGTATAATCCTGAGTGTGAGGAAGGACCAGATACTTGCAGATGTACAATATATTTTTTGCGTAAAAGTATATTAGAAAATTTAATAATTGGATATTATGAAATGTTTCCATCATTATAATAAAAATAAATAAAATTAAATTAAAATGTATTATTAATATAAATAAAATTAAATTAAATTTATCCTTGTTTTGTGTTATTTTTTAAAGGAAGTTTAGGATTCATCTATTCGAATATAAAATAACAGAAACTTGTATGTAGTGAAAAATATAAGGACTTGTCCGATTGTCTAAATTGTTTCTCTTTTAATGGAATTTCATAATATTGTGAATTTCAATTTGTCTTGTGCATAACCTCTCAAAGAAAACAAGACTGTACATGTTTAAGCGACATGAAAACAAGAATTTGCAAATAAGCAAAAACAAAAATTTTTTTGATCTAGCGAAGTAAAGCTAATAAAGAAATAAAAACCATTCACATAATTAATTCTTTTTCCAATATTTTATTTAAAATTTTTTCTTAAAAATTCATACACATATTTAACTAATGTATGTAGATACCCAGAAAAAAATTAGACAAAAATTCTCTATTTCAAGTAGTAAAATGTGAAAAAAAGGTGTGGTACATTAGAAGAAAAAAAAAAAAATAAATATATAGACTGACTGACCAACTAAAACGTACACTCTGTCCGATGGACACACAAAACACACTTAAACATTTCAGAAATATATACACAGCACGCTGAACTTTAATAAAATGAGAAAAAAAAAATCATATAGAACGTCAAATGAAAGCCATAGGTAATAGCCCTTCATAAAATAAACATACACATATGTACCTTATTAATGTAAGCATATTATTAGTATAAAGCAACAGAAATTTCGTCAAACAAAGTCATCTTGTATCCTAGAGGAACCGTCGAAAGGGTATACCTAAAGTCTCTGAAAACCACTTCGTTTTCTGATGATCGCTTTTCAACAAGAAAATAAGTTTGTTCATTGTGACTAATTTAAAAGTACATTTAAATTCAGTCTCATATCCGATCTTAACTGCATCAGAATTTAAGAAAAAAGCTCCTTTTATTCTATTGAATAAAATTTTAATTTAAAACAGTAAGCAAAGATATCAGCTTCAACTTCAAATGATTTCATCACAAAAAAAAAAAAAAAAAAACTAGTGATTGTTTTCAACAATTATGAAAATAATAATTTCAATATAAAGCTCCCTTTTGATTTTAAATGTTTATCAATAAAAATAAAAAAAGAAGTAAGTTGACTACCAAAGAAAAAAAAAAAAAAAAACTATCAGTATATAAGCTGGAGTGCCGGATCAGTTTCATTTAAAAATGTTTATACATTTTCATAAAGCAAAGCAAGATTTTGAAAACAAATGTAGAAAGTGAAGAAAAAAGTCTATAGTTAGAAAAAATTATGTACCACAAAAATTTCTAACGTTAACTTACTAACGTTGCATCAACTTTAAAAAATATAAATTGAGTATAAGGAATATTTCTATTATAGTTGCTATTACTATAGAGTATGTATCTTCAGGAATTCAGTTTTACTTAAAAACAGAAAATCCTCACAAACTTTTAAGTAAACGCAGATAAAAATTAAAACGTTTTTATTTTCATATAAAAAAAAAAAACTGAATATATCGCATCTATACACAGACGAATATTTACAACAACAACACCAACAACAAGAAGAACAAAAGACATCATTGACAAAAAAAAATGTATTCAAAGATTGAAATAAACAAAATCTGTAATATAAACAAATATCACACAGGCAGACTTTAACGCGAGACAAATTTAAGTATGAGAAAATATAAAACAAGAGTAAGTATAAAAACATAATAAGATTAGGGAAGTCCAGACATATGATAGTATTTTATAGTACCAAATGTCGATATTGAAAACTATTTATTTCTATCTACATATAAATACCAGCGCGAGAAAATCATTTACATACTGGCACACACACATACACAAAGAAGTGATCACGTAATACACAAACATACATACATAATGAAATTTTATAATATTATGAAATTCAAACTCCTCTGTCATGAAATACGAAACAATATTTCTTAAATAAATAAACGAAGATTTCATAACATCACCTTCGTCCCCCACCATACGATCACGTACATTACTCCAAAAACATATATGTACATACATTATCAAATACATTCCCTCTCCACTTCCATTTTCAGCAGATATCAGGGTTGCCACTATCTGCAGCTACTAGAATATTTCCCCAGAAATAAAAAAATTCATGCATACATACGAGCACAATAACCATACATATGCATAGCAACGACAACTCACAACACAAAAATAATGATTCTACATACACACGAATTCGTTGTCACTACCCTGCAGTCAGACAGGGATCAAGTGTCTTTGTGTCAACACTAAAATTCTAGTGACCATTATAGTATAATACGTTTTATTCTATCTGTCAGTAAAAAGGAAAGATTTTGCAACAACTTGTCAATATACATACCTTTTTGTATGTACATAAATTATAGAAATATACCAGTAACTAACTGTCTGGTTGGTATGTCTCTACGTTCCAATAAGAACCACGTAGTCATACCTATTCAATTGTTTTAGTGTTACTAGTATATTTTAAATGACAAACATATGCTAAATGTCTATAGTGAAAATTATTGAATGGGATATAATTATATAGTAGTACTGGTGACAAAGTCAAAAGCGACTCAGTACATTTTCACCATCGACATTTCCTACTGGGTATAATGATTGTCTGCCACTACGACAAAAGTATCTGAGACCGACAAACATACAATTAAATACAAAAACGCACACATATACACGCACACATACATACACACACACAAACATCCCACACATACAACGTTTCTCTACAATAACAACAAAACCTGTACACAAGTGTACATACATTCCCATACACAGAAAGAATAAAACTCACACACATACACACATACAACACCCACATATACATACATCCATGCACTGTAAGCACAACGTTTCTCTACAATAACAACAAAAGCTGGGCACACAAGTATACATACACATAAACAAAGAATCAAACTCACACACACACACATAGCCAAGAAACTCTCAGCATGAAAATCCCCAAAATCCCCCCATTTGTAACAGGGTTGCCATCGTTTTTATTTTTTCCCGGTTTTGAATTCCCAAAACAGGACTATCGTCCCCATTACTAATCTACTGACCTTATAAGGTTTCAAATTATGCTTAAGCCCTTAAAAAAATTTTTTTTGGACACCCCAGTATACAAGTATAATTACGAGTATTATCTCAGGTATTTTTCAAAATTAGACGTAGCTGCATAACTACATACATACATGTTACACCAATATATTCAATTATAACAGCTTCCAGTAAAAATAAAAAAATAAATAAGTATTAATTTTCCTATAAAAATAAACTTGTACTAATTTTTTTCTAATTTCTTGCATCTGCTAACAACATATAAAGAGTTTTCCGAGAAGACAGAGGTCTTACACAAAGGAATGCTATAAAATTCGCATTTATCAATATTTTCGGCTGAAAATTCACACTTAGGCTATGCAATAAATACACAAAAAGTAAGCCCACATAGAATTTTCTTTTGAGTTCCCGGCAATTCCCAAAAAGATTTTATAAAAACCCAAAAATGGGATTTTTTGGTATTTCTGCTGTATTTTTCTTATCTTTGCCGGGCGCAGATAATATTTTGGGAAATATTTAAAAATATACAATGTCTTAAGGTAAAATCACAAATTTTTGATTCCAGCCTTGGAATTTGAAAAAAATGCCGTACATTTGTAATTTATAACAAAAATAGGTCAATTTCAAATTGGTCTGGCACCTTTAATAACACAAGTTTCTTTGTAATGTTTCTTATAGTATTATCGTTTGAATAAATAAAATTATAGGGTTGGTAACGTTGCAAAATTTTAAAATAATAGCGAAATAATAAGCCAACTTTTTCTGCAAAAAACGAAAAAAAATCAACTTTTTTAAATATTTTTTTAATTTGCGCATAACTTTTGATTTAATAGTGACTTTGATATCAAATTTTTTTCTAAATGTTAAAAATTTTGTTCTTAACTCATACCAAGTTTCTGTTTTTACAAGAACAAGATTTGATTTCTCCATTAGCAGAAGAGTGGACCAAGGTTGGTAAAAACCCCAAATTTAAATTTTTTTTCGAATATTTCCTAAACTGTAAGCGAAACTGCACAAATGCACTTTTTTTAGCTCTTGGATAGAGAAATCCACCTGCAAAAATCTTTTTATCAGATCAAAAACGTCAGCTTGGCATCGGTTTGAATTTTTCATTAACCCGAGGTTGCCCACTTTGGGGCTTTATGGCTCCGCCACCTTTAGGGATATATAATCCCAATTTCAGACTTAACACCACCTCGGTAACACCTTAAATGCTGTATGGAATTTCATTACAATCAGACGGCTCGTTTAGAAACTGCAGAATTAATTCCAAATTTTTTTTTCTAAAATCCCCCACTACAAGACAACTAGGCAGACCCCGTAGAGGAGGTAGAAGACGTGATTACCATGTAAATATGAATCAAATATCTCAATTGGTTGAGTCGGCAGTGTCAAGGGCAGTAGAAAACTTGAATATCAGTCCCCGTCAACATCAGCAACAACCACTGACTATAAATAATGAACAACCTAATGTATACGATAGGGCTAATATGTTGCTTAATTCATCGCAGGGTTTAGCAGGAAATCACCCGTTTGCCAATAATATCAATCTTAGTCCAGATAAAGTTACAAGTATTGTTCAGAGCTGGAATGTTCGCTTCGATGGTTCTGCCACAGATTTACGATGCGAAGAATTATGTATCGAGTCCGATGTTTGACTGACGAAACTTTTAACGGAAATTTTGACTTTGTATGTAGAAATTTGAATGTTAGCAATACATTCAAATTTCTACATACAAAGTATGTATGCTGGTAAAGCCCGGGAGTGGTTTTGGCGCTTTCGCAAGCAAGTGGATTGTAGACCGTACAGGCGTCCATCAAATTGATGATGACGAATTAATTGATATTATGAAACACAACTTGAGGCCTGAAATTCTTCATGAATTATTATATGTAACCATTCGTTCAGTGGCTCATTTGCGTAAACTTTGCCAAATGCGAGAAAACCTTTTTCATGATGAATCATTTAGACGGTATCAGAGTCCGAAACCCAATAATTATGCTAACTACAATAAACGTATTGCTGCGATAGCCGGTAAGGACGATGAAGAAAATTTAAGTCCTTCTAATTTTGAGCAGGAAGATTTGAACCCATACTCAATTAATGTCATATCGAAAACCACTTCAAATGTTGGAATTGTGATGAGCCAGTTCACTATTGGAATATGTGTTTGCAGGAACGCACAATTTTCTGTTATGTGTGTGGGACAAAAAACGTGTATAAGCCTCAGTGTGCCTATTGTCACACTGAGCGGGAGCACCCTTTAGCCATAACAGTGGCGTAAATAGTTTGTACATTAACCGAAACCCCGTTAAAAATGAAGATATTCTTCCGAATAACAGCAAACAGTCTGAGGGAAGTAATAATAAAATTAACATTAATAAAATTTTGAAACAACAATCTGAAAACAATAAATATAGAGATTTAGAACCCATTAGACCATATCATGAAATATTAAAAAACTACATTAAACTTTGCGGAATCCTATTTCAAGATCTTAGACTAAGTGAAAACACGATAAAGAAGTATCGCCGATCTACGGTACGGATGCGCAATCATTACAAGAAAATAAAGAAAACAAAGCGACTGTTCGTTTCAGTAATTTTTAGCAATGACGATGACGGGAGATTTTATGAGCGAGTTAACATTTTCGACAAAACTGAGTTAAGCTTACTGGATACTGGAGCAAATATCAGTTGCATCGGAAAAGACTTAGCAAATGAAGATTTTTCAAAAGTCTCCGGTTTTAAGAGTATTAGATCTAAAGTTAAGACGGCAGATGGAAAAACGCAGCACGTTGTGGGTGAAATTAACACCAACATCACGTACAAAAATGTAACAAAACTAATACGCTTTTTTATAGTCCCTTCATTAAGTACTCGATTAATCCTTGGAATAGATTTCTGGAAGAGCTTAAGTCTAATTAATGGTGTTATTTCCAGCATTGTGACAGAGTCGGAAGATACAAACGTTGAAGAAGACGTGTATCCATTGAACGTAGTACAAAGACAACAGTTAGAAGCAGTAAAATCCCTTTTCCCAAATTTCGAAAATCAGAGGTTAGGTAGAACATCATTAATAAAACATGAGATTGATGCAAACAGTGCAAAACCGGTGAAACAGAGATTTTATCCTGTGTCCCCTGCTGTCGAAAAACTTTTATACGGCGAAATAGATAGAATGTTAAGTTTAGGATTCATTGAACCGAGCACCAGCCCACGGAGCTCGCCTATGAGGTTATAGCATGTTCACACGGACAGCAATTATCGAGGTTCGCTCTCTCATTCGAAGTTCACTGTCGAATCTTGATTGAATCAAGATGGTTCGCCATACAAATTTTTGAGAGCGAACCAACTTGGTTCATTTTGAACCTAGTTGCGAACCTTGAAGAATTTGCTATCATCCCTAGTTTTGATAACATATTATCGCTAATTTATCTGAACTAGCTATCAAAACAAAATGAGTACACACATACACATATCCATGAGTAAACAAAAAGCAAACCAAAAAAATGGATGCGTGTATGAATTAAAAAAAATAGAACACATTTTATTCATTATTTTTTGCTTAATTTGTTTATCTACTGTAAAAAGCAAATAACACAGAAAATAAAACTCCTGCCAACTATTCACGGATGTATGTATGTGTGCATGTATGTATATATATAAATGAGAATAGTGATGCCAACTCTTGAGCGTAAAAAAAAATTGAAAAAGGATTAAATTGAAAAAATATACGTTTAGCGCTAAATAAAGTAAAAATTTTCGAATACTAGCGAAAAGGGGATAGTATTAAAATGTTTCTGTTGTAAATCAAAACATCGAAAACATTGTTGTACAATAATTTATTAGAAAATCATGAGATAAATACATACATAGCTTGAGATATTACATTTCATATTAAATTTCAATATATATATATATACGTATGTACATCTGTATGTATATAAAGGAATTTTTTCTTATATACTTTTTAAGGGCACTGCACTGACTTTAAGTAACTGGGTTTTTCAATGTTTTTTTTACATATCTTTTTTGCTTTCTTTTTTACATACATATGTATGTACCTAGTCGTATTTAATTTGCGAATATACTTATGTACATTTATGTATGTATATTACTTTAAATTATGTACTTAAGAAAATTTTAATTTTAGGTAGGTATGCACTTAGATTTACATAAATCCATATATACTTTTTTATCTTGTTTTCATTTCGCACTTTGATTTTGCTTTTTTGTCTTATGTAGGTATGACTCTCATGTACATGTGTACATATGTATATATGTAAATGCTTTTTATGCTTAAATTCTCCCGCACTTTTATGTAGGTATGTATGTATTAGAAGTGAGCAAAAGCTATGAAAAAGTGCACAGTATTGCATTTTTTTTAAAGCAAATAGTGTTTGTAGTGGTGATCGTAATTGAGTGTGAAACAAAAATAGAGAACAAGGAAACAAACAACACACAAAACCATTGTACAACAGTTGAATAGACAGTTGTGTCAAGTGTGCAATATTTTCATTGTACACTTCATGGTGCACAATACTTCCTTTCACGAACTAAAAATTTCATAAAATATTAAGAGATAATAAAACTTTTTATAATTATATTGTTACGAAAATAGCCGTCAACAATATTAAGTAGCATTACACAGAAATATTCCAACAGGGTTAATGTAAATGCTACGCGAAAATATTCCTACAGGGTCAAAGTAAAGAATAGTCTAGAATAGTAGCCAACAACTAAATAAGCATGCCTAGCTTGATTAAACGTAAACAAGCAAAAGTAACAACAAAAAAGCGTCTGCTTATTAAGAAGATTCACATATTTGTACACATACATACATGCCAATTCAAACGAAAAGCAAAAGATAAACAACCACCGTGTGTTGCTTAGTTAATGATGTACACACGTACGCATATACACATGTATGTACATAGTTACCACATGAACTTAATTAGGCAGCATATAAGATGATAATGATCGTCTAGACATTGCTTGAAACTTCTAGTGGAATTTCTGTGAAATACAAATAGAGGTGACGCATCCAATGAGTTAGTTAGTTGCAGTCGTAAGTCAGTCGCGAACAGTTATAGTTAGTGCTAATCAGAAACTAGTGAAGTTAAGAACTCGTTAGACAGTTGATAATTTAGTGGTGAATTAATAATAGTCTGTCGTGGAATTGAGATTATTGTGGAGTCTATTGTGTCGACTGGAGTAAAGGGAACAGCGCAGCGAATAGACGTGTATAAGGGTGTAAGTAAAGCCAGTGAGTCTTTATTGGTGTATCAACTGTGAGTGTCGGCAGAGTGAGTGCCGTGTGTGACAAGCAGCAGACAAAGAGGTATTGGTGTATCAACTGTGGGTGACGGCAGAGAGAGTCTCGTAAGTGACAGCAGCAGACAGAGAGGTGTCACGTGAATACTTGCGCAGCCAGATAAGAGACGTGTGTGTTGCGAATATCTGTGTGTAATTTATTAGTTTAAGTTGTATTAGGTATTTAAGCTCTTGAGTAATTTAGTATAAGTCTATTTGTAAATAAAACTTGTATCATTCTTAACCCTAATTACTACACTCGGCTCTTGTATTCATTTGCAAATCTTCGGATCTACGGAAAAGCGTTTTTATAGAGAGAAAAACGTAACATTTGGTGTCAGAAGTGGGATTTGCAAATACAAGCGATACGTTTAAAAAGGGTTAAGCGAAAAGCAAGAGTAATAAGAAAAGGAGAACCTCACACGTTTGAAAAGGTTAAACGTGAACAAAACCACATACGTTTGAAAAGGTTAAACGTAGCAATTGGTTTTTGAGGAGAGATGAAATTTCAAGAGCTTAACGTGGATCAACTCAAGCAAGAGTTGAGTAAGAGGAAATTGACGACAACTGGTGACAAGGTAATACTACAGGAGAGATTACTGCAAGAGTTAGAGCGGCGCAATATCGACATTGAAACTTATGAGTTCGATGAAAAAGAAGAAATTGAGGTATGTACTCGTGCAGCGGCAACCAGTACAGACATCGGTGCAATGTTTGCTGCTATGATGAGTAAAATGGAAACAATGCTTCAAGAAACTTCTAGAGCAAACAACGACAAACCTCTAGGCCAAATGGATGGGAGACTTCAGGAGTCTTCTAGAGCTATGAAGGCTGATTTTCAGGAAACTTCTAAAGCCAACAACGAGAGAGTTTTAGCTGAAGTTTGGGCCACAAAGGACATACTTGACAAATGGAAAGCGAAAATTGTGATTAACGTTCAAGAACCCCCTAGAGCCAGAAATGAGAAAGTTCAAGAAATTGCTGAACCCGTAAACAGACAAGCAGATGGTGAAGAAATACAAGTCAGTAATTCAGACAAAGAGATACACGAAGAGATTTCTGACTTGGGGAACAGTGTCAACAAAGACGTTTCTGGCACAGAGGAAAACGTTGACCAAAGACTGAAGGCAGAAGATGAAATTAGCAGTGGACAGTGTAAAGAAGTTGGACGTGAGCCAGAAGTTTCCAGCAAAGAAAATGAAGCTAGAGACGTAGAAGATGTGGTGGTCTGTGAAACCGCGGAACAAGCTATGGGTGAAATGGTCTCGCTTGCTCAGTGTAAAGAAACTGCTACAGTATACAAAGCGCGCAGCATAAAAGCAGTCAGGAAGAGGAAGACAACTTCTATAAAGAACCTCAAGCGTGTGGTAAGGCAAACTCTAGTCGAGGAACAAAGCAGAGTTAGAGCCAAGGGCCATAAATGTGGAATGGTAAGGCAAGCTCTAGTCAAGGGACAAGGTAGAGTCAGAGCCAAAGGCCATAAGTGTGGAAGGAGTGGTCATCTCCAGTGTATGGTAAGGCAAACTCTAGTCAAGGGACAAATTAGAGTCAGAGCCAAAGGCCACAAATGTGGGAGAAGTTGTCCTCTCCAGCGTAAAACAAGACATGCTGTATTGGAAATACGAAACAGATTAAGTACCAAGGGCTGCAAATGTCAAAGATGGTTTCATCTCCAACGAACGGCAAGGCAAGCTGTAGCGGAAATACTAAGCAGAGAAAGTACTACCAGGGGCCACGAATATCGAAGTAGTCACCTCCAGCGTATGGCAATACAAGTTCCAGTTGAGAAACGAGATAGAGCCAGAACTAAAGCCGACAAATATGGAAGAGGTAGTCGTCTCGAGCGTAACTACAAGGCGTTTAGAAAACGAAGAAAGAAAAGGTGATGATGTGCCTATTCGGGACGAATAGGCTTAAGTGGGCGGCAGTGTTACGAAAATAGCCGTCAACAATATTAAGTAGCATTACACAGAAATATTCCAACAGGGTTAATGTAAATGCTACGCGAAAATATTCCTACAGGGTCAAAGTAAAGAATAGTCTAGAATAGTAGCCAACAACTAAATAAGCATGCCTAGCTTGATTAAACGTAAACAAGCAAAAGTAACAACAAAAAAGCGTCTGCTTATTAAGAAGATTCACATATTTGTACACATACATACATGCCAATTCAAACGAAAAGCAAAAGATAAACAACCACCGTGTGTTGCTTAGTTAATGATGTACACACGTACGCATATACACATGTATGTACATAGTTACCACATGAACTTAATTAGGCAGCATATAAGATGATAATGATCGTCTAGACATTGCTTGAAACTTCTAGTGGAATTTCTGTGAAATACAAATAGAGGTGACGCATCCAATGAGTTAGTTAGTTGCAGTCGTAAGTCAGTCGCGAACAGTTATAGTTAGTGCTAATCAGAAACTAGTGAAGTTAAGAACTCGTTAGACAGTTGATAATTTAGTGGTGAATTAATAATAGTCTGTCGTGGAATTGAGATTATTGTGGAGTCTATCGTGTCGACTGGAGTAAAGGGAACAGCGCAGCGAATAGACGTGTATAAGGGTGTAAGTAAAGCCAGTGAGTCTTTATTGGTGTATCAACTGTGAGTGTCGGCAGAGTGAGTGCCGTGTGTGACAAGCAGCAGACAAAGAGGTATTGGTGTATCAACTGTGGGTGACGGCAGAGAGAGTCTCGTAAGTGACAGCAGCAGACAGAGAGGTGTCACGTGAATACTTGCGCAGCCAGATAAGAGACGTGTGTAAACAACAGCGAGGAAGGCGTAGTGGTAACCAGTTGCGAATATCTGTGTGTAATTTATTAGTTTAAGTTGTATTAGGTATTTAAGCTCTTGAGTAATTTAGTGTAAGTCTATTTGTAAATAAAACTTGTATCATTCTTAACCCTAATTACTACACTCGGCTCTTGTATTCATTTGCAAATCTTCGGATCTACGGAAAAGCGTTTTTATAGAGAGAAAAACGTAACAATATGCATTGAGAAAGATATTATTTTTGTTTTATTATTTATTTATTTTATTTTTAAGTCTTAAATTAATAAATTATAAAACTCAGAACCAGGGTGACCATATTAGCAATTTTGCAGCTAAATTTTGCATTTTTTTGTTAATTTAGCTGCAAAATTTTTAATTGGGATTTTAGTTAGGATTTTTAGGGTTCCGTACACCAAAGGTGAAAAGGAACCCTATTGTTTTCGCTACGCTGTCCGTCTGTCCGTTACTCAGTATTTTCTCAGGAACCGTAAGAGCTACGAACGTGAAATTTGGAAAGAGTATGCAGAACCTTGTCCGCTACAACAACAATATTGACACTTTAAATTTGTAAAATTATTTTATTTTTATACAGACTGCAACAATTAACACAAAAATTAAAAAAAAAATTTAATTAAAGGGTGGTCCATCAGTTAATACAATTTTGACTAAGTAATTTTGACTACTTGCTATATCTTGGAAACCGTAAGAGAAAAACTCTAGAAATTTTCTAAAAACGGTAAAACTACAAAAATCGGAAAATTATAAAATCACCAAACCAAAAAAAATCGCCAAAACCCGAAAAAAATCGCCACAACACCAAATTTAAAAAACTTCATAAACAGAAAAAGTCGCTAAAACGCGAAAAAGGCGCCAAAACTAAAAAATCACCTAAATGAAAAAAATCGCCACAATGAAAAAATTCACCAAAATGAAAAAAAGCCCCAAATTAAAAAAAAATCGCCAAAACGCGAAAAAGGCGCCAAAACTAAAAAATGCCTATATGAAAAAAATTCGCCAAAATGAAAAAAACGGCAAAAACCGAAAAAATCGACAAAACTGAGAAAAAAAGTGCCGAAAAACGCCAAAACTAAAAAACGCTCAAAACCGAAAAAACCCAAAAACGAAAAAAAAAACCAAAACTCTTTATTATGTAGGCTAAGGTTCGTATTGAATTACATATGTATCTAGTGTTCGTACGGAACCCTTCGTGCGCGGGTCAAATCCGCACTTCACTGAATTTATTCAATTATTTATTTAGCTTTTTCCAGCATTTTTTGTTAAATAATCTACACACTTTTTAACCATATATATTTATGCAACTTTCAGTATATTAGTAATTTTGACGAGTAACCAATTTGATGATGTATTTGTAACACGAAAAATTAATCATTTGCTTATAAATTTATAAGTTAATGTAGGTACTAAAACTGAGAACAAGATACTTGCTTGCTTAATATACTTGATGTACATTCAGGGTGACCGATGACATTTTTCAAAAAGTGGCACCACATATGGGATTTCTGGAAAATGGGACAGCATTAAAAAAACGAGACAACTACACTAAACTTCTTATTTTTTATGTAAATATAATTATATAATTCACTTTAAAAGGGGACAAAAAGTGGCAAGGAAGTCGAAAATGTGGCAATTTGCCACTTCAGTCGGTCAAACGGTCACGCTGTGTACATTATTGAATTGTTCTCATTTTAGTGCTCTTGATTTTATGAGAACCAGCGTGACCATATTAGCTTATTTTGAGCTAAATTTATGTAAAGTGCTTATTAATTAGAGAAAAGGCAATATTTAAAAAAAGTATATTGAATGCAATTTTGGAGTTACAATGCCAAAAGTTAAATTAATATTTCCCATAAGACTTTTAAGGATTTTCTTTGAGTTGAGTTTAACGTGCATTCAGTGGTATGAATTTACTTAAAACTAAAATTAGAAATAGTAGATTTACTGTAAATAGCACTAATTCACTCAAAAAATTGTTTTGTATTTTAGTATAAATGTTTTTATATATTTAAAGACTGGTTAAGCTTATGTTGGGAATTTAATAATTTTTTTTCTTAAATATTCATAAATCGAGCAGTTTATTAATTTTTTAGACATAAATAACATTGAAACAATACGAATAAAAGTCAACACTATCTGGTTCCCTTAACATCAAACTTTTTTACGTTATGGACAACTCTGCACTAAAAGGCAAAGATGAAAGTTGCAAGACAGTCGGGCATTTGTGCGAAATTTCGTTGATAATACGTACACAGAGCTTGCGTGCAAGACACTTGCATGTGTAAACGCAGGGTAACAACTTCATCCTAGCGTGGGTTTTAATGTGAAACTATATAGCAAAGCTCGTTAACACATTAAATTTTGACACATAAGTATGTATGCTAAACACATGGCAGGTTTTCCAGAATTTAAAAAATTTGGTTCATTTAAAGGAAATACAATAAAAGAATAAATAGCAAAAATAAGCACTTTAAAAGAAACAATGTAATTAAAAATAAGTATGTTTTAAATTTTAGCATTAGGTTTTAGCACTATAATTATTTTATAGCTTTCTTTGAAAGTCAATTTACCTGCAAAAATTTTTAGGATCTGGTCACACTGCTTAGAACAGTAGCATGCGAACTAACACACTCAAATAATCTACGACGTACATTCTACGTTGTATATTTTTTCTTTTACACATACACATAATTTTACACTTGTATGCTCATTTTACAATTGTCATTCGGTGTGCACTAGTGAAATGTGCTGCGACACAATAATAACTGGGGGCAAATTACGGCACTCATTATCGAACCAAATTACGAAACATTTCCATATAAACTCTATTGAAATATTTCGTAATTTCGTTAGATAACGAGTGCCGTAATTTGCCCCCTGATTCCCTCGCTAGGCAGATAAACAAATGCTGTTGCATGCTTTTGATGAGATTGAATCAAGGTGACCGATGACATTTTTCAAAAAGTGGCACCAAATAGGGGATTTATCAAAAAAAAGGGGCAAAATTAAAAAAAAAACGAGGAAACTGCACTAAACTTTTTATTTTTAATGTATTTTCATATAACTCACCCTAAATAAAGGGGTCAAAAAGTGGCAAGGCAGTTGAAAAAGGGGAAACGCAGTCGAAAAAGTGGCGAATTGCCACTTTATTCGGTCAAACGGTCACGCTGGATTGAATACCATATTTAGTGTTCTCATAAAATCAAGAGCACTAAAAAGAGAGAACAATTCAATGATGTACATTATGAAGGCTAAGCAACCAAGCACACTTTTGCATAGCTCTAGTATGTGTGTATGTATCTTGATTTTTGACGATATTTTACAAATTCTTGTTTGGCACTTTTTATATTTTCATGCTAGTTTTTAATTTTTTATTTATTTGAGTATGTAGTATATAAGCAGAATTTTTTATTTTATTTATCTATTATTTATTATTATCTATTATTTATTTTATTTTATTTTATTTTATTTTATTTTATTTATTTATTTTATTGTTACTCGCAGGGATGTGTTCTTGTGCGTAGGTGTATAAGTATATGTAGGTATGTATGTACTTGCTTGCTTTTGATACTTAAGCTTTTTTCTTTTCTTTTCGCTTTCGGTTGAGTGGACTTTTGATGTTCCTGGATAGCTAGTTCACTAGAAGAAGGACCATCCGCTTCGAAGGACCATGTTTAGTAACAAATCACCATCAATAAATCCCTTTACTTATAATTTCTCAGGGGATGAGAAATTATAAGGTCGAATGGTGTTTAGGAAAATATATGTACATATAAAAGACAAACCACAGGAATTAGTTTGATTACATAAATAAAAGAGAGCAGGAGTTGCTTACCAGTGAGATCGTTTTGCAAGAGTGAATTTATTGTTTTCTTTTAATTACCTCAAAGGTCTTTTAGTACATTAACTTATGTTTTAATTCACTATGTTTCAATATAATGAGACAACAATATTACCAACGTGTTGGAAATACGATATAATAAAAATTCGTAAACTTAATAACTATAATTAATACTTAGTGTTTTTTATGGGAATTGTTACAATTTAAGTTTAACATTTTTAAACGCACTAATAACCCCAAATTAATTTTTTACTTATTAAGTAAAATATTTTTTTATTAAAAATACATTGAAATTGATAATTGAGGGGTTTAGCTGGATCCTATGCGCATTTCACTGCTGCTAATGCAGATCATCAGGGAACCTTTACCCAAAGCTTCTTAGAACAACTAGAGTTATTATATTATAAACTTTCATTTAAACAAATGAGAAGCTCAATAACAAAGAATTTTACAATTTTAATTACCCAAATTTAACAGTTTCAGCAACAATTTAATAATTTCAGCCCACAATTTAACAATTTTAATTGTCCCAGAACCGCCAGTTCACAACTACTTAGATCAGAGGTTTAAAAGCAAGAAAAAAATACTTGAAAATAAAAATTCTGTAGTAAAGCATTTAAAAATAAAGAATATGAATGTTAGTTAAACTTATGTTAATAAGTAAGTAAAAATATATAAGGACAGTGGTGGGGCTGGATGTTCTACGCGAGAAATAGAAGGGGACAAAAGTTAGTAGTGAAATGTATTCCCAGGGAAGCCACAGGTAGTTATGAGTAAGTGTACTACCGCTGGACACATTAGACCTTTTGCACGCTCACAGACGAGAAGTTCCTTCGATTCTCCACCACATAATCTCACAAATCAACAGCCTTTCTCCGAAAGTCTTCCACTGGCTGGTTCGTGCTTGATGCCCGTTAGGGATTGCCGTTCGATTTTAACCGAAACCGCAGTTTTTAGCCCATAAAAACCTAAACCGACTAAAAAAGCGTTCAGTTTTTAAGTTTTACTTTAACATTATCTTGTTTAAAAATACAGCAAATGTACTTTACACTGAAGACTTATAAATTACTAAGAATTCTCTAACAACGAAAGGTTAGAAAATTGTAAAATTTTAAGAAAATTATAACAAAATTCTTTGCAGGAAGAATTGTAATCTGTTATAAAAAAGCTCTAGCAGATGTAAAGCAAAAAGACGATAATTTTAACGTTCTTAGACAAGAATTTGTACTTTATAAAAAAAAAACGAACAACGAAACAACCAACATATTATTGCACAAAAATAAGATTTCGTTTAAACGACTCTACATTGAACGCTTTAACGTTTCTGAAATTTTATTACTTGGATAATTAAATATAATTTTTTTTATTCTTAAGCTTTTTATACATATACTCACTACTAAATGTTCCTTTTCTAATATAAGTACAGTCAAATTCCGATAATTCGTGATCGCAAGGGACGAGCCATTTCTTACGAACTATAGGGGTTTTCGATTTAGCGGGGTTTCGATTTAACGGGGTTTCGATTTAACGGGATTATTTATATACGAATTAACGGGATTTTTAATTTATTTACTAAAACGATAAAAAAACACAAAAAACGATTGTTAAAAATAAAATACAAAATAAAAATTTGCTGTTTTTGCAACACCGACATAGTTTTATGCGTGAGCTTTGGCATTTTTCTTTATTATTCATTAACAAACTGATATTAGCAAAATAAACACACACAAGCAAAAACCCACAGTAGTTGTGAACTGGGCATCCGGCCCCAATTAAAATTGTTAAATTGTTGCTGAAATTGTTAAATTTGGGTAATTAAAATTTGAAAATTGTTAAATTCTTGGAAATTTGTGTTTTTTTGTTTACATAAGGAGTTTTTTGTTTACATTAGGAGTTTTTTGTTTACATTAGGAGTTTTTGTTTACATTAAGTGTATGTCTGTCTGTCGGTCTGTCTGTCTGCCTGCCTGACCGTGGGAAGTTTGTGTGTGGAATATTTTGTGTGAATGTATTAAGGCGGTTCATAGTTTGGCGGTTTTTATGTGTGTATGTGACGACGGGGAAAATCATGAAAATGGTTTTTCCTAATGCTGACGGAAAATCATCTAATGATTTTTCGTAATTCCGAAGGCAAAACATGATAATTTTTCGTAATACCGAAGGCAAAACATGATAATTTTTCCTAATGCCTACTGCAATACATGATTATTATTTTTTTCAAATGCCGACGGCAAAAAATGAATATAATTTTTTCAAATGCCGACGGGAAAATGATTTTTCCTAATGACGACGGGAAAACGTGAAAGTTATTTTTTCTAATGCTAATGTAGGTGTTGCTAGACTGTGGGAATTTAAGGCTGACCGTGATTTGAGTGGGCGGCGTTGTTGCCGTAATATGTAACCATAGGAATTTGTGGATGTGTCTGTCTGTCTGTGAGAATTTAGGTGAAGGTTTGATTGGCAGGGGGCGGGGTGTAGTTGAGGTAGATCGATTGCGTGTGTAGTTGTGTGTGAATGTATGTGTATGTGTGTGTGTGTGTATGTGTGTGTGTGTGTGTGTGTATGTTTGTAGGAATTTCAATGTGTGTATTTCTGTAGGAGCTTAAGGCTGATTGTGATTTATGAGGGGTGAGGTGTTCTAGTAATATGCAACCGGGGGAATCTGTGTGTTTGTATGTCTGTAGGAGTTTGAGGCTGACCATGATTTGGGTGGGCAGGGTTGTTGACGTAATATGTAGCCATGGGGATTTGTGAATGTGTCTCTCTATAGTAGTTTAAGGTTGATCGTGATTTGAGGTGGGTGAGGATGTTGTTGAGGTAAATTGGTTATGCGTATGTATGTATGTATGTATTTTTGTAAGAATTTAAGATGATTGTGATTTATTAGGGGCGAGGTGTTCTTGTAATATGTAGCCGTGAGAATCTATGTGTATAGACGTCTGTAGAAGTTTAAGACTATCTGTAATTTCAGGTAGGTGAGAGTGTTGTGTTGTTGAGATTAATCTTATATATTGTATATGTATGTATGATCATGGGAATTTGTGTATGTATATCTGAGGGAGAATTTAAGGCTCGTCATGATTTGCAAAAGGTGGGGTGTTGTTGAAATTTTCTTGGATATTTCTTATATGAATTCTGCTATGTGTGTGTATTTGAGCTGGTATTTATATGTAGGTAGAAATAAATTGTTTTCAACATCGACATTTGGTACTATAAAATACTATCATATATCTGGACTTCCCTAATCCTAGTATGCTTTTATACTTACGATTGCTTTATATTTTCTCATGCTTAAATTTGTCTCGCGTTGAAGTCGGTGTGTGTGAAATTTGTTTATATTACAGATTTTGTTTATTTAACTACATTCGTCTTCTTTGACTGAAAGAGTTATCTACACACAGAGAAAAGCCAACTTGAAATCAGTAAGAACCATGCTGAATTAATAAGAACCATTAGCGAAGGTTTAGTCATATTGAAATTTCTTATTTCAATATGGACAAAATATTAATTTACAGTATTCATTTATTAAACTCATTAGTTTGTAGATATCTCAATATACATTTTCTATTATATTAAAAATTATTGAATTAATGTGATGAATTCTTATTTTTAAGCTGCAGATTTTCCCTGAGTGTATGGATTGTTTATATTTGCATTGTGCTTTAACTAAACGACTCTTCTTCTTTGATATGTATACATACATATCTACAAATTGATTTTATGTATGTATGTATGTATGTATGTATGTACATGTATATGTACATACAAATAAGTGTTCAACTCAATCTTTGAATACATTTTTTATTTTATTTTTTGTCATGTGATGTCTGTTGTTGGTGAAATTAAAAACATTTTAATTTTTATCTGCGTTTACTTAAAAGTTTGTGAGGATTTTCTGTTGTAAGTAAAACTGAAAACTCTATAGTAATAGTAACTATAATAGAAATATAAATGTATAAACATTTTTAAATGAAACTGATCCGGCACTCCAGCTTAGGTACTGATAGTTTTTTTTTGTTTTAGTTAACTTACTTATTTTTTATTTTTTATTGATAAACATTGGAAATCAAAAGGGAGTTTTATATTGTAATTATTATTTTCATAATTGTTGAAAACAATCGCTGCTTTTTGTTTGTTTTTTGCGATGAAATCATTTGAATTACTTTTGCAACTTTACGCGTTTATAAAAATTATGTTATTTTCTATATTTCTTAATTTATAAGACTTTTAGACTTTGTCCTTTAGGGGTTATATATTCTATTATACGATTATGAATAAGAATGCAGTAAGCTGATGTATTTGCTTACTGCTTCAAATTAAAATTTTATTAAATTGAATAAAAGGAGTTTTTTTTCTTAAACTCTGATGCAGTTAGAAGCGCTGGAGATTCTTTCATATAACAGCTTTTTTGAAATTTTTGATACATAGTATAATATAGAATTGGATAACATTTATTTTTAATTTTTATGTTAAGAAGAACGGGTATGAGACTGAATTTAAATGTACTTTTAAATTAGTTAAATCATAATGAACAAACATATTTTCTTCTTTAATAGCGATCAACAGAAAACGAACTCGTTTTCATATAATTTAGGTATACCCTATCGACGGCTCCTCTAGGATACAAGATGACTTTGTATGACGAAATTTCTGTTGCTTTATACTGATAATATGTTTACATTAATAAGATACATATACATATGTTTATTTTATGAACGGTGAGCACCTATGGCTTTTATTAAATGTTCTATATGACTTTTTTTCATTTTATTTAAGTTCAGCGTATTGTATATATATTTCTGAAATGTTTAAGTGTGTTTTGTGTGCCCATCGGGCAGAGTGTACGTATTAGTTGGTCAGTCAGTCTCTATTTTTATTTATTTTTTTTTCTTCTAATGTGCCACTCCTTTTTCAGATTTTACTACTTGGAATAGAGAATTTTTGTCTAATTTTTTGGTGGGTATATACATTAGGTATGTAGAAATTAGTTTAGATACAAAGAAATGCATGTTTAATATACAACTATTGTATCAAATCGATCTCAAATAACTCAGTTACCTCTACCAGCAATTCACCGTTGGTGTATTCATAAAGTGTTAGAAACAATGAAATATCTATGTTTTGAGAGAATTTTTCCCCTCAAGTATTTCTACATGAGGTTTGAGGGGTCAATCACTGTCGCATTCATATGTAATGATTATTCACTTAAAAAACGTCATCATCACCATCAATCATCTCCGTATACAATACATTCATGAGTTGGGTTGATCCAGATACAATTGCTGTCTCATCACCTTCTAACAGCTTTATATATTTTGCTAGTATGCATGCCTTAGCATGCTTCTATCGATAGTGACGTAAGAGTCCGAGATGTAGTAGTGTTACAATTAAAAATCTTTACTATTAGAATTTACCAGTTCGCTCTTTTGAATTTTTGCAAAGTAGATACATATGTATGTATTTCATTGACCACAAAATCATAAAATTTCTTTGCTTACAAAATTGTATGACGTGAGGATTTTTTTTTTTTAATTATACATGCTTCGGCATGCTTTCATTTTTTTTTCTATAAATTTATGTAATACTCATACAGATACAGATATAAAGTAAGATCTGTTTACTGTACATTTTAAAATTTATGCATGCTTCAGCATGATTCTAGTTGAAGCGTATATTCATTCACTAAGTTTGTTTGATACTTATTCATACACATGTACATTCTTAAAGATTGGATATCAAAGTCCAATTTCCGTAGTTTATCTATATTTTCTAAAGATCTGATAGCTAAAGAAATAAATAGAGTGAAGATCTTCTATAATAATCCCATTTTCATATTGTAAAATTTTGCGTGCTAGCGCTTTCGATGGGAAAATATACATACAACTTTATAAAAAGTGATAATATGATGTGCTGCTGAATATTGCACTATGTTATAGTTCATTTTAAACACTGAAGTTTTAGCAATATTTCATTCAGACCAACAAGTTTAGTGAATTCCACTACATTTAGTTAATTATCTTTCTTAAGACCCATCATTCCTAATCAATCCTACAAAAAACAACACAAACTAGATTTTTCGTATTAATTTTATTTTTATTAAATTCAACATTCATAATTCAAAATACTTTATACTATATTAAGTAGCTTTTCCTCATTTGTTGAGTTGACTTTAATAGGAGACATTTTAATGGTACGATGAACTTTTCTATTGCATGCATTGAGTAAATCTTTATACATACCAATCCACTTATATGAACCATTAAAGCTAATTCTTTTCACATCATACCTTTCAATGATCTATTAAATCATTCTAATATTGATGCTTTCATATTAAGTAATGTTTAATCTTCTATTTATGTATGAGTTTTCCCAAGTATTTATTAAAAAATTCTTTAGAATCATCTGTTTGTAAGTTTTTTGGTACCCGTACCACTTCAAAAATATTTTCCATTGCCTTGGTTTTTAGAGTGCAGCTTTTATTTTCAGCTGTACTTTGAGAATGTGTCAATTACAGTCTTCAAAAATCAACAATTTCTATTTTCTGTAGAATAGTTCTACATTTCACCTAACTTAGCTCCATAAAACATCATATATTCCTGTCATTACATCTCTACAAGCACAAACAATTGTTGAAATTTAATATGGACTTCGTTAACTAAATTCCTTTTTAAGGACATTGAATTGTTTCACAGATTTTTTCGAAAGTGTTGTGATCTACATCTTGCACTTTCAGCTATTTATACTAACATGTAGTTAATTTTCTAATCTATATATTTAACCGTAAACTCTTCAATTTGTTTTTAATTATTTACTTTTTAGAATTGCTTTTTCAATTTTATAACTGTCTTCTTTCTCTAATTTTATTTCACGCTGTAGTTCCTCAATTTGCATTTAAATATATTCTTGAATATTAATGCTTTAAGCTATATTATTAATTTGTCTTGTATTTTATCTTCATTCAGTTTGATGTAACTATCAACAATAGTTTGTATCTAATTCATTTATGCCTTCCAATACTGATAAGTCAGTATAAATGTCTTCAGAATTGGAAGTCTATGAGTAAAATCATCGTCATCATCATTCTCAGTATTAGCATCATTAAATATGATGGTATTATCAAATATTGTTCCTTCTACTAGTTTCTTTGGGGTACTTGTCTATATCTTGAGTGAAGGTTTCTCAGGCTTTAAACTTGTACATTTTCAACTTCTGTCTTGATTTTACTTTCTTCTTTCATAAGAATTCTTTTAATATTTTTAGAACTATTTATGAATTCTTCTGCTATAGGTTTAAATGTATCTTTTAGTTGTTCACTTGTATCTATTTCACCAGTTTTTATACTACGAAGCTTTTTCTTCAACACATTTCTTGTCAACACCAACTGTTTTAAAATTTTCTCATCCAGGGCAAATAACAGGTATCAGCAATCATATCAGCTTTTCAGGAGCTGGTCTGGTTTTCAGATCAGCTTTTCAGGACCTGGTCTGGTTTTCAGATCAGCTTATCAGGACCTGGTCTGGTTTTCAGATCAGCTTTTCAGGACCTGGTCTGGTTTTCAGATCAGCTTTTCAGGACCTGGTCTGGTTTTCAGATCAGCTTATCAGGACCTGGTCTGGTTTTCAGATCAGCTTATCAGGAGCTGGTCTGGTTTTCAGATCAGCTTATCAGGAGCTGGTCTAGTTTTCAGATCAGCTTATCAGGAGCTGGTGTGGTTATCAGATCAGCTTATCAGGAGCTGGTCTGGTTTTCAGATCAGCTTATCAGGAGCTGATCTGATTTTTAGATCAGCTTATCAGGTAACAGATCAGGCTATCAGGAGCTGTTCAGATTTTCATTTCAAGATATCTGAGTCAGATTTAGTTATCAGTGTACAAGTAGCTAGCCATTTATAACATTTATATACATGAAGTTTAAAGTCAGATGAAATACGAAAAAGTAAAGTTTTATCTAGTAAAATTATTTTCTATAACGATCATCGTTTAATTCACTATCTTTGCTTATAATCAAAAATCCATATTTATCCTTTCAACATGCTTTTTATTTTTCTCACCTAACTTAAACATTAAATATACATTATGATGATCTCTTATTAAATGTTTGGTGATTCTGGTGCAAGTTTTACATAAGTAGAATGAATCAACATTCTTATCTCTCCCCATACAAAAATATGCTTCCCATACGCATCATCGTTAAATATCATATTGGAATTACTTTGGACTGAAATAACAGATTCACTATCGGTAAATTTTGTAATATATTATTATTTTAATTGATGTAATTAATTTCTTCAGATATTTATATCTGGGGTGATATAAAGATTTTGAGTTTAAATAAATGTTCTCAAAATTTAAGTCCATTAGGACTTTCTAGCAAGCCAATCATAGCGTTTTTTTTTTTCATAATTTGACAGGTCAACTATTGTTGCACGAATAGAATTTGATATAAGGGAACTATGATTTATTTTTGAACTATCGTTCGATGAATCATCAATATTTCGTACCAAGGTATTTTAGGTTGTTTTACTAACCGCATTTATGTAGCTAAATACATTTTATAAATATTATCTCTTATTATAAAAAAATAAACTAATACAGCTATACCATATCAGAAAATATTTTCTGAAATCGTATAGCTGCATTAGTTTATTTTTTCTATAATAAGAGATAATGATCCACACTCATAATCAAAACAGCATAAAAATATCCTTTGTTTTGACTATGAGTATGGATCAATATTTATGAAATGCGTTTAGTTACAAAAATGTGGTTAGTAAAACAAAGTATATTTTAACAGCCTTATTTATAACACTTATTAGGGCTTTATAAAGACTTTGTAAGAAAAAAATTTTATAAAAAATTTGTTTTAAAAAGCCTTTACAAAGCCTTAATAAGTTTTATAAATAATGCTGTAAGAGTTTAAAATCAGTATTTTGTATGATAATACTGATTTGAAACTCTTAAAATATTCTTTGTTTTGACTATGAGTAGGGGCCATTATCTCTTATTATAGGACAAATAAAATAATATAGCTATACGATTTCAGAAAATATATTCTGATATCGTATAGCTACATTATTTAATTTTTCTATAATAAGAGATAATATTTATGAAATACATTTCATAAATATTGGCGCATACTCATAGTAAAAACAACCTAAAAATACCTTGGTACGAAATATTGATGAATCATCAAAATTTCATACCATCCTATATTTATGTTGTTTTACTAATCGCATTTTGTAAATAAATGCATTTCATAAATATTATCTATTATTATAGAAAGAATCAAATAGTATGGTTATATGATATTAGAAAACATGATTTCTGATATCATATAATCATACTATTTTATTTTTCTATAATAAGAGATAATGACTCATACTCATAGTCAAAACAAAGGATATTTATATGCTGTTTTGATTATGAGTATGCGTCAATATTTATGAAATGCATTTAGTTATAAAATGCGGTTAGTAAAACAAAGTATATTTTAAGTGTTTAAAACCATCATTTTTATGGTAATAGCGGTTTTAAACACTTAAAGCATACTTTGTTTTGACTATGAGCATGAGCTGATATTTATGAAATGGATTTTATAAATATTGACTCATATCCTTAGTCAAAACAACATAAATAATTCTTGGTACGAAATATTGATGATTCATCGAACGATAGTTCAAAAATAAATCATAGTTCCCTTATATCAAATTCTATTCGTGCAACAATAGTTGACCTGTCAAATTATGAAAAAAAACGCTATGATTGGCTTGCTAGAAAGTCCTAATGGACTTAAATTTTGAGAACATTTATTTAAACTCAAAATCTTTATATCACCCCAGATATAAATATCTGAAGAAATTAATTACATCAATTAAAATAATAATATATTACAAAATTTACCGATAGTGAATCTGTTATTTCAGTCCAAAGTAATTCCAATATGATATTTAACGATGATGCGTATGGGAAGCATATTTTTGTATGGGGAGAGATAAGAATGTTGATTCATTCTACTTATGTAAAACTTGCACCAGAATCACCAAACATTTAATAACAGATCATCATAATGTATATTTAATGTTTAAGTTAGGTGAGAAAAATAAAAAGCATGTTGAAAGGATAAATATGGATTTTTGATTATAAGCAAAGATAGTGAATTAAACGATGATCGTTATAGAAAATAATTTTACTAGATAAAACTTTACTTTTTCGTATTTCATCTGACTTTAAACTTCATGTATATAAATGTTATAAATGGCTAGCTACTTGTACACTGATAACTAAATCTGACTCAGATATCTTGAAATGAAAATCTGAACAGCTCCTGATAGCCTGATCTGTTACCTGATAAGCTGATCTAAAAATCAGATCAGCTCCTGATAAGCTGATCTGAAAACCAGACCAGCTCCTGATAAGCTGATCTGATAACCACACCAGCTCCTGATAAGCTGATCTGAAAACTAGACCAGCTCCTGATAAGCTGATCTGAAAATCAGACCAGCTCCTGATAAGCTGATCTGAAAACCAGACCAGGTCCTGATAAGCTGATCTGAAAACCAGACCAGGTCCTGAAAAGCTGATCTGAAAACCAGACCAGGTCCTGAAAAGCTGATCTGAAAACCAGACCAGGTCCTGATAAGCTGATCTGAAAACCAGACCAGGTCCTGAAAAGCTGATCTGAAAACCAGACCAGCTCCTGAAAAGCTGATATGATTGCTGATACCTGTTATTTGCCCTGGATGAGAAAATTTTAAAACAGTTGGTGTTGACAAGAAATGTGTTGAAGAAAAAGCTTCGTAGTATAAAAACTGGTGAAATAGATACAAGTGAACAACTAAAAGATACATTTAAACCTATAGCAGAAGAATTCATAAATAGTTCTAAAAATATTAAAAGAATTCTTATGAAAGAAGAAAGTAAAATCAAGACAGAAGTTGAAAATGTACAAGTTTACAGCCTGAGAAACCTTCACTCAAGATATAGACAAGTACCCCAAAGAAACTAGTAGAAGGAACAATATTTGATAATACCATCATATTTAATGATGCTAATACTGAGAATGATGATGACGATGATTTTACTCATAGACTTCCAATTCTGAAGACATTTATACTGACTTATCAGTATTGGAAGGCATAAATGAATTAGATACAAACTATTGTTGATAGTTACATCAAACTGAATGAAGATAAAATACAAGACAAATTAATAATATAGCTTAAAGCATTAATATTCAAGAATATATTTAAATGCAAATTGAGGAACTACAGCGTGAAATAAAATTAGAGAAAGAAGACAGTTATAAAATTGAAAAAGCAATTCTAAAAAGTAAATAATTAAAAACAAATTGAAGAGTTTACGGTTAAATATATAGATTAGAAAATTAACTACATGTTAGTATAAATAGCTGAAAGTGCAAGATGTAGATCACAACACTTTCGAAAAAATCTATGAAACAATTCTATGTCCTTAAAAAGGAAATTAGTTAACGAAGTCCATATTAAATTTCAACAACTGTTTGTGCTTGTAGAGATGTAATGACAGGAATATATGATGTTTTATGGAGCTAAGTTAGGTGAAATGTAGAACTATTCTACAGAAAATAGAAATTGTTGATTTTTGAAGACTGTAATTGACACATTCTCAAAGTACAGCTGAAAATAAAAGCTGCACTCTAAAAACCAAGGCAATGGAAAATATTTTTGAAGTGGTACGGGTACCAAAAAACTTACAAACAGATGATTCTAAAGAATTTTTTAATAAATACTTGGGAAAACTCATACATAAATAGAAGATTAAACATTACTTAATATGAAAGCATCAATATTAGAATGATTTAATAGATCATTGAAAGGTATGATGTGAAAAGAATTAGCTTTAATGGTTCATATAAGTGGATTGGTATGTATAAAGATTTACTCAATGCATGCAATAGAAAAGTTCATCGTACCATTAAAATGTCTCCTATTAAAGTCAACTCAACAAATGAGGAAAAGCTACTTAATATAGTATAAAGTAATTTGAAGAATGAATGTTGAATTTAATAAAAATAAAATTAAAACGAAAAATCTAGTTTGTGTTGTTTTTTGTAGGATTGATTAGGAATGATGGGTCTTAAGAAAGATAATTAACTAAATGTAGTGGAATTCACTAAACTTGTTGGTCTGAATGAAATATTGCTAAAACTTCAGTGTTTAAAATGAACTATAACATAGTGCAATATTCAGCAGCACATCATATTATCACTTTTTATAAAGTTGTATGTATATTTTCCCATCGAAAGCGCTAGCACGCAAAATTTTACAATATGAAAATGGGCTTATTATAGAAGATCTTCACTCTATTTATTACTTTAGCTATCAGATCTTTAGAAAATATAGATAAACTACGGAAATTGGACTTTGATATCCAATCTTTAAGAATGTACATGTGTATGAATAAGTATCAAACAAACTTAGTGAATGAATATACGCTTCAACTAGAATCATGCTGAAGCATGCATAAATTTTAAAATGTACAGTAAACAGATCTTACTTTATATCTGTATCTGTATGAGTATTACATAAATTTATAGAAAAAAAATGAAAGCATGCCGAAGCATGTATAATTAAAAAAAAAAAAAAAAAAAATCCTCACGTCATACAATTTTGTAAGCAAAGAAATTTTATGATTTTGTGGTCAATGAAATACATACATATGTATCTACTTTGCAAAAATTCAAAAGAGCGAACTGGTAAATTCTAATAGTAAAGATTTTTAATTGTAACACTACTACATCTCGGACTCTTACGTCACTATCGATAGAAGCATGCTAAGGCATGCATACTAGCAAAATATATAAAGCTGTTAGAAGGTGATGAGACAGCAATTGTATCTGGATCAACCCAACTCATGAATGTATTGTATACGGAGATGATTGATGGTGATGATGACGTTTTTTAAGTGAATAATCATTACATATGAATGCGACAGTGATTGACCCCTCAAACCTCATGTAGAAATACTTGAGGGGAAAAATTCTCTCAAAACATAGATATTTCATTGTTTCTAACACTTTATGAATACACCAACGGTGAATTGCTGGTAGAGGTAACTGAGTTATTTGAGATCGATTTGATACAATAGTTGTATATTAAACATGCATTTCTTTGTATCTAAACTAATTTCTACATACCTAATGTATATACCCACCAAAAAATTAGACAAAAATTCTCTATTCCAAGTAGTAAAATCTGAAAAAGGAGTGGCACATTAGAAGAAAAAAAAAATAAATAAAAATAGAGACTGACTGACCAACTAATACGTACACTCTGCCCGATGGGCACACAAAACACACTTAAACATTTCAGAAATATATATACAATACGCTGAACTTAAATAAAATGAAAAAAAAGTCATATAGAACATTAAATAAAAGCCATAGGTGCTCACCGTTCATAAAATAAACATATGTATATGTATCTTATTAATGTAAACATATTATCAGTATAAAGCAACAGAAATTTCGTCATACAAAGTCATCTTGTATCCTAGAGGAGCCGTCGATAGGGTATACCTAAATTATATGAAAACGAGTTCGTTTTCTGTTGATCGCTATTAAAGAAGAAAATATGTTTGTTCATTATGATTTAACTAATTTAAAAGTACATTTAAATTCAGTCTCATACCCGTTCTTCTTAACATAAAAATTAAAAATAAATGTTATCCAATTCTATATTATACTATGTATCAAAAATTTCAAAAAAGCTGTTATATGAAAGAATCTCCAGCGCTTCTAACTGCATCAGAGTTTAAGAAAAAAAACTCCTTTTATTCAATTTAATAAAATTTTAATTTGAAGCAGTAAGCAAATACATCAGCTTACTGCATTCTTATTCATAATCGTATAATAGAATATATAACCCCTAAAGGACAAAGTCTAAAAGTCTTATAAATTAAAAATATAGAAAATAACATAATTTTTATAAACGCGTAAAGTTGCAAAAGTAATTCAAATGATTTCATCGCAAAAAACAAACAAAAAGCAACGATTGTTTTCAACAATTATGAAAATAATAATTACAATATAAAACTCCCTTTTGATTTCCAATGTTTATCAATAAAAAATAAAAAATAAGTAAGTTAACTAACAACAAAAAAAAACTATCAGTACCTAAGCTGGAGTGCCGGATCAGTTTCATTTAAAAATGTTTATACATTTTTAAAAAGCAAAGCAAGTTTTCCAAAATAAATGTAGAAGGCTATAGCTAGAAAAAATTTTATACCCTATACTTTAAAAAACTGTAAATTAAGTATAAGAAATATTTCTATTATAGTTACTATTACTATAGAGTTTTCAGTTTTACCTACAACAGAAAATCCTCACAAACTTTTAAGTAAACGCAGATAAAAATTAAAATGTTTTTAATTTCACCAACAACAGACATCACATGACAAAAAATAAAATAAAAAATGTATTCAAAGATTGAGTTGAACACTTATTTGTATGTACATATATATGTACATACATACATACATACATACATACATACATACATACATAAAATCAATTTGTAGATATGTATGTATACATATCAAATTTCTTATCAATGCTTAAGTATTTATTAGATCTACATCATGAAAATATATGAAGAGTCGTTTAGTTAAAGCACAATGCAAATATAAACAATCCATACACTCAGGGAAAATCTGCAGCTTAAAAATAAGAATTCATCACATTAATTCAATAATTTTTAATATAATAGAAAATGTATATTGAGATATCTACAAACTAATGAGTTTAATAAATGAATACTGTAAATTAATATTTTGTCCATATTGAAATAAGAAATTTCAATATGACTAAACCTTCGCTAATGGTTCTTATTAATTCAGCATGGTTCTTACTGATTTCAAGTTGGTTTTTCTCTGTGTGTAGATAACTCTTTCAGTCAAAGAAGACGAATGTAGTTAAATAAACAAAATCTGTAATATAAACAAATTTCACACAGACCGACTTCAACGCGAGACAAATTTAAGCATGAGAAAATATAAAGCAATCGTAAGTATAAAAGCATACTAGGATTAGGGAAGTCCAGATATATGATAGTATTTTATAGTACCAAATGTCGATGTTGAAAACAATTTGTTTCTACCTACATATAAATCCCAGCTCAAATACACACACATAGCAGAATTCATATAAGAAATATCCAAGAAAATTTCAACAACACCCCACCTTTTGCAAATCATGACGAGCCTTAAATTCTCCCTCAGATATACATACACAAATTCCCATGATCATACATACATATACAATATATAAGATTAATCTCAACAACACAACACTCTCACCTACCTGAAATTACAGATAGTCTTAAACTTCTACAGACGTCTATACACATAGATTCTCACGGCTACATATTACAAGAACACCTCGCCCCTAATAAATCACAATCATCTTAAATTCTTACAAAAATACATACATACATACATACGCATAACCAATTTACCTCAACAACATCCTCACCCACCTCAAATCACGATCAACCTTAAACTACTATAGAGAGACACATTCACAAATCCCCATGGCTACATATTACGTCAACAACCCTGCCCACCCAAATCATGGTCAGCCTCAAACTCCTACAGACATACAAACACACAGATTCCCCCGGTTGCATATTACTAGAACACCTCACCCCTCATAAATCACAATCAGCCTTAAGCTCCTACAGAAATACACACATTGAAATTCCTACAAACATACACACACACACACACACATACACACACACACACATACACATACATTCACACACAACTACACACGCAATCGATCTACCTCAACTACACCCCGCCCCCTGCCAATCAAACCTTCACCTAAATTCTCACAGACAGACAGACACATCCACAAATTCCTATGGTTACATATTACGGCAACAACGCCGCCCACTCAAATCACGGTCAGCCTTAAATTCCCACAGTCTAGCAACACCTACATTAGCATTAGAAAAAATAACTTTCACGTTTTCCCGTCGTCATTAGGAAAAATCATTTTCCCGTCGGCATTTGAAAAAATTATATTCATTTTTTGCCGTCGGCATTTGAAAAAAATAATAATCATGTATTGCAGTAGGCATTAGGAAAAATTATCATGTATTGCAGTAGGCATTAGGAAAAATTATCATGTTTTGCCTTCGGTATTACGAAAAATTATCATGTTTTGCCTTCGGAATTACGAAAAATCATTAGATGATTTTCCGTCAGCATTAGGAAAAACCATTTTCATGATTTTCCCCGTCGTCACATACACACATAAAAACCGCCAAACTATGAACCGCCTTAATACATTCACACAAAATATTCCACACACAAACTTCCCACGGTCAGGCAGACAGACAGACAGACCGACAGACAGACATACACTTAATGTAAACAAAAACTCCTAATGTAAACAAAAAACTCCTAATGTAAACAAAAAACTCCTTATGTAAACAAAAAAACACAAATTTCCAAGAATTTAACAATTTTCAAATTTTAATTACCCAAATTTAACAATTTCAGCAACAATTTAACAATTTTAATTGGGGCCGGATGCCCAGTTCACAACTACTACCCACGCAAAAAGAAATAGCGGTAAACAAAAAATCATTATTTCCATGTTTCTGTTGTTTTTATTACGAATTATAAGTGGTAGTTAGCAAACAATTACGATTTATTAGATTTTTTTTCAATAGATGTATTTATTGTATCTTCATATATGAACTAACAATAAGTATTCAAATCTTAAATTTAAAAAAAAATTATTAGGCCCGACCAGAGTCGGACATAAACTTAGTGATAGTTATAAATAATACATAAGTAGTGATAATCAAAAAGGAAAAATAAATATATTATCAAGTAGTCCCATCTGGAGTATTAAGTATAGGAACCCTTGTGTCCCTCTTTTTAAGGCAGATGTGTCCAGTATAGTTCAAAATATTACGAGCAAGCGGATTAGGATGTGACTCGAGTTTTGTTAAATATTTGCCTGCGTGTTTTGCAATTTCTTCAGTAACTAGTGGCATATTTAAATCACGATGTATATTTGAATTTTTTATGTACCATGGAGCCGATGTTATTAACTGTAAAATTTTGTTTTGCTTTCGTTGGATTTTCTCGATATTGGAAGCTGAAGCAGTGCCCCATAGTTGAATTCCGTAGCACCATATTGGCTTTAAACGCGACTTGTATATTAAAAGCTTACAATCTAAACTGAGTGTTGAGTTTCTACCAATCAGCCAATGTATCTGAGTTATTTTAAGTTTCATTTGTGTGGTCTTTGAGTCAATATGGTGTTTCACATGTGAATGTTGAGGAACAACTTGACTGTTGATTCTAATGGGGGGACAAGTATCTTTTCGTAGGGTAAAGGTTATATGTACGCACTTCAGTTCGTTTACTTTTATTCTCCATAAGTTTAACCATAGTTCAAGCTGTGTTATATGTTCCTGAAGATATCGGGATGGCTCATGAGGGTTTTCGTGCATACTAAGGCACGAAGTAGAAGTATGGATAAATCCTCCTTCCATAACAGAGAACTTTCGGCCTAAAATATAACTTTCCAAACGTTTTAGAATGTTATTTGGTATATATGTTTTAAATTTTAAAATTAGGCCATTATGCCAAACTTTATCAAATGCCTGAGAAACATCAATAAACAGGGCAGAACAATACTTCTTTTCTTCGAATGTTTTCCTTATAAATTGAACCAATCTATGCGTTTGCTCAATGGTGGTATGCTGACTTCTAAAACCAAATTGATGGTCAGGTATACATCCAGTACTAATTAGAATTGGGGACAATTTTGTCTTAAGCAGTTTTTCGAAAAGCTTTGACACTGTTGATAGTAGACTTATTGGCCTATATGACTCAGCCTTGGTTAGATATTTGCCCGGCTTTGGAATCATTTTGACCTTGGCATGCTTCCAGTGTTGTGGAAAATACTCCAGTCGTAATATGGCATTAAAAATAAACAGCAGGATTCTTATTGCAATATGCGGCAATTTCATCAGCATCTTGTTACTAATTCCATCAATACCTGGAGCTTTCTTTGGTTTGAGTTCAGCAATTACTTTTTGTACATCACGCATCTTAAACTTTAAGGGTCGAGGGGGTAGAGCAACTACACTTGGCAAATCAGAAACACCAGTACATGTGTTTGGCGTAAATACGGATTTTAAGGGCTCAGCAAATATTTTACACTTTTCCGTATCGCTTCTTGCTCAATTTCCGGTTAGTACACTCTTTAAATCTGATTTTATTTTGGGGTGATCTGTGCTGTTGCCATTCCCTTCTAGCTCTTCTTTTTTCATACACGAGACGTTCAATAACCCTAGAATAAATTTTATTAAACCCAGTTTGCGGATGGGAGGTACTGGCATGCTCAGTAGCCTGTTTAATATTTTCATTAATATAGGCAATGCTAGATTCAATATCATTGGGTGTTCTTAGCGTAATATTTTCCGTGCAATGACTACTAAGATATTTTTTGAATCCCAGCCAATTGACACGATTGATCATCTTCATATATGGTTGAGGTAAGTCACTTCTTAGAGGGTTCCAGATTGAAACGATAGTCGGAGAGTGATCGGAGGAGAGATCTAGAGAAGCTTCAACATGAATTAAATCCATAGATGTGTTTTTCATGACGCCAAAATCTATAACATTCGGAATTTTTCGTACGTCAGTAGGCTACTATGTGGGCTCCCCACTCGAAATAACATCCAATCCCATTTTTGAAATTGTATTAAATAAAGCTCGACCTCTATGTGTTACAAGGCGCGAACCCCAGTACGTATGTTTTGCATTGTAGTTTCCAGCTGCCACAAAACAAGATCCAAACGATTTGTAGAACTTTTCATACTGATCTTCGGTAACTGAGAATCTGGGAGGTGAAGAAATTGATGATATTACGAAATTCGAACAAAAATTTTCTACAAAAATATTCGTAGCTTGCATATATTCTTTACTAACGTTATCAAGGATATAGTGCTTGAGTCTTGACTTAATTAGAATTGCAGATCCACCGCATGCTCTCCCTCTAGGGTCCTTTGTGTCATATGTAGTGTAGCCATTAATTTTGAAAAAGCTTCTCGAAGTCAAATGAATCTCAAAGACCAACATTATGTCAATATTTTTTTCCGTAAGGAAGTGCTCAAGTTCATTTTTATGTTGGCGAATGCCGTTTGCGTTCCAGAAACATATTGTTAACGTGTTCATGGCTTATTAATTAATGCTTGAAGCAGAATATGCTGCATTCGCCGCATTTCTTGCATCATGCTAGTCATATTCGTTGTCAAATTGTTGATAGTTTGCACAAGATTTTCAATAGTGGCTTCAAGGCGATTAAAATGTAAGTTTGAGTTAGTATTTGTTGAATTATTTTGCGGTGAAACATTTTGTGTCGGAATAGAACTAGCCTTAGCAGCATCGGCATACGATACACGTGAAGTAACTGGTTGGCTCATTTGAGCAAGATTGGCGGAGTAAGCGTTTACTGATTGGAGTGGAGCTAATTTTGGTTTTTGTCCCATAGTTTGTTTAACGACAGAATATACAGGACATCCTCTGTAGTTAGCGGTGTGATTACCTAAACAGTTACTACATTTTTTATCACTTTGATTTTTTGGCTTATTGCAACTAGCAGTGCCATGTAATTCGCCGCACACACACAAACAGAGGGTAAATTACAGTATGTTTTTGTATGGCCATATTCTTGGCAATTATGGCACTGTACAGGACCTGAACGCTTATGTGGCTCTTCAACTGTGATTTTTCGGTACAAGAGGTATTTTAAATTATAAATTGGATGCGTCTTATTTTTTTTTCTATTTTATATCATTAGGCTCAAGTTCTACACGAAATAGAGGATAGTTGATTGAGGTTTAAAATTTATTTTAGTTAAAAAACATTTTAAGGCAAATAAGGTTTTTTAAATATTGGTATTCATAATCAGTATTTTAACTAAAAATAGATTAACTTGCTTTTTTTAAAATATCGTGGCAACACCGCATTCTTTATTTGTCACATGCATATTAGTTCTGTGAAACAACGGTTGTTAAGTGCACAGGAGACGTACAAAAAATCCATCACATAGCAGTCGTTTCTTTTCGGCTACACGTACACGTTGTCGGCACTGATTGATGTGAATCAAAAATTTTTGATATTTTTATTTGACGGCTGATTATTTGAACGTCTCAATTCTGATTGACGAAAAAGCGTCATTTGCTTTGTGTTATTTGTTGTGTGACGACATGGAGAAGTGCGCGGATGAAAAAAGTTAATTTGCACTTTATGAAAATGAACCATTGTTCTTTGTAAAAAAAACCAAACAATCGAAAGTCTTCAAAAAGTTTTATTATTATAAATATAATATTCTCTAATTTTATTAAGCTTAATGGGTAGTGTGAATAACAATATTTTACTTGAAAATTGCTTTTAAAACCTCAAATACATGTTTATTTATGTACATATGTGAATTTTGTGTTTAAAACAAATTTTTAAGTAAAGCCTGGTACTCTGTTCAAAGTTGTGAAAAATTTTCAGCACCATTTATTATTTCGCGTGAAAAATTTGACATGACATTTTATAAATTTCTCGCTTTTATTGCTTGAAAGTATGCAACATTGTTAAAATTCCGTGCGAAAAAAGCACTGCTCATGTTGTTTCGCAGCTAAACTAAAATGATGCCAGACTAATTTTGCATGCAAAGACATGATTTTACGTGTTTTTCACAACAAGCACAGAGTACTACTTTTGCGAATTTATTTCGCATATATTTCATACTAAATACTTTTATATGTAGTTTGACAGCATTTCGCACGAAATTGCGAACAGAGTACCAGGCTTAAAAGGCGAATATATACGAGTCAGTGATGGGAAATGTGGCATAATTGTGCCATGGTATTGGATGTTGCCTCGCACTGCGGCACTCGATCCTTTTCTGGCACTTTTTGCCCATTAAATATGGAAACTTTTCTTATTGCATTAATAAGTACTTTTCTTGTACTTTTTACGTTCTTAAGTAATGAAAACTAGGATGTGAGGCTGACAACTGTTCGGTTCTGATAGTTAAAGGTAACGGTTTGTCCAGAGACATTGACGATCTATTAAAATGAATATATAAATTTGTTTGTAACACTTCATGTCGTAGAGATGATTTTATAAATTTTTAGATATATTTCACCTCTGAAATTTATGAAGTTCTTAAGTTTTCCGCAAACCGTTGGTTGTCTCGTCAAGTTGTTGCGGATAGTGTCTTTAAACAGTGGGAGCTCATGATGTATTTATTCACAATATAAAATTTTCAGTCATAATGCAATGATAAAACCTTATTCATATTAAATAGTTTAACGGATAATATAAGCAAAATGTATGTATTTATAATTAATCTTGTCCTTGAAATGGTAAATTATCGAAATGCAATCTAAAAATGTGGAACTATATTTAATTTTAAAGAATCTTTTTTATTTCGTCATTTATGTAAAATTTTTTTGAACAAAAAAAATATTAAAGATCTTTATGTTGACAATATGAATCGAAATTCCCACCATCTTCCAATGGAAAAAATTTATTGCGGCACTGAAACTTAACTATTAATAATCAAAAACTAATTTTCCCAGCATAAAGTTGTAGAATTCAAAAACAGAATTAAAGTCTTCTTATATTTCTTTTGTGTCATATTTGAAAACTAAATATAACTTCAAGGACTATTATTTAATTTGATTTTTTTGTTTGATTAAAATAAATAGCTAACAATTATTAATATTTTTAACGTGCACGAATTTGTTCAACTCGACAGTATATTAACCATAAAAAAGCTCAAACTATAATTGCCACTAAGTATACACATCTAATAAGAAAAATTTATTTTATCATTTAAATTAGTTTAGGCTTATTATAGTCCTTAAGTATGTCCTTTAGAGTCGTTACTATAAGGTAAAAAATGTTTTTATATTTGTGTTTCTTGTAAATAAGTACAAATTATTAATACATGATGCATACATATCGGGCATTTACCCTTATTCCATTTGGCGACATCGGCGTCACTTTAACAACAACAAATTGGAGCTTGTGTGCCCGTCGTCGAAAACAACTGACTCCTGTTGGCAGGTTTATGTTATTTTCTAGACTTTAGGTAACGGAATAGGTTGTCAGTAGCACAACATTATTCTCTACAGCGAGTAAATAAATCCCAATTTTTTGATATTATGATGTCGATGTCGACAACTGGACGAGTACATACGTAAATTGTCGCTCACGATAAATTTTAAAGCCTGTATTTTAAAGATTAGTATGTATGTACACATTTTTTTTATCTCACACTACCCAATGTCTTGTTTTTATATTAAAAATCGTTTGTTTATATTTCGATATTTTTTCATGAAAATATGTTTGTTTTTTTTAGAAAAGTTTGAAGAATTAGAAAAATTATTATTATAAATAATAATAATAATAGAAGATAAATTAGAGTGGAAGATAGAAAAATTATTATTTAGCTCTATATATTTGTTTACAAAGATTTCATAAAGTTTTAATGCCGCTAATAACAAAAAATCATCCGATGGCATAAGTACATGCAATCGCACACAACGAACACAAAATTAAAATGCTGATTGACGATTTTATTTGTACGTCTTCAAAAAATCATCAATTAAACGACACTAACACAATCTTACCGATTGATGGCTTTTTTTGTACGTCTCCTGGACACTTTAATTCATAAATAAATAATTCATAAATAATACAGGCTCGTTCATATATTGTCTGGCAAATTCAAGACGTCGCTGTCGGTTAAGCTCATTAATAAGAGGCTTATTACGTGCTACTCTGCCATGGTAATCATTTTTTCGTAGGAGGCGTCTAACGGTTGATTCACTCACATCCTTATTTAAGTAAATTTTAACTTCCGAAGATATTTTTGAAGCCGATATTCCCGGATTTTCTTTTACTTTTCTTAAGATCCACCTCTCATCATGTGTAGTAAGTTTCTTTTTTGTGGACATTTTTATTTTATTACCAATGCGGTTCTCCTTTATAAATCTTGAGATAATGTATTGCACTGTGCTTCTACTTCGATTGATTATTTTTGAGATTTCTCCAAGAGATTTTCCATTTTTGTGGTGGTTAATTGCAAGTTGACGAACTTCAACCGTGGTTTGCTTCATATTTTTAAAATTCAGCTTTTATTAATTACAAGCTTAACTTAACTGCGCATCTAACTTGCCAAAGTTTGCTAACGATTCATTTATAAGTGATATTTAAAAACGAATACCCGATTATTCACAAAAAAGTAGCTGTACGATTTTCAGTGACGCCAACTCTACTATATTAATTGCCTTGTTCTGCGATTATTTTCACATGATAGTAATGGCATGCTAAATTTAGAAATTTGTTAAACTATAAAAGTAGTTTTTAAAAATTTCCAGTGTCAAAATCCATAAATAAACTACAGTATATATGCTTGAGTATCGCTGTTCGATTTTCAGTGACATTCACTGTACGTGAATAGTTGGCAGGAGTCTTATTTTCTGTGTTATTTGCTTTTTTACGGTAGATAAACAAATTAAGCAAAAAAAAAAAAAAAAAATGAATAAAAGTGTTCTATTTTTTTAATTCATACACGCATCCATTTTTATACCCTTTACTAAAAAATGGTAAAAGGATATATATAGGTTTGTCATTCCGTTTGTAATTTACAGAATATTAATAGCGAGCCATAAGGTATATATATTCTTGATCCTTATGCATAGGGAAGACGAATAAGCGATGTCCGTCTGTCCGTCTGTCTGTACGTGAAATCGGTTTTCCGAAGCTCCCAGAAAAGCTACAGACTTCGTTCTTGGACTGGTGTGTCAGAAATGGTCGAAATAAGATTGGTATTGAAAATCAGCAAAATCGAGCAGACCGTTTCAGAGCTGGAAAACTTAAACTTCATTTTGCCACACAAAATAACTACCGAAAACTAGTTTTTAATAATTTTTTATTAAATAAACTTATTTTAAACTTCAGTATGAATAAAATTGGTATTTCTAACTAAAAAAAATTAAAAAAATTAAAAAGACGTTTCCAGGGTTGGAAAACCTTAACTTTTTTTGTTATGCAAAAGTAACTTACTATAACAAATTTTTCGTTTTTTTTTCTATAAACTAAACATATGTAATATTCTTAAAAGAAGGAGATTAATGTAAGAAATCAGAAAAAGAAAAAGGATGATTCCAGGGTTGGAAAACCTACGATTTTTGTGATATATACAATTAACTACCGTAAACTAATATTTTAATTAATTTTATTAAATAAACTTATTTTTTACTTCACCACGAGTAAAATTGGTATTTCAAATAAAAAATTGAACTTCAAAAAATTAATAAGATGTTACCAGGGTCGGAAAACTTTAAATTTGTTTCTTATGCAAAAGTAACTTTTTCCTTTTTTTCTATAAATTAAACATATCTAATGTTCTTAAAAGAAAGAAGTTGATGTTAGAAATCAGAAAAACAAAAAGGATGATTCCATTGTTGGAAAACCTACGATTTTTGTGATATATAAAATTAGCTACCGTAAACTAATTTTTTATTTATTTTAATTAAATAAACATATTTTATACTTCACCACGAATAAAATTGGTATTTCAAATTAAAAATTAACCTTCAAAAAATTAAAAAGACGTTTCCAGGGTTGGTTAACTTTAACTTTTTTATACAAAAGTAACTTACTAAAGCAAATTTTCCCTTTTTCGCTATAAATTAAAGATATCTTATATTCTTAAAAGAAAGAGATTGGTGTAAGAAATCAGAAAAATCAAACAGTTTGATTTCAGGGTTGGAAAACCCACACTTTTTATGATATAAAAAATTTGCTACCGAAAACTAATTTTTATTTTTGTTTATAAAATAAACTTATTTTATAGTTCAGTACGAATGAATTTGGTATTTCGAAATAAAAAAATTAAAAGAGTTAAAACGACGTTTCCAGGGTTGGAAAACCTTATTTTTATACAAAAGTAACTTACTAAAACAAATTTTTTCTTTTTACTATAAATTAAACATATCTTATATCCTTAAAAAAAAGAGGGTGTAAGAAATCAAATAAAATCAAAAAGGAGGATTCCAGGGTTGGGAAATTTACACTATTCGTGATATAAAAAATTAACTACCGAAAACTAATTTTTATCTATTTTTATTAAATAAACTTATTTTATGCTTGATAACGAATAAAATTCTCATTTCAAATAAAAAAAAAATCAAAAAGACGATTCCAGGGTTGGAAAACTTTAACTTTTTTTGTACAAAAATAAGTTACTAAAACAAATTTTTCCTTTTTTTTTATAAATTAAATATTTCTTAAATTCTTAAAAGAAAGAGATTGGTGTAAGAAATCAGATAATCAAAAAGGATGAGCTCACGGTTGGGACACTTACAATTTTTTGATATATAAAAGTAACTAAGTCTAATTAATTTTTATCTTTTCCTTTATAAATTATATATATTTTACGTTTTGGAAAGAAAAGTTTGGTATAGAAAATTATAAAAATAAAAACCACAGCTCCAGAGCTGGAAACTATGATTTTTTTTCTGGACATTAAAGTAACTAAATAAAACATTTTTTTTGAATTTCCTTTTTTTCACCTAACGCACGTTCTATAGTTTTTAAGAACTACTTAATTGGTATAAGTAATCAGAAAAATCTAAAATTATGATTCTAGGGTTTGAAAATTATTATTTTTTTCTTTGTACATAAAAGTAACTATGTGCTTATGTATGTATCTCTATACTACATAACCGCACTTTGGTAAAGGGTATATAAGATTCGCCACAGGGGAATATAGCACTCTTACTTGTTTTGGTTTGTTTTTTGTTTACTCATGTGTATGTGTATGTATGTGTGTACTCATTTTGTTTTGATAGCTAGTTCAGATAAATAAGCGATAATGTGTTATCAAAACTAGCGATGATAGCAAATTCTTCATGGTTCGCAACTAGGTTCGCTCTCAAAAATTTGTATGGCGGACCATCTTGATTCAATCAAGATTCGACCGCGAACCTCGAATGGGAGAGCGAACCTCGATAATTGCTGTCCGTGTGAACATGCTGTTAACTGCACAAAATATATTTTTTCTGTAATTATTGTTCAAAATCCTTTTTTAAGTGCACTTTGTATACCTGCACATTTAACAAATTTTTTTGGCAGTCTTAAATTATTCTTATATAAAAAATTTAAGTTAATTGCACACATTAAAAAAATGTGGCTACATAAATATGCAACCATGTATGTGTATAAAACTGAAGTCAAAAATTGTATACCTGCACATTTAGGCAGGTAAGTGCATTTAAGATAACAGCATTTTTGACTTATCTGCACAAAAAGTCGTGCAAAGTTGATTGTGCAGCTAAGTCAAAATTACTGTAGTTAATAAAAAATAAAAAGAGTTCACATCGAATCTTTCTTAAAAGTACTTTTTATACAGTAGACCGCAAAACTGGGGACACACCGTCATATAATTAAAGTTTCTCAGATTTTTTTCTTTATTTAAAAACTAAGCAAAAAAAAAAAAACGATTAAACGCACAAGAGCAAAGCATAATTAATAAACTAACTCGAAAAATTATGACCTTAATTTCGTAAATGTAGAAAAATAAAAAAAATATTAGAGAAACATCGTAAGCTCCAGCCGCAAACGTAAGGACACAGCTTATATATCATGGGAATTTACTTCAAAAAATTACAAAATTTATGAAAAATATTACTTTTTAAATACTTGGGTGGTGGTATTTGATTGCGTAAAGCATTCACTCATTCAATATTTTTTGTCGTTTGCGCCCTAAGTTTAATTCCATATATCCAAGAAAATCGGTTTTACTCAAGATTTACTTCCGATTACGTGTTTTCTAGTTTTTTATTTGTTTAACAAGCTCAGGTGGCCGTTTTGAATGAAATATGGACTTTGAGGAGTTCTTATTTGCTATACAGTGCCTTGAAAAAGACAAAATTTTCGTAATATGGGATGAGGACTTAGAGGTATTTTCCTGTGGAAAGTAGTAATGGCTAAGTAAACAGTCTTTTGACATGAATTCCTACATATTGTTCTTCAATTTATGTACATAGACACATATAGTATTTTCAAAAAATACAAAATTTCTAGAAGTTTATAATAACGCAAAGCTAAGTGCCACAATACTTCATTCTCTATGTTTGTTAGTTTTCATAATATTTATGTATCCAATGTCTCTTTGGATAGAACAGTATACATTCGTCTCTGATGACTAAATAAATGTAAATGAAGGTTTAAAAGTTGGACGTAGAAGAGGAGGTGCTGCGAATGGAAAATATATATTAAGAACCTACCAAATATGGAAGATAGAGTATTTGGTATAGAGCTGTATACCAACATAAGTGCTGGAAACCTTGTATTTATTGAAAATACTTAAGACTAATGTGTCTATTTACATAAATTAATGTACAATCTGTAGGAATTCATGTCAAAAGACTGTTTACTTAGCTATTACTACTTTCCACAGGACAATACCTCTAAGTCCACATCCCATATTGCGAAAATTTTGTCTTTTTCAAGGCACTGTATATCAAATAAGCACTCCTTAAAGTCCACATTTCATTCAAAACGACCAGTTGAGCTTGTTAAGCAAACAAAAAACTAGAAAGCGTGTAATCGGAAGCAAATCTTAAGTAAAACCGATTTTCTTGGATATATGTGATTAAAATAAGAAACCAAACGCCAAAAAACAATGAATGACTGACTAAATAAGTGCTTTACACAATCAAATACCACCAGCCAAGTATTTAAAGAGTAATATTTTGCATAAATTTTGTAATTTTTTTAAAGTAAATTCCCATAATATACTTACTTTTGCGGCTCGAGCTTACGATGTTTCTCTAATATTTTTTTTATTTTTCTACATTTCCGAAGTTAAGCTCATAATATTTCGAGTTAATTTATTAATTATGCTTTGAAGGTATAAAATTTAACAATCCTTTATTAATTAATAAACTTCGACTTCCTAGACGTTCATAAGAAATATTTGCTAAACAAAATAATCCAGAAGAACATAAGCCATGAGCAATTATTAGTCTATAAGCTCCACAAATCTTGGGAATCAGAAATGAAAAGGAGCTGAATCTCTTTTTAATAATAAAGAAGAACTGATTATTATTTCTATTATATAATAACTATTAATTTTTATTATATTTAATAATAATAAAATAACTGAAAATAAAAGAACTGAATGAACTGATGCTAATGCTTGAGTTAAAAAGTACTTTAATGAAGATTCTGTTGATATTAATTTATTATCTCTTATTAGGGGGATAGAAGATAATAAATTTATTTCTAATCCTATTGCTCTTGTGTGTCTAGTCGTTTTTTGTTGCTTAGTTTTTGAAATAAAGAAAACAAATCTGAGAAACTTTAATTATATAGTGGTGTGTCCTCAGTTTTGCGGTCTACTGTATGATTGTTGATTATTGCAGACTAAGAAGGACTAGAATAACGAGCTTTATTTTGCTTGTTTTGAGTGTTTATACATCACTAGTTAATTTTCTACAATTATTATTATTTTCCTTAACACATAAAGTGAGAAAACAATGACTGGGAATGGAAACTGGATCGCTCCTTTTCTTTTAAATATTCTTTTGGAGTCTATTTGATATTTCGGCAATAGTTTCTACAAAAAAATGAAAAATTTTTTCTTCTAAATAACACTGGCATATACATACTAGTGATGTAACCAATGTCAATTTTTGATATTCGCGAATACGAATACGAATATTTGAAACGATATTCGCGAATACGAACACGAATATTATATCCAATATGAAATATTAAAAAATTGTTATGAAAAAGGACTTCACATTCTTGTTGGGGTACTTTAAAGTTAATAAAATTTTAATGATCGTCATTAAATAATATTTGAAAATGATACAAAGCACAAATTTCTATAAAAAATAATGTACTTGTACAAACTAAAATTTTTAGTCATTTATTTACATTTCGTTTAGGATTTAGGCATTTATTTATTTAATTTCTTTTAAAAAATATTCGTATTCGTATTCGCCTGAAAATGGCTGAATATTTCACAATTCGAATACGAATACGAATATTTGTGCATCACTAATACATACATACATACTTACATACAGGCAAAGTTAAAAATGTGACCAAAAACGAAGCAAAATTACAACAACGTCATCTTAAAATTGGTTTAAACATGGATGCAATCAATTTTAAAATTTGCTGATTTACGCAAGGTTTAAAAAACGTTTTTTAAGCTAAAATTCTATTATGAATACTGTTTTAGCGAATTTTGCTTAAACAACATTTGAAATGCTGTTTAAAATTTTTATGAATACGGCTGTTAAAGACCAAATTACCTGTTAATATTTAATATATAATTAGGTATCACAAAGCCTTAAGTATTATATCCTCACAAAAACATATATGTGAAAAAAGTGATAGGTATTGTACCAAGAACTTGGTCAAAATTTATATCTTACTACTTTTAATGGCCGAACTTTTTTATAGGAACTTGGTCTTTTTCACATTTATGTTTTTGTGGGGATCTGACTACTTTTTGAAAAATTTTATATGATAACACTTTTTGCACTTAAAATTTCTAGTGTGTTTTATTTCTATTCATGATCACTGTGCCAGTTAAAAATGGCATAATTACATAAAATAATGATGGGCGTTGAATTGTACACCTTAAAAATTAACTGTTGTGTTATTACAACGGATCACCAGTGTGTACTCAATTTGTTAAGAGTAGCCTGAAAAGAAATATGTAAAAAACAGCGTAAGTTTTAGTGGGAGTGGCAAAGCCTATTTTCTCAATACATTTCTGCTTAGCTGAAGTACATAAATCAAAAAGATATGCCCAATGTGCATGCAAAGTTTCCATAGGGTAGCTGGTGCTTTAATTTTTGGATTTTCCAATTGAGTAAATCAACTAGGACTAATTGTCTACAAAATGTCAGCTCTCTACAGTATAATATTACGTAAAATTTTTATGGGCCTGGCCCCGTCGACTTTTATATCTGCTAGTGATTATGGTTCATGTAAAGTTTCGCAAGAAAAAGCTGTTGAGAAATACGTGAGTAATAGACTAAAAACTGCTAAGCCGAAGTACACGAATGAAAAAGCTAAGATTTATGGGTGTAGTCATGGCCACTTTTTAAAAGAGGACATTTTTGCTTAGGATAAGTGCAATGTGTATGAAAATTTTCAATAAACTTTATCTGATTGAAGCTTCTGGTTATTTAAATTTTTCTTAGTTATCTCTGATCTAGATTTATTTGTGAGCCAAATTTCAGTTCTATAGTACAAATTGTAGTTTTAACGGATTAATCTTGTTGATTGTCAGATTTTCCCATTGGGTTACTCATACACTTAGGTGTGTATAAAATTCCAGCTCTCTAGCGCGAATTATACCTTTAAATTTTATGAGCATTACCCCTCCCACTATTTTAAACTCACAATTTTGTTTTGAGCAGTGCTTATAGTTCATATTAATTTTCTTCTAAAATATGCTAAGCCGAAGTAGATTAAACACAAGGCTAACATTTTATGGGAGCTATCACGCCCACTTATTAAGGTGATAGTTTAAAGTCTTGTACACGTGCAACGTCTGTGCAAAGTTTCACTAAAATGGCTTGAGTTAAATGGTGTATATCATGTTTTTAGTCGTAAACAATATTGGCGGTACCCCGCCCATTCTGGTAAAAATTTTTGGTTTTTCAGTTTTTTCTAGTTGGTTTCTCACCTTAACCTACTTGTGTATCAAATTTCAGCTCATTAGCGCAACTTTTAATTTTTATGGGCGCAGCCCCGCCCCTCCGACTAAAATTTCCGGGTTATCAGGTTTTTCTAGTTGGTTTCTCACCTAGACCTACTTTTCAGCTTAGCGCAACTTTTAATTTTTAATTTTTGTGGGCGTAACCCTGCCCAATTTTCCAAACTCAAAATTTTTTTCGACCAGATAACAATACCCTCAGAAATAGTATATCTAAATATGCTGAGCCGTACCACATGAAAATGAGGTTTAGATTATATAGGCGTATTAACGCCGACTTTTTTAGTAAAAAATTTATAGCCTAGCATAATCGATATATATATATATATATATATATATATATATGCCAAATTTCAATAAAATATCTTCCATTAAGCGCCTTAGATTAGCTTTTTTAATTCTGACCTTTATAGGCGTATCCCCGCCCTCCTGGGCAAAAATTTCGGGTTTTCAGATTTTTTAGTTGATGGTTCACCTGTACTTAGTTCTGTATAAAATTTCAGCTCACTAGCACAAATTTCAATTTTAATGGGCGTAGCCCCGCCCCCTTGGTTAAAATTTTCTGGTTTTAAGATTTTTCTAGTTGATTGCTCACCTAGATCTACTTGTCTACCAAATTTCAGATCTGTAGCTATAGCGGAAGTGCTTCATAATTCATATTGATGAATGAGTCAGTGAGTATGTCTTAAAATATGCATTTTGTGCACCTCTATGTCTCCGGAACCTTTCATTGTAAAACTTCAAACTTTGCATATGAGGTTGTAGTTGTTTAATCAATTACAATATTTATTTAAAAATCAAAACAACTATCTTTATTAAATTTATATTTTATAAATGTACAATCTCAATCAAAATTACATTTCAGAATGAAAATATTTGAAAGATCTTTTTGAAAATATAAAAACATGAAACTTGATCAATTCAAAAATATATTTAAATTACAAACATAAGTTATAACAAGTAAAAGAACATAAATGTAGTAAGTTGCTACATTAGTCCCCCACCAGTAACAACATCATTATAATCGTGTATTGTCTCATTCAATATGGAAAGTAATATTTGGGTTCTTAAATGTTTGGTATGTTTCAGTTAGTTTTTCAATGAAAGCAGGCTTAAGTAAATCAATGGAACAAGTTCTAATATAGGGTGTTTTTTTGAGGGGTATAGAACTTCGAATTGAAATAAAACACAAGAAAATCGATAAAGGAAGTATAATTTTATGCCATTTATGTTTAAATATGATTTCGGGCATGTGGCCGCCGCGGCTGGCTCGAATAAAGCTAATTCTACAGGTCCAATTTTCAACCACTTTTTCGAGCATATGGGGCCGTATGTTGGCAATAACGCCACGAATGTTGGCTTCCAAGTCCCCTAACGTTTCTGGTTTGTTGGCGTAGACGAGCGACTTCACATATCCCCAAAGAAAATAATCCAATGGTGTCAAATCACACGATCTTGGTGGCCAATTGACAGGTCCATTCCGCGAAATTATGCGCTCATCGAATGTTTCCTTCAATAAATCGATTGTGACGTGCGCTGTGTGGCATGTAGCGCCGTCTTGTTGGAACCACAACTCATCCACATTCATGCCATCCAATTCGGGAACAAAATAGTCGGTTAGTCGGCTCCAATTGCTGTGCACGGTGGCGAATCGATTCATTCGGGTCCTATTCAACACTTTGCTCTACAGCGGCAATTGTTTCTTCGGTGCGCACTGTTCGACGTCTCTGCGGATGCGTATTATCACATAGAGTAAACGTAGTGCGAAAACGATCCATGGTTAACCGAATTAATTGCTCTGATGGACGATTATGTCGACCATAAAATGGACGGAGCTTGCGGTAAACTTCGCGAACTGAACCATTATTTTCGAAATAAATTTGCACGATTTGCAAGCGTTGTTCTTTTGTCAACCTGTTCATGATGAAATGGCAAACCAAACTAAATATTAATCACTTGACAGCTGACAAAATGGCCGCCAGTTAAAAAAGTGATGCCAACTTAAAGTTCTATACCTCAATAAAAAACTCCCTTTATTATTACCACATTCAACTTTAAAAGTGTTCTTATTGCTCTCTACAACCTTGTAAGGTCCTTCGTAAGGACATTCTAGCCCATTCGGTCTAAGTATTTTAATAAAAACATATTCACAATTCAATAGATCTTTAGGAACAAAATAGTGTGATTTATTATTATGATGAATTACTGTAGTCCGTACCGTATCAAAATGGTTCCTCAAATTTTGTAGTACGTACTCCTGAGTAAAAAATTATTACTTTTAATTACCAGATCTCCAGGTAATCTCAAAATTTGTCCATATAATAATTCAGATGGACTGCATTTAAGTTCTTCCTTGACACTTGCACGAATTCCCAACAAAACAATCGGTAACTGTTCAGACCACTTTTTAACATTATTACTAGCCTTAAGGGCAGTTTTCAACTGTCGATGAAAACGCTCGACCATACCATTTGCTTGCGGGTGATAAGAAGACGTATGAATTTTGTGTGTGCCTAAGAATTTATTTAATTCGCTAAATAGTTTAGACGTAAATTGCTTACCTTGGTCAACCGTGATTTGAAGTGGAACACCAAAGCGGGGAATATAATTGTATATAAAAGTTTTTGCTATTGTTTGCGTAGAAATATCTCTAATTGGATATGCCTCTGGCCACCTGGAAAATCGGTCAATTATAGTCAAAATATATTTATATCCGTTTGAAACTGGTAAAGGTCCAACAATGTTCATATGTATGCGTTCGAATCTTATTGAAGCTATATTTATTTTCTCAACCTTAGATTTAGTATATATGTCGTTGAATTTTAGATTTTGGCAATTAATGCAGCTTGAAATTAATGTATTAATGTCTTTACGCATTGATGGCCAAAAATATTTACTTTGTATAAGTTTTCGTGTAGCACGAACTCCTGGATGTGACATAGAATGTAAATTATTAAAAACAGGTTTTCTTAATGAAAGTGGAACAAAAGGACGATTTATTTTACCTGAAATGTCACACCATATTTTAATCTGTAGTAAAGGAAAATCAATTTCTTTTAAATTATTTATTATAGTATTATTACATGTTAGGTTCTTTAATTCCTCATCAATCTGCTGTTCTCTATGTAGTAATTCTATATTGATATTTTGATTAGCAAAACACACAATTCTGGAGGTCTGGAAAGTGTATCTGCCACAATATTGTCTTTGCCATTATTATAACATATATAAGAGGTAAATTGAGTTATATATTCTAAATACCGGGTTTGACGTAGAAATCTTTCTGTTTTAAAATCTAAGATGTATGTTAGAGGTTTGTGGTCGGTTAAAATTTTAAATTCTCTTCCTTCCAGAAAATGTCTAAAATGTTTCACGGACGAATAAATAGCTAAGAGCTCTCGGTCAAATGTAGAATATTTTTTGCAGCTTTGATATTGAATTGAGCTTATTATAAGAGAGAATTGTATCAAATCTTTCAGTTGAAGGTTTGATTCCTTCAGAAGAGATACGATAACCTAAAAATTCTAAGCTCGGTACTCCAAAAATGCATTTTGATGTTTTAATATTTAGACCATATTCCTCAAGCCTTTGAAAAACAATTTCTAAATGCTCTAAGTATTGTTTTTCATTCTCATTTGCAATTAATATATCGTCAACATAAGTGAAAACGAGATCTATACCAAAGAAAACTTCATTAATAAATCTTTGAAAAGTTTGCGCGCTATTTCTAAGTTCAAAAGGCATTCGCTTGAATTCAAACATTCCAAAAGGTGTAGTAATGGCTGTTTTAGGAATATCATCCTCAGCCATGGGGATTTGATGATATGCTATTACCAGGTCAATTTTCGAAAAAAATATCTTACCTCTAAAATCTGTAGTCAGATTCTGAATGTGAGGTATGGGATATCTATCTGGTATTGTAATATAATTCAATCTACGGTAATCTCCACATGGCATCCAATCGTTATGTTCCTTTTTGGAAACAAGATGAAGAGGAGATGATACGTATGAATTCGATGGTCTACAAATACCAGTGTCCAATAAAAATTTAATTTGCTACTTTTAATTTCACAGGATCTAATCTTCGGGGTTTTGGAAATGGAAGATTACCTTTAGTTTCTATTCTATGTACTGTCGTGTCCTTAATAGGTTTGGTATAATCTGGTTCAGTTGTTATTGCCGAAAATTTATCTAAAAGTTTCGCATATTTATTTTTAGGTTGATGAACTTTTAGTGAATGTATTCGTGAAATTACCGAATTTTTGATGATACCAACAGATCTTGTGTTTTGTACTGTTTATTTCATAGTTTTTGGTATTATAGTTTGAGCTATTTTTAATCTCAAATAATTCATGCGACATTTTATCTATATTTTCTGATAAATTCGAAGTAACTTTAACTAGATTTTGAAGTTGAATATCTATATTTGAGGGAATTGAAGCAGAAAAAGAAGATATTTGTGATTTGTTTGACAACTCGAAGATTTTATCTGCTAAAGCTATCTTTTCTTTTAAAGAAGTTAACTGAGATGGTATTAAAGGTACCTGAACAGTAGGTGGAGGTAATTTAATCAATAGATTGTTATTTATAAGAGAATTATTAAGAGCAAGTTTATTTAAATCATGGAAAAACTCTGATGGTTTCCTATCTCCAATGTCAGCTTTGTTAAGTATTTTTTCGAAACGGAGATCTTCGTTTAAGGAAAAACGTTCATTAATGATTTTCTTAATATAATCATATTTGTTTTCTGTGGGTGGATTGTGAATAATATCTGCTTATTTTCCTAGAACGTCCTCAGGAAGAGAAATAATAACAAGTTGGTATTTAGTTGTGTCATTTGTGATATTTTTAAAGTTAAAAGTAAATTCAGTTTGAATAAACCAAGTTTCAGGACAAGAACTCCAAAACTGTGGTAATTTTATTGAAACTTGGGATGAATTACTTGTACTTGGATTATTATGTAAAGAAAAGTTAGGGGGTGGAACAAATTGTTCATGTTGAAAAGAAGAATTGGTAAGTGGAACTGATTGTGCATCTTGAAGCTGGTCATTATTTTCATTGGTATTTGTATTAGGGTGTGTTGTGTCATTGAGCGAGAGTATATAGGATTTGCTTGTTGACCCATAAAGAAATTAAAATAGATAACGATAGATAACGGTGAATTCACCACTAGGGGGCGGTGTAAGCAGTAAAGGTTTGTGTCTTCGCTAAATACTGGTGTACGAGTTGCCATATGTTAATGCAAAAGGTTAAAAGGAGTGTGTATTTGCTAAATAGTGGTGTGAGTGTTGCCATAGTGAGATGAAAAAAGTGTGTAAAAGGATAGTGAATTAGGTAAATGGAGTATATTTACGTCATATGGCAGCGCTGTAAAGAGGTGAAATATGTGTGAGTTGGCTAAGTCTTGATCAATGTGGCTGAGCTTACCCCAAAAGCAATTAAGTTTATCTTAATGGGTTTTTGGATCATCAGCTGTGTGCTAGATAAGTCTAGGTGGCAGTAGTGGGGAAATAATAACGGTTGGTGAGTTGGCTAAGTATTGATCAATGAGTCTTGTCTTAACCAAAAGCGAATTAAGTTTATCTTAATGGGAGTTGGATGAGTAGTTGTGTGCTAAATAAGTCTAGGTGGCAGTAGTGGAGAAAGGAGAAAATAATAACGATTTATGAGTTGGTTAAGTCTTGATCAATGAGGCTTGGCTTATGGTGGTGAACGCTAACGGCCTGTCTTGCGATGTCACCAGAAATCGTTCGATCGAATGTTTTTATTGCAAGCAACAACAAATTTTCTAATGTTATTGTTGTTTGCAATACAAGTAGTGGATGGAACGCTTTCTGGAGACATCGTAAGGCAGGTCGTAAGTGGAGTTGGGATTTGCATTTAACGCCTAGAGTATGCACGCATGAATTTTAGTTGGAATTGAATATGTATTTTGTGTTATATTTATACACGAGAGCTGCAGCACAAAAAAGAATAGAAATTTTTTTCATATTATTTTTTTCGAATGTTTTGAGAATGGTAACGGCTAGCAATAGGTTGTTTTGTATGTAGGCAGGAAAGATTGAAAAGAAAGTATTTGATGATTTGGGGAAAATATGTACATACATATGTATGTTAGTTAGTTAGTAAAGGCACATGTCATGCGTTCGTATAAAATTTCTAATTGATATTTTTGTTTAATTATTTCCATATCTAAATTCTATTATTTTTTTTGTATATTGTTAATTTTTGTTAGACAAAATGTCTGTGCGGAGATTCATAGTAAAAAGGAGATGAATTCCTAGATTAGTGAGTGCATGTGCTAATAGAAAATATTTTAATTAGGGTTAGCATTTTATATGTAAGTGAACGGGATGTAATAATTTGTGTGGGTTTGATCGGCCGGTGTTCGTATAAAAATTCTAGTTGATATTTATGTTTAATAATTTGCATATGTTAATTCTATTATTTATTATATTTTAAAATTTGTTAGACATTTTAGTGCGGAAATGCATAAAAATGAGACGAATTACTAGATTTGTGAGTGCATGTGCGAATAGAGAATATGTTAATAAGGGTTAGGATTTTATAAGTAAACGATCGTGAGTGGAGTAGGAAATGGTTTAAAATGTAGTAAGTTTGGTCAGCGTTACACGTGTATGCGTGTATGTATGTATGTATGTATGTATGTATGTATGTGGAGTGAGGGAACAAATGCATTAGCTTATCTATTGATATTTTGTTTGTATTACGTTGTTGTTATTGTTGTTCTTGATGATTTTGTTTTTTAGTATAAATGTCGAATTGTGGAACATTTTAAACTTAGTCAGTCAAGTTTCGTTCATCGATTTCATTGATCGTCGTTATTAAAGTGAAAAAAAGAAGTGTAACCAAAGTGTAAATAAAGAACAAAGCCTTCAATATATTAAATAAATAAATAAATATAACATACATACATACATAATAAGTGGAAAATATTAAAAAAAAGAGTTTCAAGTGCAGTGTTTGCTCAAATACATACTCACGTATGCTTAAGTTAAATAACCATTTACTGATACATATGCCCTGTAAATATTGCGGCCATGTATCTCTTACCGGATTTGAGAACAAGGAACATGCTAAGCTCCATGAGTGCCAACAGGAGCAACAGCAGGAACCTCCATCCACATCAAGAGAAGCAGCGAAACGAAAGGTCGTTGATGATTACAAAATATCGAAAATGCAGCGGCTTGAAGAGGGATCCCTGCTAAGATGCGATGCTTGCAATGTGCAAATAAGTTGCAGCAAATGGTTCAACCACTGCGGAAAAGATTACCATAAAAGTAATCTAAATAAATTGTTTGGGAACAAGATTGTAATGATTAAAAGTGCGTTTAAGTGTCGCATTCAATCCTACCGCTTCCCCAAAGGTGACAATGAGCTAAATGTCGAACAATACCTAAAAGATGGAAGCGTAATGTTTGAGAAATTTCTAAACTGTAGCTTAGATGTACACTTTTTAGTGAAATTTAATTTGGAATTGACGGCTCGCTACAAATTACCAGCGAACCCTACAACGCCAGAGGACGATATGTTTCATATAACGGAAATGGTTCGTTTGACAAGAGCAGATGATATAGGTGATACGTTAAGGACTCAGATAGAATCTATAAGAACAACGATGTCTGAGTTCCAAGAAAGAGATTCTGGATGGACTTTAATCCAAATAAAATGGTTGGATTTAAACATCAGTAAATCGTCACCAATTCCAGGATATCTGCACGTAAAAATACCTGTGGAGCTAGAGAAGAAGAAAGCTTGCTTGATGCATAAAAAATAATGACATATATTGTTTTAAGTGGTGTGTGATAGCAGCTTTCTATACTGCAAACAACATGCACCTGCCATCAACGTATAGAATAGGAAACATATCTGCTACAAACATTACGCTGGAATGCGGTAGGATTTTGAATTTCGAGGGTATGACATTTCCAAACGATGTCAAGGATATAAAAGTTTT